>CM050508.1:33490000-34701250 GCA_027563665.1 Antrozous pallidus
CTCAGCCATTTCAACACCGAACCTGGGCTGCTCCTCAGACATCTCCGCCACCTTCGGAAGCTGCTCAAACTGGAAGATTCTTCTCTTCCTTCCTACTCCACAGAAGCAAGTCCCAAGCTCAGCTCACTGACTTCCCTCCAGGATCCTCCCACTCTCCACCTTCCATGCCAGCCATGCCACCCTTTTTTTAATTGCTTCCTGACCCTTTCTCCCACTTTCACTCTTGCCCTCCTGCCGGTCGCTCCCCTCATGGTGGCCTCTGTGTGCTCTTACAAATGTCAACTAGATCATATGAATCCTCGTCACAAAGGACAGAACCCCATGTTTTACCTGGCCTCTGAGAGCCCCTGCTGGTTGGCCTCTGCCTACATCTCCACACTCACTCCCGTCATATCCCCCCAGCTCCTAACTGGTCTTCCTGTCTGTGTACCTGGCTGCCCCAGGGCCTCTGCATAAGCTGTTCTAGCACTTGAATGGCTCCTGCCTGTCAGCCATCTCTCCGCTTAAATGTCACTCAACCAAGATTCTTTCCTGACCCCCCCAATTGGCAGTGGCCACAAAGGCACCCACTTATGTTACCCAGTTTCACTGTCCTCACAGCCATGACCACTTCCTGGTTGTGTGTTTGTTGATCTCTCCTACCCAAGCTCCTTGGAAGGAGTGAGCCCCACGCTGCGTGGCACACAGCAGGAGTTTAATTAGGATTTGTGGAACAGACTGCCTAGAGAGCCAGCGGAGGCCTGACTGCCCGGAGGAAACAGGTGTGCAGCAGAAGTGTACACAAGCCTCGCCTGCCTGTGGGTGGGAGTGGTGGTACCTGCACCAAAAGCTTGAGGCGTGTGATCCTCTGGAAAGGCAGGATGAGGAAGGAGGAGAGAGGCAGTCCTCTGCACTTGGGGTCAAGCTCCAGCTGCGCGATCAGCTCCCGAAAGGCCGCCTTCTCCTGGCTGGGGGCACAGACACTGGAGTAAGTCTCTGGCTCCCCACCCACAGTCTCATAGGTACCAAACAGCCCATGGACACCCAACGCCCACAGCTTGATTGATTTATTTTAATATAAAATAGCAGCTTCACATGCCTGGCCCAAGGAGACTTGGCCAAATATGCTGCATGTGGGAGGGCAAGTCTATGAATCAGATGCACAGCCGGATGGTTTACCCAGCAGGAACCCATGGCGAGGTAAACCCACACAGGGACAGGAACAGGCAGCAGCTGGAGGCAGCCGCCAGGAGCCTGCGCTCTTGCCGCCAGGTGGACGGGCTGGGTCCTGGGCCGGGTCCACAGCTGGCCCGCAGCTGACGAGGGTGCCCAGGAACTGCCGCTGGAGTCAGACGCAGCCCTCACGTCAGCGGGACACGGGCCTTCTTGCCTGGGGCTCAGCCCAGACAGTCTGCACTTGCAGCCACACCAGTGCTCCCGTGGGCACTGTGACCCCTGGATTCCTGTCCTCCTGTGTGCCTATCTTCTCACGTTGGTTCTCAGAGCTGGCTTCCGAGTCCCTCCAATCCCAATTTCAAACCCCAAACATAAAACACTCCGCCTCCCTGAACAGTCCAGCTTTAAGACATCCACTGTGGATGACAGGGTTTGACAGGCCCAGGGAAGTAAGTGTGGCAATCACATGTCACTACTTGGGAAACTCTTGGATGCCCCATCTAAGAACACAGCCCTGGTTACACTGCCATGGCACCCAGCATAGAAATGCAAAGGATTCAAAAGAGGCAAATTGAGCCCTAGCTGGTTTGGCTCAGTGAGTAGAGCATTGGCCTGCAGACTGAGGAGTCCTGGGTTCAATTCCCGGCCAGGGTACACGCCTGGCTTGCAGTCTTGATCCCCAGTGCGGGGTGTGGAGGTGGCAGCCCATCAATGATTCTCATTATTAGTGTTCCCATATCTTTCTCCCTCTCCCTTCCTCTTTGAAATCAATAAAAATATATATTTTTTTAAAAAGAAGCAAGTTGACTGAAAAAGTATCTTGTCAACTGAAATCCCAAGAAAGTTTCCTAAATGGGTAGATTAGCAAGAAATTTGGTGGCTGGGTAGCCACCAAAGAGACTTCCTCCTGCCCATCCTTGTTTTGTCTCTAGTTCACCCCGCTTTCCTGCCTCCTGGCCTCAAACTCCCTTTTCTACACCGGAGCTCTGCACAGCTGGACAGAGGTCCAGTGGGCACCACAGCTACCATCTCAGGATCAGTATTTCTCCAGTGACATGGAATCCCGCCCCCCCTTCCCGGAACACACCAGACATGGATGCTATCCCGGGAAAGCCAGGGTCCAGGCCCGGGCTCCGTGTCCCCGGGGAAGCGTGGCCCGCGGCCCGGCGCACTCACAGCAGCTGCTTGTAGGTCCTCTCCTGGTAGGTCTGGTTGCTGACGTAGGTGATGTAGACCGAGAAGTGGTTAGCGGCGTAATGGTACACGATGTCACACACGTCCGAGATGACAATGTTCTCCTCCATCCGGTGCTCCAGCTCCAGGAGGAACCTGCGGAAGGCAGCGGCTGGGAGTAAGGACGCTGGGGTGGAGGCTCAAAACACACCTTCGCCACTGGGTCTTGCCCAGACAGACCAAAACACTATGAGATGAGATCCCAATGCCGGCAGCATAGCTGATCACATCAAGGAATTACTGTCCAGTTTTTTAGGAGGAAATAGCATTAGGACTATAGTATTTTTAAGAGATAGATAGATAGATAGATAGATAGCAAGAGACATTATCTTTTAGATGTTTACTGATAGACTTACAGATGAAATGAAATGATGACAATGATTTGTATCAGCCCAGCTGGCATCGCTCAGTGGGTGACATCAATCTATGAACCAGGGTCAGCTGGCATCGCTCAGTGGGTGACATCAATCTATGAACCAGGGTCATAGTTCAATTCCTGGTCAGGGCACATGCCCGGGTTGTATGGGGTGTGCAAGAGGGAGCCAATCAATGATCCTCTCTCATCTCTCCCTCTCCCTTCCTCTCTGAAATCAATTTTAAAAAAATTTAAGGATTTGTGTCAGACAGATCCCATGGGTGTCAGGCAGGGTGGGGACATGCTGAATCTAGATGCTGAAGCGTGGGCTCACTATACTGGTGTCTCTATTCTGCATGTTTGGAATTTTTCCTAATAAAATATAAGTGAATACATAAATAAAAAGACCCTTCTCTTTCCAGCAAGGGTAAAGCAGCTGAGGCCAAGGGCGTCTCACAGCTGCTTGGGCCTGGGGCTCTCGGCTTCCCAAGGCCAGTGCAACCGGAAGGAGAGGCATCAGTGTTGGGCAGGGACCTGCTCGGGGTCCACTGAGAGCCAGCAGCTCTGCCACCCCTGATTTCACACCTGGACACTCGGGTTTTACCACATGATCCAAAGGTGAGTTCTGCACTTTTCTCTGTAAAACTCCATACAGTAAAACGCCTACAGTAAAAATGGTAAGTGGCTCTTTTACCCTAACAATAGGATCAGAGTTTATTCTTCTTTGCAGAAATCAGTTGGTACATGCCTGCTCCTCCCCAGTAAGCATATTCCATTCTTCCTAGGGGCTAATATATAATCACAGTTCTGGGTAACACTGCCACACGGGCAAACACCCTCCCATTGGTGAGGTGGAGGCACTAACCAAGGGCTGAGCTCCACACTGGCTCCGAGGTCTAACCCCACAGGCACCAGGCCGGGGCTTTATGACTCCGTCAGGGTGAAGACCAGCTTACACGGACGCCCTGGCCTGCCATGACACCACCGCACACCTTCCGGACTGTGGGATGCACAGACACTTGTGCTCATGGGAGGACCTACAGCCACAGTCCAGGGGGACGTGACTGACTGCCTTGCTAGGAGGAAGGCGGATCTTTGGATTAACATATTGATTCCTATCTTATCATGGAAAATTCCACGCCTACAGAGGTAGAGAAGCCCACGTAAGGAGCACTGGCCACTTGCTCCAGCTGCCCCAGGCGAGAGGGCAGGGTGCTCACCGCTGGCTGACGGCCATGACGTCCAGGACGTTGGAGAAGAGGATGTGTGCCTCGGACGGGTGCAGGATCTTCTTCAGACGCTCGTTCTCCATGAAGTGGGACACGAGGAGGTTCAGGCTTTTGTAGTAGGAGGCCTCAGAGGTGACCAGCTCGAACATGGCCTTCATCAGGGACACAGGGAATAGGAGACAAGAGGAGACAGTGGTGGGATTCAGCAAAGAAAAAACACCAACCAACTAACCAACCACCTAGTCAGCAAACCAACAAACATCTATACATATAAAAGACTAAAATGATAAGTGTCCGGCCATCTGACTAGTTGCTATGACATGCACTGACCACCAAGGGGCAGACACTCAATGCGGGAGCTACTGTGACACGCGCACTGGCCATTTACAGAGAAACAGCACCGTGGACCTGGTGCTGACAAAGCAACACTTGGCTTTCCCCAAGTGGGACACAGGCCCTGCCACTACCTCGGAGCCACACCCCACTAAATTGCAGCTGATGCTGCTGAGACCCCCTGGCACAAAATGCACCCCACAGCCCAGCCCAGCCCAGCCTAGTTGCTGTGGGAGCTGGGCAATGATGTTGCTAGCAACGCCCAGCTTCCTCTCCCGAGCAACTAGCCTCTTTGGAGTTTCTTCAGTCCAGGAACATGACTTGCTTTATAGCCAGGTGGAAATATTTTACACTTTAACCAAACGTCTGTGAAGCGTTTTTCTGTGCCTCATCTCATTTGATTTTCACAGAAGTCCTGGAGTAGGTAGATAAAATCTTATTTTCTTTTCATTAGCTGGAGATTTAGAAAGCTTAGAAACTTGACCCCACTGAAAAGAAATAAGAAATGGTAGACCTTAAAAATGACTGCAGGTTTTCTCACTGTGCAGAATATAGTTAAACACTGCTGCAGTTATACCCTTTGTTCTCCCTGCATGATCTGCAATAATAATCTGCTTCGTGTTGATATTTATTGCTGTGTTGCTGACAATTACCTGAAAGAGAAGTTGGATACTTCACTGGGCTGGAAAAAGTTGAGCTAAATCAGAAAGCATATCTAATTAAGCAAGTTTCTCTCTCTCTCTCTCTCTCTCTCTCTCTCTATATATATATATATATATATATATATATATATATATATATGAATAGAAATATATATATTTATATATATTTATATATATATTTATATATATATATATATATATATATATATATATATATATAGCTCTTGCTGTTGCCAATTGCACTTGTGTGTTTTCTTCTGTCATTGTTGATCGTGAATTTGGTTGACACTTCTATTACAGAGAAAGGGCAAATACCAATATTAAAATATTTCTTCTAATTAATTTCCTTTCAATGTGCATGAATTCGAGCACTGGGACTCTGGTATCTATATAAAACACACCGACACAGATAGCCAGAGGGCAAGGGGGTGAGGGGTAGGTGGAGGTGGGCAAAGGAGGGAGTGGGGCAGGAAACAGACTGCTTTGGGCAATGGGTGCACAATACAGTGTAAAGACGAGTTTACTGAGTTGTACACTTGAAACCTGTATGGTTTTGTGAACCAATGCCACCCCAATAAACTCAACTTTTAAAAAAGAGGAGACAGCTGAAACCGGTTTGGCTCAATGGATAGAGCATCGGCCTGCGGACTGAAAGATCCCGGGTTCTATTCTGGTCAAGGGCATGTACCTTGGCTGCTGGCACATCCCCAGTTGGGGGTGTGCAGGAGGCAGCTGATTGATCTTTCTCTCTCATTGATGTTTCTGACTTTCTATCCCTCTCCCGTCCTCTCTGTAAAAAAAACAATAAAATATATTTTTAAAAAATAAAAAATAAATAAAAAAAGAGGAGACAGTGGTTACCACAGCAGATTCGCCCTCAGGAGAGTGCCCACCTGGTTTTCAGACAGAGACCCAAAGGGGCCTGGCAAGGGTCTCCAAAGGGAAAATGAATGCTGATGGCCAGGGCATGTGGAGGGAGGAGGGAAAGTCAGCCTCTGCCATCATCCAGGGGCGGCCACCAATCACACACCCGGGGCCACCAGCAGCGGTGGGAGATATCTCCCCCCCCCCCCCGCCCCCCCGCCACCCCTAGGTCCACGGCATCTGCTGCTGACCTGAAGAGGCGCTGAAGCGTGCCCTGGCCACAGAGGGCACCGCACGCTGCCTGCACTGACCAAAGAGCTGCGGGCCCAGCACTGAGCGAGGACCCACCCACCCTTCGCTCTGCCAGCATCCACCCAGGGCCCCGCCCACCCCCTGTCTCACTCCCTCAAGCCCCGCCTGGCAAGACTGAGACTAGATCAGCAGGAAGTTCCTTGAAGCTTCTGTCACTGATGCTGAAATCAAGTCACTTTCCTGCTGCCACATTTAAGTATCTTAAGAAAATGTCAAGGCAGACAGTTCAGAAGTTCTAAGCAAATATAATTTAAAAACAAACGTGCCCAACAACTGATCTGGATGAGTGCTACAATACCGGGAGCAGAACAATCAACAGGCCCCAGGTGCACCCCTGAGGGGCTGGGCATGGAGACACCGCCCAGACTCAACTTCACCCAGGTCCCAGGGGCCGAGGGCATTTTGTCCTGAGGACAAGGGGTCAGGGACAGCAGGGTGGACGCAAGTGGCCTTCCAGCTGCAGAGATGCAGAGGGGCTGAGCCTGAATCACTCCTAACTGGTATTGGCTGAGCCCATTTCCCACAACACTCACCCCCTCTTTCTCTGTTTATAGGCGGTTAGTCATCTGGAATTTGTTTTCCAGGGTGTTCATCTTCATTTTATATGTCAAATTATTTGCCACATCAATAAAGTTGTTTTTCCCTTATCCGTATTATTTTTATTTTCAGTCATTCAAGATTTTCCATGGCAGCATGGAGCTGACAGGGATCCAGGCCCTGCTCTTTCTTCATTCACTCATTCATTCATTCACTCACTCACTCACTCTCTCACTCAAGCATCCATTTGTTGCACAAACATTTACTGAGCACCGCTGGGGTAGGCGCCGACATTCATTGGTGAACACAGCAAACTCCCTGCAGCCGCTGAAGCTGACATCCCGGGGGAGGAGGCTGGGCAGACAGGAGGACCATGCGCCGGGGCAGGTGGAGACAGAAGGAAGAGGTGTGTGTGAGTGAGTGTGATGTGTGTCGCTTGCTACAGGGAAGCCCTTCTTGATGAAACCAGCACCTATGTCCCAGTCCCAGGGCCCTCTGTCCCCACCATCAGGCTCACACCTCTCTGCTGGGCTCACACAGGACAGCTGTCTCCAGGGAACACTCAGTTAGGCTGACCTGAATTTTATGAATCACGGCTGAGTCTCCCAGGGGTGCTCTTAGCACCCGACTATTGGATGTCTGCCAGTCATCACATCACTCCAGGTGTGTTCCACCCCTGCGACTGCAGAGCCCACTCCCGTGTGGCGTCTTTAAGAAGGGTAGGTCCTCAGTGATAGTGGGTCAAAGGTCAAATCGGCCATTTCTTCAGAGGGGTCAGTCCAGGTCATTTGCAGTCAGCGAGCACCATGGTGGGCCTGGTGTCCCCCATGGGCCTCAGAGCAGCAGAGTGCCCAAGGCCTTGGCCTTGGAGTTGGCCAGACCTCTGCTGTGAGCGGGAATCACATCACCTGCTAAGCCACAGTTCCTAGCAGGAAGTGATCAGCCTGGAGCAGGACCATCTCAAAGCACCTGCAGACCTGTAGGTCACTATGGGTCCAACTTCTGGGCATTGCCTTCACAGGACCACGCTTCATGGAAGGTGCTCCAGTCAGGGAGGGCCTGGCCCAGGACATGACATTAGGGCTACGTCCCAAACTTTGACAAGAAGGCCCATTCCAGGGGCGCCCGTGTAAGGAAGGCGTGAGGGCTCTAGGAGGAGGTGTAGGGCTGGCCCCAGGCCACTTGAAGATGTCAAGTGGGTAACAACAGTCTGCTGGTAACATGTCACATAACATGTTGAGCCTTGTCCTCTGTGGCATGGGCCAGAGACATAGCTGTGTCCACAGGGCTGCGGGGGCTGCTGCCCTGGGCTCTGAAGCCATGCCCATCCCCCACAGGCCTCCCCTGCCACACTCGGGAGGCACTAGAACATATTTCTCTCAGTGAATTTAGATTTCCCTCCGAAGGAAGGAAACAGCAGATCAGAGAGATCACTGGCCCTCAGCTGCAGGATGAGCTTCAGGCAGGCACGGAGTGTCTCCCTCTGTGGGGACTGCAGACCCGGGCTGGCACCACAGCGGCTGCCCAGAGACACCCACATGTGTGCATGGCCAGGACCGCCCCCCCCACACACACACACATAAGCAGCACGGCACTGGGTACTGTGCTTGGGGTTCAGAGACCTCAGGCAGCCTCAGGACTGGAGTGGCCCAGAACTAGTCCACTTGGACCATCTGTTGGAGCAAAGCATTTAAAGAAGCAAAGAAGCTCTTAGCCTACCAGCAAGGGGGATGAAAGAGGAAGCAGGGATGGTGAGACAGCCTAGAAGAAAATAACCTGATTCTGACCCAGGAGGGCCGACAACCAGCCCCAAAGCACAGCACTGGTCCTTAGGAACTCAGATGACTGACCCAGAATTGCCTGTGAGCTGACACAGTTCAGCTGTGTTGTATTTCTCCGTGCGCCCCAGGTCCCCATGTCGGGCCAGGCAAGCTCACCTTACTGGTCCTCCACACCTGCTCCAACGTTCCCATTGGTACTGCCCGGTCCCTCCTTCCGCTGGCATCACAGACTCAAAGCTAGTCACCTCCCGGCCTCCTTCTCATCGCTCAAGATTCTCTGGGGACCCCCACGTGGTGCTTTCCTCACCTCTGCACACCCCACAGGCAGAGGTTACTCCAGCCTGTGCCCCAGCCCGCTGCAGCGAGCTCTAGTCCTCAAAGGAAATGCAAGGAGGGCAAGGCCGAGTGACCCATGGGGCCCCAGCTGTCACATGGGTGACAACTAACTCCTGGCATTGCTGTGGGACTAGAGATCATATGTAAGCCACACATGAAAACACTGGGGTGCCCGGTGCACGCCACCAGCTGCCCAAACCCAAGCCTTAGCAAACTCCCACAACCGAGTGCCAATTGTTATGTTTGCTCAAGGTGATCTGGTTAATGTTACAAAAAAGTACGTAGTAAAAAAGTGTAAGTTTTAAAAGACACAGGTTTGCACAGTAGGAAAAGTGCGAGTTAAAAGCACAACGAGATACCATCTACGACCTGGCACACTGGACACGATAAACTCCTTGGGCGACACGATAGGGAGCCAGCACCCTCATACACGGCTGAAGTGTGAAGATAGTTTGGCTGTACCTTCTCAAAACTTTAAAAACATGTCATCTTTAAACCAACAATCCCACCTCGCAATTCCCATGATATAAATCTCAGCATTTTATTACTATCAATAATGCTGCAACGAACACTAACTGCAATTGTTCAGCAACATTGTAAACCATGGAGCCTCATAAAGCTATCAAAAGAGAGACAGAGAAGATGGAGGAGGAGGAGGAGGAGGAGAAGGAGGAAGAGGAGCAAGAGGAAGAGGAGGAGCAGGAGGAGAAGGAGGAGGAGGAAGTGGGAAGAGGGGAGCGGAGAGGAAAAAGAGTGGGGTTCTCGACTTAGGCTGATATGGAAAGATTTAGAACAATGTACATAGTATTGCACCGTGCACGCTCGGGCCCTGACCAAGATAGGGGTGGGGAGATTCCCCTTCACTATAAATCTGTTTGCTCTTTTTGAACTTTATATCAGGCGCATAAATTACTTACCAAAGGATTCACCTTAAAAACGATAAATGCTAACACTGTCACTCTGTTAAATTGTCTCTGCCTGCAAAGTCCTGGGTGCTTCCTAAACAGAACAGGAGCTCTCTGGGGTTCAGGGCCATGGATACTGCCCACTTAAGTTAAGGTGTAAACACCCTGTTCCCTCCCAATGTGGGATTAATTTGCTGAATTGTCCCAAAGAGACAAATATATGATCCAGTGAGGATTGCTGAATAAAATAACAATCACAATTTAATTTTTTGATGAAAGCCCTCAGTAACTGCCTTCTAACCTGGATAGTTTTCTTTTGGGGAAAAAAAGAAGAAAAGAAAATACACTTAAGTTCTACACTGTGAAGATAAGTTGACAAACAATGGAAATGCAACCCTGATGTCGGAGACTGCGGGGACAGAGGGTGAGTTGCACTGTACCCTAACTGGCCAGCTCCCCTGGGGAGACCGGGGTGCCCGGTGCAGGTCTCCTCCCTTCCGGGTCCCAGCAGGGCGAAGCTGGAAGTCTGGGCATGTTGGGGCTGTGCTGCCACGGTGCCAGCTGGGCAGGACATCCTGCGTAGGTGTATGTGTGTCCCTGTTTCCTTGGAGACACTCAAAATATCCCCTGCTCATTTTTCAAAATCTGCACACCAGCTCCCCAAGACCAGGGACCATGGCGAGCCGTCCAGGGTGGGTGAAGATGCACCTCGAATGAGAATGTCTATGTGAACTGAACCCGACGGGCAACTGTGACCAGGAAAGATGTGACCTGAGGAATACTGTGCAGCCCAAGCCCTGGCCTCCCAGTTTGGGAACTACCTTGAAACAATCTATGATACGAGCTACAACAAAATGCCACTTTCAGCCCATGAGTTTAAGTGAGAGCCTCGCCAGGCACCGGACGTCCGTCCGAGTTGGCTCCTCCCAGTGAGAGCCTCGCTAGGTACCGGACGTCCGTCCGAGTTGGCTCCTCCCAGTGAGAGCCTCGCTAGGCACCGGACGTCCGTCCGAGTTGGCTCCTCCCTGATACAAATGCACAGGACAGTCCACTCAGACGGCAGATATTCAAAACGCTGTGTGTCTTAACCCACCATGTCAGGGTCTCAGACTCCACGGAAAAATCAGATGCTTCATTTTTCCAGAGTAGAATACAGGAGAGAACACATTCCAAGCACAACCAAGAAGTCTCTCTCTGTCTCTCCCTCTCCCTTCCATTCTCTAAAAATCAATGGAAAAATATCCTTGGGTGAGGATTAACAATAATAATAATGAAGCCGAGACTGGTTTGGCTCAATGGATAGAGCGTCGGACTGGGGACTGAAGGGTCCCGGGTTCGATTCCGGTCAAGGGCATGTACCTTGGTTGCGGGCACATCCCCAGTAGGGGGCGTGCAAAAGGCAGCTGATCGATGTCTCTCTCATCGATGTTTCTGACTTTCTATCCCTCTCCCTTCTGCTCAGTAAAAACTCAATAAAATATATTAAAAAAAAAAAACAATAATAATAATGAAATTAAATTTTAAAAATGAAGTAATACGTTTGACAATACAAAAGGATTCATCGTCCCCTGTGGTAACTTTCCTTGCCCTGAATTCTACGCTGTCTGAGGGTTGTTTTCCAACCAATCGGAGAACCTCTGTTCTTCAGTGGAGGAGTTGAGCAATCCACATTTATTGTTGTACCTCACACCTTTGCCATGAACTCTGCCACCTCATCTTGTGCTGTTTGGTTTTGTGCTTCTCCCCTGTTTGCTTTCCTTTATTGCAAGGGCCCTGCTTTCTCTACATTTAGCTTTGCTTATGTGGTGGGAGGTTTATATTCTATTTTAAGTTCTACTAGGGTTTATCTCTAAGCTTTCCAAAGTATTTAAAAAAAAACCTTCATTTCTCAAATTATCAAGATAAAAGAATCATCTTCCCTCCTCAACACACAACCGGTCTCTTCCTTGCCCTGAGGATTAAAAGGGGAGAAAATGGCCACAGGGTGGTAATATTCAGTGAAAGAAACCAAAAGCAAAATTGCGTTGTCTAATTGTCATCGAAGCACATTCCTCTGGGAACAAGACAGGACAGTTATCCTAAATTGTCTCAGTAGCTTCAGATAACTGAGTTTCGGTTGACTCAGTGGTCCCGGAATCAGAACAGGCCCTAAATTGCCTCAGTAGCTACAGATAGTGTATTCCTGTTGACTCAGTGATCCCAGAATCTGGACAGCACAATTATTCTAAATTGCCCAGGTGGTCACAGATAATGTGCTTCTGTTGATTCAGTGATTCTTAGATACTTTGGGTAACTAACTTGCTCAATTTTTGCTTCTGTAAAAAAGTGCTTTTCGCGAAACAGGTTCCTCATTCCAGACCCAAAGATATAATGGATACCTTCATGATATTCTGCCAATATAAGCCAGATGTGTCAAGCTGTTCGGGGCTGTGAAGTCTGAAGTGCTTTTGCTCCAGACCTCATATGCCGCCGGCCTTTACTAAATGACTCCATAATTCAACTTTTTGAGGCGTCCTTTGTAAGATGGAGTTACACTACAACAGCTTATGTGGGCAAAGCTTGGTGGGCTCTCCTCTGTCCAGCTCCCCCTGCCTCAGCAGAATGCCTCTGATGACTAGACATCATTTACATCAGCAGGTGCATAGAAAACTCTCGATGCAGTCATTTCCAAGTCACTGCTCATGGCCTCAGGGATGTCAGAGTGTAAACCAATTTCCCCTGATAGTGTTGTACGGGACGCAGGTGAACCGTGGGCAGCCCTTCAAAAATCAGCTTCCTCAAGCTCTCCCAGGGAGCGGAACATGGAGCAACCGGGTCTAAGTGAGGCAGCCCTGGGCAGGAAGATCCTCAGTCCTGGTTACTAACTGTGTGCCTAGTTTGTAGCTCCCCTTTTAAATAAATGAGAAGAGCAAACGTGTCTACAGAATCTGAAGCAAGAATAAGTAACCGGTCAGGACTGCAACCAGAAACAAACACAAACAGGTTCAAGTGTAGCTTCAAGGAGTAGGTGAATGCAAGGGGTAGGGGAGGGAGGGGGGTCAGGGCGGCCCAAGAGGGACGCGAGAGAATAGAAATGATGGGGTTTGGATTGAATCAGTGGAAAAACCCAATCTCTTCATTTCATTTCCCCCTCTGTATCCACTTTTTAAATTTCACAACGAACACACACACACTCACCATTTCTCCCACCCAGTCTCTTTACTATTGACCATACCCCATACTCTTGCCTCCCTATTCCATAGACTTCTTCCCTTTATACCAAACAATCTTGGTGCAACTAAAGTGAAAACTTAAATTTCTTAGCTACTCGTTACTGTCACTGCTCATTTGTCATTGATTATTTCTGCCTGGTGGCCCCAAACCAGGAGGCACCTCAGCGATACCTCAGCCTAATGCATGATGGGCAGTCTGCCTGGACCACCCAATGAGAGGGCAGAGAAGCAAGTGCCAGTTCAAGAGGGGGTGGGCATGCCAGGGCTTTCTTTCAGAGCCTCCCCTCACCTGAGGTTCAAGCAACAGCGCAATCAAGTTGTGGGCCAAGACTGAGTGAGAAGCCAAGCACCAACGGAAGTGATTTCACAGTGGCAGTTTGCTCCGCACCACCTAGAGCATTAGTGCCAGGAAATTCCCAACAATAATGGCGGATTTAAAGAATGCAATCTTGCTATGTAATGAAACCACTATGCTGAGAACACTCAGTGTTGGGATTGAGCTATCCTACAAAGTAATGAGCTGTTTTTTGTTGCCTGTGAAATAAGGGAATTTTCCTACATGTTCTGGGTGGATGAACCCTGCCAGGACTTCCCAGGGTGAGCCTGCTGGGCAGCCTCAAGGCACATTGGTTAAAACACCTCCCTGCCCCCCACCCCACTCCAGGCTCCCTCACCTCCTGCAGTTTAATCTCTTCTGGCTGGAGGATGTCCAGCACCCCGCTGCTCTGAATCTCGGGGAGGTCCTGCCAGAGGTTAAACCTGGAGTGCGGGTTGCTGAGCAGGCAGATCTGGGGCAGAGCCCTCCGCTCTGGTGGGCTTGCCAGCTCCTCTTGCTCCTCTTCTTCCTCCTCCTCAGGCGTCTCCTCGCTGGATGGGGAGCGGAGGTCATCGGCTTGTATTTCTGCATCCTGTTGCCTCCTGGTTTCAATTTCCTGGAGAGTTGATTTATCTCGGTATTCCTGATATAGGAGCCCTGAAATAGATAGAATTGGAATGAAGAGCAGAAAAAATATTTCAGATGAAGATCTTTCTGAATCACTAAGGCAAGGCTTTGTCCTCTCATAAGGGCCAGGGCCCCAGGAATACACCAAGACAGACCCTCAGCCAACTACTGCCAGGCCTTCCCTCCCCGGGAGGGATCAGCCCTTGTAAGTTTTTTCCAGAGAGGGCTAAAGAAACGCCTGAACTGATTTAAAATCCAATCACACAAATATGTGCTTTCCGCACATGTGAACCCTGCTGGGAATCCTGCTCAGAAAACAAGAATCCCCAACTTGATGTGTTAATAGCCAACGTGTGCAGAGTGGATGGAAATGTCCCAATTACGCTTCAATATCCCCACAGGATGCTTTCAAGGCCTTAAACGCTTCCATATTAAAACTCGAGTACGCTCATTTGTGAACTGGGAGTAGTTGTCAGTTCTCATTTTGAAGGGAAAAACATTTCACCATCCTTAGGATTCAAAAGGGAAACATTCCTTTTTTTGCTTTTGCCGTTTCAGACTTACTTCCCTGACAACCTGTACTTGAAGTAAATGTATTCTAAGTCTCCAAGGAGATTGGGGGGTGCCTATGAATCAGCACAGAGGTAGCACCTCCTCCATTTCAGACATCCTGGCTTAGGGGCGGGGCTGTCTCATCACACAGGAGCTGCAGGAAGCTTCGGCAGTAAGGGGGTCCTAGTCTAGGGGGAGAGGAAGCTGGCTGGGGAGGGGGAGCAGGAATGTGAGGCTGGGAGGAGGGGCATCAGACTCCAAGGGTCTTGTCTGCCTGCCATACCACAGAGGTGGCAGTCTATCCTCTGGGCAAGAGAGAGGCCCCAAGAGACCTCGGGCAAGCAGCTCTGCTCTCTTTTAGGAGGCTCCGGATGGGAAGAGGCTGGATAGCTCTGCAGTGATGATGGAGGCAGGCCTGAGCTGTAGTGGGGTAGAGGGATGGAGCCCACCTGTCAGGGCACAGTGATAAAGTGAAGAATGTCCTGGTGCTGCTGGGTCATGAATGACGTCCAGGTTTTCAGACTGCCAACAAGGCCGGTTGGCCTCATTCAAGGAGATGAGGAACACAGGAGGGTCTGGCCAGGGAAGGGGATGGTGGAGGGATCCAGTGGGCAGCTGAGGGGCACCTACGTGGAGAGGTCCAGTGAGCAGCTGGACATACTGGTCTGGAGAGTGGTCAGACCTTTGATATGTCTGTTCACAAAACAAAGATGATTCTCCCAGGAAAGTTCTGATATGGATAAATGCACCACTTCCATAGCACTGTCTCTTATAATTCAGTACAAACATTGCCTATTATCCTTCTTTTTCTTGGAAAAATACTTTTATTGATTTCAGAGAGGAAGGGAGAGAGAGAAACATCTTTGGTGAGAGAGAATCACTGATTGGCTGCCTCCTGCACGCCCCACACTGGGGATGGAGCCCACAACCTGGGCATGTGCCTTGACTGGGAATCGAACCCTGCCCTCCAGGATCACAGGTGAACGTTTAACCACTGAGCAACACCAGCTGAGCTAAATCCATTCTTAGGATTAAACTAGTTAGTTTTCTATGTTGCATGACACTAAGTGATAAAGCCTTTACGCAAAGTGTAGAACTTGTTTAAAAAATTAAGATCCTGTGACTGTACAAGGTTACATTCCAGCAGAACACAACATGGAGTTAATCTGACAAAGGAATGAAAAAGAAAACCTAGTCTACACTAAATGCAATCTGGACTGAAGATCTATAAAGACAGAGGTTTAATGTCACCACGTAAACTGGTTCAGTCATGAGCACAAGATCTCTATTGTTGTCAACAGTAAACCAATTATTCTGTGATTCTGATATGAGTTTATGGAGGTTTAAAGAAACTAGGTTCCCACAGTTGACTTGGAGTCACTTCTCAATGCTTAGCACAGTGCCTCCCCTACAGAGTAGGTACATACTTATTTGTTGAATTGAACACCTTTTAAAAATGCAGTGTCCAAGCCTTGCAAAAATACCTAACTTGGCATCTTTTTGAAGGTTCGAAAATACATCTCATGTATGCTATAGTCACAGGTAAAAAAATAATGGGTAAAAAATCCTGGGTTAAAAACTATCTCCAGCCCAGCTGGCGTGGTCATCAGCTGAGAGTCCACCTATGAACAAAGAGGTCCCAGTTTGATTCCTGGTCAAGGCACATGCCTGGGTTGTGGGCTCAACTCCCAGTCGGGGGGGGGGGGCGTGCAAGAGACATCAGATCAATGATTCTCTCTCACCATTGATGTTTCTAACTCCATCTCTTTTCCTCTCTGAAATTCATAAAAAATATTTTTTAAAAACTATATCCAATATCATATGCTAAAAAAAAGAAGACAGCAATATTAGCAGGGTGAGTAGTTGGATTGAAAATGATATTTCTGAAATCACATCGTGGCAGACATCATTGGCTGCCTCTCCCTTGTCCCCTCACAACCCTTCTTCCCAGCTGACAGAGAGGGGTTTGAGTGCTGACTCATTCTGTGCTCAGGGAAGTGAGCAAATGGTGACTGATCAAAACTTTCTGTGATAGTTCCCATCCCCTTACCAGTGGTGGGTTTAGACATAAGCAAATGACACAATCTGGTTGAGGAGAGTAAGGGGGATATCTTCTTAAAAAGATGTCCCTCCCCAACAGACACCTGAAGACAGACTACCCCTTTTTGCCTTTATACATGGCTGCTTGAGGATGTGATGCCTGGAGCTGTGGCAGCTGTCCTGTGATGTGAATTAACCAACTGCCCCTGGACTCATTAACTGAGATAGAATACTTGTATTGTTTAAGGTTATTTTATTTTATTTTATTTTGCTGGCTATTCTACTACTTTCAACCAAAGACTTCAATGTAAGTGCTTTTAGAATATTAAAATGTCATATTTCTTTTTGTAGTATTTAAAATATGTATTTAAAAATAAATTTTCCTAGAGTTACTGTGATTATACAGAGCTATCTGATACACTGTGTCCCCATTTTTCATATCCTCTTTATTTTTAGCTTTAAAATTCAGATTATAATACAGAGTACTTTTACCCGAGGAACTGTTATTGATTGAATTTCTGTGCTCAATGTACTGTTAATATATGTTTTCCTACTTTATATTTTGTACATTTAGCAAGCACAACTTTACATGGAAATTAACTTTACCTATAAAACCCTGCACCTGATATTATATCCATACAGAATTGGAAGGCTCCGTTCCCATCTCTCCTTATTAAAATGATCTATACCTGGCTGGCTGTGCTGCCCTGCACATGAGGACAAGCTCTCAGCTCTTCTTCAAAGTCTTCAGTCATTCAAAATCTCACTTTCTGAACAGAATAACTTTGTTCCTTGAATCCTTCAAATGGAAACTTCTAAGGGACAGAGAGTCTTTTATTTTTTTACTGAGCACCTTCTATATGCCAAGCATTTACTAAGTGCCATAAACACACACATACACACACACACACACACACACACACTCCCAGAGTCACAGAGTCCACCATCTATAATGATGGTTATATACCATTTAACGCATAATCCTGTCATAATTCTGTTCTGGCCTCCGTGGGAGCCACTGCGAAATCCAACACAGTGGACTGCGAAGTGCCCACACAGTCGTTCCACCTTCCTCCCCCGTCAGTTACACTGTGTGTTTAGGAATCTGTTTTCCTTTCCTGACCCCTGGCAAAGAATTCACTTTGTTCACAGAGCTAACAGCAGGTAGGGCTGGTGTAGGCTCTGCAAGGGAGACTGTGAGAAGGCAGCAACAGCTCTGAGCTGTCACTCAACACATCTGTGGAGCACCTACTATGGATCTAGCTCAGGAGCCAGAAAAACAGTTACCATGCCAGTCTCTGCTGCTTGGCAAACAAGGAAACTGGGGGCAAAGATGGGCAGGCACCACAGATCAAGGCCCCTGACTCCCAGCTTCAGGTTTATGCATTGGCTCAGCAGGGCCAGCCATCTCCAGGAGAGGAGTCTCCAGGAGAGGAGTCTCCAGGAGAGGAGTCTCCACATGCCCCAGCACAGACAGGAGCCTCCCAGCCTCACCCTGGTTCCTTTCTAGTCATGGCATTGACCTTAGCCAAGGAGGATCCCTTTCAAGAGGGTAGAAGTCTAGGCTTCCAGCATTTGCCAAGGCAGGGGTGGCCCTCCTCATTAGGAAGGACAGTGTGGCAGGGAGGTGGGAGAAAGGCGTTTTCAGGAGTCTGTTCTCAGATCAGCCCCTCTCCATTCCCCCAGCAAACAAAGGGAAAAGCCGCGCCACCACCATCCCACCCAGCCTGACACCCAGGGAGCCTGCTGGAAACAAAATTTCTGGAGTCAGCAGCTTCACAGTGTGCGCTCCACCCCCTCAGCTTTGCAAGGGCTCAGCGCCTCTCAGGGCTCAGTTTAGAAAAAACCCCTGCCAGGGAAGAGTGGGCCGCCCCCAAAGTCTCCCAAACGCAGGGTCCTCTGGGGCTGCGAATGCTCCACTTCCACTCAAGACACCCCCTGCCTGTCTGAGCATTTGGAATGAAAGGCAATGATGATATTTAGGGAGCAAATTTTCCAAACCTAGAATTTCAATTGAAACAAAGAGACCGCTGCTCTGACGACACTGAAAAACAAGGTTTACTAAGCAGCCGGTACCATTTTCTGAATAAGGGAACCCACATGCTAAGAACTAGTTTGATATTATTAGCAATTTTTGACTTTGGAATGCAAGTGCTCACGTACATGGGACTCCTCAATCCACTTTTTGCATTCACAGGCCTTCAGCTGCAGCTGTGCTGAGCTGGACATAAAGGGCTGCACCCTCTACCTCTCCGCCACAGTCCTGCACAGGCAGGTGGAACTAGGCTTCCTTAACCCTGGGGCAGGGAAAGGGGGGGTCCCCATGTTCTCTCTACTTTACCCCCTGTGCAAAGTCTGCCACTGCCTCCTCTTTCTGGATTGCACCAGTGAGCCTGGCTCTCCCCAGAGCACCCCCCCTTTTTTTTTTTGCAGGTTCTCTTTCCAGGTCTTCCCCAGACCTCATCCTGGGTTCCCCCCTGCCTGGCCTAGCAGCACTTCACTCTCGGTCTTCCCCACAGAAGTGACAAGGGCCCGGGTGGGTAGACCTCTCCAGAGAGAGCAGGCCAGAAATGCATTTGCTAAAGCCCAATTATGCAGCATTATTAAAATGGGGCAGTTTTGCTTATAGAACAATTTAGAATCAAACATGTCAAAAACGTTTGCTAGGCCCACCCGGCATGGCTCAGTGGTTGAGCATCCACCCAAGAACCAGGAGGTCAAGGTTCAATTTCTCCTCAGGGTACTTGCCTGGGTTTTGAGCTGGCTCCCTAGTGTGGGGCGAGCAGGGGACAGCCAATCAATGATTCTCTCTAAACATTGATCTCTCTCTTTCTCTCTCTCCCTCGATTCATTTCTGAAATCAATAAAAATATATTTAAAACAGCAACACAAACGTTGTTCCCCAGCCTCCTCACAGAAACACAAGGGTATCTCAGTAGCAGGGGGACCCTCAGAGTCCACCAGGAGCCTACATTTGCCCCACGAAGCGCAGCCACCGCTCGAGCACCCACCTATTTGTTCGATGAGGTTCCTCCAGGAGTCAGCGGGAATGGGGTGGATCATCTGCAGGGCCTCGGTGAGTGTGGTGGGGCTGTCGGCCAGGGCAGGGCACTCCTCGGGCGTGGCCCCATTTCCCGGGGTGGAGGATGACTCACTGCCAGAGAGAAGCAGGGGCAGGACCGGTTATTTTTAAGCCAACGACACACCTTGGTTAGCTGGCGAGAGGCGGGACCCGCCCGGGACCGTCCAGGCGGGCCCCACAGGCCCTTTCTGTCACAGCACCAGGGCGCGACCGAGTGATTCATTCCCACCCCTGCCCGTCCCAAGCCTTCATGTTTTCGGAGCTCGCGGGCAGGCGTCGGAAACTTGGCGCTCCCCGCGCTCTCCACGGCGGCGCCGCCCGGACGCCCAACGGGTCCCAGTCCCGCGGCCAAGAGCCCAGCCCGCGCTGCGCACCCCGCACCGCCCGCTGTCACCGGTCCCCGGTCCCTTCCAGGCTTGGGTCCTCTAGTCCGAGGGTCCCTCGACGTGGAGAAAGGGATGCCCAGCAAGACGCGCGCGCCATAGGCGCCCCCGAGAGGGCGCGCGGGAGGCGGCCTGGGGCAGTGACAGGGGGCGTCAGCGGCCGGGCTAGGACTCATCACGAACCCCAGCGTGTGCGGGCAGACAGGGGCCGGGGTGGAGGGCGGGACGACGGGGCCCACAGGGCCAAGGCCACGGGAGGTGGTGGTGGTGGTGGTGGTGGTGGGGGAACGCGAGCTGGTGCCAGAGGAACGCGGGGACGGCGCGCGGAGCCGAGCTCCTGCTAGTCCTCACCTGCCGGGCAGGTGTCCCGCCGCCGAGTCGCGCGCGTCGCTCTCCGAGGTGGAGCTGTCGTGGTCCACGGCGCAGGCGGCGCTGAAAGCTGCGGCCAGCAGCTCCATGGGGCCGGCGGCCGGCCGGCGCGGGGGCCGGGTCCAGGGGTGCGCTGGGGCCCGCAGCCCGGCCAGCGGCGAGGAGCGGGCTCAGGATCCGGGACGCACGGCGCACACTGCTCCAGTCGGAGCCGCAGCCGCCGCAGCCGAGCGCTCCCGCGGGCGGGCGGGCGGGCGGACGCGCGCCTGGAGGATCCCGGGGTTGCCGTGGCAACGGGGGAGGCGGGAGGGGCGCGCTCGGCGGGGGCGAGTCCAGGCGGCGCGGCGCGGGGCGGGGAGCGCTGGGCGCGACCCTGGCGGCGGACACGGACCTCCCGCGGGGTTCGCGCCTCGCTCTCCCGCCGCCACCGCACCGGGCTCGGGGGTGAGGCGGAGGAGGGCAGGATGCGTGGGGGTGCCAGCGAACGGCGCCCTCCGCCGATCGCCCCCTCCTCGACGCGTAGCCGGATCCCACCGGCTCGGGAGGAGAACTTGTAGGGTCCGGGCGAGGTGACCCTCTGCCCTTCGCGCCCTCGAACTTCCGCCCGGCGATGCCGCACATCATCTGCGGTCTCCCGCAGGGACCGGCCGGGGAACCCTGCCTCCTCCGCCCCAGGCTCAGCCCGGAAATGCCCCTGTCTGAGGGAGTCCCAGGCCGAGTCTGGGGTCCTAGGGAGCCCCCGCACCTTGGCTACGGAGATGGGGCTGGCGCAGCGGCTTCTTCCCGGCGCGTCTGGCCGCCCCCAGCGACCCGCAGGCCCCGGCGGCCCGGCCCGGGGTGGGTATGGTGGAGCCGGAGGAGGAGAGACAAAGTGCCCCAAACCTCCACCCGGCGTGCCCGCTCCGCCACGTTGGCTCTTGGAATCTTCTGCACCTTCGTGTTAACTAGTTGAATCCGCTTCTGGATACAGAAAGCAAATAAAAACGGGAGCCCAGGGGAGTGAGTGATGCCGTGGCCCGCGGAAATCCAGAGGGATTTCATCCAGTTGGCACACTCACTGCCCGGGGTCCTTTCTGAGGCTGCGGGCCAGGGCCGGTGCGAGAGGGCACCTGCGGACCGGGGTGGGGAGTGCGGAGCGCAGGGGGCTCCAACTGTGTTTAAATGAACAAATTCCTTGTCTGGGGGATGCAAATACTGGTGGAAGGGTTTCAGTTAGCTTTGCCAGGTTCCTTGGCCAGCCGACTAGAACATGGCAGTTGTGTAAAAATTATTTTCCTCTGGGGTCAGAATGGACAGTTCCCATCTCCTCGTGCCCTTCAGGCCTCAGAATATCTTCGTGACAGCCATCTGGTCTCCTTTTTCCAAACCAAGCTCTTCCTTTCCTTGACTCTTTCCACATTATCTCCAGACAGCCTCCTGTTGAGCTCTACATTTCTTCTTCTTTTTTTTTAATAATATATTTTATTGATTTTTTACAAAGAGAAAGGGAGAGGGAATAGAAAGTCAGAAACACTGATGAGACAGAAACATCAATCAGCTGCCTCTTGCACACCCGCAACCAAGGTACATGCCCTTGACTGGAATCGAACCTGGGCCCTTCAGTTCGCAGGCCGAGGCTCTATCCACTGAGACATACCGATTTTGGCTTGAGCTCTACATTTCTATTTGCTCTCTGGCCATCTCTTTCTGATGTGCCCTAAACACTACCAGGACACTCACATCTCCCCCTGCCACCAGCAGCCAACCAGGAGGCCAGCAGAAGGTGAGAGCTGGCCTCCACTTCTCCTGTACCTCCTGCCACCTACATGTCAGTGTCTCACTGAGCCCCCTGCATCCCCAGTGCTTTAAAGCTCTACCCCAGTCCTTGGGCCTATCCCCACAGCTCATCCTCTCTCTGTCCCCTTTCTAAAATATGGGGATACTTTAGTGCCTTCCCTGCCTTGGAATACCATCACCTGCAGGGAGAGGCCAGCCTCCTGTCACTGAAATGGGCTCTTCTGTTCCTTGCCAGCTTCCTAGAATCACTCTCCTTGCTGATTCATCTGAGGCTTTGGTTTCACACACTTTTCCAGGCTCCGGCTCTCTGCTCCTGGGGTCAAGTAATTACTCTGGTGGGTGGAGGCACACTGGCGCACTCCTCCCCTAAGCCCTTTCTTTACTTTGTGTAACCAGCAGCATTGGTGGACACTGTAATTCTCTGTGAACCGGGCTATCCTTACACAAAGCCACAAAGCCACAGGCTCCTCCAGGCTGGGCACTACCATGTCCTACTCATCTCTCATCAGGGTCCAGGGAAGAGCATGTGGGGCAATCACTAGAACCTCCTGCTTTGCAGGGTTTCACCGCCTCTCAATTGGGTGCAGCATTCAGTGAAGCTGTTAATTTCGCACTTTGCTGCACCAAGGGAAAAAGATTAAAAGGTTTTTTTTTTAATCAGAAAATAGTAAAGTGAAATTACATACGGGGTGGGCAAAAGTAGGTTTATAGTTGTATGTACAATAATTAATAAACAATAATACAAGAATAAACTGTGTTTCACATACTCACAACCGTTAGCCAACTGTGAGCATGAAGGTGAGCATAATAAAACCTTCCAGTTGAAAAATAAGCTAAAAATATCTTCCTAATTATAAAATCAGTTTAGAAAGTCACTGAATTCTGAAGGCATATAACCTTCAGCTAAATTCCCCATGTTCTATTTTCTATCATATTTTAGTGCTTATTAGGCAGGAAATTATAACATCTCCATTTAACTGACATTTTACTCACAAAATGTAGATACATTTTTCAAATATGCCTGATTAGCACATGGTCAGTGCTCTATAAGTACTAGTATTTGTTAAGGAAGTGATGGTATTTTGTTTGTTTTTTAAAATATATTTTTATTGGTTTCAGAGAGGAAGGGAGAGAGATAGAAATATCAGTGATGAGAGAGAATCATTGACCGGCTGGCTCCTGCACGCCCCTTACTGGGGATCAAGCCAGCAACCGGGGCTCATAGGTCAATGCTCAGCCACTGATCCTTGCCAGCCAGGGAGCAATGGTATGTTTTAAAAAATATTTAGTGTTTTAAAAAAGGATCAGTGGATGGGAGAGGAAAGGGGGCATATGTAATATTTTCAACAATAAAGATTAAAAAATAAAAAGAAAGAAGAATCAATGGGCCAAAAGGGAGCCACTTTTGCTAAGCCCCATCACCAAAACTTAATAACTAACCTAACACAGTCTCAGACTTTGCCAGGCATGGAATTTTAAGCCAATCAGTATTGAATTTCCTGGTCCTCACTAGTGGGGGTCATCTGCTTGATAAGACCCCCGCCTTCCCTAAGGAAAGGTGTGCTTGTCTGAAATAATTCAACTCCTTTCTTTAACTTCTTAGTCCCATCCTCTTTCTGCCTGTAAAGAAATCTTCCATTTGGAGGGAATCAGCGGAACATGCTTCCAGTTGCTAGATGGGATGTTGCCTGACTCATGAATCACTTAGTAAAACCAATTAGATCTTCAAATTTACTCAGTTGAGCTCCGTTTTTTGAACATTAGTTAGTTTATATATTTTATCTAAAGATTGTTTATTTTTCTTTGAATTACAAAGAGAAATGTTGGAAACAAGTAGATTCTTATTTATATAGCCATCTCAGCCTTCAGGAATCCGAATTTATAAAATGGTACCTTCTTCTGAGGGAGAATTGCTGGAAGCAGAAGGAAGTTTAGAAATGATCCCTTCTAATACATTTATTTGACAGAAAAGAGGGACAGAACCAGAGGGTTAAAATGACAAGGCCACACAGCTGGCTAATGGCAGATTTTGGAAGAATATGCTACTAAGTTAAGACTGTGTTATGTGGGATAAGGAAATGCACATTTCTATTTAATTATTCTAAATATTTTTAGGGTTGTCTGGGATAAGGAACTGCAGATTTCTATTTAATTATTCTAAATATTTGTAGGGTTACACGATCGGCCAACAGACAATCAAATGTGAAAATACATTTGTAGTCTTCAATCTAGTAGGAAAAATGACATGGAATTGTTTTTTGTAGTGCGGAAATAATCCTCAAATATATGTTGGAAACATCTAGAAACAGGTGCATGATAACTTTTAATTAACTGCATCGTTTGCATCCATAAACACAGTTTATTTTTATCAATTTCAAAAGACTTTTTTTTAGTTGCTTTGAAAATCAACAAATTTAAACCACGTAGGCAGTCCCAGCAGTAAATCCATGGAAAGCTAGAAGAGATAAATGAACCCCCAAAATCTAGGGAGAAAGTTAGGGAAAGGACAAGATGTAGCCTCTCTCACCAAAACTCCAAGAAACCTGGAAACCCATATGTGATGGATACAAAGATTTCTCCATAAGGAGAGTGGTCCCAAGTAGACTTGTCCTATTGTATGGTTGGAAGTATTTTACTGGAAAGGGGGAGGTGGGTGTGTTTCCTTAGTTTTGATCGTAAGGATAATTTATAAACGTGGGTTTGTAACATGTTGTGGAAATAAGTTAACCACAATCAGTTTAGCCCTGAGTAATAAAGCATTATTTGTGCCCAAAGAGAGGCCGGGGCTTTGCCCAGGACTCCTGGGAGGTGATCACTAAGCCCTCAGAATGTTATGTCTGTTCAGAGTATCTTTGCTTACCTGGGATCTGGGGCCATACCAGAAAAGGTAGGGATTTGGGGCCATGTGGTAATAGCTTAATCTGCAGAGGAGCTGAAGACTGAGGTCAGCCACTTGGGTGGCCAACCAGTTCTACCTGATCAGACTCCAATAAAAACTCTGGACACTGAGGCTCAAGCGAGTTTCCCTAGTTGGCAATATGGTCACAGATTGTTGCAGGAGAATGTCAGCGCTGGCCACAGTACCACAGGGACAAGGTAACTAGGAGCTCTGAGTGGACCTCTATGCACCTCTGCCCTTGGCCGATATAAATTTGCAGCCTTTCAGCCTTGGCTGATGTGGCTCAGTTGATTGGAGGATTGTCTCGTACACTGAAAGGTCACAGGTGTGATTCCCTGTCAGGACACACACCTAGGTTTTGGGTTACCCCATCGGGGCACATGCTGGGACAACGGATAGCCATATCTTCAATTATGAGATGCAAACAATCGTATGGCCTTGACAGAAATATGTTCTCAAGACAGGTCCCCCCAAAACAACTCATGGCTAAGACGCTATAATGCTGGTGTGTTTATCTGAAACTGTGGGAAATGAGGTAAGTGCCTGGGGCTATGGGTTTCTTTGGAATATCTCTAACCACGGAGTCTGAGACACACAGGGTTCAAGCATCATGGCTTTTGACCAACAGAAGCATTCTGAAACAAGGGGACCTAAGGAAAAATACTATTGAGGATAAAATGTGGAGAAAATCAGATAGAGTTGTCTGGGCACACATACTTGATATTTTAGCTTGTGGCTTTGGGAGTTCAGATGCTCTTGGTTGGAATTCCGACTGTAAAGGAACCAATAGCCCACTTCCTTCCACTTAGCGTATTCATTTTAAATCACCGTGTAAACTATATAGTTAGATCTCATTTAGTCCTATGGACAGTGAGTCCTATAATGTAGCACAAAAGTAGAAAATGATATTATTATTAATTATTATTTAGGAAGCCTGCATTTAGCACTAAAATACATTCGCTATTATAATGGAGAATGTCTTGTCTTAACCAATAGCAAGACATACAAATGTAGCAAAACTGCTTACAGTATGAAATGAGAAAGAAAAAGATGACCATTCATAAACAAAGTAGACTTGAAGAAATAGCATGTAGTTAAAATTAATAATTAGCTATTATTCACACTTTGTTCCTTGAAAATTGCTAATAACTGGATTTTTCGTAACAAGAGGTAAGTAATATGAACATTTCATTCTCTATCGAAACAAATCTCTCACCCTTAATATCCCGTAGGAAGAATATTCTTTGTTGAGTCACTAGAACGAAGCATTCAAGTATGCAGGGTCCCGTGAAGAGAGCAGTATGTGTTTGGTATAGAGCGATCGCTTCACGAGGGCCATATGAGACATGAGGGAGGTGGCCCCCAGACCAGGGGGCCGTTCTGGGTCCTTGACTGCTCATCATGTTGACAAGACCTGTCTTCCCAGGAATTCAAAGCTTTAACCACTATTGATACTTCTATTTTAAAGACTCTAACAAGGAAACTGGGGACCGCAGTGGAGAAATTAGCACGAAACAAATGAATATTATCCTAAAGAAGAAGCACTTCATTTCAAAAACATACCAAGTGCACAGCCATAAAGAGGTTTAAAAATGAACAGGAAGTTAACAAGGCTTGGAAACAGTCATTGGCCTCTGGGATGCACATATGAATGGATAGGGCCTTTCTGGAGGGTGGTCTGGACCACCCATATCATAAACGATCATACCTTTAGTGAAGAGATGCTACTTCTAGGAATATAAAATCCAGGAGGGAAAATTAGCTACAAGATTGTTTATTACAGCGTTATTTGTAATAGTGACACATTAGGAGCAACCTGAGTGTCCAATAATAGAAGATCGATTATTTAAATTATGACAAGTATCTAAAATGGAATATCACTAACGTGACTTATCGTATATAACAATCTGGAAAGATGTCCATAATACCTTGAATAGACGAGCAGATTCCCAAACTAAATGGTAGTATGATCTTATTTCATTTATAAATGATCTAATTTTGTTATAAATAGACTTATCGAGATGGAAGTTTAAGCATACACATATTTGAAAAAAGACTGGAAGAATGATCAGGAAAAACATTTCTCTGTACTTGCAGTTGATTAGTTGGAATCTGAGGGAATTTTGTTCTGTTTACTCATCTGTGTTGAAAATTTTTTCTAAAATCAAAGTGTCACTTATGTAATAAGGGGGAAATTACTTCAAAAAACAACATCAGTCCCTTAATGTGCATAAATTTAGAGCTGAGTTGAAAGCATTCATGAAACAGGAGGGAGCCCTAAGGAACTTGACGAATTGGGCTGAGCTGTTTTGTATTCTCTAGATTTACTTCGGGGAAAAACACCTCAATTCGTTACATAAATCTATTTTTTCAAAAGCTCTTCAGTGTCAATTCAGTGGTCCTTAAAGAATCACGATTTCAAATTTCGTAGTAGTCAAGAGACCTGATGCACAAAATTCGTGCACTTGGAGGGGGGTTCCTTGGCCTGCTTAGGGCTGCTCCTAAGCCAGCAGTCAGACATCCTTAGCGCTGCTGCAGAGCCAGGAGCAGCTCCCACCGCTGTGGCTGAGCCAGCCAGCCAGCCAGCCATGAACCCTGAGGCACTGACCCCAGGGGGCAGTTCCTGCATTGAGTGTCTGCCCCCTGGTGGTCAGTGAGGATCATCACTATCAGTCATTCCACAGGTTGGCCAATTTGCATATTAGCCTTATTATTTAGGATGACTTCCTGGCATCTCTAAAATTAAAGCATTTACCTGGTTTTCTAACTTGCCCAGTGATAAAAATAGTCCTTTCCTTCCATAAATCGACACGTACAACTGCTAACCAGAATGCTTCTTCCTTTTCTATTGAAGTCAAGGTCCTGTTGAAGGAGTCATTACAGAATTCACTGCCTCCCATCAAAGGCAGGTCTCCCTCATACCACAAGCCCTTCTCACACCCTGTCCCCCTCCAATAGCACAAGACATCCCACCTATGCAAACGCCACCTCCTCTGTGAAGCCCACCCCCTGTTCCAACCCATAACTGTCTGCATTTGCTCCCTCTTGGGTTCTCCATAGCCTTCCCCAGGGCTTCTCTTAAGACTCCATCACTTCCTCGAGGAGGAGTCGTCTGATTGATGCTGCCCCACTGCCTGTGCCGGCAGAGAGCTTGCACATCCCTGAGGCTCAGGACATGTTTGCCTTGCGGAGTTGAAAGAGGCTTGAAAGCACAGGCATTCCTTTGGTAATCACCCCAGTGCCTCTGGATAAATTACAGCCTGGAAACATCTCACAAACCCTTTCCTTTTATTCACTAAATACAAACCTCCCCTCCTTGCTACTCCTTTAAAAGGCGAGTGCACCTTTAACTGAAGTACCATTATTAGCTGGGGGAAAAAGAGTCAGGCTACCAGTAAAGAAGTGTGATTTCTGTACCTCTTGACTGTTCAGCCCTCCCCGGAGCTGACCAGTGGATGTTTCTTTCCCTAATTTTAAACGTATGTCTCATTTTTTCCACGCAGTGAGGATTGCATGCTAAATGATTGCTATTTCTAAAACGTTGCTCAGCCTTCAGAGTGGCTTTTATTTGTCACAGTCAGCCGCATCTCTAGGCTGTTTTTGTCCCAGGCTCAGGGTAAAACAATGGTCCTGAATAGGTCTCTCTTTTCTGCTTAACCATGAGGAGATTTCATAAAGGTTTCAGAGGAGGGTCCAAAGCTCAACAGAAATACATTCTTCCATTTGAAAATAGCATTTGTTCTAAAAAAGAAGCTAAGAACAACAAGAAGAAAAGAAAGAAAGGAAGAGAAAAGAGGCTCTAACCTGTCATCAACTGTTTTCTCTAAGTGATGGATTCTTACCAGGAGGAGGAAACTCTTCTCGACAGAATGAGTCAGAGAAATGACAGAACCGAGTGGAAAATTTCCTTCCTGTTGAGAGCACCTGAGAATATACCTTCCTTAACCCACGGCTTTCAGTTTCAGCACTTCACACGCTGTGAATCTTAATCGATTGTGTGCCTGTCTTTAGGATGGAGTGCTTTGAATTTTCTGCATTGAAATACACTGATATTAACCAAGCTGGAAATCTTCTGGGGAAACAGGTGCTCATATACATTGCTGATGGGAGAGCAAAGCTGTCCAGCTTCAGATGGGGGGGGGGGTGTTTGACTATAACAGAACAACATATATGCAATGGACTGAATGTATGTATCTCTCCACATTCTATGTTGAAATCCTTGGGCCTTTGGGAGGTGATTGGGTCAGGAGGGCGGAGCCCTCATGAATGGGATTAGTGCCCTTATAAAGGAAACCCCACAGAAAGCCCTCACTTTGGCCTTGGATTTCACAGCCTGCAGAACCGTGGGAAACACACTTGTTGCTCATAAACCACCTAGTCTGTGGTGTACTATTATAGCAGCCCAATCTGACTAAGACAACCTGCATTTACCCTTTGACCTAGCAATTCCATTTCTAAGAATTTACCCCAAAGATATCCCAAAACATGAAATAAGATATGTGCAAGGACCTTCATTATGACATTATTATCTTTTAAATATATTTTTATTTCATTTACTTTTGTTAATCCTCACCAGAGGATATTTTCCCATTGGTTTTTAGAGAGTGGAAGGGAAGAGGAGAGACAGAAAGGAACACTGATGTGAGAGAGACACATCGATTGGTTGCCTCCTGCTCATGTCCAGCTAAGGGCCAGGAATTGAGCCCACAACCCAGGTATATGCTCTTGACTGGAATTGAATCCAAGATCTTTCAGTCCTCAGGCTGACACTCTACCTACTGAGCCAAACCAGCTAGGGCAAAAAATTATATATATATTTCAGAGAGAAGAAGGGAAAGGAAGAGAGAGAGAGAAACATCAATGATGAGACTCATTGACTGCCTGTTTCCCACAACCTGGGCATGTGCTCTTGTTGTAGAGTGGGAATTTTTGAGCACTACTGAGGCCTTGGACTATGCCTCAGATAGAGTAGTCCGTGCTGACACCAGGTCAGGCCTTGAGATATGGTCTCATGGCCCCTTCCCAGCACATAGGCCTTGCAAGACAGAACACTGTCAGCTTTCTGAAGAACAGGATGACCCTGTGGGTGGCATGGTCAATGGCATGACTCTGATGTAGCTTGGGAAAAACTGTTTTATCTTAGGTTGCTTGTTCTGCAAAAACAGGATGTGATTAATGTGCTTAAAAGTGGTCCTGCACAAAGGGTCGGGGCTGCTCTCTGGTCTCCAATTGGAGGATGGCAGAGCAGTCTCCAGGCTGGCTAATAAAGGCTCCCTAAATTTTAATTTGGTCTGGGCTCCAGTGGTCATTCACTCGCCTCTGCTCCACAACACCCTGACTGAGAGTTGAATCATGACCTCCTGGTTCATCGGTTGACGCTCAACCACTGACCACCCCCGGTAGCAAAATATTGGAAGCAACTCCATACCCATCAAAGATTGGTTGACTAGACTATGGGATAGCCACATAATGGAATCCTTTGCAGCTGGAGGACGAGGATGAGAGCAATGGCTGAATTGACACTGAGTGGTCCAATGTTGGGACAAAAGAGCCTGTGCAGTATGTGAACTAAAGGAGGTGAAGATACAGTTACACACACTTTCCCTCCTGACAAGAAACAGAAGAAGGAAAAAAGAGAAACTAGTAAAGATGATTATTTCCCAAGTTGGGGTGGAAGTTAAGCCCTTTCTATATAGTTTTGACTTGCATACCATGTAGATGTTTTACATATCCAAATGATTTTTAACAACTTAAAAGAATGGGGGGGGGGGGAACAAACCCTAGAGTTAAAAACAAAACAAAACATGAAACAAGTGAACCTAATTATCAAATTGGTAATTTTGATAAAATTTGGATGGGGCCTAACCCAATAACTGGTGCCTTTATAAGAAGAGGGGGAATTAGGGCCTAGAGACTTAGAAACTAACAAACGGAAAATGCTATGTGAAGACGTTGGCAGAGGTTGTTGGGATGATGCATCTACTAGTTAGGGAATGCCAAGTGTTGCCAGCAACCACAGAACCTAGGAGAGAGGCGTGGGACAAATCTGCTCCCACAGCCTTCCGGGGGACCTGCCAATGCTGGAGTTTGGACTTCTCGTCTTCAGTTTTGTGAGAGAACAAATTCCTGCTCTTTTTAAGCTGTCCAGTTTGTGGTACTTTGTTACAGCAGCCCTGGGAAACTAATACACTAGATTCATGGTTGGTTGTGGTTCAAGAGAAGTAATTGTGAAATTGTTCTGTGTGTATTTGTAGATTAGAGAAATAGACTATAGTATTGTATATTGATGTTGAGGGTCTTCACTGTTAGAAAACGGAGATGGAAACATGGAATGAGAGAGTGAGGAGGAATGCTGTGTGTTGGGTTGGAATCAAAGGTATATATTTGTATGAACTCACCCACATGTTTCTTAGCGCTGTCCACTGGAAAGTCTTGGAAACAGTGACCTTCCAGTATTAATGAGCACATATAACCCTCAGATCTTGATTCTAAATACTATTCTGCACTCAGAGGAACTAGGGCTCCTGGGAGAAATGGCTGACTCAGGATCTTGGATATAGAAAGTATAAGAAAAAATATTTTGCTCTGGCCGGTTTGGCTTGGTGGATAGAGCATCGGCCTGTGAACTAAAGGGTCCCGGAATCATTTCCAGTCAAGGGCACATGCCTGGGTCGCAGGCTCAATCCCCACTAGGGGTCGTGCAGGAGGCAGCCAATCCGTGATTCTCTCCCATCAGTGATGTTTCTATCTCTCTCCCTCTCCCTTCCTCTCTGAAATCAATAAAAATATTTTTTTTTTAAAAAGAAAGAAAAAGTATTTTGCTGTGTCAGAAGAAAAAAAATGCTCAAAGGCAGGAAGGGATATGTCAAAGGAACACAGGAACCAGCTTAAAAGGGATACCTATGGGCCAAATTTGTGACAATTTGGGCATCAAAAGGAATATGACAGTAATGTACTAAAACACATTGAACTAGACAACCACAAGCCACTACCATGAATCCACAGTGGTACTCACAATGAAACAAAAACTCAATGAGGGGTTGTCTTCACAAGAGATAACCAATGAATAAAAGAAGGAGGGATAATACAACTCTCCCATTTTGCAGTTCCCAATGTAATGGTTGTTTTAGGAAGGATCATCAATGGATGTTAAAAGCCCTATGGGAAAGGTTAATAGAAAGAGGATCTTTATATGATGTCAAACTATCACTTGTTAGTTGCTAAAAAGGAAAATTGTACCTTTACTTCAGAGCAACCTGGCGGTTTCTAAATTAAACAAACACTGAAACTTAGCATCAGGAGCAGTGGGCTGGCTGATATGAATGCCTCCCGATGGGGAGGCAGTTTGAAGTACACACCTGGATGCATCCTTGCTAGCAATGTTTATCTATTCAGTCTTTTGATTGAAATATTGAATCCAGAGAGACACCAAGATGGCGGCATAAGCAAACACCTATTGTTTTGCCCCGCGCAACTATTTAAGAACTACAACATAACAGCAGAACAGACAAGCACCCAGAATCGCCAGAAAGCTGGCTGAATGTAAACTCCACTAATAGGAGCAAAGGTGGGACACAGACTCAGGACCAGCGGGAGCGCAATCTTCCAGACCGAAAGAGGTTAGGAGCCGCCCTGGTCGCGCGCGCGCGGGCTGGGGCTGGAGCAGGGACCGGCCGGATTTCGCCTACGAGGAAGGGAGGAGGCGTCTCACTGCCCAGATTTCCTGAGCCGGGCGAGGTCCGAGATCCAGGGTAGGAGAGGTCCCCCTGCACAGATTCCCCGGAACTGGGCGCGGTCCGAGGTCCGGGGGACGCACCCTGGAAGCGGGGCGCGGTGCGCAAACCCGCGACTTGCCCCCTGGAAACTTGGTTCCGGAAACCATCTATTTTACAGCCCTGGGCTGGACTTTTGGTGTGCAGGCACATTTGGGGAAAGGCAGAGTTGTCTGGCAAGGGGAAGAGACTAGCGGCTTTTTCTTGGAGGAGTCTGCAGCCATCCCCATCCAACAGAGACCCATGCGAAAGCACCGCATAGGACCCAGCTGCCGCCGCCACCGCTGCCGCTGCGCGCAGCCCAGAGACTCCGCCCATCCAATCTGAACTCAGTCTCCCTTCACAGCCAATTGGCCTGGAGGTCAAACCCTCCTAGGGCTAACAACAAAAAGCTGGGTTTAAATTCAAAAACACTGAATACAACCCATAAAGGATTGCAGTAAGAGTACCCACCTCAGGTAACTGGGGAGACTGAGCCACTGTCCCTTTGAGGATATCCACCACATAAAGCAACCACCATGCAGAGATATGGAAAGAAATCAGGTGTGAAAGAAATGGAGGAGAAAAGACGACAAGACATTGAGTTCAAAACCACGGTTATAAGGCTTTTCAAGAGGCTCCTACAAAAGGCCGATCAAATTAATGAGAATTACCAGGAAATAAACAAGACCAACCAGCAAATGAATGAGAATTACAAGGAGATGAATGATACTTACAAGCAAATGAATGAGACCCTCAGGGAAATGAACAAGACCTCTGAGGATACGAACCAGACCCTCACAGATAAAAAAAAGGACCAACTAGAAATCAAGCATACACAGACTGAAATAAAAAATATTACACAAAGTCCTAAAAGCAGTCCAGAGGGCCACAAGAACCAAGTCAAAGATTTGAAATACAAAGAACCAAAATCCACTCAGCTGGAAAAGCAAGAAACAAAAAGAATTCAGATAATTGAAGATAGCGTAAGGGGCCTTTGGGACAACCTCAAGCAAGCCAACATCCGAATTATTGGGGTGCCAGAAAAAGAGAGAGAACAAGTTAATGAAAACCTACTTGAAGAAATAGTGACTGAAAACTTTCCCCACCTGGTGAAAGAAACTGACTTAAAAGCCCAAGAAGTACACAGAACCCCAATATATAGGAATCTAAAGAGGACCACACCAAGACATATCATAATTAAAATGCCAAGAGCAAAAGATAAAGAGAGAATATTAAAAGCAGCAAGAGAAAAACAGTTGGTTACCTACAGGGGAACACCCATCCGATTGTCAGCGGATTTCTCAACAGAAACGATGCAGGCCAGACGCGAGTGGCAAGAAATATTCAAAATAATGAAGAGCAAGAATCTACAACCAAGATTACTCTATCCAGCAAAGCTATCATTCAGAATCGAGGATCAGATAAAGTGCTTCGCAGATAAGAAAAAGCTAAAGGAGTTCATCACCACCAAACCACTATTATATGAAATGCTGAAAGATATTCTTTAAGAAGAGGAAGAAGAAAAAGGTAAAAATATAAATTATGAACAACAAATACACATCTATCAACAAATGATCATAAAAATCAAGTGAACTGATAGGCTGATGAACAAGATAAACTGGTGACTATAACAGAAACATGGACATAGAGAGGGAATGGACTGACAATTCTTGGGGAGAAAAGGGTTGTGGGAAGTGCAGCAAGAGATTGGACAAAAATCTTGCAACAATGGGAGAGGACATTGGGGAGGGGGAGGTGAGGGCGGAGGGTGGGATAGGTACAGGGTGGAGGGAAGATATAGGGGGATAAAAAAGGGGAAACAATGTAATTAATAAACTGAACAATAAAAAAAAATTAAAAAAAAAAAGAAATATTGAATCCATTTGCATTCAAAGTAATTGTTGATAGATAATGCATTTATTACCATTTATTATTCATATTTTTTAACCTTTTTAATTTCTTTCTTAAAATGTTAATCTTTTAAAATATATGTATTTTTAATTGATTTAAGAAAGGAAGGGAGAGGGAGAGAGAAATAGAAACATCAATGGTGAGAGAGAATAATTTATTGGCTGTCTCCTGCACGCCCCCTACTGGGGATCAAACCCCCAATCCGGGCATATGCCTTGGCCGGGAATTGAACATTGACTTCCTGGTTCATAGGTCAATGGTCAACCACTGAGTCATGCTGGCCAGGCTTATTTCTTCTTCTTAAACAAGACCCTTTTACATTTCTTGTAATACTGGTTGGTGGTGATAAAGTCTTAGCCTTTTCTTGTCTGGAAGCTCTTTATTAGTCCTTCAATTCTAAATGATAGCTTTGTTGGGTAGGGTGATCTTGTTTGTAGGCCCTTTTTATCATTTTCAATATTTTGTGCCAATCCATTCAGGCCTGCAAAGTTTCTGTTGAGAAATCAGCTGACAACCTAAGGAAGCTCTCTTGTAGGTAAATAACTGCTTTTTTCTTGCTGCTTTTAAGATTCTCTCGTTGTCTTTAATCTTTGGCATTTTCATTATAATGTGTCTTGGTATAGACCTATTTTGGTTCTTCTTGTCTGGTATTCTCTGCACTTCCTAGACTTGTCTGTCTATTTCCTTCACCAACTTAGGCAAGTTTTCTGTCATTATTTTTTCAAACAGGTTTTTAATTTCTTGCTCTCTCTTCTCCTTCTGTCACCCCCATGATGAAAATGTTGGTATGTTTGAAGTTGTTTCAGAGTCTCCTCATTTCTTTTGGATTTTTTTTTCTTTTTGCTGTTCTGATTAGGAGTTTTTTGCTTCCTTGTCTTCTAAATCTCTGATTTGATCCTCTACTTCATCTACTCTACTGTTGATTCCCCATAATGTATTCCTCATTTCATTTGGTGCATCCTTTATTTCTGACTGGTTTTTAAAAATGGTTTCCTTTTTACGCTGTTCTTACTATGTTTCTTGAGCGTGCTATAACCATTGTTTTGAATTCTGTTGCTGGTAGTTTGCTTGCTTTCATTTTGTTTCATTCTTTTACTAGAGATTTCTCCTGTTCTTTCATTTGGGACCTTTTTCTTTGTCTCCTCATTTTGGCTCCCTCCCTGTGTTTGTTTCTGTGTATTAGGTAGAACTGCTATGTCTCCCAGTCTTAGCAGAGTGGCCTTAGGCCAGTGGTCAGCAAACTCATTAGTCAACAGAGTCAAATATCAACAGTACAACAATGCAAATTTCTTTTGAGAGCCAAATTTTTTTAACTTAAACTTATTCTAATGCCACTTCTTCAAAATAGACTCGCCCAGGCCATGGTATTTTGTGAAAGAGCCACACTCAAGTGGCCAAAGAGCCGCATGTGGCTTGAGAGCCGCAGTTTGCTGACCACAGTCTTAGGCAGTAGGTGTCCTGTAGGGCCACATGGCACAGCCTTCCAGTCACCTGAGCAGGGTGCTCCAGGTGTGCACTGCTCTGTTGTAGGCCAACCTTGGTTGCTGTTAGCACATTACTGGGAGGGATTGGCCCCAGGCTGATCAGTTGTGAGACCTGGCTGTGACTACAGAGGAGGAGCTGTTGTGCAGGGGCTGACCCCATGGAGCTATCTGCAGGTGGCTGCTACTTGTGCTGGGTTCGGAGATGCCAGGAGAGGCTAAAGCTGTGAACTGAGTCTGATTGCCACTAGTGCCAGGCCTGGAGCCACTTAGTGAGAGTAATGAGGTAACAGGGGCCAGATGCTTCATGTTTGAAAGATTTTAGGCAAGTCCAAAGCATGAACCAAAAGAGACCATTTGTATGGCAATGGTGTGGGTGGGGTTGCAAGCTGGGTGGAGCAAGCCTCAGGGAATCACCACTGAGAGGCCGAGAGCTCTGAGTTGGGAGGGGCTCAGCAAAAGGAACCATGGTCTCTGCCAGCACTTCTGTCTGGGAGAAAGCTGCTCCCACCCGCAGCTCTCACCCTGAAGCCAGACAATTCACTTTCTCCCGGTATGTCCCTGGTCCCAAGTCCGAGTGTCTTCCTCTGTCTAAATCTTCGCTGGTTTTACAGCCAGAAGTTAAGGGAACTTCTCTTCTGGCACTGGAACTTTGGGCTGGGGGGCCTGGTGTGGCTGCAACACCTAGGACTTTCAAAGGTGAGATATCCCTCCTGATTTTTATCAGCCACAGGTGGATGCAGAGCCAGCCAGTACTTGATCTCCAACCCTCCTCACAGCCAGTGGCTTCTTCTTTAAATCATTAGTTGTAGGACTTCCATTTAACCAGATTTCAGTAGGTTCTGAATGACGGTTGTTCTGTAGTTTAGTTGTAATTTTGATGTGGTTGTGGGAGGTTCTGAGTACTGAATTTACCTGTGTGATCTCTTGACCTGAAGATGCAAGGTGTTTTAATAATTTATTGAACTAAATTCAAGGTACATGGGAATAATCATTGTACTATTCTTTTCATTTTCCTATATGTTTACAATTTTTAAATAAAAAGTTGGGGAAAGGAAAATAATATTTAGAGAAATACCTCATTTGGTTTAAGAAATGGATAGATTAACAATGAAAACAAACAATTGAGAAAGGACATTATGATTTAGAATTTTCTCAGTGACTTATGTATCTAAATAATTATCCTAATAAAATTATATTTTACAATGGCAAAAAAAGAAGGTATAAACTACCAAATTGAAATGCAATCAGATGTAAGGTATAGACTATTGAGTATGGGATCCTTGCCAAGCTGGGCGTCTTGGGGTTCCAGCACCCTCAGGAATGTGAGCCTAGTAAGGCAAAACTTGTGTTCCCCTGTGTTCACTGCTGCATCCCAGGCACCCCAAAAAGCAGTGGCATGTAAATTAAATAGCTTAGTGTTAAACATTTTTGTCTGAAACTTAAAAAAAATTTTTTTTAGGATAGACTCTTGGTCAGATATTTAAGAGCATTTTTATTGCTTTTCACATATTTTATAAAATTACAAAAGGTGCCCAGCCGGTGTGGTTGAACATTGACCTATGAACCAGGAGGTTATGGTTCAATTCCTGGTCAGGGCATACGCCTGGGTTGCGGGCTTGATCCCGTGTGGTTCTACAGGAAGCAGCTGATCAATGATTCTCTCTCATCACTGATGTTTCTGTCTGTCTGTCTGTCTCTCTCTCTCCTCCTCTCTGAAATCAATAAAATATATTTAAAATTACCAAAGGTTATGGTGGTTTACACCAAACCAGTATGTCTTCTTTGCACTCTTTTCAGTACTCAGATTAGAATTTTAAGCAATTTGCCAATTTGATACACAAAGAAAATCTTGCTCTATTTTGCATTTCTTTACTAGTAACTTTGATTTTTTGTTTATTTTATGAAAGTTTTGTGATCATGAATAATCTTTTCATGTCTTTTGCTTGTTTTAATTTTAGAATGTATATGTTCTGCTAACTGATTTGCAAATATAGTATGCAATGGTGTTTGAACTAAATTCAAGGTACATGGGAGTTCATTGTACTATTAGGAGTATAGGAGTATATTTTTATTTTTATTTATTTATTTTTAAAAAATATTTTATTGATTTTTTACAGAGAGGAAGGGAGAGAGACAAAGAGCTAGAAACACCAATCAGCTGCCTCCTGCACATCTCTGACTGGGGATGTGCCCGAAACCAAGGTACATGCCCTTGATCGGAATCAAACCCAGGACCCTCCAATCTGCAAGCCGACGCTCTATCCACTGAGCCAAACCCGTTTCGGCAGGAGTATATTTTTAGAACATGGCTCACTTTGTAGGTTTTCCTACAAAAATGAGTTATTTTAACTTATTTCTAAAGGGTGTATGAATCAAAGTATCAGTGAGGGCTGACAGGTAAGGGCAGAGGTTGGCTCTGCAGCCACTGGCCCCTGCACCAACCAGAGACAGGGACCTTGGGGTCAGAGAGGAGCCTCACAGGGTCCTTTGGTCCAGCTACAAGGCAGAAGTACTGCAGTTTTATAGAAAGGACAAGCAAGGGGCAGGCCTCTCTCCTTGGACACACCTGGTCCAGGCCCACGTGGGCCGGTGGGAGCTGAGGGAGGTTCCTCAGTCCTGACAGTTCCTGTGATCTCAGGGCTTTTTCAGGAAGTCGCCTCCCCCAGGAGAGACAGTTTGACCTGAAACTGTCACCATCAAAAGCAGACTTGCCTGTCTGCCGGCTTAGTCTCTTTTCACTGACATATGACTGACTTCACCATGTGCAGCAGGAAAATGTGGAAGGAAGAACAGCTAACAAATTTATAGCAACTGCCAGTTATTCAGGAATTAATTTATTCCACAGGTGACTGTTGAGCATCCAATATGGACAAAGCTCCCATAGGTGATCAGGCCTCAGCACCTGCCGTAGCCTTCAGCTTGTGGCTGGCTGCTACTAACTTAAAATGACTGTGATGTGGGGATCTCAAAATGTCCAACAATGAAATGCTGATAAAGTTCCTAAAAGGACTGTGCTCTTTGAGGGTACATTATTTCACCATTATAGTCCCTGAAGGATTTATTTTATTCTTTCCCTTAAGAGAGGCCTAGTGAATAATTTTTGAAAAATTACTGGATAAATCACATATTTAAAGTTGTAAACCTGTATGCTCTTTGTTTAAAAGTTATCGTAATGAATGGAAGACTTTAGGGATCTGATAACTTTAAGGGGACAGTTCAGTAACACAGGGAGTGGTTGCAGGCTGAGCTCTAGCCTCAGCTGCACCTGCTGGGGGCTCTGGAGCAGAAACAACCTCTTGGTATTGACTCCCTGCGACAGGAAGCTGGAATTTTATACTTTGGCAGCGGTCGGTCATTGCCTAAGGGCTGTGCGGAATGTGTGTGTGTGTGTGTGTGTGTGTGTGTGTGTGTGTGTGTGTGTGTGTGTGTGTGTGTTTGTGTGTGTGTGTGTTTGTGTGTGTGTGTGTTTGTGTGTGTGTATGTGTGTGTGTGTGTTGTGTGTGTGTGTGTTGTGTGTGTGTGTGTGTTTGTGTGTGTGTGTTTGTGTGTGTGTGTGTGTGTGTGTGTTTGTGTGTGTGTGTGTGTTTGTGTGTGTGTGTGTTTGTGTGTGTGTGTGTTTGTGTGTGTGTGTGTGTGTGTTTGTGTGTGTGTGTGTGTTTGTGTGTGTGTGTGTGTGTGTGTGTGTGTGTGTGTGTGTGTGTGTGTGTGTGTGTGTGTGTGTGTGTGTGTTTGTGTGTGTGTGTGTGTGTGTGTGTGTGTGTGTGTGTGTTGGGGGGTAGAAGTGGGGGGGTGGCAGGTAGACACGCAGGCATGGGAACAGGAGAAAGGCAGGAGGGATGAGAGAGACCTGATGCTAAGCATTTTGTCCAGCATCTGATTCAAATATGTTTATAGAAGGTTCCTGATGTTTAGTTATCTATTACTGTACAACAGGTGACCCTGAGACTTCACAGCTTATAGCCGCATTTGTCCTCTCACGTGGGGACCTCGGGTCAAGAGTCCTGTGGCTCTGCGTGGATGATGGCTTCCCCAGAGCGCGTGATCCATGGGAGACAGGAGCCCACTGCCTCCAGTGCACACACCGCCACATCTACTGAAGTGCTCCTGAAAACCAGCCCAGCCCACACTCCATGGGAGGGCGTGAGTTCTGGCGGCGGGGCCACGGGGAGCCACCTGGGAGGCGGACTAGCATACGTTCCTTCAGCGTTCTTGCTTGCAAATTGCTGAGGACAATAAAGGCCGCTGTCCCATTTGTTAAATTTGACACCACCAAAGCAAAGACTCCAACATGGACAAAGACACCGCGCCCTCACTGGGTCCTTCTGCTGTCCCTTCAGCTGTCTGCAGCGGGCTCATCGCCCCGGCACTTCTGAGCGCTCTCTTTAGACACTGCAGACCCTTCCTGTGAAACAAGGCACCTGGGATCTGATGTTCTGTCCTGTACCAAATCCAGCCATCTCATTTCTTTGGCTCAAATACAGGCTCTTGGCTCTGTCTCCCCAGTCCAGGCATGCCAACCTTCTCTTGGCAACCTGCAAAGGCCTGGCTCCTGCCGCAGTAATTAACCTTGACCAAAATAGAGCATGTTATTATTCTACAGAGCGGAGTCCATCTGAATTTGGAGGTTTTATAGATGCATGATTGGTAGTGTTGGGATTCGAGGTTGACAGCACTGACTACCCACATCAGGGAGAAAGAAGGAACTGGGGAGGTCTGACACTCCCTCTCAGGGTACTGTGTGCTTGGCTGCTTTGGGGTGCCGCCATGAGGCCACATTACCCCCTTTTCTTCTCTGTAGCCCGCGTCTCCCCTCCCTCATTTCCTATATGCAATAGAAACCCAGTACATTGTTTATGGGTGAAACAAGTCATTTCTTCCATGAGTGACATCCTCAACAGTATTGAGCTTGACTATCGGCAGTGTAACAGGAAAATTTGGGCAGCAGTTTTTTATGGCAGCTCCTAACATAAGCCAGAGATGGGATATGGAGATGGAGCTCAGTGAGTGGAAGCTGGACGAAAAGCACAACATGATAAAGACCAAGTGCAGAGCCCTGTGGGATCCTGGGGCAGTCCAGAGATAAACACCCAGACTACCGGGAAGATGGAAGGATGAATGAGTTTCAAAGCCTTCAGTTGCCCTTCAGAGGGCTCTGTGAGAGATAGGTAGGGCTCAGCCTCAAGCAAGGACCTGGAAGGTGCATGCTTTCCACGGTGATTGAGGCAGGTCATTAATAAGAAGGTCAGAGCTCCATAGCTTAGTGGTAGAGCATTGACCTATGAACCAGGAGGTCATGGTTCCATCCCGGTCATGGGACATGCCCAGGTTATGGGCTTGATCCCCAGTGTGGGGTATGCATAAGGCATCTGATCAATGATTCTCTCTCTTCATGGATGTTTCTATCTCTCTCTCTCCCTTCACCTCTGAAATCATATATATATATATATATATATATATATATATATATATATATATATATATCTCCTATCTAATAAAAGAGTAATACGCAGATTGGCCATCACTCCAACACACAAGAGGGCTGCCCCCATGTGGTCAAAGATCCTGCTCCCATGTGGACACAGATGGCCACCACAAGATGGTCAGCAGCGGGGGCCGTTGGGAGGTTTCAGGCCTGCAAGGGAGGGCAGTTGGGGGTGACCAGCCAACAGAGGAGGGAAGTTGGGGGCAAACAGGCTGGCAGGGGAGTAGTTAGGCATCAATCATGCTGGCAATGGGATTGGTTAGGGGGTGATCAGGCTGGCAGGCAGAAACAGTTAAGGGTAATCAGGAAAGGCAGGCAGGCGAGCAGTTTGGAGCCAGGAGTTGGGCTTAAATGGGCGGACAGACATCCCTTGAGGGGTCCCAGATTGGAGAGGGTGCAGGCTGCGCTGAGGAACAACCCCCCCCCCCCCCCACACACACACCCTAGGCACGAATTTCATGGTCCTGGCCTCTAGTATGTGTAGAGGAATGCTAATGGAACTGAAATATGAACACAAACTCCACGGCCAATATATATGAATCATGTAATATAAGAATTGCTAATATAGAAAACCCTGGTTGATGTGGCTCAATTGATTGGGCATTGCTCTGTGCACCAAAGGTTGCTGGTTTGATTACCAGTCAGGGCACATGCCTGAGTTGCAGGATCAATTTCCGGTAGGGGATGTGCAAGAGGTATCCATGCAGATGTTTCACTCTCTCCCTACCTTTCTAAAAATCACTAAAAATATTTTTTAATAAAGGATTGTAAGAAATTCATTGATTTCTCACAGGTCTGCAGAGTAGGGTAATACTTATAAATTCTAGGAGCATTTTTGTCCTTGGCATTCACTTTATTTTCTTGAACATGCTTTCTCCACATGGATCAAAAAGGGGTTTCTAAAAAAAAAAAAAAGAAAGAGAGAGAGAAGTCCAGCCCTAGCTGGGATTGCTCAGTGGATACAGAGTCAGCCTGGGGACTGAAGAGTTCAATTCCGGTCAAGGTCACTTTCCTGGATTGTGGGCTTGATCCACAGTGTGGGGTGTGCAGGAAGCAGCTGATCAATGATTCTCATCATTGATGTTTCTATCTCTTTCTCCCTCTCCCTTCCTCTGTAAAATCAATAAAAATACATTTTTTAAAAAGAGAGAGACAAGTCCAGGGCTTATTGGATCTTAAATTCCTTACTGGGCAGGTCCTGGCGGGCAGTCATGAGGCAGGTGTATAACTTCTTTAGTAAAATGTTCATTTTTTCCCTAAGCAAGTCCTGTTCATTGTTTCCATGCATCCAGGTTAATACACCTTTGAAATAACTGCTCTTAAGGGAGCTCATAAACCTGTTAACTATCCCGTAATTCCAGTCCCTGCTTTGCTTTCTCCCACCTCCAGATAATTGCATCTGGTACCTTTTTATTCATTAGTCATGCAGAGATTGATTGCCATGCTTTTCTAATGGTAGATTAGTTAACTTCACAAGTCAGTTACTATGAGGAAATAGTGTTATTTGTTGAGGAAGAAAAGGGGCCACACGTTACCCCAGCTAGCTCAGGGAAGGCTGTGTGGCGGCCTTGCAAACTCAGAGACTTAAAGTCACCACAAAGGATGCCTGAAATTAAAACTTTTGAACGTAAACCAGTTTATGGCAGATAGTAGGGTCCTAGATTAGATTCTTTCCTGACAAAAGTCGATCTTTACTTTAACTAAGCCAGTCTGTTGTCGTTTGCATCTAAGATATATCTTTGGAATGTCAGGGTAACTTGTAACTTTTCCTTTTTCTGGACCCCTCAGGGCACAACCAATGCACAGTTTGAAGACCACAAATTCCCTCACTGTTATTGTTATTGTGTTTATTGTTGGCTGTTAACTATCCTATGCCCACCTCAGTAAAGGAAGCATATATCTATCATTTTACTTTTTTGCCAATCCCAGAGGTTTCCTTGCTTTACTTTCTTCTGCCTTCCTAATCTATAACCAAATGGATTTCATGAACCCACTTATGTCTCCTCTTTTTATGGTAATTTATAAAAATAGGTGAAAAAACACCATTCTCTGGAGCATTATCTTAATTCACTGAGATTCAGCTCACTGGCAATTGTTGATAGTTTGGCTCAAATAAACTCACAACAATTTTTACAGGTTTTAATGTTTCTTATGTTAACATTGTCAAACATTTTAAGTGTTTGTATTTTCTTGCTTTGCCATCTTTTTGCTGGAAAGTCTTAGAAACACAACCAATTGCCTTGATCAATCTACCTTGGAAAAGGGTTCAGTGTGTCTACTTCTTGACATTGACAGGTTGTCTGAGACAGCTGCTCCTACAACCCATGTATTTGAATGAAAGAATGAGTGAGTAAGAAATTACGTAAAAAATAAATAGGGCCAGAGAATGATTGGCTTACATCCTTTTATAAAAATTAGTAAATAGGTAGGATAAGATTCTCAGTATCCATGTCCCCTGCATAGGGGTGATCTGCCCTGAGGAGCAGTTCTGGGTTTGCTCCAGGACATGTGCAGTCAAGGCCATGGAGCATGACTGAGGAGACGGGACCAAGCAGGGTACATTTGAGCCACACAACTAAGGCCAATAGTGTGTAAAGGACATTGTGGCTTTCTGGGAAGCTTCCAGGGGGCGTGGTTGCTAAATGTCTCCAAGTGATCAGATAAGGCGTTTTCTGATAGAAATCAGCTCTCAGAACCGGTAAGTGCTCAATTAATATTCGTTAGATGAATAAACACATAAATGAACATATTCTTCCAGTTTGCTGGGGTGAAGCACCAGCCAAGAGTAGTGATTTTTGTTTTAGAACATCTAACCACAAACATGATTAATTCTTCCTATCGATGTATAAATAACAGCAGATCCGGTATAGTAGCTCAGGCTGTGTGCCCAGCCCCACCCCAGGGTCACCTTTCACATAGAGGACATGTGAGTGGTGCCCTCTAGAGTTGGGGCCTGGAACCACATCCCAGTGTCCGTTGCTTATGGTCCACAGACCAGCCAGGCCTTGCCAGAGCCTCTGCCCCAGGCCAGGTGGAGGGATGCCAGAGAGGAAACTGATTTATGATGCTCCACTTGCTTTTTTATTGCTGAGACCACTGGGTCTCTTGTCTGACGTGTGGAGGTGGAGAAGTGAGTTATCACCAAAAGGCAGCTGGGCAGGCAAACCGCTCCTAGTTAGTGACGCTGCATTGCTGCCAGGGCTGCAGAGAGGTTTGCCTACTCCTGCGACATTGTGTCCTGGCTTTGCAAGAGCCTGTCCTGCACGGTTCTGGGCCACCATTGGACCAGTCTGCACATGTGCCTTCAAGAGATTTTTAAGTTCCCAAGTTGCATCCTCTGCCCAGGGAATTTGTATTCATTCATTCATTCCATCCATCCATCTACCCACCCACCTACCCACCTGCCCATCCATTCATCAATCAATCATTTGCAAATATTGAATGCTTCTAGTGTAGCAGCTATGTGCTAAGTGCTGAGGGAAGACAAAACTTGGTATGATCCTGCCTTTGAGGAGCCGCCATGACGCGAACTGGTCATTCTGCCCAACCTCTGGGAACACGAGACACAGCAGGGGGGTGTGGGTGGGGGCTGAGGGTCTCTTTACTTCAGCTCCTGCCTTTTCGTTTAAAAAATGTTTTTTTAAAATTGATTTTTGAGAGAGAGGAAGGGAGAGAAAGAGAGAGAAACTTGGGCATGCACCCTGTCCAGGAATCAAACCAGTGACTTTTTGGTGTATGGGATGATGCTCAACCAACTGAGCCACACCAGTCAGGGCCCGCCTTTTCATTTTTAAAAGAATTATTATTTTAAAAAAAAACAGGCAAACATAAAAACTAAAATATTTTTGGAAAATTTCAAACATACACTAGACAGAAAAGTATAAAGAACTCACCAAATACTTTTCACCGACTTCAACAATTAAAGACTCCCGCCTGTCTTCGTTCGTCTCTTTTCCCACATATTCCTTCCTGGGCCAGAATTATTTTAAGTAAGTCCCAGACATCATACCATTTTATGCAAAATATTTCAGAATGTATCTTTAAAAGATGTGGACTTAAAAAAATAGCCATAATACTATTAATATTCTTAAAATTAGTAATTTCATAACATCATCAAATAACTGATCCGTGTTCAAATTTCCCCAATTATTTCTTCAATCTTCCCTCCCGGAGGGAGCGTTGAAGGCCTTACTTGAAATAGGATTCAAGAAAGGTCTGCATGTAGCACTTGATATTGCTTTAGTCTCTTTGAAATTGCCCCCTCCCTTTCTTGTTTTCTCCTTGCACTTTGATGAGAAATTGAGTCATTCATCCTGTTTGGATTTTGCTGATGGCATCTGCGCGGCTTACCCGTTCCCCTCTCGCCTGTGGTTTCCTGTGAATCAGTAGATCTAGAGGCTGATTAGAGTGGGACTGCATTTCTTCAGCTCCCATATTGCCTCAAGTGACTAAGTGGATGGCAGGACCTGAAAACAGGTTTCTTGAGTAGAAGAGGCAGCCCCCAACCAATCCTGCCTTTCCAGATTGTAAAGACTAAGACTCTCCTAGTAACAATTCAAACTAGCGTTTATGAACAATTGATAAGCTTCCCCTGAGGTTATGGTACATGGAACTGGTATAGCTCCATGGGAAGACATATAGTTTCCAATACAGAAACTGGTTCTTGCCCTGAGTTAGTATTCAAAGATTCAGTGCACACATGAATGAGTCTTTAGAGATGGATCCAGGAATAATAGTTACAATATTTAATAACCGGGAAGGTCTGGCTGGACCAGCTGGAGCAGAGCTGTGACCTGGCTGCCCCCATGGAGTATGAGCCCTGGGGGACTCTCATGCCTAAAGCAGGCCCACCGTGCCTGGAACAGTGAAGAGCTGCCACTCCTTCAGGGCATCACCAGGAAAACATAAAGGTATTTTTAGTCAGAAGGTCCATGGGAAAATATTTTAAAAAGCATCAGCCTGCTTACTTTATGCAGAAAATTGCCCCTTATGAAATTTTATAATGCAGTGTAATTTTATATAGAAATGCAAAAGTTTAACAGCATATGTTTAAGTTCTATTTTTTATTCATATCCTATCTAATAAAAGAGTAATATGCAAATTGGCCATCACTCCAAGACACAAGATGGCTGCCCCCATGTGGACACAAGATGGCCACCACAAGATGGCCTGCAGAGGAGGGCAGTTAAGGGCAATTGGACAGGCCGGGAAGCAGTTAGGCATTGATCAGACTGGCAGGCAGAAATGGTTAGGGGCAATCAGACAGAGGCAGGTCAGGGGTTTGGAGTCAGCAGTCCTGGATTGTGAGAGGGATGTCCGACCCATGGGATTGGGCCTAAACAGGTGGTTGGACATTCCTCAAGGGGTCCCAGATTGGAGAGGGTGGAGGCTGGGCTGAGGGACAACCCCCCGCCCCCCCCCCCCGCATGAATTTTGTGCACTGGGCCTCTAGTATATCTATAATAATACTAGTAAAAGCATAATTTGCTAATTAGACTGGACAGCCAAATGACCTTCTGGACATCATTCTGGATGTCCTTCCAGACCAAGCCACTGCAACAGGGGCTGAGGCAGAGGTGGTTAGGGGTGATCAGGCAGGCAGGTGACCAGTCAGGGGCAATTGGGCAGGCAGGCAGAGTGGTTAGGGGCAATCAGGCAGGCAGATAGGCAAGCGGTTAGGAGCCACCGGTCCTGGATTTCGAGAGGGTGCAGGCTAGGCTGAGGGACCCCCCTGCCATTCACGAATTTCATGCACCAGGCCTTTAGAAAAATAAAAATTATATATATATATATCAATTTGGTATTTTTTTGTGTTTATTTTATAATTTTATTAATTTCAGAGAGGGAGGGAGAGGTAGAGAGAGAGACAGAAACATCAATGATGAGAGAGAATCATTGATCAGCTGCCTCCTGCATGCTCCACACTGGGATCAAGCCCCCAAACTGAGGATATGCCCTGACCGGGAATTGAACCATGACCTCCGGGTTCATAGGTCAATAATCAACCACTGAGCCATGCTGGCTGGGATCAATTTGGTATTTTTGTGATATGAAATAATTTCTGGGACTAGCACCCTGATTTGTGACATTGTGTCTAGAGTAGAAACCCAATTTAGAAACCTTGACTTGAGAGGACCTGTAAGGGACCAGTTTGGCAATGAACTAGGGGGTGGGCCCCCCTGTGCCTCTGGGCTTTGTCCCCAGTCAACAGGTTAACAGGAAAATCTCCTTCTCACAGACAAATTTACTCTGGCAATATCTTCATCTGGAGCTGCCTGGGGTGGAGGAGATCATGGGATAGAGAGTTGAAGCCTCAGGGTTCATGGTCTACTGTCTCACTAGTTGTGCAATGTCAGGCTAGTTACTAACTTTTGTTGGGTCTTAGTTTTCTTATCTGTGAAATAGGCATAATGATAAGAGAATTTAAAGAGATAGTGCACACAAAGGCACTCCACAAACGTTAGTTCCCTCCCTGTACTCCTCTTTATGGCACAGCAGCTGGTAGTAACTGTACTTCCCTCTGCTACACTGCCCAACAGCACTGTGACCCCTCATCCCGCTGTTGGCATAAGGAAGAGAACTTGCAGAACACCTTGCACCTTGGGTGAGCTATAGATGATTGTAGAACCTCTGGAGACAAACACTGACCATTAAGAAGAACATCACATGCTCCATATCAGCACCTCCGAAGTTTGTTTCATATGGAGGGCTGGGTTCCTGGGCCCATTCCAGGTCCGGGAAAACCTCACTCTAACCTACTGCCTCCAAGTCCTACTGCTTTTACTTCCATTCTGCTGCTTCTCACTTCACCAAGTCCCCTTTGTGTGTTTTTTCAAATGGGAACTTATTTTTATTTCAAGAAAAATGATTTTAAATATAATGCTACATGCAATAAACATTAATGTTTTAAGAAAAACTATCTTAAATATAATAATAAATGCAATAAACATTAATATCTCAAGAAAAATGATTTTAAATGTAATAATGTTACATGCAATAAACACCAATTATTCAAAAAAAACTATCTTACATATAATATTACATGCAATAAACATTAATATTCCAAGAAAAAAAAAGGATTTTAAGTATAATAATATTACCAAAATTGTACTAACATAGTATGACATCACAAAAGTTATAGGAAATATTAAAAATCTGCAAATAACAGGATGACTTCTATTATATTCTAAAATATTATTTTTTTCCTCAGGCTCTATATTTGCTCATCAGTTTAGGTTGTTCATTATATTCCACAAATGAATGAGATCATGTGATATTTATTTTTCTCTGACTGGCTTATTTTGCTTAGCATGATGCTCTTCATGTCCATCCATGCTATTGCAAATGGTAAGAGTTCTTTCTTTTTTTGCAGCAGTGTAGTATTCCATTTATAGATGTACCACTGTTTTTTAATCCACTCATCTGCTAATGGGTACTAAAGCTGTTTCCAAATCTTAGCTATTGTAAATTGTGCTGCTATGAACATAAGGGTGTATGTATCTTTTCTGATTGGTATTTCTGGTTTCTTTGGCTATATTCCTAGAAGTAGAATTATTGGGTCAAATGGGAGTTCCATTTTTAATTTTTTGAAGAAACTCCATACTGTTTTCCACAGTGGTTGCACCAGTTTGCATTCCTACCAGCAGTGCAAGAGGATTCCCTTTTTTCCACATTCTCCAGCACTTGTGGTTTGTTGATTAGTTGATGATAGCCATTCTGACAGGTGTAAAATGATACCTCATTGTCATTTTGATTTGCATTTCTCAGGTGATTAGTGACTTTGAGCATGTTTTCATATGTCTCTTGGCCTTCTGTATGTCCTCTTTTGAAAAGTGTCTATTTAGGTCCTTTGCCCATTTTTTAATTATTATTATTGGATTGTTTATCTTCCTTTTTTTAGGTTGTATGAGTTCCCTGTAAATTTTGGAGATTAAATCCTTATCGAGATAACATTGGCAAATATGTTCTCCCATGCGGTGAGCTTTTTTGTTGTTTTGTTGATAGTTTCTTTTGTGGTACAGAAGCTTTTTATTTTTATGTAGTCCCATTTGTTTATTTTTTCTTTTGTTTCCATTGCCCTAGAAGATATATCAGTAAAGATAATTGCTATGACATATATCTGGTATTTTGCTGCCTCTGGATTCTTCTAAGATTTTTATGGTTTCCTGTCTTACAGTTAAGTTCTTTACCAATTTTGAATTTATTTTTGTGTATTTATTGCCACTCCCTTCTGGCCTGCATAGTTTTTGTTGAGAAATCAGCTGACAGTGGTATGGGTACACCTTTGTAGGTAACTGTTTTTCTCTTGCTGCTTTCAAGATTCTCTCTTTGTCTTTTGCTTTTGGCATTTTAATTATGATGTGTCTTGGCGTGGTCCTCTTTGGATTCCTTTTGTTTGGGGGTCTCTGCTTTTGCTAGACTTGTAAGTCTATTTCTTTCACCAGGTGGGGGAGGTTTTCTGTCATTATTTCTTCAAATAGTTTTCAATATTTTGCTTTCTCTCTCTTCTTCTGCCACCTCCATAATTCGGATGTTAGTGTGCTTGAAGTTATCCCAGAGGCTTCTTACTCTATCTTCATTTTTTTTCTTTTTGTTTTCTTGTTGGGTGTTTTTTGCTTACTCATATTTCAAATGTTTGGTTTGATTCTTGGGGTCCACAGTCTACTGTTGAATTTCTGTATATTATTCTTTATTTCAGACAGTGTATGCTTAATTTCTGATTGGTCCTTCTCCATTTTTTTTTGCATTCTCATTAAGATCCTTAAAGGTTTCACTAAGTTCCTTGGAAGTCTCACTAAGTTTCTCAGTGGTTTCTAGAAGATTCTTGAGTAACCTTATAACTATAGTTTGGAACGCCATATCCAGTAGTTTGCTTTCTTCCATTTCTTTCAGTTGTGACATGTTTCTTTGTCTCCACATTTTGGCTACTTTCCTGTGTTGATGGAGTGACTTTGTGTGGTAGGTGACCTATAGGGCCCAGTGGTTCAGCCTCCCCAGTTACCTGAGGTGGACACTCTTGGTACACCCCTTTGTGGGCTGTGTGCACAGTCTTGTAGTTAAGCCTTGATTATTGTTGGTATCACTGGGAGGAATTGACCTCCAGGCTAATTGGCTGTGAGGATCAGCTGTGTCTATAGTGGAAGAACTGCTGTGCTGGAGACACTTATGGGGCGTGACTTGCTTCATTGAGGCTTTGGTGCTCACTGAGTCTGCCTCTCGAGTGTGTCGCTTATGGATGTGAAGAGTTGAAACCTGGTGTTGTCTCACACTGACCACCCAATATAGGTACACTGTCTCCTGGATCTTCAAGGAGGTGCAAGTCAGCTACTTCCTGAGGCCACCCAGCAGGAGCTACAGTGAAATCTGCACATTTCTCCTCTTTGTTTGGGATTTGGGAGTTTTGGAGCTGTCTGACCCAGTTGCAGTTTGTTAGGTTAAGCTTTGAAAGGGCAGGCCATTCATATGCAAAAGCCACTGCACACAGCTTGGGTGGGTTTGTAAATTGGGTGTGGTGGGGTCTCAGGGAATTATTAGGGCATGTCAACCAATGATGGCTGCCAGTCAGCCATCTCCGTGTCTCTGCATTTCTGTATCTCTGCACTTCTGTGTCCCTGCATCCCATGCCCCAGTGCAGTAAACAATGATTCCTTCATGCACCTCTGTGAGAAAGCCACCCTCACTTTCTGATCTGATTCCAGACAACCCAGTTTCTCCCCATAGGAGTCTGGGTCCCCAGAGTCTTACTGGAAACCGGAGTTCAGAGCAGTCAGGAGTTGTATCTCCTTCCCGATTGAAAAAAGCAGCACACCTAGTCACCAGCCTGATTTGTGCACCTCTGTGCCTCTGCTTTTCTGGGGCTCTGCACCTCCTACACAGTCTCAATGAGCTTTTTTTCTTTCCTTTTAGTTGTAGAACTACTCAGCCAGCTTCTTCTACTTCCTCTGGGCTTTTCTTGTTGTTCTCTTTCTAGATATTTTAAGTTGTAGGGTTAAATAGTTTATTGTTGATTTTCCTTGTTTTTTGTTTTTTTTTTTTTTTGAGTAGTGCTATGAACTTTCCTCTCAGGACTGATTTTGCTGTGTCCCAGAGATTTTGGGTTGCATTTTCATTTGTTTCCAGAAGTTTTTTTTATTTCTTTCTTGATCTTGTTGGTAACCCAATTCATTGTTTAATAACATGCTATTTAGCCTCCATGCTATTTAGTCTTTGAATGTTTTGGGGTGTTTTTACTTTTAATTTCATTCCACTGTAATCTAAGAATATGCTTGATGTGATTTCAATCTTCTTGAACTTGTGGAGACTTATTTTGTGTCCTAACATGTGGTCTATCTTTGTGAATGATCCATGTGCACTTGAGAAGAATTTATATTCTGCTGCATTGGGGTGAAATGTTCTATAAATGTCTATTAAATTTATCTGATCCAGTGTGTCCTTTGGAGTCTGTTTTCTTGTTACATTGTTATCTGAAAGATCTGTCCAGTGAAGTCAAAGGGGTGTTAAAGTTCCCTACTATGACTGAATTGTTTTCAACCTCTCCATTAAAGTCCTCTAGAAGTTTTTTTTAAAATATATATTTAAGTGCACCTATATTGGGTGCATATATGTTTACCAGGATTATATCCTCTTGTTGGAGCAATCCCTTTAGTATTAAGTAGTCATTATGTCTCTTGTGATGGCCTTCATTTTAAAGTCTATTTTGTCAGATATGAGTATTGCTACTCAGGCTTTTTTTCTTTTCCATTTGCAGGGGAAATTTTTTCCCATCCCTTCACTTTCATCCTGTGTGTGTCTTTTGCTTTGAGGTGGGTCTCTTGTAGACAACATATAGTTGGGTCATTTTTTTTTATCCATTCAACTACCCTACACCTTTTGATTGGATCATTTAATCCATTTGCATTTAGGGTTATTATTGAGAGGTACTTATTTATAGCCATTTTAATGTATAGCCAATTCTGGATGGCTAGATTTCTCTCTTTGTTTCTTCTTCTTGGCAACCCCTTACAGCAATCGCATACAGCAACCCCTTTAGCATTTTGTGTAATGCTGGCTTAGTGGTGATGAACTCCGTTAGCCATTTTTTGACTGGGAAGCTCTTTATTTGACCATCTATTTTGAAGGATAGCCTTGCTGGACATAGTAATCTTGGTCTCAGATCCTTGCTTTCCATTACCTGGAGTACTTCATGCCATTCCCTGCTGGTCTATATAGTTTCTGATGAGAAATCAGGTGTCAGCCTATGGGAACTTCTTTGTAGGTAACAGTTTTCTTTTCTCTTGCTGCCTTTAAGATTATCTGATTGTCTTTAATCTTTGGCATTTTAATTATTATGTGTCTGGGAGTGGATCTGTTTGGGTTCTTCTTGTTTGGGGTTCTCTGTGCCTCCTGGACTTGTGTGACTTTTTTCTTTACCAGGTTAGGGAAGTTTTATGCCATTATTTATTCAAACATCTTCTCTATTCCTTTCTCCCTTTCTGCCTCTTCTGGCACACCTACTATTCTAATATTGTTAGGTTTCACATTGCCCCACAGCTCCCTTAAGCTGTCCTCCTATTGTTGTTTTTTTATTGTTTTTTCTTTTTAGTTTTCTGATTGAGTAATATTTTCAACTCTGTCTTCTAATTCAACCAATTCGATACTCAGCTTCCCCTAATCTGCTGTGTATTCCTTCCACTGTGTTTTTTATTTGTGTTATGTCATTCTTTATCTAAGACTGTTCTTTTTTCATAGTTACTATATCTTTTTTCCTACTGTTGAGCATTTTTAACATCATTACTCTGAACTCTTTTTCAGATACATTTCTTATCTCTGCTTCATTTATCTCTTCTTCTGAAGAATTCTCTAGTTCTTTCATTTATGGGTTGTTTCTTTATTTCTTCATTTTGGTTGTCTGTTTGAGTTTGTGACTATGTTTATGTAGATCCTCTATATCTCTCAATCTCTACTGCAGGACAGTGTTTCTGACAAATTGGATCAGGCAAAGACTCAAAACCTCCAGAGACCATCTCTGTCTACAGACTAATAGGATTCCAACTTGAATTACCCCCAGCAAAAATCATCCTCAGGTGTATGGAGAGATTTTTCAACAGGGTAAAGTGGTTGCTTCTTCCTGGAGGCCAATTGTTACTTTTAATCTTTTACATGGCCCCAAGGGAAGGTATTTCCCAATTGGGTGTGTCAATTGTCTTCCCCCTCTCCCCCAGGCAAGGCAAATGTCTATGTGGAAAAGTTCTTCTCCACTGTGTAAGGGAATGACTCAGCCCACGCAACTTGTGGTGTCTGCCTTCTGTGCTTTATCCCTCTGAGTCCCCAGTCCTGGGCTCTGCTCTCACAGCTCTAGTCCACTTCACCCTCCCTCTTCCAGAGCACAAGGTGGGTGGCTCCACAGCGAATTTTTGTTCATTTGCCCTTCAAGAGGGTGTCTGAATTTTCAGTTGCCACACCCTGGCAAATAGCACCTCACTGCTTTTCACAGCTAGATGTTATATGGGTACCCTCCTCATATTTGGTGCTCTCTGCTGGGGAGCCCAGCTTGGGGATTAGATCCCAGAGTTCTGAGTGGCAACCACACCTCCAACTGAGATAACTCTCTGGGACTTCAGTTGCTACCTGTGGTTTCCCGGCCAGCCCTTTAGTCTCTGCACCTCCTACCAGTTTCTATTCGTCTCCACCTTTGGTACCTGCATATCAGGGTACTCTCCTGTGAGTTTTCGGTGGATTATTCAGGAAGCTTTTCCCTATTTCAGTTGTAATCCCAGCTTGTTCCTGGGAGCCTGTCCATGCAGCATCCACCTACTCTGCTGCCATTTTAATGTTCACACCAAGTCCCCTTTGTCATTCTCTTGTATGGGAGATGCAGACTCTACACGAGATATGTTTTGGGTGCCTTCTTCACAAAGTTCTCAAAGACTCTCCCAAACACAGCTCTCACTGATGAAGTTGGAATGGCCTCATTAGTCCTGCCTCCTTTTATTTTAGCTGGTTGGACCAGAGTTAAACACTTGACCCAAGTATAGCCAACTAGATTCTTCTGCTTAGGATTTTTCTTTCTCTAAGAGATACAGAGAGAAGTCCCAATTGGCTGTGGTGAGCCAACCTGAATGGTCACTTTGGTTATGGCTGCCAATCTAGGTCATGTGCAAGCACACAGACAGAGAGAAATGCTGGTCTGGGGAGAGCAGGAGAATAGAGTGATCCATAAAGAGAACCCCATCACCCTGAGAAAAGGAGAAAGTGGCTCTGGTTCCTGTAAAGCTGGTCTTCTCTTTACTTGGGTTCTGTGGGATTTCAGCATCCTTCACATGAACAAATTTGAGTAACTTTCTAATCTCTGTTATCAAAAGCAACTGATCAGTGATTGAGACAAGGATATCTAACTTGTCACTTCTGCTCAACATTGTAATAGAAACTCTTGCCAGTTCAATAAATCAAGAAAAAAAATACAAAGCATGAAGATTAGAAAGGACTAAAACTGTCTTTATTCACAGATGGTGGGATTGGTTGTGTGCTTAATAAATCCAAAGGAATAAAAAAACAATTAGAACTAATAAATGAATATCAAGATCAAAGGTTACTAGGTGGCCATGCAAAAAAGTAATTGTTTTTAAACATCCTACTTATAAACAGTTGAAAATGAAGTGAATAAATATTGACTTTAAAATAGGATAAAAAACATTAGATACTTATGAACAAATGTAATTAGAATATGTGTAAATCTTCTATACTCAAAACAACAAATCATTGCTGAATTAATTTAAATGGAAAGCTAAGATATGTTCATAGATTGAGCAATTTAAGGTGTCAATATTCAGATGTCGTTGATCTCCAAATTTATCTCTAGTGACAATGTAATCTTAACCAAAATCCTAACAGACTTATTTTTGGACATTGACGAACTGATCTAAAATTTATATAGAAATGCACAAGACTTCAAATAGCCAAGGCAATCTTAAAAAAAGAACAGAGTAGGAGGGTTTCACTAGCAGATTTTAAGAGTTAGCATAAAGATACAGTTATTCAAGACAGTGTGAAATAGGCATAAGTAAAAACAATTAGATTAATGAAACAGAATAAAAGTCTGAAAAGACCCACATGTCTGCACCAGTGCAATTTATTGGGAGGAATGGAAATTCTTCTTAATAAATGACATTAGAGCAAATCTTATGCATGTGGACCACAGATCTAAAAGGGAAAGATAAAGTATAAAACTTCTATGAGAAAAGCATAGAGAATATTTTTATAACCTTAAAATAATCATATATTTCTTTAAAAATTTTAAATATATATATTTTTATTGATTTCAGAGAGGAAGGGAGAGAGAGAGAGAGAGAGAGAGAGAGAGAGAGAGAGAGAGAGAGAGAAACAGCAATGATGAGAGAGAATCATGGATCTGCTGCCTCCTGCACGCCCCCTAGTGGGGACTGAGCCTGCAATCCGGACAGTCGAACTGTGGGATCCTTCAGTTCCCAGACCAACACTATATCTATCCACTGAACCAAACTAGCTATGGCCATGTATTTCTTAGGTTGGAAAAGAACAAATAATAAAAGAAAAACATTGATAAATTTGTCTTCAACAAAATTTAAAAATCCTGCTCATTAAAAGAGAAAAAAATTAAGAAATAATATTCAGATTGATAGGAGGCATTTGCTGTATATATATACCTGACCAAGAACTTGTATTCAAGATATATAAGAAATATTGTATATTAAAATCCTATATAATAAAAGCCTAGTATGCAAATCTACCAAATGACAGAACAGCAGGCAGAATGACCAGCCACTATGACACTCACTGACCACCAGGGGGCACTCAATGCAGGAGCTTCTCCCAGCCCATAGGCCTCAGGCCAGCCAAGACGGGTGCCAACGGGGGTGTGGGGGTCTGATCACTCCACAGAGGGAAGTGACTGGCGGTAGTGGCAGTGGGGCAGGGCCAGTGAGTGAGTGTCACCAGGCCAGCCAAGGCAGGTGCCAGTGGAGGCCCCCCGATTGCCCTGCTGCTCACCCCAAAGATTGGTCCTGATTGCTGGCCAGGCCTAGGGACCCTACCTGTGTGTGAATTTTATGCACCAGCCCTCTAGTAAAGAAATAATAGGCAAAAGACTTAAATGGGAACTTCACAAAAGAAGATGAGTGGCTAATAAACATATGTATGAAATGACACTCAAAATCATTAGTCATCAAGGAAACACAAATTAAAGCTGCAGTAAGACACAATATCCTAGAATGGAGATAGGTACAAAGACTGATAATCCCAAGTACTGGTCAGGATCTGCCGGTAGGACTGTGAAATAGTATAACCATTTTGAGAAATTATTTGCATGTCTGTAGTAAAGTTAAATATAAACCTGTCCTAAGATCCAGAGCTTCCACTCCTGTGTACAAACCCAGAGAAATGAGTGCACACATCCACAGAAAGACTCATCTAAGTATGTTCATGGCAACTTCATTTATAATAGTAAAAAACTGATGACCACCCAAATATGTATCAACAGAAGGGTGGATAAGCACACTATGATAATACTTCTCAGCAATAAAAAGAACACACATCCATTAATGAATCTCAAAAATATTATGTTGATTAAGTAAGTCAGACACAATAGAGTTGTAAAGTTCAAGACCCAGCAAGATTAATTTAATGGTGATAGAAGTCAGGAGATGGCTATGTCTGAGAGGGTAGGATATTGACTGGAAAAGGGCGTTAGGGAGCCTCAGGGCACAGTGGAAATGTTCTATGTCTTGGTCTGGTTGATGGTCAGTGGGTGGATATGTATTTAAAAATTCATTGCTAGAGACAAATTTCGCTCTCCCTGCCCTCCCTCAAATTTATATGTTGAAGCCCTAACCTTCATTGCGATGATAATTAGGTTTAGATGAGGTCATGAGGGTGGGACCCACATAAAAAAAAAAAAAAAAAGACGGAGCTTCTTTCTTTCTCTGTCTGCCATGTGAAGACATAGTGAGAAGATGGCTCTCTGCAAGCCAAAAAGAGAGCCCTCCCAAACACTACCATGGTAACACCCTGATTGCTGCTCCCTCCCGTGGAATCTCTTTCTTTCTTACTATGGAATCAATTTATTAGGGGGACAGAAAGAGACCTGGTTTAAACAACACATGCATTTCTTAGCTTCTCTTGTAGGTGTAGATGGCTTCCATGTGATCCAGCTTTGGCCAATGAAATACAAGCACCAATTGGTGAGTGGGCTTTGGTGAAGCTCCTTAAAAGGTCAGACTAGGCTGGCAAATGTTCTCTCTCCTTCTCCCCCCACTTCCCTGGCTTTCCTTTTCGCTTCCACGTGAACTGTGGCTGTGATGGCTGGAACTCTGGTAATCATCTTGTCAGATTTCAGAGTAGAAACTAGAAGGAGCCTTGGTCCCTGAAGGCATGAAAGAGCTGCTGTCACAACCCTCACACAAGACTTCACACAAGAGCCAAATGGGCCTGTGTCTTGTTCAGTTGTGTTATTTGGGTCTGTTGTTGTTGTTACAAGTAGCTAAACTTATTCCTAACCAATACAATACCCAAATGTCCAACAACAGGAGCATGATTAATAAATCACAATCCAATCATACTGTGGATTATTTTACAGCCACTATACGATTATGTAGAAAAATATGTATTAACATGGAGAGGTGTTTGTGACATACCATTAAGTAATTTGTAAGACTGGATGTATAGTAAGATCCTGTTTTATGAGGATAAAATATGTATAAGGAATATAGAAAACAAAACTTGAAGCCAATACAATAGATTAAAACCTCTCTCAGTGGTGGTGATATAGTGATTTTTCTTTTTTTTTCTTCTCAATGTATGTAATAACTATAATTTCCTAGTTTTGTGACAGAAGAATAACAATGGGGTTATTTTTTAAAATTGTGGATTTTTAAAACATGAACAACTAAAAATTACTTTTTTAAAAAAACACAAGACACCCTTGTGTCCCACCAAGACTTTGCACCATGTCCCTGCTCCAGCTTGTCATGAACCAGCTCCTCATGACTCCCTGAATCTCACCTTGTTCTCTTGGCTCCTGTGTCCGTTTGAGTTTCTATTGGCCGAAGGGGCATTCTGCTCTGGGAGAAATTCAAGGCCAGGGGCTCTTTTACAGATTTTCCATTTTCCAGTGAATCTGTGACATTTAAGAAATGTAGCAAGTTAGAAAATGTACACTTCCCCTTTTCAGGCAATAGTCTCTGACTAGGTCAGTAACAACTATCACCCTAGCAGGGGAGGGAGGGGAAGTGAAGAGGGGTGTCTTTCCTCTCACACCCCTGGGGGAAAAGGGGATTCAGCACACCGTGTGCTGTATTTGGTGACCATCTCTCTGAAAATTAGAATGACAATACAAAAAGTTCATGTATCCATGCACATATGCACACACACATGGATATATACAAGTGCATACATACATACATGGAAGAAAAAATATTAGAGATGAGATTGTAAACTTAGAATGAGTGTCTTAGATGACAATAAAACCATAACCTATGGTGTTATTGTTCCTACAGGACAAAATCATTTGCCACTTAATCTTTTTGAACTTTACAATGTCCAAGTCAATCCTATCTAATAATGAAGGAATATGCTAGTTGACCCTCACACCATTGCAACTTATTGTTCCTACAGGACAAAATCATTTGCCACTTAATCTTTTTGGACTTTACAATGTCCAAGTCAATCCTACCTAATAAAGAGGGAATATGCTAATTGACCCTTATGCCATGACAAATATGATGGTACCCACAGCCAATAAGGAGGGAATATGCTAATTGACTGCCCCACCCTCTAAGATGACACCCACAGCCAATAAGGAGGGAATATGCTAATTGACTGCCCTGCCCTCAAAGATGGTGGTGCCCACAGCCACAAGATTGTGGCATCCAGTCCCCTCAGTCCCACTGGGATGGCAGGTGCATGGCAAGGCTGGGCCCTGCCTCTGCACACCTGCCTCTGAGTCCCCCAATTCCCTCAGCTGCCCCGCCATCCAGGGCCAGCCCAAGGTGCAGGCAAGCTTCAGATGTTGGCTGCCCAGGGCTGGCCCAAAGTGCAGGCAAGCCTTAGATGGTGCTTGTCCAGCTACCCAGTCTGCTCAAGGCTCAGGTAACCAGGGCTGGCTGAGGCTTGCACTGCTGGCAGTGGCAGCAGTAGAGGTGTGATGGGGTGTTGCCTCCTCATGATGGCCAGGTTGCCTCCTGCCCCTGTGGACTCCCAGATTGTGAGAGGGAGCAGGCTAAGCTGAGGGATCCCCCACTCCAGTGCATGAGTTTTCATGCACCAGGCCTCTAGCATTAAATAATTTACTTTCTGCAGAGTGTCCAATCACCCATAGGGGGTTGTTTGTCAATGCACTAGTGTGATTTCAAAGGGTGCCCATTTAGCAGATGAAATGGGGAATGTTCTCACCGCTTAGACTTAAATCACAAACTGTAAACCCAGAGTGCAAGTGTGTCTGCTTTTATTGTTAGGGAATTAGGAAGCGACTCACTTTTTTTTTGGTAAATAAAAATCAAAACTGCTTTACATGTTTTCTTTTGTCATGCGTTCATTTAGAACTGGGTTCATTTTTCTAGTTTTGTAGAAAAATAGACCAATCCATATGTCCCAGGAAGATGAGTAAGTCTCATGACTAACTCATATTCCAAAAATTACTTAAGACAAAGACATATGTTTTACTCCCAAAGCACAGCATTTCCACAGCAGGCTGATGCCAGGAGGCTGTTAGTCTGCTCCCTGCGGGCGGAGTATAGGACACCATTTCTTTCCTTGGACTATGGGTCAGGCATTGCTGAGCTGTCTTGGGGAGTTAACTCTTAGGGTGAGGGGAAAAGGGGCAGGAGTAGAGGGTGAAAAGAGGGAATCACTTTAAAAATAAAACTGTGAGTCTGCTGAAAATTTCTGGTCTGTGCATCTAGTAAATGGCATCTTTGGGGCTGTTGCAGTCTACCCAGGCGCCAACATTGTCCACTCGGCTTGGAGGCCACAAACTTGAGGCTCTTTCTCCAGTGACTCCATTTCCTTCTCCAGTCTCATCTCACACACAGCCCCATACCCACCTTTTCTCCCGCTCCGAAAGCCCCCACCCCTGACCCTAGTGGCTGTATAGCTCTTTCCTCTGATTTCATGCTGTAACTGGTACTGTCCAATGGGGAGGCCACAAGCTATTACACACTTGAAACGCTGCTTTCTTCTGAGGAAGCAGATTCTTCATTTAGAAAACTTAAATTAACTTAATTTTAAATATAAAAACTGGTACTTCAGTCAGTTATTGGAAAACTTTGAAGGATATTTGGAACAATCTGGGTATGTAAATCACTTTTCCAACTGTACATTTTATGAAATCTAAATCCCCATCAAGCCTTTCCAATGAGTAGTATAAACTACTCAATGGATTTTAGACATAGTGCAAAAAAAAATTGCAAAACACCTCACTACTAATTTTTATATTGATTATTGACTATGTGATGAAATAATAATATTTTAGGTTTATTACATTAAGTGAAATGAATTGTTAAAATGAATTTTACCCATTTCCTTTTACTTTATTAATGTGGTCACTGGAAAACCTAAAATGACATGTGACTCGCATTATGTTCCTGTTGGACAGAGCTGCTTTACCTGCTTCTCCATTTGCACAAGCTTTGGGACTAGAAGAATCTGAACTCCAGTTCAAGCTACAGCTCACTAGCTGTAAGTGTTTCAATCTTTCTGGGCCTCGGTTACTCTTTTTAAAAAATCTGTAAAATGGGTATGGTAAGGATACCCTTGAAATGCCAGCCTGACATAGTAACTATACCTATAAGTACCTGTAAGTGCTTAGCCAACTTGGCTCCCATTGTCTCTCTGGCCATGTCCTTACTCAGCCTTTAAGACTCATCTTTCCTAATCCTACCAGAAGGGTCTAATTCTTTGCCTTTACCTTTCTTATAAACTTTGACACATTGCTTGCCATAAAACGACGTTGTTACAATCTTGTGAATTCCTCCTGGGCAGAGACTCCAACTTTCTTTGTAAGTTTTTAATTTATGGAAAATTTCCAACAAAAGTTGGGAGAGTAATATAATGTACCTCCACGACTGTCGTGTTTCAATCATTGTATTTCTCTTGCTAGCACAGTACTTGACATGTGACTTTATTAGTGGTTTTGGCAGATGGCAAGTAACCACAAATTCTATGCTATTCCTCCCATCAAGCAGTGGAGTCAGTTTCTCCATCTGCTTTTATCTGGGCTGATCCTGTGAGCTGCTTGGACCCAAAGAATGTGGTAGAAGTGATATGTGTGACCTCAGGCCAGGTCTCAAGGCCTGGTAGCTTCCACTCTTGCTCTCTGGGAAGCCTATTGCTATGTGAACAAGATCAAACTAACCTGTTGGAGGATGAGAGACCATATGGAAACGAGGCAAGCAGTCCCAACTGAGTTCCCCCTTGGGCCAACCAGCTCACTAGCCACCAGAGGCCAGCAAGGCTTTCCTTAATATTCCAAACCCAGATAAGCCAAAGCCACTAGCTGACTACAAAGGTCAAAGTGACCCAGACAGAGGAGCCACCCTACCAATCCCCAAAATCATCTTATCTAATAATAGACAAACATGTAAATTGACAGTACCTCTGCTATGCCCACAGCCAATTGGAAATGAGTATGCAAATTAATATATGCAGGTGTGGAGGGGCAGGATGCCTGCTATGAGAGGGGGAGGGGAGAAGCAGAGGGAGCTACAGGAGCAATGCTCTGGCCAGGAGTGAAGACTGCTGGCTCCCCGGCAGCTGGGAGCAAAGCCAGGGGAAGGATGGCCTGTTCTTGCATGGATATCATGCAACTGGCCTCTGGTGAGAAATAATAAACATTGTTTTCTCCCTGTGATTTGAGGGTGGTTTATCATGTAGCAGAAGGCTATCCGATAGAGTTTAAGTAAGGAGTCATTGATTGAGTTAATGAAGCCATTGGATTTAATACAAAGATTGCCATACTGTCCAATTAGTGGCAGCTGCCACCCCCCAGGGACAACACCAGCATACTGCCCACACAGCGATGTGAACCAGTCACAAGGAAGGGAGTCTGTAGCTCTCACACCCTCATTTGTAAATGTTGCTGAACTTTATTCTGCTCAACAAACAGTCTTTGAGCAGATAAAATTGTGCAAAAACTGGATTAAAAGATTAAGGCTTCCTGCTGCAAACTCTTCTCAAGGTATTAATCTCACATATTTTCAGAACAGCAGAAACTCTGGTGACAGTGAAAAGATAGGACAGAGCCTCCTGCTCCCAGATGTCCCTAAACATAGATAGCTCCAAGACTCACCCCCTAGGGGGTGTTTTGTTGAGTCCTAAAACCAGACACCTCTTAAAAATTTATTGTATCATTTGGGTTAGTGGTCGGCAAACTCATTATTCAACAGAGCCAAATATCAGCAGTACATTGATTGAGATTTCTTTTGAGAGCCAAATTTGTTAAACTTAAACTTCTAATGCCACTTCTTCAAAATAGACTCGCCCAGGCAGTGGTATTAGTGGAAGAGCCACACTCAATGGGCCAAAGAGCCACATGTGGCTCGAAGAGCCGCAGTTTGCTGACCACAGATTTGGGTCAACACTTTCTCCTGAAGTATTCACTTCATCCTATTGGGGGTGTTTGAATTCTTTAGATAATGGCTTCAAAATGTTGGACCTATCCTTGATCATTTTCATTGCCTCGTAGGCTCCTTTCCTTTAATTAGGGCTGCTCAGCCCTGGTGATTCCAGCTGGGTGTCAAGAAACAGCTGTGACAGCTGTCCCTCATACTGACCTGCCAGGTGCCCAGCATGTGGCTCGGGAGTGTCTCTGGCTTTGCCTTTGCTTCTGCATCTCACAGTGCGATTGAAGATGGAGTTTCTCTGAATTGGGTTGTAGTAACAGGGTTCTCTGTCTTGGATCAGGTCGGCTTGGGGCATTTTCTCTTCTTTTGAGAGGAACTCAGGTCTCACTGTGGCTGGTCCATTAGCAATTTCCCATGGACCATCCGCTGATTTTTTCTGGGGCTTTTCCAAGTGGTCAAAGTCCTTGGTCTCCATGGAAATAGAGCTGGTTGTTTCTCAAATAGAACAACGGGAGATCAATAAGCTCCCCAAACTTCACCAGTTTTGAGTCCTTTAGAATGAAAGAGAACAGTTATTTTCAGTTAGGATCATCAGGTTAACCATTCCATTCAGAGTATGTTTTCCACTTCTATTCAAATTTGATGAAATTTGGGATAATTTGCACATCCTGGGGGCTGCATCTTTGTCAATGAAAATTACAGTTTAAACCACTGCAATTTGAATGCATTCATGTATCATTTTATAATTGAGGCTTGTTTATTCTATTCATAGGATGCACTTTGGGGGGAAATGCTTAGAGTGGCTTGTAAAACTAATTTTCAAGTAAACAGTTTTCTGAATAATTCAAGAGAAAAGGAACAGCAAAAAAAAAAAAAAAAAAAAAAAAAAAAAAACAAGGAGGGAACTCCAGGAAGCCAACGCCAGGGAAAGGAAGCTGTGCAGACACGAAAGGAAAGAGTTCTGGGAAGAACAGAAAGGGCTGTCGGAGAGGGACAGATCCTGCCACCCCAGTTGGCAAGAGGATGTGGTTACGGTAAAAGCACACAGTAGAATGAGAGAGAGGTTTCTGTTCTGGTCAAATAACTAAGGGATCACTTGCCATGAGTTCAGATAGTGGCTGAGAGAACAGGCAGAGAGCACTTAGGAGGGAGAAGGTCAAGGTCATCACATATCTGCTCTCTGGAGCCTGAGGAGGGTATTGGCTGTGGACCATGGGAGAGGGTGGACTTCAGCTTGGAATTCAGAGTTGTCCAAAGGTGCAGTGACTGCTTTGGGGGTCAGTGAATTTCCCATCCTGAAGATGTCCAGGCAGGGCCACAGGAATTTAGAATTTAATGGTTACAACATCTTGTCCTTTCTCCTTTCCCTTGCTCTCTACGCCTCCCATCAGGGTTGACTCTGATTCTGATACTGAGGCTGTTTTCAGCTGAGAACTGGTCTGGGGGCAGCAAGTGAGCAGGGGTCCTGTGGTGGTAGTGGGAGGTGGGCAATGTAGGAATTAATTATGGGTTAGGGCTGGTCTGTGGAGATCTCTGAACCAGGTCAGGGAACTCCTGCCACATCTGTGATGACCATGAGTGAGAAGGTGGCAGGATCCCGGAACTCTGGGCAGACTGGGCTGAGGGGCCAAGGTTAGAGGGCCGGTATCACACTAGTATCACCCAGGTGTGGCAGCTGAGTGTCTAAGCCAGGGTGGAGGTAGGGCTGGGGACCTTGTGCCAGAGGAATGACAGGATCAGTGAGTCACAGTGGTTTGTGGAGGAGCAAGGAGGCGCTGTCTCAACATTGGGTGGTGGCCAGGGTTGACTGGGCAGGCCACTGCCACGCACTGCCAGTTGGAGAAGTGGGAGCAAAGCTGGCTTGGGATTGGAGGTGGGACGTGCAGGTGGAAAGCCTCCCAGCAGAGTCTGCAGTGGGAAGTCCTAGACTAAAGCCGACTGACAGTTACAAACAGGACAACTTCCTGCTCTGACCACAGCATCTTGAAAACCTCACTGAAGTAGCCACGGACATGACAGCCTTTTGGCATTTAAGGTTATCATTACCATCATCATCGCCATTTTGATTTTAGGCTGCTTCTTTTTTAAAAAATTCAGCTATAATTTACATCTAGTAGAACTTGCCCTTGATGGTGTCCAGGCCTTTGAGATATGATGAACACATACAGTTCACATAACGAGCACCACAGCCTAAATACAGGACATTCATTCCTTCTCCCCAAAGTTCCCCAGTGTCCTGCTGTAGCCAGCCCTTCCCCCATCCCTTGGGTTGGCGTGATGTCTTTCAGATTCAGCCCGGTGTATTGTGCTGATGGCCAGTGTTGACTGGGTGGCACTATGAACTCATGGAGGCCTTTGCAATGTATTGTGAAGGGCACTGGGCTGGAAGTGAAGGGACTGGGTTTGAATCCCCATATCCTGCCGCCTGTAATCACTTATTGAACTTGAAGTCAGAGCCTCATTTTCCGCCCAGGAAACATGGGGCAGGTGTGGTGGTGGTGGTGGTGGTGAAGAGGGATGTCTCTGAGCTCTATAGCTGGCTCTCAAAATCTGTGATCAAAGGCAGCTCAGAGAGCCCACAGAGGGACTGTCTAGAGAGAGCCCTGGGGACTGCCCTCAAACCTTCTCTATCATTTTCTTTAAATGAATGGGCTCTGAAACCTTGAGAAAATGTATTCCAAATCATACTATTTTAAAGGGCGTTACACACACACACACACACACACACACACACACAAAGAATCTGTGAAACTCTCTGAAAAACAACTCTAATTCCACCTCAATTATTGCCTATTTCAGGCAAATGTGTTCTAAATCTGAAATATTTATTATAATTGCTCCATAGACAGCCCTACCGCAAATCTCCTAATGCTTTTCTGAAACTCCTTGGGAGCTTTAAGCCCACGTGTTTCTGGTCTAGGAGCTTCAGGTTGGAAGTCCATAGAGTTAGCCTTGTGATTGGAAGGCGGAGGGCTGATGGCACAGTGCCATCGGCATACCATTCATTCATTCACTACTCACACAACGAGCTTGGCTGGCTTACTGTCCAGGTCTGTGTCCCACATCTGCCCACATTCCCTCGTTAGGACACTCCGAAAGGGCAGGGCTTAATCTGTTTTGTTCCCTGCGTCCCTGGTGCCAGCCATACACAGCACTCTGTAAAGGGATTCACTCCAGGAGGCAGATGTGTCGATCATCCCCATTTTACAGATGAGGGAGCTGCAAGACCGGGAGCTCTGGCAACTTGCCCAGGATCATGCAGCTGGCAAAGCTGGAATCACCCCTCATTGGTCTGACTTGTTCGTTGGGGGAAACTGAGACGCATGAGATGTGGTCAGAAGACACTGTTACAAAAACTGGCTGAAGACTGCCTGGGAGAATCAGGCAGAAGCAGTTCTAGGCTGCTCTCTCAGTCCTAGCGATGTGGCTTTGGGCATAGGAGCCAGGAGTGACTATTAAACCTCCTGGGGCTGGGCTGCGGCCCAGGGACCTCCCTGCATGAGTCAGTGGCAGTCTGGGAGGTCAGGACACATGAGAGAAGGTGGTAGGGAGGAGAGGGAAGCTGCCACAAACCCAGCTCTGGCAATCCAAGCCAGCTGCTTGGGGTAGGGAGACAATGGCATGGTGGGCACAGGGTGGTACGTGTCTTCAGGTAGGAGGTCCAGGGCAATTCGACTGTGGGGTATATTAGCCATCGGGTGGGGGATGGGGGCGTGGTCCAGAAATGTGGCCTGAAAGTCACCGTAGCTGTGACTGTGACAACAGGAAGGGCTTGAATACCTGCAGGCAGGTCTCCATGGAAAGATGGGCCCCCTAAGAGGGAGGCAGGCCTGGGTGATCCCAAGTCACCTGCATCATTTCAGCTTTCATTCCTGTTCCTAGCATTGGTATCTTAGACTCCTCCCAGGTAAAAGGCAGTGTTTATGAGGGCTGTAAACAACAAAGCCTTAAAAAAAAAAAGGTGGGGGGGGGGGGGGAGGCGGAGCTGTAGAGGAGAAATTTAGGTAGCAGCGGGGAAAACAGATGAAGTTTCTGGTTTGGGAGAAAAGCCCCAGCGAGGAACAGAGCTCAGAGAGCTGCCCCGGAAGGTGCTCTGCTGTGAGGACAACGTGTGTGGTGAGGATCATGTGACCACTGGGCAAAGGATGACAGCCCGTGCCCTGCCCTGGAGATGCCCTGGGAACATTTTGGTGTTCTCAGCATGAACAAAAGAGGAAAGGGATGGGATACCCAAAGAGAGGGAGAGAATCCCAAAAGAATTTGAAGTGGAAATTCAAAAATTGGGGAGCAAGGGTGGAGAGGGACAGTATCAAAAAGGCAGCAGGAGGGGAATTTAGGGCAAGGCCCAGACCCCCCGCTGGCTCTCAACATTGAGGTGAAACCCCACCTGCATCATGGCCATGTGGGGATAGCATTTGCTTCAGGAAAGGGGAAGGGGGGTTCCCAGACTGAGGGAAGGGGTGGGAGTCCTTATAGAACCAAGACTGTGACCGACTGCAAAAAGTGACCTGCTTGGTGCCTAAAGGGCTGGATGGAGATTCTCTTCCCAGTGAACAGGAAAGAGGACCGTGCAGAAATAACTGAGTGGGGAGGGGAGGGTGGAGTGAGTAAAGGGGGTGGGGCTTCTAGGTTCGGCAGGGCGCCTAGAGAGAGGAAGTCTGAGTCGAGGCCTGAAGGCGGCCAGAGAGCCAGCCCAGGAGGCAAAGTTCCAAACTGATTTGTCTGTTGGCTTCTGTTCAAGAGGGAGAAAAGTAAACATGAGCTCCAGACGGTTTTCCTTCAGGCTGTTGATACACTGAGAAAGGAAATGGAGTCTGAGGGAGAAGTTGGGCCCGAGATCAGAGGGGGAGTGGCATTTGGCAGGAAGCTGGACTTGAAAATGGCCCATTATGACAAGGTCTGAAGTAGCCGGAATGCAACCTGGAAGGCTGACTACTAATTACAGTAATAGCTCAAGGAGCACAGACTTAATAATAGTTTCTAATCCCAACAACATCTCTTTAGAGGTGAGATCGCTCTAACACAGTGAGATAGGGCCAGGTGGCTGCTGAGACCCAGCTGGAGGAGTCCAGGCCTACAGACGCTGGAGCCACCCTCTCCCCGCCATGTGGTGCCGCCAGCAGTTATACATCCTGGCAGGCTGGTCAGACACAGCGACAAAATTCATCCACAAGACAAAACAGACTGCGATCGATCAAGTGTGAACAGCCCCCTTTCCTGATGATGCAATAGAAATCAGTGACATTAATTTTAAACCAGGGAACCAGACAGTGGTAGAGAGGGCCTGAGCACATTTCCTTTTTTCAGGAAGATATTCCGATGCCAGAGAGTGGTGGCATACACACTACATTTATCTATTTTTATATATAATTTGCAATAGGAAAAAAGCCTGCAAGGAAGGAAGAAATCAGAGGCTCAAAGAACAAACTAGATATTCTGTTGGCAAAATGGTCAGTGCCAAGCACAGGGAGAGGAGGGACCGTGAGTGGAGCATAAATCACAGAAGGCAAAGCACGCTGGAGGCATGTCGTCGCCGGGGTGGAGGAAGGAGAGGTCATCTGAAGGCTCTCCAGGTGACGGTGGGCACTCTGTGAAAGGAGAGACTTTAACAGCAGGACTTTCCCCAGGAACCTCATGTCTCATAAGAGGAATGAAAGTCCAAAACACACTGAGCTCCTTTTTCACTTAACACATTGGCCAAAAAGCAGAAGCTTGAAAGGTGATTGGTAAAGCTGAGGGGCAACAGGCAGGCCCCCACCCCCCTCCGCCCAATCAACATCTGTCAAAGTGAAAACAACTATACTTTAGCCCAGCAATGTCAATAGCAGGACTTTGGTCCACAGATCTGCTTGCACACGTGGGGAGTGGTCTGTGGGCAGGGGACGCAAGTAATCGAAGATAACAGAATGCCTCTCTGCCAGAGCTGGTAACACCAATGAGACCATTCTAAACGTCCCACAAATGGAATAAAATGCAGATGTAAAAGCAAGAAAGAGGAAGCTCTATATAGTGATTAAGGATGGATTCTAGGATATCTCAAGATTAAAAGAAAAACAAGGATATCAGGGAACAAGGAGAATATGTATTCAAATTTATTTGGATGTATCTCAAATTTGGTGAAAGAAGTTAAAAAAATTAGTTGTAGCTGAAACTGGTTTGGCTCAGTGGATAGAGCGTCGGCCTGCGGACTCAAGGGTCCTAGGTTCGATTCCGGTCAAGGGCATGTACCTTGGCTGTGGGCACATCCCCAGTAGGGGCTGTGCAAGAGGCAACTGATCAATGTTTTTCTCCCATCGATGTTTCTGACTTTCTATCCCCCTCCCTTCCTCTCTGTAAAAAATCAATAAAATATATTTTTAAAAAATTAGTTACATATATACACATATATTTTTTAAATTATTGTGTCAAACCTAAGCAGATGGAGAGTAAGGGAAAGAGACTCTAAATTAACATACTTTTAAATATATATTTTTATTTTTTAAAAGTCATGCAATGTATTAAGCTATTCAAAATTAAATAGGTAATCTCTTGAAAAAGTTGAGTAGGACAGAATATTCAGTAAGGAAATGAATCACTTCTAAAAACTGAAAGAGAGAAGTTATGTGAAATGACCAAGAAGCCCCAAGGGCCCCACTAGGCATCGGGGAAGTGAGTTTAGCCAGAGAACCCGAGAGCCATGAAGGGGAAGAAGGAAGCTATGTTGTTTATAGTTTCAAAAGTCAAGATGCCCTCCACCACCAAATCAGATCGCGAATAAGAATAAGCTGTTAAATGAGGTGTTTCAATTCCCTGATTAAAATATTCTCAAAGTGATTTAAATAAAGCAGAGGCAATTTTATAATCATGAGGCATTCTTAATACAATATAACACCTCAGTGGGTTAGTGACAAAATTAAATACCAATCTTCAGGAAAGACCTTTAAAAGCGAGACTAGAAGAAAACTCATTAATGATAAAGAGTGCTGTGCACATCACAAATACAGGGATGCTGGAATATCTGAACGAGATCCTGCTGTCATTATTAACACGTTTCTCGGGCTTTAGCCAACACAACGAAACATAAAGCAAGCGTTATCAGAAAGGAAGACGAACTAATCACAATTTGCAGCTGATATGATTTGAATGCCGAGAGAATTCAAAAGAACCAATAGGGACTATCAGAATATAAAGAATTCAGCCAGGCCCAGAATAAGATAGATTTACTACGTGTCAATAATAAGAAGAAAGTAGTAGTAACAAACCCAGAAAACATGGAGTAACCATGTGAATAAACACAAAACACCTGAAATAAAGGAAAAACTTGAGAGACAGAAGGAGACTTGCATGTTTAGAGAGGTGTGGGTTTATCTTGAGTGGCAAAAATTAAATGCATATTAATTCTCCCTGAGTTAATATATAGTTTTAGTGCTATTTCAATTTAAAAATTCCAATGAAAAAACTCATTGGAATGTTTTGATAAAATGATTTTTAAGCTCATTTGCAGGCACTTTGGAAAATAGTTTGGCAGTTCCTCACAAGGCTAACCATAGAATGACTTAGCAGTTCCATTCCTAAGTATATTCCCAAGAGAAATGAAAATATGTGTCCACACAAAAAGTTGTACATGAATGTTCATAGTCAAATTATTCATGATAGGCAAAAAGTGGAAACAACCCAAATGTCTAATAACTGATTAACGAGTAAGTAAACTGGAGTGTATCCATATAATGGAATATTACTCAATCCTAAAAAGAAATTAAATATTGACGTGTGCTGCAACGTAAGGGAGCCCTGAAAGCACTTTGCTAAGTAAAAAAAAGCCAGTCCCAAAGGACCACATGGTGTGTGATTTCATTTGTATGAACTGCCCAGAATAGGCAAATCCATAGAGGCAGAAAGTAGATTAGCGGTTGACTAGGGCTGGAAGTGTTATGGGGAATCAGTGTCTGCTAATGGGGACAAGATTTTCTTTTGGTGAGATGTTGACAGTATTCTAAAATTGATAGTGGTGATGGTTGCACTACTCTGTGAACATACTAAAAACCACTGGATGTATACTCTAACAGGGTGAATTATACCTCCATAAAGTTGTTATTATGAAAAAGGAGGGGCAGCAATAAAATTTTGGAATATTGGTCCACAGCCTGGGGGAAATATCAGTGTAGATCCTCAAAGTAAATTCCCTAAATAAACTCCAAAGGAATTAAAGCATAAATATTTTATTCAGACTATAGAGCATTCTAAAGAATGTTTTTCCTATGATTTTATTACTTTTTCCTCCCATTAAACAATGTTTGTGGAATGTTCTATTTCAATGAGGTAGGATGTATAGATTCACTTTTAACTAACACTAATAAATGAGAAAGATGCAAATTGACCATACCTTCGTGACACCCACCAGCCAATCAGGAGTGAGCATGCAAATTAACTCAACAAAATAAGTGGGTTAGTTTACATACATAGGTGCCAAGCCGGAGGGGGGAGGGATTCTTGCATCATCACCATGGTGATGACATAGGCATTCCACACTGCCCCAACCTCTCCGGGCTCCTTGGCAGTGTGGGAAGGCAGAAAGGCAGCTCCGAGCCGGAGCAAAGGTGGTGCTGACAGCCAGGGGAAGGAAGGCCCATTCTTGCATGAATCTTTGTGCGTCGAGCCTCTAGTATTTATGTAATATTCTACAGTAGGTCCTCAAGTTACAATGGAGATCCATTCCTACAACCAATGTAATGCGATTTTTGCCATAAGTTGGAACACACCTATATAAGCATCACTCATGTAGAGCACATACACAGCAGTAATGAAGTGAAACAGTAAAAAAATAAAATAAAATAAAATAAAATAAAATAAAATAAAAATTAATAGAAAGATAATTCCTGAACTTTACTTTGAAATTATTTATTTATGTAAATAAATAATTAAAAACATAAAGCACATATGTATATACATTGAAATGACAAAACTTTTTTTTATAAATAAACTAGAGGCTCGGTACATGAAATTCATGCATTGGGGGTTGTCTCTCAACCCAGCCTGCATCCTCTCCAATCTGCAACCTCTTGGGATCAGGCCTAAACTGGCAGTTGGACATCCCTCTCACAATCTGGGACTGCTGGCTCCTAACCACTCACCTGCCTGGCTGCCTGATTGCCCCTATCCACTCCCCTGCTGGCCTGATTGATACATAACTGCTTCCCTGCCAGCCTGATCACCCCCAACAGCCCTCCCTTGCAGGCCTGGTCACCCCCAACTGCTCTCCCTGTAGGCCTGGTCTCCCCAACTGCCCTTCCCTGCAGGCCTGGTCTCCCCAGCTGCCCTCCCTTGCAGGCCTGGTTGCCCCCAACTATCCTCCCTTGCAGGTCTTTTTGTGACAATGTGGGGCCAGCCATCTTGTGACAATGTGGGGGCGGCCATCTTGTGACAACATAGAGGTGGCCATCTTGTGACGCAAGGATGTGAGGGTCAATTTGCATATCACCTCTTTATTATATAGGATGGGAGATGGTGATGTAACCATGAAGCAATGTACATCGAGTTCGATGCAATCTGAGGACTGCCTGTATTATATGTCATTTAGAGTTCCATTATGCCTGAAAAAAAGACAGGAGGTCTAGACTAGGGCAAGACACTCTGGGGACCAGCCCCTCTACCTTTGTTGGGGTAAAAAATAGGACATTTTAAGAAGGAATTAAATGGTTCCCAAATCTTCCCAGAAGACCTGGGGGAAGCAGTACAGATATTTAGAACTGGAGAGTAGAGACAAGCAAGATGGGCTGTCAACCATGCACCCTCCTCCCTGAATACATGAGCTGAGCATGTGGCTTTCTCTTGGGACCCCATGCTCCTCAACTGTCATGTAGGGTGCAAAAGCATTACCTAAGTATCGATTCATGGTAGCTGTTTGTGCATTATTGTGCAAATTAATACATGGTGATAATATTTCCATCTATAATATAATGCATATTTATACTTATATTTCACTTATTTAACACAGTATAAATTAAAAAGAAGACAAAAGAAAGAAGAATAAAAAGGTGGGGCCATAAAACTCAATGGGTTAGAGAAAGCACTTAGATGTGGGGTTTTTTTCTAATAAATAATTATTAACATTTTAAAAAGTAAAACAAATTCAATGGGGGATGGCTGAGGGGAGGGGCCATGGGTGGTTGGCCAGCCAGGCCTGCCCCCTGGTCGAACTCCCAGTTGAACTCTCAGTTAAACTCACGGTTGAGGGGACAATTTTCATATTAGCCTTTTATTATATAGGATATGGATTCTTGGACCCCATGCCTGGAATTTGGACTAAGGCTGAAGTGGATCCCAGGAACATGCATTTTAGAGAGTGTCCCTCCCAGGTGATGCACAGATCCATCTACTTGTTTTATTAGGTGGTCTGTCTCCTGAATATAAGGCTCATACACACTCATGCAAAGAGGTATCTGAAGACCCTTCCTCTGGGCCTGTCAGTGTAGACTGATGGCTTCACACAAAACACAACCAGCAGAAGTCACTCTACAGGTGACACTGTTCAGGCTTCTGCCCGATGGCAGGGATTTCAGAGGGGACGTGGACGCTGCATCTTCCTCTCGGTGGAGGGTTTGATAGGTGTTTGGTTAGGACCATCTTGAGATTGAGCTCCTAGATGGCTCTTATAGATATGGCTCATCTGTGTTGCCTGCTAACTACCTGCTTGGAATAGTCTAGGAGGTTGGGGAGGGTGAACAGCCCTAAGAAAAATGAAAGGATGGCATTCCTCTGGGAGGACCAAGATTATCTCATTAAGAACATTATTTTGACTGTAGATAGGGGATGGAGCCACAGAGCTCAGTTCTGGATGTCAAGGCCCTGAGCCGTCTAGCCTGGAAAATTCCTTGGCAGGTGAGGCGAGATTCTTCTTTTGGCTTTCAACTCACCCCCAACCACCACCCGTAGAGTAAAACATCCAGAGTGTTGTGCAATATTACTTCCTGGTGTCCCCTCCAAGATAAACTCTCTGTAATATCCACCAAAGCAACTGAATGAGGCCTCTTGTTCTCTGCAGATGTATCTACAAACAAGGGAAGAAGTGGGACATGATTGTGACGACAGCTTTTACCAAAAATGGCGACAGGATTTTAGATGGGACGACCAACAGCTCTTCTTTCTTGCTTTCATTAGCTGCCATCTGTTAGGGCCACTTTTAGGTCGAGTTCATGAAACCCTTTTGGCCAAAGATGAAAGAATGCCTAACTTTTTACTCTCTGGAGCAGGGGCACAGACCCTCAGGTCTTTCTCACGTGATTTCAACCACTTATTAAGATATGCAATGAAGAGGGAGTTGGCACTTCTGTTTTTCCCTTTCATATAGTAAAAAAAAATTTTTAATTAAGTTTATAAAATACTTAAGTGTCCATATCTTAAGTGCTAAATGTTGCTACATTGTGTAATAGCATCCAGCCCCAGAAAGAACATCTCTAGTACTCCAGAAAGCCTCTGTGCACCTTACCCTCCCCGGCACAAGGGTAGCTTCTAACTTCCAACAGCAGGGGTTAGTTTTGCCTGTGTTGATACTTGATGTAAATGGAATCCTTTAGAATGTTTTCTTTTGTGTCTGACTTCTTCCCAAGACATCAGGTTTGTAAGATCCATCCATGCTGTTCCATACTGTTCCATGCTCTTCTGCACTTTTCCGTGCTAGTCCACATTGTTTCATGCTGTTCCGCGTTGTCCAGTGCTATTCCATGCTGTTGCAGGCTGTTCCACATTGTTGCAGAGTTTGTTCCCATTCATTGAAAACCCCTGGAGTGGGTCTCAGAACCACCTGCAGAGTTTAAAGCACAGGTTGCTGAGTCTCACCCTGGGAGTGTCTGATGCAGGAGGCCTGGGGTGGGCCCCACAATTTGTGTTTCTAACAGATTCTCAGCTGCTGCTGCTACTGCTGGTCTGGGGACCATGCCACGATGACCGCTTCTTTAGTCTGGCAAACGCTTCCTTTGGGCGAGGCATCTAGGCTTGTCATTATGGTTGCTTCCACAACCACCAAGGGACAAGGCTGACCTACAGGGATGGGCAGTGTGGAGGCATGTCCAGGGCGGGGGACGGACCAGACCCTGTCCTGAGCTGATGCCGGCCTCTATTGGTCAGCACAGGTCAGAGGGAGGGTTTAGCTTCTGGGCCGTCCTCTTCCTGACAGGGACTCCTGCACTTTGAATCCTTGGGGCTTCTGAGCTGGGCACATATGAGCCTAGCTTTCTGTCTCCTTCAGGAGTGAGTAGGATCTGGTGGGAATTTCCAGAACATAAACTGGTTCCCAGAATCCTGCTGCATGCACATAGCACCAACCGGCTCCTTCCCTCCCCCTCCCCTGATGCTGTTACCCACTGGACACCAGGCCACCCCTAGCCCTCAGAGTGGGCTCCGGTGAGGGACTCACTCGCTCCTCCTCTTTCCAATATCTGTTCCCCAGGCTTCAGAGGCATGTGAGCCACCAGCCTCTCCATTACGTCCCTGCTAATGTATCACGTCCCCTCTTCCCTCAGTCTCCGTCCTCCCCCTTCACCCCTTTTACCCGGGTCTCATCTGTTGCCAGGGCTTGAACTGTCTGTTTTTTTCAGATGGTCTTGTTCTCCCTCTGAGCTGTGGCTGACAGTCCAGTCTCTGCCTGACACCACTAGGCAGCTGCCCACAGGCCACAAGTCCTTCACTGTGTCGAGACAGGGTGTCCTGAACGAATAGACGAGGCTCCTGGCCACCCACAGCCGCCTCCCAGTGGTTTCTGAAGAGGACAGGACGAGGGCGGGCCAGCTTGGAGTGCTGAGGAGGACAGCAGTGCCTTGGGCCACAGCTGGTGACGGGGGCCACCCTGCCCAGAGAGGAACTGCGCTGAGCTGCAGGCACAGTTCTTGCTCCTGGGGGGAACCAACATGGGGTTGTGTCAGGCACGTTCCCTTTAAGTCATTTGATCCTCATATAGCCCTTGGGGAGGAGGGAAGGAAGGGACTGCTGTTAGTCATTTTAGAGAAACTTAGTCACTTGCTTGAGATGCAGCTGGGAAGTGGCTGAGGCAGAATTCGAACCTGGGTCTTGTGGTCCCAGAGCCCTCCTTGCTGCTGGGAGGATAAGAATGGCCAGTGCCAGAGGGAGAGGGAGAGACTGCCTGTGGTGATGGAGATGGCTTAGGAAGCAATGCAGCCCTTTTCAAAGAGCAGCGATCAGGATCTGAGCACTCGGGGGACAAAGCCTGAGCCAGGACAGCCCAGCCCTGTCCTCTCTGGGGGCCCAGCCACCAGGCTCCCCAGGGACTCACTCTTCAGAGAACCTCCCTCCACACTGTGTGGAGGCTTCTTTATGGGGGGTCCTGCGTAGTTTGGGGGTACGGGCTCAAGCCAAGTGCAGAAGTGTCCTCCCCAATGTGGCTGTGGCCCACAGTTGTCCACGTGAGAACGATGGCCACAGCCAGGTTTAGTGAGGGGTTGGGTGGGGTGGGGTGATGAGGCCTCTTACCAGCTCCCTGCATCTTATTCTGTCAGGCTGAAACTGTGGGGCCCCTGGAGCAGAGGGCAAGACATGGTGTCTACCTCAGCATGTCCTGACTGGACTCTGGGGATGGGTCTCCCGCAGTCCTTGATACAACTTGATCCTCAGCTTCCCATCTGGAGGGTGATGCCCCCTTAGCTCACACGGAGCTGCACCAGTCCTCTGTGTCCACAGTGGGTTGCAGTAACATGCTGAGTAAGGCTGAGTCCACCCTGTGTTAGGCACAGGGTCGTGAGATAGACGTGGTCCCCAGTGCAGGATCCTGGAGAGCAGACAGGAGGGAATTTCCTAATATTCCTCATCATCCCAAACGTAAGTGCCCTTCCCATGGCTTCCCTTTCCTTCTGGAAGGGACTCTCACGTGTGCAGTGATGGAGCAAGGATAAAATGAGCTTACGTGCCTGGCATCCCATCAACACACAGTAAACGACACGCCCGCTGCTGCTCTTTTTACTCTTTGCAACTAAATGAGTGACCACTTGTTTAAACTGTTTTTCCTTTTTGGTGTAAAAACCAACCAAGGTGCCATATGATGTTCAATATAAAAAGTAGGTATAAAAATTTGAACACAAACTGAGGATCCATCAGAGCCTCGGCTCGGTCCCAGTGAGTGAATCTATGCCTCGTCTCCAGGAACTGGCTGGTGGCACCCTGAGAGTCCCATCCCCTCTGGTCATATCAGTGACAGCAGCCACTCCCAGCTGGGTTGGGGAAGAGAAGGCTCAACCTACTTTCTCAAAGTGAAGCCAGAGCTAGCTGTGCCACCTTCCCATGAAGAGAACTTTTACCTACTTAATGGAAGCTGAGCCTCTTTCATGTCCCGGCCATCATGTCCAGGCGGTGAGCAATAGCAGGGAGTGAGCTGGGGACAAGGACTACTCCTTCTGAGTGAGCCTTCGCCAGCACTGCCCTTGGCAAGCTCCCACGCTCCTGTGGTCCAAGGTCCCAACCTGAGGGAGCCTGGGCAGGGCTGTTGAGCTCAGAGTCATTGGGCAGAGCAGACACTACACAAAAGCAGGCAATGTCATTTCCACTGCCAAACGGGGATCGTTATGGGCAGGAAGCTGCACACCAACACTGAGTCTTTGTTGGGTTCCAGTTGGGTGGGACTGTTTGCATGTCGGAGTTGCTATGAGCTCATCACTCAACCCCTGGCCTCGCGGGTATAAAAAGGCCTGCTGCAATGACAGGGCCAATACTGGTGTCTTAGTCAGCTCAGGCTGCCCTAACAAAATGCCGTGGATAGGGTGGCTTCAAGAAGACATTTGTTTTCAAACAGTCTGGAGACTGGAAGTCTGAGGTCAGGATGAAGCATGGTCAGGTTCTAGTGAGGACCCTCTTCCTGCCCTGTAGACAGCTGCCTGCTTATGCCCTCATGTGGCCTTTTCTGGGTGTGTGTGAGGAGAGAAGGAGGGAGGGAGACAAGGGGAGGAGAGAAGGGAAGACGGAGAGTGGACGAGAGAGAGGAAGGAAAAGAGGGGAGAGAGGATATGCTCTTATTCTCATAAGGCCACTAATGCCATCATAAGGACCCCACCCTCATGACCTTGGCTAACCTGAATTACCTCCCAAAGGCCCATCTCCAAATGCCATCACATTGGAGCTCTGGGCTCGAACATATGAATTGTGTGTGTGTGTGTGTGTGTGTGTGTGTGTGTGTGTGTGTATGACAGAGAGAGAGAGAGAGAGAGAGAGAGAGAGAGAGAGAGAGAGAGAGAGAGAGACCAGAGAGAGAGAAAGAGAGGAAGAGAGAGAGAGAGACATCTGCATTCAGTTCATAACAATTGACAAAGGAATGGAGGGGTATTGGGGTTTCTGGTTGAGAAATCTGAATCCCAACCCAATTTCCCAGAATGGCTCTGGGCAGCCAGAGCTTGACCTGGAAGGTTCCTGCTTCTCCGGAACCTTCCTCGAATGTTTGCTTCACCGTTAGCCCTGGAAGAGGAGGACTCTGAGAGTCAGGACCCTCAGCCTCCTGGTAATAACTGACCAGAACAGAGTGGACCTTTGACCCAGGAGAAGTCAACCCAGAGGCTGGGCTGAGCCAATCAGATTCTCTCAGATGAGGATTGAGACAGAGACCAGGCCAGTGAGCAGGGGCTCTGGGCTGAATGGCCATGGGATTGGGGAGGTATTTTGAAATGGCCAGGATGAGCCAGATATACATGCAGTAGGGCCGACTCTGTGTATGGCAGGACGGGGGTAGGGTAGAATGAGGGGTGGGGGCAGGGGAGAGAACAGAGCAGAAGAATGAGAGGAAGAGAGAGATGTATAGCATTACCATTCCTGTCCTTGGTTTTTACCCTTAGCCAGCTGGGATGATCATAGTGTCCTTTAGTTCCCTGTGCTTTCTTTAATAGTATCTCTTAAAAATCTTTCTTACAGTCTGAAGGGACTCCTATGCATTACTTCCCAGTGGTCTGAAGCTGGACTTCCCAATTAGTGCTAGATCTAGGTTTTCAACACTCTGATTTAGGACACGAGGTGGACCTGGTCAGTCATGTCCTTGGTAGGTTCTGTCCACTCACATGCTGAGCCCAGCTGTGTTCACCCTCTGTAGGCCCCAGGTCATGAGATAAGAGGTGGCCCCCTCACTCAGACCCGAGTGCAGACAGGAGGGAATTTGGTGATGTCCCCCAGCATCCTAAATGTGAGCACCCCTCCTCCAGCCTTTCTTTCTCTTCTGGAATTTTCTGTCATCTGTGCGGTGCTAGAAGCATTCCAAGTGCCTTTGTGCCCCTCCTGGTATGATCCTGTGCTCTCTTTACATGTGGAAGGGAGGTGACTCTGGTCCTGGGGAGGGTTTACCGAGGCACACGGTAAAATGAGGCATACAGAGGCACTGGCTGTGGGAGTCAAGACTCATGGAGTGTGCCTGGCCCTTGACGGTGGGCAGAAAGGGGAGTGGGAGCAACCAGAGAGAACGGGATGCTGTAGAGAGGTGGAAGGTGACAGAGTCATGGGGAGTTGTGGGACTGGGATTTTGGATTTGGTTTGGGTGAACAAATTATGCAAGAGGGGGATATGATACTTGCAGAGATCTTGAGGGACTGTCATTTCTTAAACTATTCATAGGGTTTAGATGAACCTAGAGAATCCCCTGTTCTCCTCCAGTGTGGGATGTGAGCTTGGAATGGGAGTTTATTGTAGGAGGTACATCAAACATTCAAAATATTAATATTATTTATTTTAGAAAAATCCAATTAGCACATCGAACCTGTGACTTCACAGATGTCGATGCTTAGGATGAAAACAAATAGAGAATTTAATTTGAAGCCAGTCTGTGGGAAGTATTGACAGGTGGCATGAGCATACCTTAAAAATAGCAAATGGGGAGAGTCATTGACAGCCCAGAAACAACGCCGTGAAATTACCTGGAGGAGCCAGACTCAGAGTCTCCTTCTCTCCTGAACTAAGGCTTTCTCCCGCTCTGTGCCAGTGGTGCCCATGGGCCCTACACCCGACCTGTTCATCCAGGTGCCCTGGGGAGAGGGCGGCGATAACACCTGTCACAAGACCAGCAGGGTTTTGATGGCTCACTGCTCCACTCAGCTTTCTGGAACTGACCTCAGCAAGTCTGAAGATTTTCTGAAATTGTGTGCAGGGTGCATGCTTGCTTTCACCACAGCCCAAGAGGGTCAAGGCCACTGCTTGGGTGTTCACAAATCCAAGTGCTTTTAATTATAAATTAACCCAAACCTTGCCAGGTGGTTGGCAGGGCATATTCAATGGATACAAAATTGCAGTAGCAGGTGTTTGAGGCCTGCCCCCACCAAGGACACCCTTTGGGAGGCATCTGGAGGCTTCCCCATGAGGCTACCCAATCTGAAGACAGCACCACAGGGTGTTCTTTCCTCAAGGCTGGATCCCTGCCTCTGATCCTTTCTGACCTGAGTAGACTTCCCTCTAGGCTTCTCCTTCTATCCCTACTGACCAGGCTCTGGCCAGGGCTTTGAGCTTACACCACCCCTTGAGCTCTTGCCTGTGGCCCTGCCTGATGCCCGGTCCTCTGTTCCTCCAGGTCTATCTTACAAGGGCCCACTTGTTCTTGGACTCTAGAAGCCCGTCCACCTACAGCCCACCCCCCTACCCAGGTGCATGGACTTCTGTCCATTCATCGACCCCTTCCTCTCTCTGGCTATGCTGCCAGCTGTGACGACGAGGGAAGAGGCCACGAGGCTAAGACTATGGATGGCCCCTAGAAGCTGAAAAGGCAAAGAAACTCTCCCCGAGAGGCTCAGAAGGAAGACAGTCCCGCCAACACCTGGACGTTAGCCCAGCACGACCTTTGTGCAACTTCTGTCTTCCAGAACTGTGAGATGAAAATTTGTGTTGTTTTAAGCTAGTAGGGACTGGTCCTTTGGGACAACAGAAAGCTAACTCACTCTTCCACAGATGTGGTGTGAAATCTGCAGTTGGTCCACCACTGGTTTCCTCAAATTGTTTCCATACCAGCATTTGCCAAATTTGTGTGGTTTTTTTTTTTTTTTTTAATTTGAAGCATCAGCTAAATTTGTCAGAAAAAAAATGCCTATATTTAATTAGGAATATTATTCACTAGGAGACTGATTAATGAAATTTGTACAAGGAGCTCGGCCCTCACAGCTGCGGCTTTGTCTGGAAGAACATCCAGAAGATCATTCAGCTATCTGGTCTAATTAGCATATTATGCTTTTATTATTATAGATTGAAGGGAAGTGGTCACCAGGTCTCCTGAGGCAATACCTAGAGGGAACCCTCAGGGTGGACAGTCTTGCTGGTGGACATCAGGCCTGAATGGACCATCAAGAGGAGTTTCTCAGAGTCAGCTGCTCAGAGTGCTTGGGACAGGTGAATGCTTCAAGAGAGTTAGTTCTCTGGCCCTGCCGGCATGGCTCAGTGGTTGAACATTGACCTATCAACCAGGAGGTCATGGTTCAATTCCCTGTGTGGGCACACGCCCAGGGTTTCAGGCTCAATCCCATGGGGGGTGTGCAGGAAGCAACCAGTCAATGATTCTCTCTAATGATTGGTATTTCTCTCTCTCTCCCTCTCTCTTTCTCTCTGAAACATATATGTGTGTAGATATATATATATACTAGAGACCTGTTGCAGGAAGATTCCTGCAAGAATAGAGCTTCCTGCAGCCTGAGCAAAGCTCCCTCTCTTCTCTGCTCCCTTGCTTCCTGCTCCACTACTTCGCTCTCCCCCTCTGCTGCCTTGCTCCCATCTCCACTGCCTCCCTTCCTCTCATCTCCTCTGCCTTGCTCCCTCCCTTCTCCCCTGCCCTGCTTGCTTACTTATCCGCAGCTTTGTTCTCCTCTGCAGTGCTTGGCTTCCTTCTATGCCTTCTTTTGCGCACGGATATGCAAATTAACCACCATCTTGGTTGGGTTAATTTGCATACTTGCTATGATTGGATTGTGGGTGTAGTGAAGGTATAGTCAATTAGCATATTACTCTTTTATTAGATAGGATATATATTTCAAATAGAGTTCTCTGCATATACTTTTATAGGCACTAAATACTCAATGTAAAATGATAAGTTCTCTCCCTGCTGCTCAAAGTCAACTTTTATATTGAAAAGAAGGATCTGTTTTATTTCTCAAGACCTACTGGGATAATAATACCTGAAACTGAGTGTAAGCACCTTATAATCATCACCTTATTGAATACTCAGGGCACTCCTATATGAATTGTTACTGTCTTTCCCCCTTTTTTACAGAGGAGGACATGGAGATTCAGAGAGGTTAACTGACTCAGCCAAGGTCACACAGCCAGCCAGAGGTGGAGGCAGCCTGGCTGTGGACAAGTGGTTAAGAGCATGTTTGCTAAGCTATTTCTCACCCCCTTTAATTCAGAACATTTTGACTCATAGCAAACAGCCTTTCCTGAGAACACAGTCTTACAAGGTCATGGAGATTCAGAGAGGAATAAAAGTAGACAGAAACAGCCTGGGTCTAAGCAGTAACGGGAAGGCCACCTTAGCCTCCACAGCCTGTGCCTGTGGCTAAAAGATGTTCCTTTATTTTGGCAATTTCTGTGATATTTCTCCAGTGAATACACAAATTGGTGGTAATAATGTTTCTTCAAACATTAGCCGGGTCTGTTTATCCTAGACTGAACATCAGATGTCTTCTTTCTGACCCCCAGTCAGAATCTCTCCATGTCTTACTTAACCTTGACTTGGAACCCAAGTTAGCCGACAGCAAGTGGCTTTGATTTTGACACTGAACTGATTCCAAAGAGGCCAGAAAACCATAGAAAGAAAGTCTCAGGTTCTGAGGCACGAGGAAAAGTTGTCCATGTGCCAGATGCCTTTTTAATCCAGAAACAAAGAACCTTACGATCATTTCAAAGTTCAAAGCTAACTTCTTTACAAAGGTACTCAGCAGGGAACAAGTCTCTCCTCCAGCATTCAAGGGCCCACCAAGAAACGTTTTTGTCACTCAGATGAGAGCAGAAAACTGTTTATAGACGTATTCCCTTTCTTGAGTGGATTTATATCTATAAAGCATCTTGAAAGCCATTATGCCAGTTTATCATCTTAGAAAACTTGGAAGTTGTTTGTTTTGTTTTTTTCATCTTCACCCGAGGATATGTTGTGTGTTTTTTTGTTTGTTTGTTTTTAATCCTCACCCGAGGATATTTTTCTATTCATTTTTAGAGAAAGTGGAAGAGAAAGAAATATCATGTGAGAGAAACACATCGATTGATTGCCTCCTGCACCAGGGCCTGGGACAGGGAGAGTCTGCAACTGAGGTACATGCCCTTGACTGGGAATCGAACCTGAGACCCTTTGGTTTGCAAGCTGATGCTCTATCCACTGAGCAAACCGGCTAGGGCTATGTTGCTGTTTTTTCATTGTAGAGAGAGAGGAGAGAAGAGAGAGAGAAACATCGACCGGTAGCCTCCCACAGGTATGTGCTTTGACTAGAAATTGAACCGACAACTATTTTGGTGTAAGGGAGGACGCTCCAACCAACTGAGCACCCAGCCAGGGAATACTTGGAAGTTTTTTTGTTTGTTTTTTATTCCATTAGTGAGATTTAATGGGAAACTGCTTTGACTCGGGAAGGCCGAATGAAGCAGCTGTGAGTGAAAATTAGGTTTTCTTACTCTACTTATCTGGGCAGCATCGAAGAGGGTGAGGCAGCTGAGGGGCTGGAATGAAGGTGGGTAGCATGGGAGGGGGGCAGCGAGATCATCCATCTTATCACATCTTATTACTGCTGGCTCAGAGCAAGTGTGCAGCAAATATTAACTGGCTGAATGTGTTCTCTAAGCAGCCAGTTCACAAGGAGCCCATGGTCATGATGGATTAAATACTGAGACAGCTGGCTATATTGTACGTGAACTGAGCCACCCTCCCACGAGCCAAGCCGCTCAGGACCGACTCTTGCCACTTTCAGGCAGAGCCTGGGGGGTCAAGGTCTTCAGGCCTAGCTTGTCTTTCTTCCTTGTCCCTGCCCCAGTGGCTCCCAAGCTCCTCCAAGCCTTTGAAGCTGCTCATCCTCTGGAGAGGCTATGTTTTGAAGGGTCTGTCTTTGTAGGAATCATAGTCATTAATAATAACGAATCAGCACCCCATTTTACAACGCATCAGACCCTTAGTTAATTGATAGTCAGAGCTTTGGCAGACACCAATGCTTAAGCCTGAACCTCTCAGCCAGGAGTGAAAAGGGAAGAGAGAGTCTGAGGCAAAGCCAGCCAGCCCTGGAGTACAGAAGTGCAGGGCAGTGTGCCCCATGAGACATGTTGGCCATACAGTGTGGTCTCTGGGAGCCTTTGGGATCCCAGGCACTCTTCCACCTTGTTAAAACCCTGCTGCCCCTTTCCTGGGAGGTGCCCTCTGTGCAAGTGTGCTATTTAAAGAACTTTTAACATCCAAACAGGGAAAGTGTGAAAAATTACTACCTTATTTTCAAGTTACAGAACCTTACTTTACATAAAGCCATGTCCCTCAGTCTTATCCTCTTGCAAAAGAATTAATAAGTGATGTAAAATCATTTAATAATGTCTAGCTCAAAGGTCACCTCCTCCATGCTGGCCTCCCTGATATCTCTTTGACGAGCTCCCACTCATTCGAACCTGTGATTTTATTTTTCCATTCCAAAAGTAAGGTGAGTAGAAGTAGAAGGATTGAGAGGTGGCTGACCCAGCTACCCAGATACCTAGGTCCTTAATGAAGGGTGTTCTCAGAAAAAGCCCCCTCTTAGGTGCTCAAAATCTTTTCTCAGACCCAGTGCAGACTTTCCTGGAGTGGGGCCTCAAGGACTGCTGTCAACCAAGGAAAGGAATGCCAGTTCACTGACTTCTCTGGGCATTTCCTCGAGGTCCAGAAGCAGAGCTCTGCCCACTGGGGGAGGGGGAAAAGGTGAGCCCAAGGTGACCAGAAAGAAAATTCCTTCCGAGGCTTAGGCTACCCTGCCCAACAACCCCCAAAGATGCCAACGGGAGTTCTGAATAAGGCAGTGCCCTGTCTCAGAGATGTACCTCCTGCTTGGTCAGTCGAAATGCCTCTCAGTACCCCCATAGCCTTCTTTGGATGAAGAGAGTGTTCTGAGCCCCCTTCATGAAGAAAGGGCCTCTATCCTGGCCTCTGGCTTCTGCCTCTCCCATCTGTGTCCCAGCCCCTCTTCAAAGCCTCACTCGCCGGGTGCTCAGCGATGATTTTTTTTTTGGGGGGGGGGGGGGGGGAGCGTGGGCAAGGATTTGATGAAGGAGTAAAGGAAGGAATCTGTGCCATTTTAGGGTGGTGCTGGTGGTAACCTCAGAGAGTTAGTGCTGACTCTTTACTGGGGAGGCATTGGCTCATGAGAGGAGAAAGGACCTTTTCCTGGGAGATGGGGTGTCTGGTCTAAGGCTGTTGAGATCCATAGTGACTCCAGTGTCCCCGGTGGAGCCAGCAGGTGGGCAGAGCCAGCAGTGGGCAGTTCGATCTGGCCTCCTCTGTTGAGTCTCTGGTGTAGGTTTCCTGGGCTGCCCCTGCCTGGGCCAGTTCCAGAGGCAAACACTTGTCTCCTTCCACCTCTGGCCGCTGGGGTCACCTCGTCTCTCCTGTGGGGAGACCCTCCAACGGTGGGTTTTCAAGGCAATTTGGACTCCAGTAAGGAGTCAAAGGAAGTGCTTATTGTCAGCTTTCAATGACTGGAATGTTTAAGACACCCATAGAAACACTGGTTTCTATTACTTAAGGCCAAGCAATGCCGGGGCAGCTGGAGATGTGGTGGGAGAGAAGCGGAAAGGGAAAATCTGGGCAGAAAGTGGACAGGGATAAGGGAAGGGGGACAAAAGGGGACAAGGGGATTCCCCCAGTGGTCTGACTATATTAACAGAAGCACTTTTCCAAAAGCTGAACATGTATTGGTCACCATCAGAGCAGGGCAGAACTGTCCGAAGGATGGAACCACAGCCCAGGTCTGTTCAACCAGTGACTGTGAGCATCCCAATCTTTACATCAAGACAGAAAAGAGGAGCCTACCCCACCTCATCCAAGAAAGCCATGTCCCCAGACATGGAGTCGCACCAAGCTTTGGCTTGATGCCAGACAGATGCACAGTCCAAAAGGTTCAGAGGGGCGGAGCCTTTTGTTCTTTTGAGGTGGGACCCTGAGCGGCAGGGGCCAACGTAGTGGAGTGGCCTTGCAGGGAGCTGTCACCTCCTGGCTCCCAAAGACATCCCTCCTGGCTCCCAAAGACATCCCACTGTAAGAGCCGAATTCCACAGGTGTGCTCCCCGACCCTGAGACCGGAGCCACGCGCTCACAGCCATCACGGGTTGTTTGTCACTTCGCAGTTTCCAGCAGGAGGTTTATCATTAGGGCTGGCGGCATGGTCTGTGGCCTGCGCCGTTGCACAGGGCGGATCACTTGATTTAAGGCTCTGATGTTGCCATTCTCAATAATTTTAACATTCTTAATTCTTGAAATGCAGAAAAACTTTTCAACAAGAGGCCCCACATATTCCCTTTGCTCAGGGCACTGCAAATTCTGTAGCCAGTCCTGTTTTCTGTCGCACTTGCCCCCATAGCCATCACAGGAGAGGAACGGGAAGGGGACACTACCCCAGTTGAAAGATGGTGAAACTGAGTCCTGGCTGGAAGTGTGGTGCATGAAGCCAAGACGAGACTGGACCTGGGGAGGGAAGTCTGGGCTGTTCTTTCTTGGAGCTGTCTCTCAGTGAGCAGGGGTAGATGGTCTCCTCTCCTTCACTCACCTGCCTGGGGTCTTTCCAATCCTGTCCTGGCTGCAACCTCCATGCCACCTGTTATTTCACCTTAAAAATACCGAAACCATTTACTCACCTGCCAGTGAGGAGCTCCTGGGCTTGGGCCTCCCTGACGGCTCTTCCTGTCCTGTCCTCTGTCCGGCCTGTTGGCCTGTCCCCAGCGAGATCCGCGCGTCCTCCACTCTGCCGCGGAGAGCCCACAGACAAACACTTTGTCCTCTCCTGCAAAAGGCTCCCTGGGGAGCATTCCTGACCTTCAGACCTGCCTCAGCCCAGAGCTGGCCCCATGCCCGTGACAATCACTTCCTGGCTGGGTGTTTACCTTCCTGGGCCCTGTGGGCCCAGCGAGGGTGGTGGCCACATACTTGACCCAGAGGCTGTGCAGGAGGGAAGGCATCACCCTTGCTGGAGGCTGGCGACAGCTGGTACTGTTCGCTGGTACAAGGTATCTCCGATGGTTCCTTGGCACACCTGATCACCCCGCCCCTTGGCCTTAGCCAGGCAGACACACAGCTCTTGAATCCGAGGCTTGGGAAAGGGCTTGGGGTCCTCTAAGGTTCCTTTCACTTCCTGCACGTGGCCATCATGCCTCAACTTGATCACTTCCAGGAATGGGAGACTCGCTGCTTTGGGAGGGAACTTGCTCCATTATTATTATTATTTTCTAATATCTACTTCTATTCAGTGACAGATACTAGGCTTAGTATTTTATATAATCACTTTATGTAATCCTTTTGTAATCTCTATGAGAAGAAAATTATGCCCATTTTAAAAACGCAGAAACAGAGGCTCAGAAGTTGATTCAGGAAGTTGGGGGTTCAAAATTCAAACTCAGGCCAATTGGTACCAAAACCTAGGCTTTTAACCACTACCGTCATGTGCCGAGTTTAATAGCTAGAATGTCCATTTTTATGTTAAACTCAAATCAGCCGCTGTCTTAGCTACTGATTGCTGGCAACAAATGAACACCAACACAGCGGCTTCAAACAACACACACTTGTTCCCCACATTTTTGTGATCAGGATCTGGCACAGAGAGCTGTGTTCTCTGCTCAGGGTCCCTCGCAGGCCAAGGTCAATGTGCCGGGAGGGCTGGGGCTGAGTCTCAGAGCCCCACTGGGGAAGGGTCTCCTTCCACACAAGGTTGTTGGCAACATTCAATTCCGTGTGTGCCCTAGGACTGAGCTCCTCACTGACTGTTGGCCTAAGGCTGTGGCAGCCTGTCACCGAGGTGAGCAACAGAGAGAGAGAGTCCAGGAAGACAGAAACCACTGTCCTTTGTAATCAATCTTCTCACAGAAGTTACATCCCATCACTTTTGCTGTATTCTACTCATTAGGAGGAAATCATCAGGTACAGCCAACACTCAGAGGTAGAGGATTACACACAGATGTGAACACCAGGAGATGGGATTGCTGAGGTCCATCTTTGAAAGCTGCCCATCATAGTCATCTGATTGCCATAAAATAATGGTTTCAGTTTTGCCTCTGAAAGCCAGATAGAGGTAGTCTTTTATGCACCCATCCATCCATTAATTCATCCATTCATTGTTCAATCCATCTGCCTACCCATCCACACATCCATCCATCCATTGATTAATCCATCCATCCATCCAATAAACATTTGAGCAGGACACTACAAGCCAGACCCCACAGTAAGCTCAGAAGATACCATTCACTCTCCTACCACCAAAGGCTTTCAGTTGAGCCTTTACATATGAAGACTTGAGGTGGTATCCACTGAATGCTCTGTTCTTCAGAGGCATAAGTTCTCTTTCTCCCAACCAGTCTTCATATGTCACACTCCTGAAATTCCTTTTCCTCCTGCTCACTCCCCTGTCTTTGTCTTATTTTTTAAAACAGCGGTTGCCAACCTTTTGGACTTCGTGAACTACCAATGTCTGCGGACCACCGGTTGGCTATCACTGCAAAAACCTATTTTAAGCACCTCCTAAGTGCAATGACTAATGGTAGCTGGTATGTGCATGTGTGTGCATGTTTGTAGAGTTAGATCTGATTTTTTGGGCTGATTTTCTCCCTTTCTCATTAGTAATTTTCCTGTCTCCCTTTAGTTTCCAAAGGAAGCAGGGCCACAGCTTTTTGGAGACAAGTATTTTGCCATGTGCAAACAGGACCAGCTCAGAGTTGTGCCTGCATTTCCCTCACGCCAGCCTCACTATCCTGTGGATCCCATCTGCTCACTTTGTACAGATCCCGGGCTAGGTGAGTGAACTCTGAGAAGAGGGTGACAAGGTCTGTGGAATTTGGCTCTTGGTGTGCAGAGGGATGTCTTTGTGACCTGATATTTTAAGTCACTATATGGGAGACTTCATTTCATGCCATTTGTTGAGCACCTGGAAGGTGTAGATATTGTGCTAGGCCCTGAGGGTACCACTGGGAGCACCTTGAAAGTGAATCTCATTTATTTTTTTCTCCTCCACTCCACCTATGCTTCAGAACAGGCCCCCCTCAATTCTACCTGGATCATTGTAATGTCCTTTAAATGGTCTCCTGGATTAATTCTCTCCCAATCCATTCTCTCCCACTCAATATGCCATGTGTACGTGCTGACACAGTCCTGAACCTGTCACTTTCTTCTTGAAAACATCTTATGTAACCTCTGTTAAAAGTTTCCTGAGTATTCTAGAAATGTTCTCTCTACATATTCTCTCTCTCACCCCCTTGCTCCTCCCCCTCACCTACATCCTTTTGTTTTATTTAGGCAGAACCACAGCATGTATGTACTATTCTGTATCTATTGTCTGGGTACTTTTTCCAATTCAGCACACCTTAAAGTCCTTCCTCTTTTTAATGATGGTCTATTGTTCTGCTATAGGAATATTCTAGGGTGATACTGAGTGCCATAGACTGAGTGTTAGTGTTTTCTCAGAATTTATATGTTGAGACCTAACTCCCAAGGTGATGTCTTAGGAAATGGGGCCTGTGGGAGGTGATTAGGGCATGAAGGTGGATTCCTCATGAACAGATTAGTGCCTTATAAGGGAGACCCCAGAGAGCTCCCTTGCCCTTCCACTAGAGGGAAGACGGCCACCTACGAACAAGAAAGCAGGCTCTCACCAGATACTGAATCTGCCAGTGCCTTGATCTGGGACTTCCCAGCCTCTAGAACTGTGAGAAATAAATTTCTGTTGTTTATAAGCCCCCCAGTCTGAGATATTTTGTTACATCAGCCTGAATGGACAAGACACGAGAAATCATTTCAAGAGCTGAAATGCCCTTGACCAGAAGCTTTTGTGATGTTTCCTGGGTGATAATTTTTGATAGATCATTAATGGACTTAATGATCATAAGGTGATTGTTACAATTGCACATTGCGGGAATTGAATGGTCAAGTGTAATAAGCTTAATTCATTATGAGAGACTAGTAACCTTGCACATGAATCCATGCGCCAGTAGCTTGCCAGTAGCTTGCTGGCCTGTCCTTTGTGTGTGTGTGTATGTGTGTGTGTGTGTGTGTATGTGTGTGTGATATATTTTATTGATTTTTTACAGAGAGGAAGGGAGAGGGATAGAAAGTCAGAAACATCGATGAGAAAGAAACATTGATCAGCTGCACCCCCTACTGGGGATGTGCCCGCAGCCAAGGTACATGCCCTTGACTGGAATCAAACCCAGGACCTTTCAGTCCACAGGCCGACACTCTATCCACTGAGCCAAACCTGTTTCAGCATGCCCTGCCCTTCTGTAGCTCCTCCCGCACCCACCTCATAGCTTGCTGCCCGAACCACTCCTGTAGCTCTCCACCACCTGCTTGTAGCTTGCTGCCCCATTCTCCTACTGATCTATGATCCAGTCGTTCCACAGTCAGTCATTACTCTTCACAGTGTAACGACCATTTGCATATTACATTTTTATTATATAGGATTTAAAAAAATTTTTCTACTAACTTTCAGTATAAAGTTTGCTGTTAGGAGTGGGAAGAGGAGAGAAATGTAAATGTTTTAAAAGTTGCATTTTTACTTTAAAAAATACCTTTGAAATACATAAAGACAAGGGACCAGGCCTGGTCAAGAAAAATAACTGAGCAGAAGCCAAAATAGTTACCATAACATCTATTGAAAACTTTTGGGAGAGGCTTTATTCTAAGAAATTTACATGAATTAACTTATTTAATCATCATTATAGTCTTATGATGAAGAAGCCAGACATAGAGAGGTTAAACTGCTTGCTCAGGGTCACATAAAATTTCCCGAACACAAAGAAATGCTGAATATAGACATATATATTATAAATATACTAGAGGCCCAGTGCACGAATTTGTGCACTAGCGGGGTCCCTCGCCCTGGCCTGCATCCTCTTGCAATCCAGGACCCCTTGGGGGGTGTCAGATTGCTGGTTTTGGCCCAGTCCCCACAGGCTAGGCTGAGGGACCCCACCAGTGCACAAATCCATGCACCAGGCCTCTAGTATGCATATAAGATCTTTGGTTAATCTCTTCCTGCCTTCCCCCATCTCCTTCCCTCTGAGATTCATCAGTCTGTTCCATGTTTCCATGCCTGTGCAATGAGTGTCTGCCCCCTGGTGGTCAGTACATGACATACTATCGGTCAAACGGTCGATTAGACTTTTATATATATAGATATTTTATTTCAAGAGCAAGGAAGATAAATCTCTAGATGCCGTAAGTTAATAGGTAATTCTTAGGTAATTCTGTATCTACCCTCATGAGTTAATGCTTCGGGAGCTAGTACACCCATAGCTAGAGATATATTTGTTTTAAGTTAACAGTTGTGGGGGGAACAAAAATCAAAACCTTTGAATTTGAACACAGCAGGACATTGGGAGAGAAATTACAGCACAGAAGTTAAAAATTGTCCTTGGCCATGAGTAGAAATAGAATCACCTACAATAAGATAGAAAAGTTGGGTTTGCACATGAGGTTTAAACTTTCACCATTCATGAAGTACAGAAACTCTAAGACAGAGATGGAGGAAGAAATTTGAGAAATCATGAACCCTTAACACTGAGGTAGAGACAACTTTGGGGAGGTTTCCACAATTTGAGGCATAGTGCGAATACCTCTACCACCATCTCTGACAGATAATTCCCATAAAGAATGAGCTCACACACGGAAATTATAAAACATTTGAGGAAGGCCAATATGAAGAATATGAACAATTATGAATTACTTTAACATATATTCTAACAAGTTATACAGCATTTGAGGAAATCCAATTGAAGAAAAGCATCCCACAAAAAATGGGAAAATAGAAACAATGAAGTAATATAAAAAGATACTTAAAAATAAGTATATTTAAGGTGTTAAGGAGTAAAAATCTGTAAAAACAAAAATAGGAAATAATTTTTTTAGGATTTAAAACCATTTTTTTAGAGCAGTTTTAGGTTCACAGCCAAATTTAGGTGAAGGTACAGCAATTTCCCATATATTCCCTATCCCCACATATGCATAACCTCCCCCATTATTAACATTCCCACCAGAGCAGTACATCTATAATAATAAAAGGGTAATATGCTAATTAGACCAGACATCCTTCAAGCCATCATTCTGGATGAAGCTTCCCAGAGGGAAGCCCGGGTCCTGGGTGCCAGAGGAAAGCCGGTACGAGCAGCCGGGGAAAGGAGGCCTACTTTTGCACAAATTTCATGCATCGGGCCTCTTGTTATAACAAATAACAAATTATTTGTTATAATTTATGAACCTACATTGATACATCGTTATCACCCAAATCCATAGTTTACATTAGGGTTCAGTCAGTGTTGTATGTTTGGACAGATGTATTTTCACTGCCTTAAAAATTGTCTATATTTCTCCTATTCACCCTCTCACCTCAAACCCTAGAAATCACAGATTTTTCTCTCTTTGTAGGATGCCATAGAGTTGGAATCATACAGTGTGCAGCCTTAGCAGTTGGCTTCTTTCACTTTGTAATATGTTTTTAAGGTTTCTTCATGTCTTTTCATAGTTTAATAGCGCATTGCTTTTTAATGTTGAGGAAATTAGGTTTTTAAAAAAGTAAATTCAAAGAGGAACTAAGTAGAAATTATAGAAATAAAAACCCCAAAACATTGCATTAGAAAAAAACCCAAACACCTCTTAGGTAGACACTACTCTAGATTTTGTGATTTGGAAGATATATCAGATAAAGCACCCAGAATGAAGCACCAGGAAGCAAAGAGATGGGAAACATGAAAAATAAGTCAAAAGACATCTGAAGAACAAATCAAGAAAACCAAGTATACATTGAAGATGCAGTTCTAAAGGAGAGAGGAGAGGCAATGTTCAAGCATTAATGAATGAGAAATTTTCACAATCGAAGAAAGACATGTCCTCTGAATTTGGAAAAGCATTCTGAGCCCACAAGGTAAATAAAAATAAATTCACACCTGACCAATCCATAGTGGGACTGCAGAACATCAAAGTAAGGAAAGATCATAAAGGTACGAGAGAAAATAGATTACCATCAAAGTAATGATGACCCTGGCCAGCCAGCACGGTCCTGCTTCCCTGCTTCCTCACACTCAAACTTTGCACCCACTACATGCTGCTGACATGTTCTACCTCTGCTTCTGTAAATTTTACTTTTCTTCCTGGTCTAGCTCAGATCCTAAGCCTTCGTCCAGGAAGTCTTCCTGACTACCCCTGTTCTTACCACTTCCCCTTGCTCTTAGTCACTGTCACCATTACAGTCCACCCCTGACTCCTGGGTGACTGGCTTCTGTTCCTTGGATGTTTGCCTTTCCCCCACACACACAAATAATAAATATGGGAAGCTCTGGGACCTTATCCAGGATCTTTCTCTCCTCCTTCCAAGTTAGTATGGTGTTGGCTGCATGTATGTGTTTGGTGAATATATTTTTTTAATATGTTATTATTAATTTTAGAGAGAGAGGAAAGGAGAGGGAGAGACAGAAACATCAATTGGCTGCCTCCTGTATGCTTTCTATTGGTTATTGAGCCTGAAACCTGGACATGTTCCCTGATGGGGAATTAAACCAGTGACCTTCTGGTCAACCAACTGAGCCATACCACCCAGAGCTCAGTGAACATTTTGAACACAATAAATTTATCCTTCGGTGTCAAATATAAGTTAAATTTTCATGCTGAGTCAAGTTCAATTTTATAAGCTCTTTGGGCCCTTTTGAAAGCCCTTTTGATGGTCTGGCCAGGATAAAGTGAGTAGGCACTCTTAGTCCACATATTACTTACTATCATTTTAAAATAATGTATTTTTTTTTTTTTGCATGACTGGTGTGGCTCAGTAGTTGTGTATCAACCTATGAACCAGGAGGTCACAATTTGAGTCCTGGTCATGGCACATGCCCTGGTTGTGAGCTCAATCCCCAGTAGGGTGCATGCAGGAGGTAGCTGATCAATGATGTTTATATCTTTTTCATCATTGATGTTTATATCTCTCTCCCTCTTCCTTCCTCTCTGAAATCAATAAAAACTTATTTTTTAATGTCTTTTTAAACTAATAATTAAATCATATGTGCCTGGAAGAGTATAGGAAGTAAATAAATATCATTTGTAATCTCACTAGTTAAAATTGACTACCGATAGTATTTACTTATTTATTCTAATATTAATTGGACGTATCTATTTTGTCTCAGGCACTGTGCTAAGTTTTGGGGGATGCAGAAATACATATGTGGTATAATTGTTCTTTATTTTTAATATAGATTTCTGAGTATATAATATGCAGATTTACAAAAGTAGGATCCTAGTTTATATGCCATCTTGTATCCCAACATTTTCATGCATTAATGAGTCACCACCCTACACTTACCTCGCTTTTAAAATATTCCTTCTATGGCCCATTGACTTAGTTGGAACAAAGCCAGAATGTAACAGCATTGACTTCAAGGTGATTCCTAGACCTCCAGGGGGTGTGAGTCAGAGATGGGATCTGGGTTTACGAGGTTGTTCACATGGACTGGCTTTTGCATGGGACTTTCTAAGGTTAGACCATAACCCTTTCTCTGCAAACTGATGAGAGGGTTAGACCAGAGCAGGAACAAGGAGATCCAGAACTGGCAATGCAGGGGTCACTCTGACCTGGGGGTCAGCCAAGGAGAGCTGAACTTGGTTCTGAGCCACAGGAACCACCTAGAGCTGAAGATAATCATGGGAGAAGAGAGGGAAGGGAAATACGTTAGGGAGGCCTCCCTCATGTCTCAGTTCTAGACTAAGCCAAGAAGTGTGCTTTGAAGTGAATAGACTGCCTTCAGGTTTTTCCAGCTCCTGAGGCCTCACCCACACTGGCAGTGGGCTGGATGAGCTGGGTAATATCTTCTGACAGTGTGCCAGCTCCTGACTCGTCCTCCTGAGAATGAACTTGGGGCCCATGGATGGTGCTGTTTAAACATGTTGTGATGGGTCCAGAAGAAAAGGGCTTGTTGCCATGGCAGTCCTTATCATGAGCTGATGCTGGGTTAAGAGATTTATACAGGTTATCTAAAGTCTCACATTGTCAGCCCTGCCTGGAAAGGCAGCCTCATCCATTCATTCATTCAATTGATGAGTATTGATAGAGCACTGATTAATGATTATCTGAAACGCCATTGGTACTGGGTTATAGACAGGTGAATCAGATAGTCTGCTCCAGGCAACTTAGTCTACAGTGATATATTTGTTCCCATTTTTTCAGCAGAGGAAACTGAGGTCTCAGATCAAGGAGGCTGCCCTGCTCACCTAGCTGCCCCAGACAGAGCCCACAGAGGAGTTGCATCCTGTGTGGCTCCAGGTCCTCCTGCACGTCCACACCCTTCCAGGCCTTGGAGGTCTGTTCCCTGATACACACACACTTTGCCCACTGCATCCCTTTAAGAGGCAAGCCTGACTCAGGTGGCCTGAGGCTCACCCTGATTCAGAGACTTGTAGATAAGTCCTTCCCCGGATGATGAGAGGCAGTGCCCTCCAGGGCTGGGCTTGTACATTGACACTGCCTGGGGCCTCCCTCAGGTGTTTATAGGCTCAGGCCTGGTAGTGGAGCGGTGAGACTCGGGGTGAAGCCAGGAGAACACAGGAGCTGCGCTGACCTTCTCAAAGCTGGTTCCCACTGCCTCTTCTCACACACTCTGACATCCAATCCAGGCCCCGGATCCGACCTGGAGCACTCTCTGAGGTAAGGCTTCTCTTGGAATTGACCCACCTGTTCCTTTGTTGATATAAACAAGAGTTCTCCTGTACCAAGTAATTACGGGGTGATGGTGCCATACTTGGGAATGCCTCAGACAGTGGCCATTTTTTAAAGTGTACTAGCTCATGGACCCTCAAGCCCCGATTAATGCTCACTCTGTTTTGGGGGTATCTAAGGGGAGATGTTGGATGGGAAATGTGGGAGAAGGCTCAGATCAGCCAGTTCAGGAAAACTCATCCTGCCCCCAAGTTATTGCTGGTCTGAGCTTCCAGAAGGCTGCTCAGGCTACTATTCTGGCGTGGGAGTTGGGAGAGCTCCTCTCAGCTGTGTTGAGGCCATGGAAATGAGGTTTTCTTGGGGAAGAGTGCTTTGGGTTTGCTGCCCCACATGCTTTCTTTGCTGGGACTGATGACAGACCACATGCGGGCCTCTGTCTGCTCCTTGGAGAGATGGCATTATTTCAGCGTGGTAGCCAACAGGCCAACATTCCATCCAAAACTAGCCCCAAGAACAAGGGCTATGCATCTGGGGAAAGCTGCAAAGTGAGCCTCTCTTGCTCCCAGAAGCACTGGCTGTCACTTATTGTGGGCTTCTGAAGGGCAGGGACCAGGCTGGTGTGTTTACCTGTTTCCAGGCACCTGAAACGTGTCCCATACAGACTTTTGTTGGCAAAGATGCCTCCTGAAGTGGGTGAGGGAAGCCAGCAGCCAGTGTGCTCCCAACAGGAAAGAGAGATGAGGTGGGCAGGGGCCCTCCCCCGCTTGCCTTTGGTTAAGAAGCATTCAGAGTCAGGGTCCCAGCTGTGGGTCTGTGGCAGGAGAATTCAGTGGTTAGGGGTATGTGTTCTGAAATAAAGCAGATCCAGGCTCAAATCCACCCACCTTCACCGATTTAAGGAAGTCATCCACCGCCTCCCTGACTCACCTCTTGGTTTCCCCATATCTGAGATGGGAGCATGAGAGCGGGCTTTGTAGGCAGAGTGAGAAGAAGTAAGATGCTTTGCTCCAGGTTTGGTGCCCACAAGACTATAAGCCATGCCAGCTGCTGGTAGCCTTAGAGGGGACCATCTGGAATTGTCACTACTCAATCATTTCTGACCTACCAAATGGCAGTCTTTCAGGGTGCAAACTGACTTTATCATCTCTCTGGTTGCCTTTGTACTGCCGTGTGGGACTGGGTTGTGTCAGGGCCCCTGCTCAGCCTCCCCTAAGGAGTCAGGGCCTAACTTCGTGCCTGCTCTGGAGATGAAGGGGTCTACGCAATCACCTTCTTCAGTCCCTTTCTTGCCAGGGGAGATAGACGTCCAAGAGGAAGGTTCTTGCTCAAAGATACACAACTAGCTGAACATGAACCTAGGCCCAGAATCTGATTCCTAATTCAGTTTTCTTTCCACTACCTTAGCCTGAAGCTGCTGCCACATTTGGAGCTAAGGCTGGGGTCAAATGGGCCAGCTAGCTACCTGCATGCAGTGCTAAGACATCGTGTGACAAGGTGCAGTAAGATGGCACCTTCCAGAACTGCCCTGAGAGGCAAGCTGTGTGGGTCAGAAGAGTCTGTAGTCCCAGCTCTGACACTGAAGAGCTGGGTGAACTCAATTTCCTTATCTGTACAATGGGCAGCGATAGCATCAACTTCATGGGGGTGTTGTAGGGATGAAATAAATACATATTTGTGAATCATATTGTAAAATAATATAACTTCTGAAAAAAAAACTTTTAAAATATCATAGAGCACTTAAAGAATGCCCAGCATTTGATAAAGGCCACTTTTGTGTTTGCTATTGTTATTCTAAAGGCATTTGGGGATTGGTATTGCTGGTAAGTGTGTGAGTTTGGGCTGGTGCTGAGTTGCTGAGAATAGAGAAGAGCTCTCTAGAATGGACCCCAAGAACCCCCTCTCCTCTACCTCATCCCCTCCTGAATCAGCTGTGGCTCTAAATGTTTAAGGGGCAAATACTTTTTATATTAGCAACCTATGGGGACTGGGGTTTGTGTGTCTTACTCATAAAGCACCCCAAGTTCCTAAACAATGTAGGGCACAAAGTAAAAGCACAGTGAATCTATGCTATATGAGTGAATACATTTGTTCCCACCCTAAAGAATGTGAGTCTGAAGGAGGAATCTGGAAAACAATCAGAATTGCTCTGGAAATCAATTCAGAATACTTTAAACTCGGCATTCGTTTTTTCTTTTAATCTATTTTTATTGATTTCAGAGAGGAAGGAAGAGGGAGAAAGAGACAGAAATATCAATGATAAGAGAGAATCATTAATTGTCTACTTTCTGCACGTCCCCTAGTAGGGCTCAAGCCTGCAACCCAGGCATGTGCCCCTGACCAGAATTGAACTGGGACCCTTTAGTCTGCAAGCCGATGCTCTAGCCACTGAGCCAAACTGGCTAGAACCAGCATTCTTAAATCCTCCCTAATTTGTCCTCCAAATCATATGAATTGCTGTTTTCTATCTCTAAGAGCAATGCTCCTTTCTTCATTATCACAACTCTACTCCATGATTTTATTTTATCTCACCTGGAAAATTGCAACAGACTTACCTTCTGCCCTTGTTCCCAGAAGCCAAAAGGACTACCTTAAAAATAAATTAGATCAGATCCCTCCCTTGTCCAAACACATTTGAACACTTCCCTTTGCCTCCAGGCTAAAACCCAAGTCCAGTAGTCAATAAGTTCATACAAAGATGCTCAACACCATTAATCATCAGGGAAATGCAAATCACAGCCACAGTGAGACAGCACTTCACACTCATGCTGATGACTATCATGAAAAGGACACAATCTGCAGAGTTGATGAGGATGTGGAGAGACTGAAGCCCTCATATATTACTGCAGCTGCTATGGGAACAGCCTAAGGCTCCTCACACAGTTAAACATAGGATTACCACACGGCCCAGCAATTCCACTCCTAGGTAAATACTCAACAGCTAAATAAATCCTGAACAATTTTCTCACTAGCCGGTTTTGCTCGATGGATAGAGCTTCAGTCTGCAGCCTGAAGGGTCCCAGGTTTGATTCCAGTCAAGGGCATGTACCTTGGCTGCAGGCTACTCCCCAGCTCAGGCCCTGGTCAGGGCGTGTACAGGAGGCAACCAATTGATGTGTTTCTCTCACATCGAAGTTTCTCTCTGTCTTTTCCTCTCTCTTCCATTCTTTCTAAAAATCAATGGAAAATATCCTCAGGTGAGGACTAAAAATAAATAAATCCTGATCAATATTCTAGAAAACACTGTTATGCTGAATCTTCTCCCTATTTTCATTTTCATTTTGAATCATATTTGATTCTTTCCCATCTATATTTCATAACAAAGTTTCTGGCTACCAAGCCCTATATTCTTGGACTACAATTTCCACGTGGAGATTTTATCACAATAACTTAGTTCTCCCTCCTCCCTTACCCCCATTTAGGCAGCCACGCACTTTTACCTTGTGCAGTATTTGCCCTTATTAGTTTTATCTTATTATGTTATATTGTCTTAATGAAAATGTTATTTATAGACTTAATGAAATACTGATAGATTGCATAGATTTCTCAAACATCCTATCTAATAAAAGAGTAATATGCAAATTGACCATTACTCCAACACACAAGATGGCTGCCCCCATGTGGTCAAAAGTGTCTGCCCCATGTGGACACAAGTTGGCTGCCACAAGATGGCCAGCAGGGGAGGGCAGTTGGGAGGAACCAGGCCTGCAAGGGAGGGCAGTTGAGGGCAATCAAGCCTGCAAGAGAGGGCAGTTAGGAGTGACCAGGCCAGCAGAGGAGGGAAATTGGGGGCAACCAGGCCTGCAAGGGAGGGAAATTGGGGGCAACCAGGCCTACAGGGAAAGACAGTTGCGGGGGGAGGGGACAGACCCAGACCTGTAGGGGAGAGCAGTTGGGGGGGATCAGGCCTGCAGGGAGGGAAGTTGGGGGGGAACCAGGCCTGCAGGGGAGGGAAGTTGTGGCAACCAGGCCTGCAGGGGAAGGAAGTTGGGGGAGACCAGGCCTTCAGGGAAGGACAGTTAGGGGTAATCAGCCTAAAGGGGAGGGCAGCTGGAGGGGACCAGACCAGCAGGGGAGAGCAGCTAGGGTCGATGAGGCTTCAGGGGAGGGCAGTTGGGAGGGGGGGAACCAGGCCTGCAGGTGAGGGCAGTGGAGGGGACCAGGCCTGTAGGAGAGGGCAGTTAGGGGTGATCAAGCTGGCAGGAGAGGGCAGTTAGGAGTGATCAGGCTGGCAGCAGAGGGCAGTTGGAGGCAATCGGGCTGGCAGAGGAGTGGTTAGGGGGTGATTAGGCTGGCAGGCAGAAGTGGTTAGTGCAATCAGGATGGCAGGCAGGTGAGCAGTTGGGAACCAGAAGTTCCAAATTGGAGAGGGTGCAGGCTGGGCTGAGGGACACACACCCCATGCACGAATTTCATGCACCAAGCCTCTAGTGTTAAATAAGTTTTAAATAGATAATAATGTACACAGTAGGGGGGAAAAATCCAGGTAAGAGGAACAACTATACAGAGGAGAGGTGGTGTACCTCCTAGGGCAGCTGCAGTTGACCCACGGGAGTGCTGGCCCTCAAATCCAGATAGGTCATGGGGCCAGGTCTTCAGGTTCTGGGCCGGTCAGCCATCAGATGCAGCCTTTCCTGGAGATGACCAGGAGGAGGTTATTTGATGGCAATCTCATCCTTCCTGCTCAGCTGAGAGCCATCTGCTCTGCAGGCAGCACTCCCTGCAGCTGGGGGTACACACCCCTGAAGGAGACTCCAGGTGGCCCAGCATGGAGACCACTGTCACACATAGTCACCAAGTTATCTTGGTGACTACCCTTTTTAATCAAATGCTTTTTTTTTCTCTGAAAAGCAGCCATGTGTAAAAATTATTCATTGTCATTATATCTCTAATAGCCCAACAGATCACCAAATTTCCAAAAGCTGAAGGAATTGAGTCGTCTGCTAATCCAAGCTCAGTCTTCAGTCTCTTCGGAATCACTTCTCTCTTGAACATCTTTAATCTGTTGATATATTTCCAACTGATCAAGCATTTTTGTAGGCTGCGAGGTAAGTGAATAGAGCAATGCTTTCTATCTGGTCATCTTCCCTAGCCTGTGTTTCAATGTCCCAAAGTTTAATTAACAGAACAGGGACGTTGCCCTGAACTTAACTCAATACTTTGGAAGCTTATTTAAAAAAAATTTTTTTTATACCTCTGGAAGACTCTCCCAGCCTGAGTGAGCTGTTGGGAGCCCCTCTCTTCCATTCCAGATGTTTCTCCCTCCCCCAGGGGTGGGGTCCCCACACTAATGTGGCAGCTGGGAACTCAGCCTCAGGCAGCCTAGAGAGCAAGCCTGCAACATCAAGGCTTCCCCTCACTTTTTTTCCTGTTTTCTAAGATGACTTCCAGGCCTGCAGAGTTATACAAAGTTCTTATGTGTCCTTTTCTGGCAGTTGGACAGCTGCAGCATGCCACTTGGCAAACACTTTTATCCAACCTAAGGCTTGGCATTTGAGGAGCAAACGCAGCTGAAGGTTGTCATAGACTTGTCCTAACAAGGTTTGTTAACGCATAATAAAAATTCAACACAAAATGTGCTTTTCCAAATACCCCTTCCCTGAAGTGTCATGGACAGAGCACCGCCAAACTCCAAGGCAGGCACGTGTAGCATCATAGACAGACTCTTGGAAGGTAATAAGGGGAGACGAACCCCATGGGGAAGGAGTACAGGCCACCAACCTCAGCCACCTCGCCCTTGGAGTGGGCACCCTCTGCTTGGGAGGATAGCTCAGTCCCATCTCAGGCTGTGACTTCAGGAAACTCATTTCTTTCTGCACCTCCCCCAGACCCCATGGCATCCCGCCCCGTCCTGCAGAAGGAGAGAGTGTTCAAGTCAGGAGCACATGCCTACAGAATCCCTGCTCTGCTCTACCTGCCACAGCAGAAGACTCTGCTGGCCTTTGCAGAAAGGCGCAAGAGCAAGGAGGACAAGGATGCAGAGCTGATTGTCCTGCGCAGGGGAAGCTATAATGAGTCCACCCACCAGGTCCAGGTAAGGCAACATGAGGCTCCACTAGCTCCATTGGGATTATGGGGACCACGACATTCTTGGATGGCTGGGGTCTGGGGGACAGAGGGAAAGAAGACATTGAAACCCAGAAGGGATTCAGGGCCCTACCAAGGAGAGGGCAGAGAAAGTACTCCAAAGTGGTCAACCAGAAAATGTGGGTTCACTGGAACCAAATCCAGTTGGCCTGGCAGCATTGGCTTCAGTGCATGATGGGACAAGTCCAGGGAAACTGATGCTCGGAAAGGTTTTCCTGTATGATTGAGAACACAGGGAGGACTAATTTAGAATTCCGTAACTGGGGTTGTATCCTTTGAGTAAAATTAACCTGGGGAGTGGGACCTGGGAAGGGTTGGAATGATTGCTGTGTTCTAAAGTCCCAGCATGTAGATCAAGTAATTGATTTTGACAAAGATATCCAAGGCTGGCATATCACATATTACTATTAGTATTATCATTACTCTGTGGTCATTATTACAAAGCAGTTGTTTAGAGCATGGGGTTTGAAGCAGAAGGACCTGGGTTCAAGTCCTGGTTCTATCAGTTAGAGGTATGGCCTTGGGAAACTCACCTTCCTTATCTAAGCCTTCCATTCTCCAGATGTAAGTTGGAGCTAAGAACACTTGTTCCCCAGGAATTAGGGGTTAGGCTCTGGGCACAGTATCTGCCTTTAGAAGGCTCACTGAGGGACAGGTATTAATGAATGAGGGTAGGTGACAGAGCTGTCGCATATATGACATAAACTTTGGGATTATGAAGTTCACGCGAGTCCTAATGTCATGCAGTTGCTCCTCCCAAGCTATATTAATAGATTATGGTGTATAGAAGATGGAGAGTGATTGTCATATTCTGTCCCACACAGGTCAGACTATTGTGGTTACTACTAGGGCTTTACTTTTTAAGAATGGGAAGTTGGACTGGGCTGGTAGGTTGAGGGAACCAGGATGAAGCTAGGAATGGCTCGTGCCCAAAGGATCTCTGCATCTGAGGACTAGCCCACCGTAGGTGCTCTGATACATGTTGGTGGGAATGGAGGCAGCAGACGTTCAGGAGGAGTGGGCTGCTGTGCAGGTGGTGAGGCAGAGCCTGGCTCCCACAGCTCTGGGAGGTGATGTGAGTTGAGCGAGTGGTAGATGAACACTTCCTCCATGACCTTTGACCTAACCCCATGAGACACCCCTCACCCAGAGTGCAGCTCTGACACTGTCACTGGTCATTTCAAGGCAGTGCTTGTCTTTCTTCCTCTCCTCACATTCAGTGGCATGCTCAGGAAGTGATTACTGAAGCCCAGCTGGAGGGCCACCGGTCCATGAACCCAAGTCCCTTGTATGATGAGAACACGGGGACCCTCTTCCTCTTCTTCATTGCCATCCCCAGTCATATCTCTGAGCAACACCAACTTCAGACCAGGATCAATGTGGCACGGCTGTGCCAAGTCACCAGCACTAACCACGGCAGGTCCTGGAGCCCCACCCATGACCTCACCATCTCTGCCGTTAGCTCGGTCTATGGGCAATGGGCCACCTTTGCGGTGGGTCCGGGGCACTGTCTGCAGCTGCACAATGAGACACGGAGCCTGGTGGTGCCAGCCTATGCCTACCGGAAAATCCGTGCAGACGCGTTGCCCAGCCCCGCCGCTTTCTGCTTCATCAGCCACGATCACGGGCTCACGTGGGAAAGAGGCAACTTTGTGGCCCCAGAAATGGTGGAGTGCCAAGTGGCTGAGGTCGGGGATGCAAAACGGAGGATAATATATCTCAATGCTAGAAGCCCCCGTGGGGCCAGGATTCAGGCCGAGAGTGTTAATGACGGGCTTGATTTCAGGGGGGCCCAACTGGTACAGAAGCTTGTGGAGCCTCCCCATGGCTGCCATGGGAGTGTGATTGCCTTCCCCAGCCCCAGAGCAGGGTCAGGCTCCTCAGACAAGTGGCTGCTCTACACTCACCCGACTGACCCCCAGCATAGATCCAACCTAGGTGCCTACCTCAATACACAGCCCCCTAACGCTAATGCCTGGTCCCACCCAGCCCTGTTGGCTGAGGGCAGCTGCGCCTACTCAGACCTTCAGAACCTGGGTGTCGGCCCCGATGGCTCACCCCAGTTTGGGTGTCTGTATGAATATGATAACTATGAGGAGATCATCTTCCTCATGTTCACCCTGAAACAAGTCTTCCCAACTGAATTTTCAGCGCAGTGAGCCTGCCATGTGCAACCCCCTATTCCTGTTCCCCTAGTCATGCAAATACTCTATGACCCAGCAATTCCACTTGGAAGTATACATCCAAGAGAAATGCATGCATATAGCTGCCAAATACACGGATGAGCATATTTACAGCAGCTTCATTCATAAGAGCCCTAAACTGGAAACAACCCAAATGTGAATTGAAAACAGAATGGATAACTGAATTGGGGACTATTGATGCAACGGAATACTACCCAATAATTAAAAAAATGAACTACTACTACACATAAGAGTATGGTTGATTTTCAGATGGTATGTTGAGTGGAAGAAGCCATACTCAAAATAATACATACTTTATAATTCTATGTACATGAAGTTCAAGAACAGGCAAAACCCAATCTATGGTATATACATCAAGACACTGGTCAAGGAATACTGTTCACTGCGAAAGGTCCTGGGAACATTCTAATGTTTGACCTGGTGCCGGTCAGGAGGGTGCATCCAAATGTGAAAATTCCATGAGTCGTACACATCTGATTTGTGTACTTTACTGTATGCATGTTATACCTCAATAAAATATAAAAGTTGAACTGAATAGTGGATTTGCCAATTAAATCTCCAAATCAATATGTTACATTGGATTGTAAAACTTTGGAACTGAATTTTTTAAATAAACTTTTTTGGAGGAATAATGATAGATTTACAGAAAATTTGCAAAAATAGTATGGAGTGTTGCCATACATCCCACACCAAGTTTCTCCCAATGTGAGTATCTTATATAACTGGTATATTAATCAAAACTAAGAGATAAACATTGCTCCATTGCTATTACTTGAACTCCAGAGTTTATTTAGATTTCACCAGTTTTTCCACTAATGTCCTTTTTCTGTCCTAGGATCCAATTCCGGATATATTTAGTACATTGAGTGAAAGTGAATTTTCACACACCTACCCAGAGATTGGTGCACAGCTACAGCAGGCCCCTCCCCTTCACCCACCTTTCCCTAAAAACCACTTATTGAACATATAAATATGCAAGCAAATGCCAAGAATATATGCTTCAGGCCAGGACTGCTGGACTGCAAATGTCAGAAACTTTAAAGGCTCAAAAAGGTAACCTGCAGGTCAGTTACACCAGAGCTTCAGGTCTAGGCTGTGGCACATTGTCAGGGGGACTTGTTGGTTTTGAACCCAATGCTAAGTAAACATTTTCCTTCATGCCATTTCCTGGGACATGGAGGACTGGTTTGGAAAGTGTGTGTGTGTGTGTGTCCTTGCACTGCCCAAGAGAGAGGGAGTCTGGTAGAGCAGCTGTAATATTCTGCCTAGAGACCTGACAAGCAGGGCACAGACTCAACAGTGAGCAGGGAGCCTGATATCACCAGTGTACGCCCCTTGAGCTCCAGGTGAGATCAGGCTTCCTGCTCCCTGTTGAGTCTGTGCCCTGCTTGTCAGGTCACCAGGCAGAATATTAACCACAGCTGCTCTACCAGACTCCCTCTCTCTTGGGCAGTGCAAGGATACACACACACACACACACACACACACACACACACACACACACTTTCCAAACCAGTCCTCCATGTCCCAGGCAATGGCATGAAGGAAAATGTTTACTTAGCATTGGTTCAAAACTGACAAGTCCCCCTGACAATGTGCCACAGCCTAGACCTGAAGCTCTGGTGTAACTGACCTGGGGGTTACCTTTTTGAGCCTGTAAAGGCTGAACTTCTGACATTTGCAGTCCAGCAGTCCAGGCCTAAAGTATACATTCTTGCAGATATTTGACTCAGGCTGCTATCAGCATGGAGGAGTTGGAGCTCTTATCACCATTAGGAACCCCCAGGGTCAGGTTCAACATTTCCATCATGTCCCCATTTATTTCTCCTCTGTGTTCAGTCAAGGCATCTAATGGTTCATTAAATGATAGTGGAGTATTGAGAGCTTCATGCTGAGGTCTCACCTATTGCCTCAACCATTACAAAGACTTTGCAGAGCTAGTTTACTAAGGACCTTCGCATAGATTGGGATCCACACCACCCACTGCAGGCTCCGAGAGTTCATTTTGTTCCCCGGGATGGCTGAAGGCCACCATTCCACAACAAATGTGCGTTGAGTGTCAGCAAGAGACCAGATGTTGTTCTAGGAGATGAGGATCCAACAGTGACAAGACACCCTCAAGAAACCCTCATCTCATGGAATAAAATGGACAATAAAGACATAAGCAACTAAATAGGAAATGCAACTCTACTAATTAGTGATAAGAAGAATATAAAAAGGAACAATATGATTAAGAGCAGCGGCTACTGTACCTGGATTATCAGAGACTGCGTCTCTGAGGAAGTGACATCTTAACCGAGGTCCAGAAGAGATAATACATTTGATTGTTCTCCTCAAGGAGCCCTCACCATGGACTGAGAACCTGGCCAGGGTCTAGCTGGATGTGGGCCCATGGGACATATTCTCCTACCTTTCTCTAGGGTTTCCCTTGGAGCCCACTCCCTGGGTTTCTACCTGTACTTAGAGTAGCCCCTGGATCACAGCATCACTGCAGAAGTTGTGAGAAATGCAAGTCCTTGGGTCCTCCTGAGTCCTACAGACCCTTTGAATCTGAAACTCAGGGCCCAGCAATCTGTCTTAACAAGGCTTCCAGGTGATTCTGGTGTGTGCAAGATTTGAGACCCTGGAGAAAGCCTGGCGTAAACCCCAACTTGGCCAAGACTCTGTTTAAGATGCGGTATGCTCCTCCCAGTTCTGTAAGACCACCTTGACCCCCTGGTGGTCTTACTGATACAATGGCTTCCTACAGGACTCAAGACCTAGAAACTCTAGGGACCTCAGGTGAAGGTGGTTGATGACTGGGCTAGAAGTAAGAGGCTAGCAAAGCTCTCTCTCTCTGCCAGCAGCATATGTGGATGGAGCAGGAAGAATGTACTGCTGGGGACATCCTTCTAATTTGGCCAAAAGCATTAGAAGAGGAACCTTCCCTTGGTAACAGTGGGCATGCATACCTCTTGTTTTCTGCTGGTCTTTTACTGCCTTACTGCACCCCTCAATACCCCGTAAGAAGTGATCCACCCCTGACCTGGCTTTTTCTCTGTCATACATACATGCAATAAACTACAACATCAGTGGGCTCTTGGAAGGTAAATGTGGCCTCTTCTTGGCCATTCTCTAACAAACATATGTTTCTCTTTTTTTAAAAATATATTTTATTGATTTTTTTACAGAGAGAAAGGGAGAGGGATAGAAAGTCAGAAACATCCATGAGAGAGAAACATCAATCAGCTGCCTCTTGCACACCCCCTACTGGGAATGTGCCCACAACCAAGGTACATGCCCTTGACTGGAATTGAACCCGGGACCTTTCAGTCCACAGGGAGACGCTCTATCCGCTGAGCCAAACCGGTTTTGGCGCAAACATATGTTTCTAATTGATATAACTCAATAGGAAGACTGCTAATGACTTTTTACATATTCCAAAGTCATAAAGCTACACAAAGAACTTCTGCAGCCTTTGTATGTTCAGGGCCTTAAGCTGGGGTAACCCCATCTGCTCTTGGCAAGTCCACTGCCTGCCTTTGTTCCACTGACAGATGCTTGTGCCAGGTGTGTGATGACATGGGACATGCGCATACACAAAGCCAGTCATTGGATGGCTGTCCCATGACAGTGGAAACTGTCTGAAGTTTGTATATCTATCATGAAAAAGTCATTTTCAATTGACAAATTTGAATAGCCACCTTTAGATCAGGTCCACTATAGACATATTAGATTCTATCTTCTCCCCTAAGAATTGTAATCATGCCAACGCCACACATACATTTGCACATACACACGTGCACACACATACACATGCATGCATATACTCATGTAGAGTTACTGCTCCTATCCTCTTCTTCTCCAGGGACCAGCTTGTCATGTTGATTTATGCCACAAAAGACTGCCTCCTAAACAGATGCCCTGGATGGACACCAAGATGGCTTGCAATTCTTCCCACGAGACACCCTCCTCTGCATTGGACACCTAGGATAGGGTGATGGTGGAGGTCAAGAAGGCCCCTGCCAGAAGTGCATGTGAGGCTTAGGAGAGGAGAGGGAGGGCTGGGGCCTTGTCCAGGGCTCACCTTAGAAGGCCCAGAGCCTGCCCCTGTGGAGAGGCTGGGGAGGTGGTCTGCTAAACCCAGTGGTGCTGATAGGAAGGGTCTACCTCTCTCAGGACAGACCCTCTTTCTGCACAGCTGAAATTAGTTGGGACAATGTGGCTGAATAGACTAGCCCCCTGGTCAGCAAACTGTGGCTCACGAGCCACACTCGGCTCTTTGGCCCCTTGAGTTTGACTCTTCCACAAAATACCACGGCCTGGGCGAGTCTATTTTGATGAAGTGGTGTTAGAAGAAGTTTAAGTTTTAAAAATTTGGCTCTCAAAAGAAATTTCAATCATTGTACTGTTGATATTTGACTCTGTTGACTAATGAGTTTGCCGACCACTGGACAGCATGTCCGTTCTTGGAAGTAAGGCCACACATAGCAGCAAGACACAGGTTAGACCTTTACAGATGAAAGTAACCTTGAATTGAAGTCTGTCTGAAGTTTGGGGACTTCCTCAAGACTACATTGCCAGGTAGAAGTAGGGCCAGGAGAGCTACTGGGTTATCTGAGCCCAGAACAATGTTCCTATCTCTCTTCTGAGTTTTCTCTATTATCTGTGCCTGAACATCCAAGAAATGCAGGGTCTGTGTGTCTAGGTTCTGGGATGCAGGGGTCTGCTTGGTCTGTCTATAGAACCTGTGCCCTCAGCCCTTGGGCACAGAGCCACCTTCCCTGGCATTCCTTCATGGTTTTGCCAGAATGGGCAAGGAAATGGCACCTTGGATGGCAGCCCTGGTCTGAAGACTTGCCAGTGCAGGGTATCTAAAAAGGCAGTGATTCATGCCCAGCCAGGAAGAGTGAAAAGCCCAGAGCTCCAATGTCCTACTCAACATCATGAGGTTTCCATGCTGGAGTCAGATTGCACCCCCACCCCCACCATGTGAAGAAGAAAGGAAGGAATCCAGTATTTAAATGGGATTCTTGCATTACACTGCTCAGAGGTGAGAAAGCTGACTGTACTTGGCAAAGTGTTACTTCTTGAAATTCCATTTTTGTACTGTTTTTAGGGGAGGGTTTCAAAGTACTAGATGTCGAATATTTAGAAGTGCAAAGAAGTAGGAAAAAGATTCCTGCAAATCCCACTAACCAGAGGCACATTTTCTTCTGATCTTTCATCTGTGAACTTTTTTCCCCCTAGAACTGCAATCATGAAGCAGAGGCAATGCAGGATGATACTTTTTCTCCCCCTTGACATTATATACCATAAATATTTCCTCCATATTATTTTCTTGCAAAAGACACATACCACGGACAACTTAACCATTCCTTGAGTATTAGAAATTGAAGTTACTCTAATTTTTTTTTCTATTATAAATACACTGAGATGAACATCTTTGTGAGCAACTCTTGGTGTTCATCTTTGATTATTTCTGTACATTGAATTCTCTAAAAGGAATTATCGTGTCAGAGATGAACATTTGAAAACTGAAATGTGTTGCTTGTAGATGTAAAGTACAACTCCCATTATGAGTTAAATTCTCCTGCCCTGAAATTACTTCCTTCTTTTATACTTTTAGATACCTGAAGTCTGAGCATTTGTTCTTTAGTTCACATCATGGTCCTTGCTTCTCTCTGATGTCGTCTATAATCTGGGTATATAATACAGAAAGTTCTAGAATCTGTAGAGGTCAGAAGGGCCCTGAATATTCTTTGGTCTAACTTTGTTCATTTGATGAGAATTTAACTCAGGCCTGGGGAGGTGAGTTGCTTGTTCAAAGTCATACAGTCCTGGCCTAGATGGTATCAGGTCCCTGCAGGCACACCCCCTTCCTCACCCTGCCCTGGATCAGAACCTCAAGGTTCTGAGCAAAGGCAGATGAAATCCTGACCATTGTCACCTCTTTTCCTTTTCCTTCACACCTGAAAAGTCACTAGTTGAGTTTTCAGGCCCTCCTTCCTTCTGCACAAGGAGGCTCTGGGTCAGAGGGTACTCAACTGGCCATTGTCATTTGAACATGTTACTTTCATTCATGGAGCATGTTCTTTCATTCTAGATTTTTCAATGGCATTCCCAGTGTGGTTTTATAACACCAGGGCCACTTGGAATTCAGTGAGAACCTAATTTCTAATGTGCTAACCACTTATACTTTTGTTGTTCCTGTTGTTAATCCCCATCCAAGGATATTTTTCCCATTGATTTTTTTATAATTAATTTTTTTATGGTTTAAAGTATTACAAATACTATATATATATCTCCTTTTTTCTTTTTACCCCATTGACCTCCCCCCGGCCTCCCCTATCCCCAGTACATGCCCTCACCTACCCCCCCCCCCCAGTGTCTTGTATCCATTGGTTATGCTTATATGCATGCATACAAGTCCTTCAGTTGATCTCTTTCAGCCCCCCTCCCCCAACCTCCTCTGCCTTTCTGCAATATGTTCAATGCTTCTTTGCTTTCCATTGATTTTTAAAGAGAGTGGAAGGGAGGGGGAGAGACAGAGAGAGAAAAACATCAATGTGAGAGAGACACATTGATTGGTTCCTCCTGCACTTGCCCAACTGAGGCAGGGTATCAAGACAGCAACTGAGGTAGGTGCCCTTGACCAGAATTGAACCTGTGGCCCCTCAGTCCTAAGGCCAATGCTCTAACTACTGAGAAAACTGGCCAGGGCTACTTACACTTTTTAAATTCTTCGATCCAACCAGAAAACATTTATTGAATACTCATTATGTGTTAAGTACTAAACTGAAGGTATGAAAAAAAGAAGTCTATCAGGACCTGCCTGTGCACCATCAGGCATAATTCTAAGCCCTTTGTGTGTGCTTACTCTTAATCCTCACGACAACCCTATGAAATAGGCTACTATTATCATTACCACTTTACCGAAGAAGAAACTGATACACAGAAAGATTCAGCCACTTGACCATGATTTTACAAGCTGGTAAATGGCCAAGCCAGGCAGTCAGGCTCCTGAGCCTGCCCTTCCCCACCTGACTGTGGAGGAGTTAGACTTGTAGACAATTGCCACAGCACAGGACACAAGTTCCCACATAGAGTATAAGTTCCGGAGGGCAGGGCAGTTTGTTCCCTGCTACCTGCCTGGGGTCTAGGATAGTGTTTGGGCACATGGTATGCTCTTTAGGTAACATTTATTGAATGAATGAATGGACACAGGCAAGGTAATGATTTAGTGGTATTAGAGCCCAGAGTGAGTATGGGAGAAGGTCAGAAAAGACGGGCGAGGTAAAGGGCTTGGTGTGACCTGCCAGGGAGCTTGCATTTCATCCTACCATAAAGGGAAGGAGTAGCAGACTCAGATTTGCATTTTAGAAAGAAAGCCCTGGTACAAATGGGAGGACAGAGAGATGTGAGTGGAGTGGAGTGATGCCTGACAGAGGACAAGCTCTTGAAGGTCCCCTTGAAAAGTCTTGGGGGTGAATGATGCAAGGGTGGAACACAGCCAGGGCCAATGCATCAAAGGGAATGGATTCTAGAGGTTCCTACAGATCCAAGATCAGTCAGATGTGGGTGGGATGAAGATGTCATCTGAGTTCTGGCTTGGGAGACTGGGTGGATCGGTGACAGGAATCTAGATGGGTAGAGCATGTAGAACAGGTTTTCAGTGTAAAGATGGGACATACAGAGGAGGTGGGGCTTAAGTGTTCATTGGATATTCACGAAGACAGCAGGAGCCGTGGGTGGGAGCTCTGGAAGGTCAAGACTAGAAATGTGATTTGGGAGTCAGGGCTGTGGATGTGAGACCTTTCAGATGCATAGAGAGCCGTTGGCAGAGAGTGTCTTTGCCATTGTTGTTGCTGTGTTGGTTCTTTTTAAGGTGGAAAAATCATAAGCTTGCTTATAGGGTGAGGGGACAGAGAGGGAGACAGTCCTGCAGGGCCTCGGTGCTGTTCAGTGCTGTGAGTAAACCTGCAGAAGGAGGGGAATGACGGGCAGAAGTGTATATATTATTTTGAAATATATTTTTTTTATTGATTTCAGAGAGGAAGAGAGAGGGAAAGAGAGCTAGAAACATCAGTGATGAGAGGGAATCACTGATGAGCTGCCTCCTGAATGCCCCCTACTGGGGATGGAGTCCACAAGAGGCATGTGCCCTTGACCAGAATGGAACCTGGGACCCTTCTGTCTGCAGGCTGATGCTCTATCCACTGAGCCAAACTGTCCAGGGCTGTGGATGCATTTGAAGGTGGACTTGGCACATCTACTATTTGTGGGCACAAAAGGGAGGGATTTATTTTTTCATGGCTTTTGGAAGTGAGCTGCTCTGCAGAGAATGAGGAGGTGAGGTAGGGAGCAAGATCGACTAGGAAAACATAGGCTTGAGAGTGGGAACCATTGGAGAAGACAGAGGGATGTTTGGAAGACCTTAGCCACTTTGCTGGCTGGGAACTGTGGGTTTGTCCTGGTCCTAGGCTGCCCAGCAGGGGATTTCTTTGGCAAGGTCAGTCGCCCAGTCAAGAGGGAGGAGTCTGGCTGGAGGTTTCCAGGGAGGTATGGTGGAAAGAGTGGGGCTGATGGTCCTGAGAGAGGAGTCCAGAATGTGAATGCTATGTGTAATTGAGGCTGAGTGTTGTAAGCAGGGATGGAGCAGGACAGGGTGAGTTCAAGAACTGGGGCTTGTGAGAGGTGGAGGGAAGAAGACTGGTCTGAGAGGGTGGAGTGAGAGCCTGAGGTCAGAGTTCAAGTTGCACACATTCCAAGGGCTATAGCTATAATGGGCAGAGAGGGGAACAGATGCTCATCTCGACACAAAGTAAGGAGGACTCTTGCCAAGTCACCAGGACTTGGGAAATAATAAGAGGGGCAGATGATGACCAAGTTAGAGAATCTTCTCAAGTAAAGAATTTGGGGCTTTGTCCTATGGGCAGTAGGAAGCTACTCAGAGATTTTTAATACAGGAGTGGCAAGTCCTGGGAAGATGAACCTGGACATTCTTTGCAATGTGGCTACAAACCAGAACTTAAAACTGTAGATCTGATTCTAAGAGATTAAATAGGTCACGGCTGCAATGAGAACAAGAACCTCCAGGTGGGAAGGCATTTGTAGTTTGACAGGTTCAACAAGTAGCCAAGGCCCTGTCCTCTCTACCACACCTCAACCAGTGGTCATCAAGACATGTCTGAGCCCGGCCAGTGTGGCTCAGTGATTGAGCATCTATTCCCGGTTAGGGCTCATGCCCCACTTGTGGGTGTCATTCCCAGTGTGGGGCATGCAAGAGGCAGCCAATCAATGCTTCTCTCTCATCATTGATATTTCTATCTCTCTCTCCCTCTCCCTTCCTCTCTGAAATCAATAAAAATATATATTTTAAAAAGATATGTTTGTGTTTACAATAAAAACAACAATAACTAGAATAGGGTGACAGCCATACTTCTGTCCCACCAGGAACCTATTCTAATTCTACAGTCCGTACACATATCCAATGACCCTTAAAATGATCATCCAAAACTCTTGTATGCAGAGGACCAGCACCCCAAGCCTGGAACTCAGCTAGTCCTTCATCTGTGCTACTCCAACAATGGTCTAGGTAACTGTCACATAGGTGCCCAAGAGGACACTGGGGAGAATTTAGGTGAATGGAGCAAAGACTCTGGCCTAAGAATTTCAGAGTTCAGCACAGAATCTCAGACTTATATAAGTCAAAATATGTACTATGTATGGTGGCTATGAAATCAAACAGATACAAGCGAGAATCTCATATCTGCCACTGACTTGCCAAAGAATTATTTAACTTCTATGGTTCTCGGTTTCTCTGCTAGTAAAATGGAGATAACAGTAAGATCACCTTTGAAGTATCATGAGGATTGAGTGAGGCAACGCATGCTGAGCGGTTAGCACAGTGTTTCACACATAGAAGCTGTTGTGATACTTTAGCTGATATTTACTGGACTGAAATGATTATCTTCTTAATGCATATGTTGAAGCCCTAACCCCCGATGTGACTGTATTTGGAAATAGGGTGTCTAGAAGGTAGTCAAGGTTAAATGAGTTCATAAGGAAGGAGTCCTAATCCTTATAGAAGAGGAAGATCTCCTTCTCTCTCTCTCTCTCTCTCTCTCTCTCTCTCCCTCCTCTCTTCTCTCTTTCTTTCCTCATACAGGTAGTAAAGAAAGGTCACATGAAGACACAGTGAGAAGGCCGCCATCTGCAAGCCAGGAAGAAGGTCCTCACTAGAACCTGACCACTCTGGCACGCTGAGCTCGGGCTTCCAGCCTCCAGAGCTGTGAGAAACCAATGTATGCTATTGAAACCCCCAAGTCTATGCTGTTTGTTTACAGCAGCCCAAGCTGACTGACATACCCACTACATGGCAATGCAGATGGAAGCTGCAGCCTCCAGGGATGAATCAGACACATGTGGACTCAGAGAGGTGCATACAAAATAATGCAAGTTTCGATAGGAAAGTGCTCTGAGTGGAGAGCAGGCAAAGCTGGACAGGCTAGGAGCTTGCAGAAGATGAGGTGCTCAACAGAAATGTAGTCAGAAAAGACTACCAGGCAGATGGACACAGACAATAGGGTGGTGAAGGCCTGTGATGGGGTGGGGGCAGGCTGGAGGCAGATGATTAATGATTCTTTCTCATCATTGATGTTTCTATCTCTCTCTCCCTCTTTCTTCTTCTCTCTGAAATCAATAAAAATATATTTTTAAAAATAAAATAAAGTGGTTGCACCAGCTACCATACCCACCATCTGTGGGAATCAGCCCAGAGGGGCAATGGGGAAAAAGGGGGAACATATGTAATACTTCCAACAATAAAGATTAAAAAGAAAAGAAAGGGGGGAAAAAGAAAAAACTACAAGGCAGGAACAGCCCAGAGAAGAAGTGATGGGAAGGGGGGAGGGAGAGGCAGCAGGAAGGGTAGTGCAGGGCACCACAGAGGTGACTTTCATGTGGCTTTGAGAGCAGATCAATGGGCACAGTGCAGTTAGGAAAACCCCAGGCTTCCTGACACCCAGGGCAGCCACACAAGAGGAAGAGATCAGGAGAGGACACTGGGCAGAGGTTCTGATGAAAATGAGGCTGGAACCAGCAGGGGTGGGTATGTTTCTTGTTTTGGTGCATTGGTCAGGAGCACTGCTGCCAGCACAGAAGAAGCAGCAGAATATGAAGCTGGAAAGGAGCTAACACGTAACCACTGTGGAAAGTGTGACTGTTGGCAGAAAATGTGTTTAGGAAATGCAGTCATAGGCCCTGCCAAAGAAGGTTGTCATGATTCAGGCTTGGGAAGTGCTCAGGACCGGAACAGAGGTTGGAGGCTGCACAGGGGCCTGGGCAATGGCCGCCCAGCATGGGACAGCGGCAGCCAGGCAGGCCGACCTGTGCAGGCAATGGCTTGGCTCAGGGCCAGAGAGTTGCTGTCTTCACAGTTTGGCAAATCTGATTTGGGGGCAGAGAACCAGGAGAGGACAGTTGCTATGGTAACATGGTTACCTTGGGGAGATCACTGGGGTGTTTTTGCTTCATACCCTAGGCGTGGACTTTGGCCACAAAGACACAAAATTATCAAGTTTATTGAGCTAGCACCTTTGTATTTTCCATGTTCAGCCAAGGAAACATTCAGGCAACTTTCTCAGAAAGAAAAATTATACTTTTTTTGGGGGGGGGTAAAAATTCAAATCATATCGAAGATACAGGGGACAGTTCATATTTAAATGAAGACTGTGATGAAAGTCAATAATCCTTTTGAAAAAAGTCACCAGGGCCTGTTTCTTAAAATCTGTTTTGCAAGTGGGATCTTCGCACAAGTCACTTACTTAAAGTGGGTGCTCCAGAATTGCCCCTCTGGGCTGATTCCCACAGATGGTGGGTATGGCAGCTGGTGCAACCACTTTATTTTATTTTTAAAAATATATTTTTATTGATTTCAGAGAGAGAAAGGAAGAGGGAGAGAGAGATAGAAACATCAATGATGAGAAAAAATCATTGATCAGCTGCCTCCTGCACTCCCCACAACGGGGATGGAGCCCACAACCTGGGCATACGCCCTGACCAAGAATCGAACTGCGACTCCTGGTTCATAAGTTGACACTCAATCATTGAGTCACGCCAGCCAGGAGGTGCAACCACTTTAGAATACAGTACTGCATAGTCCTAGCTGGTTTACCTCAGTGGATAAAGTGTTGACTTGCAAACTGAAGAATCCTGGGTTTGCTTCTGGTCAAGGGCACATACCTGGTTGTGGGCTTGATCCCCAGTAGGGAGCATGCAGGAGGCAGCCAATCAATGATTCTCTCTCATCATTGATGTTTCCATCTCTCTCCCTCTCCCTTCCTCTCTGAAATCAATAAAAATACATTTTTTTAAAAAAAGAAGACAATACAACATAATTGATCAAAACTGAAAGTATGCTCTGCCTTTGAACCTGGGTTGCTCTTCTGGGGGTTTACCTAGCAGGCACCCTGATTGCATAGTACATAGAGATCTGCCATATGTATGCACTGAGGCATAGTTTGTGATAGCGAACACCAGAAACCCTCTGCATGTCCAATAGCAGATTGGTACCATGAAGTATGCTATGGCACAGAATGGTGTGCTGGCTTAAAAAAAAGTGTGACCAACACAAAAACCTCCATGAAATGTTCAGAATATTGTTTAATGAAATGAGCAAGGTGCACACAGGGTAAAAAGAAAAGAAGCCTTGCAAAAATATGCTTGTACAGGTATATGCATAGAGAGTTTTGCAAGAATACCCAAGATGCTGGCCTAGGGACAATGGGATGGGCATCTGGGTAAAGCAGGAGAACTTACTTTTCACTGTACTGGTTGAATTTTTAGTGTGAGCATGTGTTACTTTTTAAATTTAGCAAGATTAAAGAAAAAGGTCAGTCTCTTTATGAATCCTGAGGAATGTGTGTCTCTAGGGACTCTATCAGCAGTTCACATGAAGCCAAGCTCTCCTGGAGGAATTCACACACACTTCAGGTATCTGAGTTGTCTTTATTCATTTAATTGTATTATTATAAAAAGTGTGTGCTCACCAAGGAAACCTGGACAAGTAGAAGGAAGAAAAAGAAGTACTTGTAGAGTTGCCACCTGAGCACTCTTCAAAATCAGTGATTTTCTGAAATAAAGTTTTTCCATCATTGGACTCAATATCTTCCATCGGTTTCCTGAGTTTTTTTCTTACCATTTTATTATTGTGACTACTTCCCCATGTTATTAACAACCTTAGCAAAAGACCCCAATTATTTTTGCGGATGTAATTCTTCCCAGAGTCAAACTCCTTATTGCTGTTCACCAGTTTCATTTCCTGGTATCTTCAATGAAAGGACAGAGCAGCTCACTGCCAGGCCTTTGGTTTTCATGGATATCCTTGAGCACAATTAGGACTCTGTTGGCTTTTGAACCTCTTGAGAAATCACCTCCATCCCTGTTGGCATTGTTCCTATGGGAACATGAGAGTTGGAGCTCTACAGAATATCACACCTGAACTCTTAGAAGGGGCTAGAGTTTTCCCCCCAGATGGCGGGAATCACTAGGCTCAGAATCTGACCCAATTAGGTTATTGTTAGTTGCAGGGAAAAACACTTGATAGAATCTCATCCTCTTTCAAACCTGGGTTGGTAAGCCAATGTTGAGGATCACTGATGCTGGTTGCAGGTTGGAGCCAAGCCAGGCTCTGCCCTCCAGATGATGATCAGGAGAGCCACCTCAGAGACCTGCCTTTTGTGAGCACCTACTTTGCACCAGACATCTTCCATAACTGCACAGAGGTGCAAACTGAGATTCAGATGCTAGATATTTGTAGCAGAGCCAGTATTCAGACCCTGGCCTCACCTGTGTGTGATTCCAGGGTCTGATTTACAGCTCATAAATAGTTATCAAAGCTGTGGGGGGCAGAGGGCTGATGGGGCTGTGGACTGAGACCTCACTTGCCTACTCTTCAAGATGCTTCAGGCTCCAAGATGCCCCAAGCTTAGGCACGTTGAACCAAATTGGCACCAAATTTGTGTCTGCAGGGGTCCAGGAGAAAATCTGGGAAGGCCTACTTGAAGATGCCAGTAACAGAAGTGAAATTGAGACTCCTTGTGAGGAGAAGGAAGGCAGCGGGACACCGCCATTATAAGCTCACTTCTTCAACACTGAGGTTTCATCTCTTCTTTCCAGAGCTTCTAGACCAAGTGCCCATGCATTGGTGCCTGCCAGACCACCCTGATGATGCTCACTTTCCTGACTTCCTAGAGATATTCCAGGTCCACTTCCAGTGCCTGGGACTGGCCAGGGCTGGCAGTGCAACTGAGTCAAGTGCTCTGGTCTGAATCTGGGCCCACCTGAGCTCTGATCCTATTTTTTGCCTGTCAGATGCTTTCCAACTCTCTCCCCTACATGTAGGGTTGACCAGATGCCCCAAGGAGTTCTGAGACCCAAGCCTATGGGATCTTTCTGGAGCCTCATGGCTGGGTATGATTCAAGAGAACAGCCTTGAAAGCAGGGTAGTATTTCTTCTGTGCAATGGCACAAGATTGGATGATTAGAATGGTGCTGAGATGCTGATTTGGGGTGACTCTTACATCATACATAAGACATGTTTAGGGTTCTGGGCAATTAATGGTTCATAGGCAATCCCTGGCCTTGAATTGCTCCCTGATCACCACTTACCTGCAGCGTTCCACCCATGGCGCTGCCTCCATCCAACAGCAATGAGGATGGCAGGGAGAGTGACAGGTGTTTCTTGCTTTCTGCACACCTGCCAACAGCACTTGGGCAGTAACTCTACCCACTCTCGAGGTCCCTGTTCAGGAGTCAGGCAGCAGCCTCTCCTCTAATGGCTTTTGAAGCCATTGCTCTTCACTGCTTGTGGGCTCCACCAATCAGCTGACATTGAGCTCTCCAGGTTGATCTTAATCATGCCCGATGGGGATGGACATTCCTTGAGAATGGGACTGCTCTCATGTGTGCAAGGCAGGTATGTTGTCATCAGTGAAAGAGATCACCATATAGGAACATGTTGATTATGGCCCCCAAATTCAAGATAAGCTGGTTAGAAGATGTGTTGTTCTATGTTTATGCTATAAATTCAGAAAAGGAGCTTTAACATGACCAAAAAATAAATTGTTATTAATAATGTTTGCATGCTCTGGGCAAGACATGCATCTGTGTTTATCTACAAAGCAGAAAGCAACTTCAGAAGGAATTCCTGGAAGCTGGTATTCACGCTGGCACCATGGATTAAGCAGCATCCTGTGTAATGAAGTACCCAGCAATAGATCAGTGGTGCTGGGAAATGCAGAGGCAAGATCAGTGTCATCTCAAAATGGACAGGCTTACACTGCTACCCTCATCTCGTTGTAGGAGATACACAGACAGCCAGGAATGATGTTTGTCAGTAGGAAACTAAAACTAAACTAGAAAAGAGGACCTGACATCATGAAGATGCTTCAGGTACACTGATTAGACATTAAATATACACAACTTACCTCCTCTCTGTTTACTATTCTAGATCTTTTTGGATAAATCATGGTACTTCAGTTGGTCCGTTAATTTCATAATACAAGTTTTAGTAAGTTGTTTATGTAGATGAGGCCTTGCAAAAAGTATTTAACCAGGCCCCACCCACTGCTAAGGGCAGCCTTGATCTGGATGTTGGGATTTTCTGAAGCAGGGGATAAGCACAGAGGGACAAGGAAGCTGACAATGTCAGATGGGTTAGGCAATTGGGTTGGGAAGGAAGTGAAGTTGGGATGAGCCTTACAAATTAGGGAAACATGTGTCATGTATGTGTCAAGCAGGTGTCATATGTGTGTCAAAGGAAAATCACATGAGTCAAATGGCAAGGACGGGCCCACTGTCCAACAAATCTGCTGAGATATAGGACTCAGTGAGAACAGAGGCATGGGAGAGGGAGGGTGGGAAACTGGAAAGTGGGTGGGGAGGAAGTGATGGTTATAGGTAAAAAGTAATGGAGGGACTCTAGGGATGCATTGGTCAAGGCACCAAGGGGCCAAAATTTTGGATGGAGCCTTCTTTGATGGACCCCAGCTTGCTCCTGGGGATGTGTGGGTATCTTGGGTGTTCTGGAAAGACTCATAGGTAAAAACCCAGCCTGCATTTATGTTGCCATGGAGAACAGATTGCCTCAGGTTCTTCATACTCACTAGCCCCAGATGATGAGTATGAAGGTGTCACAGAGCAACCACCTGGGCCCTTGGAGCCATCATGTGGTGTCACCCAAGGTCCCTCCAGTACCCAGAGCTGTATGGTGTCTGAATGACCGTGAGTCTCCAATATGGGGAGGAGGGCTTGACTGTATCCCTCCCCCTCCATTTAATCCAGCCTTGTGTGGACTGAGACCCAGCTGAGAAGCCCTGCCCTGGGAGACTCTGTTGCTTGGTTATGTTGTGGGTTAGAGGGTCATGAGTCAAAAAGCCCTGGGGTAGGGAAGAAGGCTGAGAGATCTTCCAGGGCGTGGCCACACCACGTGGACAGAGGAACAGGCTTCTGAATGGCCACTGTTTTGGCGTGTTCACGCCTGTCAGGTCCTGCTTCTGTAGCAGCCAGCTGAGCCCCCTGACACCAAAAGAACTGTCAGTTCCTCCAGGACTTAAGCTGGTGTTTTACCCTCCAAGGACTGAGTCCCATTGCAGGAGAAAAAGGCGGGCGGGTGGGGTGGGAAAGTGGAGCACTGGGCTTCTGCTTGGTCTCTGCAATGAGGAAGTTCTCTGCAGCTCGTTTCCTTTCCCTAGCAAAGCGCCTGAAACAGGAAGTCGTCGGTCAGTGAGCTGGTGGCAGCAGCCCGGGCAACAGAGAGGGGACAAGAGCGGGTGGCTGCACAGGAGCCTCAGCTCCCCTTGGTGGTGCGTTGGTCGTGGGGGAGGCTGCCGGCCCCGCCTGGCCCTGCCCAGGAGGCCCACGCCCGCCATGGTCCCCTGCTGGAACCATGGCAACATCACCCGCTCCAAGGCAGAGGAGCTGCTCTCCAGGACCGGCAAGGATGGCAGCTTCCTCGTGCGCGCCAGCGAGTCCATCTCCCGGGCCTACGCACTCTGCGTGCTGTGAGTACAATGCTCATCCCCGCCAGTGCCCTCCCTCCGCCAGCCTGGCCTCCCCTGCACCCGGGCACAGAGATGCTGAGGTGCTGCTCAGCGAGGGGAAACCATATGGGGGCTCAGCCAGAGCCCAGCACTGAGTCGGGGTCTCTGTGTCATGGCATGGAGTGGTATGGCTTGCACACTGCCCAGGTTTGTCAGAGCCTGCTGCTGTCCCCGGAGTTCAGGCTTGGCAATGCTGGACCCCTCCAGAGCCATCCGAGGCCTGGTCACACACCGCAGCTGCCCGGGTGGGTAGCGTCCTCAGGGCTACAGGGGCAGGAGAAGGGGTGCAGGCTGAGGGTGAGGTTGGCAGAAGCTCAGGGCTCCATGGGGGTGGGTGTGTCAGAGCTCGGTCAGCTCAGGGGCTGTTCACAGATGCCCAGTGTGGAAACGTCATGGAGAACAGATGTGGCAAGGAGGCTCTCCCATGCCCAAGCTCCAGGCTCCTGGAGAAAACCGTTATTGGGGAACCACGAGTATGGGTTGGGTTCACTCCATAAAGGACTTTCAGTTCACCCAGACGTGGCATTTGGGGCCCTGCGCACAGAGGAAGTCACCGTCACAGGCAGCTACAGCCTCTTAGACTCTTTTCTCATTGTCTGGGCGCTCAGCTGCGTCCCCTCCCATTGGGGCCTCTTTGCTGCGTGAACTTCCCCGCTCCACAACTCTAGATGTTGCTGAATGGGCCAGTTGTCCTAACAACTGAGGAACCAGCCACTTGCTAAAGGTTCCTTTTAAAAATACCCTTATTGACCCATATCGAAAGGAGGCCCTTGCCCCCACAGCCCTGTGGTTCAACCATCCAGCTGGGGACTCGGGCAGTGCCAGGGCCTGGTGGGTGAAGGGTGTGTCCACAGGCACCTCTCGTCAGTGGCCCTGGGCTTGCAGAAAGGCCACTCTGAGCTGGCAGGGCCTGCCCTTCTCCAGGCAGAAGCGAAAGTGGGTCACCGAACATGGTCCTGTTTTGAGCATCATGTCTAAGCATTCGTGCATTATCCCATTTTATCCTCATGACAACCTGAAGTACAGGTCCTGTGCTCACCCACTTTGCAGATGAAGAGACTGAGGCTTCGACAGGTTAAATGCATGACCATAGTCAAAGCCAGGGCCATCTGCCCCCAGCGGCTGCCCCAGACAATCAGACTTCTGTCCCTGTCAAGCCAGGTATGAGGATAGGTTCCAGGTAACAGCCAGGGAGACCATAGTGTTTACAAGGGCCAGCTGGGAGTACTTAGAAAATAACCCAGGCTCACAGCAGCCTGACCTCCCAAGGCCAGCTTCCTGAGCTCCACCCCCTCCACCTCCTCTCATACTCCGGGCAAGGGACTCAGGCCCAGACTTCCCTGCAGACACTGCTCCTGTGGGGATTCACCAATGGGGCCTTGGAACGGGTAAGGAGATTCTGATGGAACTCCACTGGCCTGTCTAGATTTGTCCCCTGTCCCAGCAGGACGGTGGTCAGGGCTGATTCCTTAGGTGTCCCTGTGTGCCAGCCTTCTGGAGGGAGAGGGCTTCCACTCCCCAATTTGTATGACGGGCTGCGCTGGTGCTCAGGCTACACATGTGGAATGCGGGTCTCTCTCACTCCAGACTGGGAGTGTCATGCCAGCCAGAGCTGTGGCCAGATGCCTTGGGAACCTCTGGTCTGAAGTTCCCTGACTTTGCAAGTGACAGATGGAGCTCAGAGGGCTTAAGGCCTTTGTCAGTGCTTTCCTGCCAGCTGGTGGCAAACTGGGGTCCAGGCCTGATTTTCCGAGTTCATGCTTCCATCTCTCCTCCTCTTCACTCCCTTTGCACACACATCAAGTTCCTCTCAGACCCGCAGCAGATGTTAGGGGTCTGCACTTTAGGGAAGAGGCTCATGGTGCCCTGCCCACAGATATCCACCTCCCTCTTAGCCCAAGTCTGGACTTGCCTGCCTTCCATCCCCAAAGCCCCAGACACCAGAGCTGGAGCCCTTCCCAGGAGCCCCGCCTTTGGCCACATTTCACCCCACCCCCTAACACCCAGGCTCAGGGCTCCCCTTTCTCTTCAGTTTGTGGGGAAAGCCACTGTCCTGAGGGGACAGGAGCTACTGTGGGCTGGGGATACCATGGACACCAAATTTTCCCCAAAACTGGGAGACCTCCTCATTTTGCTGCTACCCTTAATTTTGCCAATTAAAAAGATTTTAAAACTAATTCAATGAAGGACAGCTGCCACCTCCCCACAGCTCATTTCATGAAAGAAAGTGTCCTTAAACACCAAAGAAGCAGAAAGAACACTCTCTTTAAGATAAAAATTTAAAAAGCCAGTCCTTTAAATCAAATAGGTTTAATTTCCTGAAAAATAACCCACCATCCTCAGTTTTCTCTGTTCTCCGTGTACAGTGAAAAGCTGGTCCCACGCCATCCTGGTCCCTGGCCTGGTGTTGGAGACTCTGTTGGGGGAAGAACAGCTGGGCTTCCCTCAGTTTCAGAAGTCATGCTCACCCCTCTGCTGTCAGGAAGTCAGCAAGAGTGCAGGCCCTGTGTGGTGCAGGTGTGAGGTCAAGGCCTCTTAATAACCCTGCTCTAAAAGTGAGCCAGGATGGCCGGAGGAAGCCACATCTCCTGCTGTAGAAATAACCATATGGAAAAGACCTTACCGCCCAGGGTGCCCTCACCTCATCCTCCTGTGTCCTCCCATGTGGCCAGAGCTTCTTCCTGGTGTCCCCTGGTGAGGGCACAGCAGGGGGCGGGAGTCCAACTGCTGATTTAGGCAGTGTGTTGAAGCTCCAGGAACTGAGTATAGCTTCCCAGAAGTGGCCTTCATGCTCAGAAAAGAGGACAGGATTTGACTATTTAAATGGAAATGGAGCGGGGTGGAGAGTTGGGGGTGGGGGGTGCGCACCAAAGATAAGGCTGTAATTTAGTGCTGCCCGAATGACCTGAGAGTCACATTCACCCTAGGCCTAGCAAACATGTACTTCCTCTGGAGAGGTTAGCCCTGCCATCTGCCACCTGCCAGTGGCAGGAGAGTCCAGCTCTCTCCTTAGCAGATCAGAAAGTTCTGGGGACCCATTTTTGGGTACAGAGAGCTGGAGGAGGAAGACTCCAGGCTGCTGACCACATGGTTTGGGTCCAGCTCTGTCATCTATGATGAGGGTGTTGAGAACATGAGTGACAGTGGGCTCTCCTGGGTAAGGTCTATGTCAGCTTTACTTGGCCCCACTCAAAGCTGCCGACAGAGTTGGCCCCACTGTAGGGTGTCTCCAGGGCACTTGGGGACTGCCCAGCCTGTCCTGGATGAGGGATGCTAAGAGGCCCTCAAGGTCATACCCTCCTTTCCTGCCAGGACTGTACTTCTATGCAGGGCCCAGTGCACCTGTCAGTTGTGTTGTGCTGCAGAGAAGAAATATGCCTTTGGGAATGGGGGATCCGTCAATGTAAGGGCCAGCCAGGGACGGTCTCCTCTTACCTGGGCTGCACAGCAGAATGAGAACAATGGCCCAGGGTTGTGGAGATTACAACCTGTCCTCCCTGTGAGAGGATCCTGGGCCCCCAAAGCATCTGCTAGGTCTAGACTCATCATTCAGTATGGAGCTGCCTAGTTGGGTAGTGCTCCCACCAAACCACACTGGAGAGAGTTGGCTCCCCTGCCAGACCAGACCACAGTCTGGTCCAGCAGCTGTGGCAGGGAGGCAGCCTTGGTTTTCCTCAGCATGTGGCCTGCCCAGTCTCCTTCCCCAGGGGCAGTGTATCAGACAGCCTGGACTTGGTGGCCTTATTGGCAGAGCCAGAAAGATGAAGAAGCATAAGAAGGACATAGCCATCAAAGTCCCTTGGAGAAGGCATTCTACCTGTTTTGGGAAGAGACGTGTGACAGTCTCCTTGAGAAAGAGCAGGCTCCAAACCTTGCTCCACTAACAAAAGGTGTTTACTAACCTGTTCTGCCTAAAAATAACAGCAAAAGACTCAAAAAGGCTGTAATGTGTGCCAGGCTCCATTCTAGGCTCCTTCTATGTATTGTCTCACTTACTGTCCACAATGGCTTTTGGACAAAGTGCTATTATTTTTCCCACTGTACAGATGCAGAAACTGAGGGAGGTTAGGTGACAAGCCATGTTTATAGGACTAATAAATGGAAGGGCCAGGATTTGAACTTATGCTGTTCTTGGAGGGGAGAAGCAGGGAGGAGCCAGCAAGCCTGGTTATGAGTGGGGTTGGGGGAGGGAGGCCTGGAGGAGAGACCCCTGGTGAAAGAACCACAGAGAGGACTTGGGAGGACAGAAAGGTCCAGGAGAGGTATGAAGCCATTTCCTGTGGGGGTGAATGGTTGTGATAGAATCTTCTTTCTTTCAATCCCCTTTCAAAGATTTGGTAAAGCTGACACTGCTCATTAATTACTTTTGTGCAAATGCAAAGAAAAATGCTGTTTTTGTACCTAGTATTGACAGAAAGGGGGGTTTACATAAGAGTCTCTCCAAAGACAACACCCTTGAGTTTTCTCTCTGTGCCCGGGAGGGAGAGGAGGCCATGAAGGCCACTGGACGGTAGATTCCTGGAATCTTCTATGAGCAGTGACTTGGAACAATTGTGGTAAAGTCAAGTGTCTGTGCCCATGCCCAGCATCCTAGGGCAATCCTTCCCTCCATTGTGGGCTCTGGCTTTGGTCAATTCTCAGGCTTGCCTACCTGACAGGTTAAACTCATTTGTGCACAGACATCAGCTCTTCTCTGTTGAGTGGTCCCACCTCCTGGAGTGTGAACCCACGCAGGGTGATGAGATGTTCTTCTCCCAGCCAGGGCTTCCTCCCCACCCCAGTGATGGAGGTCTGCTCTCCCCCTAATTTATGGCGTGTGGCACAGTCCTTATGAAGGAGCCCTCTGTGGTTGCTCTGATGTGAATTTTAGCATTTGTGAGATGCTAACCTTCCTACAGTCCCCCAGCATCCCCATTGGGGAAATGCCCACTCATGGGGTTAATTTTTCTATTGGGATATAATTCACATCCCATAAGATCACCCTTTGTACAGTATACAATACCGTGGTGTTTAGTCATTCATAATGTTCTGAACCATTGCCACTTTCTAATTCTAGAATATTTTCATCATATCATCTCCCAAAGAAACCTTGTACCCCTTAGCAGCCATTCCCTGTGCATACTCCTCCTAACCCCTGGCAACCACTAGTCAAATTCCTCTCTCTAACCATTCGCCTCTTCTGAATATTTCATAAAATGGAATCAGACAACATGTTGCCTTTTGCATCTGGCTTTTTTCACTTAGCATAATGTTTTTAAAGTCCATCCATGTTGCAGCACAACTATTTTATTTTTATAATTAAACTAGAGGCCTGATGCATGAAGATTCATGCAAGAATGGCCCTTCCTTCCCCTGGCTGCCTGCACTGCCTTTGCTCTGCCTGGAGCCCCCTTTCCGCCTTCCCACACTGCCCAGAGGCCCGGAGCAGCTGGGGGTGGTGCGGAACACCTGTGTCATTGCCATGGCACCTATGTATGCAAATTAACCCACTATCTTTGTTGAGTTAACTTGCATACTCACTTCTGATTGGCTGTTGTGAACGGGTGGTCAATTTGCATCTTACTCTTTTATTAGTATAGATAATAGCCTATTGTGTGGATACTTACCCTTTCCCAGATGATGGACATTAGGTTGTTTCTACTTCTTGGATTCTGTGAATAATGCTATGGTGAACATTGACATACAAGTTTTTGTGTGGATATATGATTTTTATTGTCTTGGGTGAACTGCTGGTTTATGGGAATTCTCTATTTAACTTCCTAAGGACCTGCCATGCTGTTTCCACAGCAACTGCATCATTTTACATCCCCACCAGCAGTGGAGGAGTGTTCCAATCTCTCCACATCTCACTAACACTTACTATTATCTTTTTGATAATAACCATCCTCATGGGTGTGAAGTGACATCTCATTGTGACTTTGATTTGCATTTCCCTGATGATTAACCATGTCGAGCGGCTTTTTGCATGCTTCTTGTTCATTTGTATCTTATCTCTTCTTTGAAGAAATGTCTATTCATATCCTTTGCCCATTTCAAAAATTGGGCTATGTGTCTTTCTATTGTGGTCATTGGATTACTCAGAAGATAAAATGGGGAAATGTGGGTATTATGTATAATGCAAGGCCAGCACATGGTAAGCACCTACTGAACGCCAGTTGCTCTTCTTTAAAAGCTATAATGTGAATAGTGACATATCAGAAGTACAGGGCCCATCTGTGAAGAGAATTCACAGAAAGAAGGAGGAGAATAGAGGCAGTGTGTTACTTCTGTAACTTCCTGGAGGCCTGAAGGAGCCTCTGGGAGACACTGAGAGGTCTTGGGGGCCTCCTCAGAGGAAGTGCTCAAAGAGATGAGGCAGGAAGAGGACTTGAGTGACACACTGTGGTGGGTGGCTGCTGGGACCAGGGTTCAGTGCCTGGAATCCTGAGGGAGAAAGTGGTCTGGGGCATGAATGCTGGGAATATCGACCAAATGAAACCAGATAGAGTGAAGATAAAGTGAGACAGAATGGAGGCCAACTCCAGAGTGACCAGTTCCAATTTGGGAGAGAGGTGCTGAGGACTGAAGTCCTAGGCTCAAGAAAGCCATAAGGAGCATAGCACATGAGAGGTGAGGTCAGTACTGGTGCTCACAGCGGGCCTGGGCCCTGTGGGAGGTGGCGAGAGCAAGCGTCGGCAGACCAGGTCCTTCCTCCCTGGCCTGCTCATTGCACATTCCCCCCATTAATTAGAAAAACATTTGTATTCCCAAGTACCAGGACACAAATGGTTTGGGTTCAATTATGGATTACAAATAACACCTCTTGTGGTGTTCAATGCTGACTCTGGGACTTTACCCTTCTAATTAGATTTCCTCATCTCACATTGCTCATAATTGATTTTTCTAGACAGCAGTAGGTATGTTGTCTGGATTATGTTCTAGAGCAGTAGTTATAAAAGATGACTTGGTTGTGGAATCTTCACTCTAAACACTTTCCATGTAAGATTCTCTCTGAGTGTGAATATATAAATACATATATACACATACACATACACATACACATACACATACACATACACACACACACACACTAGAGGCCCAGTGCACAAAATTTGTGCGCTCGGTGGGGGGACGGGTCCCCCAGCCTGGCCTGTGTCCTGTCACAATGCAGAAGCCCTGCCATTAATCACCCCAAAGAGGCAGGCCAGAGCCGAGGATCCTGCCTCTGTGCCACATGTATCTGGGAGGCAGGACACCTAAGACGCCCCAGGCAAGCCTCGCCATGCGGAGCCGAGGGACCTCCCCAGGCAGGCCTTGACATGTGGAGCTGAGAGACCCCTACACAGGCCTTGCCATGTAGAGCCAGGGGACTCCTAGGCAGGCCATGCTGGACACCCAGGCAGGCCTTGCTTTGTAGAGCTGGGGGACCCCCCAAGCAGGCCTTGCTCTTAGAGCCGGGGGACCCACCTCCTCCCAGCTCCACATAGCCAGGAGGAGGTGGGACTACCAGGCAGGCTCCATGTTATGCACACAGCATCAAGCCAAGCCCTGCCACCTGCATGTGCCTGCTGTGTGCGCAGCCATCTTGTGAGGGTGTGAGGGCATCACAGCATGACCACCACTTAGGCTTTTATTAGTAAGGATACATGTTCATAGGGACTTTATTCATAATAGCCAGAAAGTAGAAAAAGAGCAAGAGTCTATACACTTTGAATAAACATCCTCATATATAAAAATCACGACCCCTGCGGCCCCCAGCACCACCATGGCTGGGCTTGGGGTCGGGTTGGTGGCTGCGATTGCCACTCCGTGGCCCCCAGCGCCACCAATGCCTGGCTTGGGGCCAGGTTTGTGGCTGAAATCTTGACCCCTCCAGCCCCCAGTGCTGCCTTGGCCAGGCTGGGGGCCAGGGTCATGGCTGTGATCACGACCCACCTGCCCCCAGCACTACCATGGCTCGGCTTGTGGCCAGGTTTGTGGCTGCGATGGCTGTGGCCACCAGCATCGCCATGGCCTGGCTTAGGGCAGTGGGGGCCAGATCCCCTGCTGGGACTGGGACTGGGATGGGGACCCCTGCCACTCCAGCACCACCATGGCCAGTTCAAGGCGGAGAGGGCCGCCTGCCATCTTGGTTGGGGGTTAATTTGCATATTGCTCCTCTTGCCTGCTAGCATAGCAAAGGTACAGTCAGTTTGCATGTTTCTCTTTTATTAGATAGGATGGTATCTGTATATACATATATATGTATCCATGTGCATTCTGTGTGTACAGGCATGTGCACATGTATGCATACAGGACCAGACTGAAATGCAGCTGCTGGTGGGGGAAGCTGGGGAGTGCCTCCTCCACTCGCTGTGAGCCCCCAGCACCCCATGGTATGCAGTCTGGAATGACTGTTCCCATGTGGGTTGTGTGTGTGTACGTCAGTTTCCCTTGAAGATCTTAACTGATTTGGTCCCAGGAACACGGTATCTGCCCCAGGCACTGGAGCGGTTGAGATGTAACTGTTTAGAGCAAAGAATCCCTCTTCCTCATGTACTTGCTTTTGATCTATTTAAGTCATGTGGAGCTGCTTCTTTGTTTCAGTATCTGGAACATCTTTGAAAAAGTCATAAAGGGCCTTCCTGTTCTGTGTGGCTGTCTCTGTCCCTCTCCTTGTGACTATGTTCTTTCTGCCTGCAAGATAATGTTTTGGCCCTGTTCAACCTCTTCCACAAATTAGCTGCCCTCAGCCATATAAGTGGGGGTTCCTGTTCTGTCCTCATTTGCATGTTCCTGGGAGGAAGTGTCATTAGGACTAGAGGTGAAAGATAAAAGCACAGTAGAGTTCCAGCTATTTGGCATTTGTCTGGCAGTTTCTGTGGAGGAGTGGAGGCTGGAGGTGATGGGGCTGGGGGCAAAACATATGAGAAAAAAAAGAAAAGAAATACCGGTAGCAAAACATATGAGAACATGTTCAACCTTTCTCATAAAGCAAGCTGTCACCTCTCAGATTTGCAAAGATTGAAACGTCTGATAACAGTCAGTTGGCAGGGTGTGGGGAAACAGACACTTTCATATACGGTTAGCAGAACAAAAAGTGATACCACCTCATTGGGAGGCGACTGCTAGTTTCTATCAGAATAGAGTCCTGTCCTTTTGCTCCGCTGTTCTGTCCAGTGATTGGTTCAGGATCACCAGGAATCTCAGCGTGGAGTATTTAGTGTGGTCAGGAAGGCAGTGGGAGTGCTATTTTAAATGCTTTTCATATATCAATTCACTTAGTCTACATGACAACAGGGTAGATACAGTATTATTGTTGACCCTGATTTACTGATGGACAAACTGAACTTTGAACTCACCAATATATGCAAGGTATAGGAACAGAGGTGTTCGCTGCAACATTATTTACAATAAGAAAAGGCATGGGCTAGTCAAGTAAATGATTGTACAGCCAAAAGTTGGAACATAACCAGCGAAGACTTCTCAGATATGTTTTTTGGCACTAGCCGGTGTGGTTCAGATGGCTGGAGTGCCAATCTGTGCACAGAAAGGTCACGGATTCAATTCCTGGTCAGGGCACACATGGAAACAGCCGATCACTGTATCTCTCATACATCTCTCTCTCTCTCTTCTCTCTGACTCTCTCCTCTCTCTCTCTCTCTCTCTCTCTCTCTCTCTCTCTCTCTCTCTCCATCCCCTCTCTCTAAAATAAGTAAAACATATTCCCTGGTGAAGATTAAAAAGAAAACACACTTCTGAACAACAAATATAGTATGACTAGAGGCCCAGTACACAAAATTTGTGCTCTGGGGGCAGGGGATGTCCCTCAGTCCAGCCTGCACCCTCTCTAATCTGGGAACCCTCAAGGGATATCCAACCAGGATTGGACCTAAATGGGCAGTCGGACATCCTTCTCACAATCGAGGACTGCTGGCTCCAAACTGCTTGCCTGCCTGCCTCCCCTAACCGCTTCTGCTTGCCAGCCTGATCACTCCCTAACCACTACCCTACCAGCCTAATTGACGTCTAACTGCTCCCTGCCAGCCTGTTTGCCCCCAACTTCCCTCCTCTGCTGGCCTGGTCAGCCCTAATTGCCCTCCCCTGCAGGCTTGATTGCCCTTAACTGCCCTCTCTTGCAGGCCTTGTCCCTCCCAACTGGCCTCCCCTGCAGGCCTGGTGGCCCACAACTGCCCTCCTTTACAGGCCTGGAACCTTCCAACTGTCTTCCCCTGCTAGCCATTTTGTGTCCACATGGGGGCATGATCTTTGACCACATGGGGGAAGCCCTCTTGTGTGTTGGAATGATGGTCAATATGCAAATTACTCTTTTATTAGATAGAATAGAGGCCTGGTACATGGGTGGGGGTCAGCTGGTTTGCCCTAAAGAGTATCCTGGATCAGAGTGGGGTTCCCTTGGGGCACTGGGTGGCCTGGACGAGGAGCCTCCAAGAGGAGACCCTGGGATCTGGGATTAATTTATGTTCTACAATTGAAACTTTGTAGTCTGGAGTGGAGCCAAGTCTTCTGCTCGCACTGTACCAACGGCCATTTCTGTTTGAAATTTTGTAGCCTAGAGTGGAGGCTTAGGCTAAGGCTGCAGAAGTTTGGCTTCCTCCATCACCCTGGCAACCCTAGCACTCTTCTCTCTCCACCTCTGTGGCTGCTGCCATTTCTGTTAAGATTATGTATCTTCTATAATTGAAACTTTGTAGCATTGAGTAGAGGCATAGGCCGACAAAGGCGGGCTGAAAAGTTGGCTTCCTCCATTGCCAGGGAAATCTAAGCCTCCCTCCTGCTCTCAGTGGCGTCAGCCGTCTTAGTTAGGTTTATTTGCATAATTTGCTCCTGATTGGTTGATTGGCATGGCTGTGGGTGTGGCTTGATTGGGTAAATTTGCATATTACTCTTTTATTAGATAGGATATTATTTGCATTTAAAAATATATGCATCTAGCCCAGCTGGCATGGCTGAGTGATTGAGCTTTGACCTATGAACCAGGAGGTCACGGTTCAAATCCCAGTCAGAGAATATGTCCAGGTTTCAGGATGGATCCCAGTGTGGGGCATGCAGGAGGCAGCCAATCAATGATTCCCTCTCATAATTGATATTTCTGTCTCTCTCTCCCTCTCTCTGCTTCTCTGAAATCATATCCTAATATATAAAAACATATCCTAATATGTAAAAAGCCAGGGCTGTCATGACCAAAACAACCAGACGTACAACTGAACAGAGGCTGTGTAGGGTGACCAGGCCGGCAGGGGGGTTAGTGAGGGATGACCAAAAGACTGAACAGCAGGCTGCATGAGGTAATCAGGTCAGCTGGGGTGGCAGTTGGGGGTGATCAGGCCAGTGGACGGGGGGAGGGGGCAGCTGGTGGTGACCAGACTGGCAGAGGGGCAATTGGGGATGACCAACCAGCGGTGGGAGGGGCAGTTAGAGGTGACCATACCAGCAGTTGAGGGAACTAAGGGGCTACCAGACAGACAGAGGAGGGCAGCTGGGGATGACCCAGCCAGCAGAGGCAGAGGGGCAGTTAGGAGGCAGCAGTCCCAGATTGTGAGAGGGATGTCCTGAACTGGAAAGGGTGTAGGCTGGGCTAAGGAGACCTCCCTCAATGCATGAATTTCATGCACCAGGCCTCTAGTTTAAAAATAAAATAAAAAATTGTGTGCATGTTTAAAAGTCTGGAATGATTTACAAAAGGGGGCAGTAAATCAAAGAAGCTGGACTCACAGGAGAAGGGATAGGAGACATTTGTTTTTTATTTAATATCTTTCTATATAGTCTTAAAATTTTAAGACAATTGTATAATTTTTAAAATCTAGTTAGACAGTAACACATATGAATGCTTAGTGGAATACCAGGCACACAAGCAAAGCTAAATAAGTTAAATTTTTGTAATGAGGTATTTATTCATTGTCTTGATCCCAGAAACAAAATGAGCATCTGTGACTTGAAGTGTGGTTCCCACCTAGAGGTTCAGCAGGAGTGAGTGGTTCAAGGTCCATGAGAATTTCAAGTGGAGGAAATGGGGGGAGATTATGGCGGGTGAGAACAGATCAGCAGTTTCACCTAAGAGCATAAAACCCAAATAGCGTTCCCTGAAACTCCCTACGCCTCTGGGCCCAGCTTGACCACCCCCAATGTGTTCTTCTCGCAAGATGCTCAGATTTGACAACTTCCCTTATTCTCAAAGGTGTTAGAAAAGTAAAAAGTACCTCCCCCCCTGTCCCCCCCCCCCACTCCTTCTTATCCTCCCCCTCACATTGGGGACTTCTGAACAAAAGGAAAATGGAGCTCCTAAAAAGAGAAGAGAATCCAGAGCCTCTGGCTCTTCCTCATTAGAAGCAATCCTAAAACTCACTCACTAGCTGTTGGGAAAAATCCAGGTCTGATGGGATGGTGGCTGACCTTTGAGAGTATGAACTCTCTGGAGCCAAGTGTCCAGGGAGAGGCCACAGGGTGGGAGGGTAGCTCAGGAGGAGGGAGGTGCTCCACCCAGAGCCTGTTTTTAGCCAGTGTGGTCCTCTCTGTGGCTGTGTCTGACACCCATTCAGCATGTCTAGTTCCATGGAATCTTATTTATATTTGAAATACCCCATCTGCCCCTGTTCTTTGGCCAACATGACAACTCCAAAGTTGTGGAAACTCTTACAGCTGGTGGATGGCTTTAGCTCAGACCAAAGAGCTGTCAAGCACCAATGTAAATTGTGCCCCAAACCACCACCCACCCCACCCCGCCTTTTCCTGACGCTCCACTGGATGTGAGGGCTGATCGCCCCTCAGTACAGTCAGCTCCAAAGTTCAGAGACTTCACACTCAGACCCCTCAAGCCATGTCAGGAATTATCATTATTTCAGGTACCAGAAAAACGTCCCTGCGTGGGTTCTAATAAGGTCTTTGGTCTATTTCAGGTATCGGAATTGCGTTTACACTTACAGGATTCTGCCCAATGACGATGATAAATTCACTGTTCAGGTAAGCCTGTAATAAACCTAGAAATCTGAGCTAATTAGAGCCTATGTTGGTGGAGAAAGAATGAAAAAGAGAAATAAGAAAAGTTGCCCCAAGTAGCCTAGACCATGGTCGGCAAACTCATTAGTCAACAGAGCCAAATATCAGCAGTACAATGACTGAAATTGTTTTTGAGAGCCAAATTTTTTAAACGTAAACATCTTCTAATGCCACCTCTTCAAAATAGACTCGCCCAGGCTGTGATATTTTGTGGAAGAGCCACACTCAAGGGGCCAAAGAGCATCATGTGGCTCACGAGCTGCAGTTTGCCGACCATGGGCCTAGACAGTAAGACCTGTCTTTCTCTTAGAACTCCATGTGGCAGTGGCTTAGCAGGGAAACAGTGACCCTGCTCTGTGACACAATGGAGCAGGTACAACAGACATTATTTGCATTCACGGGTGTGAAGGGGAAATAATGATAAAGAAGGACCCAGAAGTGAAGGAAAGTTAGCCACTGTAGCTCATGCGTTATTTTTTTCTGTGGCTGAAAGGAGTGAGAGTCAGTGGACCGAGAAGGAGAAAAGGAGGGGAACTTGCAGGAGAATAGACCGTCCTTTCCAAGGGGCTAGAAGGTTGCCCAGAGGAAACAGTGCCTGTCTGTCCTGTCAAAGGCTGACGGGTGCTCATGGCCTCAAATGCACCATGTCAAGTCCGAGTGTGTAAAACTGGCTGGAAGATGTTAGAGAAAAACCAGCGTGCGCCAGTCCAAGTCAGGAGGACCACCTTACTCTCAGTTTGTGTGACAAACACCAGGGCTTTGTGTGACCACAGTGCATGACAGCTGACTGATGTGGAGGCCAGGGGAGCTATTTTTATCTGGCTGCATGAAGAGAGCAGGGGGTGGGCAGAATGAAGGAGGTGACACCTCAATGTCCTCAGTGAGGGCAGAGGAGTCATTCCTGGCTCATTGGATTAAGGCCAAGTACACCCTCATGGCAGCCAGAGCAGCCGTGTCATGACACCGTGTCATGGAGGAGCAGTGACAGGGTTTGGGGTGTTTAGTTAAAAAGAAAATTGAAGCTGAAACCGGTTTGGCTCAGTGGATAGAGCGTCGGCCTGCGGACTGAAAGGTCCCTCCAGGGTTTGATTCCAGTTAAGGACATGTACCTTGGTTGCAGACACATGCGGGGGGTGGGGAGGGTTCAGGAGGCAGCTGATCGATGTTTCTCTCTCATCAATGTTTCTGACTTTCCATCCCTCTCCCTTCCTCTCTGTGAAAAATCAATAAAATATTTTTTTTTAAAAGAAAGAAAGAAAATTGAAATGGAAGGGAAACAATCCCAGATTCCAGAATGGGAAGGGGATGGTGCATTTTGTAAAGGACTAAGTTGCAGCAATACAAACAGAGCTGGATTCGAGGGCAGGACCCTGGAGCACAAATCACTGGAAACGTGTCAACAGGAGGAAGTTGTGTTAAATAGAATGCCTCTAGGGAGGCTAGTTCTGTGGATGAAAGGAATCACTTGGATCGATGAGCCATTTGGGAAGAAAGGGAGACCGGGAGGGTCATGCTTGAGCCACACAGGTAGTCATGAAGCTGTCTTCTCAGGAGTCAGAAGCTGTTTGCTGCATAGCTTCCATGGGAGATGCAAGTTTGGGCTCAAGCAGAATTGCTCCACCTGATCGAAGTCAGGCTGAGCATTGCTCTGGCTTCTGTATCCCTCCCCTCTGCACCAGTCTCTAAAGAGTATCCATTTCAATGTCTTAGCAAGGGGACACCCATATGTCTTGGCCTGCTCCCTAGGAACAAATGTTAGCACATCTGGTACACAACCGTCCTTTCAATTACTTGGTGGCATTAAAACAGTCATCTCCAATATGGGCTTCACCTGCCAGAAACGTGGCCACCAAGTGAGGGCTGCGTGGGGAAGGCAGTGGGCCTCGATGGCCTCTTGGCTGGGTGGCATCCTTAAAAGGTGGTTTGCTGAAAGGAGTCTAAAACCTCTTAAGTTAAAAGTTGGTTGATGTGTTTGATCTTTTTCCCCTTGTGGTTTGTTCTATTCCTTCAAAGTGAAGAAGACTTTGATTATGACTAGGCCTTAAGTTGGAAAAGACATGACTTTGCACCCAGGGCTTGTAAATATTAGACCCTGTCTAGCATCTGTTTCCTCTCATCTCCATGCATCCTGTGTTCCTGTGAATTGCTGCCAGTGCTGCAGCAGCTTCAGGATCAGGGGGCCTCACTAGGTTTGGGGGGTCTCAAAGAAGAGAGACTCAGTTTGGCTAACTCATGTAAGGGATGGGAAGCCTTTGTGGGAATGCACAGGACACGGAGGGAGAAGGCCTGGGACCAGAAGGGTTTGGGGCCCCACACCCCACATGCTACCTGCCGCAACTCAGCCCTTCTCTGAGTCTGCTCTTCACCCACTAACAGGCTCACTTCTCAGTTCTCAGTCCCAAGAGGGAATGTGGTTGGATTTTCTGTGTGGGCCACTCAGGGGCCACAGGTCTATGCAAAAATCAGTTGTCTTGAAGCAGGTGCCCACCCACCACTCTGAGACAGGGGTAGAGTTGTGGGGGCAGAGGGTGGTTACCCGAGGTCCACATTCGGCCAGAGTGATAGGCAGGCAGGTTTCCTAGGAGAGCTGAGGCCCTGCTGGACATGTCTGCTCCTGACCCCAGCACTGAGCCTGTGACCTCCTGGGTGGCCAACATCAGCTAACCAGGGGACAGGGAGCTGTGGGGCCCAGATGGCCCAAGGAAGTGCCCACCTCTAAAATACACCTTCCTGTAAAAAGACAACATCTTAGTAAAATAATAGGAGTATGCCTACTGGGATCGAATTAAGGCAGGCGTGCAATTAGGCAGAGTCTCATGTTAATGTAAAAACATTCAAACCTGCAAAAAATTTTTGTGAGTTTATTTGAGCCAAACTGTCAACAATTACCTGGAGGCAGTATTTCAACGGATTGGGATAATGCTCCAGAGAATGGTGGTTTTTCATAATATACATTGCAATACATTGCAATCAAAGGAGGGGTTACATGAAATCCACTGGTGATAGATTAGAGAGGCGGGAGAAAAGCAAAGCAGGGGTAACCCTTGGGATTGGATAAAAAGTAAAATGATAGGGTAGTTAACAGTCAACAATTAACATGATAACAATAACAATGAAGGAATTTGTGGTATCTGTCCTGGCACCTAAGCACATTAGGTTGTGCCACCAAGGGGTCTGGAAAAAGGGAAGTTACAAGTTACCCAGACATTTCAAGGATATGTTATCATAGATGCAAAAAGACAGATAGGCTCAGTTAAGGTAAAGGTTGCCTTTGTCGGTGAGGATACCAGCCTAGGACATGACTACCCACCATAACTGCATTTAAAGTTTAATTCCAGACCATCCTTTGTGGTTACTTTAGGGAGTTTGCAAGCCCGCCATGCAGGCCTTCCCTGAGCTTGTCAGGTCAGCACGTGGCTGCTTTCGTGCACACCCAGCTCTGGTGGCGCCTCAGCAGGATCACTGCTTATTTTAACTCGACTTCCTCTTTTCATGTGGAGACAAAACCTCATACTCTTTTCTGAGCTTAGCCGCAGTTTCTAAACAACTCATTCCTTACACCTGAGTCTGCATAGAGCCACCAAATAAAACAAGGCTCCCAAAATATGAATCTGGCCTGAAACATTGCCAAGTGTGGCACCAAAGGCTTTCATCTCTTTCTTATGTTAATTACCTTAGCTCTTCTCACGGGGCTGCCCTCTTTCTGTGAAAGCCAGTGCCCCTGCATCTTCATTCTTTGCAGGGCGACCTGGAGAAGTGGAACCACGCACCGTGGCCCAGGACAGCCCCATTTCGGTCAGGAAGAAGAAGAACCTGACACTCGGTGCCTTTGGTCTCATTCCACTTTTGAAAAGTCAGAGCTGGGTGGAAAAGGTTAAACTAATTTCACTGGAACCCTTGCTTTAAGTACGCACAGAGCTGAGACTGCAGGAGTAGAGCTCACAGCAGCAAGTGTGTCTACACCTGGCTAGGCGTGGGATGCCCTGGGGAAGGATGGCCTCGGCCCCAGGAGGACAGGGAGGAAGGCGATGTAGCTTCTCAATGAGAGAGGCCTCTTTCCCTTCCCACAGTGGAGGTAACCTTTGATCACAAGTGGCATTTGGTCTTGTGGTGAATCTGTTCCCAGCTGGTTTAATTCCAGATTTTGCCAGTCATGTGGCCTCGGGTAAGGATGTAACTCCTCTGGAAAGTGGAAGTAACACACGCACGTGCCTCTCGAGCATGTGTAATACACCCACCCCAGGTGGGTGGGTGGCCTGGGGAGCCGCTGCCACCACCATGACTGTCTTTGTTCACTGAGAGGAAGCCGACATCAAACAAAGGATCTCGTCTGCTCACCAACATAAGTCAGGTCAGGTGAGGGGAGGAAGGGAAATGAGGAGAGAGAGGGAGAAAGAGAATGGAGTGAGAAGTAAAGAACAAATGAAAAGAAAAAAGGAGAGGGACAGAGAAAATGAAGAGAAAGGAAGAAAAGGTGAAGGAAGGAAGAGGGAGGAGTGGAGTGGATGAGGGTCAGGGGGCAGTTTTGACAGAAGAGATGGAAATGGGTGTGGTGCAAAGAGAGGGCAGAGAAGGGGGAGGTGGAGGAGAGGGAGACAGGTGGTATTCTAGAAGATTCTAGGCAGCATCTGGGGGACAGATTCTGTGGCCATTAGCTCTGCACCTTGCACTGTGGATTTCTGTGTTAAGTAATTGTCCAACAGCCCCTGTGACTAGAGCCTGAGCCACTGGTCCTCACGGATGGGCATCTCTGAGGGCAGGGGGAGGCCAAAGGAAGGCAGGGCAGCTCAGCCCCTCAGTTCTGAGTTCCCCACACCAAGAGTGGGTTTCTTATAAAACCCAAACTCCTTCTCTGACTGGAAAAGGACATGACCTGCTCTTGGAGGCTGGGTCAGAACAGTCTGCGAGACTCCTGCTACCTTTTAAAATGACTTCCTGCCCTAGCCGGTTTGGCTCAGTGGATAGAGCATCAGCCTGCGGACTGCAGGGTCCTGCATTCAATTCCAGTCAAGGGCACATGCCTGGGTTTCGGGCTCAACCCCCAGTAGGGGGCATGCAGGAGGCAGCCTATCAATGATTCTCTCTCATCATTGATGTTTCTATCTCTCCCTTTCCCTTCATCTCTGAAATCAATAAAAATAAATAAAATAAAACAAAATGAAATAAAATAAAATGACTTCCTCCTTGGGAGACTGAGGACATGTTTGAAGCAGTACAGCATCCTGATGGGCCAGCTGGAGCGTGAGTGAGGGGCGGCTTTTACAGGGCTCATGAAGTGGCCTTCAGGCTTGTCACCTAACTGACTGCCCAAACCCAAAGCCACAAAGTTCATGGGGCCCCTTGAGAAATGAGGCCCTGAAATAACAGAGGCTCCATTCCTACAACCCTGCCCCCTGGTTTGTTTTTTTCTGACATCTTTCCTATCAAGAAGAAGAAGAAGTAGAAACTAAAAACCAGACCTAGTCCCCAGTCACGTCAGTATTCGCTGTGGACTTCCTGTCATTTCTCCTGGTTGAGCTCGTATCCAGGATACTAAGTCAAGACGACACACACAGCTTGTAATGCGAGTGTAGGTGAAGAAGAAATCTGAAACTATCTGCCTCACAGAGGCTTTGGTATAAGCCAGTGGTTCGAGCCCTGGGTGAGAGACTCATGACTCAGTTCCTGGTCCCTGGGGCCCCCGGGGGGGGGGGGGGGGGGGGCTCGTCCCGTTGCTCTGGGCAGTGTGGCTTTCGGAAAGAAAGAGACGACAAAACAACTTTCTAAAAGCCGTTCCATCACAAGTGTCTGGTGGGTAAACGGTTTAGCCATTGTTATTAAACTCAGGAAGAGGGTGGCAGCTGTTATTGTTCTGCGTGGTCACTGAGTGAAGTAAAGATTCCGTACGAGCCCCCGGTGAAGGATGTGGCTCTAACGCACACTTCCTGACATTGCACAAGAGGGGTCAGAAAAGATGCCGGCAACTGTGCCAGGCAGGCAGGCTTCCCCAGAGGGGCTGGCCCAGCGGGAGTCCACAGTGGCCAAGCAGTCCCTTTATGCCTTGACTGCCATTTCTGAAAGCCTGCATTTTTATTTTATTTTATTCTATTACTAGGGGCCTGGTACACAAAATTTGTACACAGGTACCATCTCTAGGCCTGAGTTGGGATCAGGGCCATCTTCCCCAACTGCCCCCAGCCGGCCCCATCTGCCAGCTGGGGAAAGAGACCAAGAGGTGGTCAGTGGGTCTCACAGTGACTGGTCCAGTGGTTGTTCTGCCGTTAGGGTCAATTTGCATATTATTCTTTCATTATATAGGCTAGAGGCCTGGTACAAGGTTGGGGGGCAGATCAAGTGGCTTTGTCAGGAAGGATGTCCAGAAGACATCCAGTCTATTGGGTCTAATTAGCATATTACCCTTTCATTAGTATAGATTTTACAGGTCTGTTTTCTAAGCTTCTGGATATCTCAAAACATCTTCCAGTTGCCTTCCCATTCAGAAGGGAATTTGGTGGAGATAAAATTCTTGGGAACCAAGTTATCCCTCCAAACGCCATCCTGGTTCTCCATTCCTTGAGAAATTTAGTAATATAAATAGTCGCAAAGGCAACATCCAATGCATTGCAGAGAGCCAGTTTTTTTCCTGCTCTGAAGCTGGTGGGGGTTCCTTTCCATCCCTGTCATTTCTTTCCATTGCTAGTTCCTGGAATGTGTTGAGCCTATTTGTTTTGCAAACTTAGGCCTTGCTTTGGCTCAGAGGACTTTCCTCTTGTCTGATCTTTGTGTATATTTCTATTCCAGCCCTTCTGCTTTCTATTTGCCATCCTATGTACAAACGACTGTCTTTACTCCCCACCCCCTGCCATCTTGTCCCTGCTTCTTCGGCTCCGAGCTCCGGCTCACCTCATCCCAGGACCTGGACCCATTTCCTCTTTGTTGCCCAAAACAGTTTTCACCCGGCAACCACACAGAATTAGGATGCAATAGTAACCAAGGAGATGTGAAGGGAAAGTTCTGCGGGGCTTCTGGGAAAGGTTGATTTGTCTCAGGTGAAATGGTCCTTTTTCTCCCTCTGGAAGCTGTCACAGGAGGTGATGGCTGGGGCTGCCGCTGCCGTCTTGCAAGCACAAGGATAGGAGGCTGGAGAGTGAGGCAGTGAGCAGAGCAGAAAGATGAAATGAGCCTGGGTCCTCAATGATGCCACTGAATTAACGGAACAGAATTCGCCAGCCTGGCCGCTGCCCTGCCTCCAGACTTCCTGTTTATGAGATAATGGATTCCTTTTTTGTTCAAGTAGCCAAATTAGGGTTTTCTGTTACCTGATGCTATAAGAATTATAAGATACAAAGGCTTGGATTATCCTAGGGGGAGTTCGGAGCAGAAAAGGAAAATTTAAATTGAACATCAAGTGTCACTGCACCACAAGTCATGGTCTGGTACCCATAGTTCCTGACTTCCTTCTCTCCGAGGCTGTGGCCTGCACCATGCTACTGGGACCATTGCCACCTCCCGGACATTCCCTATGACGTGTCTGATGTGTCTCTATGCCAAACATTCTGGGGTGGGGGAGAGGGGTAATATTCCTTTCTTCAACTCTAGCCAGAAAAAGCTAAAAAAAAACAATAAATATTTTAGCGATTACTTACTTATTGCAGAATGGTTTAATGTCTCCTGTCAAGTTTACCCTTCAAGATCAGGTTCTGGGGCCCTAGCCAGTTTGATTCAGTGGCTAGAGCATTGGTCTGTGGACTCAAGGGTCCTGGGTTTGATTCTAGTCAAGGGCACATGCCCGCATTGCAGGCTCGATCCCCAGTAGGGGGCGTGCAGGAAGCAGCCAATCAATGATTCTCTCTCATCATTGATGTTTCTTTTCTTTTTTAAAAAAATATGTTTTATTGATTTTCCACAGAGAGGAAGGGAGAGGGATAGAAAGTTAGAAACATCGATGAGCTGCCTCCTGCACACCCTGTACTGGGGAAGTGCCCCAAACCAAGGTACATGCCCTTAACTGGAATTGAACCTGGGACCCTTCAGTCTGCAGGCCGACGCTCTATCCACTGAGCCAAACCAGTTCTGCTCATCATTGATGTTTCTATCTCTCTCTCCCTCTCCCTTCCTTTCTGAAATCAATTTAAAAAAAAATTTTTTTTTAAAGATCAGGTTCTGGGCCTTGGCCCAGTAACTTAGTTGGTAGAGTATCATCCCACTACACTAAGGTTGTGGGTTTGATCCCTGGTCAGGGCGCAGACAAGAAGCAACTGATGAAGGCATAAATAAGTGTCACAACAAAACAAAGTTTCTCTCTCCCATGCGCTTTCTCTCTCTTCCTTCCTCTCTCTTTCTAGAATCAATTTTTAAAAAATCAGGTTCTGGGTCTGAACTTCAGATATGCAAGAGGCTGCCTGAAGTTGCCCCTAATAGAAGAGAATCTTTCCTCTAAGAAAATGCCTCACTGGAGAGAGCTTCTCTGATTACTCCATGAAACTATCTACCCACTCCCACCTGTCCCTCCCCAACCCCTCACCTGCTCTCTCTTCTTCATAGCACTTGTAACTACCTAATTTATATACTTAGTACTTGGTGTGTTTATTGTCTGACCGAGAACTGCTCCTGGTATATGGTGGGCACTCTATAATAAATATTTACTGAATGAATTAATTCTGCTGCCTCCTAAGACTTTAGAAAAATCTGCATGTTCCATTTAAAATTGTGACTTGTTTTGGTTATCATTCTTTGTTGTTAATTCTCACTGGAGGATAGTTTTCCATTTATTTATTTGTTTGGTTGTTTATTTATTTGTTTGTTTATTTATTGGAGAGAGTAAAAAGGAAGGGGAGAGACAGAGAGAGAGAAACATCCTTGTGAGAAAGATACATTGATTGGTTGCCCCTGACCAGGTCCAGGGATTGGGCCTGCAACTGAGATGCCTGCCCTTGACTGGAATTGAACCCAGGACTCTTCAGTCCATGGGCTGGCACTCCATCCATGGAGCCAAGCCAGTCAGGCACAGTTATTGTTCTTAAACTGGTCATCACAGTGCCCACCGCGTCTGTCGACTTGTTTTTAGTGCCTTGGTCGGTTTCCTCTGCGTTCTGGGCTCAGTGCTCTGGTCGAAGACTCGCTTGTGCTGTCACTCCCTCTGACGTGGGTTTTGATTTTGATATTGAGTTTTTCATTGTGGTGCAAGCCTGCCTTATGTGACCAACACCCTCTGTCACTGGTCCTGCTGTCTATTATCTTTCTTGTGGTTTTTTACTCCTGGGTATTAAAGGCTTTGCCTTTTCACATCCACACCAGGATGTCAGCTGCTTCCCAGCATGTTTTACTAGTTCCTGTGCAGCATTTTCAGAGAAGGCTTCCTCCGGGTCTTATTCTCGCTGGCCTCTGTTTCCTCCTCTGAAACATTGGGGTAACGATGGTGCTTCTCACATAGGGAGGTTTTCAGGACCAAAGCCAGGGTTTATGAGAAGCACAGAGTGCAGTGCCTGACACATGACTCAGTGAATCATTGTTGAGTAATCAATGAATATGCCTGCTCACTGGGCCTGTATAACCCCATCTTTGGAGGACTTGGGAAGCCAGAGGCAGGGTACAGGGCAGGGGTTGGTGCCAGGGGTCCCATAGGCAGCAGTAAGAGAGAGCCTGGAGGATACCCAGGGGGTCAGAGGCAAGATCCCGTAACTCTCAGGGGGCCCCACCTCATTATCCCTTTTCATAATTTCTCTTGCTGATTGAGCCCTCCTTATTAGGAGCCAGACACTTGCTATACACTCTTTAATTGAATCCTGTGAAGGAGGTATTATCATTATTCTCATTTTAAATACAAGGGAACTCGGGCTCAGATGGGCTAACACTGTTTGCTTGGCTCATAAAACAAGTCAGTGACCTGCCATGTTGTGGTGAAGGGTCAGACCACTGTCCTCCTCCTTGGTTTGGCCCTTGGTCATTGAGATGCCACCGCTAGAAGGTGAACGCCAGATTGGGTCTGGTGCTGCTCTCAGGTTTGGCTGCTGGCCTTTGCTTTCCTAGCCACAGAAGGTTGGGCCCAGCTATGGAAGCAGCTGTGAGCTGCATGGTATTTGAGCCATTAGCCTTCTTGAATGAGGCTCAAGATTGGCCCTGCTCTTAAGCTGGGTCCAGTCAGGGTATAGCTGTACCTCCTGACCATATTCCTTGAGGGTTAGCATGACCTAGCTCAGCGATTCCCTGGAGCCACCTGTTCATCTCCTCATTCATTCAGAAAATATTAGTTGGGCATCGGTGATACGATAATCAACCTCATGACACAGTTCCTGCGCTCAAGGGACCTTCAGCTGAGAAACTGAAGACAAGTAACTATCAAGATCATCCTCTGAGCCCTAACCAGTTTGGTTCAGTGGATAGAGTGTTGGCCTGTGAACCAAAGGGTCCTGGGTTCAATTCAGGTCAAGGGCATGTACCTCAGTTACAGGTCCCTCCCCAGACGCATGCAGGAGGCAACCAATCAATGTCTTTCTCTCACATTGATATTTCTCTCTGTCTTTCCCTCTCTTCCACTCTCTCTAGAAATCAATGGAAAAATACCCTCGGGTGAGGATTAAGAAAAAAAGAAGAGTATACCCTGGACCCCAAATCTCTATAGCTTGAAGTAGAGGTGATCAGTTAGTCATTTTTACAAAGAGATTCACCATATGAGCCTAGGAAGTTTCTAAAGTCCCTTCATTTTCAGCTGTTCCCTGGGAGGCTGATGGCCTGTCCGTCCACCATAATTTTGCTCCCTCATGACTTGGGAGAAAGGGTTCTGAAATCTTGAAATGAAGAAATGTGCTTTCTAAAATCCAACGTCTCCAGCAAATGTACACTCTTAAGTCTCTCAGAAGAGGCCTTAGCTCCTCATATTGGGGCAAGGACAGACCATGAGAACATAGTCCAAGGCTGTAAAGAGGGAAACCAGACAATAGAATGGCTCTCTCTTCCTGGAAAGACATTGAGGAGGTAGTTACCCCCATGAACAGAAACTCCTCCCTGCCCTAGGATCTTAGCATTTGCTCTGACCTCTGCCTAGAACTGTGACCCCAGATCTCCATGTGGCTGACTGCCCTGATGTTACTCCCAGGTCTCCCCATATAAAGTCATGCCCTGCCCCAATTATCATTCTCCATTATACCCCTATTTATTTTTCTTCTTAGTCCTTAACAGTGTCTGCATCGGTATTAGTTTCCTGTTGCCACTGTAGCAAATTACCACACAGGTAGTGGTTTAAAAACAACACAAGTTGTTATCTCAGTTCTGGGGACTGAAAGTTTGAAATGGGTCTTACCGGGCTAACTCAGGTGTTGGTAAGACTGAGTCTGGATGCTCAAGGGCAAATTTGTGTTCTTGCCTTTTCCACTTTCTGGGGGGCACCTGCACTCCTTGGCTCGTAACCCCTTTTTCCACCTTCAACCCAGGCAAGGCTTTCTCACGAGGTCATCTCTCTGATTCCGACTCTCCCACCTCCCTCTCTCCCTTATGAGGATCCTCAGATCAGGGTGGGCCCACCTAAATAATTCAGGATATTCTCCTTATCTCAAGGTCAGTAATTCCCTCTGCATCCTGGATCCCCCACCTCTATGTAACTTAACGTCTTGACCGGTTCTGGGGATCAGGACACATGTCTTTGAGGGGGTCATTGCTCTGCCCACCACAGCGACTATCTTTATTCTTTATACTCTCATTTATTTGTCACTTGTCAAAGAGAAACAGCAATCGATTGCCTTCCGTACGCTCCCCAGAGATCGAACCCACAGCCTAGGTATGTGTCCTGACTAGGAATAGTACTTGCAGTCTTTTGATGTCTGAAACGATGCTCCAACTAACTGAGCCACCCGACCAAGGCGCGACCTTGGTCTGTTTTGCTCACCACTGTTATCTGCACCTCCTGCAAGAGCATCTGGCACATAGTAGGTGCTGAATAAATATTGGCTAAATGGTTGAATGAAGGGCTAAATTTTTAATGTGAGCGAGGGAGGAAAGGTCTCCATTTTTTTTTCCTCTAAAAGGAAGGCAGTGAACTGGAGACCTCAAAGGCCTCATGCTCTAAAAGGCTGTGATTCCTTCTGAAACAATGACATCAACAAAGACTTAGGAGGAAGGACTGTCCAGGGTGGCTGTTTCATAATCTGCTCTGTGGCTTCGGCACAGTGACTGCCATAGGGATAGGGTCTGGGGTGAAGTGAGGAGTGTGGGGGCGAGCTGCAGAGTTCATTGAGGGGCCGCCCCAGGCTTCATCTCCCCCGAGGCAGCTTCTCCCCACGCTGACTCCCAGGCGAGGACTCAGAGCTTGTCTGCCAGCTGTCACTTCTGTCTGCCAGAGTACCTCGAGAGTTTCACAAAAAGAAAAGAGGCAGCCAGAAAGCATCTCTGGGATATGTAGCTAAGGATAAAAATACTCCTCTAGCTCCTGCAGTAGGAAAATGGAGAAAGCTCCTATTCTGGGACCACTGGGACCAGGCCAGCTTCCAAAAGATGACCTTTAGTATCGGTGAGCCTGTACAATGATAATCACCATCTACATCCCACAAACCCATCAGTGTGGGGGTCCAATCTTGAAGGAAATGTGCTTCAATCATCCAGCATCTTAAACAATGACCCTTTGCTTAGGGTCATTATTTAAGAGAAAAGGGGAAATGGAAACAGTGAAGATGAGTTTCCTTCCTCACATGTGTCAGAGGAAAATGGCTCTTTTAAAGGCAAATGTTGAATATTGGAGGGGGAGGAGGACTTAGAGACTCCCAACTGCACCCCTTCCTCTCCCTATTTTCCACGCTCTCTTCTGTCTTGAGACGGATTGAGCCGGGCCTTGGATCCAAGGCCCATGACTGGCTCTGGCCCCCAAGTGCCCAGGGATAACTCCTCCGGGGTCCCTCATCTCCACCCTGCACCCAGCCTTCTGTGCCCCTCGGCCCCACCTTATGCTTTGACCTAAAAGAGTCTATTCCTGCCGATGTGGGTAAACATATTTTGACCCCGTGGTGAAAATGGTTACACAGGAAGAAGCAGAAAGATCAAATAGCAAGTCCTGAGAGAAATGGGGAAGTAGCCGACTTCCGATCTGAGTGCTGCCCACGTCTTGCTGTCTACACAGCCTGCCTTAGACCTCGGAATTACTCTCAGGCTAACTTTTCTTTTCTTTTTATATTAAGAAGGGTTACTGCAGATCAGCATGTGCTATCTTTGCTTTGTCTCTTAGGAAGGTAGTCTGTGATAGTGTGGAAGTTCAAACCGAAAATATAAAATAGAGCTAAAATCCCCCAATACTGAAACAGGCTTTGCTTCTTGGGACCCTGACAATGCAAATACATTTCTCTAAAATTTAACTCTAGACCCAGTAATGTTTTTGGCATCTTGAAAATGGGCACAAATACTTTATGTAAAGCACATGGATGCTCACCGAGGCATTCTTTAAATGTCGACAGTCCTCTGATATTTGGGGGTGAGAAGATTTGCAATAATTTGGCAATAATAGCATCATACCTAGTCAACTAGAACAAACTTTGCAAAATTTCAAGCAGGCTATGATTCTCTTTCAAAATTAGTGGATGGCCCGGCCAGTGTGGCCCAGTTGGTGGGTGTCATCTGTGCATCACCAGTTCCATTCCCGGTCAGGGCACATGCCTAGGTTGCAGGCTCGATCCCCATTAGGGGCATGCAGGAGGCAGCAGATCGATGTTTCTCTCCCTCTCCTTTTCTCTCTCTCTCAAATCAATAAAAACATATTTAATAAAATAATATAGAAATCACTGGGTGAAAGTAGTCAAAAGATACAAACTTCAAGTTATAAAATAAAGTGTCCTGGGGGTGTGATGCATAGCATGGCGGCTCTAGTTAATAATATGGTATTGTATATTTGAAAGTTGTGGAGAGAGGAGATCTTAAAAGTTCTCATCCCAAGGGGAAAAAGTCACTGTGTGGTGATGGATGTCAACTAGACTTACTGTGGTGATTATTTCACTATACTAGTATATATAAATATCGAATCATTATGTTGTACACCTGAAGCTAATATAATATGTCAATTATATCTCCACTTTTTAAAATGTAAGAAACAGCTATTGGGAACATTGCCTACGAATAAAGAGTAGTAATCATATTAATAATAGCATCATGGCTTGGAGTCCTTATGCCAGACAGAGCTCCCTCCACTGTCATTCCCACGGTGGCTTCAGGCAGAGCCCAAGAGATGCTCTAGGGCAGGACGATGCATTCAACAAAACAAGCACTGAGAGCAGAAAGTGAGAGCAGGCCCTTGCCATCTCCAGCCTTCTCTCCTCCAAGGGGTAACCACTGCTAGAGGTATGGCATTTCCAGTTTTGTGAATTTAAATAGAGATATGAGCCTGTACAAATATATATATATATATACATATACATATATATGTATATGTATATATATATATATATATTTGTATAAATTGGACGAGTTGTACATATTGCCTGAAATTTTCTTTCTTCCCATGACAATCTGCCTTTCACATCTACCCAAGGCAGTTCACATACCTCTGTGCTTTGTGAGGTAGGGCAAGGAAGGGTATTTTCTTTTCTTTTTTCCTGAGATGTAATTGACACATCACATTGTATTCGTTTGGGTATACAACATAATGATTTGATGTTTGTATATATTGTGAAATGATCACCACAATAGGTTTAGATAACATCCATCACTGAATTTTTTTCTTGTGATGAGAACTTTTAAGATCTGCTCTTTTAGCAACTTCCAAATAAATAACACAGTATTGTTAACTATAGTTTTTTAACTATTGTGTTTTAACTTTGTACTTAACTGTCATGCAGTACAGTTCACCATACTCCCACAGGCAGACATTTAGAGAATTTCTTCTTCTTTTTTTTTTTTTCCTGGTTATTGCTACAAAAGCAAGGCTTGTATGTGCCTCTGTTTCCTTCAAGACGAAATATTACTAGGTTGTAGGAATGCATATTTTTACTGTAGCTACAGCAACCTCACCCTGCCAGAGCCTCTTCCAAAGAGCCAGCATCCGTCCGATGCCACGTGGTGTCTACCATGTCCCCACATTGTCTCATTCCTGGATATTAACAGTCTCTGAGATTTTCACCAAATAGTGGGCGAAACATGTAACCTCAATATTTTATTTTGCATTTCCCTCATTGGAAATGATGGGAAACACATTTTCATACCTGGATTGGCTGCTTATATTTCTTTACTCATGAACTGCCTGTTTATATTCTTTGTCAGTCTTTCCCTTTTTAAAAAATCTGATTTTAAAAAACTCTTCATATGTTTTGCATAATAATTTTTGGTTATGTGTGCTGTCACTTCTAAAAATATTTGCTGCCAGTTCATTTGTGATGTGGAAGTTTACAACTTTTCTATAGTCAAATGTATTCATTTATGGACTCTGGGTTTCGTGAGTCACTCATTTCAATATTATTTATCCAGGGAAAATGTCGTTTTTTTCCTAGCACTTTGGTAATATGCTTTTAAGTCTAGCTCTTTATTTATTTTTACATTTAACATAAGACAGGGACTATCCACAATGGATAGCCATTCCATATATCATACAGTCCATCCTTTTCCATTGATTCAAAATGCCATCATACCACATGCTAAATTCCCACATAGTCCTAATCTGATTTTGGACTCATTCTGTTCCACTGGCTGGTAAATCTTCCTTGCCTCAGTTCCTACTGTTTCATTCCTAAGGCTTTAGTGTGTGTGTGCCCAACCGTCCAACCAAGTGCTTATTTATTGTTCTCTTTAGTCCTTGGTAGTCCCCATGTATGTCCTTTTCCAGGTGAATTTTAAAATCAGCTTGCAAAGTTCCCTAGAAACGACAGTTGGAATTTTCTATGTAATGCTTTGAATGTATGGGTTAATTAGAAGGTCACTCAAATCCTCATAGCACTGAGCTCTCCTATTAGCGAACATGGCATCTCTTTCCATTTATTCAGATGTTCTTTTGTGTCTTGTTTATCTTGGCTTCATATAATTCTTTTTATTTGTAAAGATTTTTTCATTGATTTTTACAGAGAGAGGAAGGGAGAGGGGGAAAGGGAGGAAACATGCCTCGGTTGAAAGCACTACATAGATCCCCTGCCTCCTGCACCCCTACCAGAGATGGAGCCCACAACCTAGGCATGTGCCCTGACCAGGAATTAAAACAGCAACTTCTCAGTGCATAGGGACAATGCCCAACCAACTGAGCCACACTAGCCAGGGTTCTATATTGTTCTTACTTCTTCCCTGTTACTGTGTGTGAAGTATTTTTAGTGACTTTGGCAAACAGAAAATATAACATTTTCTGATTGGGTTCTGATTGGGGAAGTTATGGTTTTCGAAGAGCTAATTTCTGAATTAGCTCACCAGTTTTAATCATTTTATAAAAATATGTTTTTATGGATTTTAGAGAGAATGGGAGAGGGAGAAAAAGACAGAAACATCAATGATGAAAGAGAATCATTGATAGGCTGCCTCCTGCACGCCCTGCACTGGGAATTAAGCCTGAAACGTGGGTATGTGCTCTGACCGGGAATTGAACCATAACCTCTTGGTTCAAAGGTCGACACTCAACCACTGAGCCATGCAGGTAGGGCTTAATCTTTTTTTGAATGCATTATTATTATTATTATTATTATTATTATTATTATTTTGGCCTTCTCTGGGTACATGATCTTGGGATCTGCAGATAATGATAGATTTGTTTCTTCTTTTCAATATGATTAATTTGGGGAAAGGAGAGTTGTTTGGGTTTGTTTCACTCTGGCTGGACCTGCCGTGCTATGAGGCAGGTCAGCGGCAATGACATTCATCATTGTCTTGTTTCTGATGGCCGAGATGTTTCTGCTCTGGAAGGAGGATACCAAACAAAGACAAGAAGTAAAATGAGAGTGCCAAGAGGAGGCATCCACCAAACCATGCCCACCTGGAATGGTGGAGTAGATGGGAAGCTGCTAAGTACTGCTCAGTGGTCAGTGCCCAATGGGACCTTGTCTCTGACCTAGCCCATTGCTCCAGACTAATGAGCTCTCTTTCATTTTGGTTCTGCCTGTCACCCAGTGATTCTCTCTCATCATTGATGTTTCTATCTCTCTACCCACCTCCTAGATCCTAATCTGAATCACTGATGTATGAGAGGGAGAACCCAACAGCACCAGAAACCTTTATCCAGACTGACATTGGTGTAGTCTCATCCTAGCCCACATTCCTTCAAAAATCACAGATGAGCCCTAGCCGGTTTGGCTCAGTGGATAGAGGATTTGCCTGCAGACTGAAGGGTCCCTCCCAGGTTCCATTCCAGCCAAGGGCACATGCTTGGGTTTCCGGCTTTATCCCCAGTAGGGGGCATGCAGGAGGCAGCTGATCAATGATTCTCATCATTGATGTTTCTATCTCTCTTCCTCTCTAAAATCAATAAATATATATTTTAAAAATCACAGATGAATATCACAAAATGCTCTATTGAAATCTCTATATATTATATCAAAGAGCACAAATTCATAGCCCAACTTGTATGTGGGTTTGGTGTTCTGTTTGCCTGACATATTTTTAAAAATTATGAGCTAGTTAAAAGCATTTCTTAGAGTTTAGCAATTTTATATAATAGTCTGAATTTTCAGCTTTCCTTGAAAAATTTGAACATCTGATAACCTTAGGCCTATATTACCCCCTTGGGGATGAACAGAGAATAGTGGAAGAATCCCCTTTTCAATGAAGCATTTCTCTTCAGTGTGCCATAGTCCCCACCTCTCCCTACTGCCTCACTTCCATATTGTCCCACTGGTTTACATAAAATCTGCCTGGCCTCTGTAGGCAATTGAACTGTAATCTCTATCAGATACAACAAATGATCCAATTCATTAGGCTAGCAAACATACCAGTACATTGACTTACTATTATGTAAATAAAATAAGAAAAAGTTCACTTGACTTGGTCTGTTCCCAGTGAATTCCTGCTGGTTTTTAGGATCACGCCTTGCTTTGGCACATCTTACAAAGCTGACTCTTAGTAAGCTGACCTAGATTCATGCCTGGGATGGACATAATGCTCACTCAATTATGATCCACAGAAGAGCCATTTTACCTGTTGTGAAAATCACAGCTTCCCTGGCCTGCCTTCGGCCAGCTGGCCCTCCTCTTCGCTCTCTGCCAGTTGTGAGCACCCCGTGGTTGAGCTCTCTCACCCAGACTTCTCGTCCTCCCCTGGGATGAAGCTTGGATTTTGTAGAGCAGGTATAGTGGCATTCGCCTTTTCTGTCAGGCTTTGGTCCCATGACAGGAGTGCCTTATCACTTCCCCAGAGCAGCAGAAGCCTGCAAACGGTGACTTTCGGTTCCTCTGACAGGCACATGTTTACCAGAATCTGATCACCTAAACAGAGCCTCTCTCCCCAAAGGTCTAGAGGGAGCCCTGCTGGGGAGCCGGAGGGTTCACATTTGTCACACCATCTTACCAACACTTGGCTATCATCCCTTTCCAGCTTCTAGCCTCAGACAGTCCCACCTACCCATGAAGGCAGACTGGAAGCTTCCCATTTCTGACCTAGGCTTTTGCCATCTTTTAGTAAAAAAGTGTTTTTCCTAACTGAACAGTAACCCCTTCCACATTTCCCCCAATGAATCATTAACTGTCTTTTGTTTTAATAATTTAAATATATATATATAATTGATTTTTAACAGAGAGGAAGGGGGAGGGATAAAAAGTCAGAAACATCAATGAGAGATAAACACCAATCAGCTGCCTCTTGCACATCCCCTACTGGGGATGTGCCCACAGCTAAGGTACATGCCCTTGACCGGAATCAAACCTGGTACCTTTCAGTCCATAGGCCGACGCTCTATCCACTGAGCCAAACCGGTTACAGCTCTTTAACCATCTTGTGTCAATGATATCTTTTCCTGTCCCAGTATTTCTTATAGAGGTTGGGGCCATGCTGACAGAAAGGGCAGTGTGCTCAGGAGGCTGGGATTGAAGGGATGATTTTGCCTAAGTAGTCCATGTCGCTGTGTTACCTGCAGTGGCAAGCAGTTGACAACCAGTTCCCCAGGGAAGAAAACAAAGCCTGATTTGCAGTGGCTGCCCATTTCTGCCGTGCAAATATTCTCGCCATGGTGGCCACATTTAACAACCAGCTCTTGGTGTTCTGGAAAAATTGGGTTTTGAGCCAGCAGAGGTTGGCACAAGCTGGCATGAGCCAGCAGCAACTTACACCAGCCTGGGTGTTGTAAACGCACACCTGCTGCTGTTCTGGTGAAGTCTGCATGCTGCTGGGACTATAGGTGTCTTTATTAGAGACTCTGGCGGCTCATTAGCAGTCAGACAGATTAATAATCACTTTGTCTCACCTAGAGCCCTTTAAATCCCCAAAGCCTTGCTTCTAAGTTATTTTCATTCCATTTTGCCCATTCCTTTTTTATTACCTTTGGGGAGGATATATTTTTTATACCTGACTCCTTTTTTCCCCTTAATTTTATTTTTGAATTGTTTATTGCAAGGGTATAAAATACAATTGATTTTTATATTGATTTATATTTCCAACTTGCTAAACTCGTTTATTAGTCCTAATAGATTTTTAGTGTATTCTTTTTTTTCTTTTTTTATTCTTTAAAGTGTTACAAATAGTAGTACATATGTTTTCCTTCCCCCCCCCATTGTCCTCCCTCCAATCTCCCCTAACCCCCAGCACATGTCCTCACCTGCCCCCTCCCCCTCGCCCCAGTGTCTTGTATCCATTAGTTATGCTTATATGCATACATACAAGTCCTTCGGTTGATCTCTTACAGTCCCCACCCTCCACCCTCCCCAGCCTTCCCCCTGTAGTTTGACAGTCTGTTCAATGCTTCTTTGCCTCTATATCAATCTTTTCCCCCTGTTTCTTTTCTTTAAAAAGTATACCTGGCTCTTTTACTTAATTTTCCATTTCTCTGAGCACCAGTAGTGTTTTATCTGAAAAATAAGAGTTGATCATATATTAGCATACTCAACACACAGTAGGTACACAGCAAGTACTCCATGATGATAATGACTCTTCCTGACTGAGAGCCTTGCCCTGGATTTATATGAGCTTCTTAAATCCTCACCCAAGTTACGCTTTTATTGATTTTAGAGAGAGTGGAAGGGAGAGAGAGAGAGAGAGAGAGAAACATCAAGGTGAGAGGGAAACATTGATCACTTACCTCCCGTCCACACCCCAAACAGAGATCAAACCCCCAACTGGGTATATGCCCTGACTGGGGATGGAACCCACGACCTTTTGGTGTACAGGATGACACTCAAATCAACTGAGCCACACCAACCAGGAATATATGAGCTCATTTAAACATCTGGTTGAGTGGGTCTTAGAATCTTCATTCATGGAATAGGAAATTGGCTGAGCCTTAGAGTTAAATACCACATTCCAGGTCACACAGCTTGTTAGTGGTAGGACTAGGATTTGAATTTGTAGCTCACATGGCACTTTTTAAAAGTTAGGTGCAAGCATTTAAAAATCTGAGATTTTATCTAAGAATCTGGATTTTTACCTTCCCTGGAATATTCTGAAATTCTAAAACTCTAGGCCTATGTTACCCCCTGGGGATAAAACTGGAGCTAAGTGGAAGCCAATCCTTAAAAGGGACAGTTCTTCAATCTGGCGCTGTCCCCTAGTGTCTTACACTCTGCTACTTCACTCATGTCAGGCTTCAGATTTTGTGTTCATACTTGTGGACCACACCGCTTTCTAACTAAATGTTAGTTTCCCTTGCCAAGTCCTTCCTCCATATTTGACCAAGGGAGAAACGTACACGGAGGATTTTGGTAATTCAAGTCAAATCAGAAAGGTCACAACAAAGTGAAGGACCCATCTTTCGCAACCGGGCTACGTGAGCAAAACTGCTGTGCGGCAGAGTAATCTCACTCTAAAGCAAGGTCTTTACCGCTGGTTTGATCCTTCTAGCCCCAGAATGCACGTGCATAACCCTTCCTTTAACTGGCAACTGTTCGAGTGAGTGTCTTTATTTGAATGTGTTCTTTTACAATGTTTATCGCTGTTTTGTGTACATGCATTTTTAATTCACTGAGGTGAATTCATAGCTTTTATTCTGATTTCTACTTTCTTGATTTAAGGATCTTTTAAAGATCTTCTATGTTGATGCATTTATTTTTTTTAAATATATTTTATTGATTTTTTTACAGAGAGGAAGGGAGAGGGATAGAGAGAAACATCGATGAGAGAGAAACATTCATCAGCTGCCTCCTGCACACTCCCTACTGGAGATGTGTTCGTAACCAAGGTACATGCCCTTGACTGAAATCGAACCTGGAACCCTTCAGTCCACAGGCCGACGCTCCATCCACTGAGCCAAACCAGTTAGGGCAATGTTGCTGCATTTAAATAATCTTTGTTTCTGGCTCCTGCATAGCACCCTATATAATCTTGAGCACATTTTACCCTTCTACTGTCCCAATCGTGGGCACCCAGTTTCCCTCCAGATCTCTGCCACCACAAATTTGTGATGACCCTCTATATAGATGGCCCAACATGAGCCAGGGGTGAAATCACTGGGTCATAGGATACTACATATTTAATTGTCTACATTGTGTTTGACGGCTCAGCAGAATGGCTGCACTGATCTGTACTCCTGGGATTCTTTATAAAACACAGAGTTTAAGGGAGGAATGACAAGAGAGAGGACTTTAAAATATATAACATCCATTAGTTCAAAATAGGTTTGCTTGCCTCCAGCCCGGGGGCCAGAACACAAGCAGAGAAATTGGAGAATGGCAACCTTTCAGAGTCCAAACGCCCAGGGCTGTCACATACAGGGAAAGTCATTTGGCCCTTCTGAGCCTCGGTGTCTTTATCCTTAAAATGGGAAGACCAATAGAAATTTAAGTGAGGTTGTTTGGATAGTCAAAAAAATATTCTTCTTTTCCTTCATTCATTCTCAGCATGGAGGTAAATTCATGAGGCATTTTGTAAATGTTGGGTTTTGTGTGTGCCCAGTCTCATTTAGGGCATTTTTTTTTCCCTTTGTCACTGGCTAAAGGATTCACAGGGCCAGAGGCCCAGCTACACAGTGGGGCTTTGAACTGGTCTGTGCAAAAGTTAAGGCAGGATGTGTGCTTAGCCAGGGTCAAGAGTGGGGTTGGGGCAGGGGCGGGGAGGAGTAGGAGTATTGGTCTTCTTAGGTAGCCATGTTTGGGAAGGAAGCTAAGGAATTCAAATCTGATCAATTCTTCCATAAAGTGGGAAGAAATTCCAGATTCTTTGCTTTTGATGAAAGGCCTGAGGATAAATCCTTGGATCAGCTGTTGAGGGAGGGCTTGAAATAGACAAGTAAAAGGATTGATTTGAGAATTGACCATCATAGGTCAAGTTCTCCCAGAAGCTGGCCCTGAGCTTGGGTACCAGTAATTCAGTAAAGAATGGCTTCCAGGAGAACTAGTGAGCGAGAGGGATTCAGGATAGTGGAGCAGAGAGGCCAAGCAAAGGTGAATTTTCAGGTGAAGTCTCAGACCTGCCTAATCCCACAAGGAGCTCCGAGGTGTGAATAATGTACCTTAGGATTTGTCCTGCATTGAGGCAAAGAGCTGGGCTTTTTGCACATACACTCCAGGTACATGTTGGCTATCTGGGGTGGGCCCAGGGAACATAGAACTCCCCAGTTTCTTCTCAATTTCCCTAGGAATGAGGTTGCCCCAGTGCCCAAGGATAATCATTTCAGGTTACAGGTTTAGCAGCAAAGCAGAGAGCCCACAGAAGAGGGAGGTTGGGACCACAGAGCAGTACAGGGATCTAGAGGAACTGTGTAGGACACTAACAGCATTCCCTATAGAACCTAACTACAACCACAGATTGATATGAATACCCAGACTTGGCACAAGCTGTTCCCTCTGTCTATCGTGGTATCTCCCTTGCTCTTCGTCTGGACAACTGCTTTCATCCTTTGCATCTCAGCTTAAGTGTTGCCCCTTTAACAAATAATTCCCTGACCCACTAGGCTTAGCCCCTTGTAATATTAACCTTCCAGAGTGTTGTCTTCCCCACAGGCCTCTGCACCTTATAATTATTTACTTCATTGTTTATTGTCTCATGTCTTGTTTCTGGGTCTGTGTGGGTCCCTGCTGAATGCCCATGGCCGAGCCCCTGGTGGGGCACATGGTAAGAGCTTAGTAACTAGGTGTGGGCTGCCTGTTGGCTAGATGAGCCCCGGGCTCTGGTTTATTCCAGCCCTACTCAGGTGTAGGAGGTGGATTGGGGACCTGATTCTAAATCACAGGGAGGGCCTACACAGGGAGTGGAGGGTGACTTGGGAACAGGTGTCTGGTGGCCACAATGTCAGAAAGATAACAAGGCCTAGAGAGGTCTGAAGGCCTCAGAGGAGGAGATTGAAGAATGGGGGCCTCTAGGAGACTAGAGAGCTGACATGCTGGGAATAAAGACACAGAACTTAAAGATTTGTTCATTGTGGGGGCGAAGTCCCACTAATAAAACAAGTTGTATGACACTGAACAAGTTACCAAATCTCTTGAAGTTTCAGCTTCTTCGTGGGTAAATGGAGATAATTATGCCATAAAGTTTCAATAAGAGGAAGACTCAGGAAAAGTCCATTCTTCCCTTCAAATTTGTATTTGTCAGTGTTTGCTGTGTAACAAACACTCAAAAATCTCAGTAGTTAACATTTATTTTCTTCTCCTGGGTCTGCAGTCAGCTGCGGCTGGCTGATCTGGGCTGAGCTCTCCTGGACTCAGCTGGACTCAAGTCAGGTCCAGGTCTGCTCCTCATGTCTTTATTCTTGGCCCTGAAGAGCTGGAGGGTCTCAGGGGCAGATCACCAGTGCCCAGGCAAGCAGAAACCCACAATAACTGTGAAGCCCAAAGTTTAGTACTGGCACTTTTAACACATTGCCTTGGTCAAAGCAAGCTGCATAGCCAAGCCCAACATCAGTGGAACAAAGACATGACTTCTCTTTTTTTAAATATATTTTATTGATTTTTTACAGAGATGAAGGGAGAGGGATAGTTTAGAAACAGCGATAAGAGAAACATTGATCAGCTGCCTCCTTGCACACCCCCTACTGGGGATGTGTCCGCAACAAAGGTACATGCCCTTGACCAGAAACAAACCTGGGACCCTTCAGTCTGCAGGCCGATGCTCTATCCACCGAGCCAAACCGGTTAGGGCAGACATAACATCTTGAGTGCAAGGCACCATGTTGAGGACGTGGCTGCAAAGTTCCATAACATGAAAGAACCACTCTGCCACTACCTTCTTCCTCCTCTCTAGGCTTCTGTTTGTGTGAGCTCTTGGAGAAAGGACAGAAACCTTTTCCATAGTTAGCTGTCAGCCTTACTGTGATGCTAGGTATGAGGCATACATTCTAGCGGTCGACTGATTCTACTGACAAAGAATCCATCCTTGCCTGGCATCTTCACTGTGGGCTCAAGGTCCCCAGATGAGAGTTCCACTGTCTACACACTCAGACCACAATGCTAACAGAGAGCACTGTCGTGCCCTAACCCCTTGCAAGGACTGTGGTGACACCACCAACCTCAGAGGACACATCTCAGTGCTGTCATTTCAGTACCAGCTGAGGTGTGAATTTACCAGCCTTAGCTCCTTTGATGTCAGAGGTTCAAAGCACTTTGTAAGATGCTCAGGTCTTTGAGGAAAGCTCAGGGCTTATTCCCATGCACAGGTATCTGGGAGTGAAAGGCAGAGATTTGGGGCTCCAAGGGGGATCCCAGCTGATGGGTGATAAAGTGAACAGCCTATGGGAGTTGACCCAGCATTGAAGTTTCTCCATTGGGGAGTGCACTGGGCAGGTCTGCTGTGGCTGCCAGCTCTGTTGAGGCCTGGTGGGGGATTGCAAGTCCAAGGAAGGGGTTAGCTCTGAGAATCTGGGAGGGATATGAATTTTGAAGTGAGTACAAAGCCTATGCCAAGTTGTTCTGGGAAGTCTGCCCAAAACAAAGCAAGAGAGAAGCTGAAGAGCCCAGCTTCTGAAAGTGGGGGCTGGAGGCAACGTGGTAGGTGGGAGACCCGCCTGCTGGCTGAGTGTAAGACAGAACCCACCCGAGTGCCAGGCCCACCAGTCCTGGTAGAAAGGGTCCTGTGGGCAGCCTGCTAGGAGCAGAGCGCAGTGAAGTTCCACTGGCGACAGCTGGTGGGTGAGGCTGGGCAGGCTTGGCAGTTTCCACTTTTCTTCCTTTAAGCTTCATGCCTCCTCCCAGAGCTTCAAATCGCTCCCTTGTGCACAAAAAAAGGCTTCGGGTGAGCCTGGTATCATCTTTCACCCTCTCTTCAAGCCCTAGACATGTGGTTCTGGGGACCCTGCCATGGGGCAGGCCAGTGGAAACAGGAGTGTGCACAGACAGCAAATGCCAGCCTCTGCACCATCTCCACCAGCCATAGCAGCCTGAAGGGCAGGCCTGCTGCCTCCCAGGATGCAAGCTTCTCCCACATGCTGGGTTTCACACCACCCAACCCACCCCTGAGCTGGAGGCTTGAGTCTTTGGGAGAATCTCTAACTGCCTGGTTCTACCCGAGCTGGCAGCTCCCTGAGCCTGGTAACACCCTCTCCTGTCTAGCTAGCAAGTCGTGGATGCCTACCCACAGACTCTTTTTTTTATCTTGAAATGTCCCCTGAGTGTCTGCTCTTTTGACAATGTCTCTGACCACCCCACCAAGTTGTAGATGTCTCTGAGACTCGTTTCCCCATCCGTACACTGGAGCTATGGTAGCCGCCTGTAATATTAGACAGAATCTAAATTAGATAACATACCTAGCACACCTGGCCCAGTTCCAGTTTCTTCCATTTGGGGGGTGGGGTCCTCAACAGAGAAGAGCCAAAGAGGAGACCCTTCAGATGGACCTCCTCCCGACACAGGACATGGCACAGAACTATGTGCTTGCCACCATGACCTACATTGTGTTCTGAGTGTCTGACTCAGGGGACCAGTCACTGTTTCAAAACAAGACCTGAGGAAAGGTGGAGACCCTACTCCCCTGGACCTGGAAAGTCCTCATTCCCCACCCACCTCCTCTGCCCATCAACGCCATTCCAGCCCACAGCCCTCCAGCCCACGGGCCTACCCCAGGCCATTTATGAGACAGGGCAGCTCCAGCGCTCTGCAGTCTGACTGCCAAAAAGCGGCCCCTTCAGGAGGTTCCAGGAATAGCTCTGGGACATTCTGGAAGACCCCTCACGTGCCCTCCACTGGCCAGCCAGCTGCAGGAGCCACATGGCATTGTTTCTCTCTCCTTCGTTGGCTGCTGCTTGTGTGGCGAGACACCTGAAGAAACTTCACACGGCCCCTGTGCACCATGAGAACACCAGGGTCCCTGTTCCTGCCTGGGCTCTGTGCCAGGTGCCCAACGCTCTGTCCAACAGTCTTCTGGTTTGGCTCCCCAGAAATCCATACCTAGCACACCTGGCCCAGACCTCTATCTACCCCCATTCTCCCAGGCTCTCACTTTTTCTAGTGATAAAACAGATCCTGACCTGCTTGTCCACAAATGGGACCTTTGCATGAGCCCAGCTCCTCCACATAGTGCCCAAGGCACCTGATTCTCCCCCCTCCCCCAGCCTGCAAAGCCTGTGTGATCAAAGCGGATGCTGCCCCTCCCCTCTGGTCAGTATCAAGAGCTCTCACATCCACCCAGAGGCTGCACCCACCATGAAGTTGGTTGTGGGGCTGTGGCTGCCACTTCACCTCCATTCACAGGTACCGGGAGATTCTGTGATTGTCTTTCTATTTTTGGTATGGGAGTTTTATTATGGTTATCTGAGCCTCAAAGATGTTTCCAAGGTGTTATTTTTGTACAGGAACCTCCATAAGGATATAGACCAGGAATAAAATTTAAAACAAATAAATAAACAAAAACAGCCCTCGCTGGTTTGGCTCAGTGGATAGAGTGTTGGCCTGCTGACTAAAGTGTCCCGGGTTCGATTATGGTCAAGGGCATATGACTGGGTTGTGGACTCGATCTTCAGTAAGGGGCACAGGAGGCAGCCTATCAATGATTCTCTCTCATCATTGATGTTTCTAACTCTTCCTCCCTCTCTCTTCCTCTGTGAAATCAATAAAAATATATTAAACAACAACAAAAACAACCTGATGCTTTTAGACAAAATGCCTTTTAAACCTATCTAACCTTTGGGGTGTGTGTGTGTGTGTGTGTGTGTGTGTGTGTGTGTGCATGTGCGCATGTGCAAGTGTATGTTCACACATATTAATAAATGAACTAAGTTACAGGAGCTACTTTTTATTGAATTTATTGGGGTGACATTTATTAATAAAATTATACAGATTTCAGATGTACAATTCTATATCCATCATCTGTATGTTGTATTATATGTTCACTGCCCCAAGTCAAGTCTCCCTATATCACCATTTATTTCCCCTGTACCCTCTTCTACCTCCCCACCCACTGCCCCTCTGGTAATCACCATATGGTTGTGTGTGTCTATGAGTGTTTTTTATGGGTGTTTTTTAATCTACCTTTTTAATCCAGACCTGAAATTCCCCTCCCCTCTGACAGCTGTCAATCTGTTCTCTATCTATAAGTTTGTTTCTATTTTGTTTGTTAGTTTATTTTGTTCAAATGGTAGCTCTATTTTTAATTTTTTGAGGTAACTCCATAGTAACTACACCAGTCTGCATTCCCACCAACAGTGCCTGAGGGTTCCCTTTTCTCCACATCCTCACCAACAGTTGTTTTTTGTTGATTTAGTGATGATAGCCCTTCTGATAGGTGTGAGGTGATATCTCATTGTGGTTTTAATTTGCCAAGAATTAAACTGATGATTACACATTGAGCATCTTTTCATACGTCTATTGGCCATCTGTATGTCTCTTTGGAGAAGTGTCTATTCAGGTTGTTGGGCCATATTTTTAATTGGATTGTTTGGTGTGTGTGTGTTTGTGTGTGCGCGTGTTGAGTTACAAAAGTTCTTTGTAAATTTTGGATATTAACTCCTTGTCACATGTATCATTGGCAGATACGTTCTCCCATACAGTGAGTTGTCTTTTCAACCAGAATGCCCACAGACATTCGCCCTTGTCCTCCACCCTCCGTGCTCACTCTCCTGCAGGGGCCTCGGCTGCTTCTGCCCAAGCCAGCTTTACAGTGGTGACTGGAACTGTGGGGTGATCAGGTCCTAAAGACAATTTTGGGGTTAAACTCTCATCTTACAGTCAGTCTTCCTGCGGGCGGGGGGGGGGGGGGGGGGGAGTGGTTGGGAGGTGTCAAGAGAACAGCTCTTTGTGTCCTGCACCACTCATGGATATTTCAACGTGGGGACTCTTGGTTTTCGTCTCACCACGCCCAACTCTTCACCTCTGAGTGCACGCTTCTGAGAGGGCCAGCCTCCTCCTTAGCTGTTCCTTCTTGAACTCCATCCACTACACATTCCCTGGAGCCATCCTGTTTTCATTACAGTATATAGCTCAGAAAGGTGTTTCCATGCAATCACTGTCCAGGTTAAGATATAGATCATTTCCAACCTCTGACAGTGAGAGGTGGACAGGAAGATGGTGCCAGCCCCTACTGAGCTGATCTCTGAGTGGAGGACACACTGCCAGGCCTCAGCTGAGAGCCTCGGGGACAGGAGTGATGCTCAGGGCACAGGCTGGGCACCTCTTTGCTCCATCTGTGCAGTGCCTCTATGGCTGGATGGGAGCCCCGGTTCTGGAGGCTCTGAGCCTGAAACCAGCTTTGCCCTCCCCATGTCCCCTGAGGCCTCCAACACCTTTCCCAACTCCACAGAAAAATAGAAAAGAGTGACATCAGCTACCCCACAACCACCCTTGCCATTCTCTCCACAGCAGCCAAATGGTATTGTCACCCTGCCTAAGACCTTTCTATGGGCTTTCTTATTGAATGTGGAAAAAAAATGCTTTGCCACAGTGGGATAATGATACTTAGTAGTTTTCAATCATGTGTGAAATTTCCACAGTGCCTGTGTATGCTTATTCATTTAAAAAGAGGCTGGCAGAACCTTGAGGAGGGTGCTGTGTAGTGCCCCTCGGCTCCCACCCGCTCCTGTGCGGGCTTCCTCCTGCGAGGTGCCTCTTTCGGTTCCCAGTTAGTGACGGCGGACAGTGCTGGAAGTAAAACTACCCGAGCTCAGCCTGTCCAGCCTCCCTGTCCCTCCCCCACCTTTGCAGGGTGTCTGAAAGACACAGACCAACAGCTGTTTCTAGAAACATCTTTCCTCAGAATTCACAGCCCAGAGCCTCCAACAGATTGGATGTTCAGCTGTCCTTTGTTCTGAAGACCCCGGAGGAGGTCTCTTCTCCAACCGGGGGGCTGGAGGTGGCCCTCTCCCCTTGCCCTGTCCCTTCCCCAGGGGTATAGCACCTGGGCCAGCTCAGGTGTGAAGCCAGGAGAAGTGGCCCCTCCCTACAGGGCCCGCTTGGAATCCACATCTCTGTCTCCTGCAGCTTTTCATCCATCAGGTCCGTTTTATGCAACGTGCCCATCTCCCCAGACAGCGACAGGGCCTGTGGATACCCCTGCAAGGGGTCCGGGGGACTAGATGAGGCTGGGCCGAGCAGGGTCTCACTCCTTCCAGGATTTCTAAGCTTGTGGGGATGCAGGCCCAGCTGGGCTTGGTGGGGCGCTGTCTGCAGGGCCTTCATGGAAATGACTGTGCTGGAAAGATTTTAAAGGAGGCAGGAGAAGAGATGAGTATTTTGTGTCACCATCTGAGCTAACCCCTATCACATTGTGTTCTGTGTGACTTTTGGTGATGAACATAAATAAATTCACGTCCATTCTGTTGATCTCATAAACCCCGAAGGGACGTCTGCTCTGTGCCTTGCACACCGTAAGTTGTTTATAAGCCAACTTAACTAGGAAATGCTGCTCTTTGCTGTTCAAGATGGTGCCTTGGTTATGTGCTCTGGGTACCTGCCGAAGACAAGGAATTCGTTCTGGTGCTGGGAGAGTTGTCGCAGAGCGGAAATGCAGTCACCTGTAGGCACTGCCTTGGGAGATGTGTCTCTGTGCTAGGCTCACGTTCACAGCCAACAGCTAGGGTATCAGGGTTTCCTTCTCTGTTTCAAAATGACTTGATAAATCTCTTCAGGAAGCTAGTGGCTGTGGAATGAGGAACAAAGTCTGGAGGCCTTGACTGTTAAGGATCAAGGGCAGCCCCCTCCCTGGCAGCAGATGTGGTTCCCCTCCTGGTGTGAGCACGGACTGTGCTCGCAGGACAAACAGGCTCATCCTCCATGGACTTGACATGCTGAGTGGCGACTCTTTGTCTGGGCCCCTCCTTTCTAGCTGGGCTTGGTCCGGGTGAGGGTGGGGGCGGTGAGGGGCATTGCACATCCAGGTGCTGAGAAGGTGGAGGCCATCCTGCTCCAGCTCCAGGGGGGAGTGCAGCACCTGCAAGGTGCTGCAGCAGCATCTGGGGTACAACAGGCGACAGATGCACAGTCCGGTGGACATGCACTTGACCATCCCTACAGAGCCCCGTGCTCCCACCAGCCCTTGGTCAATGCACTACTCACCGAAGGCCCCAACTCCCGACTCTCGCTTTGACTTGCAGGTCTGTTAGGTCATGCCCAGGTTTAGCTGCCCTTGCTGCAGACCCAGAGCCTTGCTGGCCCCCTCCCTGCCCTCTTGTCATCCTGCCTTGACGGAAGGTCTTTCTAGGCCCCGCTTAGGCATAAGAATGCCTTGACTGGCTGCTCCTGTCTGTGCAGGGCATGTGGAGCCCCCCATCATGGGTCTAGACTATACTCCTCACACAGCCACCCCCAGTCTGGGCCTCCAGGTCCTCGCACCTCATTGTATCTGTAGGGATTCGATTGATTTTATTTATTTTGGAGGATTTGGTTAACTTTAGAGTGTTCTATTATTCTGCACGCTTAGTACACTGCATATTTCATCAATCCTAGAACCTTTATTTTTTCATGTCTCTGAAATAAAATGTGTCCACAATTGACGGTGTATGGTAGTTTGCAAGTTAGCGTTTTAACAGTATGTAAAATAAAGTCTTAGCCCCGGCACCTTATGTTCCCACATCCGCCGTGCTCTCTCAAACACCTATCCCCCAGCTGGGAACCCTCTTCCAGGCTCACACACCTGTTTCACTTTGACTTTCTCTGATATTTTTGAATCCTTTTCCCACACCACTAAGGGCCGTCACCACTAGCTGCCCATTCCCTGTCAGGATGCTGCTTTTATCACGACTGCGTTAATGAAACCACGCTCATTGATCTTGTGTCATGGCAAACTATTTTTGTTATTCTGCTCATTTTTGGTGCTAAACCTATTCAAGTTACTTTCTAGAAGGCCTGGCTGCCCCTACTCAGATATTTCTGATTCAATAATGCCTGAAGGAGATTGCTTAGCAGGTGGCTTTGTGAAAACAGGAGAATTTATTAAAAAGAACTTAAAGAAAACCTTTTGTTAAACTTTCTACAAATGCACTGAATCACTTAAGCTGCACACACACACCCCTCCTGCACAGATTTAGACGTGTGTGCTGTGTACGTGCACATACAGACACACCTGGGGAGAAAAAGAGAGGCCAGAGAGAAACGCCTGCGCTAAGCTGAGAGGTTGAGGTGGGTTCATTGAAGGCAAATGTACCTTCACTACAATGTGGAGTTAACCACCGGGAATCAGGAAGGGCTCAGGACAGGTCTGAGTCCTGGTCCATTCCCCAAGATCTGGCTCTGGGTCCTCCAGCCTAGTCTTCTCTCCCAATGCCTGAAGACCCTCACACCAGAGCACCGCCCCATCCTCCCTGTCAGGCCCAGTCATGCTAGGGCAGGAGGTACCCGGCTTACAGGTGAATGAGTCATGACGATCCAGCCACACATAGCCCTAGACCCCGCTGTTTCACCGGAGTGGACTCTCCAACCCCCACCCTTTCTGCCTATTGGCCTCCTTTTCCACCTGCAATGGGATCCCGGCCCTTCAGTAAGAAGGCAGCAGGCAGTCCCCAGGGGAGCAGTTGGACCCTTGACCTCCAATCCAAAGACGGCACCTTCTCAACTCATTTTAAAATCGCGTGACTGTCTTTGACCTGATGGCAGTTATGATAACAAGGGTGAATCACAAGCACTCAGTGTTAGGACCAGAGGTGCCGTACCCTTTCAAGGCCAGGGAAGCCCCACCCAGAAGGGGGTACCTCGTTGGTACTCATCCCTCTGTCCAGGCCCCTCTCTGGAGCCCAGCTGCATCTTCCTCCCCAACCCACGGCTGCAGTCCTGCTCAGCATCTCCCTGGCTGGATCAGGGACACCCTGCCTCACTCTGTCTACCTTTGCCCTTTGTGCCAGAGGGAGGGGGAAGTCCAAGATGCCTCTGGATTTCTGGCTAGGCCACTGGGGAGAGGACAGTGCACTCTTTGAGACAGGGAATGCCAGGAGGGGGGGCTGGAAAGGGAGGCTCCATAGGACACTGGGACCTGTTGGGTTAGGAGCTGTAGGGTACAGCATTAATGAGAATGTAAGTCTCCTGCAGGGAGTTGTCCCATCCACCTGCTGCCTGATAACCCCTCAGGGAGAACCAACAGGGGCAGGGTCTGAGCCTCCGCAGGGTAAGACCTAGGGGTGAGGGTCTCAGCTAAGCAGAGCCTCAGCAAGAGGAGCTGGCTGCCCCTGAACCTCCTGGAATTTCCTGCTGAAGTCACAGAAAAGGGGGGGGTGGAAGGGACTGGCCCCAGGGCATTTGAACAGCCCGGGGGAATTGTCGGAATTGCGCCTGGCTCTTCTGTCATCAGCAACAGAGATACAAATCAGGGAAGATTGTTTTGTGCTAACTCATCTGCTGGGCTTTGATAAAGCAGAAGTATAGCAAATGAAAAAATATAGGAATAAAAGCCAAATAATTGGTAGGATAGATTTTTCCTGTATTTAAAAACAAGTGATTTTTTTCAGAGGGATGGAGGGATAACGTCCCTGCCACACACACACACACACACACACACTCTCTCTCTCTCTCTCTCTCTCTCTCTCTCTCTCTCGAAAAATATTCTAAACTATTTGAAAGTTCTCTCAAGGTTGTGGGATTACAAGTGATTTCTTTTTTTAAAAAAAAATTCTATATTTTTAAACAGACAATAGGGTGCTGAAAGCCTGGGGTGGAGGAGGAGGGGGAAGGCAGGAGAGGGTCAATGGCGGGGGGGGGGGGGGGGGAGAGAAAGAGGTATATGTAATATTTTCAACAATAAAAAATTATTTTTAAAAATTCTGTATTTTCTAAGTTTGCCTCAATGAAAATATATTACTTGTATAATAAAATACTTTAAAAAATAAAAGTGTTTGTTATTGCTTTTTAACTAAAAGGAAAAATCTTTCCAATGGCTCTGAACCCCCCACCCCCACCCCCACCCCCACCTAGCACCAACTGTCTTACTTGTGCCTTTTCGCAGACTGGCTATTGGGGGGCTGCTGGTCACATGATGTGAGGGTGTGGGCGTGGCAGGTAGGCATGCCCAGGGCTTTTTCTGGATTGTGGTTGCTCTCTCAGCCCCCTGGTCTCTGCTGCAGGTGGCCTTTGTGGTTGGGTGATGTCCCAGCCAGTCAACCATGCTTCTGTTTGGGGTTCTGTCCTCAGGCATCTGAAGGTGTCCCCATGAGGTTCTTCACCAAGCTGGACCAGCTCATCGAGTTCTACAAGAAGGAAAACATGGGTCTGGTCACCCACCTGCAGTATCCCGTGCCACTGGAGGAAGAGGACACCGGCGATGAGCCCGAGGAGGAGACGGGTAGGAAGGGACACCGGGCAGAGGTGGGGTGTTTCTCTCACCCCAAGTGTCCATAGATTAGGTGGGTCTGATTATCAGGGGGAGAGAGTGTGACAAGTAAGAACACAGGCTCTGGAGTCAGATAGCCCTGGGTTGGACTTCCTGCTCCTCAGCCTTTTAGTTGTGTGACCTTGGGTGAATTACTTAACCTCTCTGAACCACAGTCTTCTCTTAAAGAGACAGTAAAAATAACATCTACCTCTCAGGTGTCATCAAATGAGTCAATTAACATAGAGCCCAGAGCCTGGTACATAGTAAGTGCTCAATAAATGCAGCTGCCATCATTATCAAAATAATTAGCTGCATTTCACTGGGGAAAAAAGTGAAAGAGAAGGAAGTCCTTGCTGCTAACCGGAAGGATAAGAAAGGTGTTTCTTTTTATCATCATTAAAATAAAACAAAACTTACCCTTAAAAGCATTGACGTGCCCTGTAAGCTGCAGAGCGACAGACAGAACAGACAAGATCTGACAGAGAAGGCTGTGCAGGTGGCAGCACACCTGGGTGGCACTCTTCTATTCTCCCTAAAGGTTCACTTCTTAGAAGAAAACCCCAAGATACTGAATTGATTAAACCCTTCAGCTTAGGAGGTCAGGGCTCTTCCTAAATTCCAGGGCCTGATCAGAGCAGAGACGCTGCGGTCCCAGGGCTGTTTCCCCTCCTGTCCCGGGCAGGCTGATGCCAGCCCTGTACTAGACACCCTTCTCATCCCATTGCCATGGGCTGGCTTGTGGGTCGCCACCCACCTTCTTCCCTGCTTCCAGGCAACCCACTTTGAGTGGCTACACAGCTACCCACTGCCTCCGAGGGTGAACTCTCAAGCGGGCCTCATCAGCTCGATGGAGAGGGCAGGGCCAGGCAAAGGCTTTCCAAAGGCAGACATGGAGGCTGAGGGGGACCGGGACAGGCCATGTCTCTTCTCCCTCCCTCAGCCCAGTAAGAGGTGTCCTCAGTTGTGCAGTAGTCAGAGTGGACCTATTCATGTGTGAGTGCAGGGTCACTCACCAGGGCTGTGCCACAGCCGAATGTCCCCCAGGTGCCCCCCAGATGTGCTTGCCTTGGCCTTGACACAGAGACCATCCTGCAGAAATGCCCTCCACACGAGTCTCCTCACTTGCCTTACAGCCCCAGCCCAGCTTTTCTGCCCCTCTAGGGATAGCCATCTGAGAAAGTCCCGAGACCTTCTGTAAGATCCAGAAAGAGGACCAGTGTCTGCCAACTGCAGGCTTTACTTCCCCAAATGAAGCCCCGGTCTCGAGGCACTGCAGTCCCTATGGGGCTCATAACAGTTCAACCATCTAAAGAGCCGGAGAGCCCAGCGAGAGAAGAAGTGGGGGCTGATCCTTTCAAGAGGTAGCTCTGTGGCCAAGGCCGTGGAGCGACCATTTGGTGTGCAAAGAGGCTCAGGCAAAAGGTCCTGGATGCAGGGGCTCAGGACCCTTACCCATTTGTGAAGTAGAGGGTGGAAGTCCTCCTAAAGATGAATAGGCAGGAGTTTCACTTTCCAGGCCAGTTCAAGTCATTTGTGTTATATTTCAGTTCTCTTGGTGAAGGAAGACCCCTCAATTGCTTTATTTTATTTTATTTATTTATTTATTTATTTATTTATTTATTTATTAGTTAATCTCTGAAGGCCTGGGATTCAAAGGCTGGAGAGAAAGCAGAGAAGGGCAAGATAGGAGAGGGATGAGCTGATGTCGGCCTGCCTGCTCCCCACCCTGCTCCCCCTGTTCTGGGAAGGGGGCCTCTCTCTGCCTGGTCCAGGGCCCCTATTCAGCCCCCAAAGCTGGCTGTTCTGCTGAGCTGCCTAGGGCTGCTGGCTCCACCTGCCCAAGGCCAGCTGCTCTCCCTGGCCTTGCCATTGGACTCCAAATGTCAAGTGTTTGCTGGGTGCCTCGATGGGACAAACCGTGCTAGGCCCTTTGAGCCAAAGATCACTAAGACTAGGCCCCTGGCCTCAGTGGGCTCCCCTCCAGTCAGGGAAGCAGTGAGGGGGTGGGGACAACAGGGATAGTGTGGGCCCGGATGGGTTCTGCACAGAGGATGTAGTGCATCAATTGTGTGGCCCTTTCTATAGGCAAGTGAGCGAGAGACAAGCTGAAGCTTAGTCCGAATGACATTTCTGCTCTTCTCTTGGGTAGAAGGTGTTCCATCTCCGCCTGAACTGCCCCCGAGAAACATCCCTTTATCTGCCGGGCCATGTGAGGCCAAGGAGGTGCCCGCCTTGAGTGAGAATCCAAAAGCCACCGAAGTCATCCGGCCGAGCCTCTCGGAGACCTTATTTCAACGACTACAGAGCATGGACACCAGCGGGTGAGTCTCTCTACCTGGCGGGTCCCCTCAGAGGCCAGCCTCAGAGTTCTGAGCCCCAGGCAGCCCCCTCAGAACTCATTCCTGAAGGTACCCCTTCCATCCCAGTATAGGTAGTTGCGAAGCCCACTGGCCCCCCTAGAAGGGATGGTGTGTCTGAGGGAGCCCAGCTCACCTGGTGGCTCCACTGCATGGGCACTGGGTGGCCCTGCTCAGAGACTCTGTCTCACAGCCCAGCAGCGTGGCAGGAGCTGGCTCTGGAATGATGTACATCTGTGCCCGTCAGTGTGGTCCAGAACTTTAGGGACCTGTGCTGAGACTCCCTTACTGGGACTTGCCATAAACTACACTCAGCATCTTTTCCATCACAGTGCCTCTAGAACCACCTCACCTACTGAGGGAGATGGCCCAAGCAGGGGAGTTGCCTGCCCTGCAGCCCGGATCAGCCACACAACCCTTTCCTGCTCTGGGTCCCACTAAGAGGAGGCCGTCTTCCTTGTCACCAGTAAATGGGTCAGAGCAGTAGTTCCATATGTGGTGCGAACTGTGAGTCTCCTCAGCATGGTGCTCCTTCCTTTGTGATGGAGGGCATGCGATGCTTTCAATGCTCTAAGTCTTACCTGCTCTGATCCAGGGTTCTCAGCATACTGGCTGGTCCACACTGACGAGGTCCGGGCTTCTTTGCCCTGTGGTCCCTCTCTTAGCAGGCCCAGCACTTGCAAATCAGAGTCCCTCACTTCAAGGCCCTGGGAACGGCTTCGATAGGAAGGAAGCTCCATGAGGACCTTGTCCCCAGTGCCCAGCATGTTGCCTCGTGTATGAATTAGTTAGTACCGGTAACTTCCATGCATTAATAATTTAGAAACATTTTTGTTTCTTTGTGAGAAAAGGGGCCCCCAAAGACTATCCCAGTGGCAGGCTGCTGCAACATCTCCAACTTGAAAGATCACCTTGAGAGTGCTCACCTACCACCCAATCTGACAAAATACAAAGGAAATGCCTGCAGGTGCCTACAAGCATCCAGTTGCTAAGATACCTGGTGTTTTCATGTTTCCACCCCGACACATCCCCTGATTCTTCTCTAGGCCCACCAGCTGTGTGCTCTGCACACTCTGAGTTACCTGTACTTTTTATCAATTAGCTATACATCCAATGCTTTGAATGTGTTCATACATTATCATGATTATCCTGATATATGCATCTAAATAACAAATGGTTATGGAAATATTTTATTCAGAGCCCATTGTTGGTTTCCTGGAGTTGGCATTTCTCTCCAGGTTTAGATGCCAAGTGCAGTGACTTCCTTGAGGAAATAGGCAGGGTGCCACCATCTCCCCAATCTTCCCACCTCTCCCACATCTACTGACTCCTTCTCCTCTCCAGTGTTTCCTCTCTAGGGAAGGGTGTTTTCTAGGACCCAGGGGAGAAGGACAGTGTATGCAACTGAGCCTCTGTGCAGCCTCCTGAGAAGCCTGGGGGCAGCCTAGGGCGTGTGAGCAGGGGAGGCATGCTCTCTCTGGTTTTGTTTCTCAGGCAATAGAACCTTCCTGAAACTTCTGCATGGAGTTGGGGATGAGCACATGGCACATGGTGGAGGGACCTCAGTGACACAGTTCTGTTCTCTTCTGGGTCATGAAAAGCAGAGATTCTTCCTTGTGTTTGGAAGTTAATCAATTTTGCTTATAACATAGCTCTGTAGCTTATTGTTAATTATAAGATGATCTGCACAGTCTTTTGTGCAAGTGAATTAGATCTAATCAGTTAGGCTGGTTAACATAAGACCACTGAGTAAAATTAATCTCTGAACAGCAGAGTTTCTATCTTACGCCAACACGTTTCTACAACAAACATTTTAACACATATTGCTTCCTATAGCAAGGCTTCGTGGTCTCCAAGTTATAAGTCAGTAGTCATTAGAATGATTAAAAATACATATTGTAAGGTTTGTGATGCAGAAAACAAAACACACAGAAAGTCCAGGCGATTGGAGGAGGTTTTAATCTTGCGAGGGTGGGCCAGGGAAGTTTGAGACAAAAGGGAGCCCAGGCGGAGATGGAACACCTTCTACCCAAGAAAAGAGACATAGGTATTTCTTTTATACAGCAGTTTAGTGTGGGGAGGGCATGAGAGGTGTGGAATTTTTGCCTAGGGCCGGGGTCTTAGGAAGGCTAGGAAGGTGCCAGCTATCTCTGTATCTCTGTCACCATCTACCTTGCGGATGCATGCATGGGTTCTGCTCCCCTGCTGCCTAGGCCAAACATCCCAGCCTTTTGGTGATAGGGGGCACCAAAATCGTCTTGGCTACTTCCTGCTGACCAGGGGGAAAGAGAGTGGGGGAATGTTAAATGCCAGGGTCAGGCAAAGGCAGATCGGAGGGCAGGGGAGTGTAGGTGTGGAGCAGGAGCTGGTTTACAGTCACCGTGACATTTCCTCCATCCGGGAGCAGATGAATTTGAGGAGGCAGGGAGCTAGGGAAAAAAAGACACAGATGAGAATCAGGGGCCCTATCAGGGATAGAATCCAGGTAGCTAAAGGGCTTTGGAACCAGCCAAAAAGAGAGTTGTCCTGGGTGTGTCTTGCACGTAATTCTTCACGCAGCTCAGTTAGGGTCTGCACATTCTGTTCCACCACTCCGGACTCATTGATGTAGTAGCAGCATTCTTCTTGAAGGAACATGCAGGTTCCTCCTCTTTCTGCAGTAAGGAGGTCTAGGGCCTGTCTGTTCTACAGGGCTATTTGGACTACTGATGTTACTTGCCACTGCAGAGAGGCTAAGGAGGTGGTAGTAGACTCCAGGACTATCTGGAGTCTGTCATTGAAATCCTGAGCAGAGATTATGCTGTTCCTGAGGCCTCCTCCCCCCGACCCCGGCTAGGCCTATCGAGGTAGCAATACTTACCCCTATCATGACAGGGAGGAAAGCAGCCCCATGGGCCCAAGGGTGGGATGAAGGGAGCAACCAGGCGAACTCCGGCTCTCCGTACAAGGTTAGTTGGGGGACTACTGTGACCACGAAGCAAGGCCCAGGGTCAGAGGAGTTGATGCAGTTGCTTAAGGTGCCATTGCACCAAAAGAAGGTACCTGGGCTGGCCTTGGTGGGACTAGCTGCAGTGTGGTTTTGGGTACAGTTCCAAGTGACCCGTGCCCCAGTTATTGGGTTACTGGTCTGGTAGCATATGGTGGGGGCCAAGGTGGGTTCTGGAATTTCAGGTTCCCAGAAGGGAATGCCAGCCAGAGGAGGCTGACATTCACCTTGTCCATGGGTTCCTGGAGGAGTCATGAGCGGGATGGCAGCCAGCAAAGGTCTTTGGAGAGAGACACATAGAAAGCAGTGAGACATTGGGCAAGGTGCGGGTCTCATTAAGGAATAGTAGAGTGTGTTGGATAAGTTGGAGCCCAGAAGACAGGACTTCTGCGGGGGAGGGGGGAGAGGGGAATCAGGCAGCTTCCCTCTAAGGGACTCTTCGGCTTATAGGATTCTGTTGGAGACCTGGATTTGGGCCTCCTGAACCATGACACACTCCTGGGAGATGTAGATGGTCCCCGAAGGGGTCGAGCTCCAACCACTCCCATATAGTTTTCCCATAACGCCCACAACCCATCTCTGGTCCCAGCAGTCCTAGACCCTGATGTTGAAGGTTCCATCCTTCCAGAAAAAGGGGCCAGACCTGACCTCATTATAGGCATCATGGATGACACAACCTGACCAGCAGCAACCCCTATAGGTGTTGACATCTCGATTACACCTGTCTGGGTTCCGCTGGTCATAAGCAAACAGACATATGGTCAGCCACCGTTGGACACTGACCGGAGGTTGACAGTGATCAGGATCCCCGCCTGGCATCCGACCAGAGGGCAGTCCTGAGATCCTACCTGCTGGTGACTTGTGTGCTGTCCTGGTCGTAGGTTTCATGGACCTTGAACCTCCATACATAAGGGTGTAGGTTGCCCAGGGCCAGGAGGAGAAGGAGGAGAGGAGGGCAGCTAAGGTAGACGTTAGTGGAACCCAACACCTCAGTCATGCTGCTCCGGGGTCCTCTTGAGTCTGGAGAGGTGGTGCCATGAAGGATGGCCAAGTAGTTTGGCCTCGGTGGGTGTTGTAAGGAATATTGTGTGAGGTCCTGTCCACCTGGGCTCCAAGGCCTTGGGATATAGATTCTGGAGGACTGAGTGCCCCAGCTGGAGGGCTGGTCCTCGGGAGCCTTGGTCAGCTGGTTCTGGCCCGGGCAGAAACCTGTCAGCGTGTTCCCGGAGTAGCTGCCTGAGTAAAGACAGGTATGGAAGATAAGTAGCCAGGAGAGGTGGTACCCTCTGGGAGCCAGGCACCAGATGTAAGGTTTGTAATGCAGGAAACAAAACACACAGAGAGTCCAGGTTATTGGAGGAGGTTTTAATCTTGCGCTCCCAGGGCAAAATTCACTGGTCCGAGGGTGGGCCAGGGAAGTTCGGGACAAAAGGGGGCATCAGTATTTCTTTTATACAGCAGTTTAGTGTGGGGAGGGTGGAGGGCATGAGAGGTGTGGAATTTTCGCCTTGGGCGGGGGATTTTAGGAAGGCTAGGAAGGTGCCAGCTATCTCTCTATCTCTGTCACCATCTACCTTTCAGATGCATGCATGGGCTCTGCCCCCCTGCTGCCTAGGCCTAACACATATCTTAATATATATGGAGATTTTTATGATGTCAAGACTCAGAACAAGTATAGATTAAACTTAAATGTTCTGACAACTGGTATGTAAATAGTTGCTGATTTCTCAAACTAAAGAAGCCAGAATGGTTAGTTCACTTCTTTCTAATCTTAAGAGCAACAACTTTTCATTCAAAAGAAACCCCAAAAACCTGTGGCCTCCAGTTTGAATTTGATTACCTGTCAAGGCTGGAACAAAGATTTTTAAGGCTTGCAATAATTTTTTTTTTCATACGGGTATATCACCATCCTTGAATCTCAGTTTCCTCATTTGTGAAACAGAAATAATACCTGCCTCATAACATTGATTTGGGGATTAAAGGACAAAATGAGCATAAAGTGCTTAGCAAAGTGACTAGGGTGTTATATTCAGGAAATATTTGCTGGGATTAATTTTTATATTATAGGAACTAAGATTCAAAAGTTATCTAGAGTCCTGTCTGGTGTAGCTAAGTGGTTAGAGCATCGGTCCACGCATTGCAGATTTAATCCCCAGACCTGGTCAGAGCACATGTAGAGGCAACCTATCAACAATGTGTCTGTTGCATCGATGTTTCTCTCTCTCTCTCTCTCTCTCTCTCTCTCTCTCTCTCTCTCTCTCTCTCTCTCTCTCTCCCTTCCCCCTCCCTCCCTTCCACTCTCTCTAAAAAAAAAATCAATAGAAAAAATATCCTTGGGTGAGTGTTAACAGCAACAAAAAAGTTATCTAGGAAAAAAAAAAAGGTGCTGGGACATAGAATGTAGGGGTGTGATCAGATATAGCCTGGGCTCTCCTCCGCTGGGACGTGGTGTTCAATGAGCAAGTCTGACCTGCAGTCCATGAAGGGGTTGGACTAGAACTGGGAGGGAGGCCCAAGGCAGGGCACCTGGGCTGCCACTCCCACATTCCCAGCCCCATCTCTCATCACAGAGACTTCATTCCCACCGAGCCTAGAATCACTTGGAACTTCCCCACACAGGGCTCCAGGTGGCCTTTGGCTATGAATTTGCAGTTGGCATGTGAGCTGGAACCATTTGCCATCACTCAGCCCTCAGATTCTATGTTTAGGAATAGATGAAGTAGGGAAACAACTCTATGGGACATTTTTCAAACTGTTTTTATCTTCTTTTTAGAGGATAAACATTTCTGGGTATCACTACCTTCCAAGGACTGGCTTGGGAAAGAGCCTTTATGGGTAGGTTACCAGGCCCCCTCCCTTATGCAACCCTTTAATCTTGCTTCAACCTGTTTTTCTAGCCCCAGTGAGACCTAGGGAACCAAACAGGTGGAGATGATCCCCTGAAGGACCTTGTCTCAGCAGGAGACTCAGAATGCAGATTTCTTCTCCTTTTTGCTGGTGTCTGTAGCCAAAGGAACAGGACAAGCATGTTTTTATTTGTTGTTTTCTTTCCCCTCAGGCTTCCAGAAGAGCATCTGAAAGCCATCCAGGATTATTTAAGCACTCAGCTCACCCTGGATGCTGATTTTGTGAAGACAGGCTCCAGCAGTCTCCCTCATCTGAAGAAACTGACCGTGCTGCTGTGCAAGGAACTCTATGGGTAACAAGCCAGTAGGGCAGAGGGCGGGGACCAGGGCAAGAGAGTCAGCTCATTAGGGTGACCCAGGGCTCCCCCTGGCTGCTCAAATACCGCTGCTGTACTTGGAATAATCAGTTGGTGGGGCTTAGAAATATCATGGTTGCTTCGAGTTTTGTTTGTATGGTATTTGAATTTTAGAGCTTTTTTTTTTAACTGAAGTTCATTGGAGGCCAGTTGCAAGAGGTTCTTTGTCGGGGATATTTTTCCATTTGATGCTGTTGTTATCACTCATCCATCACCAAGAAAAACATATACGCGGTACTCTCTTTTTAACAAACAATTTCATGATGACTGGCAACAAGCTTTTATTTCTGCTCAAGTGGAAATCCCACTCTTTGCTGCTTCCATGTCCAGAAGAAAATACACCTTTAAGTCTCTCCACTAAGCTTATCCAATCACTTCAGCACGTGGGGAGTTTTCCCCGACATCTGATTGCTGCCCGGATCTGGGTCATTCAAGGTCATAGAATTAATCACATGCCTCTACTTCAAAAAGGATCCAAGAATTTGTTTTCCCCCAAATTTCTGAGTGCCAGTGATCCTAAAACTAAGAACGCAGCAGCTTACTGAGCAGCTAGATATGAATATACTCAAAGCAAAAGTGTTCATCCTATACTCCTAGAACACAATATGATGAAAACAGAAATAGCTAACAGAGCTAGCCATAACCACTCAACCATCTAGACATTTTTAGATGGTTTCCTAAATCACAGCTGAGTTCAGGAAGAAACTGACACAGCCACCTGGTGTAGGTGTGGGATACTGAGTGCAGCAGGTCCACAAAAGACCCATATAAAACATAACTTTTAAAAAGGTGAGAGACCGCCCTGGCCAGGGTGTCTTAATTGGTTGAGTGTCATGCCATGCACCAAAGGTCACTGGTTTGAATCCTAGTGGGGACACATGCCTGGGTTACAGGCTCCATACTCAGTTGGGGGCATGTAGGAGGCAGCCAATCAATATTCATCTATCACAGATGTTTCTCTCTCTCGCTCTAGCTCTCTCTAAAAATCAATGAAGACATATTTTACAAAATAAAAGAGTGAGAGACGAATTTAAAATGAGCAAGTAATTGCTCACTAGTAAATACTGATGATAAAGTGTTGACTAAAGTAAGCAAAAAATTTTTGCCAAGGAAAAGATGAAAAATGGAACAGTAAATAAATTACAGACCACTTTATAATGAAATCCAGCCCACTGAGGATGAAAATAACAGAATGGACAAAAACAACATCTAGATTAAATAAAAAACAAACCAATATATGAAACTTATACCAATGTATAAAACTACTAATAAAATTCCCAACAGAAAACTAACAAAGGACATGAACAGTTTGTACAAAGAGAAATATAATTACAACCAACTTTAGTAAGAAAAATACTTGATATTAGAAATTAAAGATATGTAGATCAATTCATCAACATTGAAATGCAGCATTGAGAGAGAGATAAAATAAAATAATAGAAGGAATTCGGACAGCACATCTCGGCTTGGAAAGTGCTGATGACCCTATAGTTGATACTATGACTCAAAGGCTTGAAAATATTAATCAAGAGCTGTAATCTCTGGTTATCCTTAAATTGCAATTGAGAATAAGAAAGGGAAAGCTATGAACAAAGCTGTTCAGAGAAGCCTTTATTTATGATCCCCAAGATCTTAAAATAATCTAGTAAATATCTATAACAATTTGGGCACATTTAGTCCATAGATTATTTGGAAACGACTAGAATGTCCAATTTGTAAAAACATAAACAGTTTTTGGTGAAGTAAGTGAAAAGTAGAACTCAAAATTGTCTGCCCACCATGCTTAAAAAGATTAGAAGGGAAGGAAGAATCCCTAAAGCTCTAGTATTGGCTCCTCAAGGATCAGGTCAAGGAAAATCTCTCTGAGCACCCATCTGTGCTTGGAGGAGGGGACTTGAACCAGGAAGCACAGATTGCCAGCACAGGAAGCCCAGGGGCACATATTTAAAATGCAGATTTTGGACCAAATCTGGTTGGGACTCAGAAATCTGCATTTTTTTTTCTTTAAAAAAAAATATGGAACACTTCACAAATTTGCGTGTCATCCTTGCGCAGGGGCCAGGCTAATCTTCTCTGTATCGTTCCAAATTTAGTATATGTGCTGCCGAAGTGAGCACTGCATTTTTAACATAGGTATATATGTGTGATTGTGTGTATGTGTATGTGATCCTTATTAACAGTAAATGTTGGAACCATGTGTTACTAAGTGATTTCAATGTAGTTTTGAGATTCTAGATTAAAATTTTCTACGGGCCTTGTATGACTAAGCAGAGGTAAATCAGGTCTACAGATCACAACTCCAGTTTGGTCTGGGGTGCGGGATGGAAAGGGGTGGAGGTCTGGGTGATGGGCAGGGCTGCATCTTCACAGGGGCTTGTTCTTCTGGAAGGATTCTTGCCTTCGCCAGACGGAGCTCAGATGGAGCTAGGGTCGCCTCACTAATCCTTGACCTTCACCTTGTCCCCTGCCCCCAGAGAAGTCATCCGGACCCTTCCCTCCCTGGAGTCTCTGCAGAGGTTGTTTGACCAGCAGCTCTCCCCGGGCCTCCGTCCACGGCCTCAGGTAAGGGTTTGTGGGTTGGAAAGATGAGTTTGATAAACTGTGGTCGGGGGTGGGTTATCGAGGTTGCCAGAGTCCAGATAGCTGGACCATCAGAGTGTGCTGTGAGTGAAGGGTGAGAGCCACAGAACTCTGCCCATTTCCCCACCCCACCCCCATAAGGCATTTCCCACTTACCTCATTATGATTTGAGAAATAAGATTTTAAATTATGCACCCATCAGCAAAAGGGCTTCTAACCAACATTTTCTTCAGAAACAAAAAGAATCACAGGAGGTGCCTAAATTCTTGATGCTGCTTTTGCCCCAGAAAGAGCAAGGAATGCAAGCACCTCCCTCTCCCCAGTCACTTGCTCATGGCCTAGCAGGGGGCCAAGACCAAGTATCCTTTGAGCAAAGATCTGTGTGACAAGAGGTATCATCTGCAGAATTAAAAACAAGGAAACTAATATCTCAGAGAAAGTACTTGTAACCAAGATAAGAGACAAAGGATTAACATGTATGGTTTTTCTTTTAAGTCTACAAATAATTCAGTTAAAACAACCCACTTTTTTAAATGGGGAAAGGCTATAAAGAAGACTGTTTTATTGAAGAACTTGGAATGGCCAACATACACTTGAAAAGATGTTTGATCATACCTCATTAGTAACCAGAAAATGACATTCAAAATGAGGATGTGTGTTCTTGCATATCACATAAGCAAAGAGCTGATTGGTGAAGTCAGGATTTGGCTGTGTGGGGACCAGGAACTGACAAGGGCTCACCTGTCTGCACCACTGGAATGGAAATGGATTTTCTGAAAGACTATTTGGCCATTTGCATTATCAGGGAAGAGAGAGTGTTCACTCCCTTCTGCCCTTCTTTAGTTTTTAACCGCTGGACTAGTAATAAATTTATACAATTGACTAGATTAACAGGCCAGAAAAACAATTTGACACATGCATGCAGGAAAAACACAGTGTGATGCTCAGATTATAAAATGAGGCTCCCAGAAATGATCGAACCAGGCACCTTTTCGTAGTTTTTGGTTTTTAGAAAAACACATTTGTGAGAAACTGACAAGACAAAGTCACTGCTCATTAAAAGGAAAGTAAGCAGGGCTTGGGTTCAGGTGAGACAGCCTTGTTTACAGCTCTCATTCCGGATTCCCAGATGTGATAAGGTTGTGTCTCAGCCCTCAGGAGCAGGGAAGGTACCTGTCCCTGCAGAGAGACTTATCTCCTACTTTCTGGGGCACAAAGGAGAGTAGGGCTCCTTCTGCTCCTGCTGCCTCCAAGGTGACTGCAGTTGGAAATGATAGATAGGCCACTGTGTAGTGATATTGAGGGGTGGTCTGCCCTGGGCCGCGGCAGCAAGAAAATGTTAAATCCTACAAGCAAGCAGTTCTGTATATAGGAAGTTATCTTAGGGACAAAGAGATGTTGACAAAGATGTTTATTGTGGCTTTGTCTCTAAAAGCAAAAACATTGGAAACACACAGATGTAGAGCTGTTAAACTGTGGTGCAGAATTTTCTACCGTGGATGCAATGACATGGAAAGATCTCCAAGGCATACTGTAGGGTGAAAAAAAAAAAGTAAATGGTGGAACAGTATGTACAGTATGTTGTGGAAATGGGCCAAAAAGATTTACACACACACAAAGCATTAAGTGAAATTGCGCATGTGAGCCATCTGAATGTGCTGGATGCTTACCAATGTTAGACCCTTGCTTTTAGGTGGGCAAGACTCTTGGACCCCTGTGTGGAATTTAATTGAGAACTGCTGGGGGTACAAAATGTAACATTATTAAAACGACTGCTGGCCTGAAGCGTGAGGAAAGATCGGAGTCTGCCCTATGTGATAAAGAAGAGTCATTGAGCTTGGAGCCCACATCCTCCTTTGAAAAGTCAACTGAAAAGCAAAGTGAAATAACTCGTCAGTTTATGTAAAACCACAGGTGGCACTCAGATCAATTCACCTACTTCTAGGAAGAGCTGTGAATTATGTCCTCAACACACAGGCTAGTGACATTTTGGCTGGATCATTCTTTATTGTGGGGGACTATGCTGTGGCATTATTGGTTGTTAACGCATCCTAGCCTCTACCCATTAGACACCATTAGCATGCCCTAGTTGCCAACAACCCCAATGTCTCTAGACTTACAAAATGTTCCCTGGGGGACAAAATCGCTACCAGCTGAGAACCACTGGGTTAGATTTGCATTCAGATCTCTGGGGTACACTAGCTGTGTGACCTTGGACAAGATGACTCATCACTTTGACTCAACTTCCTCATCTGCATAACAAGGATAATAAGAATAAATATACATTCAGATTAGATGAGTGAATATGTTCTAACTAAGATGGATATAGTGTAAGAACTCATTGGATCCTCCTGTGTGTTCCACTGAATAAAACTCAGACCTATGGACAAAGCTCCAGCATTGTTCTCACACCTTACGGTCCAAAAACTCACCCCCAGTTTGTCAGGAACTTCATTTATAGGCTGTGAGTGTTTGACAAGTCTGCTCCAAAAGACATAGATTCAGCAAGAGAGAGTGAAAAGTACCAGCCAAAAAATTGCTATTTAGAGGGAAGAAAAAATGACAGCCAGGTGACTATCCCAGGTAGCAAGCAGGTAATTCCAAGTGTCCAAGAGGGTGAATAAGGGGGTTAAAAATCTATTATCTTTTTAATCCTTTCTGAGAAAAACCTTAAAACAAGGGGATCCTGAACTGTCTCATCTATTGACCAAAGCAGTCAGAAAGTGTTGGTAGGTGTGATGATGATAGTGATAGTTGTGGTGGGGGTGTGGCGAGTGGTTGGAGGTGGTTGTGATGGTGCTGACAGAGATGACAGTGGTCATGGTGAGGAGGAGAGTAATGGTGATGCTTCAGATGGTGGTGATGGAGTGATGATTGCTTAATGATGGCAGAAGTAGTATATATCGTGGCTGGGTGGGAAATTGAGGTAAAAAGCAAGAATAGCCTGGATGACTTGTTAAGCAGGGATGGGGTCAAAAGGCATCACTTGGTTGGAGATAACCCTGGTTCTGTTCTGCTTGGTATTCAAGTTAATCATGCATGTGTCTGACTCTCATTCTACTTCTGGAGGGCAGGAATGTCTTATTAACTCTAAACCTCCAGCACTGGCAGTGTGTCTGGCACAGAATAGATGCTTTAGAAAAGTTTGTTCTGGAAATAAATGCTTCAGACTGTGGATTTGGTGCCAGGCCAATAGGATTCAAGTCCTGCTGTGCCATTTCACTAGCTGTGCGACTTCCGACGAGTAACTCCAGCTCTCTGGGCCTCAAGTACGCCTTGAACAATTGTACTGAGCATCTTCCCTGGGCAGGCACTGTTCCAAGCCCCATGGTTGCAGCACTGAACAGAGCACTCATGGTCCCAATTCTCATGGAGCTTGCTTTCTAGCAGGGGAAACAGTGAACAAATAAATGATTATGGTGATTGATATGCAGCAAAGCAGGGTGATTTGATAGAGATGACTGTTACTGGTTACTTTAGCGTGGTTAGAGAAGCTCTCTTTGTGGATCTAAGACCTGAGTGATAGGGGATGACTTCACAGATGAAATCCATGTCTCTGGGGATTCCTCAGAAGGTGTAGCTCAAGGCCATGGGCAGATCAGAAACGAGGCTGAGAGTGGCTGGGCATGGAAGGTTAGATCATATGGACTTTGAGGGCAGGGTAAGCAATTTCCCTGTGGTGGGAAGCAACTAGTCTAGGGCTTCCAGCAGTGGGGCTCTATTTTGGGAGTAGAGCAGGAGCAGCAATGCAGTAGACGTAGGAAGAGGAAGGTAATAGTCAAGGCCAATCCTAGAGTTTTGTTTAAGCAAATGAGTGGATGAGGTGTGAAACTCTGGCAGAAGCAGATTTAGAGGGAAGAAAAAATAACTTATGCTTTGGCCATGCTACATTTGAAATGATAGGGAATATCTTTGATTTCTTCATCTGCAAAGGGGGATAATAATGTACTCCTGGAGGTGTTAGGGGCTTGAAATGAGATGAGGCCTGGAAGGTGCTGAGTGTTAACACCTCTCCATAACAGGTCCTCTGTGACTATGTCCTTATTTGCTTGTTTCCTCATCTCTCAGGTGCCTGGTGAGGCCAATCTGATCAACATGGTGACCAAGCTCAGCCAACTGACAAGTCTACTGTCCTCTATTGAAGATAAGGTACTTGGGGAGTCTACAGCTTCTATTGGAATCTCCTTGGTCCCCTCTTTGCTCAGAGAGTGCAGACTGTGCTCCCTTTGACTTCCCCAAAGATGCTGCCTTCTCTTCACCTCCCAGCCTCAATGGCTTTGTACATGTATGCCCACAGGTCAAGGCCTTGCTACATGAGGGACATGAGTCTCCCCACCGGCGTTCTCTCATCCCTCCAGTCACCTTTGAGGTAAGTGGTTGTGCCCTTGTGCTTTGCAGTTGGAGTCTAAAGGACATTCTCTTTCCTGTGGAAGGAGGGCTTTGGGCTCACCTGTACAAGGTCAAGAAGCCCAGCAACTGAGATTAGCAATCAGTGGAGCCACCTGTGAAGATGTTTCAGCATTAGAATGGGTGTTTATATGAATCTGTGGAATCTCCTTCATGGGGAGGCTCCTCAGGAAAGAGCCTCTTGGCCCAAGATGATTTAAACGTTGTCCTTCTCAACAGGTCTAGTGAGTGACATCAAATGGGACCTTCAAACTGGCTGCATAGTGCCTTAAGGGAGAATTAGGCGGGGAGGGAATGCATGTCCCATGATTTCCCCAGGAGTGAGTGAGTTAAAATCCCCAGGCTCCCGCCATAAATTTGTTTTTCTTAATTATCCTGCGATTCTGATGCATCCATTGCAGCCGTGGCCCCATATTCAGAAGCACAGATTGAGAGGTCCCAAGATGTCCCTCCCCCCAACATCCTTTCTAGTCCTGATGATAATTCTATCTTCTGAGCATGGCAATTGTATTTTTCCTCATTATTATCAATCAATGTTCAATTATTAGTTGTAAAAAGGTTCAGGAGCTTAAATCTATTAGTAAAATCCTTCCTAGAAGTAGACATCAAATTAATGAGTATTGTCAGACTAGGCAATGAATGAATAATTTTCCAGTAGTCCATCTGTTTCCTCTACCAAACCTGTTGGTAGAAGAACTAATCTGCACACAGCAGACTGGCTGGGCTCCTTGCCACATTTTAGCAATTCTTGGGAGCTGCCAGTGGAAACCTGGGTGTGTGGCCCTGGATAAGGGAGGCTTAGAAATAGAAACCAGGTGGCCCAATATGAGACACCAAGACTGACCTGGCTAAGGGCTGCCCAGCCATGTCGATGAGGAGCTTGTGAAAGCCTGGACAGAGAAGAGAGGACCTATGTCTCTCCACCCTCTTCTTCTCCTCCCCTTTTTCTTCTTCTTCTCTTCATAGGTGAAATCAGAGACTCTGGCGCTTCCTCAGAAATTGCAGCTCAAAGTCGATGTTGAGACTGGGAAACTGATCATTAAGAAGTCCAAGGATGGTTCTGAGGACAAGTTCTACAGCCACAAGAAAAGTAAGACCCTTACACCCATAATGCTCTTACTGATGACTGGTCAGCAGCAGGTGGCACATGCCACCCCTATGCTAGGATACTCTCTGCCCCATCCTGCCTGTGGAACCTCTACCCAGCTCTAGGATCCACCTCTCAGGCCCCCTCCTTCCTGAGGCCTTCCCTGTTCATTCTACCTCCTTCCTCTGAATCCTGGGGAGATGTGGCATCTCTGTGATGCGTTCCTCCCAAGTGAGGGCCAGGTTGAGACATACAGTCACCTCCTGGGGCCTGGTCCAGGGCCATGCATGCATAACGGCTCTGGCCCAAATCAGGCAGCATCCTTAGTGTAACAGAGACTGAGAGACAGTTTCAAGTGCATGGGCTCTGAAATCAAGCTGTTCAAATTCACATCCCAGCTCTGCCTCTTAGCAGCTGTGTGACCCTGGACAACTTAACTGCACTGGATTTCAGATTCCTCATCTGTAAAATAGGTTGATAAGGATTAACTGAATAATCTGCATGTAAGGCTCCTTAAGAAAGAGTCTAGCATGTAGGAGCCACTCGCAGCACCCGAGGCTTTACACCATCAAGTAAACTCATCAGCAAAATGGGAAATGTTCACATATTAGATGTTTATTGGCAAGTTACTGTGGGCTAAGCACTGGGGATCCAGGGCCTCTACAGCACAGAATTTACATTCCAGAGTGTTGAGTGACCATAAATACTCAAAATACAGGGTGGGACAAAGTAGGTTTACAGTTGTTCATATCGAAAATAATACAATAATTAATGAGCAATAATAATACAAAATTAAACTCTATTTTGCATACTCACAAGTGTAAATCTACTTTTGCCCATCCTGTATATCAACACAATGATTTCAGCTATTGATTAAGTGCTGTGAAGGAAAACATCCAGGGCAGTTGTGAGGAAGGCAGAATAGAGCAGCGAAGATGGATCAGGAGTAAAGTCCTTAGAAATGAGCGTTACAGGTCATCATACTCACGCAGAGTTGAGATCACAGTGTTGACAGGACCACTCTGTCCACTGCCAAGTTGGGCAGGAGAGATGGGGATTTACTGAGGGTTTGAGCAGGAGAGGACTGTGTTGAAAGTGATCAGTTTAAAGTCATACTTTCCTCTTACCTGTCACATTGAGTTAAAACTGGAAGGGCGGTCCCAACTCTGAGAAGAGGAAGGAGAAACCTAACATGAATGAAGAGATTATCAAAGAGTGCCTGATGGTTCTAAAAAAAAAAAAACTTGAGGTTTCTGGGTTGAAAGAAATACCTCCCAGGATTCTGAAAAGCATTGTGAACTCTTGTCAGCTTAATTCAAAGACTTTTTTTTTTTTTCTGAACATCTGCCATAGGCCAGCTCTGATTTATAGACTTTCCCTCAAAGAATTAGCAATTTAAAGATGGAAACTGACATGTGAGCTTGTATTAGAATGTATGTTAGAGGCAAGATTAGCCTGGCAGGTGGATTAATTAGCTAAGCTGTTGGGTGGTGCAAGGAGGCTTCATACCACAGAGATAGCTCTGTCTGGGCTTTGAAGAATTAGTTCAACAAGCATGAGGCAGGAAGGACTCGGACTAAAATGTTGGCATGTACAAGGAATAGAGCAGGATATTAGGGGAATTACATGTTATTTGTGGCCCTAAAGAGAGGAGTGGTAGGAAATGGGGTCCCAAATATGGGGGAGGGCCTTGAATGCCAAAGTCAGGGCTAGAGATGTTGTCTTGTGGGCACTGACATATTTACCACCAGTTTAGAATAGTGTTTGGCACAGAGTAGGTGATCAATAATTGCATACTGAGTGAATGAATGAGTTCTAGACCAGTGAAATACCACAGTTCATGTGGCTGTGTATTTAGGTGGCAGTGTGGCTCAATTGGTTGAGCACTGTTCAATTCCTGATCAGAGCACATGCCCGGATTTCAGGCTCGATCCCCAGTATGGGGCATGGGGGAGGCAGCCAATTTCATTGATTTTTTTTCTCTCTCCCTCCCTCTCTCTAAAATCAATAAAAACATATTTAAAAATAACTAAAAATTTGAAGGAAAGGTGGAAAAATAAAATTGAGGAAAGCTCCCAGAAGGTAGAGCAAATGGACAAAGTGAGGGAATAATAAAAGAGATTTTTTTAAATTATAAGACCAGTTAAGAGGTTTACTATCAAAATAATAAGTGTCAATAAGAGAAAATGGAAACAGAGTGAGAAAATTTATTAAAGAAATAATTTCAGAAAAATCTCAGTACTGAACAAGACCAGTTTCCAGATGGAATATGGCCTATCAAGTGCCCAGCACAACAGAGGAAAATTGTTGTATCCTGATATACACACAACATTGGGAATGTTTACAACATTACATGCAAAGAAAAGATCCTAAAAACTTTTACACAGAATATAGAATTACTGACTGTGTTTGGGGTCCTCAAGGTCACCTCCAGGTTCAGTGACTCTCAGGTGTCTGCTCCTGATGCAGCCCCATGGGACACACAATTCTTCCAGCAATGAAGTGTGAACACACACGTGAAAAGCTGTCTACCAGGGAAACTCATAAGAGATTCAGGGGCCAGGACTTTTACTGGAGCAGGTTATGTAGACGCTCTCTGCCTGGCACTTACCCAAATTTCAGACTCACAGGAGGAGAGCAGGGGTTTAGGCTGCACTATGTTGTTCGTATCATTTAGGCACCATGACTGCTCTTAGTAGTTCAGCAAATCCTGGGAGCCCTCCCCAAATCCAAGTTCCAGATGCCAACCCAAGGCCACCTAGAAAGCAGGCTTTCCAAGGATAGCAGTCAGACCTGCTGTGTGAACTCACGCACGCAGGCAAGTCAGAACAACACTGAGTTGCTCAGCAGCAATGCTATAAACTAGAGATGATGAGACAAGGTCTCCAGGGTCGGAGGAAAATTATTTCAGACTTAGGGTTCTGTTAGTGAAGAATGAGGGTAAAGTGTTCAGACATGCGAGGCCTCCAAACATTTATCACCTATTCCCCTTTCTTGGGAAGCTACTAGAGATATTGCTCTACCAAAATGAGGGCATAAACCAAGAAAGAGGAAGACATGAGATCCCCAAAAATGGGATATACTACAGGTGAATGGGTTCTTAGAAGATGAATAAGGAAGGCCCTAAAGTAATGGCTATGTGTCTAGAGGTCACCTGTCCAGGGAAGAGAAGGCCCAGAGGCTCCCTTAGGATGATAAAATTGATAAAAGCACTTGGTCATGTGGAAAAGAGAAGTACAAAGTTAGGACCAATGATAAAACATGGCAATCATTAATTCTAGGAAAAACAGAAAACTGTAGAGAAACAATCAGGACTTGTCTGTCACTAGCATTTTCATAGCCATAATACAAAACACTGACTAGTTACCCAGCCAAAATTATGATATAAGCTTGGAAAGATGATGGCGGGGGGGGGGGGGCGGTGCTGGCATTATGAATTGGTGGGGGGAGGAAGATGGGGAGAGGGGGGACAGGCTGTATGTGTGAAAGAGAGCTAAACTGTCATCTTCTATAATGCAAAGTCAATATGCAAAGGAAACACTGAAATATTTAAACCTGAAACACCAGGAAGTATCAATATAGACATATCATTTAGAGATGGAGTAAAATTCCAAAAGAATTCATTAAGACAATTAAAAGTGGTTATTTCTAGGAAGCAGAATATTGGAGGGAGGTGGGATTGAGGGGGTACTATTTATTATATGTACAAATATTATAGAACAACTTGAGTCTTTTAATCATTGATATAAATTAAAAAATTAATTTAGTTATAAATTAAAAGCAAAGCAAAAGTAGGAAAGGAGATAGGGAAGAGTAGAAAGAAATAAAGAAAAGGGGAAAAGGGAGGAAGATGAGAAGATGATAGTCACGCTCTTTCTGCTCCGACCAGGCCACCACTTGCTTCCCTCTCTTTCTAAGCATGAGCTCCCTGGAAGAGCAGCCAGGAACAAAGGGATCTGGGAAACCAGGCACAAATGTGGTGCTCTGACTGAGAATGGGAGCATCAGGGTTGTGGATGGTCAGATACCAGAATGTAGTGGACACTCTGTACATATTGGGTAATGAGTAGGTGAATGAATAAATGAACTTGCATTTCTCTTAAGTCCTGCAGCTAATCAAGTCTCAGAAGTTTCTGAACAAGTTGGTGATTTTGGTGGAATCAGAGAAGGAGAAGACCGTGCGGAAGGAATATGTTTTTGCTGATTCCAAAGTAAGTGATGATTATAAGATAGCCGAGAGGGCAATGTTTTCCAAGACTGGCTCTGTGCCTGGAAGTTCGTACCAAGAGCTCACTCGGTTCTCACAACCCATTTCCCGCCTGGGCAAGCTGAGCCCAGCTGGGATTTGAGCAGTGAAAGAATCCATCATCTTTCCCCTCCTCCACACTGTCTGCCCAAGAGGATGCATCTTTTATTGCTGTGTTTACCCAGCCCCATTGGGAGGCCATTAGCTTCTCTGGGCTGCACTAGGAAGTGTTTTGCGGCACCCCACATTTAAACCTGAGTCCCAACCACTAGCCTCTCCATTTCTGCACACGGCCCCAGGCTTCAGAAGCAAGGTGCCTGTTAGGACTGGCTCCTGGAGTAAGAGGTAATGTGGGCCAATGGGAATACTCGGGGACTTTGGACATTGGATGGGCAGGGTTCTCTGTGACCTAATCTCACCTCTGACATGCCAACCAGGGGCTGAAACCCACCATTGTAATCTTACCCTATGAGGCAGGACAGAGGGCTCTTGGAGCATCTGGTGTCAGCTGACCACATGTTGGCACTGTGATAAGGCTCGGGGACAAGGGCTCCTAGTACAGGTTCACAAAGACGGCCTCCAACAAGTGCCTTATGGGTGACATGGCAGGGTTGGGTTGGTGGGAAGCCAGTGAGGTGGGGGAGATTTGAGGATGCCCAGAACTGGCCGAGAGGGTGGGAAGGACTATGAGGAATGATAGGGAAGGGGCTGGGAGAAACAAGGAAGTTGTTGAATGGGTTCTTAGAAGACGAATAAGGAAGGCCCTAAAGTAATGGCTATGTGTCTAGAGGCCAGACAGATGATGGAAGGTCTGGCTGGGCATCGTTCTGGGCACAGGGACATAGGTCTCAAAACCATTGCTACCCAATGCTGCAAGCACAGAAGGGTTGAGACATAGCAGTAAACTGAGGCTCCGGGTTATCCCAAACTAAGGCAGGTTTCCAGGACAACAAAATAAAGACTACTAAGGAGGCTCTGACAGCCTTCCTGCGTTCTATTCAATTAGTTTCTTTACTTTAAATTGTCTTTGGTTACACAAGTCTTCTAGTGAAAAAGTTACAAATAAGCAAAAAAATTTTAAATAGAAACACCTATCTACCTCTAGTAAACCTTGGACAACATCCTTCAGGATGGGTTTTGTGTTTTTTTATAAAAATGTAATGATGCTGCCCTAGCTGGTTTAGCTCAATGTATAGAGCATCGGCCTACCGACTGAAGGATCCTGGTTTGATTCCAGTCAAGGGCACATGCCCGGGTTGCGGGCTCAACCCCCAGTAAGGAACGTGCAGGAGGCAGCCAATCAATGGTTCTCTTTCATCATTGATGTTTCTATCTCTCTCTCCCTCTCCCTTCTTCTCTGAAATCAATAAAATATATATATATTTTAAATGTAATGATGCTATTCATACTGTTTTGTCAACAGGCTTTTTATACATAACAATATATTTGCCCATCTATCCTTATTGCTAACGTATTTCTATACCACAATTTTTGAACCCTATAGTATTCTAGTCTATGGATGACCCATAATACCATTATGAATTCCTTTCCTAAGATTGGACATTAAGGTTGTTTCTAATTTTTTCCATATTGAAACCCATGTGTAATTCCTCAACATGGGGCAGGGGCGGGGGGGAGGGGGGACCTTGTCCAGTTGCTGAATATTCTCCTGGAGTCTGGTCCCTGCCGGGGTGCAGCTGGGCCACAGGACAGCCACTTTCTTAGTCTTGGGACCCATTTCCTCATTGCCCTCCTGGGTGTCTATCTCCCCAACCTGGAAGTGCAGACTGATTTGTGTGCCTCTCAGTTTTCCTGAAGCTGGCCAAGCACTTTGAGAGGGTAATGTGCAGGTGCAGAGGCCTTTCTTTCTGAATCTCTCTGCCCTTCAATCCCTAGAAGAGAGAAGGCTTCTGCCAGCTCCTACAGCAGATGAAGAACAAGCACTCGGAGCAGCCTGAGCCTGACATGATCACCATCTTCATCGGCACCTGGAACATGGGTAGGTACAGCTGTCTCCCCTCCCTCCTGTCACCTCCTTTTGGGTTCTACTTTCTGCATCCAGCATCTTTAAAAGGGGGTAACCTGTCTCCCCAACCCGAGCCCACCTACACAGCCTCCCTTCTAGGGAATTCTAGCATTTTCCTAAGATGATAGGTAAAGGGGCGAGTCCTGGGACTCATACCCCAAGAGCCACTGCAGAGGGTTACATTGTGTGTATAAGTTGGAGAATATTAGGAGAAGAATCTGCATGTCTAAGTGAAGGTGCTCCTGGGCACCTGCCAGTCTTAGGCAGCCTGCCAAGGGGCCGTGGACCCAAAGAAAGAAAGAACTTCCTTGAGTAGCATTGCCAGAGACAGAGAGACAGTGAAAGAAGAGAGAGATGATGCCCAATTAAATTTGAATTTCGTGTAAATAACAAATAATTTTTGGTATATGTATTTACCTAGAAATGCATACTACAGGGTGTCCCAGAAAAAAATGTATACAAACTTTGAATAATTATGAAGACAGTATTTATTAAAATACATTTCATTTTAAAAATATAATAGAAACTACAGTCATAGTATATATACATTTTTTTCTGGGACACCCTATATATACTAACTATATATTATACTAAATATATATTTTATATGTAAATATATACCAAATATATAAATATTATATGCTGAATGTAAATTTTACTAAATATTTAGTATAACTATGCAGCTAGAAATAAGTACTAGATGTGTACTAGATATGTACTATATACTTATATACTAATATATGTTCATATACTAACTGTAAATTATGCTAAATAATATATTTAGTGTAAGTATGCAGCTCAAAATAAAAAATAAGTAGATATAGGATGCCCAATTAAATTTGAATTTCAGACAAATAGATATTGCATGGGATATATTCTGAAGATTATCTGTTGTTTATCTGAAATTCTAACTTAACTGGGTGTCTATCTCCTCAACCTGGGCCAGAGCAGAGTCAGGCCCACTCCATCCCGATGCAGCGGATAGTCCGCCCAGCAGCATCGGGAAAGGAGGGAGTTAAGAGGGGTCTACAGACTTCTCCTGATTCTCTGGCTAGCACCCTCACATCAGACCTTGGCTGAGATCTCTCTTTTGCAAAGAAGTCATTGTTGTCTCCCAACCATGGGTAGAAGCCCGATCCCAAACCTGTCAGCCTACGGGGTCATCTTGACAACAGAATGTGTATTCCTCAAGGACTGTCTCAGTTCCCAGAATGTGTATTCCTTGAGCACTGTGTCTCAGTTCCCATTGCGGCTTCAAAGACCAGCTGGTGTTTGACCTAGTTCAAGACACCATGTGGAATCTTCTGTGTTTCTAGTCTTTGAGACTTCACATTATCTTTAAAAGGAAATGTAACTGGGGGTGATAGTACCTAGTTCTCCATCTAAGGCATTTTGTTGGGTGGCCTGAATGGTTTTCATGTCTGTGTAACTCCCCCACCACAATCCTTCCCCCATCTCTGTTTGAATTCTTCTGTTGTACCTGTGACTCACTTGGTGTTGGGTTTTGCTGTTGAAGGTAACGCCCCCCCTCCCAAGAAGATCACGTCCTGGTTTCTCTCCAAGGGGCAGGGGAAGACGCGGGATGACTCTGCTGATTACATCCCCCACGACATCTACGTGATTGGCACCCAGGAAGACCCCCTGGGGGAGAAGGAGTGGTTAGAGATACTCAAAAACTCCCTGCAAGAAATCACCAGCATGACTTTTAAAACGGTGAGCAGCTGGCCACGGCCCCAGCTGGCACTCCAGGGGAGCGGGCTTTGCAAGGCTGGCCAGGACATCTTAGAGGCAATGGTGGGCTCAGCCATCTCAACTTCCAAAGTTGCCTGGGTGCTCAGTGGTTCTCCCCTACCTTCCAGGGCCAGAGAAGGGAACCTGTATTCAGAAATTGATGGGGCCCATGGGTGTTGCTGAAAGTGACAGGGTCCTCCCTCTGCCCTACCTGTGCTTTACTTCATTGAAACTTCGCCAGTCCTGGCTCTCATCTTTAAGATACTTTGTGTCACCTGTTGGACATCCCTAGGAGTCCCCCAAAGTTTAGGTGTTACAGACAGGAAACTCCACACCTAGGAGGTGAGGACTAGGTGTGAATCTCTTGCTCCGGGGTCAGGCAGTACGCCCTGCCCTGGCCGAGGGTCTCAACGTTGTCCTCCCCACTAGATCGCCATCCACACCCTTTGGAACATTCGCATTGTGGTGCTAGCCAAGCCCGAGCATGAAAACCGGATCAGCCACATCTGCACTGACCATGTGAAGACGGGCATCGCCAACACTCTGGGTGAGCAGAGAGGGCCGCCAATTCATAGCAGGATCCTGCCGACATGCCCATCCATTCTGTCTGGCTCCACTGGGACATCCCCAGATTAAAAACAGAGTCTCATATCCTGAGATCCCTTGGTCCTGGGCAAACCAGGCTGGTTGGTTCCCCAGCTGAAACTTATCTGGTCAACACCAGCACTCCAGGGATCTGGCTGATGTTAGCCAGGTTCTGACTCAGCAGGTCAACGGGGGCCCAAATCCTGCGTTTCCAACCAGATAGTGCCAGTGCTGGTCCAAAGGCCCCACCTTGAGTGCCAGGGACCTAGGAGGGGGTCAACACATTTACTGTAAATACTTGAGGCTTTGTGGGCCATATGTCACTCGTCCCTGTTGCTGTCACACAAAAGCAAACACAGATGCATGAAATGAATGGGAGGAGCTGTTTTGTAAAACTTTATTCATAACACAGGCTGTGGGCTCGAGTTGGCCACATGTGTAGGTTGCCAACCCCAAACTGGATCTAGACTGACTCAGGTGGGATGTGACTGAGCCAGTGGGACTCATCGGGGTGCTTCAGAGAATCAGAATAAGAGCAGAGGACCCCATGAGGGTATGAAAATGAGTCTGTGAGTGTATAAGTGAGTGTACACATGAATCTATTTGTGTGATTCTGTCTGTGAGTATGTGTGACAGGTGCCCCATGTGGGTAAGTGCAGAGGTGAGGGTGAGGCCAGTGGTTTCTGGGGGTTGGAGTCAGGGACAGGATAGTCCCAGAGAGAACAGGAAATAGAAGAATTGTTGCAATTGATTGTGAAAAGCTCAAGTTTTCTGCTGACAAACTGCACCTGCCCAGGTCCACACCCTCCCGTGCCTCCTTCCTTCCTGTCTCAGTAGCTGCCCTGGCATGAAGCCTACGCCCTTCTGCTGCCCAGGAACCTCTTTCTAGTGCTTGTTCAGTCTCTGCTGGGCCACCCATCCCTTCCCAAGGAGGTAGTGCCAGCTTATCCCCAAGGCCCTTTCAAAGCCCATGCCTTGCTCAGGGCTGTCCAGCCCAGACAGAATAGGAGCCATGTGGGTGGTCTAAATATTCTCTTAGCCTCAGTAAAGAAAAGAAAACAGGCAAAGTCTATTTTTTAAAACTATGTATTTTTATTTATTTCAGAGAGGAAGGGAAAGGGAGAGATAGAAACATCAATGATGAGTGAGAATTATTGATCAACTGCCTCCTGCACGCCCCCTACTAAAGATCAAGCCCACAACCCAGGCATGTGTCCTGGACCAGAATCGAACCCAGATCCTTCAGTCCACAGGCCAATGCTCTATCCACTGAGCCAAAATCAATTTTGGCCCTAGCTGAATCTGGGGTGGAGCGCAGTGATCTGGGTTTGCCTATCCAGCTAGGGCCAAAGTCAATTTTAATAATAAAGTTTATCAAGCCTTATATATTCAAAAGATTTCCATTTCAATATGTATTCACTAAAGAAAATTATTAGAATTTCCACTCTGTTTTTCTTACCAAGGCTGGTAATTCTGATGTGTCATTGACACTCAGGGCCCATCTCAGTTTGGAACAGCCATGTTTCAAGGGCTCTGTACGTAGTCTCATAGCTGCTGTATTGCGCAGACCAGGTTCTCAGACTTCACGAGTCAGAATAACCTAGAAGAGAGGTCAGCAGACTTTCTCTAAAAGGCCAGATAGTGAATATTTTAGGCTGTGCAGGTCATGCAATCTGTTGCACCTACTCAGTTCTGTCACGGGTGTGGCCGTGTTCCAATGAAATGTTGTTTATGGATTCTAAAACTTAAATTTCATATCATTTTAATGTGTCACAAAATATTCTTCTTTTGATTTTTCCAACTCTCTATAAGTGTAAAAACCATTTTTAGCTGGCGATGGACCAGTGTTTACCCACCCCTAACCTAGAAGACTCGGCAAACCCAGATCACTGTGCCCCACCCCAGATTCAGCAGGTCCAAGGCAGGGCCTGATAATATGTACTTCCCACACGTTCCCAGGTGATGCTGATGCTGCGGGGCCAGAGAACACACTTTGAGAACCGCTGGTCTAGAAGGGAGTAAACTGAAAGCAAAATAGGTGATTTAGGTGTTTATTTTGGTCTCACAGGAAACTGGAGTTAGCCCTCCTCTCCCTCCCCAGCCCTGTCTCCTCCTCCTGAATCATCTTCTTTCTGCAGCTTCTGGCTGATTTTCCTGACTGCATGGCATGTGTGGTGTCCAAGAGCCCCTTCCGGGGAGATGCCAGAATGGGTTACACTGGCAGCCTTCTCCCTTCACCCTTCAGAAAACCCAAGGCTGCTAACTGTTCCCCTTGCTTTCTTACTCCCCTGGCAGAGTCTCATCCCCTAGGCTGTCACCTGTCGCGTCTCTCCTCCCTCCCCGCCACCCCAACCCCTTATGTTTTGCTTTCTTTCTTCTCCTCCACTTTCCCACACCTGCTTCTGCCCCTCTTTCTTCACCTTGATATTCTGGTTTGTCTATTTGACATTCTCACTTCTTTCTCCCTCTCTTCAGGGAACAAGGGAGCCGTGGGGGTGTCGTTCATGTTCAACGGAACCTCCTTGGGGTTTGTCAACAGCCACTTGACTTCCGGAAGCGAGAAGAAACTCAGGTAACAGCATTTGTTCCCCAGAGCCTATGTCGGGGGGTTTGCCCAGACAGACCTCATACCTCTGATAATGACTGATTGCTCAAGCCTCGGCTGGGATCCTTTAAGGGGTTTCCCCGTGGTCTCTTCAGAGGCAACTGCAGCTCAGTAGCGACCCCCCATGTGGAAGAGTCTCATCTGAAGGGCAGAGCAGACATTTCCTGTGTCATTAACCGAATAGACATCCAAATACCACTCTTTCTAAAGGGGAGAACCTCCTCTGGGGCACAATGACAGGTGCCAGTTGGTCATGAAGACAGCCATCTAGACCATTCATGATTCTGATTCCTGTTGAGCACATGCTCCTGGGGCCCAGGCCGTGATCTGCTGCAACAGAGCCAGAAATTCAAGTCTCGGTTTCCCCCTGCCCCTCTGACATCCCACCATGGTGGAGTAAGGAGCCCTGTGCTAAGATGGCTGTTTTGTCATTTAATCAGGCGAAACCAAAACTATACGAACATTCTCCGGTTTCTGGCTCTGGGAGACAAGAAACTGAGTCCCTTTAACATCACTCACCGCTTCACCCACCTCTTCTGGCTCGGGGACCTCAACTACCGTGTGGAGCTGCCCACCTCGGTAAGGAGCTGCCTACTGGGGCTGGGGCTGCGCATCTGGGTGAGGAGTTATCTGCCTGGGGCTGAGGCTGCCCATCTGGGAGAAGAGCTTTCCATCAGGTATGGGGCTTCCACCTTGGTGACCAGTGTCTGACAGGCTGGCCTGCATGGGACAGAGGCTACCTTGCATTGTCACAGGGCAGGGGACCATGGAAACACATAGACCGACTGGCCAAGACAGCTACCCCACCTCTGAGACTCAAAACTGTTCCCATTGCCGAGCGTCCACCTTTCTTTATGGGTTGCCTGTGCTCATGCCTAGTTCTCACATGCCTGTTCCTGCTGCCCTTCCTCACCATCACTCTGCCTCTGTCCTCCCACTGGCTGGCTGCTCCCCTCAGCCTGCCAGTCCCAGGTCGCCAGCAGAGGCTGAAGTCTGACTTACTTGAGCCAGCCCAGGGAAGCCATTCTCTAAGTTAGATGCCCACCCCTGGTCCAGTGAGCAGTGGTCAGAAGGCCATGTGGCACAGATGCACCCTCGGGGAGGGAAAGGGGTGGACAGGCTTGGCCACTGGATGCATCTAGAACCAGATGAGGTTGTTTTCATGTTCCTGGAAGGAAAATGGGACATGAGCTAGACGTAGGAGCTGAACCTAACCCAGACCTTGGTTAACTGCCTGTTGTATCTTTGTCCAGCTGCCATCCTTTGGGGGGTAGCAGTGGGTGGCCATAATTGACCTACTTTTACAGAGCAGAGAGAGCCCTGGGGCACAGACAGGCCAATGAAAAGGCCTTGGGCCTGTCACAGATCACTGACAAAGCTGGAATTGAACCTGGATCTTCCCACATCCCTCAACCACCTCTGCCTCCTGCTGCCACAGTGGCTCTGCAGAGACTCAGTGTCTTAGGGCCCATCATGACTCCCTGACTACTTCCTCCCTCCCTCTCAAGGTGCTTCTCATGGCTCCTTTCCTTCTCTCCTTCCTACTGAGAAGGCAGACGAGAAAGGGGTGGATAGGAACCCTTCACAGTCTAAGGGGCTGTCACAGCCATTCACTCGCCAGGAGATGACCAAGTGCATTGACCAGAGCTGAGGTAACAAATCTCGGGAGAGAGGACTGCTGGCTTCCAAGGCCAGCACATTCCCTGGGTGTCATACTGACTCCCTGGGGTCCCAACCCAGATCACAGAGGCCTGATAGGATTTCACATCCTTTCATGGCCTTACCACAGGCTGGCTCAGTTCCCAGAGAGAAAGCGAGCAATAGAAACATACCTACATACCTAATGAAGTGTTAATAAGATGATATTAAAAGACAGGATGAAAAAATAAAATGCCCTTCAGTAAATTTGGAATAACCGGGAACTGATATTATCAGGTTGATATTTCACTGTTGCATGATTTTCCCTGTAGAAACGGTGAACTAAGAAGTACCAACCCAGCAACCCCAGGTGGGAGCTGGGGCCTAGTCCAGCATCAAGGCTATGGGGTCAGATGCAGTGGGCAGTGGGTGATAACATGCCTCCTGAGTACGTTAGTGAAGAGGGTTGTCTCACAGTGGCCATGTCCTTGCTCCAGGAGGCAGAAACCATTATCAAGAAGATCAAGCAGCAGCAGTACGCAGACCTCCTGTCCCACGACCAGCTGCTCATGGAAAGGAAGGAGCAGAAGGTTTTCCTGCACTTCGGTGAGAACTGACATCCTCCCCGGGACCCTCTCCAGCCATCGTTCTGTCTCTCCTTCTCCCCGAATATCCTCACAGGGAGGTGAAGGGAAGGGGGTGTTATGTCTGGAGGAGAAGGAAACTTGGCCAGATGTGAAACGTGGGAATGAAAGCTGAAACCAGGGTTTTATTTGGTTTCAGAGGAGGAAGAAATCACATTTGCGCCCACCTACCGTTTTGAAAGACTGACTCGGGACAAATATGCCTACACTAAGCAGAAAACCACAGGGGTGAGTCCTCATAGACACCTCCCCGGCCCTCCATCTCCACACTCCTTGTACATCTCACTGCTTTTGTATTTGTTCCTATGAAGGTGAACAGACACATGAAATGTCCTTTTCCACTAAGCCAGTGGTCGGCAAACTCATTAGTCAACAGAGCAGTAAACTATGGCTCGAGAGCTACAGTTTGCCAACCACTGCACTAGTCAAGAAGAAAAAGAAGAAAATGGAAATCTCATGTAGATTGTGTCACAGAGCAAAAACTTCTAAGGAGAGGCTGGACAGCCAGATTTAGATACTGTGAGGAATTGGACTCATGACTCCTACAGTATTTACCTTTTATCCAGGTATCTGAAGATTCTGAGAGGACTTTAAGTGTTATTTCCTTAACCGGGTTCTGAAGCTCACTTAGCAAATATGTATGCTAATCTGCCAATTGATTGATCATTAAACAAGCTTCTTGCTGTGTGACTTACCAGAACCTTTGTGGACTTATGAACATTGTATTCTCCAGGAGGAAATTCAGGTGCCAAACTTGATTGGTTATGAAATATCAATTAACATCAGATGAGGCCACTTGTGTTTCAAGTAACTGTGTTTGGGGAAAGCTGCAATAAAGCATTTATTTATTTTTGTTTGACAGATATTTACTGATGACCTGTGATGGACTGGATACTCTGTTAGGTGATGGGAGATCAAAGAGGAGTGGGGTGTCTGTCCCCCAAGACAGATTGCCATGGATTAAAAACTAGAAAGTCAGAAGGCAGAGCTGGCTTGCAGGATTAAAATAGAACTTATTTTTTAGACTTATTGTACAATATTTGTGTAAAATCTCAGAAAACATCCAGAAGGCAGTTAAAATACTAGATAGATGCTAAAGAGAAATGTCAGGGCTGGGTCATAGATTTGAGAGTTGTCATCAGAGAAGACAAGGAGTGAGCAGAAATTAGTAGAGAAGAGCTAAGGACAGATCTGAGGTCCATCTATGGTAAGAGATGAGAGGAAGAAGTAGACAACAAAGGAGATGGGAAAAGTATGCTTGGTAGATGGTGGGAAGACCAACCGCACAGCTCAGCATCACAGACTTAGTGGTAACCAGTATGAAATGTGAGTCGAGAACGTGTGCCAATCAAGTGACCCTGCCTGAAGAGCTGGACTTGTGGCTCAGAGTTTTCGATAGACGTTGAAAAAGTAGTGTGCACAGAGTCTTAGAGGTGAAATCCAGGCTGTAGGAGGACAGGGTAACTCTTTACCAAGGCTGTGCAGATGAGTCACTGGTGGAGTTTTTCAGAGATGCTGTTGTCTGGGGCTCATCCCCACAGGTTGTGATGCAGTAGATCTGGAGTGGAGCCCCACTTTCTATATCTTTGTGAAGCTCCACCAGTAATTCTCTGGGGTGGCCAATGCTGAGAACTGCAAGGTTAAAGAAATGGCAGAATCTATGCAACTACACATGCAACTACCCCATGATTCAGCTATTCCACCTTGGTTTATATACAAGAGAGATCAGTACATTTGTTCACCAAAAGACAAATACAAGAATGGTTATAGCTTTGTTTACCATGTCCAAAAACTGAAAACAATCCTACTTCCATTAACAGTAGAATAGGCAAAGGTGGTGTATACATACAGTGCAATACAACCACAGTAATTATGTGAAAGAACATCTATATGCAACAACATGAGTAAAAGAGGCCAGACAAAAAAGAGTATTTATTTAACTGCCCCTTGAACAACTCAGGGTTTAAGGTGCTGACCCTTATTCAATAGTAAATCCATATATAACTTTTGACTCCCCCAAAACTTAACTATTTATAGCCTAGTGTTTATCAGAATCATAACCTATAACATAAACAGTTGATAAACACATATTTTATATGTCATATGTGTTATATATTGTATTCTTACCATAAATTAAACTGGAGAAAAGAAAATGTTATCAAGAAAATCAAAAGGAAAAGAAAATAAATTTATAGTACTGTATGTATTTATTGAAAAAAAATCTGTGTATAAAGGACCTGTGCAGTCAATCTGTGTTCTTTAAGGGTTGACTGAATATTGGATGAGTCCATGTATAAGTTCAAGAGTAGGCAAAATTAATCAGTGAGGACATTATTCATAATAGTTTTCACCTCAAGGAGGTGATAGTATTGACAAGGAAGGGACAGGGAACCTATTGTGAGGACGGAAATTTTCTGAATCTTGATCTGGGGAGTGGTAAAATGGGTGTATGCTAATGTAAAAATTACTCAAGCTATACATTTAAGATTAGTACACTTTACTGTATATAAGTTGTATCTCAGGTTTAAAAACATACACACAGTCTAAAAGTAGACAGTCTAAAAGCAGAGGCAAAAAGAACATTCTTGAAAGAAAATTGGTAAAAATAAGAAAAGAAAAATATTGAAAGAGATGGCAAGGGTAGGTTCTTTTAGGATGAGTACCTTTACATTTGTAAGCAGAGGAGAAAAAGCTGGAACTTAAGGAGATAAGGATATTGATTAAAGAGGATTATTTATCATTGCCAGGTTACCTTGTTTACCATACCCAATAGTATTCTTGCTCACCAGCATAGTCTTGAGAGGGCTTGTACACATTGTTTGAATGATTTGATGGGTAGCTGGATGTGTGCATGGCTGGCTGGCTGGATGGATGGATGCATGGATGGATGGATGGATTAATTAATTAATTAGTTAATTAGTCAATTATTTAGTAGATGTATGGTAGGATGAATGGATAAGTAGATAGATGGATGGATGTGTGAGTGGGTGGATCAGGTGTACTGGCTGGAGTATGTTATCAAAGGAAGTAGCTGGAGAAGATAATCAGAGACTAAGTTGAAAATACTGGTAGAGAGGTTTATCTGAGTTAGAAAAAAATTAAGAGAATATAAAAATACAAGAGATTCTGAAAAAATGAAGAGGATAGGTAAGGGAGCACAGCCAAGTGAATCAATCTTTGTTCTAAAGCTAGAGTCCAGGGAGCCTGAACGTGTGGGGCATGGCAGTGGAATTGGGACTTGAAGCAAGCAAAAAGGGTTTAAAGCCACCTACGGGTAATTCTATAAAGAGCCAACAGCAGATGAAGCCAAGGGTTATGAAGGCCACAAGTTCATATTTTCTTTTACTGATATACATATTTTTTTAAGTTGTAGGCATTTTACATAGCTTGTGACTTTGATTTGTAGATGAAATACAACTTGCCCTCCTGGTGTGATCGAGTCCTCTGGAAGTCATACCCCCTGGTGCATGTGGTGTGTCAGTCCTATGGTGAGTGGCATGCTGGGAGGTTTGATGCCCTAAACTAAATGGCTCTGATCTGTCTATCTGTAAAAGGGGAGAGCTCCCTGCAGCCCTAATCAGGTTGGTCACCTGAAGAAGTGGGTGTATCCTCAGTATTTATAGAACTGTGTCCTCTCTCTTGCCCACTCCAAACTGCTCTATTGCCTTCTCGCTGGCTCATTAAAAGAGTTGTCTACCCTCTGTGTCTACACTTCATCACCTTCACCCTCTCCTGATCCTGCCAATTATTGTGAGATGGGAGAAGGTGCCATCTCTCTTACTGATGAGCTCAGTGACCTTAAACACCCATCCTATTCTGGGCCATGAGCTTCTCACCAATACAACAGTGCTTAGACCATGAAAACCTAGCACAGGCACATTTTAGCTATGGAGGAGATGGTGTCACACAGTTACTGAGATTTTTGAGTGTAGTTGTGAAAGGTCAGTGAAATGACAGGAGCAAAACTTCTGGAGGCTTCCATCAGTGTGAGTTGATTTCTGTTATGAAATTGCCATCCTTGGTTTGACCAGAAGGGTTTCTCTTGCCCTGATCAGAAATGCCTTCCCTCCCCTGCAGGCAGCACCAGTGACATCATGACAAGTGACCACAGCCCTGTTTTTGCCACATTTGAGGCAGGAGTTACCTCCCAGTTTGTCTCCAAAAATGGTAAGTGGTGGGCAGTGTCTGTCCCTTCAGATTCCACAAAGACAGAGGCCTTGGGCACTTGTCTTCTGGTAGCAAGAATCAATTGTCTGCATTAGGTGAAGGCCCCTTCTTCCAGCAAATCCACGGTCTGTTTATCTGGTTTCTTCGTGTCCAAGCCACATCATGATTTCAGTCCAAAGCATTTTCTTGCTCTCTGTGGCAAATACATCAGCCTTTTAAGTCTTGAGTCTAATACAGTCTTTAAAATTAGGTAAATGAGTGTTTTCTAAGATGTGGCACATCTACCATCAAAGACAATCCTAGATGGGTCCTTGATACCATTTATTAGTAAGCATTTATCTTAATATGTTTTAAGTTTATCCTATCTGTGTAAAGCAAGCAACACTTATTAAAGTTTAAAAAGTGAGTCTAAAGAAAATTTAAGCCAATATTAGTGCAGCTTCATGGTAGGCAGAGATAATAAAAATGTGAATATGGGATGTAATGACTGACTAAATAATACTTAGATTTACAGGTAAGTTTTCAAAAAACCAGCTCAGCCCTGGTCACTAGGCCACTCTCATCCTAACAGTGGTTGGTGTTCTCTCTGGCATATCCAGGCCTGGGCTTAGGAGACTGGAAGGCCATGGAAGTGGGGGGTGGGCAGTAGACAGTCCAGACTCATCTATGAAAGCTGAGCAGGGGACGCAACACAGGTTGCAAAAGCCTGTATCACTGTGTCCTTTGTGCTGTTATGTGGCTGTAGATGTAGATGAGGCTGCAGCAGTCTTCCTGGGATGCTTTTCCATGCTGTTGGCCCCAGCAATGTGGCCTCCCCACTCCATGCAGCCATGACCCACCATCCTGTCTCCCTCCTAGCTCTGGCCACTGTGGCTTTCTAGAACCTTCCACCTCTTCCCCACCTCCCACCCATCTCCCCTTTCTCTGAGTTCCTGCAGCATTGATGAATGGTCCCTGCCATTGTACCCTCAATGAAAACCCTCATTGCAGGCTTGCCCTCCACTGGGACTCAGCCACTATACATACTCACAAACTCCCATGACCTGCATTGAGTGTTGGTTGAACATCTATCTAAGCAGAGCCTGGCCTAGATGCTGTGGGCTTTAAAAAAGAAAGGAAAGCTAAGAAAAATAAGCCAGATGAAAAACAAGTACTCCATGGAAACTTTTTTAAAAAGCAGATTTCATAGATCATGGAAATAGAAACAGGATGGTGGTTGCTGAGGGGAGAGGGGAGGTGAGGGAAATGGGGAGATGTAGGTCAAAGGGTACAAACTTCCAATTATAAGATAAAGAAGTTCTGAGGCTCTAATAAGCCTGGTTACTATAGGTAATAAGACATTATAACAGTATTGCATACTTGAAATTTACTGAGAGAAGATCTTGAGTGTTCTCACACAACAGAAACCCGCACAAAACAGGTGGTGAATGATGTGTTCATTATCTTGATCTTGGCAATCACTTCACAATGTGTATGTGTATAAAATCAGCCATCATGTCATACATTTTTAAATATGCACAACTATATTTGTCAGTAACTCCTCAATAAAGCTGGGGAAAAGGAAAAAAAAACAGAAAAGAAGGAAGGATGCGAAAGACAGAGAAAGGGAATGTCTGTCCTTGCTCTCAGGTGGCTCAGAATTTATATGGAAGGACAGAATATATGTTCAAAACCAGCCAAAGGATGCTTGCAAACACGTTTTCTAAATGAATAGTGTTGAGAGCAAGTTCTCAGCATGAGTGAGTGGAAGAGCTCGGAGGTCCCACTGCCTGAGGAAGGAAGAGCAGGGATCCCTCACAACCTGAACTTAGAAATAAGATGAATTTGGGTATTCAGCTGCTGAGCCATCAGACAAGTTCTCTTTGCTAAAACGAAAAGGGAGACTGAGGCAGTGAGCTTAGGGCATTGCCCAAGGCTGTGTAGCTCTAGTAGCAAAGCTGAGAGCAGCTCTGATCCTAGAATTCTTGGCTATTCTCACTCTGTCCCCACCAGTTTGTGATTCATCACAGAGGCTATTACTGCCATAGGGACACTCCGTGTGTGGGGTGGGACTTCAGAGAAAACCTCTCTTCCCCCTGGACTCTCACCTTCCTGGACCTCAAGAAAGAATGTGGGGGGGGGGGGGGGGTGGGGAGGCTGGGGCTCATTGGAAATGCTCCATCTCCAGGCACACTGTGGAACCCAATCTCTGTTCTCACCTGTTCCAGGCCCCGGGAATGTCGACAGCCAAGGGCAGATCGAGTTTCTCAGATGCTTTGCCACCCTGAAGACCAAGTCCCAGACCAAATTCTACCTGGAGTTTCACTCGAGCTGTTTAGAGAGTAAGGGGTTGTTGGGCTTCCTTTGTTGGCAGCAGACACAGCTCTGTGTCATAATGATGCTTTGCCCCATTTCTCACCTCTGGGATGGACTCAAGGGGGTCTGAGAAGTAGGGTTGCAGATGGAGGATACAAGGGGACCCCTATTATGTAGCCTGTGTCTAGTGGCCCTAATATGCACAATTATGTTTGTCAGTAACTCCTTCAGCAGAATCTTCAGCAGTATCTTCTGAATGGATTTCACTTCTCATAATGGATCGCAGAAGAGATCTCGAGTCACCTTGGCTTTACAAAGCAGACCATGCTGCTCCAGGGACAGGGCAGTCACTAATGCAATGATCCCTCAGCGTTGCAGGCAACTGGCCAGCTGGATTCTTCCCTTGCCCCTTAGAGCAAAGTATAGCTCACCTAAGGGTCCCCCAATCCAGGTTCTGACTCAACCAGAGGGTCCTGAGTAAAGGTCCAGAGAGGTACTGGAGGCCAGGACCAGGCCCTGAGCTGCTTATAGTCTGTCCTACACCACGGGCACTTTCCTAGGTGATCTGCACATTCTGAGAACAAGCTGAACATGACCGGCCTCCTCTCTGCCAGCAATTAGCACAAAACACTGTGTGAGAAGACCCATGTGGTGTCTAGCTCTCCTCGCTAAGATGATCTGGGTAGTGGTGGTGGTAGTAGGGGTAGAATCAACTCCATCAGAGGAGGTGACAGGATGATGGAAGCTTCCAGAAATCAGGAAGAAGACCTAAGCCCCCAGCTGCAGTCTGTCCCACCCTCAATTCACCTGAGACCAGTTAGGTGAAAGACCCACCTTCTCCATGAACTCTCCATGTCCCAGTTCACCAAGCAGGGCCAAAGCTCTTCCAAAAATTATGAGGATTTTCATGTGGGTGTTTTTAATAAACTATCAAGACATTTGCTTGCATTTCTATGGAAACAGCATATTCGAGGAGGCTTAAATTAGCTTTCAAAAGGCTGCTATCTTGAGTGGCGTGGGAGAGCTGTCATGTTTTCTAACCTCCTTGTCTGAGAAGTAATGATTTCTAGTTGCTTGGCTTGTTGCAAAGAGGAGCCAAAACGGAGGGAAATCTGATTTTCCTAAAAATAACTAGAGCCCATTGGCAAATGACCATCCCCTACACCAAACAGAATCCCCAACAAGCCTGACTCCTAAACGATGCTGTGGCCCCTACAGAGAGAGGCAGCAGTATCTTTATTGGTCCAGTGGGCCTGCTCTGGGAGTCTGTTCTGTCTGGTCCTTATTATGTCCTCTGAGAACAAGGCGTCTTGTCCTCCAACAGGTTTTGTCAAGAGTCAGGAAGGAGAAAACGAAGAAGGAAGCGAAGGGGAGTTGGTGGTGAGGTTTGGTGAGACCCTTCCAAAGGTAATTCAAGAAGAGCACAGTCCCAGGGAGGATTTTGCAATTACCCAGCCAGCAGGGCTGGGCAATGGCAGAGTTCTGGGGAACGTGACCAGAGGGAATGGACATCCCAGGGGCCAAATGTGGGAGAGGCCCCACAGACCTACCCACCTCTGGGCCAGCTCTCTTTTAAGGTAGCTTGTAGCTCACTTTCAGTGATGGTTAAACATGAGCCTTTGTCTAGTGGCCCCAATATTTCTAAATGGATTTCAATTTCCATAATGGATCATGGGAGAGATCTAGAGGCCACTTTGGCTTTACAAAGAAGGAAACTGAAGCAGATCCCAGAGAGGTTTGTTCACAGTCACATGATTTCAGCAACAGACCCCTGAGATCCCAACTCCCCTGCAATAGTTCTTTGCCTGGTCAGCCACAGCTTGAAGGGTCAAGTGAAGGTATAGAGAGGAGTCCACTGGCTCCTACATGAACACTGAATGCAGAGAGAACTTGCTATGACCATGACCTGTGTGAGCAGAGGGTTATAATTAAAAACATGTAGGCAAAACTTAGTGGGAGCACATTCATGTTTATTGCAGGAAAAAAAATGGCTTTCTACCTGAAACCCAGGACTGTTTTTATGATATGAAGTTTATGGTGGACACATCTGGATGTTCATGCTGGGTGCACAGTGGAGAAGGACCTACTTCTTTGTCCCATAACCAGGGAAGGGTACATAGAGGAAAGGTACAAGTCTGGGGAAATCTACCACATGGGTAGGGGTCTCAGGCTTCCCATGGAAGGTTCTTCAGAGGTGCGACCGAGATGAGGTTTGAAGGATGGCTTTTAATAGGTAGAGGGAGCCATCCTCTCCCAAGGCTCAGGTTTCAGAGACTGGGCTGCCCACACTGACATTAACTGTTGATTGGAACCAACTCTTGGGCCACACACACAAAGACCATATCATCTCAGGAGCAGAGGCCGATCCCCGAATCGCAGTCTCCTAATTCAGATACACTCTGACTGGGGAGTGAGGAGGGAGTGAATTGTCAGGGTCCTGGGCTGTTTTCAGGCACTGAGACCTGGTGGCTCTTGGCTCCAAGGTGACATCCTGCCTTATCCACCCTCCCCACCCTGCTGCATCTTCTCCCAGCTGCTCCCTTGCAGCACCCAAATGGCTTCTTTTCACCTTTTGTTTGTTGGGAAGGATATCAGCTTCCCAGTCCCTGCAGCACACTGTCCACTTCTGAGACCTGATGCTCCTCCTGTCTCTGTCCCCTCCTCTCCACCCACAACCACCTCCCCATGGTCTCTGTCCCTCCTTTCTTCTTGCTAAAGCATCCTGATTCCTAATGGATCTTTCTGGAATGCCCGCCTTAGCCTGGGGTACCCTTCTTTATCCTGTCCATTCTCTACTGTCGCATGGAATGAGCCCAAGCTCCTCTGCATGGCTCCCAGATCCTCCAGCTCCCCCAGCTCCCTGAACTCGGCCATCCACCTCTCTTACCTCCTCCTCTCTCTTCATCCTCTAAAACCCCTTTAGGACACCCTGCCACTCTCTCCTGCCCCCCACCTCTGTCCCCACCATGATGAGTGTGTACCCACAGACATTCCTCAGACACCAGACACCTTGCTCCCCCTACTGCCTGAGAGGGCAGGGTCTTCCTGCATCCGCTACACCTGGTTCAGGGTCAAACTTCTAGCCAGCCATCATGACAAGTCAGTGAACTGAGTTGTTGGTGTGGCTCTGGAGCCCCACTGCGATATCCAGTCATTTGTTCTGGAACTTTCTGTCAGTCAACATGGCACAGGGGTCTCTGTGTATCTGTGGGTGGGAAGAAAGGGGACAGTTTGGAGCAAGGTAGTCGGGGACTGGGGACCTGTGCCTGTCATCCTCCAACTAGCTGCAGGACTCCCCAGACCCAGCGGGGGCTCTGCATGGGTGGACACAGAGGCCCCTCCTGCCCAGATGGGTGCAGCCTTGTGATGCCACCTTCCTTGCAGCCTCCATCCTAGAAAGGGCTGAGGAAGAATTGCACCCTGCCAGGGAGCCTGAGGTGGAGATGGCGCCTCCAGACTTGGTTTCTGGTCCTGGTCCCATTTCTTCATCAGTCTGGCCTCATTCCCAGGATCCTGGGGACTGCAAAGGAGGGAAGGGAGACAGAAGGTGGGGGCATTCTTGGGATCAGGCCCTGTCCTTGGGGCCTGGAGTGCAATGTGATGGAAGGGGACAGGAAATGAAGCTAATACCACCTGGCTGTGTAGGGGGTACCCAGGGGCTCCTTCCTGCTCTCTGGGCATGAAAAGCAGAGATTCAAATTTGTTTAATGACAACATCTACAGGCCTGTTTTCTCCATCATCCCCTCCTCTGGGCTGGTGGCCCTCACCTGCCTATCTCCAACTTGTCATTTCTAATCCCATGCACTTCTCTTTGCAGCTGAAGCCCATTATCTCCGACCCTGAGTACCTGCTGGACCAGCACATCCTGATTAGCATTAAATCCTCCGACAGTGACGAATCCTATGGTAAGGGTCCCATAGGTGCCATAAGTGCCACATCTGCTGTTGTCTGGTGGCCTCTGATGTAACGGGACATCTCCATCACACCTGTCTTTCCACATCCTACTCTCCTGCTGATCCTTTCTCCATCTCAGGGCTACAGGCAGACAATAACTCCTAAGTCATCCTTCTTGCCCCTTCAGGCTTCTGGGAGTAACGACTAGTAGCCACAGCCCCTCCCATTTACTAAGACTTTCCTGTGTCAGATTCTGTGCCCAGAGTTCTGCAGGAATTTTAAACTTTAATTTTGACAAGACCTGATGAAGCAGACAGTATTCTCCCAATTAGTCGATGAGAAAACTGAGGCTCAGAGAGGTTAAGTGACTTGCCCACATCACACACACAGGTCAGAACTGGTTCAGCCCTTATTGGAACCCAGGTCTGCCCAGCATTTGCTCAGTGCTCAGGCTGGTGGCCCCACCAACTGTCCTACTAGAGAGGCTCTGTCTTCTGTAATGTCTTCAGCCTGTCCATGGCTCCTGCCCAATGTCACGTTCATCCTTGCACTTGGTACATTCAGGGTGGCTACAGCATGGAGTGAGAGGGATAAGTGGCCAGAGAGAGGCTGAAGGCAGAAGCCAGATCAAGTCAGGCTAGGGGCAAACCCTTTATCATGGCAGTAGTAGGAAGTCATCAGAGAGTCAAACAACTCAGTAATGTGATCAGCTTTCCATCTTACAAGTATGTGTTTGCCATGATCAAGATGAGAGACAAGCCCTGGCTGATGTAACTCAGTGGTTAGAGTGTCAGCCCACGCACTGAAGCCTCATGGGTTCGATTCCTGGTCAAGGGCACATACCTAAATTGCAGGTCTGATCCCTGGCCCTAGTTGGGGAACATGCAAGAGACAACCAATCGATCTCTCTCTCTCTTTTTCTCTCTTTTTCTCTCTCCCTCCTTCTCTCCTTTGTCTCTTTCCCGCTCCCTGCTTTCCACTCTCTCTGAAAAGCAATGGGAAAAATATCCTCCAGTGAGGATTAACAACAACAAAAACACAAAAAGATGAGAGATGAAGGGGCCAGAGTGAAAACAGTGACAGTAAAAATGGAGAGACAGGATAAATTTGAGAGATGTGAAGAAGGGAAATGGCTGCCCAGCTGGCATGGCTCAGTGGTTGAGCATTAACCTATGAACCAGGAGGTCACAGTTCCAATTCCTGCCTAGGCTATGGATTCCATCCCCAGTGTGGGGCATGGAGGAGGCAGCTGATCAATGATTCTCTCTCATCATTGATGTTTCTAACTCCCCCTCTCCCTTCCTTTATGAAATCAATAAAAAAAATTTATTCAAGGAAAAGAAAGAAGGGAAATGACTTGGCCGTGGGCCCTGAAGCAAGTGGGTTGTTGAGGATGGCCTCACACTTCTGGTTTGAGTAACTGGGTTAATGTCTTGTTTCCTGATCTGGGTCAGCTGTGGTGAGGAACTGGTACTGGAGGTTGACAAGGCACAGCCAGAGAAGTGGTAAGACAGGCTGTGGCATTGGGGATACTGTCAGGGTTGGTTTTTGAAGAAGGCAAGGTTATGATAGCAGATGTGCCGAGAGACCCTACAAAATAAAAACCAAACAGCGGTCCTTAGACAGAGTGATTCGGGGGCCATTCCCGTACTTGGAGAGGCAGTGTTCACAGGCAGTTAGGGCAAGAATGGAGGTGAGGAAGCAGAAGATGTGAACCTGGTCCAGGGAGGGGGTTTGTTTGCAGTGGAGGAATTTGAAGGTGCTCAGTGCTGATGGTGGAAGTCAGGAAACAGAAACAGGCAGAGACACGAAGGGTGCCCATGGGTGTTGGTTGGCCACTGTGCAGGCTCTGCCAATGCTCTGGGAATGAGGTACAGTCATTGCCCTTGTTTGCAGAGGTAAGGACGTGAAGTGACTTGTTCAAGGTCATGTAGTTGCTGAAGGACTTTGACAAGCTACTGTGTGATCTTGGACTTGAACCTAGGCAGTCCAGCTCCAAAATCATTCTTTTGACCCCTTCCCAGTGTAGCACTAGAAAGAGGGTCCCTGAGCCAAAGCAAGGACGGGCAGAGCCTGGGGGGTGTTCTGGCTCTGGATCTGAATCTCCTGTCCTTCTCAACGGGGTAAAGAGAAAAAAAAAATCCACGTGGATGCTGGAATGTTGAAGATTCAGTGGCAGGAAACAGGAACTCAGTCCTAATGATTCCATTTCCTTGATCAAATACTGTATTCGTCCTTTGTTTCCTCTTTTTGATATTCATACTCACAAATAGCAAATCATCATAATAACAAAGAAAAAAATCCACCAGCAGTCTCATTCTCTTCTACAAAAATCCTTTTTATTTTAGTTTTACACTTCTATCCTCATCCATAGGTATAGGTCCTAGATTTCTAGATTTCTAATCAACACAGAGATACCATTTTATATTCTGCTTTCCTCACCTCGTATTAGGTAAGACCCATTTTCCATATCCCTCCCACATGGTCTTTGAGATAGTGGATTTTCGTGGCTTCATAGTATTCCATGGGTTTGCTGTAGCCTCATTTTTCACAGTCATCTTTACTCCTATTCTTGAGGCTCCGCCAGTTACTTTTGTTAGTGTTACCAATAATGCTAAGAAGGATCTCTTTGGGGACATTTTTTGTTCTCCTGAAGCTACTTTTTTTTATTATTCTTTTAGATCATCTTTTTAGGATGAGTTCCATATTTGCTGGTCAAAAGGTATACATATGCCCGTGATTCTTGGCCCTTGTTTGCAAACTGATTGCGGGAAAGGCTGTCTTCCCGTGTGGACCTTGCCATGTCCTAAAGTCCAGGTTTCCCTGAGCCTCACTGGCATTGGGTATTTTTCTTCCTTTTGTTTTGTGCTAAGTTCATGTCTGTGAGCGAGTCTCTTTGTGCTGCTTCATTTGCATTTGTGATGGCTTTTGAGGCTGAATGAATTTCCATTTATTGAAATTAACCAGCTACAGTTCTCTTTTGTGTGAAATGACTGTTTGGGTGATCTGCCTATTTATCTTCTGGGGATTTAATTTTGAGGAGTTCCTTGTGAGTTCAGATAAAATCCCTCCTTTGTGAAGCTGACTGCAGTGAATGGTCCCAGTCAATCATCTCATTTTCATGTATTTTCCCCCCTCTGTGTAGAAGTTTTAAACTTTTATATTCTCTCACCTGTCAGTCTTATTTTGTCATTTCTGACATAGCTTTAAGCCTTAGAAAGTTGTCATTCCCTCCAGTGAGCAGATTAGTATTTAATTTTGTTTTTCTGGATCATCTATGATTTAACTGTTTTTCACAGCAACTAATCTCCATGGAGTTCATTTGTTATAAATTTTGAGATGTTTTCCCAGATTACTGAGAAGTTGTTCTAAAATGTTTATTCAATGATCCCTGCCTTAGTCATCATCTTGAACGACTATCTTTGGTGATAGAAATAACTCTCCAGGCCAAATTCATGGTGTTTCTCCTGTAAAATAGCAGGGTCTTAACATTACTGTTGTCCCCTTCATGTCCTCAGGTGAGGGCTGCATTGCTCTGCGGTTAGAGGCCACCGAAACACAGCTCCCCATCTACACGCCTCTCACCCACCATGGAGAGATGACAGGTCACTTCCGGGGGGAGATCAAGCTGCAAACCTCTCAGGGCAAAATGAGGGAGAAGCTATACGGTAAGTGGGCATGACCTGCCCCTTCCAACCCCCCCGCACCTCCAGCCCTCGTCAATGCTGTGGGATTAGACGGGAATGAGGGTTCTCTCAGCAAAGCTATTGAATATTCCCTCTGAGAGCCGGGCATCATCCTTGTTTGATAGATGGGGAACTGAGGCATAGAGAGGTTAAATAATTGACTTAAGGTCATATACCAAGAAAGCAGCCAGCCCAAGGTGAAGTGCAGGTTCACCCAGTGCTAAGCTGAGATTGTGAATGTGATGGGGTCCTGCTTCACATGGACAGGGAGACAGCAGGGCTCACTACATGTGGACCCTCAGCTCTTCAGAGGGCACTGGGCCATCAGGAGTGGTACCTCCCATGGATGTGGCCACCCATCCACCCTGTGGGAGCTCCTTTCTCTAGTAGGACTGTGGGTTAGAGTGATGGGATATCAGCATCTCTGCAACCACATGTCAGTCAGAAATGAAAACAGGGTCCCAACTGCCCACAAAGAGGTTGGCTTTGGTACTGGAAGCTCTGGGGAGCTACTTTCTTATATTTGTTTTATTTGGATCTACCCAGACCAACTGGCTTGTTTTGTCCTTTGCCAACACCAACAGGTTGGAAATATCACATGAAATGACCCCTCTGGGTCACATGTGTCAATTCTCCTCCCTCTGAAGCTGACAGGAATAACTAATCAATCACTGAACTCATAGGAGGCCTCAGAATCTTGCTTAGCCTACCTCCCCAGGCAGCAGTATTCACCGTCTGGCTCTGGCATGTCAGTGGAAACCGCTGCCATCCTGGCCCAGACCTATATGCTGCGCCCTCACCTGCTTCTTCCTGCCTCTTCCCCTGCAGACTTTGTGAAGACTGAGCGGGATGAGTCCAGCGGGCCCAAGTGTCTGAAGAGTCTCACCAGCCATGATCCCATGAAGCAGTGGGAACCTGCCTCCAGGTAGAGCAGGGGGGTTGCCAGAGCTTCACATGCTAACTGGCCTAGCAGACCCAGGACCAGGGAGGGTAAGTGGAACGCAGAGAAACTGAGAACCCAGAAGGAAAGAAAGCTTAGCCAGGAGAGACGCTGTCCTGACCACAAACCCATGTCTCTGGGGGTTAGTGTGACTGGACCAGGCCTGGAGACTCCTCTGTGTTGGAAACTTCAGTTCCGTTCAACAAACATGGGTTGAGCACCTACTATGTGACACGTTCTAGAGAAACCAAGGCAGATTAGGTGCCATCCCTGACTTAGGGACTTAAAGCCCCACCCAGGAGGAAGCACCAGAGAAGGTGGCTGCGGGAATGGTTGCCGGTCTCCCAGGAACAGCAGTCTTGACTCGGTGACCACAAACCCCATCTTATTCCTAGGGGAGAGATCACTGGGGAAAATGAACACAGGCTGCTCTTGGCAGAGACTGGGCTGGCAATAACCTAGAATTTAGAAGAATCCCCAATAACAGAGTTACCCCAGCTCTGACGTGGTCTCAAGTCCCAGAAAGAAGCCCGTGAAGGCTGTCGTGGTCTCTTACCTGCCAAGGGAGCAAAGCTGTGCCATTGGCTGAGCAAACATCCAGAAGCCTCTGCAGAGCCCTCGTGCACTCTGCCCCTACTGGTCCCCACACTGCCTGTCCTTCCAGCCAGCCCTCGCACACGCCACCCACCCACTGGGAACATGGGAGGTCACTTCTCCAGCCCATTTCATTGTCTACATCCAACCTTGGAGGGTTGTAGCCACGGGAGCTACAGTATTTCCTCTCCATCTTTTTCTCCCACTATTACCCACCAATGAAAGCATCATGGCTCTCACATATCTGCTCTGCTCCAGAGTCAGGGTCAGTGTAGGTCTACAAATTATTTTCCTTTTGACTAGTATTAGAATTAATATTTGTTAAGCAGGCACTGACGGCTGGGAGTGAGCTGTGCACAGAACCAGGCTGGCTGAGCAGAAGGGAGCTGAGAGGCTTCGTTATAACCTGAATACTCAGAATTCTGCCTGTTCAGTCTCATGACAGCCCGGTCTTACAAGGACAGCACTTCTGTCACCAAGAGGCAGCACAGTGTTGGTGTCTCAGGTGCCCTCACTCGGGTCTGGGCCATCCCCTTGGCAGCTTTCAGCCTACTTCCCATGTTCAAGGCTTCAGCCTTGACCTTTGTCCTCTCATCTTCAAATGCCCACATGGCCATTTCCATTCTTACACCTCACACACAAACATGCAAAGCTGACGTGTCTCAAGTGGAGCGCTCTATTCCCTCACCCAAGCCTGCCCTCCCCCCACGGTCACTCAGCCCCACCAGCCTCCACAGCTTCTCATTCTGTTCTCCCCCTTTGCTCATAGGCCCTCCAACAGTTCCTAAAACAGTTAATGGCTTCTCACCTCAGGGCCATTGCAATTACTCTTACCACTGTCTCCCCCACTTCCTTCTTACCTGCCTCCTCAGATAGGCCTTCCCTGGCTACCCTATTCCCAGTGGGTCCCAGCGCTCCTGCAGTCTATCCCTGCCCCTTTTGTGGCTCTCATTCAGACTTCAGCACTGTATAAATTCCATGATCACAGTCACTGAGTTTTGTTTGTCTCCCCTACCAGATCTGAGATCCATGAGAACAGAGACTATGGCTGTCTTACTCACAGCCATATTCCCTCTGCCTGGCCCAGGGCCTGGTGCACACTAGCTACTCAGAAACTATTGTTGTATGAATGAATGATGAATGAATGAATAAACAAATGAATGAACAAATCCACTGCCCCAAAAGTGAAGGAGTTGAGGAGATCCTAAGGGGTCCTGAGGAATAGCAGAAGGCACTGGGACTGACTTGTGACTTTGTATGTTTCTCCCACAGGGTCCCTCCCTGCGGTGGCTCCAGCATCACAGAAATCATCAACCCCAATTACATGGGGGTGGGGCCCTTTGGGTACATGAAACAGACCCTGTCCCCTGACCAGCAGCCCACAGCCTGGAGCTATGACCAGCCACTCAAGGACTCCTCCCTGGGACCTGGAAGGGGAGAGACCCCTCCAACACCACCCTCCCAACCGCCCATATCACCCAAGAAATTTTCATCAACCCGGGGCCCCTGCCCCAGGACACAAGAGTCAAGGTGAGTTTTCTCTTCATCAAGACCTCTCCCTTCCCTGCATTTTCACTGCTGGGAAATAGAAGCTGCATGAGGGCAGAGGTGTAGGTCCACTTTAATCTCTGACTCATCCTTGGCACCTGGAACTCTGTAGACATTCAAAAAATACTTGTGGAATCTCCAAGTCCTACCCTATTAGTGTAAACTTGATTTTTTTATATATATGTTTTATTGATTTTTTTTTTTACAGAGCATAAGGGAGAGGGATAGAAAGTCAGAAACATCGATGAGAGAGAGACATCGATCAGCTGCCTCTTGCACACCTCCTACTGGGGATGTGCCTGCAGCCAAGGTACATGCCCTTGCCGGAATTGAACCCGGGACCCTTCAGTCTGCAGTCCAACGCTCTCGGCATAAACTTGATTTTTTAAATAGAAAACCTTAAAGATATGGTCAAGAAAAATACCCTCCTATATAAACTACATTTATTGAAAAATACATTTCTATAACCATGTAGAAGTCCCTCTCCAACACCAAGTTCCTTTCTCTCTTCTTAGCCATGAGGTGCCTGTCCCCAGGTGAAGCTTTCCCATCTCTTCTGTTAAGGAGAGTCAGAAAAAGCAACAACTGAGCCTAGGAATGCCAAAGGGAGAGAGTAGCTAGCCTGCAGAGGCAGGGGCTTTGGCCGTGAAATTTCAGCACAACTTCAGCAAAGGCCAGGAGGTTAGAGAAAGATGACTCAGCAGCATGTGTTAGGAAGAGGGAGCCAGGGGCAAGCCCAGGCCAGGTAGCCAAAGCCACAGCCACTTCTCATACGTGCCACCGTAACCAAGAAAACCATTCATAAGCATCTCATGAAACATAAGATAGGGAATCTCGTGCAAGTTTCTAGTAACCATGGATGACAGATGGAAATGGAAAGTGCAAAGCCAAATTAACAATGATCGGAGATGCGCAGATTATCATTAGCATCGTTTTTCCTTGGTGGCTGTCTTTCCTGTTTCTAATGACTTCAGAGGGCTGTTCTCTTTTGTGAGCTCTTATATTCCTTAGTGGTGTTTTCTGTCACTTCCTAGTAGCTAGAGAAGGGAGTGCTGTCAAACAGTATTCTCCCTCATCTTACCACTTTCCCACCTTTTTGAGGGGCAATTTACAGTTCTATTCTTTAAGCTTTTTATCTAAAAAAATTTTTTAATGGGTAAATACGTGGAAGAAAGGAAGGAACAGAGAATATGGCAGGTGGAACAGGAGAGCACAGGATAAGTGTGCGGGAAATGTGTTCCCTCCAGTTTCATGGGTGACAGCTTCAGAATGGGGACATCTGTAGGCAAAGGGCCCCCAGGGTGGCATTCTAAGCTCACTGCTCACCAAGGAGGTGATTAGAGGCAAGAAGCCAGCAGCTCCCACTCCTGCCTGCAGCCCTCTTAACTATTCTCAATCCCTGACTCAGCCTGAGCAAAGACTGTGGAAAAGGGGGTGTCACCAGCATCTTCCATGTCACCTCACCATTGCCCTACACATAAGTAGGATGACCAGCCATCCCAGTTTGCCTGACCCTGTCCCTTTTTTGCACTAAGAATCCCACAACCTGGGAGCCCCTTGAATCCTGGACAAACCTGAACAGCTGGTCACCCACCGAAGTCATGTGGTTAGAAAGATGGCTCTTCTCAGCCCCTGCTCAGTGTTCCAGTGCTTTAGAAAAGAATCAACTCCAGAATCCATCAGTGAAGTGGAATCCTTTTGCCATAGGAATTAACTCTGTGCCATGGATATTGGTTGATTTGCGTACTCCATAACCGTGGCCTACTATGGGAATTGATTTCCTATCACCTTTGGTCATGGAAATAAGACTTTTACATTTTTTGTTGTGATTTTCCCAGTCTCCCCTACCCCAACCAAGCTTTCCCCTCTGCAAGAATGACAGCAGCCCCCTCCCAGAGGCAGAAGGGGCTGCTCTCTTGTCATTGGGAAGTGAGTTTTGGAATTTTAAAAAGGCTCACATCTAGGGTCCTGCCCCTAATTTTCAGAGGCAAGTCCCTCCTCCTACTCAGCCATGTGGAGTGGACTATAAGGTGTCAGATCTTGAATTTTTCTTTTCTCCTTCTTGCCTCATTATTAGAAGCTGATTGTCAGTGCCACTTGTACCTTCCCACACCTTCCTTCCTGGGGCTAACTCATAGCAAAGGTCTTCAAGGTTCCAGATGGGGACCAGAGGGTGGCCTGTGGTGATGAGGCAGCTTTCCAAAGACTTCCTTCAAGGCTCTAGCATTCCTAGTTATACAACTGTTTCCAGGTCTTTCCAAGAGGAATGAGCCAAAAACTGAGTCAACGCCCTAACTGGTGAGACTCAATTGATAGAGCGCCCGCCTGCGGACTGAAGGGTCCCAGGTTCGATTCCGGTCAAGGGCATGTACCTTGGTTGTAGGCACGTCCCCAGTAGGAGGTGTGCAGGAGGCAGCTGATCGATGTTTCTATCTCATTGATGTTCCTAACTCTCTCTCTCTTCCTCCCTGTAAAAAAATCAATAAAACACATTTAAAAAAAAAAAAACCTGAGCCAACAGTCAAGCCCCCATTGGCATGTCCCCAAGGTAAGCCTCCTAGACACCTCCTGTCATCTTGTCACATTAGCACCTGGGCAAGGATGACATCTCGCCCTGCCCCCTGAGCCCACACCTTACTCCCCAAAGAGTCTGTTCGCCATGGCTTTTGAGCAGTGTTTCAGCCCACTCCATCAGTGAGAAGTGCCATGGCTGAACAGTCCGTGGGTTCCCAGGGACCCACATTTTCTTCACAACAGCTTCCTTTTTGCAGAAAGTAGATCCCAGAAGACTCTCCCAGGAGATTATACCGTTGACCAGAAAGTAACATATGTTCCCATTCCTGGTTCTCATAATTTGCTCTGTAGGAAATCACCTCAAGTAAAAGCCATAAGAAGCCAGGAAACAGATGGAGGCAGTGCTTACCTGCTTTGGCCTATAATATGCGCTCCCTCTCTGGCCACAAGTCAGCAGGCCCACTTGCTTGCTGCTGGCCAGTTTCCCCACCTCTCTAGGTTCTCTCTGCTTTCCAGCGTGTTTTTTTTCCCACCTGACATGAGTCCATGAAGGAAACTGTGGTCACCAGGAGCTCTCCAGGGAGAAGGCTGTGCCTGAGGAAAAGAACTATGTTAATCAGGAACTTCGGCCCCTGAGCCCAGATTTTTTCCTGTTCACAGCTGACTCCTGGGCCTGGGCACAAAGTAGCTCATACATGTCTATTGAATGGCACTGCTTGACCTGGACTCTCAGGTAGCACAGATGGTGACTGAGGGTGTCTGGTCACCTGCAAGGCTTTCGTTTCCTTGAGGATCAGAGCAGAATTTGCTAGAGACACAGAGAGGCTGAAGGATCTTTGAGGGGAGCCAGGAAGACGGGTCCATTAGCAATAGTGAGGGGCAGGCTATGAAAGGCAGGCCTCTCTGATGAGGACTGAGAGGCCCATTTTGATATTGGCAGTGCCATGTAAGCCCACTCTTCCTCTTCCTGCAAACCCTTCAGCAAACTCCCCTTGCTCACCAAGGCTCTGGTGGCAAATGTCCAGGCGACAACTGAGATTACCTATGTGAGCATCAGCATGGGACTAGCTAACTCAGTTCCTTTTCCTTTCATTTTTAATGTTTTTAATTTATTTCATAGAGAAAAAGAGAGGAGAGAGGAATGGAAACACCAATGATAATAGAGAATCATCGATTGGCTGCCTCCTACATGACCCCCACTGGGATTGAGCCTGCAACCCAGGCATGTGCCCTGATAGGGAATCAAACCATGGCTTCCTGGTTCATAGGTCGATGCTCAATCACTGAACCACACCGGCCAGGTTCCTTCCATTTTTTATTTTGTTTTTAATTGAGGTGAAACTCATGTAATAAATTACCCATTTGAAAGTAAACAATTCAATAGCATTCAGTATTCACAGTGTTGTGCCACCATCACCTCCATCTAGTTCCGAACATTTTTATCACTCCTAAAGAAAAACCCATAGGCATCAAGCACTCATTCCTCATGTGTTTTGTCCTCCTTCTCCCGTTCCAGGCCCAGTGACTTGGGGAAGAACGCAGTGGAGCCTTTGCCTCAGGAGGACCCCAAGCTGACCAAGCCTGAGATGTTTGAGAACCCACTATATGGATCTGTGAGTTCTTTCTCTAAGCTGGTTCCCAGGAAAGAGCAGGAGTCTCCCAAAATGCTGAAGAAGGAGCTCCCACCCTGCCCAGACCCAGGAACCTTGTCTCCTAGCATCCTGCTCTCCAAAGCCCCAGAGGCCGAGGTCAGCAAGGGGACAGGCAAGCCAGTGCCTACACCTGCACCCACACCCTTAATCACTCCCACGCCTCGGCTCCGCTCTTTCACTTGCTCATCTCCTGCCGAGGGCTGGCCAGCCGCAGGGGACAAAAGCCAGGGGAAGCCCAAGGCCCCTGCCAGCTCCCCAGTCCCAGTGCCAGCCAAGAGGCCCATCAAGCCTTCCAGGTCAGAGTTGAACCAGCAGGCCCGGCCAACCCCGGCCCAGCGTCCTCCCCTCCCACTCAAGAGCCCAGCTGTCCTACACCTGCAGCACTCCAAGGGCCGAGACTACCGTGAGAATGCTGAGCTCCCCCACCACAACAAGCACCGGCCCGACGACACACCACTCAGCAGGACTGCCATGCAGGTGCCCTGGGGTGCCTGTGGGAGTTCGTGTGTGTGTGTGTGTGTGTGTGTGTGTGTGTGTGTGTGTGCACGCGCAACACAATTGCCAGGCTAAGGAGTGCATGCACATGGGCTCATATGCATGCATGTGCACATATTGGCACAGCAATCATGCCCAGGAGTGTGCTTGGATGCACAAGTGAGTGGGTGTGCATGTCCACATGATACAACTACCGTGCCTAGGAGTAGTGTGCATGTGAGCTCATGTACATGTATCTGCATGTGTATGATATAACCTGCTATGCCCAGGAGTGTGCTCAGGAGCACATGAGCTGGCATATGTGCATGTGAGTATGAGTGTGCATGATCTGACCATCCAGCCTAGGAGTGGGTTCTAATAAACAGTGACTCTGGGAATTGTTCTGTGAGGAAGGGGTAGAGATGGGATTTGAACCCAGACCTCATATACTAGGCCCATAGGAATAAGGTTTTATACATACAGCCCTAGCCAGTTTTGCTCAGTGGATAGAGCATTGGCCTGCAGACTGAAAGGTCCTGGGTTTGATTCCGGTCAAGGGCACATGCCCAGATTGCGGGCTCGATCCCCAATGTGGGGTGTGCAGGAGACAGCTGATCAATGATTCTCTCATCATTGCTGTTTCTATCTCCCTCTCCCTTCCTCTCTGATTAAAAAATAATTAAAAACAAAAAATGAAGAGCACAGATCATGTACATTTTATTCTTATCATCATTAGTATTAGTACTTAAAAATTTCCCAGTATTACTGACACTGCATATGCAATGTCCCCTTCCTTTTCATAAAATAGATTTCTTTTTTATTAGAACTAATAATGCTTAGAACTGATTGTGGAGCCAGAGTGTCTTAGGTTTGAATCTCTGTTCTCCAGCTTCCTGGCTCTGTGCCTCGAGCCTCAATTTTGACACGTCTGTAAAAAGGGGACTATTAGTAGAACCTGCCTCATAGGCTTATAAGGAGGCTTAAATTTTATTTTATATTATTACTGTATGTTATCATGTACATCTAAATTATGTATTTACATGCTATATAGTCCTATAATACATGCATAGAACTATATATATTTAAGGTACTTAGGCCTTTACTAAGTGTTGGGTCTTTTCAGCACTCTGTTAAAGGAACCCTGACCTAGCCCACAGTGTGCGGGGACATGGGGACCTTTGGTTAAATCTGGCCTGGTGAGAATGCAGTGCTGACAGTTTTCTGTCCTTGGCCCACAGTGAAGGCCCTGGTGAGCTGTGGTGAGACGTGAGCCCAGAGGAGCAGCACAAAGCCACTCGGACCCTCTCCTGGGACTTCCTGTTGGCCTCTCCAACCCAGCTTCCTGTGCAGGGCTTCATACTTTTCAGGAGAGGCCAGCTTCTGTGTGGTTGGCAAAGTGTGCTGGCTTCGAAACTTGGACCCAAGTGCTGAGGTTGGAAGGAAAAGCACACCCGAAAGGCAACAAACAACTTGGGGACCTGGGTCCCCAGCTTGATCTTGGTACTTGGGACCCAAGAGCCTTGATCTGATTATCATTTTGAAGAAAGGAACTAAAGCGCTGATTTCCAGGTGGAAACATAAATAATAATAATATCAATAATAATAATGGCTATATGTACCACATGTCAGGTATCTGCTAAGTGATTTACAAACATTATGTGTTGAGTCTTCTTCAGCCCACCAAAACCACATTCCCAGATCCCCCAGTTCAAAACAGTATGTTCTGAGTGGTTTGGACAAAGCATTAAAAATTAAGGCCAGTGCCCTCCTGGAGGAGATGTCTCAGCCTTCAGGGAACTGGAGAGTCAGTATTAATTTAGGGTACCAGAAACCTGACCTGGTCACAAACTGCATTAGCTAAAGCCCCCAGGAATTCGGGCAAAGCTGGTGTGAGATCAGGGGTCCCTCTGGGTCCTCTCAGTTCTTTATTCTGAAAAAGCTCTTCCTCTCTGTGGTAAGTCCAGCTTCAGCCTGGGCTAGAGATGCCCAGGCCTGAGCCAGGTCACCCATGCCCCCCCCCTGATGTGGGCAGCCACACCAGGCCAGCCTCCAACACTCCTCCCATCAGGTTAATACATGGCTGCCTGGAGGATGGGCCTCTTGGTGCCCAGCACTCAAAACCGTGCAGCCTTTTCTTCGAACTCTCATGGCTTTTGGCCCTGCTTCCTTGGTTACTAGCATAGATTGGTGACGTCTTTCCTTGTTTTGCTTTTTCACATAACAGAATTAATGCAAGAAACCAAATCTAGAAGTGTGTGTGAGTGCCTGAGACTGGATATGCAACCACATCCCCTTGTGTGCAATCTGTGTGACCAATAAATTGTGCCTCTCTCACTCAGGTCTCATCTGTGTGACCTTTTTTCCTGACATTCAGCCACAAACAATGTTTCTAGGCTGTTGGGGAGGTAGAGCAGCAGCGAGGGGAGGGAAGGATGTTGAGGTTAACAGTGGTAATGGGCAATCTAGTTAGAACCAGTTTGAAGTTGGGCCTGGACCAGAAACAGCAGTAGATGTCACACATCTCCGAGGAATTCCAGGCACCTGCAGCCACCCAACTTCCACCAAAGTCATTTCCACAACCACCACCTGCTGTCCTGCACTCACAAGTTCCTCCTGGTTTTGTAAGCTCCAGAGACAATAGACACTCCCTGGGTCGTGGGCCTTTCAGCTCCCTGCATTTGGGGACAGCTTGCACTGCCCACAGGTCAGGGAGTGGCCCCAGTACTGAGAGCCAGAATGGGTGCTGCTTGGCCCCACCTCCAGGGTACTTTGGCCTGGGCTGCTGTTCCCACCACCTCTGGCTACTCAGCCTCTGCTCTGTTTCAGACCTTAAGGGAGTGATGTTCTTGGCAGCCACGGAGCAAACCATTCACTGGCCTTCACCAATGGCCTGTGGAGGCTGCCCATGTGCACTGTCATGCTGGGAGTGAGAACAAAGAGCTTGAGCTCTCACCTTCACTATGAATGAACATCCAGGCCCTCACCACCATTTTTTTAAATTATTTTTTATCTTTATTGTTCAGTTTATTAATTACATTGTTTCCCCTTTTTATCCCCCTATAGCTCCCCTCTACCCTGTACCTATCCCACCCTCCACCCTCACCTCCCCCTCCCCACTGTCCTCTCCCATTGTTGCAAGATCTTTGTCCAGTCTCTTGCTGCACTTCCCACAACCCTTTTCTCCCCAAGAATTGTCAGTCCATTCCCTCTCTATGTCCATGTCTCTGTTATATTCACCAGTCTATCCTGTTCAACAGCCTATCAATTCACTTGATTTTTATGTTCATTTGTTGATAGATGTGTATTTGTTGTTCATAATTTTCATCTTTACCTTTTTCTTCTTCCTCTTCTTAAAGAATATCTTTCAGCATTTCATATAATGTTGGTTTGGTGGTGATGAACTCCTTTAGCTTTTTCTTATCTGCGAAGCACTTCATCTGACCTTCAATTCTGAATGATAGCTTTGCTGGATAGAGTAATCTTGGTTGTAAATTCTTGCTGTTCATCACTTTGAATATTTCTTGCCACTCCCGTCTGGCCTCTCACCACCATTTTTGAAGGTTCCCAGGAGAAGCAAGTAGAGCAGTAGTGTGGGGTGCACCTTAGAATCCTTTTGCTCTGCATTCTGGTGGCCTGAACAAGACCAGGGCCCCTTAAAGCTCCGACACACATGTAACTGTGCAGGAACCTTATTTTCTTTAGCCTTTATTTTTATTTTCTTTTGCCTTTGACTCAAACTGGCTTTACCCAGCACCCTAACTCACCCACCTTCCTCTCCCTTGCTTGATCATTAAGCCCTCAGGACAGCTGGTTCTAGTCAGCATCCAGTGGTCTTAGGAACAAGGTCCTGGAGCTGTTGACTGTAGAGACAGAGTTTTCAATCAAACTGAAGACACTATCTTGGCCTCTTTTAGCTCTTGACCCAGGAAAGTGGAACAATCTCACAGAACAAATCCTTGTGAAGCTGGACAGACCAACTCCAAGGCTGAAATCAGGACAGATGCAATGATCCACTGCCCCCCTACCCCAGTGCCAACCAATCGGTAGAGACCAGAACCCTAACTCCTTTAGTCACCATGATTAATGATTTTTTACCATATAATCCATGCCCGTCTTTGAGCTACCTGCAACTCTGGGCATGGTGCCATTTCCTTAATAAGTTCTTACTTTCTTGGCTGCAAACTCCTGTTCATACCTTACTGGGCTTTGATGCATGCAGGCAAAGGGACCCTTTCTGTTGGGTAGCACAGGCTGTGTGAGCACCAACCAGGCTTTGTCTATAAACTGGTGGACAGCAGGGCCCATTGCACTGACTGGAACTGGAACACCATGAAATTAAAAAACTTTCACCCTTATGCCTTTAACTGCTCAGCCCCACACCCAGTCCTCGAGACCCCTGACCACCTATGTCCCTGAGTTCTGGTTGTCACCATCTACTGGGCCAGATTTCTCTGCCATTTCTGCTTTACTCCCAATCCTAAGCCTCCCAAACACTCCTACAGCAGGATGAGAGGGGACTCCATAAATTCCTACCACTTTATCACCTAAGTAATTTATAGACAGTTCCTGATTTAGGGTGGTTCAACATGATTTTTTGACTTTACAAAGGTGTGGAAATGATGCACATTAAGTAGAAACTGGACTTCGAATTCCAAATTTTGATCTTTTCCCAGGCCAGTGATATGCAGTATCATACTCTCTCGAGATGTGGCTGCTAGCCACAGCTCCTAGCCAGGCAGTCCATCTCCAGGGTAAGCAGTCAATATTGTGTTGATAGTGATTTTTGGATATAGTTTTCTGAGCTCCTTTAAGGCAGGCTGGGTGAAGCTATGATGTTTAGTAGGTGAGGGGTGTTAAATGCATTTTCAAATTATGGTATTTTCCATTTGTGAAGGGTTTATGGGGTTGCAACCCCATTATCAGTGGAGGAGCATCTCTATTTTATGCCAGCTTTACTTCATCAAGCTCCCAAACCAAGCAAGCGGGTTCATGAGCAAGCTTCCTCACCAGAATGCCCTACCCCCAGATGAATTCTGCAGTCTTTTGAGATTGCGGAGGCTGCTACAGTCACTTTTTTTTTTTTAATGAAGCATAATTTTCCTTCTTTGCATGATTATATGAATGCTGGTAGAAATCTGCAGATTTTGTGCCAACAGAAAGGTGTTGTTATGTAGTGGTTATTCTCTAATAGCCCCTCCATGGGCACGGGCATCCTGCCCGGCCTGGAGACCAGCAGCTGCACTGTTTCCTAGGGACCGACAACCTTCGGACTCCTCCTCCTTCCTGGGTTTCGGTTCTTTTCCATCCTGATAGGAGGGAAATTAGTCTTCAGAAAAGCTCTCTCCCACAGCTATCTCCCCTAACGCCAGCCTATAGGTTCTCTCCTCGCCTATCCTTAAAATAACTGCCTTCTCTACGCAAGCTAATTCCCATGGAGATCCAGCTATCTGGGGGCCTAGCAGCTTTCTGCAAGGCAGCAAACCCAGTTCCCAGCCTTCACTCCAACAGAAAGAAACCCTTAGAAATACAAATGCCTGGTCTCACCTGCACAGACCCTCCTCCATCCTCAGTACATACACACACACACACACACACACACACACACACACACACACGCACGCACTCACGCACACGCACACGCACCCTCCAGGATCCCTTTCTGGGAAACTTGCACTATGTCAGAACAACACTGGCAGGTAAAGTCCAGGACAGTTGAAGAACTTCCCTCCTTGTCCTTTTAGCCCCCCAACCACTCCTCAAGATCCCTGACCGCCTTTGTCCCTAAGTTCTGGTTGTCACCATCTTGTGGGGCCCCCTCCAACACACACATTATTATATGAACAGATGTTCATGCCTGTTATTTTCTGTTTGAGTAGCTAATCTTCACTTGTCGGTTCTCTCTCAGGTCCCAGTCTGAGCTTGTCTGTGAGTATTTCTATCCCTGCCATGTACAGCTGGTGGTCTTCTTCATTTCCTCAACATCATGCATGTTGATGGAATGTGATTGGCCTTGGGAGTCTATAAATTTATTAAGGGGACCACGAGTGGTGGCAAAAGGATGGTACATCCTGGGCTGTGGGGTCAGAAAGAATGGGATTTATCTTGTTTTTCTTTCCTAAAAGTATGTTCTCATGCTGGGTACGTAGGTCTTCTGAGTCTCAGTCTCCTCATCTCTAAAATGGGGAGAAGGGTGCCTAGTGCATGGTGAAGTTGTGTGGATTCCTGAGCTCTGGGGAAACATGGCCTGCCTTTTTAGAGACTCTTTGACACTCATTAACTGTAGCCCTTCCCTCTCCCTGAAGACAAGACTGGGAGGGGAAAAGTTCAGGCAGCCACTAGAGAGGCAGCTGAGCAGGCACTGTAAGAATATCCTGGAAGAGGTAGATAAAAGGTGAGAGGTAGGTGTAGGTGAGAGCATGAGCAAGCCAGGCAAGAAATCAAGGGGCAATGAGAGGCTAATTGAGGCTAAGGAGGAGTTAATTGAGGCCATGTGGACTATTTGAAGCCAAGAAGAAGAAGATAGTCGAGGCCAGAGGAACTAGTTTAGGTCAGGGAAACTAGTTAAGGCCAGGGGACTAGTTTAGGCTTGAGTAGGGGATAGCTGAGGTGGGGCAGGGGTGAGGGGCTAGTTGGATAGCTACACATATCAGATTGCCTGAGCCAAAGGGAGTGCACCTCGGGGACACATAGGAAGTCCTTGTGCAGGTGCCCAGCCATGCTTCTCGGGGCAGAGCTGGCCAGTGCTCCTTGCCATTCGGATGTGTTGGCAGTTCCAGTCACCACACAGCAGTTCTGTGCCCTTGGCAGTTCTGGGTCAGCCTGCCCTGTGAGACTCAGGTTGAGCACTCCTGTTTCTCCCTCCTTGGGCTTCTTCCTCCTTCTCTTACCAAGCAAGTGACTTCTGGCCCATGCTTCATCCTGCAGGGACTCGAGCAGACAGTGACAGGAGGTGAGTGAAGTGCCAGATGCAAAAGGTAAGTGGCACTCACTCTCAGGTGCCCACCTGAGCTTGCACTGTCTTAAATGTAGTGCCCTGATGCCTCATTTGCCTCACCTCAGCCCTGGCTTGCAGAGGAGGCGGAAGGAGAGAGCACTGGATTTTGAGAGGAGCTAAATTTCTGTGCAATGACAAGGCACAGGCTCTGCAGCACTGGCAGAGCCCTGGGAAGGAGGGAGAGGGGCAAAGGGGCATATGGAAGAGCCCTTTTTTGCATCACATAGAATCCTGTTTTTGTGCATAAGATATAAATTGAAATTTCATGCCTAATTTTGAACATATCCCTAGAAATTGTCTTGCTTCAGTTATTTTAAAAGAGCCTTCAGTTTAGGTAGTGATCAACAGCCCAGATTCTGGAGCCTGAAATCTGAGCATGTGCCCTGATCAGGAATTGAACCACAATTTCCTGGTGCATGGGTGGACAATCAACCACTGAGCCACACCAGCTGGGCCCCAATGGCTATTGTACTGCTGTACCCCTGGTGTCTCCCCACCTCCCCCAATGTGGCTTATTTGCTCATTCAAAATATAAATATATTAAGCCTTTCTGTGGCTTGTTATAATATTATATGTACTAGAGGCCCAGTGCATGAAAATTCATGCACTGGAGGGGGAAGGTCCCTCATCCCGGCCTGCTCCCTCTCACAGTCCAGAAGGCAAACCAGGTGACCAGGGGAAGATGAAGCCCTCATCACACCTCTGTGGCTGCCACTGCCAGCAGTGCAAGCCTCGGCTGGCCCTGATTACCTGAGCCTCAGGCCAGCCCTGGGCAGCTAGGCAGCCACCATCTGAGGCTTGCCTGCACCTCAGGCCAGCCCTGCTTGCCTGAGTCTTAGTCAGTGGTAGGTACAGGAGGACCCGAAGCCCCTGGCAGGGCTGAGGAGACTCCAGTGGCAGGCGCATGGAGCAGCGGCCCCCTCACCCCCTACATTCCCCCCATCTACCATGGGCACCAACATCTTAAGATGGCGTGATGGTCAATTTGCATATTACCTCTTTATTATATAAGATAACTCACCCTGACAAGGTTTTTTTCAGACAATAAAAAGTATTCTCTCCAGATCATCTTCTCATTAGTAATAAATACTGGGCCATCCTAAGGCCAGCTTAAGAAACCCATACTTTCTGATATGAAAAGATGTTAAATGTCACTAATTAGAGTAATGCAAATTAAAACCACAATGAGCTATCACCTCAACCCTGTTAGAATGGCTATCATCAATAAATCAATAAACAAGTGCTCATGAGGATATAGAGGAAAGGGACCCCTCATGCACTATTGGTGGGAATGCAGATTGGTGCAGCCACTGTGGAAAGCACTATGGAGTTTCCTCAAAAAATTAAAAATGGAACTGCCTTATGACCTGATGATTCCACTTCTGGAAATATATCCAAAGAAACCCCAATCACTAATTTGACAGAATATATGCACCCCTATGTTCATTGCAGCATTATTTACAATAGCCAAGATATGGAAGCAATCTAAGTGTCCTCTGATAGACAGCAGGATAAAGAAAATGGGGTACAGCTTTGCAGATGCTGCCACTCTGAAGCCGCCAGTGACCAGCCATGGTGAACCCTACCATGTTCTTCAACATCGCCGTCGATGGCGAGCCCTTGGGCCGCGTCTCCTTCGAGCTGTTTGCAGACAAAGTTCCAAAGACAGCAGAAAACTTCCATGCTCTGAGCACTGGGGAGAGAGGATTTGGTTATAAAGGTTCCTGCTTTCACAGAATTACTCCGGGATTTATGTGCCAGGGTGGTGACTTCACAAGCCACAACGGCACAGGCGGCAAGTCCATCTCTGGGGAGAAATTTGAGGATGAGAACTTCATCCTGAAACATACAGGCCCTGGCATCCTGTCCATGGCCAATGCTGGGCCTAACACAAATGGCTCCCAGTTTTTCATCTGCACTGCCAAGACTGAGTGGTTGGATGGCAAGATATTGTGGCAGCCATGGAGCGCTATGGGTCCAGGAATGGCAAGACCAGCAAGAAGATCACCATTGCTGACTGTGGACAACTCTAATAAATCTGACTTGTGTTTTATCTTTTAAAAAAGTGGGGTGTATATATATATGCAATGGACTACTACTTGGTCATTTTAAAAAAAGAATAAAATTTTACCATTTCTAACAACATGGATGGACCTAGAAGATACTATTCTAAGTGAAATAAGTCAGACAGAGAAAGGCAAATATCATATGATTTCATTTATGTGTTGAATTTTAAAATAAAAATAAATGAATAAACAAAACAGAAACAAACTCTTAGATACAGAGAATGAACTGATAATTGCCAGATAAAAAGGGGTTGGGGCATGGCTAAAAAAAGGTAAAAGGATTAAGAAGTATAAATTGGTAGTTACAAAATAGTCATGGGGTTGTAAGTACAGCATAGAGAATATAGTCAAGAATATTATAATAACTCAAAAACAAAACAAAAAAATAAATAAAATAAAAAGAAACCCAAGTCTGAATTTAAAGCATTTTTGCAATCATCTATTGTTACATAACAGACCAACCCAAAACTTGGTGGCTTAAAACAACAGCGACACTGTTTGCTCACAAATCTTCAATTTGGACAAAGCTTAGCCCAGCTCCACTCACGAACACTGCGTGGGCTCAAACCATCTGAAGGTTCATTCATTCACAGGTCTGATGGTGCATGTTGGCTGTCAGTGGGAACACCTGTGGCCTCACCACTGAAGTGACGCAGAATCACTTCTGCTCTCTCCTACCTGAAGAAAGCCCACATTCCAGAGAAAGAGAAGTAGACTCCACCTCTGATGGGAAATGGGTCAAAGAACCTGCAGACATGTTTTAAACCCCACATCCTTGACGAGAAATGTTGACCATAATTTATGGGCAGCCAGGAGAGGAGTCACACTATATGATACACAGGAAACTTCTTTGAAATTTTTCTTGTCATCTCGAACCATGTGTCCACACTACGTTGGCAGCTCTCGGTTCCTCTACTTTCTCACTCTCCTTCCCTCCCCTCTCCATCCATCTCTACTGTCCTCTCTCTATCCTAGCTCATGCAATCTCCACCCCCTTTTTTATTGTTAAGTTTAGACTTTCCCCATGGTCCATCTCTATCAATTTCCTCAATGGAACCTGCAATAAGTGTTTCCTTCTAAAGAAGGTAGGAGGGATAGGTTGTTGCTCTTTAATATTTTCACATATGTATATGTGTATGCATTTGTGTATGTATATAGTTATATATTAATCCAGTACTTGAGGTAGACTAGAGATCTTTGTATACACATAACCCATGAACATAAATAGATGCACCTGAATGTATAAGAAACAGTGGCACGCTCAAAGGAGACCTTAATGAGAAAGCTATTTACAGAGATATGGGCAGACACATTAGAATTATCCAAAGATGCTGAGGCATCCAGGAACTAGCAACAGCATGGAGCCATCGTCTCCCTTAGATCTGAAGGGTCCAAGGGTGCTATTACCTAAGGCAGTGAAGAGCTGGAGCCATTAAAGAAACCAAGAACAGAAGGGAGACAGAAAAGGTGTGACTTAAAGATACCTTGACCTCCCTCTTCTCCTGCCCTTTTATTCCCATTGGCCAAACCCAACCAGAGGCCAGAGGGCAAGGGAGCCCTGGTGGTGTTACTGTCATAGGGGTTAGCTTCCAGGCTGAGAAGGGCAGAGAATGTTTGGGGAGGACAGTGCAAAAGGAGAAAACCCAAAGCAGCTCATTGCAGAAATGAGTAAGATCACCTTTTGATGGCAACTCTTTCAAACTATACATACATTGGGAGGAAAAGATGTTGGGGGGACCACAAACCTAAACAGTTGAGAAAAACAGACATTGACAGCAATTGGCATGACAGCCATTCTTAATTGCATCAGCTAATGAAGTGGGATCCCTGGCATGACTTACTCCAGAGTAATTTATACTTGGCTTAGAAAGCAAATGGTTTTTATAACAGATTTTTCTCTAATTATGTTTCTCTTATGTTAATACAAGGCTTTGATTCCTCGAATAGATATCACAAAGCAAGATGGCTCGAAAGTACACTGAGCACCAGGTGGAAGCCAGACTGGAGTTTGCTCTTCACTGCACACCATGCAAAAGTAAATGGATGTTTTTGCTTTGGCTTCTTGGGGCCTGTTCTCTGCAACTGGTTTGTAAAGGCATGAAGGGCAGCTGCTGTATCGCATGCTTCTTCTGGATCCTTCTAAAATAATAACACTCAGACTTTGCCGTGTATGAGCATCCCCTGGAGAACCAGTGGGAGTGCAGGTTCCCAGGCCCACCAGTGTGGTGAATTCCCTTGGTCTGGGCAGGGCCCAGGAATCTGAATTTCAACAAGCATTCCAGCTCATTCTCCTGGAGTTCATTGTATTACATTTGGGGGAATGCTGTGCGAAGGCTGGCCACATGATTTAGAGGTAACAACCAAAGAGTGAAAATCATGATTAATACACACTGTCACTCACTGTCTGTACCCTGAAGCTTCTTGAACATGCCTTTCTCAGGATGATAGAGCTCTGGGAGTCCTACCTTCGAAAACCCATGAGAACCACCTTGAGTTACTGCATTTCATACATTTCAGAGTTTTTGAGGCTCACTCTTTCCTTGTTGCACTCAGGAAATTACTGTTCATCCTGCAGCATATGGATAACAGGTTTCTGACCCATTCTCTCTTGATGTTGGCATCATATCATTCGACAATATGGTGTTAACAAAAAATATTAAAACTAGCGGTGTTAAATTTTTGGTTCTGGTTTATCATGTAGCATGATGAGAAGGAAAATCTTTTGCACAGCCCTAGTGGTGCAGAAATGTTAAGAAATTATTCTAAATATAGACTCCCAAGACAGAGGGACTGTTTTATGTCATTCTGTGATTTCTTTTTCACAGTGTGTTCTGTGCGCTGGAATACAGGTTTTTAATGAAGCCAGAATGCTAAATGTAAGTGAACCTTTGCTCTCTGTTCATTGCAAAAGGCATTTGTTATATTTAATTGGATGTGCATCTTAGTATCAGACCCCTAAGCAGCAAAGCAAAAATCAGACCTCATAATGCAACAGCCTTGATTATGCCCAGAATCTAACTACCACTATGGGTCTTTCCTGATCTACTTAATTGACCTTCCAGTGAATACATGTACAAAGAGTTTCTAATTGTTCATCTTAAATCATCCTAATTGGACATGAGTAGGTGATAATATGTGACTTGAGGAATATTTTACATAATATAATTACTAATCCTAGATGATACATAATAAGCTTCCATTTTTTCTGCCAATAAATAGCCTACGAATTCTGCTTGTTATGGGAAATAAATTTGAACTGCAAGCTGTTCCAAGCAAGCCGTTCAAAACATTTACTTAAAACTTAGGTACGAAGTCTAATAGCCTGTTAGTGACTACAAAATCTGAAAAAGCTCTAGACCTATGCTTCTCAAACTTGGGTATCCACAGAATCACCCAAAGGGCTGCCTTGGCAATGCAGGTTCTGGGGCTACCCACAGAGTTTCTGATTCAGTAGTTGTGAGGGTGGGATGAAGTGAAACTTGGAGCAAGCATGTTAAAGAACTATGCAGGTGATGCTGATGTAGCTAGCTGGGAACTAACAAATCCATATTTCCTGGAGTGTTCCTTCTCTTTTATATGTACCTGCCCATCTCTTTACCTGTGAGCAGACTCCTGGACTAGGCAACCTTTTCAGCAATGGCCAGTCACACAAGAAAGGCAGAGAACCACGCCTCCTAACTGTGCCTCCAGTCTCCAAAGCGATTCTTTCTAACAGCATGTTGTGAGTTTGGTTACAGCCCTGGCTGGTGTTGCTAGTGGTCAGAGTGTTGGCCTGCACACCAAAGGATTGAAGGTTCAATTCCCAGTCAAAGGCACATGACTGGTTGCAGGTTTGATCCTTAGCCACTGTTGGGGCTCATGCAGGAGGCAACCAATTGATGTGTCTCTCTCATACTGATGTTTCTCTCCTCATTCTCTCTCTGTTGCCTTCCCCACTTCCTTCCACTCTATCTAAAAATCAATGGGAAAAATATCCTCAGGTGAGAATTAACAAAAACAAAATTTAAAAAAAAAGAGTTTGGTTACATTGCCAGCATATTTGAAGGTGAGTTAAGCATTTTACATTAAAAATGAAAAAAAAAAAACTTCTTGGAATTAATTTACATATAAAAGAAAATTATTTATATATTCTTCTGCAAAGAAAATGATTAAAACTCTAAGAAAAGTCTCCCTCAGTCTCTATTTTTAGACTTTCTACATGCTTCAACCTTACAGTTACGTATGAAACAGAAAAATAAGTTGAATCCTGATTTGCCCCTAATTTTCCAGTCCTTTAGAACTGCTCAAGGACATGCTGACTTGCCTCCTTGGAGGTGAGCAGGGCATTTTGAGAACTGTTTTCCCCAAGGGATCAGAAACACGATCTTCACAAATCTAACTACAAAACTTTCTAAACTGACGTTTGTAGTTTGAATGGTTTTGTAGTCTTGATGGTCTGCTCAGAGCTGTTTCTGGTGAGAGTCCACAGGTGCACAGATGACCGTTTTCTCCAGTGTCATCACAGGGCAGGGAAAGAGGGTCTCTCTTACTCCTCTTAGGAAGGGATACCAATCATCTTATCCTTACGACCTCATTGAACTTTATCTCTTGAAAGCCCTATTTCTAAATACAGTCACATTAGGGTTTAGGGATTCAACGCATGGATTTGGGGACAGTGGGGGCAGGGGAGGGGATGTGATACAATATAGGCTGTAGCAGATGGAGTCAGTAATTTTCCAGAAAAGATGGAAATGGACTTCCAACTAAAGACAGAAAGTTCTGAGAAGATAGCCTTTCAACCCTTTTGTAGCGAAATGGCTGGTGGATCAAGAAGTACACATGTGGCATTATCAGCCCTTATAATGGTGACCCAGAAGAAGCTGTGGCTGCTGACTCTGGCTCCCTAACATCTTAAATAGAATTATATGCAAATCAATCCACAGGTGAACACTTCCTGGCAGGCATGCTTTAGTCACAATGGCTTCTCTGCTGGGTTTTGGGCAAATCAGGTAAGCTCTGGCCTTAGGCTGGGTTCCCTAAAAGCAGAGCCTGAAACTGGGGTTCTTGTATAAGAGATTTGTTGGAGAAATACTCTCAATAAGCCAGGGGAGGCAGGATAGGCCAGGGGAGGAAGTTAGGCAGAACTGTAGTTTTAGGAGAAGTCTTACCTCAGCCTGCCCTGTCGGGAGCTCCAGACATACTCTACATAAAAGGAGTGTCCCCTGCAGAGGCAAGGGCACAGGGTACCTTTGTCCACTCTCAACTGTCATTGGCTTGGTTTAGAAATTATATTCTCTACTCATTCAAAAAATGTTGCTAAGGAGCCAGGGACACATTTATTTTATATAAATTGGATTTATTCCACCTACTGCTTTTATTACAAACATTTTAAACAATCTATAATGGTCATTTACCTCTTATTGTGGGAAATACAGATTATTTTCAACATCTCCATTTCTTCTAAGGTTCTCTATATGAACATTAGTCCAAATATTTTTTTTTACATTTTATTGATTTTTTACAGAAAAGAAGAGAGAGGGATAGAAACATCGATGAGAGAGAAAGATCAATCAGCTGCCTCCTGCACACCCCCTACTGTGGATATGCCCACAACCAAGGTACATGCCCTTGACTGGAATTGAACCTGGGACATTTCAGTTTGCAGGCCGACGCTCTATCCACTAAGCCAAACCAGTTTGGGCAGTCCAAATATTTCTTGGCATCAATTGCTACAAGTGGAATTGCTGCTTCTGCAAATTTATTAACATATTTCCATCATAACATTGTCTGGAAAAGTAGTATACTCAGCTGTCAAGATTTGATGCTAGTGATGTATGATCTTTTGAGGTTGGTATAGCTGTTACATTTGAAGGCATTCTTGGAGACTTTCAGAGAAAGTCTCTTAATTTTCTTCAGTGTGTGAGAAAGTCCGTTCTGTTTCTGATCTTCCTGGGTCCTTCCTTTAAGTTCAGATCACTCAGCACTGACTGTCAAAAAAATATCTTTTGCAACAACTCTAGAAGCATGACTGTTCTAGTCCTGTGTCTCCCACCTCCCCTTTCAACATCTAGTAAACAGTCCTTTTTCTCTTTCAAAGTCCTGTTTATATCTTTGTTACCGAAAAGGGACCAGGTCCAGAGTGGGTCTGCCTTGGGCAGGCCTGTAATGTGGGAGTTCTTAACTTCATGAAGGAAAGATTTTACAACATGAGTATAGATGATTTTGAGAGCATGTTTATTAAACCGGGGGACAGGGCCCTGGTCAATGTGGTTAAGTGGTTAGAGTGTCAGCCTGCCCACCGAAGGGTCTCAGGTTTGATTCCTGGTCAAGGGCATGTAACTGGCACCAGTCAGGATGCGTGTCGGAGGCAACCAATTAATGTGCCCTTCTTATATCGCTGTTTCTCTCTGTCCTTCCCTTCTTTCCACTCTCTCTAAAAAAATCAATAGAAAAAATATCCTAAGGGGAGGATTAACAAAAAAAATTAACGCTGGGGCGAGTGAAACAAGGATGGACTTAGGACAGAAGCAATGGGAGAGAGCCTAAGTGAGGCTGCTTTGGCTCACTGAGAAGTCAGAGACAAGGGGGCCTTGAAGACGGGTTCAGGAAGTTAGCCCAGGCGGAGCTGCCGCTGCAAATCTCATGAGGATCCTTAGAGTTTAGGAGATGCATGCCAGTGGGGGGAAAAAGAGGGAAGGAAAGGCCTTACACTGTTCCCAGAAGAAATTTAAATACTGGGCTTTGGGGAAGGTCTTAGAAAAGGATTGAAATAGAACATTCATCAGTTTTATGCTGATGTGCCAAAATGAGATTTATTCCCTTAATTTCATCTGTCCTTGGGAGTGGTTGGCAAATGGCATTAACTGGATTTCTGCTACCTATTTCCTCAAGTAGAGTATTTAAAAGCTATTTACCCTCTGCTTGGGGAGAAGTGTAAACCACTTACTCTTAAGTGCCGTTGGTAGGGAAGATAGGACTTTACCACTTACTCATGGCTGCACACTGCTTAGACGTTTACCTGTCGGTCTCCGTTTATCTTCCAAACCAAGAACCCATTTATGGTTAGGCCATAAAATTTCTAGGTTTCTAGTGATTAACATTGCCAATCTACTCACACCTTTAACTATTCTTTGCATTTTTCTTCCTTGTAAAAAAAAAAAAAAAAACCTGTCAGGGAGATGCTCTCTCTAAAGCAGTCAGACTTTGGGCAGGCCTTGGAATGCCTGGGTGTCCAGGGAAAGTTAGGCTTTCCATGGGCCAGGCACAGTGCTAACTGCATTATATAGGTTCTTCCATTTAAGCATCAAGACAACCCTGTGAGGTAGGTATCATTACAATCCCATTTTACAGATTCGAGGCTTTGGGAGATTTGTCATTCATCCACAGTTTCACTGCTTCTATGCGACCCCACTTTTGCTTGTAAACTAAGGAGATGAAGAAAAGGGAGGCAGGCCAAGAAATAAAATATAAAACGGAGTAAAGAAGCAGAGGAAACGTAGGCAGGAGAGCGGATGCAGCCTCTTTCCGGTCTCCTTTCCAGCCAGGTCTGAGCCACCGCGAAGCCCCAACGCCTCCCAGCGGCCGCCTCTCTCCCCGCAGTGCTTCCGGCCACGGGAGGGTGTTATTGACGAGCGCAACTGCGTCGGCGCAGACCACGTGCGTGCGTGTGGCGTAAGACGTCGGCGAGGAGGCGGGTCTTCCGGTCCTGGCCCAAACTATTTCCGACAGGAGCCGGAAGACCATCCCGGATGGCGCCGGGGGCGGCCTGCTGGTGGAGGTGAGCGTGGGGCTGCCCGCCTTCCCGCGCCCGCGGATCGCCTCATGCTGCGGGCCGCGGCCGCCAGTCCCGGCTTGGATCGGCAGCGCTGAGGAGCCGCGTGCACCATGTCGTCGGGTCTCCGCGCGGCCGACTTCCCCCGCTGGAAGCGCCACATCTCGGAGGAACTGAGGCGCCGGGACCGACTGCAGAGGCAGGCGTTTGAGGAAATCATCCTGCAGTGTGAGCGGCGGGCGGGCCCCGGAAACGGGAGGACCGACGTTCCTGCAGGGGCACGTGGAGCGCCGGCGGGGACCGGAGGCCTAGTCCCGGCGCTGTCCTTGCCTCGGACCCCAGACCTTTTTTTTTTTTTTTTAAGACCTTCTCTTTCATTTTACCCTTGGGTGTGACTGTGGAGGGTTTCCTTTATAAACTGTGCGCTCTTCGTAGGCAGGCACCGTGCACGCTTGCGTTTGTAAATCCCAGCAGCTCACACAGTGCTTGCTCCAGAAACGTCCTGTTTCTCGGGCATCCGTGTTTTTGAAACGGGCACTGACTTTAAGCATTAACTCGTGCAATTAACATATTTTGAGTGCCATGAGATGTTTGGCTTTTCATCCCTTAGACCTCTGTCCTTATTCCAACTTGGTATTCTTTGACGGTTGAACATTTTGAGTCTTAATATATTTTAAAGTTGGGGCAACATAGTTTTCACCATCACTGAAAACTTCAATATAAGAAAGGTAGTTTTCACCACCGGTGCAATATGAGTAGATACGTTCTAATGAGCACTTCCTAGCTCCCCCCTTCTTCAATTTTACTATATTTGATGACACATTTAGGCTAAGAAATGGAATGTTCAGTCCTATGGTTTCATCTACCCCTTGACGTAAGCCTGACAAGTCTCTCCATTTATATTGATTGATGAGATTTATAGTACTGGTAGTTAATCTGTGTTGAGTTCTGATTGCACTAAATCAATAGTTCCCAAACCTACCTGTGTGTTAGAATCACCTAGGGACCAATGTGCCGACAAGTTTAAGTGCTGTGTTATTTGGCATGTATTATTTCACTTAATCTTCCTGAAAAATCCTACGAAGCAGGTCCTGTTGTCCATTTTATACGAGGCGGGAGAGAGGTCAAATAATCTGTCTGGAAAGGTACAGCGGCCTAGAATTGAATGTAGACTTGATGGCTCCTAACTTGGATTTGCTTCTCTCCCTTAGTCCCCCTCAAGAAATGGCCCTTAGATGGGAAAGAAAGGGAGATGGTGGACCCCTGTTATGGCTTGTACTCAAAGGCCCTGGTAGACCAGTATCATTTCAAAAAACCAGAAGCACAGGCAATCCTTTTATTCAAATATGATTCCTTGGCAGGTTAGTAAAGTCAGGTCATCAGGTATTTATTGAATGCTTGTTCTTTAAAAGCTAATGCACATCATAAGTCAAATTGGGTTGGTGATCAGACTCCACTCCTCACTAACCATTTTTTACACTTGTCTTTCCGAGTCTGGTTTGCTGCATCTATAAAATGGGAGTGGCGCTTGCTCTGCCTGCTTCATAAAAACAAGGCTGTGCATATAAGTTCTTTGGAAGCCATGTCCATAATAGTCTATAAATGAAAGATGCTTGTAATCACATTGGCACAATTTGAATGCTTTTCTGGTCTCTAAAAATGGGCATCTTGATGGGGTGTGAGGATGTAGAAAAATCAGGAGAGATCAGTCCTGGGGAGGGGAAATATACCCTTTAATGGTCTGTGATGGGTAGAGAATATCTGAGGAGCTAGAAGCAGGTAGGAGAGCAAGACCACCTTTGTTTACGCCGGGTTTTGACATTGGGGAGATCACTTCTAGTTGGACCTTGAAACAGCCACTCCTCATTCCAGCCTTCCCAGTAAAGCTCTGACTTTTCCATCAGCCCAGAATCCACGTTCAGTTCCTCCCTCTGAGTCTGAAGAGAAAGATGAAAAGAGGCTGTGGGAGCAGTGGGCATCTTCATCCTTCTTTCTCTTTTTATTTTTTAAATAATTGGTGTAGGGGTTTTTATTGATTTTAGAGAGGAATGGAGAGGGGGAGAGAAATAGAAATATCAATGATGAGAGAAAGTCATTGATTGCCTCCTGCAGGCCGTACACTGGAGATCAAGTCCACAACCTGGGCACGTGCCCTGACCGGGAATCAAACCGTGACCTCCCGGTTCATAGGTCGATGCTCAACCATGGAGCCATACAGGCTGAGCTGGGCCTTCCTTCTCTTTAGTGAGAGGGACTTTAGGAAGGATGCCTCCTCAATACCTCATGTCCTTTGAAAGACCTAATATTATCATAGGGCACTCATCTCTGCTGTAACATTTGGAAGATCTTATCAGAGCCCTTTGACACTAGTGAATATCCTAAGTTGGAACCACTTCCCCGATTTGCTGACTAGTTCATTAAATTAATGTAGATGAAGAGAGTGTTTCTTTTTCTGCCAAAATTCCATTTTTAGATATGAAGGATAAATAGAACTCAAGACTCCTATTTATTTATCCTCAGTGGAGCGTGTGCTTATTGATTTTGGAGTGAGAGGAAGGAAGACAGAGAGAAACATCGATCACATGCATCCTGGGGATGGAACCCACAACTTAGGTATGTGCCCTGACCAGGAATCGGACCTGAAACCTTTCAGATACAGGGTTCGATGCTTCAACCAACCGAGCCACTGGCCAGGGCTAAACTCAAGGGCTTAAGAGCCTTTAAGAAAGTAAAGAAGCTCTTCTAACAGAAATGGTCACTAGCATAAACCCTATCAAAATTTTGTTCTTAAGCAGTTATAGTCTTAGACTTTTAGTAAATGCAACAAATTCCCCCTAGTCACACTCTTGTTCTGGTTAAACACCCTTTCTTCCCCACTCCCCACCCCCAAAATCTGATCTTGCCCCACATGCCTGTCATTGCTAACTACAAGTTGTTTCTAGCTCTGACCTTTCTTTTGAATTCCTGCATTGTGTTGCTTGTCACATTTGTTAAGTTCAGAAAGGGAGCTCACTGAAGGGTCCCAGGTTCAATTCTGGTCAAGGGCATGTACCTTGGTTGCAGGCACAACCCCAGTAGAGGGTGTGCAGGAGGCAGCTGATCGATGTTTTGCATCGATATTTCTAACTCTATCCCTCTCCCTTCCTCTCTCTATAAAAAATCAATAAAATATATATATTTTTTAAAGAGAACTCATTTTCTCCCTTAAGCTCTCCACTCATGTGTTCTCTGATACAATAGCATCTTCCACCCAGTTTCCTGAGCAAGGAATCTCTAAATGATCTTTGACTTCTTAGTTTTTACTTCCAGGGTAGAAATAGGTAACTGTGGGAATAGAAAGCATTTTCCATTGTCTTTAATAGGGGGAATATAGGTCCCTTTGACTGGGTTGCCCTTGCTTAGGCCAAACATCTAAGGAGTGTATGTTCCTAAATTTTGGATAATTGCTATAATTGGTGACAAAGTGCAGTACCTAGTACTTTGATACTTAATAAAAGTGAAACCTATTTATTTTGGCCCAAGTCTTTTTTGTATGTGTGGTCCATGTCTTTATATGACATTAAGTAGTAAGCACACGTATGTAGATTATAATAAATAACTTGATTTTCTCTCTTTTGCCGGGGTAGATAACAGGTTGCTGGAAAAGTCAGATCTTCATTCAGTTCTGGCCCAGAAGCTACAAGCAGAAAAGCCGGACATACCCAACAGGCATGAGATAAGGTATTTTGAAACTATCCTGTATAATTTGTACCTTCTCATGAATTGAAACTAGCCTCAGTTCATTTTGCTCAGAAGCAAACCAAGCACTATTTCGGCACTGTGGTTTTTGTCAGTTCTTTTTAGATAAGGTTCTGAAGGCAGACGACAAATGTTTTTTAGAGGTTCTCACACCTACCCACCTTGAAGGGTTATTAGTAAGATGTTAGCTAGAGAAATTGGTTAAGGTGGGTAACTAGGCCAGTTCCTTCTCTAGCCAGTCAGGGTTCACATTTTCTAAATAATCAGATAAGCATTCCTGAGCAGATTTACATAGATCTTGTTTAATACAGATTGCCATACTTGCTTTTTTTACAACACAGATCTATTTGATCCTTTTTAGTTCAGGGGTTTTTCAACAAATTTCAGTAGATTGTGAAATTAAACTAATAGGTTGCAACAAGCCTTTTTTTGTTTGTTTTTAGAAAGATTAGGGGGAAAGGTCTGCATTTCTATAGAAAGGGTGCGTATTGTCTTATTAAATATGCACATATGAGTTCATGATGAGGGTCTGATGTGTTCACTTGGGTCATTTATGTAAACTATATTTCTTTTTGAGGGTGATAGTTCCCCAAAAACCTGAAAGCCATTCTTCAAAGCAGGGTAATTGGAATCATTCTACAGTCTTACCGTCTTTTTCCATATGCTCATGTTGCCATATTAAATTTGAGAACGGTAGTCATTATTGCTCTAAAATTCCATTTTTATTTGCATCTTAGTTAACAGCAGTTTTAAGAAGAAGGTTAATGGTAATTTGGGGTTTTTAAAAATCCCAGAAGTGCTAGGTGTAGCTTAATATCTTTACTGCTATAGCTGAGTGGACTATGTAACTGCCATGCATGTTTCCTCATCTGGCCAGATGGGAAAGATGAACAAATGGGCCAGCCCAGGTTCCATAGCTGCAAATAATAATCCAGCAGAGTGTGCCTGGCTGGACCCGGTGGTGGGGGTTAGGAGGTCCTTCTGTAGCAGGACCCATTGAAAACTTAAAGTATTTTATTTCTACCAGGCTAGACTCTTGGTGACTATAGTTCTGTATTTTATTTTTTTCCCTGACAAACTCATTTGCTTGGAAAGGTACTATAAGTAAATGTAAAACAATTATTTTGGCTGAATATCACTGGGGTGGTAATTTGATTGGGGTCTTTCCTTCCCCACAAATGTGTGTCCATAATCAGGCCTCTCCTGGCTGCCTTGTTTTTTATTTTCCATGAGTCATCTATGGTTCCTTTTTCCTTCACTGACCTGCCCTTCCACATATAGTCAGTTCCCTGGGCCTGTTGGTTCCTGCCACAGTCCTTAGTGCATCTCTCCCTTAGTTTACCTTTTTGTTGTTGTTGTTTTGTTTTGTTTTGTTTTTGTGCTAGAATGCCCCTCTCCCCTTCATTTGTTACCTACCCTTTCATTCCTGCACTGTGGCACCTTCTGCACTCAGACATTGTGTGACTGTGGTGTGGGCCAGGTATTAGGATTATAAGCCAGTGCCCCTGTTTTTAAGGAAGTGAGTCTAATGGGGGTGACCAGTTCAAGGAGTGTTTGCTAGTGTGATGAGTTATGCACAGAATACAGCTATCTGGTTGGTTATGTTTTTTTTTTTTTAATTCAACAGTAAATTTGGAGATCTAGTGGGATTTATTAAGTAATTTGGGAATCTGGCAGCCTCCCAACTAGCAACTGGAAGTTGTATAAAATAGGAAGTTTTTATAGAAAGAAGGGTGGGGAAGGGATTACTAACAAAAGAAAAGAAAGAATTGTTATCTCAAGGGTTTTTATCACGCAGGTAGTCTCTTTGAGGAGGGAGGAAAAGGAAAGAGTCCACCTGGCAGATTACCTCTAGGTGTTGACCAGAAACTTTTTAAACTGGCTGACTAATATGGGAGAGATTGAAACTGCTGTTGGATCAGATATTAAATATAGGTTTGGGATTATGGGCTTTTAGCACAAGTGACCCCGTTTTGGGCCTGTTGTTTTTTAAGTTTCCTTCCTCCCTCCTGTCTCCTTAAGTCCTGTGCTTCTTGTCCCTACTAATCTTAATAGAATTATACAATTGAAACATGATTTTATTAACAAGTGTCACTCCAATAAATTTAATACAATTTAAAAATACTATTAATTATCTGACTTCCCTCTTAGGTGTTTTAATCCCCTTGCTTACTAAATAGATTAAAATTAAACTCTTAAGCCTGGAAATTGTGGATTCCAGTAATTTTCTAAATATGCTTTCTCAACAGCAGCATCTGGAAAATTGTTAGAAATGGAAAGCCTTGGGCCCTTCCCCAAACCTGTTCTTTCAGAAACTGAGAGTGGGGCCCCATTAATCTGTTTAAAAAAACCCTTTAGGTGATCCTGATTACCTCTAACTTTTGAGAACCACTGTGTTAATTAATCCATGGTTACTCAGAGTCCTTGTGGATCAGCCTATCACATCCTTGAGAGCCTGGTGGATGAGCAGTGCAGATTGTCAGCTCTATCTCAGACCTGTGTCAACCTCAGGTGAGGCCCAGGAGTGTTTAAACATGCCTTCTAGGTGACTCTTACCTACCTAGTGAAGCACTGTTGATGGACTATTGTTAGGAGTTTGACTTTTATTTTGAATAAAATTGGAAGTAGTAAGAGGCTTTAAAGTGGCATAAGTGATCTGTATCCTTGCCCTCCTCGTCTCAAGCTCTTCTTTAGAATGCCAACTCCTTTTAAGAGGGCTTTTACATTTTGCATAGTTCCCATTAAAATAAGGAGATTTGATAAAAAATAATTTCTAATCCACATGCAGTTAATCATCCAGGTCTGTTGCTGATTTCTTAGAAGATTGGCGAAGCACTAGGCACTAGGTCGCCTCAGAAGTTGAGGCAATGTATGCTTGAACTTGTGATAAAAACTTTAGAGATGAAGGCTGGCATTGGAGGGAGCATCGTGCTCTCTCCCCTCCCACTTTCCCCTCATATTCCTTTATCGTGGTGGAGGAGGCAGTTCTCCCCTCCTTTCAGGTGATGGTATCCCAGCTTTCTTCCTTTTCTCCATCCATGTACATTCCCTGAGCATTTCCTGGGTGGTGGTCTCCAGCTAAGACCCCTTGCCTACTGCTATTCCTATGATAGTGTGCAAACACCTGCTGAGTTCCCAAAACTGCATTGGTCCTTGAGGCAATCTGAACTCAGTTGCTACATGTCAGCCTCCAGCTAGGACCTCTTTACTTGAAGTTCAGATTCCCAATTTTCATTTGGTTGGTGGATATACTACTTGGTTATCCCCACTGAACTCTTCAGCCCTCCCCCAAACCTGCTCCTTTCGTTGTCCTTCCCATCTTAGTAGATGACGCCTACTTTTTATCAGTTGCTCAGTCTAAAAACCCTGGGAGTCATTCTTTATTCCTATCTCTGATAACCCACATCCATTTTAAGGGCGCACATACTGTCAACTATCTTCAGAATGGATTGATCTGGGCTCTGACCTCATCTCACCCCCTCCCTGCTACCACCTTTATCTGAGCTGCACTATCTTAAACCCAGACTGTAGGCTGTATAATAGCTCTGACTGGTCACCTTGTTTTTACCCTTGTCCCTTGCAGTCTGCTCTCCAACCAGCAACCATAGTGATCCTTTTAAGACGGAAGTCTCTTCTCTGTTCAAAACCCTCCCAATGGCTTCCAGTCACACCCAGTAAAAGCCACAGTTCCCCTGCCTTTGAGGCTCTGCCTGACCTCACCGCTCCTCCTCAACTGGCTCTAGTCACATTATCCCTGGAGAATGCCATCTGTGTCCCTCTTCCAGGCCTTTCCTACACTTCTGTTCCCTCTGCTTGGAAGGGACCACAAGGCTTGTACCCCACCTCTTTCCAGTCTCCATTCTTGGGTAACCTCTCAGAGAAGCCTTTAATCACCCTGCATAGAGCAGGACCCCTATTGCTCTGTTCCCTTCTGAACTCAGTTTTTCTCGGTACATCTGACCACCTGCCTTTATGTAATTATTTATTGTCTGTCTGCTCTTAACTTCTTGTGAGAGCAGAGCTCTGTGCACTGCTTTCCCCAAGCTGCAGGAGCAGTGCCTGGCACAGAGTTGGTGCTCACGTACTTGCCTGGTGAGCAGCCTGCTTGTCTCTTCCATAGTTATCTAACCTGCATTCTGGAACCTACCCTTTGTTCTTGAAAGCACATGGTGGTTTGGGTAGTGGTTGATCTCCTACTTTCTCCATCAGGTTTATGTGGCGAATAGCTACAGACTGGCCCGCATTATTGGCTTTGTTGTCATATTCATGGTTGAAATTCTGGAGTTATTGTTCCACTGCCTGATTGAAAGGGGTCTGATTTTTTACTCCCTCTTTTTTGCACATTCTCTTCATCTGCCTGGTTTGGGAATTCAGTCCCGGACATGATGGTGCATGGAATGATGGCCAGCTACAGGAAATGGCCCACCTGAGGATGAAACACCAGGAAGAACTGACTGAGTTGCACAAGAAACGTGGGGAGGTAAAGATAGCTGCTCTCCTCTTCTGTTTTCTATCTGTGTGGGTCTTTTAGTGGGAGGATGGGCAGGCTGGCTTCATGTGGCATCACCAGCTCTATCTGTGGGAATGAAACAGCAGGAAAGGTGTGAGGGCTTGTTCCCATTAATTAGCAAGAGAGCAAGCCATTGAGATAACTGCCCAGTTGTCATGCTCTAGGATGGCATGGAAGGTACAAGTGGAGAAATTTTAAAGGAAAGAAGTTTAAAAGAAGAAGAAGAAGTTTTCTGCTTGGTCCACTGAAGGTCCAAAGCTTTTTAGAAGCAGATAGCATAGATGGGTGGTTACCAGAGACAAAGGGAGGGAGGTGAGGGTGAAACAGGTAAAATGGTCACTTATATGGTGACAGATGGAAATTAGACTTTTGGGCGAATTATACATTATGTTACACATAATGTCATAAACCAGTGTTATGTCAATAAAGAAAATAATTTTTTAAACTTTTGAGAGTGAATCCTGAAATTTCAGAAAGAAATGTTAGAATTAAATCCTGAGCTGTGTTAACTTTCAATGGTAACTCTCAATGGCACATTATGAAAAAGTACAATAAAATTTACAAATCAGCTGAATAAAATGATCATTTCATCAGCTGAAGAGTCTGAAAAGATAGCTGGGGTGCAGGGACCTGGCAGTCACCTAGAGCTCTTCTCACCCATACGAGCCTGCCTTCAACAGGGACCAGCCCCCAGCGTTCCCATGATCATCTCTGTGGGCCCTTCGGCTCCTCTCCTGCCTTGGTTCAACCCGCAGGCACCTTTTCTTTCTTAAAAATAATTTAACCCACTGTTGCTTAGTTTTAAACTGAGGCCCTAAAATCTCTTATTTATCTAAGTATTTTTCTTTACCCCCCAGTTAGCTCAGTTGGTGATTGACCTGAATAACCAAATGCAGCAGAAGGACAGGGAGATGCAGATGAATGAAGCAAAGTGAGTAGAGACAACCCCTACTTCGGGACTGGTCATGGGATCGTGCCGCTGTTTTATCTACTGTACTCTTGTGAGCAGGGCCAGCGGTTACCAGTGGCAAATGATAGCCACATTGGACTCAGCAAGAGTTTCATTTTTGTGCACGTATAGCTTGGGGTCTTTTTTCCTGCTCTAAGGATGAAAAAGGCCAGGACAGTGCCTCAGTCTTCCAGGCTCCCAGCCTACTCCTGGAAGTACCTTTGGTCCTTGCAAATGTCCTTTGAGCATTCACAGTTCTTGGCTCCTGGGGATGGGAGCCGGTGTCTTCTGTGGTGAAATGGCCCATGATAAAGAGTGTGTGGTCCTTGAGAACAGGGATGAGTTTGCGGACGGGATTATTCTTGATTGGAGAGAAGCCTGGCAGATAAGGTAAACAGAGACTCTAGCCTGAGTCATCTGTGCCTTTCTCCTTAGTGTGCAGAGAGGGATATCTAGAGGCTTAGAAAAATGGGGGACTTCCTCAGGCATTCTCAGTCAGTGAATGATAGAGCTGATGGAATACACAGGATTTGCAGCCTCTTAAGCCCCTGTTGACTGCTCAAATTAAGCACCAAACGCTCCCTCTTCCTTCAAATCCTGCTTTTCTGAAAAAATGCTGTAATACTCATTTATTGTCTGGATGAATTTGTCCCCAGATGCTTTCTCTCCTAATGGGGTTGTTCTATAAACCATTGGAACTGGGCTCGGCTAAGTGAGGTGTAATAATAATGAAGTCTGCTGCATGGTGCCTGGTGTGATGGCTGAGGTCACTGATGGTGCCTGAGTTCAGACAGTTCAAGCACCTGGCCAGGTCCTCTGGCCCCCATCAGGGATCCTGCGAAGTGCCATTTCTTCCCTGTGTCGTGCTTTCAGAATTGCAGAATGCTTGCAGACTATCTCTGATCTGGAGACAGAGTGCCAAGAACTACGCAGTAAACTGCAGGACCTAGAGAGAGCCAACCAGACCCTGAAGGATGAATATGACGCCCTGCAGATCACTTTTACTGCCTTGGAGGAGAAACTGAGGAAGACTTCAGAGGAGAACCAGGAGCTGGTCACCAGGTGGATGGCCGAGAAAGCGCAGGAAGCCAATCGCCTCAATGCAGAGAATGAAAAGGATTCAAGGTAGGAGATGTATTCACAGCTAATAGGTTCCTTTTTTGCTGAAGTGAAACCTAGGTCTTTGAAAAGAAGGAAACAAACCTGGCAACTCCTACCGCAGGGTGGGCAAAACCAGAAAACATTAACAAAATTAATTTAAGAGTGGATGCAGCTGTTGACAGCATTAAGCTTTTGCCACAGGCAAGGCTTCTGTGTTTAGCCCTAATCTCATTTGTAAAATGGGAATAATGGCACTTAACTTCAAATTATTGTTATGAGGACTAAATAAGTTAAAAACTGTAAAATAATAAAACTGAGCAAGGCACAAGTAAATTATAAGTAAAACTTTATTATTATTCATGCTCTTAGTATGTAAGTGTGAGACTGTTTGCTCTAGAAAACTAAATTGCAGCCGTGACTAACCCTGTACACACCTTTCTGTCCTGAGAGACCCTGGGTCCCAACAGGCTTCTCCCTTGCTGGTTCACTGCTTTTTCTACAATGTAATTCTTCCTCCAGGCTTTGCTCTGACATCCTTTATAACAGCATCTTTACTATTGTTACCAGTATGGATTTGGGACTTTGGAATCTTTGCTCAGGACAGTTGTTATTTTGAACGCACTGAATATTTAGATATATTATTAGAACTAGTTTATTGGGAGCCAAAGCCACAGGCATTTTTTAAGCAAAGCAGTGGGCTTTCTTTTTTCTTTTCTTTTTTTTTTTTTTTTAATAGACGGCGGCAAGCCCGGCTGCAAAAAGAGCTTGCAGAAGCAGCGAAAGAACCTCTACCAGTTGAACAGTAAGTAGAGATATGCATCAAAACTATGCTCTGGATAATTTGATTCTCTCTTTTTAAATACAGGCAGTCCTTGGGTTATGTCGGACTCGACGTACGTTGTTTCGTGGTTATGTGACCATCTCCCATTTATGTTTTTTATTATTTACTTAACACAAGTAAAGGTTAGGAATTGTTATCTTTTAAAATTTTTTTTACTGTTTCACTTCATTACTGCTGCGTTTGTGCTCCAGATGAGTGACGTAGGTGCTTAAGTAGGTGGGTTCCGACTTACAGCGTTACATCGTGCCGCAGGAATGGATCTCCAATGTAACCCGAGGACCTACTGTATATTTTTAGTTTCTATAAAACCATTTTATGGATTGCTGGAAGAAATGTAAAAGATTTAAGGGAGAAAGAACTCCTATTACCTTCCAAAAAGTTGTTCCTCTACACCCCTTATGCGCTGTGAATCCTAACTAGCTGCACCCCTTACACATGACAACTTCCCTGTTTTCCTGTTGCTCCTGCCCCACTTTCTCCCCCTGCTTGGGGCAGTATTATGCTGGGCAGGGTTCTTTTGCTCTTGGTTTGTGGCTTTAAGTGGATGTTTGGGCAAACCTTTGAAACATAAGTGAAGATTAGGATCTGTTGGAACAAAAGTAACTGAATCAGTTGGAGCTTTTCCTAATCTGGGGACAGGGTGAAGAACCTTCCGAGACCCAAAGCTTTGTTTGGAGGTGGCGGAAGCTTCCATGACTGAATTCCTTTCGTCTCTAGTTAATAATCCCTATTGACTTATATTCTGGAGTATGGCATCAGAATTATGATCTGGTTTTTTAAAAGATGCTTGGATATGGCCGAAACCGGTTTGGCTCAGTGGATAGAGTGTCGGACTGCGGACTGAAGGGTCCCGGGTTCGATTCCGGTCAAGGGCATGTACCTTGGCTTCGGGCACATCCCCAGTAGGGGGCATGCAAGAGGCAGCTGATTGATGTTTCTCATCGATGTTTCTGATTTTCTATCCCTCTCCCTTCCGCTCTGTAAAAAATTAATAAAATATATATTTTTAAAAAAAGATGCTTGCATATAAACAGAGGGGGTTGGTTGAAATTCAGTTAGGAGTCACCTAGCAGACAAAGGTCTTATTTTATAGGGAAACAAGAAGGTACTCATACCAAGCCTTTGCTTTAGATGCAGAATGGACATTTCTTCTGTAATTGTAGAGATGGAAAATGAAACTTACAAAAATTGCAATGTAAATAAAATAATTGACCCAGAAATGAGGCATGGTTTCTTAAAAATAACAGCTTCGTTATTTTTGTCCACCAAAGCATTGATTGTCCACCTCCTATTTGCCAGCATAAACGGGTGACTAGATGTGACATGATTGAGACAGGTCGAGCATCATGCCCAAGATCACCCAGAAAGGGGCTGAGCTGGGGTGCAAACCTAGTGGTGTCTGTCAAGGCCTATTCTTAGTCTCTGTGCTTCCCTAAGAGAGGATTTCTGGAGGAAAGGGGGGACATTTACATCTTTGAAGGGTTTTGATAACCAGTTGCTAAACCCTTGTATTTTCTCATGTCCCTGGGCCTTTGCAGAGTTCAGAATACCTTTATGGCTTTAAAATTCTACTTTAAATCATTTACGTGATCTCGGCTCATTTTTTTCCTACTCTACTAGTCACCCTTGTGTGAACACGAGTGACTTCCAGAACCACAACGTAGAAGAAAATAAAGCCCAGCCTTGTTCTCTTTCTTCAGACCTACCTTTGTTTCCCTGTACACCCTGGCCCAGACTAAGTTCAGTTACACGGAACCCTAGATGCAATAGGCAAGGAAAATAAGTTTACTTTGACTTGGTTTAACTTGCTTGATAACAGGTCCTTACATATATACTTACTTAATCCAGATAATCATGGAAAAAATCTTGCTTTCAAGCTCTTATGAATCCAAAAATTAGTTGATATAGTCTTAGGTTATTACATTTTATTATTTTACTTCTCCATGAATATTGAAACTCTGTAGGAGGTCATTAAGACCAAAATAATTATTTGACTTCCCCCTACCAGGAAAATGGGAGGGAGGGGGAGACGGTAGATTTCAAGGCACTCTTTAAATTGTAGAATGAACAATAGCAAAGGAGTGTGTTCCTATGACTTGATGGTGAAATGCAGTGGCCTCTCCAAATGTCAGGAGCACCAACAACTTAATTTTTTTTTTAATCCTCACCGGAGAATGTTTTGATTGATTTGAGAGAAGCGAGGAGGTTGGGGGGAACATCCATGTGAGAGAGAAATCAGGAATTGAACCTGAAACCTTATGGTGTACTGGATGACACTTTTAACCAACTGACACCCGGCCAGGGCAGGAGCACTGAGTAGTTTAAACATAAAATACTGAGAGTGTAAATGAATTATAATTAGATTTTTCCTATTTTTTATATTATTAAAGAAATATTTAAAACAGTTGTTAAGGCAACTATTGATTTCAATGTCCTTTTATTGGGTCCCTTATTCATCAGGACCTTCTCCCTATACTTGTTTTCTTATACTTTGTAGCTGCCCCTATCTGTGTCCCTTCCCCATCTCAGACCTATTTATTGGTGAGTTTGATCCAATTGTTCGAGGGCAGGAGGCCTTCAGCTGCTCACCAGACTTCTGATGGAAAGAAGTTATGTGCTGGTTATGACTTAATAAATCATTATTTGCTTTCCAGGTGGGATCAAAAGCTAAATTCTGGGTATGATCTTGACAGGTTGACTGTTTTCTTTAGTATTGTTTCAGAGCATTACAGCTCCTTTTTCTCCAGAGAACCCTTAAACACTGATGTCGTAGTGAAGTCACATAGGTGGTATGTTACTGGGAAATGGTGTTGGCATTTGCACAACAGACTCATCATAAAAATCCTGTTGAACCCAGATGGTATGGCTCAGTGGTTGAGTGTCAACCCATGAACCAGATCACAGTTTGATTCTTGGTCAGGGCACATGCCCTGATTTCTGGCTCGATTCCCAATAGGGGGCGTGCAGGAGGCAGCTGATCAATGATTCTCATCATTAATGTTTCTAGTCCCCCCCTTCCCTCCCCCCTCTTTCTGAAGTCATTAAAACACAAAAAGCTATTGAGCAGAATCAAACACTCAACCTCTTGCCCTTCTTTCTAGGGATGATGACATTGAAGTCATTGTGGATGAAACCTCTGATCACACTGAAGAGACCGCTCCCATGCGAACCATCGGCAGAGCAGCCACGTAAGTAGACGGGTCTGGCCAGGAAAGGAGAGTGCGGGTGCACTTTCACAGAGCACATTTGTGGCCACGACAGCAATCTGATGCACCCAAGCCTCTGCCGGGCACCGGTCATCTTGCACAACCACAGAGATCAATAGGCTCCTCAGTGTCCCACTCTACTTATCAGGAGACGAGCCATCCCTTGTCACCTGCTGGAAGGGAAGCAGAAAAAGTTCAGTGGATCCTAAAAAATGACAGTTTAACCTTAGTAGGTAGGGTGATTGTTTAGGTCAGTGGTCGCCAACTGGTGGCCCACGGACCACCGGTCCAAAGGGTTGGTGACTGCTGGTTTAGATCATACTATTGAATTCTTATTGGGCTCCAGGATTCTTTTTATTTCGTTAAGCAGACTGAAAGAATGGGGATTGGATATTAATAGCCAGAAATTATTAGGTCAGTTTAATAGTTTCATTGTCAAAAGCATTATTGCCAAGGAAATTAATTTAATGCTAGGGAGCCTTGTTTCTTTTAAAACTTTGAGGCTGGGTTTCCCTCTGACCTTCCCACTGTTGTCTGGTGGTTTGTACTGTGATGGGTTTCTCGGCTGGGGTTTGAGAGCTCATGGGAAACATACTTTCAGGTAACCTATTTTTGTGGACTGTTTTTATTGATTGATTATTTGGGCAAAATGTTCCTAAGGTTTAAACCTATCCTCCCCTCCTCTTTAGTAAGCGACTCTCGCAGCCTGCTGGAGGCCTTCTGGATTCTATCACTAATATCTTTGGGTAGGTTAGAAACCTTCACCTTTCCTTGTTGATATGTATGTAAATATACCTAAGTATATGTACATGATTTATTACCTTTTTTTAATGTACAACAGAATGTCAGTGGTACAAAATATACAGATGCCTTGATTTCAGCTTTTCATTTAGCTTCTTTCTTTTTCCTCAACTTTCTTTCTCTAAATCTTGCTGCGTGCTGATCTCTGGCCTTATCCTTTAGTCTGTCCGAGTCTCCCCTTTTGGGACATCACTCTTCTTCTGATGCTGCCAGGTGAAAATATTATCTACTCTCTCCCAGCATGTGGGTGTGGGTTGTTAATTGAGCTGATCACCGCTTCACTGCCCTCCATCATCACTGTCCATGTGCTAACCAAGATGCTTTGCATGTTCCTAGGAATGCCACCAGCCCTCTGAGTGGGGGCGATTAGGTTGAGCTCTCTCTATACAGCAGCCACGCTCTCGCCGCTCTTTCTTGGCATGTGTTCAATTTGCCTTGATCACAGTGTACACTGAGGATGACTGTGACTAGGCATAGAAACGTCTTTAAGTTGTTTTACAAAAATACCAAGCTCGTTCTGAGCTGGCACTTACATTGTGTTCGGAAAGTCTTCAGTAGTTTATGGACTGGGAGGCAGTTGTTCAGGACTTCTCAATGTCGGGTTTTAGAGTCCATGAGTTAGCAAGCAGGAGAGTACAAGTATGTGCTGCCTGTCTTCCCAGTTGTCCCTGTCACATGGCTCTTCAGCAGTGGACACAGGGGTATGGGAAATTAGATCACCAGGCAAGGAAATAATAAAGTGAGGGTGTTTCTGATTTGGCCAATCATTTTGTAGTTTGAAGGGTCTAAAAGGGAAAAGAAGCTATTGATAAAAAGGTCTTTGACTCCCTTCTGAGATTGATGGACAAGTAGCCTTGTGCGGTCTTTTCTAATCTCCTTTATATCACTTCTTAGGAGGCGCTCTGTCTCTTCCTTTCCGGTTCCCCAGGATAATGCAGATACTCATCCTGGTTCTAGTAAAGAAGTGAGGGTCCCAACAACTGCAGTGTGTGTCTTTGTAAGTATGGTTTCTCCCCAAACTCATCCCAAGCCTTGTGTGGTAACAGTGTGACAATTAAAGGGTCCTTTCTCCTGCTGCAGCTAAGCTTTTTCTTGCTTTATTTATATCAGGCCTTTGCACCTGTTTCTGTCTTATGGAAGGGATTAATAATTTTGCTTCAGATGATGGAATTTATTACAGCCATTCTCTGTAATACAGGACTGGCTAAGAGAGGATTGGGAGTGTGTGGGATGGGGCAAGGGAAAATAATTAGAGATGTGAGAATTAGTAATTCATGCAATTGCTGTCACCAGTTGGCTCCACTTTAGAGTAAGCGTCTAGTCCATGGTCTGTTTGGGAGGGTCAGTAAGGTGACTATTGGATTCATAATTTATACCTTTATCTGTGGGACTTCTGACCATTAGGAGCACATGGTTGGAAGCAGTTCCTGGCAGAAGCCGTCAGAGCTATCAGCTGGAGTTCAGAGCTGAGTCCTAGTATGAAAAGATAATGTGGTCCCTGCTGGGGAGGCTGAGCAGACACTGAACCAGCGTGGGGACAAGAGTGTGCCTGGGTCAGGGCTCAAGTGAAGGAGGGGAAGGCAGGCAGGAAGAGCAGATCCCAGACAGTTGGGCTGACTCAATGAATTAGAGGAGCTAGCTTTCAGAGGAGATAAAGACCTATTATAAAAATGAGGTGGGATTTATATGGGGGGGCTTTCCGTTCTAGGCATCAGGAGAAACTTTAGTAATTGAATATTTGCACACAGTGAACTACCTTAGATGTAAAGAAAGTCCCACTGTATTCCTGTGGTTCCCTGGCAGGCCTGGCACCTCACAGAGGTCAATGATGATTGGTAAAAGGTCTGATTGCACTTAATGTCACAGTCCCTTCTTGCCCTCAGCTCCCAGCAGCCCATTTTTTCCTCCTGTCACATTTAAGTCATGTGTATGGGATAATGGAGCGGCTGATAATTGGGATTCTGTCAGTGTGTGTTTCTGAGAGTGGATGATTCACAGCTGACAATTATCCAACAGAACCAGTCCTCAGGAGCGTGACGAGGGCAGCCATGGGTGTGATGGTGCATGATCTCAAGTTTTCAATCTGAGACCTCTTTAGTGGAAAGACATCTTTTTTATAAAAGACCAGGAAGGGAATTACAGGAGCTAAAAAGTTCTCCTGTCATACAGCTTTTCAGCAGTGGACACAGGGGTACAGGAAATTAGAGCACCAAACAAGGAAATAATAAAGTAATGTTTACATCCATCCAGACATGTTTGAAGTAATATGTTAAGCATCTTTTTCAGTTCCAAGCAAATGTGAAGATCAGATTTTGTCTTCCCAAAATAACCTTTTGGGCAAATGATTGATGACCTGTCTAATATGATTTTTATAATCCATGTTTTCCATGGTCTTTTTTTTTTTTTTTCCATTTTATTGTGGAAATTTCAATCATCCAAGTGGAGAGTAAAAAGAACTTTGGGATACCATTATCCTGTCTGGCAGCTTTGTTTAGCCACATTTGTTTATCTTACTGAACTGTCTCTCCCCTGAACATTTTTATTGGAGCAGAGTCTCAGACATTGTTTTATCCATAGATATTTTAGTATCCATGGTTACTTTTTTAAAATATGTTTTTATTGATATTTTTAGAGAGAGGAAGAAAAGGAGAGAGAAGAAGAAACATTAGTCAGTTTCCCTTTGCTGGGAATCAAGCCCGCAACCCAGGCATGTGCCCTGATTGGGAATCAAACCAGTGACCTCTTGGTGCATGGGTTGATGCTCAGGCACCTGAGCCACACCAGCCTGGCCACGGTGTTTTATTTTATTTTACTTTATTTTTATATATGTATATTTTGATTTTTTTTTTACTTTTTTTTTTAATTTTTTTTAAATATATTTTATTGATTTTTCACAGAGCAGAAGGGAGAGGGATAGAAAGTCAGAAACATCAATGAGAGAGAAACATCCATCAGCCGCCTCTTGCACGCCCCCTACTGGGGATGTGCCCGCAGCCAAGGTACATGCCCTTGCCGGAATCGAACCCGGGACCCTTCAGTCCGCAGTCCGACGCTCTATCCACTGAGCCAAACCGGTCTCGGCTTGATTTTTTTTTTTATAGAGAGGAAGGGAGAGGGATAGAAAGTCAGAAACATCAATGAGAGAGAAACATCAATCAACTGCCTCTTGCACATCTCCTACTGGGGATGTGCCCACAGCCAAGGTACATGCCCTTGACCGGAATCGAACCTGGGACCTTTCAGTCTGCAGGCCGATGCTCTATCCACTGAGCCAAACCAGTTTCGGCTGGCCAGTCTTTTTAAAAAATTTTTTCATTTTATGTTTCAATTACAGCTAACATTAATTTTATTCCATATCCATGGTCTTAAAGAGAAGAGATTATAGCAACAACTTCTAGCATTCTCTCTTCTTATTCTAGGATGGGATGCTTTTTGCTTGGTTTCTGTTATTATCCTGACCACAAATGCCATCTTGTCATATCATGTATTCCGATGTGGATGCCAGTCTTAGTAATTTCCCTATGATGAATTTATTTATTTATTTATTTGTTTGTTTGTTTATTTTTACAATATGCCTTATATTTAATAGTAGTATATATGTTTTCCTCTCTCCCCCCCCCCCCCATGATGAATTTAAATTCTCCCCAAATAACACCTGTTAACTTTTGTTGAAGGTCTTGTAGTCAGGCACAGTCCTAGGTCACAAGACCCCTGGAAGTCCTTTTTTATAGATGACCAAACCGAGGCTTAGTAAGTTAAGGGACTTGCCAGAAGTCACACTGCGCATATACATTAGGGCCTGCATAGAATCTCACTCTTAACACTGCTGTGCCTCGGTAGCACTGGCATCTGCTAATGTTGGGACTCCATGTTAGAATATCCTTGTTAGGAAAGCCATAAAAGCTTTATCATGAAAAGTCATGCTGTGTGTTGATTAGATACATAGTGTGATGTGTATTCCTGCAATCTGGACCAAAAGGGAAGCAGGTAATCATACTCTTACTCTAAAGCTATTAAGATCATACAAGGTATAGATTGAAATTTCTTATTCTTAGAAGAAATAAGGTTAATGTGACAACATACTTGAAGCAGTTAACACAGATTTTGAATCCTGAAAGGTTGCACTGTATTTAAATAAGTGGAACTGTTAACTATAAGAATAAAATGATAGAATCTTAGGAAAGCCTGGGTTAGGAACCCAAGTTATTTTATGATGAGATTCTTCTCATTAGGGATGAACGTTCAACCTCTGGTGAGACATCCAGAGGGCTCACTTGTATTGGACTCTTTGTTCCTGGGAAGGGCAGTGATTGGGTGTGAAAGGGTGCTTGTCTTGCAGGATGCTCATGACGGGGAAGTCAACGCTGTGCAGTTCAGTCCCGGATCCCGGCTGTTGGCCACAGGCGGCATGGATCGGAGGGTTAAGCTTTGGGAAGTGTCCGGAGGTGAGATCTCAGAGTGTACCGAAGGAAGCTGTGACATCTGCTTGACTTGGTTTCAGGCAACCTTTGAACTGCTCATCTTCTCAAAGTACAACATTTTGTATAAGGAGTCTGACCAGAGCATCATTACTGTCTCTGTTGCACTTTATAGCTGAAGATGTTTTCTCTGTATTTCTAAGCAGTGACTAGAAAATAAGTTATGGATATGTTTGTGTTTTTCAAATATATACTAATCAGAACATCTTCTAAGGTAAGTGTAGGTTTTTAAAGGAGAATTGAAAGCAGCTTATCAAACAAGGGCCCTAAGATCAAGACACAGTCTTTGATTAGACCTTGTTTCAGAATTGATCTCAAAGCACTCAGAAATGGGATGGCATTGAAAGAGAAAATGGGAGTTAATGAAACCATCTCTTAAAATGCTGAAGCTACGACGTAGCCCAATTTCAACATTTTGAGATTTAGTTAAATGTACATATACTTGTAATAAACCAAGGTCAAAGAATAGGCTGAAGGTTTTTGTAGGAACCACTTTAAGTTTCCGTAGTTACAGCGCATACATGCTCCCTCTCCAGCAGTTAATAGTTCCAGCGGGCCTTTGTCTGTGTTATTTCCTTTTATTCTCATAATGGCCCTGCGCAGTTGGAAAGATGGGTATCCCCTGTATTTGAAAACTCAGGAGGCACTACCAGATTGACATAGTTGATTTACATGACTGATAGATGATTTACGTGGCAAAGGAGTAGTGGAACCTAAGGGCTGAGTTGGGTCTTCTAACTGCAGGTCTCTTGTTTTCTCCATGATAGCCTCCCCTAAGCTGTAGAGTTGCTGAAGAACCCTGTAGGTCACTGTGGTTACAGAAGAGCAGTCTGTCCATCTGTTGGTTAGAATAGGTGGTCAGTAAAGCCCCAAGTGTGTCTGCCCTGGCATTTGATTTTCAGGAAAGTGGCTCAGTAGTTAAATCCCTGGCAGTTACAACTAGTTGAAGCCCATTAGAATTAGTCCACAACAGCCTGTTCAGTCTGCAGTTTTGTTCCTCTTGGCTAATGTTTACTGAACCTTGGAAGGTACAAAGTCCAAGAGACTGCTTATGAAATAGTTTGGGGTATCCTATTTTCACTCTCTTAAAATATCAGAAGAATGGCACTTTTACTCCCTTAAAATAGAAGAATTTCACCCATCTTTGCTCTTTTATCAAAGCAGAGACTCCATTGGTAATTACTTTTTTTTTTTTTTTAATGATTTTTTACAGAGCAGAAGGGAGAGGATAGAAAGTCAGAAACATCGATGAGAGAGAGACATCGATCAGCTGCCTCTTGCACGCCCCCCACTGGGGATGTGCCCGCAGCCAAGGTACATGCCCTTGCCGGAATCGAACCCGGGACCCTTCAATCTGCAATCTGACGCTCTATCCACTGAGCCAAACTGGTCTCGGTGGTAATTACTTCTGTAAACAGCATTAACATAACCTCCCCTGATGCCTTTTAGATAAAAGAGCTTTTTACTTTTTTAACAAGGTGTTTGGTCTTTTGAGATTAATCTCTTGTGTGGAAAAGCATTTATCAATCACTTCTTGCATTTTAGCTGCCAAACAAATAGAGGAATATTTTGGGCATGAGTCAGCTGTTAGAATTTGCAATAATAATTTGGTCTGTAAAAGTGTAATCTAAATAAAGACCTTAATGAGTGGATGTTGGCCCTTTTTTACTCTGGAAAATCTAATGAAAGTTAGATCCAGGAAGAGGCAAATAATGTGCTATATTTTTCAAGTAAATATAGAGGTGGAGTTCATAGACCAGGTTAAGGATCCCAGCCCTAAATATATTTGATAGCTCCAAACCAGTATTCATATTGCTTTTATTTAGAAGTGCTGAGTAAAAGATAACATTGAAATGTTTCCTATCCTGTGCTCCCCTTTTATGAACTTGATTTAGAATGGTTCCTTAATTGTTTTCCTAGCTTGTCTATGTAAGTCACTCTTAAGCTACCCTATAAAAAAGGAATGTAATCACATCATCATCGAGACTTGTAATCATGTAAGCTTATGTAAGCTTATGTAAACTGAAGTTTCCATGAATGGGGCCAGCTCTGAGAGGTGGCCGAGTCTGTTGGTGAGGGAGGCTGGAGAGAGGGAGGGAGTACTTGCAGGCAGCTGGGTTGCTAGAGTCTCTGGGTTCATGGGCATAGAGTAAGTGAAAGGACAAACTCCATAAATTTCAAACTAGCTAACTGGCATTTTAATGACTAGCCATTTACACCTAACTAAAGCAAAAACTCTTTTCAGACATTCCTGAGAATTTTCACACCTGGATTCTGAAAAGTTGATGGTCCAAAATTGGTAGTTAAGTTGGTCCAAACACGGATCAAACCCAAAGATGTGTTTATAATGTAAGTTAATAACAACTAAATGAAACTCAGCCTCTAAGTCGATTGACATGGCCTATATATACTAAATTTCTCTAAAAGAACAGCTTAATGCACATGCAGAATGCTAGGCTCTGCATCCATGTATACCTTCATTGCTCTTAGAAACTGACTACAGTGTATTTGGTCTCATATTCTGTCTGTCTGGCTGGTTAATTCTGTGGTGGTGCAGGAATGCTGTTTTGACAATATACTTGGCTTCCAGTGTTTCGGATGCCCCACTTAAACTTACATAATGGCTTTACCTTCTTGTGCTCCCTCTACCTTTCTTTTTATCCAGATAAGTGTGAGTTCAAGGGTTCCCTTTCTGGCAGTAACGCAGGAATTACAAGCATTGAATTTGATAGTGCTGTAAGTATTTAACACCTGGGGAAATACGTGCGTTCAGAGGTGTTTAGAAACAAGACATCTGGTTTTCAAAATTTAAAAATAACTCATCTGGTTTGTCTGCTATTTACCTTGAATAAAATCAGTGTCAAAGAAAGATGCAGGTAGATTACAAATTCCTGTGCTGATCATGACTGGGCTGGGGAGGCAGATGTGCATTAACCCAGCTTATCTCTGTAGACTTGATAAAGGTCCAAGTTTGGGCTGAGGCATTGTGGGTGGAGAGGAGAGCATCCAGCTAGACCTGCACCAGAGATGAGCAGATCTCTGAGGGGGTAGCTGGGAGGTGAAACAGGGCAGAGTTGGTTCCTGTGGGCTTTCTGGCTGAAGCAGTATGTAGAGAATTAGTACTTGCTGTTACTGAAGGCGGGCAGCGGAGGGAAGTGAATGCAGGAGGCCAAGTTCCATTTTGAGCTGGAGGGTCTTCAACCTTCAGGCAAGATTGAGCAATTGAGTGAGCTTAAGAGAAAGGTCAAACATAATAGGGTGGGTGAGTTGACAGACACTGGTGGTAATAGTTGGTATTTGGATCAGGTATATAGTTTTAGACATCTAGACCTTCTTGGACTTGATTATTGGGGAGTTTGTATTGTGTGAACTAAATTCTTCTATTTTTTGGCTGAAATTTGTGTCTCACCTTCCCTCCCCCTTTATTTCAATAGGGATCTTACCTCTTAGCAGCTTCAAATGATTTTGCAAGCCGAATCTGGACCGTGGATGATTATCGGTTACGGGTAAGACCCAGTTAGGAAAATTAGTATAATCTCCTAATTTCTCATGGTTATTAAGGCACAACAATGGTAGGCAATAGCAGGTCCATTTAATCTGCAATAGGAAACCTTCACTTTTTCATGAAAGACTCGGGACATTCCTATTAATAAGAGGAGGTACTTCCATAAATACCAGCCTTAGCTTAACTTCAGCGATCTTGATGACAGCATATAAACTGACTTAGTAATTACCTCCCAGAGTATAGCTGGAAAGTAGAATATAGACATACATATGGATGCACTGTGATTGAGAGAAAACAACTGATGTTAGGAGTCATATGGAAGGGGAAGGGAGTGTCATGGGATCAGATGGGGAGGAAGCCTGTATCTGAACCCAGACTTGCCTGAGAAGTCCTGTGGATTCCAAGACAAAGACCAAAACATGAGGGTTAGATTGCCTTTGTTCTAATGAAAAACACATCACTTGATTTGGAGACTGGTTTTTCTCCTTAAGCTTGAAGGAGTCTTCATATGAGCTCATTAAATAAGGGCTATAAAAGCTAAGATGGAGGGTGAACTTGACATTGGTAGGAATTTTACCAAAAAAGTTTGACAGCAGTTCTCTGCATCAGCCCACACAGAAAACAGGGCATGATGTCAAGATGAACTTATTAAAGGTAAATGCAGGGAGGTGGGAGCTGTGCTGGGTGGTGTACGGTGGTCTGATTTGGTGATGCTGGAGTGCAGCTAGAAGAATCATTAGAAACACAGTAAATGGATCCCTTAGAGTTTCCATTTTCTTGAAGGTGCTATGGAAAATGATCACAGTGGTAATTCTTTATTCTTAGTTGAAAGAAGATCTAAGGCTATACATATAAAGTCTAAGGCGTGAAGATGACAGATTATGTTCTCTGAAAGCTGAAAGCCTGCCTGGGTTCTTGTCTGAGTGAGGGAGTGGAAATGGAGTGCTGGCACCCACAGGCAGGGCAAGGCTCACTTCAAGCAATAGTTCATGTCTTTCCAAATATTTGAACGAGTTTTCAGCTATAGTGTGCTAGTTCATGATAAACATGGAAAAGATGCTTAGCCTGTTCTTGTAGCAGTTTTTAATTCATCCTGTGGTCTGCCATGCTCTGTGTAACTGCTATGTAAGGCAGTTGTATGGATCTACAGTCATTAACTTATCTAAAAGCAGGGTGGCTTTTCTTGAGCAGCCTCTGTGAGTTAGACCCAGTACTAGGGTGTTATGTGCATTGCTGCTGTAGTCCCCAGGAAGGCAGTAAGATGGTTAGATTAGGGGACTGAGGCACTGATTTGCCCAAGGTCACATAGTTAACAAACAGGTGAGAATTGGAATTGAGGCCTGTGCTCTTTCCTGTATTAGATTGGCCTGGATTACCAGTATTCTAGACTGGGAAACAGCTGAAGTGTTGAATTGAGGGACATACAGTCTTCCTTACCTTTGTGGCTCTTGGTAGGAGAACCCAGGCAAGCAGTTGAGTCATTCAGTTGTGCAGGATGTATTTTTCATTGGTAGAGTTATATACAGGTGGGCATCACCTTTTGGTTCTGACATAAGTGCGAGGGGACCTGGAGGTGAGGTAATTCTGGAAGATAGAGGTCATAATGTTGGGAAACTTGTCTCAGTTTATCGGAGAGGGTTCTGTCAGGGTGCTGGCAAGCTGTGCTCACGTTGGGCCATTGTCTCCTTCTCTGGAGTAGCTGGCCCTGTGGCCTCAGGTCTGTGCACAGCCATGTCCTGTCCCTCAGTAAATGTGGAAGAGATGCAAGAGGCATTTTTCATGCATCACACTCTTACCACGGACCGGAACTAAGTGGGCTTCCTGTTGTAGGGGCTATGGCTCCCACTTAGACCCTAGTTACAGATGTTGGAAGACATGAATGGACACCTATGGTCTAAAACTCAGGTTCAAGCCCTGGTCAGTATCTCCTTAACTTTGATGATAAGCGAATGGTGTTGGGAGAGACTAGATGCAAGGAGCAGCTGAGTGAGTGCTTGCTTTAAAGCCCTTTTAGTAAAGGGGCCCATGACAGGACTCCTTCAATACCAGGTGTGTTAGACTCCCTTAAAAATCTAAAGTCAGTGCCAACTGGCCCGGCTGCTCTCTGAGATGTGACTTGAGGAACTGGATTGAAGAACCCACCCTGTTCAATGCTCTGACATTGATGTGGAGAGGTGGCCAGAGGCAGGATTGGCTTTCAGGTGGTGGTTATTATTTCAGAAACTTCCTCATCAAGTTCTGCATTTCTCTGGCATCAGTTGTGTTCGGTTGATATTAACGGTAGCCGCTTGCATGGTGGGCAGCCCTCGGCGTCTGCCCCGGAACACAGGAGTCTGGGCAGAGCGCTAGAGAAGAATGCCAAACCTCCCTTCCATGTGGGGCTCGGGCTGCCGTGACAGCTGAACCAACCCACTGTGGCTTGTCTAGTGAGTCCTTGTTGAAAAGACTAAGATAAATCTTAAAAGTAGTATTAAAATTGAATACTATAAGTAAATATAAAAAACTGAGTGAATAAAATAATTTTAAATAAATCTGATCCACTTAAGCACTTTTTAAATGATAAAATTGAGTGCTTATAGGAGGTTCAATTCCTTGCTGTTGAGAACATGGAGATAGAGCTAGTCAGCCTCAGGCAGATCCATCTGGGTTTCCACCAAAAAGAGATTAGCAAAAGTCCAGACTTTTTAAAAAGCAAGGTATTTATGAAGGGCCAAGCAATGAAAATATTCCTTTTCTTTATTCCATCAGTCCATAGTTCATTCCAGGAAATAAGTCAAGAAAAGGCTGTGTGCTCATAGTATTCATTGCAGCATCATTTGTTATCATGAAATTTTTAAAGCAACTGAAGTGCCTGTTGGCCAAGGAAATTTCAGCTAAATTGCCACCTCACCACATACAAATTATTCAGCTATTAAAGTATTTATGAAGACTTAAGCGTGAGGGCGCAAAAAGAAAGAGAGTGCTGTCCACATGTGCCTATTTCATACCGCTAAACCAGCGTGAGGAAGAGATTTGTCTTCCTCAGTTAAGTTAGAGGCCCAGGCTGCGTAGAGCAACATCAGTGTGACCCCAGGCCCATGTGTTTTTAGCTATCACATGAAAAATATACTATGATGTTAAAAAAAATAGCATGAAATACACAGAAATGTGAAAGTGTGCAAGAGTAAGTGCATTCACATAGCCCATTCATGAGCGATGTCGTTTCCTCCCTATGTTGGTGAGATGTGATTACAGAAAGTGCATATACACGGAACTAAGAACTTAATTTATGTTGCATGGGAAGTACCTACCCAGGTTCCTGTATCCCGTGACTTGTGAAAATTGGATGAGTTGTACTTAGTGGACTCATGTTCCCGTACTACATGGAATGTAAGCTTTGGTGCTGGAGTTGTTTCACTGGCAGGACCCGTAGCAGCTTTTACACTGCGACAGCCCAGCCACCACCTGCTGACGCACTTGTAAGATCAGTCCCAGTTTCAGGGAGGTGTCAGGGTGAGGGGTGTGACTGAGAAGCCGAGCAGACTTCTTAGACAGGGAGAAGTACGCAGGTCCTAAGTTGCTGTTCCTATACTAAATGCAGTTGCTCCACTCAGTATAGCAGAAAGACGGGACTCTAAAATTTCATCACTGAAAACTTTACACAAAACTCTGAGGTCTCATCTTTGGGAGTGAAGTTAAAACCCATCATTACCAGTGGAGTAAGTATACTAGGGTCTTTTTAAAAGGCTTGTTTTTATTAGAAAACATCAGTGAATACCTTCTGAGCCTTTAAGGTTTTGCAAATATAAAAGAGGTCAATGATGACTAGTAAAAGGGCTGACTCCCCAGGTCCCCTCCCTGCATCCTCACCATCCCCAGCCGCCTGGCTCCCATCAAGTTCCAGTAGTGCTTTGATGGGTAAAAGGGCAGCTGACACTCTGTGATGTCCCAGGTCTGTGTTCCTTGGCGAGCCCAGGGAGGGCACGTGGTTGGCATCCTATAGCCAGTCTCGAAGGGATGTGATTACTGGGAGTGTGGTATCTGTGGTTCTGATCTGACTTTCAAGCTGAGACCTCTCTTTGAAAAACCCCTAGGGCTTTTAATTGTTTATTTAATGAGGCCTGATGTTTCCTTTTGTCCATGTGTATTCTGAGAAAATGTCTATTCTGACTTCTAGAGACACTGGCTAAACCCAAGGCTTTTAAAATGTGATTTCATATAATACAAACTTATTTTTAAAAGGTGCAAGAAGGTACCATGTTTCAAAAAAGTTCTCTGGTTGCCCTCACTGGTTATTTGTGGTCAGAGATTTATCCTATTCCTTTAATACAGTGGTCGGCAAACTGACTCACGAGCCGCCTTTGCCACTCTGTTGGCTAATGAGTTTGCCGACCACTGCTCCAATATACCTCACCTCTTGGCAGCAACTGTAGATACATAGGCTTCTTGAGTGTTTCCCAGCTACTGGTCCTTCTACCTCTGATATTCTGACCAACCATCGGGTGTTTGGAGAAGCTGGTTCCCTCGGGGGGGTGCCGCCAGCAGGCTTATCCCTGTTTCTCTCTCCTAGCACACACTCACAGGACACAGTGGCAAAGTGCTCTCTGCCAAGTTCCTGCTGGACAATGCGCGTATTGTTTCTGGAAGTCATGACCGGACCCTCAAACTCTGGGATCTGCGCAGCAAAGTCTGTGAGGAAATTCAGTCTCTGTATATATGTGGGGTTAGACATTAACTGTGGAGGTGTTTGTGTCTACATCAAAGCCTGCATTTAGTGTGATACAGTTTGAATGCAAGTGAGAATGGTGCTGAGGGGGTGGGAATTTTCCATGTTTGAAGCTTCATCTGAATAAGGAGTTCGGTTGGCTTGGGCTCTGAGGGAATGTGGACAGCCACGGAAGAGCCTCTGCTTGATGACTGATGTTCAGCTTTCTTTCAGGCATAAAGACAGTGTTTGCAGGATCCAGCTGCAATGATATTGTCTGCACAGAGCAGTGTGTAATGAGTGGACATTTCGACAAGAAAATTCGTTTCTGGGACATCCGGTATGATACCCAAGAGCTCCCTTGGTAGGGAGGCATGTGAGAGGGTCTGTACCTGGTAGAATGGTGAATATTTGTATATGGGTTTTTCTTTTAAATTCCTGGCAATGCAGAGATAAACTCCAGTCCACATTTATTTTTTTAATATATTTTATTGATTTTTTACAGAGAGGAAGGGAGAGGGACAGAGAGCTAGAAACATCGATCAGCTGCCTCCTTCACACCCCCTACTGGAGATGTGCCTGCAACCAAGGCACATGCCCTTGACTGGAATCGAACCTGGGACCTTTCAATCCGCAGGCTGATGCTCTATCCACTGAACCAAACCAGCTAGGGCCGTCCACATTTATTTTAACAGTTTGATATTCTTTACCATGAAGTGGACAGTTGTGGTCAACAAGCACAGACATACACTGTGTGTGCTTACCCAGGTGCATGATCAGCGGAGATAAACACCTGGGTGGGTGGGTAATTAAATGTAATAGGTGGGACAGACACACAAGTCTGCCCTGAGTGCTGAGGCAGACAGAGCCAGCCCCTTTGTCCAGGGATGTTAGAGCATGCCTCGGGACTCGTCTTGAGAGGAGAGCAGGCTTCATATTGCAGAAAAGCCCCTGAGAGATGTTCTGGGCAGGTTACTGATACTCTGTGTATTGAGACCAGACAGTCAGGGGCTTTATATGCCATTTTGTAAAAGATTTGATCTTAGAAGCCATTGTGTGTTCAGCAAAGGATTGCTTCCCAGGAGTCTAGTAGATTGTGTGGGTGACAGTTTTAGAGGGAAATAGTGGAGTTAATGAGGATCTGAACTCCAAGCAGTGAAGGAAGAAGGTGAACATCCACTTGAGTGAGAATTCTGGCAAGACTTGGTGACAAGTTGAATGTGGAAGGTGAGGAAGGAGAAAACTAAAGCAATCAGATAAATGACAATTTTTGGAAGAGGGTGCAGAGAATTTATTCAGGTAAAGATATTAGTTTGTGGTTTCTAATAGACATTTGGAAAAACAAAAGCAGAATTTTTTGAAGAGGTTGGAAGTCCTCAGGGGAGGACTTTGGAGGCATGAGAACAGATTACTCAGACGCACGTAAAACAGTAAGAAGATAACACTTAGGGAGCCATCTGAAGAGGAGGAACTAGAAAGGGCAAGAGAGCCAGAGTCCTATGAATGGGCCACGGCTAAGGGGATAGCAGGGTCAGGTGGCAGGAGGAGTCCAGTTGGATGAGGCTGGTTTGATAGGATGTGGTTGGTGGTCCGATTGAGTGGAGAGATGGCAGCTGGGGCAGAGGCCCAATTGTCGAGCATTTGTGGACAGAGTGGGGAGTGAAGAGCCATGGTTATATATGAGGCTTTGAAAGGCCTGGAGTGATGCTCCTGGCTCCTAGACATCACTCCAAGTTTTACTGGTGTAGCTCCTAATTTAAGAGATAAAGACCCTGAGTTACAAGGCAGTGGAGTGTCTTGCCTCCAGCCTCATACTTACCAACACTAAGATAAAACACTCTTACTTAGTTATGGTTTGTGGTAGGAAGTCATCTCCTTGATCGTTTACTAGTACACCAAAATGCCTGCAGAAGGGTCTGCACCTCCTTCACCTGCATCAGCAACAGGGTCCTTCCCAGGATTTCTGTTCACAGGCCTGGCTATGGACTGGGGCCCAGGTGAGAATCTGGAGAGTGAAAGAGAGAAGGCCTTGCGTTTCACATCTAGCATCCCCAAGAAGTTGGGGACCCCTGAGCTGAACTTTGTGTGGCAGGGAGACTGTGAGAAAGCACAGCTTTCTCCATATTTGGATAGGAGCCCTGGTTGGTACTTGCTGATCAGAAGCTCTGATGGGCATCTATCATATGGTTCCAAGGTGGGCAGGGAAACAAATTCTTACCAGAGTTAGAGGTCTAGTTCTCAAAATTATTACCATAGAGTCTGTGGTGGGAAGATAATAGAAGCAGCACTGTGGTTATTTTTATGAGGCTGGGAACACAGTCACTGCCTGAAAGCTTTGCATTCTGGTTGGTTCGCCTTTTCCCCTTCTCTGCTCCATGGCATGCCATCCTGGTTCAGATGGAGAAGTCTGACATTTCTGTGTACATTTCCTCAGACTTTCTATCTCTCTGGTAGGTCAGAGACTATCATCCGAGAGATGGAGCTGTTGGGGAAGATTACTGCCCTGGACTTAAACCCAGAAAGAACTGAACTCCTAAGCTGCTCCCGTGATGACCTGCTAAAAATTATCGATCTCCGAATAAATGCTGTCAGACAGACGTTTAGGTAACTGAAGCCACGCTGATTTGGGGCTCCGGAAGGTTGCATGAGGACCAGAGGCCCCGATTTGCCCTCAGACCCTGAGTGCTCTGAGCTCTCTGGGTGACGGTGCCCTCTCGTTTGTTTCAGTGCTCCTGGGTTCAAGTGTGGCTCTGACTGGACGAGAGTCGTGTTCAGGTTCGTGGTGATGCTCCTTCTGCCCACCTCACCCTCAAGCTTGGTTCATCGCAAAGGTTAGGCCTGGGCATTTTCCCGTTGGGAAAGTGAGCCAGGTTTATACACTGTCTCTGCCGAGCACCCAGGAGTGGACCTGTAGGTTCAGCGCGAGAGGTCACTGTCCTTCCTCCCTAGTGTTCCTTCGTGATTATATCAGATGCACTGGTTGCCCACTTGGTTCTTGCTGGGCACAGCAAGTTCACCTCTCCGTGTATTTAGAGAATAGCTGTTTGAGAGCTTTTAGGGAAGTGTGGAAAAGTCTCATGGAACATTTCCAGCATCGCAGAGAAACTTCTCCACAGTTAATGCTTCTCTTTCCTCTTCCCTCTTTCTTTCATTGAACCATGTGTCCAGGCAGTCTGCCAGACAAAAGAAACCCTCCGCCATTCGGGGGTTGACTTGATCTCCCTGTGTGTGCTGAGTTGGAGTCTGAGATAGTTAGGGACTTGTGGCCTCAAGAAGTAACATAGTGGCATATTCATTGGGTGGATGAGGCCAAGATATAACAGGGTGAAATAGCTTTGGTGTAACAGTCGTGAATGTCAAGTTCTGATTTTCTGGGTATACAGAACTGGTCCTGTGTGTGTCTCATAAATGAAGACTAAACATTGTTTCTTGCCAGAAGGTCCATGAGGATGCCGAAAGGGGGAGGGGGACGGAGAGGTTGACACCGTTTCCTGTCTTCTGTGTTCTCCAGCCCTGATGGCAGTTATGTAGCAGCAGGCTCTGCGGAGGGATCTGTCTACGTCTGGAGTGTGCTCTCCGGGAAAGTGGAGAAGATCCTTTCAAAGCATCATGGGTAAGATGACCCCCATGAACCCCTCTGAGGTTGTGAGCGGGTCCTGTGACTTCATCCCAGGTAATGCTCTCTTCAGGCATGGACCTGAGTCGGCCCAGGAGGGCAGTGTGCACTCGTGTCCTCTGTTGTGAGCTAGGTTAGTGGAGAGACGCAGCCAGTCACCCCAGTGCAGCTGGCCGCAGTGCTCCGCTGGTATGTTTGCACAGAATCTTCTGGTTCGAGCAGACAGAATAGTGGCTGTTGGAGAAAAGAGTAGAGAAACATTCTCTTATCTTCCCCTAGGCTCCTTTTTTTCTTAGTTTGGCTCCATCCACCAGGCCCAACTGCCAGTTAGAACACAGTCCTGGGGTTCCTCCACAACCTCCTCTCTCTGTGCCTCAAAAGCAGTGGCAATTTCTACTCCTCAGTCAGTCGTCCTGTCCCTCTGTTTCATTCACCCAGAGCTGTTCGCTTAATGTAGACTTGACTGGGCCTGCTCCTTCCATTCCCAAACTACTTCCTAAAACACAGTGCAGGGTTCCTCCTGCGTTCTGCTCTTTACTAAGCGCCTGCCTGTGAGCGGGAGCAGCCGGGTGAATGAAACAGCTGTGGAAAAAGCCCAACCCCCAGGTTCGAGGGAGCCTGGTACCAAGCTCACTAAGGCCTCACAGATGTTCCGCCCTCTCCCCTTGAAGCTCATCCATCAATGCTGTGGCATGGTCCCCCTCCGGCTCCCACGTCGTCAGTGTGGACAAGGGAAACAAAGCTGTGCTGTGGTCGGAATACTGACGGTGTCTCCTCAGGAGAGAGCAGATCCGAAGCTGGAGAAGCACTCAGGCCGCAGCTCTGTCCTGGCAGGTGGCGTGTGGGGTGTAGCTTTGACCTCCCGAGAAGAGCCAGCGACTTTCCTTTGAGCAGGACTTCTGAGGATTTGGGCTGCAGTCTCTAATGACCTGGAGGAATGACGCTGCCTCTGCAGCCGCTTAGCAGAGGTGGGTCTCTGCCTCCACTCTGACCGTCCATACCTCAGTGGGGCAAGCAGCACAGGCAGTGCCAACAGCACCCCACATGTGTGTGTGGGAGGGGTGTCCTCCCGCTTCCTTCTCCCTTCGGAGTCAGTTCTGGCCAACACCTGTCCTGTCGCCTTGGATCATTTTCCTGGTGAACTTGCTTTAATCATTGGATTAACATACCCAAACAGGATTACCCCTGTCCTCAGGTAGCCCGCATGGACTGCCCTGGTTTCCAAGGAGACATGGGACTGCCGTCCTCCCTGCTGGTTCAGATCATTCTGAAGCTCTCGGTGTGATCTCCTGATTACGGTTGAAATTTTCTTAGATCTCCAAAAACAGTTCTTTGAAAGTAATTGTTCTTCAAAGCTCCTGATTCTGCATTCTATTTCTTGGTCAAAACATAAATCTCAATTTGGCTACAAAATATTTTTTTGAGAGGAAGTGCAAAAACCTTTTTATCCAGAGAAGTGTGTGTGCTGCAGGAGTAGGTGTCTTCCTAGACCCATCTGTCCCTTCCAAGAAAGTGGGTGCATGCCACAGTCTTTGTACAGCTGCTGGGACTCGCGTGTATCTCTGGAGCCACAGCTCCAGGTCACTGCCCCTGTGCCAAGTCCATGTGCAGTGCCCTCAGTGTGGAGTGCAGGAAGCCCATTCGAGGAGGCGGGGAATAAATATCACCTTCCCTTTCAGGAGCTGTGATTGAGGCCAGGGAAACTGGCCTGGGGCATTTTTTGTAAAGCATTTCTTTCCCATTTTCCTTGTGTATAAAATTTTGGTTCCTCGAGTGACTGAAACCAATATTTTTATCACTTTCTAATTTGCACTTTATTTGTTTCCTCTCATACTTGCTCTCTGGACAGATGTTGGTGTGATTGCTGGAGCCTGGTGAGGGGTGGGGATGAGGAGTGCCTTTCCTCCCGTGGGGCAGAACTCCTCCTCCCCCTCCCTCTTGCCCCACCTTCATCTTCCCTTTTCTGTTCAGAGAGCTCGAGTTGAGGGGAGTTGAAATTCACAGGCCAGGGCATATCTTTTATTTATTTAACTGTGTTGCCCAACAGAACTTGATTGTAAATAAAAAAGAAATCTGTTATATACTTTTCAAACTCCATGTCTCTTGGTGGTTCTTTTATTCTTCTTTATCCTAAGGAGGCGTGGGAGGGAGCTCTTTTATTTATTTTCCTGGCTTTTATTCATTTGTAAATAATGGAAATACTTTCCTGGTATCTTTTTCTCCTTGTTCATTTAAGTCCAAGTTGTCACTGCCTATAAACATGAACATCCCAGCTTTCCATCATTTGCAATTCTTAAAACAGGAAAGGGGTATCTTCAGCACTCGGGGAGTTGTGTTCTGAGAGCCTGGGCACTTCTGTTACTCCTGCAGTTGGGTCCACAGGCAGCAGGACAAGTTCCTGGGCCCTGCTCTGGAGATGGTTCACAGGATTGATCATGACCTCTGTGTCCCCAGGCCTCCTCTTTGCTGAAGGAGCATGAATTACCTCATTGAGGAGTGACTTAAAAATGGCAGCTCAGGTACCTAGCAAGCAGCATTGTGCATTGACAAATTAGGACCTCCCTGGAATCCCCCGTAAGACAGTTACATCAGCACTGTGTTTACTGAGGAGTTGGCCAAAGTTCTGCTTGGCCCAGCAGCTTGAGTCAAGATTCCATCAGGATCTGACATCTCAGGCAGCACTCTCCAGAAAGCTGAAGAAACCCTTTGCAAGTGGGAGTCATTTATTTTATTTTATTTTATGTTTTTACTGATTTCAGAGGGGATGAGTGAGAATCTTCAATCCACTGCCTTCTGTCCGCCCCTTATTAGGGATCGAGCCCGAAACCCTGGCATGTGCCTTGACCAGGAATTGGACCATGACCTCCTGGCTCGTGGGTCAATGCTTGCCCACCACGCCACCCCAATCGGGGAGTCATTTTTAAAGGAGGCCTAAAGTGAGTGTTGCAGTAGCCTTTGATTATCCTGGTTTCTTTGAACTTGAGGGGAGCATTCTTGCTGTCTCTGCTTTTAAAATAAGTTTCAATTTGAGGTCCATCCACACTGATGCTTTCCAGGTCACCTGGCCACCAAGATTGTGCTGATAGTGTGGACTCACTGCAGTGGAGTATGGCTTCCATCCAACAGATGATCACCCTGCCACCTTCGAGGTTATCAGGGACCCTATCTGTGCTACTGGTTCCATTGGAGGGTGAGAGGTGGGCAAAGGACTCCTGGGTGGTTATAGCTAGTGAGCTCCCTTGTCAGTGTTGTCAGCTTTGATGCACGCACTAACATGTCAGAAGTTGAGAATTTAAAAACATCTTAACTATTTCCTAAGTCACTTTCCACAATAGTGTAGTACATCAAGTGTGATGTCTTACTAAAGCACAGACTGCGCACACTTGCCTTTATCCTAAGTCTTATAAAGGACCTCTGATCTTCATTCACATCATGGCACACGGGATGTTTTGTGTGAACAAGGGGAAACGGAGGGGCCAGAGTGGGTGGGTGGGTGGGGAAGTTCCAGATCACAGAGTGTCCCAAGGTGTGCAGAGTTGCCTTTGTCTTCGCAACTGTTCTTGGGGAACTGGACATTTTATTTTATTTTTTTTAATGTATTTTGTTGATTTTTTACAGAGAGGAAGGGAGAGGGATGGAAAGTCAGAAACATCGATCGGCTGCCTCTTGCACACCCCCTGCTGGGGATGTGCTCGCAACCAAGATACATGCCCTTGACTGGAATCAAACTTGGGATCTTTCACTCCGCAGGCCGACTTTATCCACTGAGCCAAACTGGTTTCAGCAGGAAATGGACATTTTAAAATGTAGACTTGAAACTCATCACGTATGGGGCATCGAGAGAGGAGAATGGCCATGATAAAGCACCTCATGCAAGACTGCTGGGATGCAGAAACCAACTGTTTCTGACCTGGCCAGTGTGGCTCAGTGGTTGAGCATCAACATATGAACCAGGAGGTCACAGTTCAATTACGTTCAGGGCAAATGCCCAGGCTGCACCTCAGTTCCCAGGCGGGGGCATGCAAGAGGCAGCCCATGAATGATTCTCATCATTGATGTTTCTCTCCTCTTTGAAGTCAATCAAAACATATTTTAAAAAATGGAATTCCAAGTGGGCAGAGACCTTTGAAAAGCATTTAGTCTACACCCCATCCCTTGCTTGGGTCTCTTCTACAATAGCCACAAGAAGTTGTTGAATGCTTTCACGGATGGGGAAATCACTACCACCTTTCTTTGGAAAAGCATGAAGTGTGAGAAAACTCTTAGGATGGAACCATACTCCACTCTGCTGCTCTCCATTGCTTCTCTCCAAGTTAATCTAATCTCCAGAAGTGACTTATAATTAGAACACAAGAGCTTATTTCTCATGGGCATTGAGACCCTCTTGTCACCCTGGGATCCTACCCCAAGACAGATTTCAAATGTCCACCTCGGGGCAACGTGCTGAGAATGTGCATGTGCTCCAGATCTCCATGCAACAGGAGTATGTTGTACAAACAGCCCCAGAGTGGAGTCCTGGGTTCTGAGGCTCACTGATTTCAGGTATTAGCAGCCCAACCCATAACAGCCCTCTGTTCCCCAGGTCCATTGACTAAGATGCATATTGTAATTAAGGTGGCTTTTTAAAGCTGCCATTCTCTGGCACTTCATAAATAGAGTTGCCTCAAACTTCTCAAGCACTCTGCTTCAGTAAAACAAAGGCCCTGAGGAACAAGGCTTTCATTCTGTAGCTGATAGTCAACAGAGTGTACCAGCTTTCCTCATGCATCTGCCCTAATCAACCCCTGAGATGATAACCTTGCCCAAAGCCCATAAGCTTCTTAGCTGAACATTCCCACCCCCACAAGCCAAGGCTGGGATTGGTGGCAGGAGAGGAAACGGCATGTTAGCTTCATCTCACAGGACGCCAACTCCAGAGAAACAAATATTGCTAGAGCCCGTGGTGGCCAGACTTTGAGAATTCACAGACCTGTAAATTTCCAAAAGAATTGTAGAAGGATAGCAACTTTTTAAAAAAATTTTTTATCTTGACCTGAGGATGTTTATTGATTAGAGAAAATGAGAGGTAAGGAGAAAGAAACAATCAGTTGCCTCCCATACTCACCCCGATCAGGTAAACCTGCAACCTGGGTATGTGCCCTGAGCAGAAATCAAACCCAAAGCCTGTTGGTGTACTGGACCACCTGAACGCTTCATCCAGCTGAACCACCTGGCCAGGGCAGCTTGGCAACTCTTCTCTATTATTTTAAAGTTCATAAATAATAGCAAATGCAAAACTAATGACAGAAGGCAAATCAGTGTTTCCCTGAGGTTGGCCCGGGGGCAGAGGAGGTTAGTAGGGGAGTTGACTAAAATGGGGGCCAGGGAACTTTGGGGTGATGGAAGTGTTCTGTGTCTTGAACATAGTGATGGTTAAACTCATCAGACTGTATACTGGAAATGAGTAAATTCTGTTGTATGTCAAGTACACCTCAATAAAGAGGGAGGGGGGAGAAACACAACATTTTAATATCAAAAATTGAGAGCCTGCCCTGGCCAATGTGCTCAGTGGTTAGAGCATCAGTCCACACACTGAAGGATCATGGGTTTGATTCCTGATCAAGGGCATGTACTTAGGCTGCATGTTTGGGAGGCAAACAATTGATGTGCAATGTATCTATTTTATCTCCTTTTCCCTCTCCCTCTCCTCTCCCCTTTCACGCTAAAAATCAATGGAAAAATATTCTCAGGTGAGGATTAACAGAAGAAAAAATTTGAGAGCTTTGCAATGAAGGTTTTCCGGCTTGATGCCACTCACAGCATATGCCCAGGTTTCAGGTTTGGTTACCAGTCAGGGGTGCATACAGGAGGCAACCGATCAATGTTTCTCTCTCACATTGATATTTCTCTCCCTCTCCCTCTCTCTAAAATCAATAAAAATATTTTTTAAAAACAGTCATAATTAATATAATCAGATGGTCAAATGATGTTTTTCTAATTTTATCATTTGTTTTACATTTATTAGCTGACATTCCTCTATTTTAAAAAAAGTTTTCTCCCTTAGAAATTAAAGTTTACCCCAAGTTTATTGCCAGCTATTACACTGTTGCAATCCAGTGGCTCATTGATTCACTCAAAGAATATAGAGGTCCCTATTCTAAATGCTGGAAATGGGGTAAGTAAAACCATTTGAAAAGCTCTACACTCTTGGAAATTATCCTGATATGTAAAGAGTCGGGGTCCGTCACCGCCTAAATGAACCTGAATGGACGACTGAACACCAGGCTAGGGTCCCAGCCGCCCACAGTGGGCGGGAGTCAGTCCTGGGTCCCGGCGGCCGCCCATGGTGCAGCGGCGGGAAGGAGCTGTGGGAATGGAGCCATCCTGCACCGGACTGGCCTCTGGGTCCCTCCCCTTGCCTGTAGGCTCTGGGAAACCAGAGCCATGCTGCAGTCTGGGAATCTTGAACCCTCCCTCCCACCCCCAAGCCCACAGGCCCGGTGAATCAGAGCAATGCTGTGATGGGACTGGACCCTACCCCAGGGGTCCCAGATTGTGAGAGCATGCAGGCTGGGCTGAGAGACCCCCTCCCCCCAAGTGCACAAATTTTTGTGCACCAGGCCTCTAGTATTCTAATAATGAAGTGTGTGTGGGGGGGGGGGGGGGGAGGGGGAGTCAATAAACAAGATTTAAAAAGTAAATTCTCGCCAAAACCGGTTTGGCTCAGTGGAGAGAGCGTCAGCCTGCGGACCAAAAGGTCCCAGGTTCGATTCCGGTCAAGGGCATGTACCTTGGTTGCAGGCACATCCCCAGTGGGTGGTGTGCAGGAGGCAGCTGATCTATGTATCTCTCTCATCGATGTTTCTGACTTTCTATCCTTCTCTCCCTTCCTCTCTGAAAAAAATCAATAAAATATATATTTAAAAAAAAAAAAGCCAGAACCGGTTTGGCTCAGTGGATAGAGCGTCAGACTGCGGACTGAAGGGTCCCGGGTTCGATTCCGGTCCAGGGCATGTACCTTGGCTGCGGGTACATCCCCAGTGGGGGGTGTGCAAGAGGCAGCTGATGGATGTCTCTCATCAATGTTTCTGACTTTCTATTCCTCTCCCTTCCTCTCTGTAAAAAAATCAATATATGTATATAAATAAAGTGGCTGTGAGTCCCATTTAAAAAAAAAAAAGTAAATTCTCTTGTATGTTAGATGACAATGAGTGATAAGAAGAGAAGGAGGATAAAAGAGTTGGGAAAAGGTATAAAATAGGATGTAGATGAATAGAGTGATATTGAAGTGAAGACCCAAAGGAATGAAGAATGAATGTTCCAGAAGAAAAAACAGTGAGTGCAAAGGCCCTGAGGTAGGTTTGAAGAAAAGCAAAGAGGCCAGTGGAGAAGCTGTGTGGGTGAGATGGTGAGAAATAATGTCAGCAGAAAAGCGAGGTCCTACAGGGCCTCACAGAAATTATCGCCTTAGGTGGGAAGCCACTGGCATGTTTTGATAGCTGTTTATACCCCAAACAAGCTTTCTGCTTAGACACCAGGTAAAGTCCAGCATATGAGTTATTGGCCACGGCGTGCCATCCATTCACTGCTTGGGTGTTCTTGGGAGCAGTGGTTCTGGGAACTGTGATCCAAAGGTGAGGAAAATGCAATGGCTTGAGTCCCCGCCCTGGTAAAGCACTCTGCCTCTAACCTAGTCCTGGAGGATGGGGAAGGCTCCCCTGAGGAAGGGGCTCTTGAGCTGGAATCTGAAGAGGGACTGAGTTAAGGAGGTGAAGAGAGGAAAGGATTGTTCAGGCACAGAGAACAGTAGGACTGGGGTGCAGAGAGGTGGGAGAGTTTTAAAGATGTGTGCCTGTGTTTTGAGAACAATGGGACATGATAAGCAGGAGGATGCAGAGCAGGGCTTGGAAGGGCCTGGAAGGTGGAGGTAGATGGTGCAGTCAGACACAGCAGGGAAGCAAGGTGGCTGCTGTGGACTCTAGGGGAGGCTCTGGGCCTGCAGAGCTGTGGACAGATTCCAGAGACACTGAGGACTCATGAACTAGTTCATAGGACAATGGGGTGGAAGAAAGGGACCTGTCTAGTTTGGCTTGCCTAGCACAGAGGTTTCCTGAGGTTGACATTTATCCTTGACCTTTTTGTTTATATCCCTGCCCCCAAGGTTGTATTAACTGCCTACTGAGTTTAGGCAAATGTGTTGAGCACTCGAAAATCCCGTCCTTTGCAGGGATAATCAGTCTATTTCCAGAACCCAAAGAGGGTTAGTACAAAAAGCCGCTTTCTTTGGGCCACTATGCCTCCCTCCAGGCCTTTCCCACTCAAGTGTGGGGGCGCCTGCATCTAAGCCCCTCTGGACAGAGACCCTGGCCTAATGCCTAGAACTGCTGAAACGGCCAGTTCCCCCGCCTGGACACTAATCCAATTTTCACCATGCTTCTTACATGGGATTTGGCTGAGACACTGAGACCTGGGTGCTGGGCTTCACTCCAGATCCCCTACAAATGCCCCACACACATCAGCCAGGGGCCTCTCTGGTTGGATAGCAAGGGCTGGCTGCCACCCCGAGGGCACAGAGACCTTCTCCCCTGGGCCCAGCCACTGATTGCACAAGGTATGTGGCTGCCCTCACACAAGCCTCAGACTGTTGGGACAGGCACAGGGAAGAGCCAGGGCCAGGATGACAGGATTCAGATTTAAAAACTTTTATATTCTATTTTAACTAGAGGCCAGGTGCACGAAATTTGTGCACTCGGTGGGGGTAAAGGAGAGGTCCCTCAGTCCAGCCTGTGCACTCTCACAGTCTGGGAGCCCTCAGAGGATGTCCAACTGATGACTGCTGCCCCTCCTGCCCCCCAGACATCCTTGGTGCTGCCGCAGAGACAGGAGAGGCTCCTGCCACTGCCGCTGTGCTTGCCATCCGTGAGCCTGGCATCTGCCCCCTGGTGGTCAGTGCATGTCATAGTGACCAGTTGTTCCACGTTTTGGCCGATTTGCACATTAGCCTTTTATTATATAGGATTGCCATAATACATAAAACCTTAGAACAGAAAATCTTCTCATTGGAAGCCAGCTAGTCTTCCTGGAGAGGTCTACTAAGAGGTCTACTGGCCATAGCCAGTTTTTCTCAATGACTGAGGGGCCCTGGGTTTGATTCCAGTCAAGGACACATGCCCAAGTTTCTAGATCCATTCCAGTGTGGGTGTGCAGGAAGCAGCCAATAGTGATTCTCTCTCATCACTGATGTTTCTATCTCTCTCTCCTCTCCATTCTTCTCTGAAATCAATAAAAATATATTTTTTTAAAAAATGAGGCTTAGTTGCTGAAACCAGTTTGGCTCAGTGGATAGAGCATCAGCCTGTGGACTGAAAGATCCCAGGTTCGATTCTGGTCAAGGGCATGTAACGTGACTATGGGCACATCCCCAGCAGTGGGTGTGCAAGAGGCAGCTGATTGATGTTTCTCTCTCATGGATGTTTTTGACTTTCTATCCCTCTCCTTTCCTCTCTGTGAAAAATCAATAAAATATATTTTTTTAAATGAGGCTTAGCAATAAAAATAAAAACACAGCTTTAAAAAGTAGCACACTGCCAGGCAACACAAACTAGACAAGGACCCTATTTATAAATCAAACATGGAGATTGAGGCAGTAAAAGGAAATGTCTGATGGGGGTACAGCATCTCACAAGTAGGTTTTCTACCCAGAATGCTCTAGACTTTATATTCATGATTGATTTTACCTTTCTCCAGCCCCCTAACACCCAACATACATCCCAAGGTGGAAGAAGCTGCCAGAGACAGATAACATGGCAGCCAACGTCAAGACCAGTAAGTCTACACCACACCATGTTATCTTCAAAAAGATCTCCCGGGACAAGTCGGTAAGCAGCACTCTTAAGAGTGAGTGGCTTGTGGAAATGTTTGCTTGTTTGCTTTTTTTTTTTTAAGGAGCCTTTTCGAGAATAGATATGATCAACACCAAGACTCTGTGAAGCCAAAGAAAGCTCTATGTCTATTTTCTATCTCTGCCTGAGATGGACGATAGATGAGATATAAGTGAATAAGTGAATGGCAGAAACACAACTTCTCTTCAATTGCAGCAAGACTTTAGTCCTGAGACCCTTAATATTTTCTTAATCATTCATTCTCCAACCAACCCCCAGTTTTACTTTTTTTCCTAACCCACCCCCCAATTTTACTTCTCTTCTTAGCCAGCCTTAAACTCAAACTTACCATTTCAAACACTGTTTTGCCAATAACTATATTTGGCCTTTTGTCTGTCACCTCACCTCCCTGCCCAGGGAAAGCCCTAATGCTACCTAGACACAGCTTTCTATTCCTGTGCACCTACAATGCCTCGCTGGGCCTTCAGGGCCACTGGGTAAAGGAACATGACTGGCCGCTCCCTTTCCACCATGCTGCCCTGTGGCTGCATGGCCACCAATATCCCAGCAAACAGCATACTAGACACAGACAATGCCACCATTGGCTCCATCAGAGGCACATTAGCTGGCCTAGATGTGCCTGTGAACCTTCTGGTAGGGGAGACCGGGGGAGGTCCGCCCCAAAGCCTCCGTGGACGGGTCTCCTTGCTCCAGGCGATGGCTTCTTAGGAGCCATCCGCCTCGTTCCGCGCCGTCAATACGATGCTGCATCTGTAGTTTTAAATTTTCTAATAGCTGCGTTGAAAAAGTAAGAAGAAGCAGGTGGAATTCATTTTAATATTAAATTTAAGTAACCCAATGTATTAAAAAAAACTCATTTTAACATGTAAATGATATAAATATTATTGAAAACATATTTTACATGCATTTTCTGGTGTGCAGTCTACGTGGATAGCACATGTCCATTGGGAATGGCTGTACTGTACCTATACAGTCACCACCTGTAAATAGCACCATATTGGACAGTGTAATTCGAGGTCGTTCTTCCAGTTGACTTCTGAAGCCTATAGTGGGCCATCCAAAAAACTCTCGGATCTTTATGGTGTCACACAGGGAATCGGGCTTTGCCCAGTCTCTCCCTCCTCTCCTCTCCTCCTGAGGACCGCCATCATTTTCATCAAGCGCTCTGATTTTTGGGGGTGATATTTGGGTGCTCCTCAACCTTTTATTCTTCAAATTCTTTTCCAACTTGTGTCTTTCCAGCACGCTTCATCTTGACTTCTGACAGAAGTAGAGAGAAACCACTCCTACTGGGCCATATCGTTTATCTACTCTTTTGTCCCTCACACCTAAATATGAATCCTTTGAACTAAGACATTTACAATTTTCTGTAAATGTGAAAAAATGATTTGTCGATTAATGTCTCACAGACTAGGATCACTCCAACTGCAACCTCTGTATGCATCCTGGCATGGAGTGCCAGGGCTCAAGGTCATCTCTCTGTGATTCCCCCACTCGGCCCTCTTTCGTCGTCTTCACCTCCAGCTGGTGGCTGCCCCAGCACCATGTGTCTCACCTTCACTTTCTTCCAAGAAAAGGAAGGGGCTGTTGCTTCCTGGGGTCTCTTTTCAAGAGTGAGGAAGTAGGCACTGGGCCTGTGTGGCTCAGTTGGTTGGGCATGGCCCCCTGCACCGAGAGGTTGCTGGTTCCATTCCAGGTCAGGGCATGGACTGCGGGCTCAATCCCCAGAAAGCAAACACGCAGGAGGCAGCCAATCTATGTTATGTTCTCACATCATGTTTCTCTCTCTCTCTCTCTCTCTCTCTCTCTCTCTCTCTCTCTCTCTCTCTCTCTCTCTTAAAAAGTCAATAAACTATTCTTTAGAAAAAGAAGAAAACACTCTAAATGCTATTTAATTGCAGGTTTTTCATCAGCCTCAAATGCTTTACCGTCTTCCTAGATTCTTCTTTTTTTAATTTTTTTTTAATCTTTATTGTTCAGTTTATTAATTACATTGTTCCCTTTTTTTTCCCCACCCTATAGTTCCCCTCCACCTGGTACCCATCCCACCCTCCACCCTCACCCCCCTCCACTGTCCTCTCCCATAGTTGCATGATTTTTGTCCAGTCTCTTGCTGCACTTCCCACACCCTCTTTCTCCCCAAGAGTTGTCAGTCCATTCCCTTTCTATGTCCGTGATTCTGTTACATTCACCAGTTTATCCTGTTCATCAGCTTATTAATTCACTTGATTTTTAGATTCATTTGTTGATAGATGTGTATTTGTTGTTCCTAATTTACACTTTTATCTTTTTCTTCTTCCTCTTCTTAAAGAATATCTTCCAGCATTTCATATTATATTGGTTTGGTGGTGTTGAACTCCTTTAGCTTTTTCTTATCTGCGAAGCACTTTATCTGGCCTTCAGTTCTGAATGGTAGCTTTGCTGGATAGAGTAATCTTGGTTGTAGATTCTTGCTGTTCATCACTTTGAATATTTCTTGCCACTCCCATCTGGCCTGCATCATTTCTGTTGAGAAATCCGCTGACAATCGTATGCGTGCTCCCTTATAGGTAACCATCTGTTTCTCTTTTGCTGCTTTTAATATTCTCCCTTTGTCTTTTGCTCTTGGCATTTTAATTATGATGTGCCTTGGTGTGGTCCTCTTAGGGTTCCTATATATTGGGGTTCGGTGCGCTTCTTGGACTCCTAAGTCAATTTCTTTCACCAGGTGTGGGAAGTTTTCGGTCACTATTTCTTCAAATAGGTTTTCATTGTCTTGCTCTCTCTCTTTTTCTGGCAACCCTATAATTCGGATGTTGGTATGCTTGAGGTTGTCCCAGAGGCCCCTTACACTATCTTCAATTTTTTGGATTCTTTTGGTTTCTTGCTTTTTCAGCTGAGTGGATTTTCCCTCTTTGTATTTCAAATCTTTAACTTGGTTCTTGGGGTGCTCCAGAGCATTTTTAGGTCTTTGTATAATATTTTTTATTTCAGTCAATGTATGCTTAATTTCTGGTTGGTCCTTTTTCATATCCTTGAGAGTCTCCTTTATATCCTTGAGGGTCTCCTTCATTTTCACATTGGTCTTGATCATTTCCTTGCAGGTCTCGTTCATATCCTTGAAGGTCTCATTCATTTTCTTGTAGGACTCATTCATTTCCTTTGCGGTCTCGCTTATTTCCTTATAGGCCTTGACCTTTTGTTGGAGCCTCTTGAGAAGCCCTATAACCGTGGTTTTGAATTCCATGTCCAGTCGTTTTTTTCCCTCCATTTCTTTCACATCTGATTTCTTTCCATGTCTCTGCATGGTGGCTGCTTCCCTGAGTTGGTCAATTAGCTTTGTGTGGTAGATTTCCTACTAGAGACAGTGGCTCAACCTCCCCAGTTACCTGAGGTGGATATGGGTTGCACAGTCTTGCTGAAGTTAAGTTCAGGTTAATTGTTGTTAGCACTTGGAGGGGTTGACCTCCAGGCCAATTGTCTGTGAAGTTCAGCTGTGCTCAGGTTGGATGGGCGGAGTCTCCGGGCCAAGCAGACAGCGTTAGCTCCGCCCTATGTGGCCCCAGGGACTCTGTGCCGGGGGCAATGGCTGCCAGCACCTCTGAGAGAGAGCCGCTGTGGAGCTCCACCAGCTGCTGGGGAATTCAGACTCTCCCCAAATGAGTCTGCACACCCAATGTCTCACCTAGGGTCGTAAAACAAAGCAGTCTGACGGTTTTCCGAATGAGAGAGCGAGTCGCAGAGTGCTCTCTGCGGTCACGCTGCTGAGCTGTTCGCGCAAGCTGCCTTATCCACAAGCCGGGAGACCCCTGCAGCGCCTGAGCTTCGGCGTGCCCTCCCACTGTCCAGTTTCACCCCGTATGATAGTGGGTTCCCTGGACTTCGCCCAAAGCTGGAGAATCAGTCCAGTGGGACGTCTTTGTCTCCCCGTTCGAGAAAACTGGCCGGTTTTCAGCCGCCCGCCCTCTCCGCTGGCGCGCACGCTCCAAACCTCTCTCCGTGAGAATCTTTCAACGCTGTCCGCCACTGCTCCTTCGAGTCACAGTGTCTTATCTCCACTTTTATGTGTGGAATTTTCACTTGGCGAGCTTTCTGGTGATTCTGGAAGGTGTTTGTTCTTTCGTTTAGTTGTAGTATTAAAATTGTTGAGTATGACGGCAAGATAGGTGTTTTACCTATGCCGCCATCTTGGTTCTCTCTCTTCCTAGATTCTTTAGGGTCAGTTCTCCTAAGGCCCTTTCTGGCATCAGTCTGCATCCCCATTCAGTGACCATTCACCTGCAGATGGGCTGCATCCTTTTGGCTGTGGTCTTCGTACACATAATTGTTTTGCCCAGAAAGCATACCCCACCAGCCAACCTCTCATCCCCGATCTGGTCACCTGGCTATGCTATTCTCAGGTGCCTTAACATCAATCACACAAATAACCTAAAACTTGGGGATTCACTCCAGGACATCTGATGGGAGAGGGTAGATCTAGGAGATGAGTTAATGCCAACAAAAATGAATTGGGGTATTTATGGAAATAAAAAATATGAATTTAATAGGCTTAGGGAAGAAGGGGGCTAGCCAGAGTGCACCGATTCACTGGTGCACTTAGCAAATGTTGATTGAATTCCTGTTACATAGCAGGTACTGTCATAGGTACTGTGATGGCTGGGCAGAATTCTTACCATCGAAGCACTCACAGTACCTCAAGTTAAAGTGGTAACTGGTGGTGAACCAACCTGTGCTCTCCCACAGGAGGGTTGGCAAAGAGACCTTTGCTGCCAGGGGCGTGGAGGGGGACAGGATGAGGGCTGAGACAATAATCATCTCCCTTGCCCCCCTCTCCACCTCCCCCATCCCTCAGAGCATAGGTTCAGGTTTACCTGTAAGGAAGCTCATCTGGTAGGATTTCAGAGACTTTTCTGAACTCCTGGCTCTTTGCTCAGTCTAGAATTTCTTTTAACAAGGAGGGGAAACTTTTTGCTCACTATACATTAAAGATTTAACATGCAAATGAGTGGGAGATGCCTCCTTTGCATAGGTGTAAATTTCTACTGAAGTATTATCGGTTAATTCAACTAGTTTGACTGTTTGATATCAGACCTGGGCTTGATGGATAAGGGTGGAGAGAACAGAGTGTATCCAAACAGGTGGGAAGGATTCCTCGGAGCAGATTTATGAGGCGAAGGAAATCACACCCCTCACCTTCATCCCATCATCTCTGTCCATGGCCATGCATGGGGAGAGGAGGAGATGGGCGGGCTGCAGACCCAAGTGACTCCTCTTCTCAAAATTCATTAAAAGGTTTGGTTGTTGCTGAATGCCTTAGGTTACTGTACTTTGGCCATTTAGAATCCATACCTGTTTTTCCTACAGGTGACCATCTACCTGGGGAAGAGGGACTACATAGACTATGTTGACCAAGTAGAACCTGTGGGTAAGTTGAGTTTAGAGTAAAATTTTCATGTTGGTATTCCTTTAAGTTATCAGACATCTACTTGTTTTGTATTTATAAAAATCAGCTTGCTAATAATCTAATCAAAGAAATGCAGATTAAAGTATCAATGAGATACCACTGCCTGATTGGAAATAATTTTAAAGAGTATGGAGGAAACAAAGGACTCATCTCTAGATTATACAGAGAACACTTAAAACTCCACATTAAAAGAAAAATAAAATCTAATTATAAAATAGATTTAAAAAAAACATGAGGCATTTCATTAAAGAAGACATGTAGATGTCAAATAAGCACACGGGGAAATATTTGACATCATTAGTCATTAGAAAAATTCCGATTGAAACCACAATGAAATGTGTCAGAATGACTACAATAAAAAATACTGACACCATCAAATGATGGTGAGGATGCAGTTCATTCACCATGGCTGGTGGGAATGCAAAATGAAACAGTCACTCTAGAAAATAATTTGGCAGTGTTTTTTTTAAAAATATATATATACTTTATTGATTTTTACAGAGAAGAAGAGAGAGAATAGAGAGTTAGAAACATCAATGAGAGAGAATCATTGCTCAGCTGCCTCCTGCACACTCCCTAACTGGGGATGTGCCTGCAACCAAGGTACATGCCCTTGACCGGAACTGAACCTGGGATCCTTCAGTCCACAGGCCGATGCTCTATCCATTGAGCCAAACTGGTTAGGGAATCTTTCCTTTAAAAAAAAAATTTCTTTATTGATTAAGGTGTTGCATATGTGTCCTTATTCCCCATTACCCCCTCCCCACCCTGAGCAGTTTCTTAAGAAACTAAACACACACTTACCTATGGCCCAGCAATTGTACCCCTGGTCACTGATTTACCCCAGAGAAATAAAAACTATGTCCACACGAAAACCTGTACACATTTGTTCATAGCAACTTTGTCTGGAATAGCCCCAAACTGGAAAGAACCAAATGTCTCTCCATGGATGAAGAAGGTTAAACAATCTGTGGTACATCCTACCGTGAGATTCTGCTCAGTGATAAAAAAGAATTAATAACTGATCCATACAACAGCTTAAGGATCTCCAGGGAGTTATGTTGAGTAGAAAAAGCCAGTCTCAAAAGGCCATGTAATGTAGATTCCATTTATATAATATTTTGGAGATGAGAAAAATTATAGAAATGGGAAACTGACTAGTAGTTACCAGGGGCCAAAGGGGTGGGGGGGGGGTGACCCTAAGGGAAGCGCCCACCGAGGAAGAGCTTGGTGCGAGGGAGCAGTGCTGTTCCCAGGCTGCAGTGGTAGGCACAGAGCTCTGCACAGGCGATGAAATGACAGAACTATGCACACATTGTATCCATGTCAGCTTCCTGGCTTTGATATTGTGCTGTAATTATCTAAGATGTAACCACTGGGAAAAAACTGGATGGTGGATGCACAAAGACTTCTCTGTACTATCTTTGCCACTTTCTGTGATTCTATAATTATTTCAACTCAAATAGTTATTGAAAGAAAAAGGAGTGTACAAAGCAGGCATTTTTAGGCACTGAGGATGAGCATGTCTCTCAGCAAAACCGTCTCTGGGATGTGGTCTGACAGTGTATTATCAAAGGCCAACCCACGCCTACCATGGGTGCCGATAAAGGTGTCTATGAGGATGCTCAGTGCAAGCCTATATAATAACAGGCTAATATGCAAATTGATCAAACGGTGGAACAACTGGTTGCTATGATGCGCACTGACCACCAGGGGGCAGACGCTCAATGCAGGAGCTGCCTGCTGGTGGTCAGTGTGCTTCTACAGGGGGAGCGCTGCTCAGCCAGAAGTCAGACTCATGGCTGGTGGGCATAGCTGTGGTGGTGGTCGTGGTGGTGGTGGGATCCTCTCCCGCCTCCACGGCATTGCTAAGGATGTCCGACTAATGGCTCAGGCCTGCTTCCCTGAGGGCTCCTGGACTATGAGAGGGTTCAGGCCAGCTAAGGGGACCCTCCCTCCACCCCTGCTCCGAGTGCATGAATTTTGTGCACTTAGCCTCAAGTATTCATTATAATGGAGATCATTGGAAGCAGCCTAACTTCCCTAACAAGAAGGGGGGGGCAATTAAAAATTTATGCTACATTCATGCTTTGGAGCAATGTGTAGCCATTGAAATGATGAGTACACTGCGAGCATGTGTGAGTGTGTGTGTGTGTGTGTGTGTGTGTGTGTGTGTGTGTATGCACACGTTCACATGTTTGCAATATTGTTGAGAGAGGAAAGCAGTTAACTGAATAGTATGTGTAGTAGGATCTCTCTTTTTCTCTAGTAAAAACATTCATATAAGTGCATATACATCTGGAAAACAATTCTGTAACAATGTCTTGACCATGGAGATCTCTGGGGAGTGGTCATTTAGGTGACTTTTTTTCTCTTTGCTTAATTTTCCTATGATGAACATAGTTTATAAGTGCAAGTAAAAACCTCTTGCCTCCCCCAGCCTCACTGTTCTCTCCCTTTGCTATAGATGGTGTTGTGCTGGTGGATCCTGAGCTTGTGAAGGGAAAGAGAGGTGAGGTGCTCTCTTCCTCCAGGAACAGTGGTCTGATCTGGGCTGACGCTGGGAAGGGGTGTTTGTGTGGCAGGAGTGCCAGGCGCCCTGGTATCATCTTCAGGACTGGATCCTGTTCACAGCAGAGGTCACTGTCCCCATTTCTCAGATGAAGCTGAGGACTCAGGAGAAGTAAACGGTGACAGGGCTGGAGCCAGGTCTGTTGGCTCCATCAACTCTGCACATGTCCCCGTGTCACGTAGTTCTATGCCACGGCCCACCGCAGGAGGGCTCCTTGGGGGGATTCTCTGAAAGGGGGGCCTGGAGGCTGCAGGAAGGCAGGGTTTGCCCTGCTGCTCACTGTGGTGGTTTTGAACCACAGCATCACAGCTGCCTTGAAGATTCTGGCAGTTGGGATGTGTGGCAGGTAATTTGGCACTAATAACAGTTCATAAACTAAATTAGAACAGATTTGAATTATCCTTGTGGGATTGTCACAGACTCAGTTCCATTCTGAAGATCGCCTTTTTAAGTGGTTGCTACTGGCAACCATGAGGCATTGTTCCTAACCCTGGATGTGCCTTGGGAACTATGTCGGATGTGGGGGCCATCAGCACTGAGGGGGCCTGGAAGAAATGGGGCTGAACATTAGCACCTCTGCTGTCTTCTCCCTCCTCATGGTGCCCTCGCCAGAGAAAGGCTCCTGCTCTTAGGTAATACCATCACCTCAAGTGTCTCCTATACTTGGGACAAACACTGACAAAATGCTCACCTAACTCCCTAGGACGTGGGGGACTACTTCTGTATCCTTTATGTTCTAGAACAATGTGTGGTTTGATTTACCACATTAAAGACAGTGGTAACATGTGTAGGTTCATGTGATTCTTTGGTCCACTGTGCACAATTTACATCTCTTCATCAGATTGAGTCTCCAACAGTGGCCCCTGCAAGCATGTCAAACTCAAAGGCTTACACGGACCAAATAAATGAGGCATGCAGCCTGTGGGCATGAGTTTGACATGCCTGACTTAGAGCATGGTCATTTCCCAGCAGTATGGGAAGAGGGGTTTCTTCCCACATTCGACTCCATCTCTTCACTTGATTCAAAAGCCTCTCTAGTTCCTCTCGCAGACTGCATCCAACTCTGGCACAGACCTGCTTGCTCCCTGGCATAGCTTCCCTCTGCTTCTTACCTTTGCCCTCAGCTCTATCTAGACATCCTCCTCTCATAACCCAGCGGCCTGCACTGTTTAAAAGCCTCCTGAGGTCACTGAGCTGGGGGTCAAGAGGACGGGTGGCGAGATGGAGGAAACAGTGCGGTCAGGTGACAAAGTAACAGGGTTCTTGGGAAGTGCCCCCAGTCCCCTGACATGCCCCTATACAGTAATTAACACACGCCCTGGGAAAGGTGTGTGGCCGAACTGGGTGGTATGGTTCTCAAACCCCATCCCCTCCAGAAGCTAAAGATCGGACGTTGTGACTGATGGTGTCAGTGGTCGCCCATGCTCACTCAGCTGATGGGCAAACCCCCCCTTCTCTTGCCTGCCTTCCAGTGTATGTCTCCGTGACGTGCGCCTTCCGCTATGGCCAGGAAGACATCGACGTGATGGGCCTGACCTTCCGCAGGGACCTGTACTTCTCTCGGGTCCAGGTGTTCCCTCCTGTGGGGGCTGCGAGTGCCCTCACAAAACTGCAGGAGAGTCTGGTCAAGAAGCTGGGGGCCAACACGTACCCGTTTGTACTCACGGTGGGTGGCCCCTACCATGTGCACACCCCTACCCTGGTTCCTACACCCGCAGCACCTTGTAATGTGACCCAGAGCAAAGGAAGGGGGACAGGAGTGACTTCACATTTGTGGGCCTTCAAATTGCACCCTTGAAGGAAATTCTAGATTGTACGGGCTGTGGTTGTCTTTTTTTAAGCCCTTGAAAATAGCCTCTCAGCCTTTGGAGGCACCGTTTGAACCACCGGCTTAAATATTTCCCTTCATCTGACTACCTAATTACATGCGCCTGTTATTCCTTAACTTGCTATAAAAAGAAGGACATGCCCCTCCGCTGGTCCCAAGGAATTCTAAACGGAAGGGTTCTTTACGGGACAGGAGATCTTAGTGAAATAAAAAGCCTTGTCTATAGCCCTGTGGGTCATGTCAGAGAAATCGCTTCACCTCGAGGCAGCGTCTCCCCTGGGAGTACCTGGCTCCCCAAGGGCCAGTCTACCTGTCCTCTGAGACTTGGCGTGAACTCTGCTAGTGTGTCTTACGATTACTGGTATACACTCCTCCAAAGTTACATGGTTCAGCCTTAAAAAGGAAGGAAATTCTGATACACGCTACAACATTGTGCAAAGTGAAAGAAGCCGGACAAATACTATAGGATGGTTCTTATACGAGGTCCCTGGAGTGGTCAGACCCAGAGATTCAGGAAGCAGAATAGAGTTTGCCAGGGGCAGGGGAGAGAGAATGGGGAGTGAGTGATAATGGGACAGCTCTTTGGTGTGGGATGATACAAAGGTTCTGGAGGTGCTGGTGAGGATTGTGCAGAACAGTGTGAATATACTGAATGCCGCTGGACTGCGCCCATAATATGGTAAGTTTAAAAGCCTCCTGAGGTCACTCACTGAGCTGGAGGGTCCAGAGGAGGGGTGGCGAGATGGTTAAGTTGTGTATATTCTATCACAATGCTTTTTAAAGAAGTCACTTTAACAATGTTTCATGGTCCTGGGTGGTCCCGTGCACTGGTTCTGGGAGTTGGAAGTGACATTTCCTTTTTGAGATAACATGTCAACGTGTATTAGAACCTGAAAAGTGTGATTTTGACCCGAGTAGTCTCTAGAATTGATTGACATGTGCTGAGGCGGATGAGGAAGGGTACGTATTGTGACATTGCTGGTCATGTCAAGACCAGCCAACAAAGGTGTCTCGGGAGCCCTAGCAGAGATGGCACAGAACCGTGACTCATGGCAGGAACATCGTCCTAGCACAGTGGTGGGCAAACCCATTAGTCAACAGAGCCAAATATCAACAGTACAATGACTGAAATTTCTTTTGAGAGCCAAAAACTAACTTCTGCACATGGCCACAAAGTTTCAGTCGCACCGTATGTGCGCGCCCGCATGTGGTATTTTGTGAAAGAGCCACACTCAAGGGGCCAAAGAGCTGCATGTGGCTCGCGAGCCACAGTTTGCCGACCACTGCCCTAGCACAAGCCCATCCTGAGGGTCAGTGACGTGAGCAAGACAGATGGCAGGACACCCGCATCACAGGGTCCCATGTCTGAAACCCCCCCCCCCCCATATTTATGTGGCCTGTGTACACGAGACTGACTCTTGGGTGGTTTTGTTCACGACATCCTTCTGGGTATTGGGGTGGAGCGTGAACATGTGTTTCCTTTTGCCTGCTCCTCATCCTCCATTTCTAGTTTTTGCACGATGAACCTGCATTCCACATGGAATCACCTCTGAAAGAAGTGATCTGTGGTTTCTTTCCACAGTTTCCTGACTACTTGCCCTGTTCGGTGATGTTGCAGCCAGCTCCGCAGGATACGGGCAAGGTGGGTTCAAGAAGAAATGCTGTGAATTTGTTCCTTCCTTCAAAAACACTTTCAAAAATGGCTTTTTTAATGGAAAAGTTCAAACATACACAGAGAGGCAGTCTAATGAACCTCTCACTAGTCTTCAGCAAGTATTAATCATGAGCAACCCTGTGAACAAAATGGTAGAGTCCCTCCCCTCATAGGTCTCACAGGTTGATGGAGAGAAACAGGCAAGAAGCAAGAACCTATGGCGCATCCGAGGGTGCCAGGGGCTCTGGGGAGCAAGAGGCTGGGAGAGGCAAAAGGAGTCTGGAGGGTGCTTGTCCAGGATGTTTAAGGACGGTCTCTCTAATCGGGTAAAGGAGACACCATTCCCTCCTAGTGGACGGCCTTCCAGGCAGAGGAGATGCTGCATGGTGTGTGCTGGAGCGGGAGGAGCAGGGGTGAAATGTGGGACCAGGTCAGAGAGGTGTGGGAGGTGTGGCCAGATCGTGAAAGGCCTCAGGGACTGTGGTGTAGACTCGGACTTCTTCTGAGTGAGATGGGAGCCCTGGTGGGCTCTGGACTTAGGTTTCCAAAGGATCACTCTGGCCACCCGCTGAGAATGGGGTTGGAGTGGCCAAACCTGAGCTGGGAACTGACAGAGAAGCCAAGGGGCTGAATCTGTGCAGGGGAGCAGTGACCATGGTGGACCAGGGACTCCAGGCAGGGAAGGAGGACAGGAGACAGGAGGAGAGAATGGAAGGTACTGGGATCCAGGATTACTGGCAGAGAGTCATTGGCATCTGGAGTACCTGGGGCAGGGAGCTACATATATGCCAGGTGAGGGCAGAGTGGCAGGTCTACACCTGGATGGAGGGGGCAGTGATAGGCAGTGAGGTGTCCAGGCCAATGCTCTCCAACGTGGGGGTCCTGCCTCCATGGTAGAGGTTTATGAAAGCAGTGTCATGGACCTATAGAGGGGTTCTAAGAAAAGTGGAACAGAATGAAACAGAGAAGGGGAAATCTCAGAGTGTCTCACATGCAGCACAGCTCAGGGGTATTTTATGGGAGTTGTTTCACATGCGCATGTCTGTTTGCTGGGCCACACTATAAACTTGACTTCTTGCCATGGCGGTGAGATGTTTGAAAGCCACTGGTCCAGAAAACGGTGTGGGCAGCCCAGATGGAAGAAGAGGAAGACAAGGTCACTAAATCGAACTAGGGGATACTGTGCCAGCCAAGCAAAGTGCCATCCTTCAGTCCATCCTGGGAGAGGAAGTATCAGAGCTCAGTGTGAACTGAGGCCAGCAAGGCCTGGGAGGCGGGTGTCTGCATGCCCCAGGGTCTCAGGGCTGTATAGCTGAGGAGACCTTTGTGCTGGGGTTTGGAGAATACACAGGAGTTTGTCAAATATGAAAAAGAGAGAAAGAGGAGCATTAAGCATTTCAGAAGAAGGAATTGTGTGTGCCACTGGTAGACTGGTGAAATACGTGGTTTATATAGGAAACGCACATGGTGGGAGGGCAGGGGGACCAGAAGCAAGGTGTTGCATGGCTAAGAATGCCGGGGTGATAGTGGACAATGGCATTTTGATGGTGAAACCTGAAAGGATAAGGCCCAGACCAAAAAAGAAGGTGCCAAGTGACACCCCCAAGTCTTATATAACCCACCCAAGAAGGGTGATGTTGACCTTGATCTTATCTGCTCTCTGTTCCTGCAGTGCTGTGGGGTGGACTTCGAGGTCAAAGCATTCGCAACAGACAGCACTAATGATGAAGAGGACAAAATTCCCAAGAAGTAAGTTGTGGGATTTGGTGAGAGGCCAGGTGGGAGGGGGTAAGAGACCACTTTTCAATTTGTGTCTATGGCAGAACTCTCCCCAGGGGGCCTGTGGGTTGAGGCTAATGCAGCCTCCACATCCCAGGGCAGTTGGGACAACCTCTTCACAGGCTCCGGATCAATGACTGATCATTCGAGGGGAGAGAAACCGAAAGAAAATAATGGGAGTTAGCAACCTCAAGGCCTCCTATAAGACCCTGAAAGCCTTGAGATCCCTTCATTTGTTTTCTTCTCCTTTGTCATTTTTTCATTTGGTAAAACATAGATAACATGAAGTTTACCATTTTCAAATGTACAATTCAGTGGCATTAAGTATATGCACTATGTTTGTAAGCATAGTTATACACAAAATGTCTCATTACTCCAACCAGAAACTCTGCTCATTGAGCAATACCTCAAGTCTCTCCCATTCCCAAGCCTGGTCTCCCATTTTCCTTAAAAAAAAAAAAAAAAAAAAAATATATATATATATATATATATATATATATATATATATATAGTGTTTGTTTTGAGAGAGAGAGAGAAAGAGAGGAGCAAAGGAGAGGGATAGAGAGATAGAAACATCAATGAGAGAGAAACATTATTAATTGGCTGCTTACTGCACACTCCCTATTGGGCACTGAGCCCACAACCTGGGCTTGTTCCCTGACTTGGAATCAAACCAGTGACCTCTTGGTTCTTGAGTCAACACTCAACTACTGAGCAACTCCAGCTGGACCTGTTTTCTTCTTGTACCTGAACACAGTTTCTAACTCCGTCCCCAACACTTTCTCCTCATACTCACTCAGCACACACCTATCACTGCCATAATAATGAGTAGCAGTGATGGAGCACACGTTTGAAGCATGTCATGAAACGCACGTGACATGAATTCCCACATCAGCTTTCCCCCAGAGGAGGTGGTCCAGCTGGTGAAATGACAAAGAAAGGCCTGGAAACCAGGTCCCTGGACATCCCCACACACACACACACACCAACCCTCATTGGGTTCAGCTATTTGTTGAGTCCCAGCGTGACTATGGGAGAGAGACCTGGGGGCCATCTGAAGAGGCCGGGGCACTAACTGCAGGACTGTCTGTGACTTCCCGTCCACAGGAGCTCTGTGCGTTTACTGATCCGTAAGGTACAGCACGCGCCGTCCAAGATGGGTCCCCAGCCCCGGGCAGAGGCCGCCTGGCAGTTCTTCATGTCCGACAAGCCCCTGCACCTCACAGTCTCCCTGAACAAAGAGGTAACCCATGGGCACTACTGTGCCCCGTGTGGGAGCAGGTCTGGAGGTGGGCTCCGCCCAGTGCCCTAACTGCTGCAGGTGTGTTTCTAGGGACAGCTTAAGTATCGACCTTTGAGAACGATTGGCTCTTTGTCTTCATTTGTAGCTAGTAAAGGTGACCAGTAGAATAGGGTCACACTGACTTGCACTCCACTCATTGTGGAGTCCTGACCAACTGGCCGTGGGAGGGGCAGAATGTCACACCCTGATACCAGGCTATCTTTACTCCTCTCTGCCTATGGGCCTCATTTATTAGTGTGGCACCAATGTGTGTGGTATTGCATACTCTTTACTTCCCCGGAAAATTCAACCATGAAGGGATGGCCAGGACACAGGTTAATGTCATCTATGAGGTGTGTCATAGACAAAAAAGGTGAAGAACCACTGGCTGAGGCTGTCTCTGGACCATCTGGTCACCAAGAGTCACACACACATGTTGGCAAGAGCCTAAATACTCTATGTTCACATGTTGTATGCATGTGTGTGCATGTATGCACATGTAAGCATGTGTGTTCAGACATGTGCAAGGGCTTGCCTTCCTGGACTCAGGTTACACAGGCACCTCCACTGAGGAGAGCTCTACCCCACTGATTTCATTCCATTTCATCGTTCTGCTCCAAATAACCTTATGGTTTCACCCAACATCCCAGGGCTAACTCTGCAGTGACTCTCAGGACTTGGGTATTCCGGGCAGTTCCCTTTGCTCTGTGTTAGTCACCTTTTCCGTCTCAGCACCCACAGATGGGCAGAGTGTGTTTCAGACCCTCCTCTAGAGGAGACACATGGTTGTCACTTTATTTTCCTTGAAAGTATGGGGATCCAGCCAGTTTTATTCTAGCTAAAGAATTGAGATGAATTTAGAAAGCCTTGAGATTAAAGATATCACCAGACTCTGTTCCCATTTTCTGATTTATCTATTAACGTTTTCAGGTCTACTCCCATGGGGAGCCCATTTCTGTGACCGTGACTGTGACCAACAACACGGAGAAGACAGTAAAGAAGATTAAAGCATTAGGTAAGTCCTTCTGCCCAGAGCTGAAGGGTGGAGTCTTTTGGAATTCCTCAAACTAGTCCTATTTCCCCAGGGTCTCTCCTCTGGTCAGATAAGGCCCTCCTGGGTCCTTGGACCCACCTGTTTGCCTCTGTTGTCATGGACAACAGGGCCTCACAGGAAGGAAAACACTTTGATGTCATCTCAGCTTAAGGCTGCCTTTGATCTGGGGACAAAGTCATGCCTGGTGATCTTCTGGAGGGCCCCAGTGTCAGGTCTCAGGACAGCGGGGACAGGAGTTTTCCTCCTGGGATCAGTGCTGAGTTGACAGATCAGCACAGCATGGTGGGAAGACACTGGCCTGAGGACACTGGCTTCCTGAGGGCTCTGCTCTGCGTGACCCCTCCAAGTCCCACTGGCATTCATGGCAGAGGCTCCTGGTCTACCTCCCTGGGTTTTGTGAGGGGCTTGTAAATGATAAAGTGCTACTGTTGCTGGACGTGTTAAATTTTCACAAGGTGATAGCTAAGCCCACAATACTGCAGGAGAGGCACCTCCCACTTGCTGTTCCGACACTTCCTCAGCTCAAAAGGGGTCAACATGCAGGAGATGGTCTTTTTTTAAAAATATATATTTTATTGATCTTTCACAGAGAGGAAGGGAGAGGGATAGAAAGTCAGAAACATCGATGGGAGAGGAACATCAATCAGCTGCCTCTTGCACACCTCCAGCTGGGGATGTGCCCGCAGCCAAGGCACATGCTCTTGACCGGAATCGAACCTGGGACCTTTCAGTCCGCAGGCCGACGCTCTATCCACTGAGCCAAACCGGTTTGGTGAGATGGTCTTATATAACGGTCTTATATGGGTTACATAAAAAAGACACAAGAATGACATAGGTGGGACACCTCCAAGTTCACTTCCAATTCAAACATTTGATGACCAAGACAAAGGTAGGCTTTGTGTATTAGGGTGACTTAACCATTTCCAGGTTGCCTAGGATTTTCAGGCTAAAATGAAGCCAGCCCCAGGCAGACCAAGGTGGGTCGCCCTAAGTGTCATTGATAAGGTTCAGGAATTTTGCTGCGTACATACTAAAGAATTCTAGGCATTTGATGATGCTAATATGAATGTTTAATTTACAGCTTGTTTTATATTAGTTTAATTCATATGCCTTTAATTCCTTATAGAATCTGATTTATTTATTTAGTGTTCAATATAAAGTAAAATGATTGCAATAGTATCATTTGGTACTTTGATTTCAAATTATTTCTCAAAGTTTTATGAATGCTAACATCAACACCATTAATTCTTTAAAGAAGCTATTAAATTTTTGGCTCTGTGCTGAGTGATTAAAACAAATTGTTTCTTTTAATCCTCAATTTTTATTTATTATTATTATATTACATATATTTTATTGATTTCAGAGAGGAAGGGAGAGAGAGATATATATGTCAATGATGAGAGAGAATTATTATTATTATTTTTTAAATATGAAACGATTCACGAATTTGCATGTCATCCTTGAGCAGGGGCTATGCTAATCTTCTCTGTATCATTTCAATTTTAGTATATGTGCTGCCGAAGTGAGCACGAGAGAGAATTATTGATCGGCTATTTCCTGCATGCCCCACATTGGGAATCAAGCCTGCAACCCAGGCATGTGCCCTGACTGGGAATTGAACCCTGACCTCCTGGTTCATAGGTCAAAGCTCAACCACTGAGCCACACCAACTGGGCTCAATTTTTATTTTAGTGGAGATTAAAAATAATCTTTTTAATCATCACAACACTCATATGAGTTAGGTGCAGTTATCCCACCCATTTTGCTGATGGGCAAATTGAGGCTTAGAGATGCTAAGTAACTCACAGCTGACAGCTAAACTGGGCTTTGAACTCAAGTAGACTGGCTCCAGAGCCCACCCTCCTGTCCACCATGTGCACCCACAAGCCCATCCTGTTGGTTTCTGGCATGGACACCTGAAAGGAGATTCTCCTTCAGTAAGAGCATGCTGGAAGGGGTGGGCTTGGAGGAGGAGAGCAGGTGATGCGTTATTTGATGCTGGAAGATTGTGTGCCTTGGGAGGACACCCAGGGGCATATGAGGGGCTCAACAGAGAGGAGGGGCCTCTAGGAGATACAGTTTTAGGAGACTGGCTCAGGGGAGGGAGTTGTCACAGAGCAAGTTATATTGGTGAACAGAAGTGGCCTTAGAAATCTCAGCCTTTAAGGTTTGTGCTGAGAAAGCTAAGCCTGAGAAGCATTAGAGAAGGAAGACCAACCGCATTCCCAGAAGGCCAGGCGGCACCAGGCACCTGCATGAAGGACCCGCGTGAACCGCCGACCCCTGTCCTCCCTCTGCAGTGGAGCAAGTGGCCAATGTGGTTCTCTACTCGAGCGACTATTACGTCAAGCCGGTGGCCCAGGAGGAAGCACAGTGAGTGACCGTTGGGTTTCTATTTCCTGGGTGGCCCAGGCTTCTTTGTCAAGTTCCTCTTTGACGAGGAAGTGAATGCTCAGCTAGCTCGCCAGCTCTTTACTTCCTTCCCTTTTCTCACTTCAAGGGCTGCAGAGAAGGTTAGCATCTCCATTCCATTCTCACTCCCAAGAGTTCTGAGAGATTGGCAAGCTAAGACACGATGGAGAGGAGGGAAATAAGCATAGAAATGTCACATGGGAACAGCTGGACCTTCTGTGTATCATTGGAAGACATTGCTAGAAACTTGATATTATTCCTTACCTCCCTGCCCCCAGCAGATACTCAGTCTGTCAGCCCAGGGAGGGCTCTCTATCTTTTGATCTTGTCCTCAATTTGAAAATCTCATGCCAGTTGGATTACCATGCTGGGTCAATTCTCAGCCCCTTATCACAAATGACTTTTCTCCCTTTAATAGAATCAAAACTGAGATGGCTTCTTCTTGGTGGAGGGAGAGACCTACCCATTCTTGCTTTGTGCTAGGCAGGCAGATAGAATCATTAAACACACAGGTGTCTGGGGGTTAACCCCAACCCCTATGCCCCAGGGAGGATCCTTTGGGAAGGTCTTTGTCTATCTGGCATTTTTTAAGTACCGATGTATGCAAACAATATTACCACGGTTAGTGGAAGGGGTTAGTGAGGAAAGACAAACTGTTTAGGCAAGATAATATTACCCAATATTTAAAAGGTAACTTTGGGATAAACTATTGTTCAATGCAGATCCAGTTATGCAGGAAAGAAGCATAACTCATCAACCAAGCCCAGGGTCTCTTTTAGGAGCATCTTTGTACACTGTGACCTAGGAGTCTTCATGGCTCACCTTTTGGCATATATTCAACAGTGATAGGAAGGAACGGTCCTCAGCTGAGTTTCCCCGAATGTACCCCATAATCTGGTTCTCTTTTCAGATTATGGTACATTTTTGGGCCAAATCATTCTCAGGAAACTAGAAATCAATCTAGCCTGTGCCTCCCCCCCCTCCCCTCCACGAAAGAGCAGGAAGACGGAAAGCTAGGTAGGAACGTGCCCCCTCCCCCCGCAAAAAAAAGTAGCAGGGAGACTGAAAACTATGTGGGAACATGTTAATGGGTCTCAGACCAGAAGCCACTCAGAAGGCGAGGGCAGCAGAACATGGCCCTCATCCTCGAACCCTGGGGATCCCTGGACTCCAGTGAGTAATCCTCTATCACTCCAGGTCACACCTTATTCACAAGCTATTGGCCACTATCCAACCTCAGGTCCTGAAGAGCCTGGGAAGTGGCCTTGCTGGCCAACCCTCTTTCTGTTACCTTCCCCTTAAGGTATAATTTTTGTTTTTGTCATTTGTGGCTCAAACCAAATATGTTAGGAGAGGTTCCTATCTGGCTGGCATGGTTCAGTGATTGTGTCAACCTATGAACCAGGAGGTCTCGGTTCGATTCCCAGTCAGGACACATGCCTAGGTTGTGGTCTTGATCCCCAGTGGAGGCATTGCAGGAGGTAGCCAATCAATAATTCTCTCTCATCATTGGTGTTTCTATCTCTTTATCATCTCCCTACTTCTCGAAGATCAATTAAAAAGAAATATATATATATATATATATATATATATATAGAGAGAGAGAGAGAGAGAGAGAGAGAGAGAGAGAGAGAGAGAGAGAAAGGTTCCCATAGGGCCCAGATGGGAGAGTGTGGGCCATCTTGTGCTCCAGCAAAATTCTGTAATGAGCATGCCAGGAGCTTCCTGTACACACTGCAGGTGAGAGAAGTCACGGCTGCTTGAAATTCCACAGGGGGGCTCAAACAGGGAAGTCATTCTGAGGGTGGTAGTTCAGACTCCCAGCCTCTCTCAGGGCAGGCTAAGGAAAGAGTTGAGGCCCACTCCTGGGCAGTGTTTTTAGGGCCAAGCCCCGCCTATCCCTGGTCAGATACAGGGATGGGGGGTGTGCAGGCAGCACGGACTGACACAGGCTACTGGCTCTTCTGAGCTCAGCAGTCAGAGAGAAGGTGCAGCGTGTGCCCAGCACGCTTCCTTGATTGTGAAGTGGAGATCCTGAGAGTGCCTACGTGCTCATAAGGTTGGCGGGAAGAGGCACAAGGCCACTCTGATGGCTCAGCGTGGCCTGGTATCAGTGTGTAGATGAGGGGCAGAGCCACTGGGATCAGTGAGCTGGATCCTGCTGGCCTAGAGAAGCATGCTGCTGTGTCTCCAGCTCCATTTCAAATCTACGCTTTGGTACCAGTCCCCTGTGTCTGTCAGATGGTGGGAACACCCCCGTCGGACTGACCATGGAGATCTGGGAGCATGTGCTGCTCTGAATCTAAACCAGTGCAGTCTCTAGTTCACAAATGGAGGACCTCGCCTTCGCCTTCTCGATAACCCACCACCATAGGGACATGCTGACCATCCCCCTCCCCCAGAGTGACAGTTTTTGGTGACAGGTGGCCCTGCAGCCGACTGTGTAGTTCACAGTCTCAAGAGGAGATCGGAGTGGTCCTTGACCCTTGGGCCAGTCGGTATTATTTAATTCTATAAAACATTCTAGATTTCAGTGATTAGAGCAGACCAAGGTACTCGAGGAATGTCATATTGTTGCTGACAGCCTATTTTGAGTTGTCAGTAATACTCCTCTGCCTCTCGTCAGGCAAATGCACAGTCACCTGAACTATGTTTCCAATGAGTCGCAGGGAGCTTGGATCTGGAACGCGCTTGATGGCACACAGGGGCTCCTGGGACGGATGGTGGCTTTATGGCTATGAAAGCAATTAGCCAAATCATCTCTCTGATTATCTTCTTGCAGAGAAAAAGTGCCACCAAATAGTACTCTGACCACAATGCTGACACTGGTGCCCTTGCTGGCCAACAACAGAGAACGGAGAGGCATCGCCCTGGATGGGAAAATCAAGCATGAGGACACAAATCTTGCCTCCAGCACCATGTGAGTCCTCAGAGATCAGAAGATAACTCAGTGCCAGGCAGAGCAGGGAGAACCAGGAAGCACGCCTTGTTCTTGAACTTCCAGAGTGGAAACACCAAGCTACAAGCAAGGAGAGGAATCCCCCTGCCCCAAGGATAGAAAGTTCTAGAACTTGGACAGCTTGGTTGAGTTCACCAGTTCCTTGAGAATACGCCCCCTTGATGGTGTTCCTACGTGGAGATGAGGGGTTGGTTTCCCAGTCCTTGCTTTCCACTGCTCGCCTGCATTCTTCTACTTTTCTTTTCTGTTTGTGCAGCATAAAGGAGGGCATAGACCGGACCGTCCTCGGGATCCTGGTGTCTTACCAGGTCAAGGTGAAGCTCACAGTGTCAGGGTGAGTATCCAAGCCCTACCACTCTGTTGGCCCTATCTTGGCCTTAATTAAATTGTTTCCTTTCTGAATTATAGGGAGACAGGAGACAGAAAGCACAGGAAGGGCCACAAATTCTACTGATTACTGATAAAGTTTTGGACCCTGTTGATTTAGTTTCATAATTCTGTCTGATAAAACAACACATGGAAAAAGGTAGAAAAGTAGATGATGAGATATGTGCACTGATAGTACCACATGACAAGAGTGGGTGTGCCTGTGCTCATGTGGTAGAAGTTCACATGCAAAAAAGGACGATGAGTTCAGTGTGGTACTGAACCTCAGGAAAGAATGGTGGCTAGCAAGGGAACTCTCATAAATCTCAGGGAGGCATCCATCCATAACAGACCTTTCTGTCTCTTCCCAATGTGTAATCACAGGATTTGGGAGTTTCCTTTTCATTCAAGAGCACAGGTATCTCAGAATTCCGAGGAAATGGTTTTATATTTTTTAATAAAATGAATTTCATCCATTTTTAAAACCTCCTCCAAAAGAGAAAGACTTGAGTCCTGGCCGATGCGACTCAGATGGTTGGAGCACTGTCCCATGCACAGAAGGTTGCTGGTTCAAATTCCTGGTCAGGCCACATGCTGGGGTTGTGACCTTGATCGCCAGTAGGAGGCATGCAGGAGGCAGCTCCTCCTTCTTCCTTCTGATCTCTCTAAAATTAATTTTAAGAACATATTTTTAAAAAGGGAAAACTTTGAATTCTCATTTTTCGTTTCAAATTCCATTGCCAGTGGCTCTGGCCTCTAATCTCTGTGAACCTTGGTTACTTCAACCACTGAAGACAAGTCCAGGCATAGATTCTGTAATTCTGAGTAGATAAAGAGTTGTCCAAATTTTGGTTGGGGGCAACAAAATAGAACATAGGTTGATTTTGCAAATTTTGTTAACAGTGTTTGTATTTGTTGTGTGTTTTTCAAGGTGGACAGTGTTTTTTTCATTTTCTCCAAGAGGATGTAAAGCAGAGTAGATTTTCTCTTACAATAATCTTTGTGGCCAAGAGAGAAATTTTGATCTGCAGTTTATTCTTAAACAGTAGGGCTTGAACGTAAGTGTATCCTCACTTGAACTAATCCACTTGAGAAATCACAAGGGGAGAGGAATAGTGAAGTTGAATATTCAGGGACACAAAGATACTAAAAGTTGTGAGTGAAGGACCGGACTGGGACAAGTCCCTCCTCTAAATAATGGGAAATGGGGCCATGCTACCATGGTGGGCAGTCACCAGAGCCCTGTCTGCTTTTGTTTCCTAGCTTTCTGGGAGAGTTCACCTCCAGGTAAGCCTCGTCACATTCCTTCTTTGCTTGATTCCAGGGTACCAACGGAACAAACCTGGGGTTCAAAACAGTCACGGTGGGGTCTGGTTTCCTGGCAGCTGTGCTCAGAGCTGTTATGAAACCATGCCCTCTGGTTTTTGGGTGCATCATGCAGAACTTGGCCAAGAGGTGGGGATGTTTCTTTGAGACCACAGCTGAGCCTACACCTGGGCAAGGACACAAACACACGCATTCAGGAAACCGGCCCACTCCATGCAGCTGCCTTTGTGTGGCTGTGTGTTTGATAAAATATACATAACATGAGGTTTACCATTTTAACCCCTTGAAAGTATACAATTCAGTGGTGTCAGGTGTATTTACAATGTTGTGTGATTGTTACCACCATTGAGCTCCTGTACATTTTTACCATTCCAAGAGAAAAAGCTGTATTCTCTCCCATTTGCCTCTTTCCCTAGTTCCTGGCAACCACTAATCTGTTTTCTATCTCCAAAAGTTTGCCTATACTGGACATTTCTTGCACACAGAATTTACACTAGTAACAGAGTAAGATGCAAATTGATCATACCTTTGTGACACCTACCAGCTAATCAAGAGTGAGTATACAAATTAACCCAACAAAGATGGTGGGTTAATTTGCATATGCAGGCATTGAGCAGCCATGAGCAGGTGTTCCTCACTGCTCTAGCCACTCCAGGCAGTGTGGGAAGGCATAAAGGCAGCTCTGTGTCAGAGTGAAAAGGCAACTCTGGCTGGAGCGAAGGCAATCTCAGCAGCCCGGGGAAGAAAGGCCCATTCTTGCATGAATCTTCATGCATCAGGCCTTTAGTTAGACAATATTTGTCCATTGGTGTCTGGCTTCTTTTGCCCAGCATAGTATTTTCAAGGTTCATCATGTTGTAGCATGTGTCAATGCTTCATTCTTGTATGGCCAAATAATATATCATTGTATGGATATGCCACATTTTGTGGTCCTTTCATCTTTCCATGGGCATTTGGAGCATTTCCACCTTTTGGCTATTGTGAATAGCGACAGCTGCCTTTCATAGCATGCGCAGAGAGGTAGCAGGTACGACATGTTGGAGACAGATGCTGAACTTACATACTCCTTTACCCCGACTCTCACCATCTCCTTCCCTCACATGGAACCAGGGCATGTCTCTTCTTCTAGACCCCATCTGTATGTCTCTACTGGGCTGTGGTGACAATGGCCTTGTAAACATGTGCTTTGGCCAAAGTGGTAACCGTGGGGCGGGAGCTAGTGGGTCCTAGGTGAAGCACAGTCTCTCACACACACAGACTCCCACACACCCTTTCCATTCTCCCTTTGTCTAGATTTCCCTTATGCTTTCCTTCCTGGCTCATTTCCTTCCTTCTTTTTATCTAAATTCCAATATTTTCCAAAGCCCTTTAGCTTCTGGAATTTGGCGATCTCTGTTCATCTTTATTCTGCCCTCTATTCTGCCCTCTGTGTCCCTGATCCCTATGATGTAACACATACAAATTGTGTACATTTCTGCAAAGGATATTTTTCAAAACTATTCTCTCTCCACCTGTCCTCCACCACAATATGGTGTCACTGAAACTAACAACCAGGAGGAAAGGAACCTGAAAATCCTAGATGCCTCGGCCATGCCTAAGTGAAGTTTCTGGAACACCTGGGAATATATTTAAAATTCCTACTTGATCATTTCCTGACATCTGGGTTGTTTTGCTCTGAATCTCACTGAGTCCTGTGCAATTTATAATTGTGTGTGTGAGAACAACCTGCGTTCTTCTCTATTGTAGTGAAGTGGCCACTGAAGTACCGTTCCGCCTCATGCACCCACAGCCCGAGGACCCAGGTCAGTCTGCAGCATCCTGACTTTCTCTGTCATTCACAACGTTCAGATTGATTACAAATTCACTGCTAGTCTTTCCTGACCACACCTGTGACCATGGGCCGGCATGGCCATGTCGTCCTCAGGGTGCCCGGCCCTGAGAAGGTGTATAACACGCTCAATCTTGAGCCAGGTGTGGAGGATGCAGCAGCCTGGACTCAGACATGTTAGGTTTTGTCAGGAATGATTTAAAAGCATAGGTTCTCCTGTTGAACAGACCTAGGTTTAGATGTAAAGAAAGCTTAAGGTGAAAAATCAATTTGAGAGCCTGAGGCTTTTGCATTTTATTTGGAAACATTAGCAGGCCTTGGAAGATGTAAAGAAAGCTTAAGGTGAAAAATCAATTTGAGAGCCTGAGGCTTTTGCATTTCATTTGGAAACATTAGCAGGCCTTTGGAAGATGAGTGTTCTTGACAGTGGAGATTGTGGTGAGAAGATAGAAAATACCAGGAAAGAGGGTCAGGCTGGGGTCCTGACACTGTGGCTCCTTTGAATTGTAACTCTGTTGACTCTCATACAGATATTAAAAGTAAATGAAGCAATGCTTATGCGACTCTGAAGGTTCTAAAAATTATTGGCCTGTACACATGAAAGGTGAATTGTATGCTATGTGAATTGGATCTCAACAAAGCTCTCCTAAAAGCAGCAAAAATAATACAGGTGCCATCTAGGAAATTCTGAGAAAAATTCTCCACTGAGTGTTAAGTGGCTTAGTTGTCAGGACAGAGAAATGGATCTGTCCGAAAGGGAATCTCACAGTTACATCAGTAAGGAACATTTGAAGTAAAAGTGGTGTAAGCAAGCAGAATTTCTTTCTTTCTTATACTTTATATCTAGCTTTTCTGAAATGGATAATGAAATGGCATCTGAACAGTAGAAAGGGCCCCAGATTCATTTGGGTTTGTCTCAAAAATATTTTGTCTCCAGGCATCTTTTCCAAATAGTTTGGATTCAAATGCTCAGTGTGCTTTGCCAAAACCTTCCCCCAGGGGAAGCATACAGTCTAGCCATGTTTATTTTATTCCCTTATGCTTGTGTCATTAAAATACTATTTTGAACTACGTGAGACTGAGATGCATTCTGGTCTCTTTCGAGGACATTTTAAAAAGCTATTTTAAAACTGTGGCCTGAGGAGATGTCACAGTTTATGTGCAATTGTTTTCTGCAGCTGTGAACAGACGTTATGGCTGAGCTGGGGGGAAGTGGCATTATTTCTTTTCTGGTTATGACATTCCATGTTCCAGTCATTCTGGTCCTTACATCAAACATACCACACATCTGGACTCACCAATGGTCTTTCATACTATGAGATTTCAGGGGAAAAGGACAAGTCGCCCGATGGCCTTGTAATTCTGATTTCCAGAGATTTATGAGCCACTCAGTTTGATTCATAGATGTGTGCTCACATCTTAACCTGCCTAGGTTCCTGCTCCCTGGCCTAGATGACAGACTCTAAGCAGTGCAAGCATTAGGTTGTGGCTGAGAAGCTCTGCCAGGGACAGGGGCCAAGTAATTTGCATGTAGTAAGTGCTGTAGATATGCTACCATGTTTTTATTGTCCCCTGTCAAGAGCATCCATGTGGAACACAGGGTGTTGATTGGATTCTCTTCCGGGCTGATGGTCCCACTTAGTATAATTTTATGCTCAGTGCTGAGGGGGTTCAGGAGGTTTCTTGCCCAGGGGATGTTTTGATGAGTCAGCCTCTCTGTAGGCTTCCTGTGGTTAGCAGCCCACACAGACACTTCCCTCTCAGGGCTGGCTTCCAGGTGGGCACGAGACACAAGAGCAGTGGCTTGCCATCAGCACGGGGCTCCCGAGAAACCATCTGGAGTTGTTTAGCATCACTTGGCTCTTTCTGGCTCACCACTGAGGGTTGCACCAGTACTTTACTAGGGAGGCAGAAAGCTAAAAAAGAACAAAAAAAACCCCACTCCAGATGAATAGCAATTAACTGGGGCTGTAAAACATACATGAGAATATAACCCAACAAAATGAAGATCAATATGTTACGGAGAAATGGAGAGGAGCCAGAGGTAGTTCTCAAGGTCTAGTGCCCACCCCAACCACTAGGGATGCTGGGTAAGCATGAGTCCCCTCAAGAGCTGGACGTGTGGATGGTTTGAGGTGAGCCAGCCTGGATTCTGACAGCACCTGGGGACTCTGATCTGGAATGAGTTCTAGGGGCACGTAGGGAGAGATGCTTTCAGAGAGAAGTGTGACATCAGAGAGAGTGAGGCCAACCAGGGACAGGGTTCTAGAGTTGAGATTGTGGCTTGGTCCCCTTGAGCAGGTGAGGATTGTGGCACTTTAAAAGGAAGCAATGGCTAAAAATGCAGGGAGAAGACTCTCTGAGCAGGAAAAGGCAAAGAAGAAGGAATTACATGCCATTATCATGAAATGCATGTATCTAGATCTTTTATTCCCCAAAATATAAATCACTAAACAAGAAAGACATTTTCCAGGTGCAGCTTATACAAAATTTATGCTAATCTCTCTCTTTTTTATTCCATGCCGCAGCTATGGCAAAGGAAAGGTAAGCGCTGCCCTATGTTGCCCTGTGTTCTGTGACTTTCTCATCTGGCACAACCTCTTTTAGGGTCATTTTGTACACACCTCATACTCTTAACACAGGTTTGGACCCTAGTTTTCCTTTTGTTTCCTAGTATTAAGGCATACATACAAACACATGCACACATGTGTGTACACGCATGCACTCACATGTGCACCCATGCACAGATATAGTGGGTGTGTAGTCTACTCTTGGGTGTTTGCTCTTTTTTGCCCATTAAAGAGATTTTCCATGAACAGATAAGAGAAGGGTGGGGTTCCGTGGAAACTCTCCAGCAGTTCCTTTGTTGCAAAAAGATCTGTTTTGCTCGAGATTTCGTTGCAAGTGTGCCATGATGAAAATGTTCTTTGTTTAATTTTAGTTTTCAGGATGAAAATTTGGTTTTTGAGGATTTTGCTCGTCAAAATCTGAAAGACTCAGGAGATCCTGAGGAAGGGAAGAAAGACCAGGAGGCAACTGCGGATGAGTGAAGAAGTGACTGAGGACCGGAAATGGGATATTAGCAGTCTGATGAGCAAAGCCCCACAGTTAGCCCTTTAGTTATGCTACATACCAAAGTGTGAGTCTCTTCACAGAAATAAAGTTTGTCTGTTCTGCTGGGTTCTGAATCAGGCTGGCTTGCTGGGGAGGCTGAGTGACGTCACCAACAGAAGCTGCAGCCTTTAGGGTACCTGAGTCTGGGATGGGGAGGGCAACATCTTAAAAAGAGGCAAACCTTCTCTGCAGCGGCTCAGCTCTGGCTCTTCATGGTGAGAAGGCAGCTGAAATGGATGTGCTCACCTGTGGAGCCCAGTGTGTCCTGGGCTTTCTTCTAGGGTCCTGTGTAAGCCATTTCCCTGGAAATATATGGGAGAGATGCAGTGTTTCTGATCACATTGACCAATTCTAGCTTCAGGACTACAAAAGACCCTTCTGAGATCAACCGGACAGAGAACAAATGCAGGCCAAACACACTTCACTGATTCAACTTCCGGGACTGAGTCTCTGTTTGAGCTCTGGTTTGTTGGCTAAGTTTCTATTGAATACAAACAATAAAGTCAAATTTGACTGATTTAAGGTGGGAAATGAATCCATTGGAGTGGCTCAGAGAACTGAATTAAAGAACCTGACCTGCCATTTCTGGGATGGGCAGAAATTGGAGCGGCTCCCGCCATTTACCCAGGGCTGTGGCTCAGCACCAGAAGTTCCTGGTCTTGATCGGGTGGATCAGTGCCCTGTGGCCCACTGTGGCAGAGCCAACCCTAAGACCGTGTTGCCCTAGAAGAGGGGATTCATTGCAAGCCTGACAGGCTTCTTGGTTAGAGTATCTTCATGGAGATTGGGCTTCGAAGGGGCTGGGGGGACAGAGAGTGCTTTGCATCAGGGAAAAAAAAGAAGCTTCAGGGGGAGGAGGGAAAACCAAGGTGATGCCAGGACCCTGTCCTTCATGGAGTCCCCTTCTGACCTGTGGTACTCAGTCTGGGGGCCTGCTAATGATGCAGAGAGAGCTCTCTTGTTGGCCTGGATGGACTTGGGGGATGGGTAGCTCTAGCCCATGCTCCAAGGAGCAGGATAAAAGGGGTTTAGAGAGTTCTGCACAGTTCAACCCACTCACAGGAGTTTGGAGGGTGAATGGGAGGGGTCGTGTAAGGAGTGACACTTGGGGTCAGGTCTCCAGCACCAAAAGCAATGGCAGAAGGCTGGATAGCATGTGTGGTCCATGCACATGAAGGTGCCCAGAGCTGGTGTGGTTCTGCCAGATGCCAGACTGGTCTGTGTCTTGGGGACTGGGATTTAGACCAGATGTTCCACCTGGGGACTTTGGACAGGAGTCCACATACACAAAGTGAGGTTTTAACTCTTGGGTTGAGTTTGAGGCACTTATATCGACAGGGATGAATAGTCATTACTAGAGGAATAATAATAATAATGATAACAGGAAGAACATTGGGCCTTTGGCCTCTGGGTTTGCAAAGTCAGACACAATTTCTTCTTCCTTTTTTCTCCCATGGTAAGAGGACACAGCATGTGACCCCTCCAGCCCAGGCCTTTCTCCTGGTATTCTCAGGAAATAGATGATCAGGGTGGCAGACTCCTCTGAGCCCTTTTCCTGATGCCACTCCTCTCCACAAGCCCAGAAGCCGGCATGGGCTCGCACTGAGATCTTGGGTAAGCCGAGGACCTGGGAGTCTTCCCCGGAGTGCCTGCTGAGAGAAGCAGCCTGCTGGTTCCTGCATTGTTTGACCCCAGGACATCCTAAGTCAGGTTGGGCGTTATTATGCCTGACCTCTGTAACTGTGTGGGTGGGAGAGACGGAGAGAAGAGTGAGCAGGCCAGCCCCCAGAGACCAGAGGTCAGAACAGTCCTCACCCTCCAAGTTATTTTGGTACCAAAATGGCTGACTTTCGGATTTCCAGGTGCTGGTTAGTTTATGGCCTGCAGTTGGCCACCTGGGCCGGTGTGGGGGTGGGAGCAGGAAGTGAATGGCTGGCTAGGCCAAAAGGGATGTGGAACTTGGCTGGGGCTGCACACACATGGGGTTGTGTCTGCTGGTGTACTCCCTGCTGCCAGGAGACAGGATGTCCGTGTGTAGGTCGGATGTGTGACCCAGGGTTTTCCAGATAGGTGCAGTGCAAGAAACAGGGTACAAAGGGGTCGAGGGTGCTGCATGGAGAAAGTGGTGGCTGGGAACTTGGGACAATGTTCTGCAACCACAACCAAAGGCTAGAGAAGTAGGGACCCTTGCTATGTATTGAACATCTACCTCATGTTGGCCATTTTCCATATTTCACAAATGCTTGCAAATTGGTACTGTCATTCCATTTGTTGGATGAGGAAATTGCAGTTTAGAGAGATTATGTACCTTAACCAAGGCCATACAGCTAGTGAGAGTCAGAGTCAAGATTTGAACTCTGGATTCCCTGACTCTATAACCAGACCTCCGTTCACCTTCTGATGCTGAAGTGGATAAGAGTTTGGAGGGTCAGAGGGGGAGATTAGCATTTATGATTTTACAATGGCTGCCCTCAAGTTTTTTTCTTAAATTGAAAATTTTATTGAGATAATTGTAGATTACATGTAGTTATCTGTCCCCCAAAGGGTAACATTCTGCAGAACTATAGTACCTATCCTAACCAGGATATTGACATTGGTACAATCCACCCATCTTACTCAGATTTCCCCATTTTGACTTTTACTTGTGTGTGTCTGTGTCTGTAGTTCGCTACAGTTTTAACACATGTGCAGTTAATTTCTTTTTAGAGTGTCTGTTTTCCTACTCCTTCCACATGTTTCATCACTTCCTTCCCAATTTATTGTCACAGCCCTAATGGTTTAGTTTACTGATCCTTGTGGGTGGGATAGATGGGGAGTTGGACACATTGGAAATGTATGGGGTTGATTCAGGTTGCCACCATGCCTGGGGGCCAGGGAAACTGTATACCACATCCAGTGAATAAATGTCCTGCTCCACATGTCAATCATAATCCTAGTTCAGGGGAGAATAAGACCATCCCCCTGTTTTCAAGTGCATTGTTTTTCTCCTCTAACGGGAGTGGTTCTTTTTGACAGGAGATGCACTTCCATATTGACAGATCGAGAAGAAAGATTAGGTTGGATGTGAAGTGTGTTATTACTGCCACCTTGATATGCCCTTAAGGTGGGGTAAACTCAGGAGGCAGCGTGTTGTTAGCGATGATTCACAGCATGACTCAGACCATAAAGCGGTACCAGGGAGAATGTGCCCTCACAGGTCTGCCATTCCGGGGAGATCTCCAAGGGAACAGCCTTTACAGTGAACATAAAGGCTTCTTTGCTCATCAGGGAAACATCCTTATAAGCTTTTAAAGATTACACATTTTATTTTCAAATAGTTTTAGATATCCAGAAAAGTTGACAAATAGTACAGAGTCCCTCCACACCATTTTCCCTATTATTAACATTAGGAGGCTACATTTGCCACACTTAATGATTCAACACTGACATTTTATTGTTAAACTAAAGCCCATTCTTTACTCAGATTTTCTTAGTTTTTTTACCCAATGTCCTTTTTTCTGTTCCAGGATCCCACATGACATTTGAATGTCATATCTCCTTGACTATGACAATTTCTAGTACTTTTTTCATAATTGCAAATCTACTTCCATCCAGCCACAGTATCTACCTGCCAACTCTGACTTGTACTCACATTCATGCTCATGGCTTTTTTACCTCTAAGATGGTGGATTCTAGAGCCCAGATGTCTCCTGAGCTTCTGACACCAGGGACAGCAAACTCAGTTTGTTCAAAACCAAGTCCATCTCCTTCATCTCCTCTAGAGCTGCTCATGCTCAGGGGGGCCTCATCCCCTGAAGCATCACAAGTAGTCCTGCTCCCTCTCTACTGATAAGGAGCAGCTGGTCCAGGTTATACATCCTGTCTCTCTCACTCCTTTGAAGAGGTATCTAAGCCTCTAGAATAAAACCATCAAGCTTATCTGTGGGGCTTGTGTGAAGATTAGACTTGCTGGTCAAGTGTCTGGCATGTCTCCCATGGTCAGCACAAGGGCACTGTCATTGTCCTCATGCATTGTAGGACTTTCTCTGACAACAGACATATTCTATATCTGTGCTGTCTGTGTGGTACTTCTAAGCCACATGTAGCTACTGAGCACTTGAAATGTGGCTAGTATCACCGAGGAACTGAGAATTTACTTTTAATTGAAATTGAAGTAGCCACCTGTAGCTAGTGATTATAGTATTGGGGATTGCAGCTCAGTATACTAGGGGTCCATGGCTTGTCCCACAGTGTTTCTGAATTAGACCTTTCCATGCTCTGTCATGGATATGAGTCCATTCCCCTGGTCATGTCCCCATGCTGGATGCTACTCTATGGCTCTTGGGGTCTTCATTTGTTTTGCCTCTAGAAAGCATTGCCACGTGCAGTGAGGGCCAGAGAAGGCTGACAGTGGGCAGGCAGTGTCAACTGAGTTTCCAGCAGTCCTTTGAAAGGGTATGGGGACACTTATTTGTGCAGTCTCCTAAAGATCTTCACCTCTCAGGTGGCACCAAGCTCTTGCCAACTGGATGTCCCAAAAGGCAGCAGAAGCTCAACTGATTTCATCTCCAACTGCAGGCCCCCAAGTGAAGGGCTCCGCCAACCTACCCTGCAGCTCAGCCCAGGGCCTCTGCTTCTGCCTACAGATCCCTCCCATTCTGAGTTTTCTTTCTGTTGGCAGCTACTCCCAATAATCCAGGGTAGCTACCTGCCCTAATTACCTCAAGGCCTGATTCACAAGTCCCAGTTTTGTGACCCAGCCCCTCCCAGAGCTTCCAGTTGCCCTCAGGACTCAGCAGAAAAGACTCACCCCATTATCAGGTTCACAGTCTTATCTAACCTGCCTGACCTAGGCTTATCTCCTCCTGTTATTTTCCTTCCTTTAGGCTACAGCTTCTTCTTTTTTCTTCATAAATATATTTTTATTGATTTCAGAGAGGAAGGAAGAGGGAGGGAAAGAAATGTCAGTGATGAGAGAGAATCATTTATCGGCTGCCTTCTGCACACTCCCAACTGGGGATCAAGCCCACAACCCAGCCATGTGCCCTTGACCGGAACTGAACTTGGGACCCTTCAGTCCGCAGGCTGACGCTCTCTGTCCACTGAGGCAAACCGGCTAGGGCAAGACTTGTTCTTTTTTGTCTCCAGGCCTTTGCTGGATCTGGTCTCTCTGCCTAGAGCACAGATCCTGGGATCCTCTTACCATTAGTTAGAGATAACTCCTGCTGGCATTTTCCTTAAACATCATTTTCTCCAGGAGTCTTCTCAGATGGCATTGTGTTCTGGCATCCCAGAGGTCCCTCCCTCCAAGTAACTTTTTTCTCTCCTGCATTCATCCACTGCCCAACTGTTTATCTTGCAAGTAACTACAAAAAGCCAGACTCCGCTTTAGATGCTGGCAAGACAATGCAGATCTGGGGTCTCCTTAAGGTAACTCTTAAAAAAAATAATAAAAAAAAAATATATATATATATTTATTATTGATAGTATTACAGATATCTCCCATTCTCCCCCTTCCCTTTTACCACCCAGCCCCATCACTTATATTCTTGAAGGGGAAGGTTAAAGGTTAAGAAAAAGTGAGTATGGATAGAAAAAAACAAAACTAAAATTGTGTCCTAGGAAGACAAACAAATGCTAAGATCAGGGTTCCGGACACCAATGCGGCGGGGGGGCGAGTGGCGGGGTGCGGTCCAAATCGCTGCTTGCAAGGGACACAGAGGGACCTAGCAGGAGGTCTGCCTAGGCCCGGCCCCGCCCCCAGCAGGCAGGCCCCGCCCCCAACATGCCCCGCCCCCAGCCGCCGTGCGCGCGCTGGCCGGGCAGCATGGCGGCGGCGGCGGGCGCCCCTTCGCCGGGTTCACCGCCGCAGCCTCCGCCGCCGCCGCCCGAGGAGTCGTCGGACAGCGAGCCCGAGGCGGAGCCGGGCTCCCCGCAGAAGCTCATCCGCAAGGTGTCCACGTCGGGCCAGATCCGCCAGAAGGTGAGACGCGGCAGCGGCCCGGGAGCGCGCCCCTCACGCCGAGGCAGCCCCGTGAGGCCCGCAGTTCGGCCGGAGCGGCCGCCCAGGCCCGGCCCAGGGTCCAGCTCCCGGGGCGAAGCGCGCTCCGCGGTGTAACGGGCTGGGCTCCCGGGCTGAGCGCGCTTCCCGGCAGGGCGGCGGCGGGGACCTTGGGCCGGGGGCGCAGGTGGGCGCCGCGCGGGGCGGTGGGCTGAGAGGAAGCCCTGCGCTGCAAAGTCCGGGAGGAAACTAAGGCCTGGAGGCGGGGTCGGGGGGGTCGAGCGCACCAGAAATGGGGGCGCTTGGTTGCGCCCCAGGCGTGCACTCCCGGAGCTTGGGGTTCTGCCCATTTCTGACAACTGGTCAAGTCATTTCTCGCTGGGTGCTCAGCAGACTCATCTGTGGAGCACTTACAAATCCAATTGGATTCCGGTGTGGGGGCTCTGTCCCTTCACTCGGGTGCGTTTTCGTGCCCAAAGGGAAGGGATGCCCGATTGGTGACCGAAGGGGTTTTCCCTGGCTGTGCACCTGCTTGGCACCTAGATCTCCATGGAGAACTCTAGACGCCAACTATTAGCTGCACGAGGAAAGTTGCACCCTTTGTGTTCCCATTGCGGTTCCCGTTGAAAACTGCTCAAGGTTTTTGCTGTAGGTGAGCCCTCCCTGTTAGAATGCGGCTTCCTCAGGCAGGTGGCTGGACAGGTGGCTGAGGAGGCTGGTCTGTGGGCAGCCTGGGCAGATCCAGCTGGCACCGACTTTCACATCCTGCTGCAGTGCGCTTGTCCTCGGGCCAGTTAAGTTCAGCTGTTACTTTTACCGTGGGAGCCTTTTCTCTCATCTTCTGCTGGCTTTTAATAGCCGCGGTGGGGTTAGTCTTTAGCCCCAATATGCAACCAAGCGCGTTTATTGTGATGTGCTCTAGTTATCCAGCAAATAGGTATTGAACACCTCTTTTACACGCTGTTCCATGTGTAACAGTGATAACTAGAATTAGAGCAAGTCTTCAGTGCTTACTATGCGCCAGGCACTTTTCTTGGGTTAACTTTACAGCACTTGACATGGGTTAGGCTCATTTAGTACGATAGCTCGTGGAGTTGGGTGTTATATCTATCATCCCCATCTTATGGAATTGGAAATCCAAGTAGAGAAGTTAAGAATAGCACAGGTAGTAAATGTGGACCTGGATATGAACCGTGGTCAGAATACCAAGGTAGAAGGCCATTTCTCCACCTCGGAGTCCCAGAGTGTAGGAAATAGACGCCCGTGTACTTGACCGTATGGCGTAATAAGTGCTGTGGAAGCTCCTAGGACTGAGAATCCAATTATCCTGGGAGGCAGGGATAAAGAGGTCCCCTTTAAGACAGGATCTTGAGGGAAAGAAAGGATTTGCCAGGCTAAGTGGGGGAAGGAAGGGCTTTCCACAGAGTTTACTGTTCTATCTAAAGGCTTAAGCACACCTGGGAATGGTCAGCAGGTGAATGCCTCAGGTTGAGAGGAATTAGGAAGAGGAGATGGGAAAGGTAGATTTTGAAGGGCTAGCCTGGGCTTGGGTTTTTGGCCTTGGGCAAGAGGGGGCCAGAGAGGGTTATTCACAGTATGGCAGTGACCAGGTCAGATGTGTTTTTAGGAAGATTTCCAAGTAACCTTAATCGCTGTTGATAGGAGTTGCTCTCTCCTGTTGATTGGTCTTCCAGCATGTTATGTTCCTAGTGTAGGGTAGATCATGTGATTTACAAGTGTGATTAAGATTTGATCTCACAGAGATTCCAGTGTTTGACCAGAATTCTGTTCTTTGGAGATACGTCTCCTCCCCCCCAAAACAACAACTACAACAAAACAATAGTAGCTGCTATGCTAGCTGTTCTGATTGAGGAGTGATGGGTAGAATGTTAAAAATACACTCAGAGGACTTGAGTTTCTGAATAGTTACATCTGCTGTACAAATAGCTTAAGACTAATTTTTCTTTTTGATAGTGATTGTTAGATGGGAAATCTGAAGTTTACTGTATGTTAAATGGTTCTCCTCCCCCTTTTAAGCCAATAAGCCATTAAGAAAATTCTCTGCTGTATGTGGTGCATAAGAGAAATATTTAAAACTAGAGACCTAGTGCACAAAATTCGCTCATGGTGTGTGTGTGTGTGTGTGGGGGGGTGTCCCTCAGCCCAGCCTTCACCCTCTCCAATCTGGGACCCCTAGAGGGAGGGATGTCAGACTGCCCGTTTAGGCCTGGTCCCACCAGGATCGGACATCCCTCTCACAATCCAGGACTGCTGGCTCCCAACTGCCTGCCTTCCTGCTTGCCTCTAACTGCTTCTGCCTGCCAGCCTGATCACCCCCTAACCACTCCCCTGCCAGCCTGTTTGCCCCCAAATTCTCTCTTCTTGTGACCTGGTCACCCCTAAATGCCCTCCCCTGCAGGCTTGATCATCCCCCAACTGCCCTCTTTTGCAGGCCTGGTTCCCCCTAAATGCTCTCCTCTTGCAGGCTTGGTCACCCTTAACTGCCCTTCCCTGCAGGCCTGGTTCTCTCCCAACTGCCCTTCCCTGCAGGCCTGGTCACCCCCAACTTCCCTCCTCTGCTGGCCTGGTTCCCCCTAACTGCCCTCCCCTGCAGGCTTGATCACCCCCAACTGCCTTCCCTTGCAGGCCTGGTCTCTCCCAACTGCCCTCTCCTGCTGGCCATTTTGTGGTGGCCATCTTATGTCCTCATGGGGGCAGTCATCTTTGACCACATGGGGGCAGCTGTCTTGTGTGTTGGAGTGATGGTCAATCTGCATAGTACTCTTTTATTAGATAGGATAGAGGCCTGGTGCATGGGTGGGGGCCAGCTGGATTGCCCTGAAGGGTGTCCCAGATCAGGGTGGAGGTTCCCTTGGGGCATGGGGCAGCCTGAGTGAGGGGCCGATGGTGGTTTGCAGGCCGGCCATGCCCCCCCAGCGACCCAGGTGGAGGCCCTGGTATGTGGAATTTGTTTATCTTCTACAATTAAAACTTTGTAGACTGGAGCGAAGCCAAGCTTTCTGCTCACGAGTGGTGGCAGCCATTTTTGTTGGAATTTATTTACCTTCTATAATTGAAACTTTGTATCCTTGAGTGGAGGCCAAGGCAGGCAGGGCTTTGGAAGCTTGGCTTCCTCTATTGCCGGGGAAACTCAAGCCTCCTGCTCTCTCCAGCTCCATGGCTACCACCATTTCTGTTGTGATTTATGTATCTTCTATAATTGAAACTGTAGCATTGAGTGGAGGCCTAGGCTGGCAAGGGCAGGCGGAAAGCTTGGCTTTCTCCATTGCTAGGGAAACCCAAGCCTCCCACCTTCTCTCAGTGGCTACAGCCACCTTGGTTGGGATTTATTTGCATATATGCTCATGATTGGCTTGTGGGTGTGGTTTGTGGGCATAGAGAGGTACGGTCAATTTGCATATTGCTTTTTTATAGATAGGATGTATGGAGTATCATTCTGGGTCCCCCAAAAGGAAAACAGAATCCACTTTAAGTATTTAGAACAGAGGGAATTTAATGTAGGGCATGCTCACATAGGTGATGAAGAATTGAGAATGCAGACAGTGAGCAGTGAGGCAACCTTGAGATGAGGCAACAAACAGGAAACTACTGCTACCCTTAAGCTGGAGGACAAAGGGAGGAGGTGGCTTGGCCGACTCCAGGAGGTGGCATAGAGGCTAAACCATCCACCCTAAGTTGCTTGAATGGGGCTGGAGCCTTGGAGAAGACACAGCTGCTGCTGGGGACTCACCCATCCCCGTTCCTGCATGGGAAACTCAGTCTGCAAACATTAGCCCCTCCACCACTTGGAATAGAGCAGTTGAGGAATGGAACTGAGGACAAGCTGGCCCAGGACCAGAGCTGTATGTATATCAAATTTTGAAATATTAGTCCAGCAAGCTAGAGCTATCTTAATGGAAAAAGAAAAGGGAAGTGTCTTAAGACAGTGCTTCTCAAATTTGAATGTGCAGCTGACACATCCCCTGGGGATCTTGTTAAAATGCAGAATCTGGCTGAGTAGGTCTAGGGCGGGATCTGAGATTCTGCATTTCTAATCAGCTCCCAGGAGATGCTGCTGCTTCTGGTTCAGGGACCAGACTTTGAGAAATAAGACCTTATGACATGTGTAAGGAGAGGCCTTACCAAACTCCAAATCTTTAGTTTATGAGTTTCTTTTAAAATTGAAAGTTTGATGTGTGTAGATTGGGGGCGGTTATTTGTTAATTTAGCATTTCATTCATTTCTGATATTTTTATATGTTCCAGTTTCCCCAGCAAACAATTCATTTATATTTCCTAACCATAGTACATGAAAATGATTCTATAGGACTGCATAGGTAGAGTGGAAAAAAGAAAATGGAGCTAATACACTGGTAAAAATTTAATTCACCAGCACATTATAGGGTATTGTGAAATTTGAGTAAAAGTAGTGTGATCTGTGGAGCTTTATCAGTTAAGGTAGAGTTTAATTAAAAGCTTTTTAAAAGTTAACATTTTTGACTTTGTGCATAAAAGTGCTTAAATTCATGATTTCAAATTTAAATGAAGCACTTTTCCATTGAGATGAAGACTAGTAGAAATTAGGTAAAAGTTTAAAGTTATAAAAGTCTTAAAAACGACAGCTTTATTAAGATATAATTCACACATCACACAATTTACTGATTTAAAGTGCATAGTTCAGTAGTTTTTAGTGTCTTCATAGTAGTGTAACCATCACCACAATCAGTTTTAGAACATTTTCATCACACCAAAAAGAAACTCCACAACCATTAACTCCTCATTTCCTCCCAACTCTTTCAACCTTAGGCAACTGCTAACCTACTTTCTGTTTTTTGGGTTTGCCGATTCTGGATATTTCATATACTGGTAAGTAGAAACATGCAGTACATTCCTTTTATGTCTGGCTTCTCTTATTTATTTATAAATACATTATAGTGCACACAAATTGGGAACAATTAAATGTTCAAAATTGGATTAAATCATTCATGCATTTAAATATGTAGCCCTAAATTGATCTTATAGAAATTTTTAAACAATTTAAGTAAGTCCTCACCTAAGGATATTTTCCCATTGATTTTCTTAAGAGCGAGTACAAGGAGGGGAGAGACAGAGAGAGGGGAACATTGATATGAGAGAGACATCGATTGGTTGACTCCTGCATGTCTCTGGCGGAGACCTGAGATATGTGTCCTTGGCTGAATCAAACCTGGGGCCCAACGCTCTATCCATTGACATACATACAGCTCTGGTCCTGGGCCAAACTGGCTAGAGCTGGCTTCTCCATTTAGAATAATGTGTTTGAAGTTCATCCATGTTGTACCATGTGCCAATACTCTTCCCCTTTTTATTGTTGAATAATATTCCGTTGTATGACTACTACATTTTACATTTATCAATTGATAGGTGTTGGGGTTATTTCCATTTATTGACATTCTGGATAATGCTGCTATGAACATTCGTTGTACACATTTTTTGTTTCATTTCTCTTGGGCATCTACCTAGAAGTAGATTTGCTGGGTCATATAGTAACTCTGTACTTAACTTTTGAGAAACTGCCAGACTTTTCCAAAGTAGCTGTACCATTTTACATTCCTACCAGCAGTGTATGAAGATTCTGGTTTCTTCATGTCCTCAGTTCCTGTCTTTTTAATGATAGCCATCCTAGTGGGTGTGAAGTTGTGTAAAAGATTTTCAAAGCTAGTGGTTAGTAGCATTTAATATCCTGAACTTTGCTGTCACATCACGTTGATTCACATCCTGCTCTTTTGCTTGTAAGACATGTGATCACAGACAAGTTCTAAATTTCTCTTAAGACTTGGTTTCCTTATCTGTAAACGGGGTAAATATTAGCTCTTGGGTTGGCAGTAGTGACAATAAGTGTTAACTGTGCATTTCTGAGTGTCAGATTCCATATCTGCAAAATAGAAATGATAATCATAGTTTTCAGATCCGTAAAATAGAAACGATAGCTCAGTTAAATGGAATAATCCATGTATAACACTTAGCATAGTGCCTTACACATTTTAAGCATTCAGTAAATGGTTGCTTTTATGATTATTTCTGTCTTTCTGATTATTCACTTTTTGTATCTCACATTCTCCCTCTCCCTAAAATAAATTTTAAAAATTTGGAGATCTTAAAATTATTAAGTGTGCACTTGGGGTAACTTACAGAACAATAAAAACACTCCTAGAGTTAATAGTCTGAAGACAAGACAGACATTAATAAGATAATCACATTTAATGTGCAGTTGTTGACAGCAGTGAATGCTAAACAGGAGAGGGCTGGAGTACTCTGGGAGGCTATAGTAGGTGAATTTGAGTTGATACTCAGGGAGGTATGGAAAGGGCTTCTTGAGGAAGGGACTGTTTAGCTTAATCTGAAAGCTGGGAAGAAAAAGTGACTTTTGGTAATGGTGGGCCAAGCAGCTGACTAAGCCATTCTTCTAGGCACCATCAGCTAGTAGGAGAGAGCTAATAAGATAATGTAGAATTATGAGGTTAGGATCTGGGGAGGATGTAGTTTTGGGAAGTGAGCATGACATTTGGGGCTGCTTTTTACCTTGGGATCAATAGTGGGATCTATAGTGGGAATAGTGTTCTCTCAAAATTCACCCAGAACCTCAGAATGTAACCTTGTTTGGAAATAGAGGTTTTGCAGATATAATTAGTTAAGAATCTTAAGATGAAATCATCTTGGATTTAGGGTGGACTCTAAATGTCATATCTGGTGTCTTTATAAGAGAAAGGGGAGGGGGAGTTGGACACAGGAAACAACGAAGAAAAGGGCATGTGAAAGAAAAGAGACTGGAATTCTATTGCCACAAAGTAAGGCCTGATGGGGGTTACTGGAAGGAGGTAATGAAAGGCCTGGATCCTTTAGGCCTTGTTAACACCTTGATTTTATTTTATCTTTTAAAATAATTCTTTATTTAATACAGCTATAGATCTAACTGCTGCTCTTGTGAAGGTAATCTGTCTCCAGATGCTTGCAAGTCTCCTCATCTATGGTTTTCAGCAGTTATATCATGAAGTGACTGGCTGAGGTTTACATATGAAAGTATTACATATGTCCTCTTTCCCCCCCATTGACCTCCTCCAGTCCGCCCCTATCCCTCCCCTCCCTGCCCCAGGCCTTCAGCACCCAAATGTCTGTGTCCATGGCTTATGCATGCTGATATCTTGATTTTAGACTTCTAGCCATCTGTATCACAAGGCTAACACATTGTTGGTTAGGCCTCGCAGTCCGTTGGTTACTGGGCAGCCACAGGAAATTAATATAGGGCCATATACTGACTCTGAAGTGAGAGGCTGAGCTCTGTGAGGCTGTCAGAAATGCCTTGGGGGAAGGGTGACGCTGAGCTATCACTGTCTGCCAAAGAGCAGCAGTTCCGGGTGAACTCCCTTAATTTGGGTTGGGATCCCAAAAGCCACTTCCAGGGAATGAGATGAACCATAAGAAGGACTTCCAAAGGACTTCAGTGCTGCTTCAAATTGTGCCCTGTCCCTGAAATTAGATAGAGCTAATCCCAGAGTGCTACTTTCTCCAGGTTTCTAACAGAAACCACTTAATCTTTTGTAGAAACGATAATATACAGTCCTTCAGTTATTTTCACAAGTCCTGTTGTAAATTCAGTGTTCTGGATACAATAAACAATAGACAAACAGGGAGGCAAGGCTACATGAGTTAAAACCAATACAAACAACAGACTATGAAGATGGTTTAATAGTATCAGATGCAGACTTTCAAACAACTGTGCATCTCAAAATCCTGGACTGATTTTATTGTGAAGACCTCATTTCCAAATAAAGAGGAGATAAAGACCAGATTGAGAATTTTGGCAGAGACCTAGAAACTAAAAAAGAACCAAATGAAAAATTTAAAACTGAAAAATGTAATAAAGCTAAATTCTCAAAGGAAGGGTAGATTAGACACAGCTGAAGAAAGAATTTAATCGCCAACAGATAGCTCAACATATCCACAAGAAAGCCTGGAGACATGGGAAATTTAGAAGACAGGGTAGGAGTCAGAGATAATAGTGAGAAGATCTAATGTGTGTTCAATTGTCATCTCAGAAACAGAGAGGAGAGAGAAAATTGGGTTGAAACAATATATGAAAAGATAATGTCTGAGAATTTCCCACAACTGTTTAAGGCACTTATGTCCACTTATACAATAACCCCATGAACACAAAGAAAACCTCAGCCAGTCACTTCATGATATAACTGCTGAAAACCATAGATGAGGAGACTTGCAAGCATCTGGAGACAGATTACCTTCACAAGAGCAGCAGTTAGATCTATAGCTGTCTTCTGAACAGAAACCATGGAAAACAAGTCAACAGAAATTTAAGTATTGAAAGAAACTGACTGCTAACACCGAATTCTTTACTCACCAAAGAAATCCTTCATAAGGACAATTCAAATAAATAAATTATTTTTTTTTTTGGTTAGCAGACCCACACTAAAGGAAACACTTAAAGTATTTTTTCTTTGTTTTGGCTGAAGGAAAATGATCTCGGGTGAAAGGTTAGAGTTGCAGGAAGAAATGAAGAGCAACAAAAAGTATATTTATGTGGTAAAGACCAAGTGATTATTGACTGTAAAAATTATGTCTTTGGGTTTAAAATATCTATAAATTATAAAATGTACAATAATGGAGTATACGTCAGAAAGGAAAAAGAACCATTAATGTTAGACAAGTCTCAGATACATCTAATCTGTGTGGCAGCCATTTAATTGTGAAAGACTATATTATATTAAAGCTAAAAGCAAGTAAAATTGAATAATAAATTCTAAATTTGAAAGAAGGCAAGAAAGGAGAGAAAAGGGAACACTGAACAAGCAGAACAAATAGAAAGCAAACAGTAAATTGATAGACTTAAATCTTGATGTATCAGTAATCACATTCAATATAAATGGATTTGAATGCTCCAATGAAAAGACAGATTGCTGGGTAAGAAAACAAAACCTGACTAGGACTATTTAAAAGAGACATTTAAAATAAAAGCATATCAAAAGATTGAAATTAAAAGAATGGAAAAAATACTATGCATGCACTAACCAAAAGAAAGTTGATGTAGCTATTTTAATATCAGATAAAATAGGCTTTGAATGCAAAATATGTTATTAGAGATAAAGATATACTGATAAATGATTTATTTCAGGTATAGTTAAAATCTGCATGCACTTAACATAACTTGAAAAATTAATACAACTGAAATAAACCCACAATCAGTGGATTCTTTTTGGTTAATCCTCACTGGAGAATATTTTTTCCATTGATTTTAGAGAGTGGAAGGGAGGAAGGAGGGGGAGAGAGGAGAGAGAGCCACATCAATTGGTTGTCTCCTGCACTCCCCCAAATGGGTCGGGGTACCTGCAACCCAGGTACATTCCCTTGACTGGAATTGAACTCGTGACCCTTTGGTTCTTGGGCTGACACTCCAACCACTGAGGATCGCTGACCAGGGAGAGGGAGAGAGAGAAATATTACTGATGAGAGAGCATCAGTGACTGGCTGTCTCCTACATGCCTTCTACTGGGAATCGAGCCTGAAACCTGGGCAAGTGTTCCTGCCCATGACCTCCTGGTTCATAGGTTGATCCTTAACCACCAAGCCATATCAGCTGGGCAGAATAAAATTATTTTCAAATGCACAAGGCACATTATGCTGGCCACAAGGCAATTCTGAACAAATATAAAGTGATTGAAATTTTATACGTTATTCTCTAACAACAGTGGAATTAAGCTAGAAACCAATAAAATGAAAATTTGCATGTATTTAGAAATCGATTTTAATTAACTTATGAGTTAAAGCTAGAAAATATTTTGAGTTGAATGATAGCAAAATATCTATCTATCTATATAAAAGCCTAAGTGACCCTTCAACCAGTAGCTATGACACACACTTACCTCAAGGGGGCAGACAACACAGGAACTGCTCTCTGGTGGTCAGTGTGCTCCTACAATGGGAGCGCCACTCAGCTGACCAACTGGCACCAGACACAGAGCTCATGGCTGGCAAATGCAGTTGCAGTGGGCCGAGCCTCCTGCGGACACTCCCCCTGCATGCCCCTCCCATCTGGATCTGGACAGGCATCAAGATTGACTGGGTGCGAGCCAGCGGCCCCTTCCTCTTGGTCATGGGCGTGCCAGTATCACCCTCGGACAGACACATGGAGACTGTAGCGGAGTGCCCGCGAGCCTACTGAGCGGTGGCGGCAGGCAGGCAGGCGCAGAGGGGGCGCAGAGGGGGTGCAGAGGGGCGCAGAGGGGCCGGGATGAGCGGGAGCAGCTAGTATAGATAACTAATGCAATACAGCTGAAGTCATTTTTAGAGGGAAGTTTATGCATTTAAATGCATTTATATTGGAAAATAAGACATGCTGAAAATCTATAAACTATATATCAGGTAGGTAGAAGAATAACAACACATTAAACTCAGAGAAAATAGCACGGAGGAAATAGCGAACAGCATTTAATGAAATGGAAAACATTAGAGAGGATCAATAAAGGCAAAAATTGATTTGAAAAATCTGATAAAATTGGCCAACTCTAGCAGGAATAATGTTAGTGAAAAGGAATATTATAGAAGGTCCTACAGACATTAAAAAGAATTAAAATGTATTACAAATACTTTTACAACTAAAATTGAAAATTTAGATAAAGTGGACAGATTCCTAGAAAAACACAACTTAAAATTGACACAAGCAATAGAAATTGCATATTGTTTTATAACTAGTAAAGATATTGTATCCATAATTTAAAATCTTCCAACAGACCCAGATGACTTGTCCAGTGAATTCTAAGAATGTAAGAAAGAAATAACAGTGTTACATAGTAAAACACTTCCAGGAAACGGTAAAAGAGAGAACACTCTATATCTTTTTACGAGACCAACAGAACTTGAATAGTAAGGTTAATGTAAGAAACATTCAAACTTGTAAAGAATTTTTGTGAGTTTATTTGACCCAAACTGTGGACAATTTCCAGGAAGCCAGAGAATGGTGGTTTTATAAATTATCATCAAAGGAGGAGATGTAAATGGCTTACATGAAATCCATTGGTGATAGATTAGGGAGGTGGAAGGAAATTGATTTTTGTCAGGAAAGATACTGGCCTAGGATATGACTGACTACCCACTACAAACTGCTTTTTAATTAAAATAGTTTAAATTTCAGACCATCCTTTGGTTACTGTAGGTCTCTGAGTTTGCAAGGTTTCCACATAGGCATTCCCTGAGTTAGGTTAGTATGTGACCCCTTTTCATCCACAGTATAAAACTTAATACGGTTATTACAAGAAAGGAAGAATTCAGACCAATATAACAATGAACATAGGTGCCTCATTATGAACATAGGTGAAAATTTCCTAAACAGAATGTATGATTAATTCAATAGATGCACAAAACCACAAACATTTTGAGAAAATTCAACATTCATATTTAAATTGGAATAGAGAGGGTGTCCGTAAAGGGTCAGAGAGTAAATATTTAAAGCTTTGTGGAATATATACATTTCCTGTGGCAATTATTTAGCTCTGTTTTATAGTATAAAAGCAACCATAGACAATATGGGCATGGCTGTGTTTTTTACAAAAATGGGTGATGCACTGGGTTTGCTCATGGAGTGCTTTGCCTACTCCTGGACTAGGGAAATCCCCATAATCTAATAAGAGTGTCTACAAAAGCAACAAACCTCAAGCCTAGTGGTAAATGTTGATAGCTTTCCTCATGAGATGGGAACAAGAAATGGATGTCCAACATCACTATTTCAATTCAACATTTACAGTAATGCAAGAAAAAGAAATAAATGCTTAAGGATTAGAAAAAAATAACATCATTATTTGCAGATGATAGAAACATTGCCTTAGATCTGCAAGTATACAGATAAGTTATAATAAGTAAATGAATATAGCAGGGCTGCTGGATTCAAGGACAGTGTACAAAAATCTGTATTTCTGTGTGGTATAATAAATGTATTTGCTCTTTGTCCCTAGTTCCTGACACAGAGTTCCTTGGTGATAGGGGTGTCTTTCCATATTCATAACAAGCCCCTTTTGACTATACTTGACTTTATGCTAATGAGTTGACTCAGGGTAGGGACCCCTTCAGCATAGGAGCTGGTCACAGGAAAGACCCAACAAGTGATTAGAGGTATGAACTTTCAGCTTTAGCCCCTCATCTTCCCAGTAGTTGGAGGAATGATGGAGGTTGAGTTATAAAAACTCTCAAATTGGAGAGATTCAGGGTTGGTGAACACATTAATGTGCTGGGAGGGTGGCCTATGCAAAGAGGGCATGGAAGCTCGGTCTATGCCTATACCTTTCCTTATGCAACTTCCGTTTGGTGTCTCTCCCAGGTATTGGTGAGGATGTGGAGCAAGCATGTCAAACTCATGGCCAACAATACCTCGTTTAAATGCAGCCCCCAGTGGCCGTGAGTTTGACATGCCTGAATGGAGCAAGGGACCACTCATCTATTAAATTGGTAACACCACTTTAGAAGACATTTTGGCAATTTTACTTGCAGGTATATCTAACAGCTTATGTAAGCAAAGGTATTCCAAGGGGCATGGACAAGACTATAATTTGTGTTAGTAGTTGTAATATCTCAAAGGTGGAAGCAACTCAAATGTCTACCTATAGTAAAACAGATAAATGGTGGTATCTCACCTAATAATAGACAAACATGTAAATTGACATACCTCCATTATGCCACTAGCCAATCAGGAGTGATATGCAAATCAACCCAACAAAGATGGCGGTTAATTTGCATACAAGACTCTGAGTGATGGGGCGGGATGTTTGCGCCATCGCCTTGGTGATGACACAGGCGTTCTGCCCCACCCCTGGTATCTCAGGGCCTCTGGGCAGTGTGGGAATGGAAAGGCGGTGCCGGCTGCCAGGGAAAGGAAAGCCCATTCTAGCATGAATCTTCATGCATCGGGCTTATAGGGTCTTTATAAGAGAACACTATACATTAATGGAAATAAGTTGCTACTTGCTGATTTAAGGATTAATCACTGCATTAAATTGGCTGGCCAGAAAAGCTAGACATGAAAGAATATGTTCTGTATGATTTCATTTATATCCAGGTCAGAACAGAGAGGATACTGAGGGGTTTAGGCTTGTCTGCTTGTGTATTTAAGCTTCATGCAAGGAAATGATTACCAGAGAAGTCCTGATGGTGGGAAGGATGGGTAGCGATTGGATGGTCCATGAGAGAAGGAGCTTGTGGAGTGCTGGTAGTGTTCTGTTTTTTGACCTAGGTGGTGGTTAGTTGGGTTATCAATTTGTGATAATTATACATTTTTGTTTTGTGGTCTTATGTTTATGTGTGCTATTTTATAATGAAAAAATTTTGTTTTAAAGGATTAATAAATGAATGAAAAGGTGGTAGCTGGTCAGAGTCATGCAAAGGCCCTGTGGCCAGAAAGAGCTTCAGGAAATATAGCGACTAAAGGAAAGCTGGTGTGGATAGAGTTAGCAAGAGTCAAGGAGACCTTGATTGTGCTGTGAGGCTGGGAGCTGGGTAGGAGAACCATGTTAGTAGTAGTGGGCTACTATTGCTTTAAGATTTTAATACACAGACATAACCCTATTCAGTTGAAAAGATTGCTCCGGCTGTGTTGTGGCTGCTTGAGTGGATGGTGGCTGACCATGCAGTAAGAGATGATGGTAGCTTGGGCCAGGGTTGTGGTGGTGGAGAGAATTGGTTGGATTTGACATGGTCAGAACTTGGTGATGGTTTTGGTGTGGGTGTTGGAAAGAGAAGGCTTGTGGTTTACATGACTAGCTGGATAATGGAGCTCTTCTCTAAGATAAGGAGCTGTGGTTGAGGACCATTTAGGACCAGCTTGGGTTTTGTTCTCTCTGAGCTCTGCTGCATGGTATTCTGGGTCCTGTTATGCTCAACTACACTAATTTCACAGGTGAGGGATATAGACTTGGAACAGTTAGGTGATTTGCCAGTATGCCAGGTCTCATAGATTCCAGGTTGTGCCTCTTCCTACTGTACCCTCCAGCCCCTCACAATTTTGTACAGTTCCTCTGAGCTTGAGTGAGAACAGTGGGACAGTGACAGAGGGCCTGATCAGGCTCTGGGGCTGTTGGCTTTTTGGGGAGGGGGAGAGATGGGGGAGAAGGCAAGCTGCTGATCTCAGCACCCAGAGTTCTACCAGCACTACCTTTATCCTGACTTTTGTATTTCCTTCTCCAATCTTTTGTGGATATGTTTAATTTAATTGAAATACAACCATGTAAGTTTTCACTTTAATGTTATAAGCATTTCTCCATGTTATTAAAATCTCTTTATTTTTATCCTTTGTAATGGTTGCACCAGCCTGTGAAGACAGTCTTCACAAAGAAACCTCTTTAAAAAATTTTTATTATGAAAAATGTAAAAATAATAGTAGTATATACCCAGTATACTTACTACCAAGATTTAATAATTAATATGTTTCCAAATATACCTTATTCATATGTATTGAATATAATAATATTAAATTTAATCGTTGTAATACATATTTGCTAAACCTTTTGAAGGTCATTTGTAGACACGGACAGTATACCCCTAAACAGCTTAGCATGCATCTCTTAAAAATGACATTTTTCTATACATCATTATTACAACTAAGCTCCTAAAAATAAGGACTTTTTCTATACATCATTATTACAACTAAGCTCCTAAAAATAAGGACTTTTTCTATACATCATTATTACAACTAAGCTCCTAAAAACAGCTTAGCATGCATCTCTTAAAAATGACATTTTTCTATAAATCATTATTACAACTAAGCTCCTAAAAATAAGGACTTTTGAGTGGTATAGCTTGGTTGGTTTGAGCATCATCCTGTGCACTAAAAGGTTTGATTCCCAATCAGGGCACATACCCAGGTTGCGGGTTCAATCCCCAGTAGGGGTGCATGCGGGAAGTAACCAACTGATATTTCTTTCTCTCTGAAATCAATTAAGAAATAATAAAAATGAGGACACTTAAAAATAAGGAATTTTTCCACATAGCATTATACCTAAAAAGTTAATTGTAATTTTCTAATATCCGTATAGTTTTTAGATTTCTCTAACTGAACCAAAAATGTCTTTCATAGCCTGACTTTTGGGAACCTCATACCTGTCAAAATTCATGCATTGCATTTACTTGTTGTATCTCTGTCTTTTTAATTAAGAACAGCTTTCCCCACCAACCTTCTCCCTGCCCTCCTCTCTATGATACTGACTTTTTGAGGAGAGGAGGGGAGTTCTCTTTTTAAAATCTGTTTCTGGATTTGCCTGATTGCTTCCTTGTGGTTTCTTTTTCATTGTTCTTTCATCCTTGTGTTTGCTGCAAACCGAAAGTAAGAGGTTGAAGACTGGCTATATTCAGGTTGATGTGTTCATATGCAGATGCTAGACATTTCCTTTGGACATGTGGCTCTCCCTCTTGGCAGTTAGGGAGTAATCTGTGAGGTGATAACTAGACACTGTGAAAATATCCTTTTGTCCAACAACTGATAACCAAATGGTTTTCAGCATTCATACATGATACTTGCCTGAGTCAATTTTATTGATAGAGTTGGCAAAATGGAGATCCCCGCCATGTCCTTTCTTTCATTTCTTCCACATTTATCTGTTGGGTTTTTTTCTGGAAATTCTTCCACTTAACTAGAGAAGCTAAAAAGGCAGGATAATTGCCAATTTGATGTATAATTACCAATTTCCAAATGAAGGATTTGGTAGAATGGTCATCCCCAATGGAGGCAAATGTCAATCTCCCTCTTCCACTCTCTCCTTCTGTCTTTCCCTTTCTCTCCTTCCCTTTCCCCTTACTCCCTCCTCTTTCTCTTCTCCCTCTCCTCTCTAGGGTGTGTATGTGTGCCACTGTGGATTCATGACTGTTTTTATTCAGTGTTTGATTATTATTATTGTTTTTTTAGTGCTTGACTATTAATCCTTCTTTCTGATGTTCACAACATTATCCTCATTTTCCCAGGAGAGCCTCTTCAGGCTGGCTCTTTGGTCTTTGAATGTTTGGTCTTTGAATTTTCTCCATGTAGATCGGGGGTGGGGTTTCAGGGCAGAGTGGACAGCTTGTCCCCTGTGGGCTGGGGGGAGGTGACAGGTCAGTTCTTTGGTCATCCAGGTGGTGAAGGACACTACCTTTTTATATAGATAGATAGATAAGCACATGTTTTCTAAAATGATCTTCCGTTTTCTATAATAATTCACTTCAGATTTCTGTATGTGCTTTATGTTATATCTCCAACTCCCCCTCACCCCCCACTTTTTTGTTCTCATTTATTATTCTTGAATGGTGTTTGCTAATCTGTGGGTTTGAACTTCCATTAGCTGTGTGCTTGGCTGTCCCATCTGAGACTGACCACTGTGCTGACCATACTGCTCTGAGCAGGCTTCCCTGCCCCTTTGGTCTGAGTAGTGGGTTGTTTGGGTCACCTGCCACCTATTTCTAGCTGGCTCTGCATTTCTGCATTGAAGGTGAAGGGTGCCTGTGTTGGTGGTTTTCTAAACCTAGTTCGTCTGGCCCCACTAGGGTGAGGTACAGCCCAAGCTCCAGGATGAATAGTGATTTGTCCTGTGGCAAGAAGAAAGTCACTCTCTCTCTTTTTTTTAAATTTACAATTTTAACCACCATTGCAAATTTACAGCTCATGGGCATTAAGTACATTAACAATGTGTGCAGCCATCACTGCTATTTAGTTCCCTACATAGGAACTCCTTCCCCATTAAGCAGTCAGTCTCCATTCCCTCCACCTTCCCTCTATCCCAGGCCACCACCAATTTGTTCTCCATTTCTATGGATTTGTCTGTTCTGGACATTTAATAAAAATGGAGTCATCCAATATGTGTTCTTTTGTGTCTGCATCTTTCCCTTAGCATAGTAGCATATGTATGTGTCAGTGCTTCATTCCTTTTCTTTTTTTAAAATTTTTATTGATTTCAGAAAGGAAGAGAAAGGACAGGAGAGATAGAAACATTAATGATGAGAGATAATCATTAATTGGCTGCCTCCTGCACATCCCTACTGGGATTGAGCCTGCATCTTGGGCATGTGCCCCAACTGGGAATCGAACCAGTGAATGCTTGGTTCATAGGTAAATGCTCAATTCATTGAGCCACGCTGGTGGGCAGTACTAAATTCCTTTTATGGCCAAATAATATTCCAATGTATGGATAGGCCATATTTTATTTATCTGTTCACCTGTTGATCTATCTTTGAAATGCTTTTACCCTTTAGCTATTGTGAGTAGAACTGCTATGAACAAGTTATTATTTGGATGTTTGCTTTTAGTTCTTTGGGTATATGCCCAGAGTGGAATTGCTTACTTTATTGAGGAAGCTTTAAACTGTCTTTCACAATAGCTGCACCATTTACAGCAATGTTAGAGTGTTCAGTTTCTCTGCACTTTGCTAACAACACTTGTCTGTTTTCTTGTGTTTTTGAATTATGGCCATCCTGATGGGTGTAAAGTGGTATCTCATGGTGTTAGTTTTCATTTCCTTAATGACTAATGATGCTGAGCATCTCTTCATGTGCTAGTTGGTCATTTGTATATTGTCTTTGGAGAAATGTCTATTCCAGTACTTTGTCATTTTATTTTATTTTATTTTATTTATTTATTCATTTATTTTCAAGTTAAACTCATTTATTCGCTGTCAGGCAGTTTTATTTTTATTTTATTATTATTATTATTTTTAATCTTTATTGTTCAGTTTATTAATTACATTGTTCCCTTTTTTTCCCCACCCTATAGTTCCCCTCCACCTGGTACCCATCCCACCCTCCACCCTCACCCCCCTCCACTGTCCTCTCCCATAGTTGCATGATTTTTGTCCAGTCTCTTGCTGCACTTCCCACACCCCCTTTCACCCCAAGAGTTGTCAGTCCATTCCCTCTCTTTGTCCGTGATTCTGTTACATTCACCAGTTTATCCTGTTCATCAGCTTATTAATTCACTTGATTTTTAGATTCATTTGTTGATAGATGTGTATTTGTTCTTCCTAATTTACACTTTTATCTTTTTCTTCTTCCTCTTCTTAAAGAATATCTTTCAGCATTTCATATAGTATTGGTTTGGTGGTGATGAACTCCTTTAGCTTTTTCTTATCTGCGAAGCACTTTATCTGACCTTCAATTCTGCATGATAGCTTTGCTGGATAGAGTAATGTTGGTTGTAGATTCTTGCTGTTCATCACTTTGAATATTTCTTGCCACTCCCATCTGGCCTGCATCGTTTCTGTTGAGAAATCCGCTGACAATCGTATGGGTGCTCCCTTATAGGTAACCATCTGTTTTTCTCTTGCTGCTTTTAATATTCTCTCTTTGTCTTTTGCTCTTGGCATTTTAATTATGACGTGCCTTGGTGTGGTCCTCTTAGGGTTCCTATATATTGGGGTTCGGTGCGCTTCTTGGACTCCTAAGTCAATTTCTTTCACCAGGTGTGGGAAGTTTTCGGTCACTATTTCTTCAAATAGGTTTTCATTGTCTTGGTCTCTCTCTTTTTCTGGCACCCCTATAATTCGGATGTTGGTATGCTTGAGGTTGTCCCAGAGGCCCCTTACACTATCTTCAATTTTTTGGATTCTTTTGGTTTCTTGCTTTTTCAGCTGGGTGGATTTTCCCTCTTTATATTTCAAATCTTTAACTTGGTTCTTGGGGTGCTCCAGAGCACTTTTAGGTCTTTGTATAATATTTTTTATTTCAGTCAGTGTATGCTTAATTTCTGGTTGGTCCTTTTTTATATCCTTGAGAGTCTCCTTTGTATCCTTGAGGGTCTCCTTCATTTCCTTGTAGGACTCGTTCATTTCCAGGTTGGTCTTGATTATTTCCTTGCAGGTCTCGTTCATATCCTTGAGGGTCTCGTTCATTTCCTTGCTGGTCTTGCTTATTTCCTTATAGGTATCGACCTTTTGTAGGAGCCTCTTGAGAAGCCCTATAACCGTGGTTCTGAATTCCATGTCCAGTCGTTTTTTTCCCTCCATTTCTTTCACATCTGATTTCTTTCCATGTCTCTGCATGGTGGCTGCTTCCCTGAGTTGGTCAATTAGCTTTGTGTGGTAGACTTCCTACAAGGGATAGTGGGTCAGCCTCCCCAGTTACCTGAGGTGGATATGGGTTGTACAGTCTTGCTGAAGATAAGCTCAGGTTAATTGTTGTTAGCACTTGGAGGGGTTGACCTCCAGGCCAATTGTCTGTGAAGCTCAGCTGTGCTCAGGTTGGGTGGGCGGAGTCTCCGGGCCAAGCAGACAGCGTTAGCTCCGCCCCTATGCGGCCCCAGGGACTCTGTGCTGGGGGCAATGGCTGCCAGCACCTCTGAGAGAGAGCCGCTGCTGCCGAGCTCCACCGGCTGCCGGGGAATTCAGACTCTCCCCAAATGAGTCTGCACACCCAATGTCTCACCCAGGGCCGTAAAACAAAGCAGTCTGACGGTTTCCCGAATGAGATAGCAAGTCGCAGAGCGCTCTCTTACTTGGTCACGCAGCTGCGCTGTTCCCAAGTTCACTCGCAAGCTCCCTTCTCCACAAGCTGGCAGACCTCTGCAGCACTTGAGCTTTGGCGTGCCCTCCCACTGTCCAGTTTTCAACCCCGTATGATAGTGGGTTCCCTGGACTTCGCCCAAAGCTGGAGAATCAGTCCAGCGGGACGACTTTGTTTCCCCGTTCGAGAAAACTGGCTGGTTTTCAGCTGCCTGCCCTATCCACTGACACTCGTGCTCCAAACCTCTCTCTGCGCGTCTTTTCAACGCTGTCCGCCGCTGCTCCTCCGAGTCACAGTGTCTTATCTTCACTTTTATTTGTGGAATTTTCACTCGGCTAGCTTTCTGGTGATTCTGGAAGGTGTTTGTTCTTTCATTAAGTTGTAGTTTTTAAATTGCTGTGTATGACGGCAAGATAGGTGTTTTAGCTATGCCGCCATCTTCGTTCTCCCCCTGTCCATTTATTTTAAAATATATTTTTATTGATTTCAGAGAGGGAGAGGGAAATAGAAACATCAGTAGTGAGAGAGAATCACCAATCGGCTGCCTCCTGCATGCCCTTCAATGGAGGATCGAGCATGCAATCCAGGCTTATGAACCAGGAATTGAACTGTGATCTCCTGGTTCATAGTTTGACACTGAGCCACTGAGCCACACCAATCAGACACGTTACTGCACCTTTAAATATAAAAGGGTGCAAATCCAGAAACACTCCAGTTTAAGACTCAGTGAGTTAATGACAATAGGGTGATACCTGTTGTGTGCTGGTCCTGCACTGTACACCATGTAGAGTGGTCTGACTTCACCTTCATGATGCTTGACCATCAATCGCCGTGAGGTAGCTGAGGCTCCCAGCAACCCCAGCTCACATAACTGGGGAATGGTGGAGTGTGGTGCTGTTCCTGTGCCTAATGCAGCCATGCAGGTGACTGAGGAAGGCAGTAGGGTGGATAGTACTTGGAGATATTGGGGAAACAGAGGCATTGTGTCACAGGATATCATTCAGCTGTGTACAAAGCACGTGCAGGGAAAGGAAGACAAAGGAAGTGTGCAAACTGATCTCGGGGATTGTGTTGGGTGCAATTTAGATTTATTTATATTTTCCTTCATTTTCTAAAATGAGCATTATTATTTTATACAAAAATACAAGCATGGCATGCTACCCTTGAAGTTGGTAAGAGTGGCATGGTGACATGATGGGTTAGAATGCTGTGCTCTAGAAAGCAGAAGATGGAGAAGATTCTGCCTCAGTCTCCTCTCTCGTATGTCCTAAAACACAGTTGGAACAGTTTTAACTGTTGGATCAAAACAGATTAAATTTAAGGAACCAGATATACAAAAGGGCATGTCTTGTAAAAACATAGAATTTAAATTTCAATGCTTCCTAATAAATGTATACATTTTGTGGAACATCTTAGCTATGTTTTCCTTTGCCTCAATTTTTAACTCCTGTGTTGAAAATAAATCTAAACAGAGAGTTCAAGGACTTGACATAAATTAGCCTGACACTGAAATGATTTTTAAAAAAGTCCTCACCAAGTATATCCTTAGAGAGAAGAAGGCGAGAGGGCATTGATGTGAGAGAGAAACATCCATCAGTTGCTCCCTGTACATGACTGGGGATCGAAACCTGAAACCCAGCCACCTGGCCAGGCAACACTGAAACTATTTGATGTATGAAACATCAGTTTCTTAGATATGTTCATAATTATGACAGAGTACACTTGAATAAATTAAGTAGAAATAGGCTATAAAGGAACAAAATAAAATAATATATTGTTTGGGAAAGCAGCTTATTAAATAATTTGTGTGTTTTATTGCCCATTTTTCTTTAATACTCTGAAAACACACTGGAAGGATCTTATTTCAGGTTGTAGTAGTGGGTGTTAGCAGTGGCTGGACTCTTCGAATGTTCTCAAGTAATCTCCATTCAGTATGCATAGTGACCTGGCCTCGGACTGTTTAACAAGGAACTTTATTTCCACCTGATGTTAGAAAACAGCAGGAAACAGTGGACCGAGCATGTGCCCAGGGAGGAGAATAGTGATGGTTATGATCTTGCTGTGCATTTATTTCTGCAGTGTTTGGTTGGATATGAGTGTTTCCTGCTCTATACAGCACTCCCTGGGGTGAGTGGAGCAGACCCGGAAACTGGAGTGTAAGAGAGGGACTGCTTTCAGCTCAAGCAGTTGCAGTTTCAGGCCTACATTCCAGCCTTGGTGTGTTTCATTCACTTCTGAGTTACCAGAGCATCCTGTCTGTACCTCTGTAATGGAAATTTCCTAATTTACACAAAAGTAGGGAGAGGAGTTGGATTAATCACCCAGTCTAAACAGTCGTCAGCACGTTGTGTCTTTCTTGTTTCATCTGTCCCCACCTCCCAACCCTATTTTTTTTCTGTTATTTAAAGCAAATTGTTATGGTACTTTTTACTTTGTAAAAGAATCTCTTTACCCGCTTGCAGTTTCCTTAAAGGTCAAGGGTCCCTGTCTCTTTCATCATCATATTCCCAGCAGTGCTAGCATTTAAGTATTCAATAAATATTTGTTGAAACAAAGAGTGCATTTCATTCCACCATTCATAAGGAGGTGGATTTTCCTGTGTATCTTTTGATGCCTTAACTGAACCACTGCATGTGTTGTGTGTATTTGAGATGTCCCACTTGCTGCTGGTGACTCAGTTGGCCCACTTCCTGTGTAGAGAACTTGGGTTGTGCCTTGATACATGCACACTTATCAATACATTCACCCCAGAAAAGTGGGAAGAGTTATGACTATACTTATTCTTGCTTACTGGTAACTTGTAAAAACAAAACAACAACAACAACAATCTTTCCTCAAGCACATATTTCTTTTTTTCACTTGATAATGAATCTTAGAATTGAAATCAGACAGACCTGGTTTTGAGCCCGACCTCTGTCCCTTCCCTATTGATATAGGTTCTCTCTGATCCTCAGTTTCTTCATAAGTGAAATGGGGTGGTAACTGTTCACAGGGTGGTGAAGATTAAATGAAACGCTGATGATAACTCAGTGCCTGGGATAGAGCAGACGCTACACAAATACTGACCCTGTCTTGCATCCCCTTACCCATATTTCTGTGAAATGGGGATGTTTACCATACCTCCCTTAGGATGGTGTGTAGATAAAGTGGGGTCATCTGTGGAAAGCTCCTAAACCCTGGAACACTAGCATTAGTGATCAGAGTGGCCACAGATGGCGATCCAACTGAGCTAGCTCAGTCTACTCACCTTTATTAGAGAGGGATGCATTTAGCAGATCGATGACATCAGTAGGACCCAGTTTGTTTCTGCCTTACTACCAGCATTAGACTGCTGCTTGCTACCTCATGATCTCATCATGGCTGCTGCAGCTCTATTCACAGTGACTACATTCAAGGCAAGAAAGAAGGGAGTTGAAGCCACGTGTGTTCCCAAATATTAATGAAGCAACTCTCCTATGCAGGATTTCTGTTTAGGTCTGTTTGACCAAGACTGAGTCATGTGGCCAGAACTGAGGCAGTGTGATGATTGACAACATTTGGTACAAACAGTCCACTTAGAATTGAGACCATGTTAGCAAAGGGGGGAGGGAGATGGTAAAAGAAGTGCCCTCAGATGTAGGGAAAGAGGCTGTGGACTCCAAATGAAGGGCAGATGTGAGAGCAGCCCTTTTGGGGATTTGGGGATTACACTTCGGGCCACTTTTAGGCTCTTCTGCTTGTCCTTCATTATATAGTGGGGACAGGAATGAGGCCTTTCTCTTCCTCTCAGTGGAACCTCTAATGACATAGGGGCTTTGGGATATGGTAGCTCTAGTCTTGGTGGCACTGCATTGAAGGAGGCAAACCATTGGGAAAAGGGAAATTATGATCTCTTGATTAGTAAGAAAAGAAAGGCAGTCCTTTTTTGGGATTTTGTTTTAATTTCTATTTATTGATTTAATTTTAATTATTTAATTTTTATTTACTGATTTAAACATCGATTTGTTGTTCTACCCATTCATGCATTCACTAGATGATCCCCTTTTGTGCCCCAACTGGGCATCAAACCCATCTGGATGACATTTTAATTAACTGAGCTACCTGGCCAGGGCAAGGCAGTCCTTTTTCTATGAGTTACTATTTTTGGGTCTTTAAGAAAAACCTAATGTGGGGTGCTTTTGAATCAGATTGGCAGCATCTAATATAGAACCTGGATCTGCAAAGTTGAGAGGAATTCTCCAGCAGAGCAGTTACCCAGGTGTCTCTCTTGCTGGTTGTTGGTGCCATGCAGATACAAATGTGTGCAGCATTTGGTGTGGCCATTTTGTGTGCAGACGTCCTCAGCTTCTGATAGGCTGTGATAAGACCAGATGGTAGGTAGGTTGTCAGTAAGTTGCAGGTAGTTCGGAATCAGAATGAACTAGTGCAGTGGTCGGCAAACTGTGACTCATGAGCCACATGCAGCTCTTTCGCCCCTTGACTGTCTTTCTTCCACAAAATACCATGGCCTGGGCAAGTCCATTTTGAAGAAGTGGCATTAGAAGTTAAGTTTAAAAATTTGGCTCTCAAAAGAAATTTCAATTGTTGTACTGTTGATATTTGCCTCTGTTGACTAATGAGTTTGCTGATCACTGAACTAGTGGTTGGTGTTTTGAATAGGTAAAGGAATTTACCTTTGCCTAATTGAATTAGATATATGAGTAGACTTTTATGCTGGTTTCGTTTTGCCAACAATATTTTTGGTCTGGTTGTGCAGGTCTTCCATTTACTGTCCGTGTGGCCTTGCATGAGTTAATTCTTCTGTTTCCTAATATGTAAAATGAGAATCTCCAGAGCTGGTATGAGGATTAAAAGGTAAAAATGGCTCATCTGTATGTAATAAATATGATGAGTATTTAATGTTTAAAATAATCTGTAATTCTTTGACTATGTTGTACATGCTTTATGCTTTTTGAACAGATTATTTTTTTTGTTGTTTCCTAAAAATGAATTATGGTGTTCATAAATTATAAACCATAGAAGAAGTTTGAAATAAGAGTAAGGAGGCCTGACATTTCTTTTGTGGTCTGTTATGAGCTATTTGATCTTGAACATTTTATTCAATATCTTAGTAACCAGTTTTCTTATTTGTGAATTGGAATATTAATGTCTGTTTCATAGATCGTAAGTGTTCTATTAAGAAGGCAAATAGATATGAAGATGCTCATGAAAAGTGCTCTGAACACTTAAGGTAGTAAGTTTTTCTAGCTTCTTTCATTGAAACATTTTAATAATCCTTTTGTATATTAATGTTTTGTCCTGCTTTTTTTGAACTTGGTGAATTTGGATGGTATTATCTAACATAGTTAGATCCATGCCGTGTTTTTTTTTGTTGTTGTTGAAGGACTAAAAAAGTTTAAGGACAAGTAAATGATGGAAGTGAACATTTACTTAAATCTTCACTTCTTTAATTTTATCCCCATTTCCCCTTCTATTACCTGGCCTGCCTGCAGCCTCTGTCTCCTGCTTTAAGCAGGTAGTGGTCAGGAAAATGTGGAAATTCTCACACTTGCGTGCATGAGTCACTGATAGCATTAGCAAAGCTCTGCCTGGAGTTGTACTTTTATCCTTTTATTGATTAACTTTGTTTTTTCTTTTTTTTTCTTAAACAACAGACAAGATAAAGTTAAATTGTGATGTATATAAATACGCTGTACACACATGCACCCACACACCCTAGAGCACTAGGATGTCATCCTCAGGGCTCATTTTTGTCAGGCCCGTGATTCTACATCTTTTAGTCACCATTCTGCTGACTCCAGGTCATGCCTTCTGCCAATTTTCCTTGTAATAGTTTCTTTTTCTTTGTTAGTGTTGTTTTCGCAGAGGTTTTTTGAATATTCTGGATGCTGGCTCTCACATATCTTCTCCCAGAAAATGGCTTCTCTTTTCTTTTCTTTTCTTTTCTTTTTTTTTTTTGTTAAGGTTCTGATGAGCAGAATTTCTCATTTGGAATATAGTTGGCTTTAGTAGTCTTTTAGTATAGTATTTTTAAAAATCCTGTTTAAGAAGCTTTTTCTAGTCCCAAAGCCCATAAAGAAATTCTCCGATATCATTTGCTGAAACTTTTAAGGTTTTGCCTTTTGCATTGGATCTGTAGTCTGTCTGGAAGTGACTTTTGTCTATGGTGTGTAAGGGAAGGGACCATTGTGTTTTGTCCTTCAGTAGCCCATGTTTCAACCTCATTCACTGACTTGTCTCTTTGCTCCTCTACCCTGTGATGCTCCTGCTGTCACACTTATCAGTTTAATCTCCTAATTCTACTTTTAGTAATTTGCTCTAAGGAATAGCCCAAGACAGTGTATGCATTTCGTTATAACAGTATTCTTTGAAGCATTTTTTAAATAAAATATATTTTATTGATTTTTTACAGTGCAGAAGGGAGAGGGATAGAAAGTCAGAAACATCGATGAGAGAGAAACATCGATCAGCTGCCTCTTGCACGCCCCCTACTGGGGATGTGCCCGCAGCCAAGGTACATGCCCTTGACCGGAATCAAACCCGGGACCCTTCAGTCCACAGTCCGACGCTCTACCCACTGAGCCAAACTGGTCTCAGCCTTTGAAGCATTTTTGATGGTGCTGAGCGGGAAGTATTCTAAATGTTCTAGCAGTGGAGTGAGACACATCTGTACTCGATAGCTGTTAAAATATGTTTACTAATATGAAAGAGTGCTGACATTATAGCATGACAGAAAAAATAGGAAGTTCAAGTACGGTATGTACAGTCTGATTCCACGCTTATAAATAGTTAACGTGCATGTTAAAAAAAAACACAGCCCTTTCATTGCACTTTGATCGGCTTCTCCCTGGCCAGTCCTCCTCTGACTTCTCCCATTGCCAATCTATTTGACATCTACGAGGTCTTCCCAGTGCTCTCTCATCTGCTCCCTGGTTTTCGGCTCCCTCTTCTATATTTTGGATTCCCGCCTCCTCTCTGCACCATTGTTGCTATCCTGGGGTTCTTGGTTGGGCCCCTGGACTTCCTCTCATTCCATTCCTTATCCATAAGGGACTGCCTTGAGGCTTCTCTCCCATTAAACTTTCTCTTATACTCCCCACCATATATCTGCAGCTGGCTCTTCACTCAGCCAGCCCAGCATTCTCAAGGCCCTTAGACTAGATGTCCAGAAGAAAGCCCACATCCTCCCCATGAGGACCCTTGGAGTCATCCTGGTTTTCTGTCCTGCCTCCTTGCCTCTGTCTATGGTGGGTCTTCTTCCCTAACATGCATGTCTGTGTCATGTCTCTTCCTCCCAGGAGCTCCTTGCTGGCTGGTCTTTTACAAGAGTTTCTGTAGTATTCTTCCTGCCTCTAGGTTTTACGCCTTCCCTCTTTGCTTCACACTGTGGCCAGAATCATCATTCAAAAGTGTATATGTGCCAGGGAGACACTACCCCTTGACCTGTGGCTCACAGGCATGGCTGTCAGTGATCTAGGCCTGTCCCTCCCTTCCTGGCCCTGGTCCCTATCTTCCTGACCCTCTCAGGCTCTGTGCAGCAAGTGCGGGGACTGTGGTGGGAGTGAAGGACTGATGAGGAGGGGCTCCCACTTCCTTACCAGAGAGGGGCATCCTCACCCTGTGACTGGGCACATGCAGCCCCTTGGAGACAGAGGAAGTCTGGTGGGCAGAGGTGGGTTTCACAGGGGCTCACCGGGCCTCTTTTCACATTTCCCTGCTTCCTGGTTGAAGCCTTTTTTAAGGACATTTTCAGAGCTGCCTTCCTTAATTCTTTCTTTGTTTCTGAGCTTCCCCTGCAGCAGGTGACTAGGCAGTCTCGCCTGTGGCCAGGCGTATGTCTGTTTGGGCAGTGGGTGGCTTAGGCTCAGGCTGAGTGCTCTGCTGGGTTTCACTCTGGAGTCCAGCTGGGATTTGCTTCCTTCTCTGTCTGGATGTGGGCCAGTGCGCACATTCTCACTTGCTACTCCATCTGATTTTCAGTGTCTGTGTGTGTACTTGCTCGTCTCTGGTGGTAACGAGAGTGTCCTGTATTGCTTGTAGGACAGAGTCGACCCTCTTGTTTGTGCAAAGAATGTGACAGGATGATTCTGAGAGCTTGGCTGCCCAACATACCCTGAGCCAGCTACACTTGAGATCTGGGTGTTTGGCTCTGGCTCTTTGCTCTGTGGGGTGTAAGGAGGAGCCCTGCTAGCCCCACAGTTTCCTGTGGGTGCTCCTTACAGGCTGCCTGATGCAAAACATAGCAGATTATTCAGAGGTGTTATTTTCTTGACCACATTGGTTCGTTGCTTTTGACCGAGTGTTTAAAAATACTCTGCAACACATCTGTAGTATTCACAAGCAGTGAATCAGGAGAAGAAATGTAGTTTCTGAGAAAGCTTCAAAAAAATACTGACTTTATCTCTTCCCGAGCCTTTTCCGCTGAAACCCACCAGTCTTTCTGAGCACTCTTGTTCTATAAATAGAACAGCAGCTCTCCTTGGGTAGCCCACGATCAGTTCTCATCCGCTCTCTGAAAGATATGTGTGTGTGTATATGTGTGTGTGTTGGGTTGTGTTTTAATTTTGCTTTTCTTATGTGTGTTATGTGTAGCAGAAGATGCAAGAAAAAATACTCGAGTGTTTATCCTTTAAAATAACTCAGAACTTTTCTGGGTCTGTGCTTGTTTTATTTTGTGTGTGTGTTTAATTTGCATTTAAAAAAGAGATGGAAAAGATTCCTTTCCCTGCGGAGGTAAGGAAAACTCGAGGGTGAGGAGAAGCGCTTGCACCTGTAAGCAAGTCCTGTGGGGTCAAGAGGAAAGGCTCTCTTGCTGTGGGATGTAGGCGTCTGAGGTTCTGTTACTGTACACACTAGCTGGTCTGTGTCTTTGAAGAGCACATTGAAATGAGCGTCGCCATGAAAAGAAGGGGTCTGCAAACAAGGTCAGGAAATAGCCTGGGATTGGAGGTTGGGCTGTCACTCGGTCGGGATTCTGTCTGGTTCTGGTATAGCATATGTTCCCGCACTTCCACAAAGCCAGGCCTTTGTTCAGTTAAGGATGGAGGTTTCACAGTCTGACTAGTTGGTGTGTCTCTCCTCTTGACCCCTGGGTGATGTTGTTTTTCTCTCTTGTGCAATTACCTGGGGGAGCAGGTGGTGACCTTCTTACAAGTAAAGATGCAGGTGGGTATGTATACATAACACAGTGAATAGGTAGATTCCTCAGTAGATTTTCTCCTGGGTTGGTTCTCTTGGGACTTGAGAGCAGCTTCCATCATACCTGGCCTGTAGTTGTGAGCTGGCATGTGCCCAGGAAGCTCACAGAAGAGACATCCTGTAGCGGCATAGGAGAAGAGCATGCTGTCTGCATTCCTAGGACACCTTGGACTGCTGTGCTGCTTAGGTGGGGGTTCTGCTGCACAGCCAGGTGGTTAGTGGTGTGTGTGGGACAGGGGCTTTCTTCAGTGTCATCCTCGGGGGGCAGGTGACACTGCAGCCTGAGTTCTGTTCCCTCTCTGGTGAGGAGTAGGCCGATGGAGGGACCAGACGACCAGTGCTCTGCTCTTGCCTTCTAATGTATTTGGGTGACGGGAAGTTTCTATGTCTGGTTTCTTATGTCATCTGAGGTGGCCCCAGATACCCAGATGCTTCTTACAGATACTTTTTAAAAAGTTACTTAAAGTTACTATGAGATTGTGTGATTAAACAAAAGCTTATTTGAACCAATATTCTTGTCATTTAACAGAATATTTGTACATTTTGCCTCCATTCTGTGATGAGACTATGTGGAATGGACATTTCTGTTAGGTGGGGTAAACCATACCCTGCAAATGCTGAGAGCCAGGCTCTTGTTCATGCATCTTGTTGATTAGTTTTGACTTGGGTTAGTGGCTCCTAGTGGTTCCATGTGTCAATGACCCAGTAGACTCTGGAGCATTTAACTTCTAAGTGATCCGCTGGGCTCTCTCAGCCCACGAGGTGTCCAGGCCATGGGATACCATGTGAGGGGAACAGCTCCAGGATAAGCCATGCCCGATCTTAGCTTTCATTGAGACGAGGTGAGTAGACTGCTCTCTAGCTCTTGATTCTCTTAACAGAACTCCTGTTTTGTTGTGGTCTCCTCAGATTTACAGGATGAGATAAATTTTATTGACTTTGGCTATCCACTTATCTCTCACAGTATGGGCAGACGCATGTGCCTGGTCTGTGAATATGGGTAAAGGCTGAATGGGGTGCAGGCCTGGAGCTGCACTGAACCCCACAGCAACCTACGTTGACAGTTTTGGCATCAGGATCCTGAGAAATGGCAGGGGGCCAAAGAGCATGGAGACAAGGCCAAGAATAACTAAAAAAAATACCAAATGCTGAATTTGGAGAATGCACTGGTCGAGGCTGTTTGCTGTGGTCCTTCTAACCTTCTGTCCATTTTTGCTGTTCCCCAGGCATATCCAGGGCACACCTTGGGCCTCTGAAACCCCCACTGCTTAGGCATGCCATCGCCCCACAGAGAATTGTGTTAGCCCTCCCCCAGCAGTGCGCTCGGCCTGTCCATAGGTCAAGGTCTGGGGAGAGTGTGAGAAATATTTCTGTTAGGCTGTCAGCAGTTAGAGACGCGCATGTACCAGGCCGTCAGTGTGCAGCTTGGGTGGAGGAGTGCAGTGGTGCTGTGAAAACGTGTGCTCATGAGTTCGTTTCTGTGCTTTCAGACCATCATCAAAGAGGGGATGCTGACCAAACAGAACAATTCATTCCAACGATCCAAAAGGAGATACTTCAAGCTGCGAGGCCGAACACTGTACTATGCAAAGACTGCAAAGGTAAGGAGAAGTACTGGAAACTCCATGGGAGGAAATATCGGGGACCTGCAGGTGCTGGGTCCTCATCTGGGAAGAGATCTTCTATTTTCAGTGCTGTTTTTTTGTAGAGAAAATACTCCAGGGTGCTAGATTCTATTTGTTTCTATGGAGATCTAGGTGCTTATAAACATTGATTTTTATTTATTTTATGTTGTGTGTCACCAATGGGGAAAGAGAAATGTCACAGAAATAACCATATTATAGCTGAATATCTTTCCTGCAGAAAGATTATGAGTCACAGACTTATAGATCTCTTGTGGATGAGAGTGTATTTTTAAAAAATACTTTATTGAGGTATAATTGGCATACAAAAAGCCATAGATTTTTTTTTTAATGTATACATTTTGAGGAGTTTGGAGATAAGTATACACCTATGGAACTAACACAAAGTATTTTTGAAATGTACCGGGCTTGTTGGCATGTGAACAGCAGTTCCTTATCCCCGGGCTCTCTAACAAGGATACTTACTGCTGGGTGCCATCTTGCACGTAAGACTGAAAGCTGGAATCACTGGGCAGGTGCTGAGAAAGAGGACACACTGAGAGTCACTCAGTTACTGCCATGTTTAAATAAATGTGATCTTACACTTTTCACATATTTGTGTGTTTATAAAACTAGTTTTTGGTATTCTGAGCACTAGCATTTTTGTATCATGATGCTGTCAATACTGATATTTTGGTATTAAGAGAAATTTGGAATCTGAATCATTTGCATTTTGACATGTATCCTTAGTTAGTGCAATAAAATTTGAAACTGAACAGAGCACCTTGTTTATAAAGGGTTCTGACCATGTCCCTCATTTTTAAAAAACCTTATAGTTATTTTAGTTTTATGGGCGTTAGGGGTTGGGGAGAGGTTATTTAAAAGGCCAAGTCTCTCTTCTGAGTTGTTATTTCCTCCAGGGGTTTCCTATGGAGTCCTTGTAGAGAGGCCAGTAAGTTTAACAGGAGGTGGGGAATGAGATGGTAGGTTTGGGGGTAGAGGAGAGGAAAATGGGGCCTGTTCTCAGGCCTAGATTCCATTGCTTCTTCTGGAGTCTGTCTCTCTCCAGGACTAGATAACTTTCTACTTTGCTTCCTCATTTTCTTCCTGCCCAATGTCTTCTCTTTGGGCCAATCTCTCTTCCACTAGAATAATTTATTTTAGTGGGACCTTTCTTCCAAATGTGCTTCCTGGAGAAGCTAGAGCCAGAAGGATAGAGGATCCTCAATCCAGACTCCTGCTGTCTCAGGTAGATCCTGTCTGAGGTCATATTTCCCATTTAAAATGAAATGCTGATATTACAGAAAATAAATACAGAATCACATTATTATCATTATTTTTCCTATTAATGTAATCACTAGTGAACTCCCTTTAAAAAAAAAATCATGGAGCCATGTGTGTGGCTAGATGGGGAGATGTTGTCAGTAATTAATTAGGCAACAAGCTTCCAATTTCAGGGTCCTTGGCATCTATGGAGGGTTGACTGGGATTGAGGAGAGTGGTGGGCAGCATTGGGCCAGGGCTTAGGAGCGTGCCCACCTCAGAGGTGCCTTAGCTTCATGCTGACTGTGGTCCCTGTGTCTCTCCAGTCGATCATATTTGATGAAGTAGACCTGACAGATGCCAGTGTGGCTGAATCCAGCACCAAAAATGTCAACAACAGTTTTACGGTAAGACTCTGGACATATATCTTTCTTAATTCTTCACCATATCTGATTTTCCTTTTTAATTTGAACAAATGTGTGAACAGTTCAGACTTTTTCATCTTTTTCACTCTGATGGGAATGATTCCTGGTAAATATTGAATTTAAGCCTTAAAATAATACTGTAGTTGGTGAATAACTGAGAATTTGGCACTTGTAAGAACAAAATAATAAGAGCTTGGTCCAAATGACAATTTTTAACATGTTATAGTTTACATTTCTCTAACAGTTTTACATAGAAGTTTGTTTTTCATGATTGTAGAAGATTTGGAAAATACAGGCAAGTATGTTGAAGCAATGAAAAAATAGGCAAAATTAGGCCACCTCAAAACAGAATGTTGATATTTTGGTTTCTTTTTCTTTTTTTAAATTTTTAACTGCCCCTCCCTCCCATTTATAAAGTTTTGTGCATTCTGCAAAAGTTCTAAGTGCATAAAATCATGTGACCTCCCCCCTCAGACAAAGGTAGCAACTGTGCACTTTGGAGTGTTTATCTTTATTTCTAAACTAGAGGCCCGAAGCATGAAATTTGTGCAAGAATAGGCTGCCCCACCCTCTGCCCACTGGTTGTTCTGGAAGGTCGTTCTGCCATCTGGTCTAATTAGCACATCAGCTCTTTATTATAACAGGATATATGTGTCTTCACCCACATCCACCATGAGATCATAGCGATCTTTTTGTATTTACATTTTTTTCTCTTTACAATTTATGGTTATTATTTCTCTGTGTTAATTGATCTGCATGTTTATCATATTTTTTAATGGCTATATAGCACTTCTTGTATGACTTTCCAATTTTGGCTTCAGGAGTTGACTTTAGAACTTGTAAGTTATGACTCCAATATTAGGAATGGAGTATTTAAAAATAGTTTTCTTGGTATTATTAAGCTATCTCATTTAGATATAAAGTATGCTTCCTATTTTCTTTTCAATTCTTTGATAATAGTCAAGGTGGGTAATTTTTGTCATGTTTAGGATCTGATATTTTGGGTTAGTGTTAGTTTCAGATACTTCCAGGTTTTGTTTTTATCTTATTTTTAATTATTGATTTGATTGATTGTTAATACAAGTGGGATTTTCCTCTCTCCATTTAAATTTCTACTTTGTGATGATGTAACTAACTGTTCTTGGTTTTGCTTCATGGCTTATTGAATTAGCCTTTCCTGATGGTTTCTCTTATCTTATGTTTTATTTTACTTGGAATATTTTTAGCCTTTTCTCCATGAATTTTATGGTTTAGTTAGTGTCTGGGAGAGACATCTAAAACAATGTAAATGATTATTCTTTGGTATGTGGCTTTAGAGTTTTTAATTTAATAAGAAAAGGTGTTCTCATTGGAGCATTTTGAGCATTAATTTAGGTGACCAATTGGGTTTTAGTATTTGTACATTTCCTAACAATAAATGTTTCTTGGTAATGTTGAACCTTACAACCAAATTTTCGATTTAGGATTTTCTGTCCATATGTGTGCTTTTCTTTGGTGTGGGAAGGTAGCCTTTGTTGTGTTTTGATTTCAGAGTTAAAATAAGTGCATAAATTTCATTTAGTAACTTTTTTTGATTTTATGTGTTCTCGAACACTTAAAAAAATCTTTATTGTTGAAAGTATTATAAATATTCCCATCCCCTTCTTTCCCTCTTTGCCCCCTTCCAACTAGTTTCCGTCCTGCCCCAGGCTTTCAACACCCTGTTGTTTATATCCGTAGATAATGCATATATGCATTTAAGTTCTTCCCTCCTCATCCACTCCCTCCTTCCCTCAGAGATTTGTCAGTCTGTTCCATGTTTCCATACCTCTGGTTCTATTTTATTCATCAGTTTATTTTGTTCACTAGATTCCTTGTTCATTTATTTTGATTTTTAGATTCAATTGTTGATAGATATGTGTTTATAGCCATTTTATTGTTCATATTTTATATCTTTTGTTTTCTTCTTACTAATTGCTTTTCTCTTGCTGCTTTTAATGTTCTCTCTTTGTCTTTAATCGTTGGCATTTTAATTATGATGTGTCTTGGTAGGGGCCTCTTTGGGTTTCTCTTGTTAGGGACTCTCTGTGCTTCCTGGACTTGGAAATCAGGTAGGAAAAGTTTTCTGTCATTTTGTCTTTAAATAGGTTTTCAGTATCTTGCTCCCTTCTCCTTCTGGCACCTCCATAATGCAAATGTTGGTGTAGTTGAAGTTGTCCCAGAGGCTCCTTATAATTTGTTCATATATTTTTAAAAATATATATGTATATTAATTTCAGAGAGGAAGAGATGGAGAGAGAGAGAGAAACATCAAAGATGAGAGAGAATCATTGATTGGTTGCCTTCTGAATGCCCCACATGGGTTATCGAGCCTGCATTCTGGGCATGTGCCTTAACTGGAATGAATCTAACCATGATCTTCTGGTTCATAGGGTGACACTCAACTACTGAGCCATGCTGGCCAAGCTATCTTCATATTTTTTTCTTTTTGCTCTTCTGATTGGGTGTTTTTTGTTTCCTCATATTCCAAGTCGTCGATTTGATTCTCAGAATCCTCTACTGTTGAATCCCCGGAAATTATTCTTTATTTCAGTTAGTGTGTATGCTTAATTTCTGACGGGTCCTTTTTCATGTCTTTGATTTTTCCACTAAGGTTCTTGTAATTCTCACTAAGATCTTTGAAATTCTCATGAAGACCCTTCAAACTCTTATTAAGTTCCTTGAGCAGTTTTATAACCATTGTTTTTAACTCTTTAGTAGTTTACTTTCTTCCATTTCATTTAGTTCTTTTTCTGGAGATTTCTTCTGTTCTTTCATTTGTGAATGTTTCTTTATCTCTGCATTTTGGTTGCTTCCCTGTGTTTGTTTTTTCTACATATTAGGTAGAGCTGCTGTCTCTCCTGGAATTGGTAGAGTGACCTTGTGTAGTAGGTGTCCTATAGGGCCCATTGTCCTATACTGGCTCAGACTCCCCAGTCACTTGAGCTGGCACTCCAGGTGCATTCCTATGTGTGTTGTGTGCACTGTCTTGTAGTTGAGCCTTGGTTGCTGTTGGCATCACTGGAAGGAATTGACCTTCAGGCCAAGTGGCTGTGAGGACCAGCTAAGACTACAGTGGAAGAGCTGCTGTGCAGGAGCCATCAATATGGAGCAGGACTTGCTTCAGTGGAGCTTAAGGTGCTCACAAAGTCTGCCCCTTGAGTGTGTTGCTTATGGATGTGTAAAGTTGTAATTTGGTATGATCTGAAGCTGTCCACCTGGTGCACTTGCTCTGGGGCCTCCTGGGAGGTGCAAAGTCAGTCACTGCCTAGGGCCACCTGCCAGGAGCTACTGAAAGATCTGTATATGGGTGCTACTTATATTGGGCTTGGAAGTGCACAGGGGAGGCCAAGCTGTCTTGGGCCTCTTAGTGATAGGTATGTGTCATGCTGACTCCAGCTGCTGCTTGTTTGAGAGATTTTAGGAAAGACTGAAACCTAAGCCAGGACAGGCCATTCATAAGGAAAAGCTGCTGCAAAAAGCTTGGTTAGGGACTACAAATTGGATGGGGCAGGGTCTCAAAAATCACCAGGGTGGATGGAACAGTGTGAGCCAGGCTGATGAAAACTCAGATATGGCTTCCAGTCAGTACTGCAATGGCGAAGGTCTCAGGATAGGAAAAATGACCACTGCAAGCACCTCTGCTGGGAGAGAGCTGTCCCTGAGTTCTTGCTCCAATGCCATACAACTCAGTTCTTGCCTGTATGTCCCTGGATCCCCCCCCAAGCCTTTGTCCCAGTGCTGGAGCTCAGAGGGAGTGTCTGAGTAAGTCCATGTGCAGGCACTTTAAGGGGAACTGCCTGGGACTCCAGCTGCCTCTGGGATAATCTCTGCTGGTTTTTATAGCCCAGAATTACTGGCACTTCTCTTGCCAGCACTGGAACCCTGGGCTGAGGGGTCTGGTCTGGTCTGGGGCTGGGACCTTTGCTCCTCACAGGAGCTTCCTGCCACCTAGATTTCCCTCCTGATTAAAAAACATGCCACAAGTGGGTATCAGACCAGCCTGTTCAGCACCTCCTTGATGTGTTTTCTTTTTTATTTCTCTAGTTGTAGAACTAGCTTTCCTTAGTTTTATTTTTCTTGTCTAATTTTGTAAACCCTGTCTTTTTTTTATTTTTTATTTTTAAGAGAACCAGTTATTGGAGTAATCATCAATCCTGTTTACTCATTACCTAATTTAATTTCTGCTAATATTTATTGTCCTTTCTATGTTTTTCACAACTTCACCATATTTAAAACAACTTATTGATTGGCTTATTTTCATATATATACTATCTAATAAAAGAGTAATATGCAGATTCACCATACCTCTGCTACACCCACAAGCCACGCTCACTAGCCAATCAGGAAAGAGTATGCAAATTAACTGAACTAAGATGGCTACAACCACAGAGAGAGCAGGAGGCCCTCCATTGTGGGTTTCCTTGGCAATGGAGGAAGCCAAGCTTCCACAGCCCTGGCCTGCCTTGGCCTCTGCTCAAGACTACAGTTTTAATTATAGAAGATAAATAAATCCCAACAAAAATGGCTGCATCCATGGAGCAAGCAGGAAGTTTGGCTCTGCTCTAAGTTACAAAGTTTTAATTATAGAAGATTAATAAATCCCAGATACCAGGGCCTGCAAACCACCACAGGCCCCTCACCCAGGCTGCCCCACACCCCAAGGAAACCCCCCCCCCCCCCGATCCAGGACGCACTTTAGGGCAAACCAGCCCCCACCCGTGCACCAGGCCTTTATCCTATCTAATCCTATCTAATAAAAGAATAATATACAAATTAACCATCACTCCAACACACAAGATAGCTGCCCCCATGTGGCCATAGGATGGCTGCCACAAGATGGGCAGCAGGGGAGGTTAGTTGGGAGGGACCAGGTCTGCAAGGGAGGGAAGTTGTTGGCAATCAGGCCAGCAGGGGAGGGCAGTTGGGAGGGACCAGGCCTGCAAGGGAGGGCATTTGGAGGTGATCAAGCCTGCAGGGGAGGGCAGTTAGGGGCGACCAGATCGGCAGAGGAGGGAAGTTGGGGCGACTGGGTCTGCAGGGAAGGGCAGTTGGGGGGACTCAGGCCTGCAGGGGAGAGCAGATGAGAAGACCAGGCCTGCAGGGGAAGGCAGTTAGGGATGATCAGGGCTGTAGGGGAGGGCAGTTAGGGCTAAACAGGCTGATAGGGGAGCAGTTAGGCATCAATCAGGCTGGCAGGGTAGTGGTTAGGGGGTGATCAGGCTGGCAGGCAGAAGCGATTAGGGGCAATCAGGAAGGCAGGCAGGCAGGCAGGCAGGTGAGCAGTTGGGAGCCAGGAGTCCTGGATTGTGAGAGGGATGTCCGACTGCCTGTTTAGGCCCGATCCAGGACATTCCTTGAGGGGTCCCAGATTGGAGAGGGTGCAGGCTGGGCTGAGGAAACACCCCGCCCCCCCCCCCCCCCCGTGCACAAATTTTGTGCACCGGGCCTCTAGTAATGTGATATATACTAATAAAAGTAATATGCAAATTGACCGTACCTCTGATCAGGCCACGCCCACACCCACCCACCAGCCAATCAGGAGCAAGTTATGCAAATCCCAACCAAGATGGCTGCCACCACTGAGAGCAGGAAGGAGGCTTGGGTTTTTCTGGCAATGGAGGAAGCCAAGCTTTCCGCCTGCCCTTGCCGGCCTAGGCCTCCACTCAGTGCTACAAAGTTTCAATTATAGAAGATGCATAATCCCAACAGAAATGGTGACAGCTACAGAGCTGGAGAGAGAAGAGGCTAGGGTTGCTGGAGCAATGAAGGAAGCCAAACTTATGTAGCCCTAGCCTAGGCCTCCACTCTAGGCTACAAAGTTTCAAACAGAAATGGCTGTCACCACGGAGCCAGAAGGCTTGGATTTGCTCCAGGCTACAAAGTTTCAATTGTAGAACATAAATTAATCCTAGATCTCAGGGCTTCCACTTGGGTTGCTGGGGGGCGTCACCAGCCTACAAACCACCATAGGCTCCTCACCCAGGCCGCCCCATACTCCAGGGGAACTCCCACCCTGATCCAGGACACCCTTCAGGGCAAACCAGCTGGTTCTAACCCATGCATCAGGCCTCTGTCCTATCTAATAAAAGAGTAATATGCATATTGACCATCACTCCAACACACAAGAGGGCTGCCCCATGTGGTCAAAGATCCTGTCCCTATGAGGACACAAGATGGCCAGCAGGGGAGGACGGTGAGAGGTTCCACGCCTGCAAGGGAGGGCAGTTGGGGGTGATCAAGCCTGTAGGGGAGGGAAGTTAAGGGTGACCAGGTCAGCAGAGGAGATAAGTTGGGGGCAAACAGGCTGGCAGGGGAGCAGTTAGACATCGATTAGGCTGGCAGGGTAGTGGTTAGGGGGTGATCAGGCTGGCAGGCAGAAGTGGTTAGGGGCAGTCAGGAAGGCAGGCAGGCGAGCAGTTTGGAGCTAGCAATCTTGGATTATGAGGAATATACCCGACTGCCCGTTTAGGCCCGATCCTACTGGGATCGGGCCTAAACAGGCAGTCACACATCCCTTGAAGGGTCCCAGATTGGAGAGGGTGCAGGCTGAGTTGAGAGACAACCTTCCCGCCCCCTCCCCCCCATGTATGAATTTCATGCACTGGTCCTCTAGTAAATATATAAAATGAAAACATGAGGGACTGAATTTAACTTAGTGCCTTTTTGTTCACATGCCCAAAGTTGTTTTTCCCCAGTAAAAAAATGCTATTAAAGACAAATTATTTTTTGTTGATCATTGAATATATTGAAGAAAACTTCGAAGTATATAACTATAAATAGGAAATTTGCAATCATCCATCTTGCTATTACCCAAATATACCCAGTAATATATTTTGGTTTATGTCCCACCAAATACATTTATAAAATGCAGTTTTTAACTTTCTTCACTTAACAATGAGCTTTTTCTCTTATAATATTCTTCAAAATCTTATTTATTGATATTTTTTAGTATCTCATCATATAAATGAATAAATGTATGTATCCAGTTTTTATATTAAACATTTCAATATTGTGGTGTATATTTGCACACAGATCCTTTTGTGCATTTCTGATTATTTCCATAGTATAAATTATTGGAAATGGAATTACATTTGAGGTAGAAAACATAAACTTTCAAAAGGCTTTTGAAAAAGAAATGAGTTACTGGTGCTTGTTATAACTTGGATGAACCTTGAAAATAAAATAACTAAGTGAAAGAAGCCAGACACAAATGGCCACATATTTTATGATTCCATTTATATAAAATGTCCACAATAGGCAAATCTGTAGAGACAGGAAGTAGATTAGTGGCTTTGAGGGGCTGGAGAGGAAGGAGTGCCTGCTAAAGTGTGCAGGATTTTTTTCTTTTTTGAGGGTGACAAGCTCTTCTAAAATTAGATATGGGAAATGGTTGCACAACTTTGTGAATGTGCTGGAAACCACTAAATTGAATACTTTTAAAGGGCGAATTGTATGGAAATCCTATCTCAAAAAATATGCTGAAAAATAGTATGCATTTTGGGACAACATTCGTTACTATGGAGCTGTCAGTCTGATCTGAAAATGAAGCCTCACTTCTATTTCATCTCTGTGGGGATATTTGTGCAGAGGACCAAATGTTGGAGCCTTTGGAACTCATTTCTGGCCCGTAGTCAGGGGTGATTCCCAGCCCTCAGGGAAGAGGCACCTATTCTTCCACATTTATTTCCTATTTTGTCATTGCTCTAAAACTGCCTTTTCATATGAGGATGTGGTGGAAGGACAAGAGAAAGAAAGATTCATACTGAGTTCCCCAGAAACATTCCAATTTAAGGAAGCTCATTCCTTGAATAATCTGTGATGGTGCAATCAATGGGGAGTGTTTGGTGCCCAGTCCCCTAGTCACACTTCCATAGAGTCAGTAAGTTCTGGGCACTGGGACTGTAGGTGATACAGATATTTTCTTTGCTTAAAATTCACTCTTAATGATCTGGCCCATTTCTCATCCCCTGTGATATTTACTGTCAGTCCTCTGAACCTGTCACCGCGCAGCGAATGCAGCAGTCTGTGTGCAGGTGTCTCTTCCATCGGCTGTGTCTTTCTGGAAGGCAGCACACGTGTTCAGGCAATGAGTGCAGAATGAATCAGTGAATTTGCCCAGAAGCTATTGCACTTCCTGGACTACCTCATTTGGTTTTCCAGCTATTCCAGTTGTGATTTCCAAGCTCTACAACTTCTACTAAAATTTGATGCCTGGTACAAACCACCAGTCAGTGAGAACTACTGTTACCATGAATCAACCAACAGATAGGAATCTTATAGCTGTGGAAGCATGAGTAAATTCGCTCCACATTAGAAAAGAGCCTATTTTTATTCCTCCCCAAGATGACCAGAGAAGTGCCAGGAAGAAGTAAGAACCTTGAGACAGAAACGTCTAAGGGAAATGGGGTCGGTTGGGGGGGTGGTTCTTGTGGGAGAGGAGAGATTTTGAGACAGAAATGGCATGAATGAGCTTCATGTAACTGGACAAGGGTCTGCCTCTCTTCTTGTTCTTTAAGGACAATGAGTCAGGATGAAGCTAAAAACATAGAGATTGCCTTCAGATTTCTGATAGGCAGAGCAGTGTCACTGGGAGCTTTCAGAAGGTGGGGAGTGGAGCAGGCAGTGGGGCCAGCCCCTTACAAGGCCAAAAACATACCAACATGATGAGAAAGAAAAGGGATTTACCAGCTTCATATCTCAGCCTCTGCAATAACATGAAATTCTGTGCTTTTGATGATTAGACATGCTAATGCTTTTCTGTGAAGACTAAGACTTGATATATTATTGCCCAATTCCCTTAGAAATATCAGTAAGACTTCAAATACCAATAAGTGCTTTTTTCTATCCTTTTACAAATACCATGTGTTCACATTTTAGAATATCTTTGCCATTTTGATAGTTTAAAAATGGTAATTTGCTTCTTCAGTGATTAAAGTGAGTTGAGTTCAAACATTTCTTGCAGTCCATTGGCCATCTGTATTTCTCTTTATGAAATGATTTTTTTCATGTGCTTTTACATAGTAGTTATTTGTAGGGTTCAAAGTAACAACTGTCCTGACATTTGATACTGTAGATGAGTTTTGATTGTTTTAGGTATTTGATGTAAATTGATTTATAATGTATATTCGTTTGTCTGTTTCTGATGTATTTCCTGATGGTATGTGGGGAATTTTTCTAGTTGTATTGTTACTGATTTGTAGCTTAATTCTATTGTGATAGAGAACAAAGTCTGTGATTCTAATCTTTTGAAGTTATTGAGACTTGAATACTGTTGGTTTTTATAAATGTTCACTATGCATTTGAGCAGAACTTGAATTAGTAGTTCTTTATCTTAAAAAACAGCATTTAAAAAATAAAATGTTTTGAGAGAAAGAGAGAGATGGAGAGAGAGATAGAAACAAAGATGAGAAAGATCTACATTGATTGCCTGCCTCTTTGCACATCCCCTATTGGGGGGATCCAGCCCACGACTTGGGTATGTGCCCTGACCAGGAATTGAACCAGTGACCTCCTGGTGTATAGGTCCGTGCTCAACCATTGAGCCACAATGGCGCAGGAGATAGTTCTTTATTTTGTTGATTAGGACACAAGTTTAGACATTTTTCTCAAATCTTTTATAACCTACTGATTTATTTTCTGCTTGTACTATTAGTTATTGAGTGAGATATATTAAAATATTTTGTTGTGCCAAAACCGGTTTGGCTCAGTGGTAGAGCGTCGGCCTTTGGACTGAAAGGTCCCAGGTTTGATTCCGGTCGGGGGCATGTACCTTGGCTGCGGGCACAACTCCGGTGGGGGGTGTGCAAGAGGCAGCTGATCGATGTTTCTCTCTCATCGATGTTTCTGACTTTCTATCCCTCTCTCCTCCTCTCTGTAAAAAAATCAATAAAATATATATATTTAAAAAAATAAAAAAATAAAAAATAAAAAAATAAAATATTTTGTTGTAATTGTAGATTTATCTGTTTTTTTTTGTTTTCTTTCTGTTAATTTTTGCTTTATATATTGGGAGGGTTATTATTGAGTCCATACAGATTTAGAATTATTTTATTTCTTATTAGATTGGCCCTTTTATTATGGAATAACCATTGTTATTAATCTTAATGTTTTTGCCTTAAAGTTTACTTTGATATTATTATAGCTACAATAGCTTTATTTTGGCTAATAATTGCATTATAATTAATGGTATATAAGTTTCCATCCTTTTACTTTCAACATCTTTGTTTTTATTTTATGTGTGATTCTTGTAAGCAGCATATAGTTTTGTGACTTTAAAATTATTGTATATTTAATTTGATTATGTCTTCCACTGGGTTGTATTTAATCTATACTTAATTTAGATACTCTTATACTGGGTGTAAATTTAACATCCCGTATTTTCCAGCGTATAAGATGACTTTTTAACCCAGGAAAATCTTCTCAAAAGTCAGGGGTCGTCTTATATGCTGGGTGTAAAAAATACCGTAGCTTGCAGTTATGAATGGCATTGCTAACTCGCCAGGGACTTGCCCGGCACTTGCTCTCTCTCTATTGTTTGTTATCTTCCTTCTATCATCATTAGTTCCAGTCGTCTTATACGCCGGAAAATACGTTGTTATTACTTATTTTCTCTAAGCCTCACATTTTGTTTATTTTTCATACCTTTGTTTTTTAAATCCTCACCTGAGGATATTTTTTCCATTGATTTTTTAATTTTATTTTATATTTAGAGAGTAGAAGGGAGGGGGGGATGAGGAAGGAGGAGAGAGAGAGAGAGAGAAAGAAAGAAAGAAAGAGAAAGAGAGAAACAACAAGAGGAACACATCTATTGGTTGTCTCCCACACCCATGTGCCCTTGACTGGGAATTGAGCCTGAGACCCTTCAGTGCTTGGGCTGGTACTCTAACCACTGAGCAACAGTAAGGGCAGTGCTTTCATCACTTTTAACCTAAATCCTATTTTAATAAAGACTTGATGAAATGTCATCACCTCCTTTACTGTTACTTAAAGTTTCAAAATGCAGCAAAAACAAAAGTGGTGGGGTACACCATACCTCTGTTCTCACACTGCCCCCCCACCCCTGGCATCGCTCCCTGGAAGTCATCAGAGTCCATTTGGCTTATTTGGTTTGTTATAATGCTGTCATAGATGCTGCATGAGAGCAAGGATTTTTGTCTGTTTTATTCACAGCTTTCCCCAAGTGCCAGCACAAAGCAGGTGCTCATAAGTACTTGTTGAAGAGTGACTTTGTTAACATTAGTTTCAGGATGATTTGCACCCTGTTCTTGTCACTGATGTCCCTCAGAATGCTTTCAATAGCCCAGGCTTTCCTTGATACAGCATGCAGTGCCACAGGGGCAGCAGGTAGTGCTGATGCAGGGACAGCAGGACGTGAGGAAGAGCTTGTGACCAGGATTGAGAAGGATTGTGGCCAGTGATGCCAAGTGTCTTAGGTGCAAGTGGTTCCTGTGAGAGGGAGCAGGTGTGTGGGGTAGGCAGAAGTCAGGGGTGAAGTACTTTCTTGGCTTTGTGGTGATTAAGTCTTTTTTGCTCTAAATGTATTGGGAAGCCATTAACATTTTTAAAGCTAAGAGTGGTATTTGTTCTGATTCTGGCTGCTGCTGGAGACCAGATCTGCAGAGAAGAGTTGGCCAGAATGTGTGCGAGGAGGTCAGACAGGGTCCTTTGCTCTAACCAGGCAAGGGATATGTAAGTCTGGCTGGAGCCATGAGGTGGGATACAAGGGGCTGGGTGTAAAGCAGGGGAGTGCAAGCAGTTCAATTGTTCTCCTTGTTACCAGTGCCATTCCTTGTTTTGCATGACTTGGGAATTCAATAACTATATTGAAGAACTCTGGGGAATTGAGCAATCCATGATAGATGACTTCCTAGAAAGCCTCTGGTCACATTGCACAGGGTGAAACTCAGGCAGCTCCGTACTCTCCCTTTACCAGGAACCTATTGCTAGCCCCTTCCAGTTTCAGAAACTATACCTCTTCACCTCAGAGACTGACTTCATGGTGGCTGGCGTCCAAGGCTCTGTTCTTTTTGAGGAGGCAGAATTAGTGGATTTCAATTTAGTGAAGGTTTTCTAAACTTAGTAGTACAAGGAGCTTGCCATCTGAGGCAGACAGATGCTCCTGATGGATTGCAGGTCAAAGGCTGAGGGCAGGCAGGTGTAGGCTGCAACCTGGCCTGTGTCTCTTGAAGGCCAAGGAGCCTGGAGCATATGGGGATTGTGAGACATTCATGCCCACAATGTGGGCAGAGGATGCCCACATTGCCTGGCAGAGGACAGTGGTTTTTTTTTCTCCCTTTATTGATTTTTAGAAAGAGAGGACGGGAGAGGGATAGAGCGACAGAAACATCTATCAGCTGCCTCCTGCACACCCTCTACTGGCGAATGAGCCCACAACTTATGTGCCCTGACCAGGGATTGAAACAGTGACCTCTTGTTTCCTGGGTCAGTGAGCCACACTGGCTGGGTGAAGGTGGTGGCTCTTGATGGAAATTTCACTTCCGGAGCTCTTCATTCAGTGGGGCCCTGGCCGCTTGCTTCATACCACCACCCACTCGTTGCCCGAGCCTTCCGCCTCTGACCCCTCAGGTTGTGGTGCTGGCCCTGGGTGACACATTGGCCCTGGGTTTGGCTGAGGCACACATTGGTTGGGGAATGGACACTCTCCCACAGTGGGGCTCTGGGTCCACCACAGTCAGAGTTGACTGAGCAGCGTGATTATAGGCACTTTCTATCTATTCAGTGAGTGAATTGAAACCAAATACCAAATAATTTATGTCATTTGGTACTTAATTAGAAAATTTTGTTTTAGTTTGGTTTCCTTATATTACTTAAATGAAATATGACATACTTTTTCTGTTTGTTGAATAATAACTTCTAATTAAACAAGTCACTATGGATTACTCCGGATTTCACTGGGCCTAGTGCAGCTGTTTCACTTTTACCCTTTGGGTCATGGCAGCAGCTGCAGTTGAGTTGGACCTTGAAGAGAAAAGACAAGTTTTATTGGAATATATCTGAAATGTAAAACCATTAAAAAGAATAATTCTGCTCATTTTTAAAAGCACTAACTCATCCGGTTCCTCCTCATTTCCTACCTACTGCAGTCCAGGAATCTGTGCTCCCATCCCCCTCTCCTCCTGCCCAACACGGATCTGCTCTAGCCAAGCCTGCTCTTTGTTGGGAATGACTGCCCTGTGTACAAGTCACCTGGTCTTCATGGGGCCCCTCCATCTGGAGCCCTCTCCCAGTTCTCTCTATAGATCTGTCTATTCTCCAAAGGTAGGGCAACAATTTTCTCTTTGGCAAGATCTCCCTGTTCACACCGTGGCCTCTGCTCATTTGGGGCAGTGGTTCCCAAACTTGGCTGTGCCTGAGCACTCTGTGGTACTTAAAAATGGAAACTGGCACCATCACCAGAGATTCTGGTGCTGTTTTACACATGGATGATTTGTTTAAGTTTTCCATGATTTTTAAAAAATGTATTTTTATTGATTTTGGAGAGAGAGAGAGAGAGAGAGGGAGAGAGAGAGAGAGGAACATTGATGTGGGAGAGAAGCATCAGTTATCTGCCTCCTGTATGCACCCTGACTGGGGATTGAACCCACAACTGAGGCATGTGCTTGCTTGACACCCTTTGGTACATGGGATGGTGCTCAAATAACTGGCCAGGACCACTTCCTATGCTTTTGAATTGTAGCCATGTTTGGGACACTTGGCACTGCATGAGCTCAGGCTCCTAGTGATCTGTGCACTTGGTCACACACACCTACTTACATCTTTCCTTTCACATTTGCTGTCTCCTGTGCAAGATACACCCAGCTGTGCCAGTCAGTGGGAGCTCAAAGTCACTTCCTTGCTCATTTCTGTTCAGAGAGGATGTTGAGTCGTTTCTTCTTTGCAAAGCCCTGTAGGACAAATGTTCATTATTGTGGCAGATCATGTGCGCCAGCCCCACAGATTAGCCTTACCCATTTATCCACACCTTGAGTGTTGGAGTGAGCAGGACCCAGAGCTTCCCGACTGTGTGTTTCTGGATTCTGGTAGCAGTTGTGGGAGAAGCCGGCTCCCTACTGTGTGTGTGTGTGTGTGTGTGTGTGTGTGTGTGTGTGTGTGTGTCCAGCAAGTTTGACAGTTTGAAAACTTCTTTACCCCTGGAGAATATAGGAATAATGCAACAAGTATGGCTTTACCCTGGCAACCTAATTGAAACAGAAACCAACTGGAAAAATGCATGGTATAGAAAAACTTTTTGTTTTTTCTTTTAACAATATGTGTTGTGGCAAACCCTGGGTGCCTGGGGGTGGACAGAGGTGGATAAATACTTTCCTTGTGCTCAGCCTGTTGACATGAAAAGAAATAATTATAGTCCTTGTGACAAGTATAATAGAAGAAGTTTCAAAATAGAGGGAGTGGTAGGGGGGCGTGGAAGCTTCCCAGAAGGGGACATGTGAGCTGGACTTGAGAGGGGACTGTCTCTTGCAGAACAGCGTGGGAAGAGCCAGCAAGTGCCTCGAGTTCAGAGATCCGACAGACTAGCAGTGTGTCCCAGGTACCCAAGGCCATACACAGGAGGCCACTTATTTATTTCCTGAAGTGTTCAAATAACAAGTAATGATGTTAGAGGAGATTTAAATAGGGGGGGGAAAAAGATCTCACAGTAGCTCAGCTACTTTTTTTTTTCAATTTCTCTTCAGACTTTTTATTTTGTAGGCAAACACTAAGTGATAGATATGTAATGCGCACATCATGTATGTACCAGTGTAATTTATATTTTTGCTTTATTATTTCATCATAAATGTTTTCACCTCAGGAGTCTATAATGATCATTTTTATAGTTGAAGATAATTCGTTGTGTAGATAGGTGTGTCATAAATGATCACACTTTACTTACTTCTCAAGTATATAGGGACTAAGTATAATTTTCATTTTTTCTGCTGAAACTCTTCCTGGAGTGAGCATCTTAGGTCCCAGGAAGGACATTTGGGAAAAATGCATGTGGTCTCCCCAGCAGAGCAGCTCTGGTGCTGAGCCCCCTTCCCAAGGAGGGGGCAGTTTTCCCTGAGAGGGTGGCCTGTGCTCCATCTTTTCACCTGTCACTTGCCCTTGAAGTTGAGAAGATGAAACTTCTCTATTTTATTTATGTGGCTTATAGCTTCACTTTTGGACATGAGTACTTCTGTATTCCTGCTTCTGCTTACCTTGTTTTAGATGGATCATGATTGGATCTTTAGTGTATTCTAACCCCCCAGAATCTCTGGAGCATATGTCACCTGTGATAAGGGAATAGAGGAGATTGGTCTGGGTTTGATGATGAGAAAGTGGGGAGATCAAGGGACCCTGGAATTAAGTGACCAATCTGGTAGAGGAAATGTGAGCAAAAAGCTGGACGGAACAGCTCCTGTCCAGACAGCATGGTCTGGAGAACTGTGGTGGAGGAGTTGGAATGTTCTGGGGTGAGGGGTGAGGGGATGGTTGGAGGGGGCAGAAGGAGCCTGGGCAGAGGGCAGAAAGTGAGGATAATACTTGGCAACATAGAAGAACAAAATGGAGGGAAATACATGCCCCAGGTTTATTTTTAAATTTCAGGAAAATAGATTGGCCAAATAAAGAGGAGTGAAAATAAAGAGGGGTTTCAATATAAACTGAATGAGAATTAAATCTAAGATATACATGTTAGAAGGTTGCTTCTGCATAACATTATATTTAACACTGCATACACAAAAAGGAATTTATGTTTAATTCTTAGCAGTTAATGTTTAGAAAATCATAAAAATGTGTTCATTAGAAATAGGTTCTGCTGCCCTGTTAATTTCCCAGGGCTGCCATAACAAGTTGCCATATGGCTTAGGCAACATAATGTATTCCCTCACACGTCTGGAGGCTAGAATTCTGAAATCCAGGTGTCAGCAAGGTTGCACTCCCTCCTGACATCCTAGGGGAGATCCTGTTTCTCACCTCCTCCAGCATCTGGTGGCTTCAGGTGTTTGGTGACTTGTGGCCACATCACTCTAGTCTCTCCTCCATCTTCACATGGCTGTCTCCTCTTTCCCCAGTGTCTTCTCTTATCATTGACACTAGTCATTGATTTAGGGTCCACGCAGATAATCCAGGATGATTTTATCCCAAAATCCTTAATTACGTGTGCAAAGACTCTTCCAAATAAGCTCATAGGCACAGGTTCTGGGAATTACAGCATGGACATATCTTTTGAGAGGCCATCATTCAACCCTCTGCATTTGCTTGTAGGAAAAAATGCCAAGATAAGAATGCTGTAAACACGTGAAGTTCATTCTTCCATGCAAAAAGAAGGTAGTTCTTGGTCCATATGGCAATCCTCCAGGGCATCTTGGTCCTCCCAGAATTTGATTCTCCTGGTTCAAGATGCTGCAGAGTGCCAGTCAGCCCAGGTCCCCTTTTGGGAGATGGGCATATGGAGGAGAGAAGACTGTGTAGCCTGCCTGGCAGGGGTTTGTAGCTTAGGTTCATGGGTTTCCCCACATTCTAAAGGGTCTCTGGATATAACTATATTTTATTAAAATTGGTTTCCATTGCAGTCCTAAGTATTTCATTTTCTATATTTAGAAACATTCTGAGAAGGGTTGTATAGGCTTTATCAGACAGCCAAAAGGGGTTGTGGCACAAAAATATGTTTTTTTATATATGCACACACATAAATGTAACATAAGTTTCATTGTAAATTGAATAAGAGTTATATTTTCATGTAGGATATACATGTTTAGAAGGCTGGCTTCTGCAAAATACCAGGTTGAAATCTTGCATGACTACATATGCTATTGGGATGGAGATCTAGCAGGCTTCACTCCTAGCATCATCCTGGTGATGACCCTGCAATGACCATGTCAGAATAACCATGCCATACAAAGAAAGGACTGCTCTTTCATGCCTGTGTTATAAATTCCTTTTCCCCAAGTGATATTGTTGAAATATTTTATGGTACCCAGACGTTTCGTGAGATATTATAAAGATAGTCTTTATTAGCTGTGTGACTTAGGGTAAGATGCTTCATCTTTTTTTTTTTTTAATAAGTCTTTATTGTTCAGATTATTACAATTGTTTCTCTCCCCCCTCTCCATAGCACCCCTCCATCCGGTTCTCATCCCACCCTCTGCCCTTATTACCCTCCAACCCCACTGTCCTCATCCATAGGTGTACGATTTTTGTCCTGTCTCTTCCCGAACACCTCCCACACTCCTTCCCCCCTGAGAATTGTCAGTCCACTCCCTTTCTATATCCCTGATTTTATTATATTCAGCAGTTTATTCTGTTCATCAGATTTTTTATTCACTTGATTTTTAGAATCACTTGCTGATAAGTATTTGTTGTTCATAATTTTTATCTTTACCTTTCTCTTTTTCTTCCTCTTTTTAAAGAATACCTTTCAGCATTTCATATAATACTGGTTTGGTGGTGATGAACTCCTTTAGCTTTTTCTTATCTGTGAAGCTCTTTATCTGACCTTCAATTCTGAATAATAGCTTTGCTGGGTAAAGTAGTCTTGGTTATAGGTTCTTGCTATTCATCACTTTGAATATTTCTTGCCATTCCCTTCTGTTGAGAAATCAGCTGATAGTCATATGGGTAATTCTTTATAGGTAACTGTTTTTCTCTTGCTGCTTTTTAAAAAATATTTTATTGATTTTTTACAGTGAGGAAGGGAGAGAGAGATAGAGAGCTAGAAACATCGATGAGAGAGAGACATCAATCAGCTGCCTCCAACACACCCCCTACTAGGGGTTGTGCTCGCAACCAAGGTATGTGCCCTTGACTGGAGTCAAACCTGGGACCTTTCAGTTTGCAGGCCGATGCTCTGTCCACTGAGCCAGACCAGTTTCGGCTCTCTTGCTGCTTTTAATATTCTCTCTTTGTCTTTTGCTCTTAGCATTTTAATTATGATGTGTCTTGGTGTGGTCCTCTTTGGATTCCTTTTGTTTGGGGTTCTGTGTGCTTCCGAGACTTGTAAGTCTATTTCTTACACCAGGTAGGGGAAGTTTTCCGTCATTATTTCTTCAAATAGGTTTTCAGTATCTTGCTCTCTCTCTTCTTCTGGCACCCCTATAATTCTGATGTTGGTACACTTGAAGTTTTCCCAGAGGTTCCTTACACTATCTTCATATTTTTGGATTCTTTTTTCTTTTTTCTTTTCCAGTTGGGTGTTTTTTTGGTTCTTCGTATTTCAAATCTTTGACTTGATTATTGCGATCCTCTAGCCTGCTGTTGGATCTCTGTATATTATTCCTTATTTCAGTCAGTGTATGCTTAATTTCTAGTTAATCCTTTTTCATATCCTCGAGTGTTTCACTCATTTTATCAGCAGTTTCTAGAAGATTCTTGAAAAACCTAATAACCATGGTTTTGAACTCTATATCTAGTCGTTTGCTTTCTTCCATTTCTGTCATTTGTGACCTCTGTTTCTTTATCTCCACATTTTGGCTGCTTCCCTGTGTTGATAGAGTGGCCTTGTGTGCTAGGTGTCCTATAGGGCCCAGTGGCTCAGCCCTCTCAGTTACCTGAGGTGGACACTCTTGGTGCACTCCTTTGTGGGCTGTGTGCCTTGATTGTTGTTGATATCACTGGGAGGAATTGACCTCCAGGCCAATTGGCTGTGAGAATCAGCTGTGTCTACGATGGGAGAACTTCTGTGCTGGAGACACCTTTATGGGGCAAGACTTGCTTCAGTGGGGTTTTGGTGCTCACTGAGTCTTCTCCCTGAGTGTGTCCCTTATGGATCTGAGGAGTTGTAATCTGAATGGTCCCACTCTGAGAACTGGGTACACTGACTCTTGGATCTCCAAGGAGGTGCTAATTTAGCCTCTGCCTGAGGACACCCAGCAGGAGCTATGGAGAGATCTGCAGATTCCTCTTCTTTGTTTGGGGTTTGGAGGTGCCCAGATGAGGTCCAGCTGTGAAGCAGTGCAAGCTGCTGTGGGGCCTTGAGCCTTCTTTTGGATGTTTTGGGTCTCTCTGACCCAGCTGCAGTTTGTTAGGTAAGATTAGAATTCAAAGGACCAGGCCATTCATATGAAAAAGCTTCTGTGCTCAGCTTGGATGGGGCAGGATCTCAGGGAATCATAGGGCGGAGCAAACAGCTATGGCTGATCCTTAGCCCTGCCCTAAGAGGTCCCTGGGTCTCAGTGTCCTGTGGTAATTGCTGCAAGCACCTCTGAGAGAAAGCCACCCTTGAGTTCCGCCTGATGCCAAACAGTCCAGTTCCCCCACCCTACCCCATGAGTCTGGGTGCCCAGAGTCTTGCCCGGAACTGGAGTTCAGAGTAGTCGGGAGCTTGTATCTCCCTCCTGATTGAAAAAGACAACTGCGTACTCAGTTGCCAGCCCTTTCTGCTCATGCGCGCCTCCGTACCTCTGCACTTCACTTCTGCACCTCCTCTGAGTTTCAGTGTGCTTTCCTCTTTCCTTCTAGTTGTAGAATTTCCACTCAGCCAGCCTTCCTGTGATTCTGGATGATGTCCATTTTGTCTTTTAGTTGTAGTTTTGAAGTGGTTGTGCAAGGTAGCAATTTCAGGTGTTTACCTATGCCGCCATCTTGGTTTCTCCCAATGCTTCATCTTTTAAGGCTCCATTTTCTCATCTGTGAACTGGGGATAATACTGATCTATCGGAGGTCCTTCTTTTAGGTTTGGAAAAAGTGCCTTCTAAATATTTCTGGCTTTTATCTCTACCACTACTCATCACTATTAATAGGAACGTGATAGGGTTCAACTTACTAACATTTAGCAGTTATTTTGATTTAAAGGGATTCGAAAGTATTTCAGATGAAATCAGTTTTCTAGATTCCTAAAAAAACAACAACAAACAAACAAAAAAAAATAGCATCTGCAATTGCAGAGTAGATATCTGGAAAGAATCGTTATCCTTAAGAGTTTTCAGGCTATACTACTGAAAACAGGAAAAATGAAATATAAAGAAAACCAAGTGTGATTAAAAATATAAGACGCCTTTGTTTAATTATCTTACATTTTAATTGCATTTGGTTTTCCTCTTCATTGTATTTTCCCTGTTTTTATTACTCTAAATAAAAAGGAAGCTATGCTATGGTTTAAGTAATATTTCTAGTCTTTAAAATTTTGCCTACTTGGCACTCACATTTGTTGAATGAATAGAAGTTCCTTATTAAGCCTGCATAGGGTGAAACTGCAGACCTGTTTCTCACGCTGTTTCCAGCAGATGTCAGTCTGTGGGGTGGTCAGAGCTGCTCCTTTGGTGAGGACTCATGACCTTTACCCAGATTTCAACATCAGTTTTCCCTCTCAGTTTGTTTGGAGCTCAGGTACTTCCTGGGCAAACCCCTGCGCTGGTCATTTTGGCTTGGAGAGAGGAAAAGCTATATATATAATTGGCAAATTTCCTTGCATGGAAAAACTCTTCCCAATTTTTGTGACTGCCAGCCAGGATCTGAAATGGGAGAGTTGGACCTATGGGTTGGACTGTCTCATAAATCCTCTGAGGCCAGAAGCCCTGCCAGATGGGAAGCTCTACGTTAGGAGAGCAGCACCTGCCGCGTAGGCTCCCTGCCATGAGTGAGCCCACCCTGATCCTGGTCACATGGAGGGCTCCGAACATCCTGGTTGTGCCAGCTGTCAGCTGTGGCTTCATCCTCCCGTTAGCACAATGGGGGTAGTACTACCTTGCCCATGGTGGTAGGGCAAGCACCTGTCACATAGTAGGTGCTCAGTGAATTAAATGCTGTGATTGTTAAACATATCTTGGATAGTGGAACAGGACTGAAAGGGCAATTGCAGAAGGAAGTTAACCCAGCAAATTCTATGCTTTATAATCCACTGTGTTCTCAGTTTCAAGAAGCAGGAAGAAACAGGCATTGAGCCCAGTTGGTGGCTTTGTGTTTGCTAAGTGTGGGGTTTTGCTGAAGCAGCACCTGCTCTGTGGCACAAATGGTCTGAAGAGCCAGGGACTCCACATGAGCGCTTGGGATTCAGTTCTTGCAGTTGTTCCAAGCAGGCAGAGAGAGAGGACACCCTCTTCTGCTGACAGCCTGGCTGGTGAGCAGTGGAATCAATTGTGGAGTCTGTTAAGTGGATGGGGTGGGAGAAGAGTTGTCTGGGTTGTGTGTTATTAGCGAGTAGGGAAATTTGTGAAATCCAAGCTATTTTCACAATACTCTTGGTGTGTGTATATATATATATATTTTATTTGTGTGTGTATATGTATGTGTGTTAATTAGTAATACTTCTAATTATCTTTATTTACTAATGACAGAAGAAACCTCAAAAAATAGTTGACAGACTGTAATTTGACTATTGTACTTTTTTGTAAAGCAAAAAGTTTTTTGAGAAAAAAAATGGAGAAAGTACATGAATTTGATTAAAGTTTTTTCTTTGGGTTTCTAGGACATTAATACTTTTAATCTTTGTCTACACAGTATTCTTTGATAAATATGCCAGGGATTTGACTGGGCCAAGTCTTATTTAGATGTTGGGAAAATGATATGATTCTGAACCAGAATGAGCTGGTATTTCAGAGCATGTTAAGTGGTAAAAATCTTTTTATTTCCTTAAAACAATTTATAAAATTAAATTAAGATAATTCTCTGCTCTGTGGTGGGGAGACTGAAGTATTATTTATTGACACCTGGTTTGAAATGTAAAATAAAAAATAAAACATGTGATTTCTCCCCCCCTTCCTTCCCCCCCCAGATGGTGGAGGACTGTAGGAGCCGTGCTAGTTCTGTATAGGATGTTTAGTTAAACCTCAGGACCTCAGCCAAGTGTGAAGGTGCTCAGATAAGCCGCCCTACTCAGGGCGACTCCATGGTTCCTCCCAGGCTCACTTCCATCCCTGGATGTGTATTAGAAAAGCTGGTTAGCCGAACTGGTTTGGCTCAGTGCATAGAGCATCGGCCTGCAGACTGAAAGGTCCCAGGTTCGATTCCGGTCAGGGGCATGTACCTTGGCTGCGGGCACATCCCCAGTTGGAGGTGTGCAAGAGGCAGCTGATCGATGTTTCTCTCCCATCGATGTTTCTGACTTTCTATCCCTCTACCTTCCTCTCTGTGAAAAATCAATAAAATGTATTTAAAAAAAAAGAAAAAGAAAAGAAAAGCTGGTTAGTGTCAGGGTGCTATCTTCTCTACAGCCCTCACTGGCTGCAAAGTTCTAAAGATAGTGGGTCAGAGTAATTAGACATTTAGAAAATGTCTAGATGGGAATGGGGGTGGTCCCCACCTCATCTGTGGAATGGCTGTAGGGACACTGACCTTGAGGCAGGAACCCTGGCGTCTGTCCTGTCCCTGACACCAAAAAGCAGGACCACTTCCTTGTCTGGAAAATAAGGGCCCAGGCATAGGTGATCCTGGAGGCAGTTGCCAGCTCTCATTCTGCCTTCTGAGAAATGAACTTTATCGTTTGCTTTATCAAGAAGTATCTAATCACACCAAGGAATAGGGTGGGTATTTGTTGTTCCCAAGTCATACTGCTGGTTCGTCTAGGGCACTGCCTGTTCACACACCCTGTTGTAGATGAGTTAACACCTGTTAATGATTCTTAGCACCCATTTTGATTTGCAGAAGTTCCCTGGCTTGAGTGATAAATTATATGGTCACTTTAGTCATTCAGAAAAAGGTTCACCCTGTCTTTTAAAGAATATTCCAGTACACTAAGATATGTAAACATTAAATATATTTTATAACTTGGTTGAGTCATAATTGCTGTACAGTGACCTGCACTATTTGAAGTGTACAGCTTCATGAGTCCACACACAAACACACCACCTATTGAAACTGTCACCGCAGTAAGGATAACAAACATTCAGTCCCCCAAATTTTCTTATAATTTTTCCTTCTCTACCTCCCCACCCGCAAGCAAACATTTCTCTTTTTGCAGATTAGTTTGTATTATTTTTTTAGAGTTCTGTGTAAAGCGAATTATGGTAGCATGTTCTTCTTTTAAAAATGTCTGGTTGCTTTGGCTCAGCATAATGATTTTGAAATTTTTCTTGTCAGGTATATCAATAATATGTTCCTTTTCCATAATTTGTTGATCCATTTACCTGTTGGTGTTTGAGCTGTTTCTAGTTTCGAGCTATTGCAAATAAAGCTGTCATGAACATTCATATACTAGTATGTCTGTTTGTGGACATATCTTTTCATTTCCCTTGGGGTAAATATTTAGTAGCAGAATCGCTGGGTCATATAGTAGGTGAATGTTTAACTTTTTAAGAAACTGCTCAGCTGTTTGTTTCCCCAAATGTTTGGAATATAACATTCCCACCTGTAGTGCATAAGAGTTCCAGTTGCTCCACACCAGCTCTTAGTGTGGTCAGTGTTTTTATTTCATATGTTCTAATAGATACATAGTGATATCTCATTGTGGTTTTAATTTTCATTTCCATGGTGACAAATTATGTCAACATCTTTTCATGTGTTTATTGGCTACTTGTCTTTTGTGAAGTGTATGGTAGAGTCATTTGTCCATTTTTCTATTGAACTGATTGTCTTATTATTATTGAGTTGTAAGAGTTCTTCACACGTTCTAGATATAAGTACTTTGTTTGATATATGTGTTGCTGATGGTCTTCCAGATCTATGGCTTGCCTTTTTAAAAAATGACATCTGCAGATGAACAGTGTCTTTTGTGTGACATTGAATTTATCAGTTTTTCTTTTCTTCATGGTTCATGCTTCTTGTGTTCTGTTCAAGAAGCCTTTTTCTACCTCAGCTTTTTTCTAGAAGTTTTGTAGTTTTAGGTTTTACAGTTAGGATTGTGATTGATGTACAGTTAATTTTTGTGTAATGTGAGGTAAGAGTTAATATTCATTTTTTTTTTCATCTGATCACTTTTTCCAGCAGCATTTATTGAAGCGACTTTCCTTTCCCCATTGAATTATCTTGATACCTTTGATACAGGTCAATTGACCATGTATTTATGACTCTGTTTCCAAACTTTCTCTTCTGTTCCATTGATCTATATGTCTACACTTACCCTAACACCACATTTTATTGATTACTATAAATTTACAGTATGTGTTGAAATCACACAGGGCAATTTCTCTATCTTTGTTTTTCTTTTTTACTTTATCTCTTAACTTTGTTCTTTCTTAAACTTGCTTTTGTTATTTTAAGTTCTTTGCATTTTCATGTGACTTTTAAAATTAAATTGTCAATTTCTAAAAGAAAATTCCTCCTAGCATCTTGATTGAGATTGCATTGTCTCTATAAATCAGTTTGTGGAGAATGATATTTTAATAACATTGAAATTTCTCTTGAATGTGATATATCTATGTATTTATTTAGCTCTTTTAAAATTTCTTTCAGAAAGTTTTATAGTTTTAATGTAGGTATCTTTAATATCTTTTGTTAGATTCATTTCTATGTAGTTTATTTTTATTTTTATTAAATGAAGTTTAAAAAATTATTTTCCAGGTGTTTACTGCAAACATATAAGAATATAATGGATTTTATGAACTTGGAAAATAACTTATTAGCTCTAGTAGTAGTATTGTAAATCCCCTAGAAATTTCTATATAGACAGCATGTGCAAGTAGGAACAGTCTTAATTCCTCTGACCCCAGATGCTTTTATTTCATTCTCTTGCCTCATTGCCAAGGCAGCCAGTACAATGTTGAAGTAGTGAAGCAGTAGTCCTTTCCTTTCTTCCAATCTTAACAGGAAACAATTCAGCTTTTCAGTGTTAAGTATCATGTTAGTTATAGGCATTTTTTTTTTTTTTTTAAATTCTCACCTGAGGACATGCTTAGAAGAGAGAGAAACATTGATTGGTTGCTTTCCATATCCTCCCCAGCTGGAGATCAAAACCAGAATCCAGGTATGTGCCCTGCCCAGGAATTGAGCTCAAAGCCTTTCAATACATGGGATAGTACTCAACCACCTGAGCCGCTTGTAGGCCTTTTATAGGCACTGTTTATCAGCTTGAGGATTTTCTTGTTTGCTGATCATTTTAATTATGGATATATGTTGAATTTTGTCAAATACTTTTTTGGATATATTAATCATGTTTTTCCCCTCCTTTATTTTTTTAAAAGGGCAAATTAAATTAATTGATTTTCGAATGTTAGTCCAACCTTGCATTCCTGAGAAAAACCCTATTTCTTCGTGATGTATTATTCTTTATTATTGGCTTCAGTTTGCTGTTATTTTGTTGAGGATTGTTTTTTGTTTGTTTTAGTCCTCACCTGAGAATATTTTTTCCATTGAGTTTTTTAGAGAGAATGAAAGGGAGAAGGAGAGATAGAGAAACATCGATGTGAGAGAGACACAACAATTGGTTGCCTCCTGCACATGCCCATCGGGCACTGGGAAGTGAGCCTGCAACCAGCATACGTGCCCTTGACCTGAATTGAACCCATGACCCCCAGTCTACTGGCCAGTGCTCTAACCAACCCCCAGGACTGTTAAAGATTTTTGTATCTATCTACGTGAAAGTTATTGATCTTCAATTTTCTTTCTTTGTCTTTATTAGGTTTTTGGTACTTAGGTTAAGCTGGCTTTATAAAACATAAATTAGCATCATAAAATTAGGATCATTGTTCTGATAAAGTTTGGTGTTATTCTTTTCTTAAATTTTTGAGTATAATTTACTAGTGGAACTGACTGAGTATGGAATATTTTTGGGGTAAAGTTTTTGATAGTACCTTTGAAATTTTTTGATAATGAAGTAAAATTTTTAATGGATATAGGTTCTTCAGTTTTTTTTGTTCCTAATGTCTATATAGACATTTTATGTATTGATTTCTGTTTGTTGGAGGAAGAGATATAAGCTTCCTGAGAGAAGGAATGACCTGGGACCTGCTAACTCCATATCCCAGTGCCCCGCGTGGCACAAAGTAGACATTCTGTAAATAGTCTTAGGTTAATTGGTTTGTTGTTGCTGTGTATCTGTCTCTTGGCTTTTCTGTCTGGGAAGCTTTTGTGTCTGCCCCATCCACATGGGACTGTCACAGCTGTGCCATGACAAAGGGAGGTGCTTACTAAGTCAGGCCAGCTGGCCTTGGCTGACCCGCATGCCGTGGCTGTCCCTGTGGCTGTTCAGATATCTGGTGATTTGTCCTCAGCCCTGGGAGACAGATTCTCTGGGCCAGAGCTTGCTTAAGGGAAAAAATTTCAAAATTTTTCTGTTTTAGTTTTTTAAAATGTTAAATCCTGTGGTTGGAATGAAATTTTTGAAATATATTTGAAATAACAGAGGAATACACGAAATTTAGGCAGAGGAAAGGGGTAAACTGGCTGAAGCTTGGGAAGGGGGTTTTAGATGAGAAGGGTTATCCTGAAAGGTGGTGACATTGCATGTGATCCACTTGCCTGCTGGGAATGTGCTTTGAGATCCTCTTTCCTGGATCACTTACAAATAAAAGCCCCCGACTGAGTATATCGGTCACTTGGGAAGTTCACGGCAGGCTGATTTGGACTGGGCATCTCTGAGAGGACATGATTGCTGTGAGTGTGTCCTCTATTCAGGCCCCCAACATCTGGAGGGGGGTCTAGTGCCCACTCCCCCATTGCATCTCAGGGGCTGGCTCTTTGTGCACTTGCAATAGCTCCAGAGGTTGGGTGTGGGAGCCAGGGCTCCCTCATCAGAGCTTGGGGCAAAGGACAAGAGGACGAACATGCTCTTCCTGGTCCTGTCTCCTTCCTGGGTCGAGATTCAAAGGACACAGGCTCCCATGCTAATTAGAATGCTGTGTGCATGTGCTGGCACTCAAGGCTCCCCAGGCCATGTGTGTCATTGATTGGACACTCCATCCCTTGAGGAGGGAGCTCTGTGGGCCACTATGTTCCCTGGACATGATTGATTTGGCTAAATCTCTTCTGGCCCCAGACATGTCCGACAAGCAATGTGGCCTTGAGAAGTCCCCCTATCCTCTTTGGGTTTTTATTTACCAGCTAAAGGCCTGGTGCACGAAATTCGTGAACTGGGTGTTTGTGTGTGTGTGTCCCTCAGCCTAACCTGTACCCCCTCCAATTTGGGACCCCTTGGGGGATCCCTGTGGGATCGGGCCTAAACAGGCAGTCAGACATCTCTTTCACAATCTGGGACTGCTGGCTCCCAACTGCTCGCCTGCCTGCCTGATTGCCCCTAACTGTTTCTGCCTGCCACCCTGATCACCCCCTAACCACTCCCCTGCCAGCCTGATCGACACCTAACTGTTCCTCTGCCAGTCCGGTCACCCCCAAATGCCCTCCCCTGTATATCCCCTCTTTATTAGAGAGGGTTTTTTCTTTAACATATTGGACAGTGTACCTGACGTGGTCTTGACAAACTAGTAAAAATGTAAAGCAAAACTAAAAGTGTCGTAAAATAAACTCCTTAAACAGGAATTTCATGAGACCTTGGAAAGGTGATATGTGGTTGTTTCTTCCTTTTTCCCTTCTCTTTTTCTTGATGCTTCATCTTTTGTCCTTTTTCTTTTCTCCTTTCTGTTCTCTCTTTCTCAACTTTCTTGTTGGTAGAATCATCAGTACTTGAATCTGTCTTGCTTCTAGAAGACGAAGAAGAGAAAAACAGACCGTCATCTGAAGAAAAAGATGATCTATGTTGGGACCGGTGGTGTTTCTGGTTTTGCTCTTTTCCCGGTTTGTCATTTCTGCCAGCCCCGGCATCTTCAGGACTTGTACGTGGGCACTTCTTATTCATGGCTACAAAACCTCCCTGCCTTGGTGGAAAGTGTAGGGAAAAGGCCTTCCTGGGTGGGCTCAAGCCCTCCCCAAGGTGCTGAGGAACCAGGGTGGGGAACACCCCCACTTGCCCTTGCAGAGCCAACCTTTGGACCTTGGGGTACTCTCCAGTAATGTAACTGCAGTGTCCCCATTGCCTTCAGAAATTAGTTGTAAGTTACTTCTGATGTGAAACCCTGCTTTAGACAGTTCCTTTGCGGTTTCTAAAGATTTTAAACAAAACCCATTTACCTCCCTAGTCTGGTTAGAAGTTTCTACCCAATGGGAGATGTTTGCTGGGCAGCACTGTCCAGATATCACCCCCATCTCCAATCACTCGGCTGGGGGCAAGGGAAGTTCCAAGGCTATAGGTGTGTGTGGGGGGATCACTCCATGAGGGCACAGGCCCTTTGGAGGCTGACACCCCAGGCTGCCGCTGGGAGGAGATAGCTTGGGGGGGGGGGCACGGCTGCCTCCCACGCCTACATCCCCTGGCTGCGGATGGGAGCAGATCGCGCATGGGGGTGTGTGTGTGCGGGTGTTTCCCAGGCCACTGCCCGGGCCGCATGCTGCCTGCTCTCAGCCCTGAGAGCACTGGGCTCTGCCATTTTGCCATGGAGTGACGGTTAATTTGCATGTTACTCTTATATTAGATAGGATGTGAGAAAAGGGGTTAGAACAAATGGTCATCCAGTTACGGGCATATGTTGTGACCTCACCTTTCAGCTAATCCTGACCATGTGACAGTCATCAGCCGTGAAGAGAACTGCCTCAGATCCAGCCCCCTAGCTTGTCTCCTCCTACAGCTTTGTTTCACAAGCAACAAATCTGAATACCATGTTGTAGTGGTGGTGTTTTATTTTTATTTTTATGTGAAAGTAATATTTCTGTAGACATTTTCCTTAGACTTAGTTCTGGGGGAGCAGAGATTACTGCCTCTTTTGCTCGCATGGTGGGTCACCTGGGAGGGGTGAGGCCATTTCATGGCCAGGTTTCCGATGGAGGACTCTGTTCCTGTTGGCCTTGTTGTTTGCCTAGAGCAAAGCTTGAGAGCATCCTCACACAGGGGGCAGTGTGGCATCAGCACGGGGCGTGGCCTTCCTCCCAGAAAGTTAAGCTTCCAAGGTTAATCGCAGTCAAATCCACAAGGTGAAACTACATAGAAATAAATGTTCCTTGTTAAACAAACGGGTGTGTTAGGGGAGTTATGCTGAAGTATTTGTCAGTGTAGTGTTTTTCCACTTTGTGAGGCCTTTCACTTTAAATTGCTTACGAAATGTAAGTACACATACACAGTTTCCATTGGTGACTATGTAAGTGGGACATGTTCAATTCCATGAGTTTTTATTGAGCATGTATTACCTGCCGGGGATTCAGGGATTCCTCTGGGCACAGAACCGGCTCCTTTGTGGGGCCAGAGGCGGAAGGACGGAGGTGCAAGTTCCATCTTTTATGCAGCAGATTGCATTTTACCCCTCCACTTCTAATGATCCTATGTCCTTCCTAAGGTGTATGGGACCAATGATTTACATAATGGTTAGCAGTAAACTTATAAAGAGCCGTGTATTTTCAGGCTTTGAGGGCTGTAGCGTCTCGGGCTATGTGAAGCAGCCAAAACAATGTCAATAAGTGGGTAGTGGCTTTGTTTCAGTAACTTTGTTTAAAGAAGAGGGGACAGGCTGGAATTTGCCCAGCCCTGACTTGGGTCCTCAGATTTGGTCTGCAGGGTTGTTATTTCAACCTTGCTGGTATTCTTGTTAAATCAGGCTCCCTTAGTGTTGCTTCGCATTTGAGTTGAGAGTTTTGAATTCTTATCTAATGAAGTAAGTCAAGCTGTTTACCTGGAAGATAAGGAAAACTCAAGTTCAGTGCCTGAGCTTTCGCCTCTGTGAGGTGACAGGCACAGTGTCTGAGTTCAGATGAGGTTTGGGATGTTGAACAGAAAACACAGGCAATAGTGGTTTAACTAAGGTAGAGGCTTGTTTTCTATTTTTGCCAAAACCGGGGGCAGAGACCAGGCTTTCCCTCTGAGTCCTGTCATGGCAGATGCCATGGGGAGACAGGGATGGCTGCCACTGCTTCCCCCAGTGATGGCCCTAGCTGCAGAGTCCCGGGAAATGTGCTGTTAGCCGGGCCTACAGAGGCGGCCAGGCATAGCAGGGTCAGTTTGGAACAAAGAAGAGGAAAATGCATGTAGTTTTTGTCCCAGATGTTGATTTTCTAGGAAAAAAGAAAGGGACAGGTATATTTTAAAAACACACCCCCCCCATTTTTTATTTTATTTTATTTTTTTACTATAGAAAATACAGAAAACCAGAAGGAAAAGAAAAAATAATTCCTCAACCCCACCACTTGAAAGGTCAATTTCCAGTTTTTCAAGCTGTGTGTCTTGCCCTTTAATCAGCCTCCCTCCCTCCATCCTTTGTTAGGCAGTACTATAATGTAAAGATGCCCTTTCATACATTCTTTGTAAGCCTGGTTTTCCCCTCTGGCTGGCTGCATAGCATGTTGCCTGGTTTACTTAGCTCATCAATAAAGGCAGCCATAAGACTGTCCCAGGGGTGGCCTCCTGGTGAGTCAGCACTTGCAGCATTTTTTCCTTGGGCCTGGGATATCTTACTGCCTAATCACATTGACCTTTGGTGGTCAGTAAAGTGCTTGGCTGACCTTGGACTGCAGAGGTTGCTTATGAACCCCTCCCCTCCATTCCTCCCCTCCCCTCCCCTCCCCACCCCTCCCCTCCCTTCCCCTCCCCTCCCCTCCCTTCCCCTCTTCTCTTTTCCCCTCCCTTCCCTCCCTTCCTATCAGTTACTGTAACATTACTGTAGATGTACTTGAGTGTAAGCAGATCTACCATCAAACCATCCCAGAAAAAAACAGATATATTATGACTGCATGGTGGTGGCAAGATTGCCAAAGCCTTTCTACCCTCCTCCCTCTATCCCCACGATCCATTGTTACAGTACTTTGGATTAGATTTCATGATCACTGGGTCAATATTAGTTTGAGCTAATGACTTGGAGCTCATTGCTCCCTCTGTGTGGTAGCCAAGAGGGCAATGCACTTAGTCCTTTTTGCTGGGTGTGTTCCCCTAACAAAAAGTGCGCTGGCCCAGGAGTGATCACTGGCTGCAGGAGGAGGCCCGCCAAAGGGGAGCATAGCGCTGGGCTCCCGCCTTCAGGCTCTGCCTTGGAATTGCTTATTGTGTCTTACATCTTTGTGCATTTTGCACATAACTCCACAACTCAGCTGCAGCAACTCTCCTTCAAGATCCTTCACTGTTTTTAAAAGGTAAATTTCTATATTTACTGTAGCTTTTTTTTTGTTAGGTTTTATTTTAACAGGGCATTTCCTCTTCATGTGTTTTTCAAAATATCAGTTATATCAATTAGAGGTGTAAACAGGCACAAAATATGCAGTACAGAAAAGCAATTTTCTTAAGTAGTCTATTGCCTAACAAAAGTACATGGGGGAGCTGAGTGAGCAGCAGTCCTGGTCTCTCCTCCGTTGGGGGATAAGGGATCTGGGGGACAGACAGCACTGTGGCAGAATTAAGACACCTGGGCCATGTCCAATTCCACCGTTAGGATGTCAGCACAGGGGCATCATCCATACCCAGCCTCTCAGATCTTGCTGGGAGCACATACACTAGGGAGGCCCAGGCTCAGCTAAACCCTGAGGCCTGATGATTTTGCTCATGCATATGTGGGACAAATCCTCTGAGAGGGCAAAACAGTTTTCCTTCCCCAAACTAAACTTCTGGGAGGATAAGCCATGTCTAACCGGAGGCTTTTCCCAATTGCTGCTCCCTCACCCCCACTGGCTCCCATGGTGCAAGGCTGAGTAAGATGTATCCCCTAACAAGAACACTTTGCGTGTTTCACAAAGTCACAGTAACAAATGAGATATGAGAAAGAATTTTGACAATGAAAAAACACTACACAAAGAACACAGAAGCGTTTTGTTAGAGTGGAAAGCAGCTCCAGGTGGGATTGGCAGCCCAGGAGTCCGATAGGGATGGCCAGTGGCCCCTAACAGGGAAACACACAGTAGTGCCAGCACTGTTGGGGGCCTTTTCAGGTGGAGAGGCCAGGTGGTTGCTCTGGGGATGAGTCCTGCTCCCTGCTGAGCTGAGGCTAGAGTTCCACAGCACCCAGCTGGCCTCAGGTCCTAGGAGGCTTCGAGCCCCAGGCCCATCCCAGCCCAGCCTTGGGCAGAGCAGGGTCTCAGTTCCCCAGGACTTCGTGCTAAGACCATCTCATCCCTAGGAGTCAGTGGGGCCAGGGGAGGTCTGGTCCAGGTCCCTCCTCACTGTGTCCCCAGCCCCACCGACCTTCACGTCAGACTTGGTAAGGACATAGCCCACATAAACACGCTCTGGAAACCAAAAGTATGCTAGAAAGTTTAAACTGGTACTACGACTTATTTTTCAGCTTTTACAAAAATTAAAAATGTTTTTTAAAAAATATTTTAATCTTTATTGTTCAGTTTATTAATTACATTGTTCCCCCTTCCCCCCCTATATCTCCCTTCCACCCAGTACCCATCCCATCCTCTGCCCTAACCTCCTCCCCACTGTCCTCTTCCATAGGTGTATGATTTTTGTTCAGTCTCTTGCTGCACCTCCCACACCCCTTTTCTCCCTAAGAATTTTCCATTCCATCTCTATGCCCATGATTCTGTTATATTCACCAATTTATCCTGTTCATCAGATTTTTAATTCACTTGATTTTTATATTTATTTGTTGATAGATGTGTATTTGTTCATAATTTTTATTTTTACCTTTTTTCTTCTTCCTCTTCTTAAAGAATACCTTCCAGCATTTCATATAATATTGGTTTGGTGGTGATGAACTCCTTTAGCTTTTTCTTATCTGCGAAGCACTTTATCTGGCCTTCAATTCTGAATGATAGCTTTGCTGGGTAGAGTAATCTTGGTTGTAGATTCTTGCTATTCATCACTTTGAATATTTCTTGCCATTCCCATCCAGCCTGCATAGTTTCTGTTGAGAAATCCGCTGACAATCATATGGGTGCTCCCTTATAGGTAACTGTTTTTCTCTTGCTGCTTTTAATATTCTCTCTTTGTCTTTTGCTATTGGCATTTTAATTATGATGTGTCTTGGTGTGGTCCTCTTTGGATTCCTATAGTTTGGGGTTCTGTGCCCTTCTTGACTTTCAAGTCAGTTTCTTTCACCAGGTGGGGGAAGTTTGCAGTCACTATTTCTTCAAATAGGTTTTCATTATCTTGCTCTCTTTTCCTGGCACCCCTATAGTTCAGATGTTGGTATGCTTGAGGTTGTCCCAGAGGCTCCTTATACTATCTTCAAATTTTTTGGGTTCTTTTTGCTTCTTGCTTTTCTGGCTGAGTGGATTTTGCCTCTTTGTATTTCAAATCTTTGACTTGGTTCTTGCGGTCCTCTAAATTGCTTTTAGGTCTCTGTATAATATTTTTTTATTTCAGTCAGTGTATGCTTAATTTCTACTTCGTCCTTTTGTATATCCTCAAGGGTCTTGTTCATATCCTCGAGGGTCTTGTTCATTTCCTCGAAGGTCTCATTAAGTTCATTGACCTTTTCTAGGAGCCCCTTGAAAAACCTTATAACCATGGTTTTGAACTCTATGTCCAGTCATTTTTCCCCCTCCATTTCTTTCACATCTGATTTATTTCCATGTCTCTGCATTGTGGCTGCTTCCCTGAGTTGGTCGATTAGGTTTGTATGCTAGATGTCCTCTAAGGGACAGTGGCTCAGCCTCCCCAGTTACCTGAGGTGGATACTCTTGGACTTTTCAAGCCCTTTATGGGTTGCACAGTCTTGTTGAAGTTAAGCCTAGATTATTGTTGTTAGCACTAGGAGGTTTGACCTTCAGGCCAGTTGGCTGTGAGGATTAGCTGTGCTCAGGTTGGATGGGCGGAGTCTCCAGGCTGAACAGGCAGCCTCGATTTCCTGTCAGCTCTGCCCTATGTGGCACCTGGGTTTCTGTGCCTGGTGGTAATGGCTGCATGCACCTCTGAGAGAAAGCTGCCGCTGAGCTCTACCCTCTGCTGGACAATTCAGCCTCTCCCCAAATGAGTCTGCACACCCAAAGTCTCACCCAAGGTTATAAAACAATGTAGTCTGATGGTTTCCCAAACGAGAGAGCAAGTCATGAGTCCTTTCTGCACACTCATGCACTTCTGCTGTTCCCAAGTTTATGCGCCCTCTCCACAAGCTCGCAGACCTCTGTAGTGTCTGAGTTTCAGCCTGCTTCCTTCTTACTGTCCAGTTTCACCCCGTATGAGTGTGGGTTCCCCGGACCTCTTCCGGAACTGGGGAATCAGTGCAGTGGGACACCTTTGTCTCCCTCTCCATTTGAGAAAACCAGCTGGGTTTGTAGCCGCCCACCCTTTCTGCTCGTGCTCTCACAGCTCCAAACTTCTGACTCCAAGTGTATCCTCAACTCTGCCCTCCGCCACTCCTTGGAGTCACAGTGTCCTATCTTTACTTTTATTTGTGGAATTTTCACTCAGGCAGCTTTCCGGTGATTCTGGATGATGTTCATTCTGTCGTTAAGTTGTAGTTTTGAAATTGTGTGGGGCAGCAAGATAAGTGTTTACCTATGCCGCCATCTTGGTTCCTCTCCTAAAAAAGAGTTTTGTAATTAAGTTACTTAAAATTCTGTGGTGCTGTTTCACAATCAGAGAGCTCTACTTTGTTTAGAGGTGGAAGCTGTATTTGTTTGACAGTTTTTCTTCTTCCAGTGATCAGTTCAGGCACCTTGGGGATTAGGTCTCCCAGTCTCCACTCCTGCCTCTGCGTTGAGCGCCACCCCAAGGACATCTGGAAACGGTACTTTTTGCACTCATGGCCCTCAAGGGTCAGAAGGCTGAGACAAGTCTGGCCATCCTGGGGTGCCTCACAGGTCCCTGCCCTCAGTGGGTCCCAGGACACTCAGGCCACAAGTCCAGTTGGTCACACGGTCTGTGGAGGCTAAAGGTCCTTTGGAAGCAGCGCTCTGGGGTTCGGGGGAACGGCTGGGAGGGGAGGAACGGCCGCAGGCCATGTGGTTGCGCTGGTGCTTGCGAAGGTGGTCCTTGTGGATGAAGCTCTTGCCACAGCTGGTGCAGGTGAAGGGCCGCACACCCGTGTGGGTTCGGTAACGGTCGATGAGCTTGGAGCTCTCAGTGAAGCGCTTCTCGCACTCCGTGCAGGTGAAGGGCCGCGCACCTGTATGCAGCATGTGGTGCCAACTCAGGTGGGCTGGCTGCGTGAAGCAGCGCCCGCACTCCCCACACTGCAGGGCGTTTCCTGTGCAGCCCCTGCCGCCCCATCAGGCAGCTGCCCACAGCTCTGCTAGCGTGCGCTCAGGCTCACCTGTAGCCGGAAGCTCTTCCCACACGTGGTGCAGGTGAAGGGCCGTCCCTTGGGAGACGAGGCTGGATGCTTCTTCAGGTCAGGTTTGTGGCCAAAGACTTTGGTCCGGCCAGGGTATTTACAGGGGTCACTGAAAGATCTCGGGGCCTGGCCTGGGTCCAATACAGCCCCTTCGTCATCAGAGGAGGAATAGGGCAGCCCCTCAGGCCCAGGCCTTGGGTTCAGACCCACAGGAGGTTTACACTGGACTCCCCCCAAGAAGCCAATCCCCTGGTGGGATCTCATCCTGGGCCGCTGTGGGGTGGGGTCTCCCAGGTCCCGTTCAGGCCCGGTGGGCTTTCTGAGCCCCAGCACAGGGAGCTGGCTGGGAAAGGAGCTGCCCTGGCTCTCCCAGGTGCCTTCTTGGACAGGATTAGGGAGAAACCCTGTGGCTTGGCCTGGTCCAAATAGGGCCCCGTGGGCCTCTAGGTCAGTAGGGTGCACTGGTGTGGTTACCACCTCCTCTTCCTGGACTTCAGTTTTTACATCTGCTTCTGTGGATGTCCCCGTGTTAAGCTTTAGGGTCCCGTCTGAACATGTGAAGGAGGGGTGGTTGGGAGGGAGTTCTGAGTGGACACCAGAAGCAGCATCTGCAGAGACGTCTCTTGCTCCAGAATCCAGCTGACTGAGGCCCCATGGTTCCTCCCCGATATCTGGCTGTCCAGCTGCCCATGCTTCTACCCCCAGAGCCTGCTGCTCCTGGCGCTAGAGCTCGCCCTCCTGCTTGATCTCATTAAGAGGTCAGGGCAGGAACCAGGCCTCCCGAGCTGGACTCGGGTCCACAGGAACACCTGGAACCCTGGGGGCTGTGCAGCACCAACCACGCGGCTCCTTCCCTGGCTCAGTTGGGAGAGGACCTCGGGCTTGGAGATGGCGTAGTTCAGGGAGACCAGTGTAACCCTCATCACATGCTTGTACAGCTCCTTCGGACATTCGTCCAGCCTGCCCCACCCCTTGGGGGCTTCCCCCTTGCTGCCTGCGGGTAGCTGCAGGACCCAGAAGTTCCTGTACTTCAGCAGGTTCTCCATGTTCTCCAGCTGCCTCTGCAGCAGCCTGTACTCCTGTAGCAGGGTCCCCAGCACGGCCCTCTTGCCCTCCAGCTGGTTCCCGAACTCCAAGGTTGTCTTCTCATACTTGGCCAACTTCTGGGTCATCCCTATTCGACCTTCTAGGGAGAGCAAATGGGCAGCCTGCAATTCGATCTTCCCCTCCATTGCATGAATGGTAGCTGCCATTGTCCAGGGAGAAATCAGAGCTGCGGCCGCCTCAGCCATAGCCCCTCGCTGTGTGGTCTGACTTGGAGGAAGTGACCATTGTCACCGTGTGGCCTGACACAGGCCGGCTCTGGCCTCTCCGCAGGTGCCGCCCCCCTGGCTGGTCCACCGGCGCTTGCTCCTTGCTGGCCGTCCTGCGCAACTCAGTCCTCGGATGCGCCACTGTCAGCGCCCTGCCGGTCCACCTACTGTAGCATTTTCTTATGTACTAGTATTTTTATTAGGATTGCTGTTATTTGTTAATGCTTGGTTACAGAATTGCACAGGTTTTGAGTGCTCTGACCCAGTTCATCCTTTCCCATGAGACTTTCTTTTATTGTGTCCTTTTATAGAGTGTGGGGGTTTACCACATTGCCTTATAGCAGCGATTTTCAACTGTGAGTGAGAATTTTTAAAACATGAAATACTGACTTGCATCAGGGGCACCGGGCTCTTTTCCCATAGATTGTCAGATAAAAAAATGACAGTAGCCAACACAACAATATCTGCTTGGCGTGAATAATTATACCTATTTTTTTTGTCAGATTGGCAAAATAATATATTTTTTTGGTGAATCACAGAATTTTAGTAATTTGTGTGTTATAAGATGAAAAGTTTGAAAATCTCTGCACTAGCAAAAACACTTTTCACCAATGCTAGGATTGTTTTTATTCATCTTTATATACAAACCAGAGGCCAGGTGCTCCTCAGCCCGGCCTGTTCCCTTTAACAGTCCAGGAGCTCTCGGGGGATGTCCGTCAGTTGGATGTCCTTAGCACTGCTACAGAGGCAAGAGAGGCTCCCACCACTGCTGCTGTGCTCGCCAGCTGTCAGCCTGGCTTGTGGCTGAGCGGCGCTGCCCCTGTAGGAATGCACTGATCACCAGAGGGCAGCTCCTGCATTGAGCATCTGCCCCCTGGTGGTCAGTGTGCAAAATAGTGACTGGTCATTCTGCTGTTTGGTCGATTTGCATATTACCCTTTTATTATATAGGACTAGGGGCCTGGTGCACGAAATTCGTGCACTGGGGGTGGGTGATCCCTCAGCCCAATTTGCCCCCCTCACACATACTGGGAGCCCTCAGGGGATGTCCTACTGACCACTCACCTCCAGCCTCTGGCCAAGGCTTTAGGCCTTGGGCACCCAGCCATCTCTCTGCAGTGGGGCCGATGGCTGGCTCCGCCCCAGCCCACCCACTGGGCTCGGGGCTTCACCCTAGCCAGCTTGTACCCGGCTAGTGCGGGCCTCGACCCTGCCCTCTGGCTAGGCCTTCTCCCTAGCCAGTACCTCTGGCTGCCTCAGCCTTGCCCACCTTGGCCCTGGCCTTCACCCCAGCCAGTGTACAACCCAGGCCGCCTCAGCCCTGCCCTCTCCCAGCCCTGACTGCCTCGGCCCTGCCCACCCTGGCTCTGGCTGCCTTGGCCCTGGCCCCGCCCCCCCCGCCCTGGCCTTTGCTTTGGCTCCGCCCCCCACGGTCCTGGATGCCTCGCCCCCAGCCCTGCCCCTCCAGACCTGGCCTTCGCCCTGGCCCCGCCCCCCAGCCCTGACTGCCTCAGGCCCACCCCCCACAGACCTGGCCACCTTGGCCCTGCTCCCCCCTGGCCCTGGTCGCCTTGGCCTTGCCGCTTGGCCCTGGCTGCCTCGGCCCCACCCCCCTCCCCCAGTCTGAGCCAAAAGCTTGCTGGCTGGCTCCACCCCAGCTTCTGATTGGCTGGTGGGTGTGGCTTGATAGGAGGTAAGGTCGATTTGCATATTACTCTTTTATTAGATAAGATACTAGAGGCCTGGTGCACAGATTCATGCACTGGTGGGGGCATGGCCTGCAGGGATCTGCCCCTGTGGGAGCACTGCTCATCCCGGTCAGCCGAGAGGCTGTGGACCAGCCCTCTGAGCAGCTGGTGCATGAGGAAATTAGTCTGAGCTGAAGACATTTTGGGGTAAAGACATGTTCTATGTCCTGGAGGGACATGGCGGAGAGCTTTGCACCCCAAAGCCACTCGGTGAATGTCCTTGATGTATGATGCCAGGTTGGTTATACCATCGGGGATGTTCAAGGCAGCTGTGCTCTAAGATCCTCAGCCATCAGGACAGCCTCCCCGGGATCTACAGTCACTCCCCTCTTGCTACTGCCTATGCCAGCTCCCCGTGCTCTTTCTAGAACACACCGTAGAGGGCTTGCATCAGCTGGTGGGGTCAGGTAAGTCTCTGGATTGTCTCAGGTATTTGATAGGTGCAGAGACAGCCTCATCCCTGTCAGCCAAGCAGCATTCCCACTGTGGGAGCACACTGACCACCACGGGGCAGCTCCTGCATTGAGCATCTACCCTCTGGTGATCAGTGTGTGTCATAGCAACTGGTCAACTGGTCGTTCTGGTTTTTCTGCTATTTAGTTGCTGGGCTTTTATATGTATAGATGAGTAAGTAAGTACCATAACCTAAACAAACAAACAAACAAACCCTCCCAAGTCTTATCACTGAGATCTAGATTTAAACACTGTTATAGAGATCTGTGATTCTCAGACATGGGTGGGATGAGGGTGTGGGAGAGAGTGATGGACCCACAGAGGACTTCAGTAGTCAGAGACATTTTGGTTTGTGATAACTTGGGGGTGGGGGAGTATGTCTAGGGTTGCTGCTTAGCATCCTACAATGTTGTGGGAGACAACAAAGAATTAATTGGACTCAGATATCAGTAATACAGAGGTTTAAAAACCCTAACTTAGACAAATAGTTTTTTTAGATGTTTCCTATGAATATTAATAATATTAATACTGCTTTAGTTTCACAAACAGTGGGATCAGTGATACACATACTAATTTGTAACTTGCTTTTTAAATTTCTGTGTCTATCAATATACAGTCTCATCATCCTTTTAACAATTGGCTGTAAGGTATTCCATTGTATGATTGAGTCATCATTTATTTCTCCACTCCCCAGTTTTGGAGATTTAGGTTATTTCTAATGTTTCGCTGTTGAAAACATGCTGGATTTTTTTTGGTTTATATTTTGCCTTCTTCATGCCCGTTTCCTACCTGCTATTGGGGAAGTGCCTTCTGGGGCACCACCTCTATACCTGGTGCCCTCCCCAGGGGCTCTCTGCCTCTACCACCCACGCTCAAGGTGGCTCTGCTCTATCCCTGAGGTTTCCCACACATCAGACACTTTGCAAGGCTTAATAAAGCCCTGTTGAAATACAGAATAGATGAATAACTCCAAATAAGTTTTTCATGTTTCAGTTTTAGATATTCTTGTTTCATTTTACTTTTTGTTCCTTTTTTAAAATCTGTCTTCTGATAGATTACATGTGGTTTTTAACCTCTGGCCCAATTGGCTTTGCTGCCTGCCTGGGCGTCCTGCATTCCTGATTGCTGGTGTCCTTAGGAAGGCTGCGAGGCGGGGCAGAGCTGGGCGGAGAGTGCTTGGCCTTGATTGTCTGCTCTGGGCCCCTGGGCAGGTCAGTAGCTGTGGTGGTGATGCCCCATCACCATTTTGCCCCCAGAGATTGGAAGTGAGGTGGGGATTCAGGGAGGAAAATGTCCCACCAGTAATTCATGCCTGGCTCCTCTCTGGGACTCAGGCAGCAGGCAGAGTTGAATGCCTGGAGGTCTGGACCTGCCTTCTGGGGCTTCTTTTGCACAGGGACCTTCAGGAACTTGTTTGCATGTGTCTATTTTTGTGTTTTGTATGGCACTCTGTGAGGAAGTGCGTTGTCTACGCACATCCAACTGTTTTGAATGGTCTGTGTCTCAGGGGGCTTTAAGGTAGGATTGTGTGCACCATTCCAGGGTATTGGGCAGCCACTGAACATCAGGATGTGAGTAACAGGAAGTGACAGAAATTACCTAGTGTGTCAGATGCTTATCCTCAGCCACTTTTTCAAGCCCTGCAGCCTGTGGAGCTATATTTAGGAGAGCGTTTCCAGGCTCCTGGTCCTGTCCCAGTACTGTCGCTTTTCCCCTCTTCTGGTCAGTGCTGTCCTGCGTGGGGCTGCTTTGTTACTCTGGCATCTCTGTCTTCTTTGGGGTTCTTGTCTATGTTAAAACTCAGTTTTTTTGTTTTGCTGGACCACTCTAATTCTGATCCATTTTGAGCAGTTGGATAATGTTCTGAAAGAGAGGAGAGCGGCAGGTAAGAGTTCCAGGTGATGGTGGGCAACATGGGAAGCTGTGTGGGAAAGAAGTTAAACTGTAAGGATTTAAAATGAAGTGAGTTGTGGGCTCGATCCCCAGTGAGAGGTGGATCAATTATTCCCTTTCATCATAGATGTTTCTGTCTCTCTCTCCTTCTTGAAAATCAGTAAAAATATATTTAAAAAATAAAAAATAAAATGGAGAGGAAAAAATTATAGATTATTGGGTCTCTGGAGGGTTGACTTTTGTCTTGTATTTCTTATAAGAGGAAGACTGGGATTTTTAAAGTCATTGCCTTGGTATATCACTTCACCTACCTGTTAGAAACAGCCGTTAGTCCCTGTCTGGCCAGATGGAAAGCCTGCAGGACAAGTAAGTTTTTCTGTGATGAATTCCTGTGATAAGCTTTGTCACAGGAGAAATTTCACCCCTGATCTTCAAAACAAGCACTGTGGATGGAGCCTGGAAGTCACCTGCCTAGGTGGAGCGCCCACTCCATGTTCGTACTGCTGTAGATGTGGGCGATCTTCGCCCAGTGGTGTTGGACGGTGCTTTAGGCAGGTGCTGATCAGATGCCCACATGGGCTGCTCGGTGTCCCCTGTGGCTGCCATCTCGCTGCAGGAGTAGCTGGGGAGCCAACCTTTTGCTCTTATGTGTCGTCTTGTATGCTCTGACCTGTGCTGGGCCTGGTTATTGCTTCTGTTGCTAGCAGCAATAACGTTCTATCTTCTTCCCTTCCCTTGAGGGCCAGGCACTGGTACTCATTTTGCAGGTTAAGAAGTTGAGGACTAGAGAGACATGTCATTTGCACCAGCGCTCTGACGTTTTAGTCCATGGAACTTTTGCAGAATTGCTCCTGTGCCACACACCAGTAAACCTCACTCAAGCTTATGGAGCTGGCTTGTCCTTTGAGCTGCAAGACACGTATCTCTGTGCTTTGAGGATCCTGAAAAAGGAGTTTAATGTTAGCTTCCAGTGGCTGCCATCCGAATAATTCATGGAAGACGGGTTATGTTGGGAGAGAAGGCTTTTTGTGGGTCTCTAAAAGCTTCCTTCTGGGGGTCTCCCCAGTACCTCCCTCTTCCTCCTTTTATAAAGCATCCCCCTTACTTTCACATACTCAGCCAGCTCTTTAATAGTAGGGATTCTACTCCAGCATGAGATATTTGAGAGGCAACTTAGGCACAATAGTGTGTGGCATGAAACATATGGCAGCCAGTGGAGCCTGCCTGGTGTGAAACTGCCAGAGAGTGCCTAGTGACATCATGGTGTTCTCTGTGGTGAGAATGCAGGCATGGAAACCAAGTTCCAGAGCTGGGAGAGTTCCCCAGTTTTATTAGCAGAATCTGTCTGCAGGCATGGCTTCAGACTTACCCATTCCCTTTTGTAATGCAAAAGTATACGTTTATATAGTATATAAACTATGGGAACTGTATATGTGTGTATATATACATATACATAAATACAGTAAACTATAAATACAAGACATGCTGAATGTGTCACCAGCTCTGGCTTGGGTATTTTACCTTATTTTTGTGCCAAAATGTTCAACATTTTAAAAATCATTTAATATTTTAGGCATTCAGAAAGTAATATAATGGCCTGGCCAAAGTGGCTCAGTTGGTTGACCATCATCCTGTGCCCCGAAAGGTTGCCAATTTGGTTCTGGGTCAGAGCACATATCTGGATTGTGGGTTTGGTCTCCATTGAGGGCCTGTAAGGAAGGCAACCAATCGATTGTTCTCTTTCACACTGGTGGTTCTCTCTCTCTCTCTCTCTCTCTCTCTCTCTCTCTCTCTCTCTCTCTCTCTCTCCCCCCCCCCTCCCTCTCCCCCCGCTTCCTCTCTCTAAGTATGTCTTCAGGTGAGGATTAAAAAAAGAAAGTAACATACTGAACAACTGTGTACATTTCCTGGCCTGAGAAAGAAACATTATGGATGTGCTTGCAGTCCTTTGTCTTCCCTTTCTTCCCCTCCTGCCCTTCCTCCCAGAGTTCACCCCCATGCTGAGTGTGGTGTCTGTCACTTGTTTGCATGTTTTTAATACTGGCTGTACTCATATATGTCGGTACAAACAATATGTGGCATTTTTCACCAGTTTTAAATTTTTGAGTAAATGGTACAACCTGCTTTTTCCACCCAGCATTGTGTTTCTGAGATTTAGTCATGTGGCCACATCTATCTCTAGTTAAGTAGTTCAAAGTTTAAAGCAACTGATTCTTGGGGAGTGGGGAGTGGGATGTGAGTCTCACAGTTACAAGTGTAGCCCAAATTGAGGACCACAACACTTAATTGTTAGTATTTATCGCTTATGTATACAGTGTCCTACTGTTGACTTGTGTTTCCCCAGATTTCACCACTACAAACAGCACTACCGTGAACTCACTCATACTTGTCTTCCTGGGCACATGGGCCCAAGTTTCTCTGGTGTTTGTTTCTGAGGGTAGAATTGCCAGGTATATACATCTTTTGTTTGATGAGATATTGTCAGATTGCTCTCCCAAATGTCACTTTTTAAACTACTGGCAGCAGTGGTAATTTATAAGGGATCTTCTTTCTTGTTTTAATGTAGCCAAGCTGCTGGCAAGGTGAAGAGCTCATGGGTGAGATGACATTCTGATAAGACACCTCAGCGTCAGCATGTCCAAAATGGAACTACTGGTCCCCACCCCACAACTGCAAGCCTGTTCACAGCTTTCTGTCCCAGCTGTTCAGGTGTTGCTGTTGGCTCCTCTGCCTCACAGCCATCCATCCGTCCGTCCGTCCGTCCATCCGTCCATCCAGTCTATCAGGAGATCCTGTTGCCCTCAGCATACTTTAGAATGCACCTTCCCTTTATCTCTTGATGGGATCTCTGAGCTCCCTTCCAAAGAGTTTCCTGACTTCTGTCCTGGCCCTTACACTCAGTTTTCAATAAAGCAGCCAGAATGGATGTTTTAAAACCTAAGTCAGATGCCAGACTTCTGCTCAAAAGCTCTGTGGTTCCCATTCCACTCAGTAGTAAACGCCCAAGTTCCTACAGGTGCTAGCATGGCTCTCTGTGTCCCATTACCTCTGCAGGCTCTCTTGCTCCAGGCCTTGGTTCACCTCTTCCTGCCGTTCTCTTTCAGCCTTTTCCAGTGAGGCCTACCTTGGCTCCGACCTCCTTTTTCTGATCTTTTTTTCTGTAGACTTATCATCAGCTACTACTCCATACTGTATGATTTTTTTAAAATTATTAATCCTCATTCGAGGATATTTTTTTCCATTGGTTTTTAGAGAGAGAGGAAGAGAGAGGGAGAGACCGCGAAACATTGATATGAGAGAAACACATTGATTGGTTTCCTCCTACATGCATTCCGACCAGGGATGGGGAGCCTGCAACCAAGGCTGGAATCAAACCCGGGATCCTTCGTTTCACAGGCTGATGCTCTATCCACTATGAACTGGCTAGGGCTATAATTTATTTCTTTATTATGTTATTTTTTTTCCCTGTCTGCATTTGAGCAGGGATCTTGTCTGTTTGTTTAAATGAAAAAAGGAAGAATTTGGAGCCTGAGGCCTCCCAACTGGGTAGGGGTGGAGAGTCAGCCTGAGGACATGTCTAGTATGTGAGAGGGACCCCTGATGGGTCTGTCTGTTGGGATGTGGGATCTGTGGGTCTGGAGCTGGGGAGGCAGCTTGTCTTGATGGCATTTCTGGTAGTTTCCAGAGTGCACCTGCTGTCGAAGGGGGTTTACCCACTAAGGAAGCACAGTGCTGTGTGAGGCAGGACCTGTGGCTCATGACTGGTGTGAAGCACAGCCTCACTGATCTCTCAGGCACTGCTGGTGTAGAAACGAGGCCTGCCATTTCCAGGGCTCTGCCCTGCACAGGCCATGTTTTGCAGCTGGCGGCAGCCCCGTGGCCCTCCTGTGTACTCAGGCATATGGAGAGGATGTGGTTTTCTTTGGGAATGTGTGCCAAAGGTGTGTCGCATAATGTTTCCTTGGCAAGTCAGAGGTTTCATGAGCTTGCACTGCCTACAAATAGGGACTTTAATAAGATAAGATTACACTTTTAATTTGTGCTGGGAACACAGATGTCCTTGTCCTTAAGAAATATAGCATTGTTCTGGAGTTACTTCCAGTTTTCCCAGCTTAAACATGTTAGATGTTAGAAAATGTTGTTGATTGTGGTTACTTATTTTTGGTGAATAGGATGACACTATAACCGAGCCACCTGGCTAGGGCGTGGTTGCTTAATTTTAATGAAGCCTTTTATTTGGAGAGCAATGTAGATTTACACAGAATTAAAATAATACAGAGATCCTTTGTGTCCTTCACCCAGTTTCCCCAGGAGTAAGGTCTTGCAAAGCTACAGCAAAACTTCACAACCAGGATGTTGACATAGACACAGGTAAGATCCACAATGTCCTCATCTCTACCGGGATCCTCTGGTTTCCTTTAATCGCCACACACCCCTTAACCCTCCGCAGCCACTAATCTGTCATTTCTGTAATTTTGTCATCTCAAGAGTGTTCATGGGATCCCACAGTGTGTAATCTTTAGGGACCCCCACTTTTCACTCAGGGAAGCTGCCGTGGGTGGGAAGGAGTAGGGGATCAATAGTCAGGCCTGGAGCCAACCTGCCTGGTTTCTGGCCCCCTGCTTCATTAGCTGTGGGACTTCGGGCAGGTGACTCGGTGTGCCTCAGTTTTCTCTCTTGATAGCTCCTTTATTAGGTTGTAGAGAAGATGAAACAAGCAAATAACTATAAACATCTACTAAGAGCTCCACCGTGGTAGCTGCCACTGTCATTTGACACCTTCTTTGTCCTATCAGCTAGTGTCTTTATAATTCAGGAGTCCAACTTCTCATCTAATTAAACATCACATCTTTATTCTTCCAGCATGTGTCTTTTTCTTTTTGATTTCTCGAAGAAGTCAAGGCTTAATAATAATCTTGGCTAATTCTTCGTAGGACCTTGGAAGATATTTGTCTGGCTTTAGTGTCATAGACTCATTTGGAGTCTCCAGATATTTTATATTTCCTGGAAGTTCATTTTTTGGAAGCAAAAGTTCTTGTTTCAAATAGAACTAAAGTTATTTTTTTTTGTCTTTAGCATGTAATTCTAAAGCATATAAGAATACAATATGGCTGTATAGTATTCCACTATAGGAATGCTCCATAATTTATGCACCAGTTGCCCACTGGTCTTTTTTTTTTTTTTCTCACCTGTGATGATATGCTTTCCTTGATTTTAGAGAGTGAGGAAGGGAGAGGGAGAGAGAAACACCTATTGGTGGCCTCCTGTACACACCCTGACCAGGGATCAAACGTGTAATTTGGATATGTGCCTTGACTGGAAATCAAACCCATGACGGTTTGGTGTATAGGACAATGCTCCAACCAATTGAACTACACTGGCCAGGGCATATCGGTCTTATCTTGATCAATATTTGAGTCATTTCCAATCTTTTATCTTTACAATGAATATTGCCATGAAAAACTTTGTATATATTGTATGTCACTTCTCATGGGCATATTTGTAGGGTAAATTTATAGAAGCACTGTTGATAAGACAAAGATTTGCTAGTTTCACCCTGTGTTCTCCATACGAGTTGTATTCATTCATGCCCCCAGTGTAGCAGGTTACTAGACTATTGTTCTCTGTCTGGGAGATTAAATAAAGATGTCTCGCCCCAGCCGGATTGGCTCAGAGGATAGAGAGTGTCAGTCTGTGGATTGAAGGGTCCTAGGTTCCATTCCGGTCAAGGGTACATGCCTGGGTTATAGGTTTGATCCCCAGTAGAGGGCGTGAAGGAGGTGGGTGGTTAATGGTTCTCTCTCATCATTGATGTTTCAATCTCTCCCTCTCCCTTCCTCTCTGAAATAAATAAAAATTTATTTAACACGTTAAGCGCCAGCCTGTTTTGTCTTCCGACAGAAAGTATAATGTCAGTCACCAATGACTGACATGGGGCTTAACGTGCTAAAGAAGAAAAAAAGTGACTCATAATTTTAATTTGCATTTATTTTGTGAGTAAGATTGAGCATTTCCCATGTATTTAAGATCCATTTCTAACACTTTAATATTTAATTTCTAACATTAAAAAATAACTCTGCCAGTCTCATATTCATTTGTATTTCTGTCTTCTTTTGCTTCAGCATAGAATTCATCATGTTACTGCGGTAGCTGTGGTGGGTCATTCTCGTCCTGTAGTAGTCCGAATATCACTGTGCTTCAGTGTGTCCTCTTCACGGTGCTGGGTGTTTGGGTGCGTGCAGTGCAGGCCCCTGCAGGGTAGTGCTGCTGTGTCTTGATGAGGATGGCATGTTTGTATTGCTGTTGGGTGTGTGGATGGAGTTCCCACGCCACAGGGTGAATATAAAGTCAGCTTTACTGTTTTCCGTAGTAGTTGCAACAGACCTTCCCACCAGCAGCGTGTGAGAGTTCAGTGTGTGCCGCATCCTCACCAGTCCTGGATATCTGTCTTTTTGGTGTAGCCACCTTGTGAACACGCTGGGGTTTTACTTTTCACTTTCCAGATGACTTGTGAAGTGGAGCACCTTTCCATGTGCCTTTCTGGCCATTTGTGAAGTAACTGTGGTGAAACAATGGTTCAAGTCTTTTGTTCATTTTTTTGTTAGTTGGTCTGCCTTTTTTCTTACTGATTTTTAAGTGCTTTTACCATCAGGATTCCAGCAAGAATAAGAATTAAAGTCCACTTACTGCTCTTCTAGCTTGCCTCAGGGAATTATGTGAGAAATGCCTTTTACCATTTCTCTGTTTTCCCTCCCTTTCTGTTTCCCTCTGTCTCTTGTCCTTGCAGCTTCAAGGCCTGGGGTGTGCTTTCTTTCAAGCTTGTGGGTTTCCATGTAGCTGTCTTGCTCTGTGGTACTACTCTGCTCCTTCCCTTGGTATCAAGTCTGCTATTCCAGCCCTGGACCCTGGTCCGCTGAGTCCGGGATGTCACTGACTTGTCCTGTCACATTCACGGTATTACCCTGGTTTTAATTTGCATTTAAATTTTAAGTTGATTTAGTTATGTGAGCCATTTTTTACGTTACAGCTTTGCTTGAGAAATACAGCTTTTCCTGTGTGAAAGCTCAGGTTTAGGGATGGTTCTAGCTGTCTGTCACCATCCTTAGCTTCTAGGAGTTACGGTATTGGCTGCCGTCCAAACGAAGGGACACTCTTATTATTCCTTAAGAGTGTCCCCTCTGAATCCTGCCTTCTTTTAGTGAGTGTGGTGAGTAGCCAGGAGGGAATCACCTGAAAGTCTCTTTCAGCACCTGCTTCTCTCTTGGGTCCTGTCCTGGCTGCTCTGTTCCCAAATCAAAGGCCTGAATAGGGAGCCCTGCCCAAGACACCTCTCTTAGAAAGCCTCTCACTTTCCTCTCCTCCTGAGGAGGCCCTCCCAGCCTCACCTGTCTCACCCTTAGTCCTGGGTATCCGAGTTGTGTGTGCAGACTGCCCCGGGTCTGGGAGGCTTTTCCTGGGCTGGAAGGCTATCCGGGATCTTGCAAGGAGGAGGAGCCTTTTAAGGAGATGAGTCATGCCTGGCCTGTGGGTGGCTAAGAAGCATGGATTCTGTTTCAGGTGTCAGGGTGTGACTGGAGAGAGGCAGATACTTTGTGTGTGAGTGTGTGTGTGTGTATCCTCTCCTGAGGATATTTTCCCCATTGCTTTTCAGAGAGTGTGGAGGGGGGGGGGGGGAGAGGAGGGGAAGGGGGAAGGGGAGAGAGGGAGAGAGAAACATCAATGTGAGAGACACACACTGACTGGTCGCCTCCGCACGCGCCCTGCCGAGACTGGTTTTGTTCAGTGGGTCGAGCCTTCTCTGATGATTCTCGTTATCTGGGAGGTGGACTCCTGGCCCCAGAACGGCCTCAGGAAGGTGGGTCTACAGGGAAGAGCCTGAAAACACTGAGAGTGACAGTAGGGACTGCTTACACGGGAGCGCTGTTCTCAGCACTTCGGGGTCCCTGCCTAGAACCTCACAGCAGCCTGGGATATGGGCTCACCATTAATAGCCCCAGTTTTCAGATGAGCAGATGGAGGCACAGGGAGGGGAAGTAGCTGTTCCAAGTTGCACAGCTTGCGAGGGCTTTGGACTCGGGATGTGTCCTGAACACTGTGTGTTGGGCCCCGTACTTGGTTCTGTCCACATTTGGTTCCAGTTAATCTCAGCCCTGTCAGTTAGCTTTTATCACCCACCATTTCCAGAAGAGAAAATAAGATGAGTCTTCCATGTTTCCTAACCTGTCAGTGGACAGGTCTGAGGCTTCTAATAGGCACAGGTGTTTCTTAAAGTAGCTGAAAACCAGGTTCTTAGACATATGTCTGTTGGTCAGTGTTTTCTTCCTGTAAATAACTACACAGATTGAGGAAATGACATCCTTTATCATTTGTTCCATTAAGTCACCATCTTTAAACATAACAGTTTGTCTGTAACTTGCTGTCCAGTAGTGCTGGTGCCCACAAAGCTATTCCAGTAACCCCCCTCCTCCCTTCGGCATGTGGGAGAGAGGGGGCCCAAAGATCCACCTGCTCAGACCACAGAGCTGAGTTCTGGAATAACATGCACACTTGATCTTGTACAGGTTGTCACAGGAGTAGTGGAAACAAGGCTTAAAATAGAACAGGACATGAAAAATCTCATTGTTCTCTTCTGTAAATACCTTATTGCATAATTCCCAATAAAATCCCCAAGTTATGCAAAATAAAGTGTATTATCTTTTTGAAATTCTTTTTAATATGCTGATAAAAAATGTTCAAATGTTAAAACCCCAGAGTGAATAAAAAGAAGTGTTTGCTGAGATTTTATAGTTACTGATGGAAAGTCCTTAAGTACTGACCCAAGGCCATTGTCTGTTGCCCAGCTCCCTCCAAAGCACCCATCAGCCCATTGCCATGATCCACTTTGTCTTCATGGTACATGTCAGTTTCTGAAATGTCCTGTTTACTTGGGGTGAGCTCTTTGTGAGCAGGAACCTTGGCTTGTCATGGTGTTTGAGACACTCAGCAGGTGTTTGGATATAGGCTGCATGTGGCACTTTTGAAGCTTCAGACAGTGGCACCCACCCCCCACCCTCACTCTGGAGGGCACTCACTTCTCCAGTCTTCTGTTTTCTGTCTTTCAGGCTCCCCTCACTTCCCTCTAGCTTCGCCTCTTTCTACAGCCTTCCCCCTACGTGTACTTATCCCAGTTACCCTGGTTACCTAAAAGAATGAGCAGTACCGTGCATCTGTGACTCAGTTCTGATTATCCCCTTCTCTCGTTAAGCTTTGTGGGTAGTTTATGGAAATCACAGAAGAGATAATCTACAAACAGCAGAAATCCCGAAGTTAAATAGCATACTTTATTCTTGAGTCCCTGGGAAAGCTGCTGTTTCTCTAATACTGCAGATGGGAATGCAGAATGGCATAGCCCCTACAGAGGGGAATTTGCCAATAGCTACAAATCTACATATTCATTTACTCTATTACCGCAGTACACTGGTACATATGAAAAGATCTGTGTAAAGGCTGTGCATTTTGGCATCTTTGACATGCCAAAGGCTTTCCAACAACATAATACCCATTAAGAGGGAACTGGTTGAACAGACTGGGTACAGCTACAGGAAAGACCAAGGAAACGCTGCATGCTGCTAAGGAGTGAGGGGGGCCTTATGCTCAGAGGGAAAGCAAAGGTGGAGAAGAGCGTCTGTGGTGTGCTGCTGTTTGAAAAGGGGATTGTCGTATATATACATGTATTAGCAAACACCTTACACATGGAAGGATAAACCGTAGTTTTGTTTATTTTTAGGGCTTCTTTGGCATAGGGAGGGAACTGGGATGGAAGGAACAGATACAAAGTTAGACTTTTGAATGTACTGTATTTTGTAGATTTGACTTTGGAACCATGTACTTTACATCATTATAAAAAAATTAAGTAAAAGGCTATAACTTTAAAAATTTTTCATAGACATGGTCAGTTTTTCTTTTCCCCCCTTTTTTAAAAATAATTTTTTAAAACTATATTTTTATTTATTTCAGAGAGGAAGGGAGAAGGGAGAGAGAGAGAAAAAAACAGCAATGATGAGAGGGAATTATTGATTGGCTACCTCCTGCATGCCTCCTACTGGGGATGGAGCCCGCACACCATGCATGTTCCCTTCACTGGAATCGAACTGGGGACCCTTCTGTCCATAGGCTGACATGTGTCCACTGAGCCAAACCATCGAGGGCCAGTTTTTCTCTATAAAGTTTATATGCTGTTTACCTCCTGTCAGTACTTCAGGGGGACTCTTCCCCCATATCTTGAAAACACGTTGCCAACCTGTTAGGTGAAAAATAATTTGTTATTTTCATTTGTGTTCCCTGATGGCTAGAGTGGTTAATTAAGCATCTTTTTATTTGCTTATTAGCCATTTTGTATTTCTTCTGTGAAATGTAAATTTATAGCCCTTTTTTCTGTAAGAAAGATTTCTTCTGTTGGTGTATAAAGACTTTTTTGTATGTTGTGGGTATAATTTTTAGTTGTTGATTATTACCAAGTCCGGTTAAGCTGCTCAGGCCCTGCAAGTAGTAGCTGGCTGTTATTCCATTGTCATGTATTGGAAGGTCTCATGTGAGAACACTTACATGTGGTCCATGTGAAATGCCCACCCTGTTCTTTGAGTAACTTGGGCCAAACTTTCCCTGAACTGTGTCAGTGCAGGAGGTCACCCTGTGAGTTTAGGACAATAACAGCTGTTTTCTCTTCCTTTAAATTTTTTTTCCTGTGGCTTATTATTGTGCCTGAGTAGCAAGTAGTTCATAACTGTCCACTGAAGTTGGTTTTTGGTGAATGTATAGCCTAAATATGATTGTCTTTTTGGTTTGAGATTGTTCTTATTTTTTAGTAATTCAAGATAACCATTTTTATGCTCTGTTCACTTCAATATTTGAATTAAGCAGCTATTCTTCAATAAAATATATATGGTGAAAGTAGGTTTTTAAGATGTCTTTATCGTTGTTAGCATTTGTATTTTGCTCATGGATTTATTGAATATGTTCCTTTCTTTAGGTTATCACTCCATGTAGGAAACTCATCCTATGTGCTGACAACAGAAAAGAAATGGAAGATTGGATCGCAGCGCTGAAGACTGTCCAGAACAAGGAGCATTTTGAGGTAGAAAGAAACTCTTCTTGTCGCCCTTTTCTTAATTTGCTGCTGTCTGGATGTCTCTCATGTGATGTCTCACAGTTCTGGATTGGTTCTCAGCATGGTCCTTGTAAATTAAGGTCGCCCCATCATTCTGTGACCCTGTCTTTTTTTTAAAATACATTTTATTGATTTTTCGCAGAGAAGGAGGGAGAGGGATAGAAAGTCAGAAACATCGATGAGAGAGGGACATCGATCAGCTGCCTCTTGCACACCCCCTGCCGGGGATGTGCCCACAGCCACGGCACATGCCCCTGACCGGAATCGAACCTGGGACCCTTCAGTCCACAGGCCGACGCTCTATCCACTGAGCCAAACCGGTTTCGGCGATCCTGTCTTTTATAAACCTTCCTCCTTCCCTCCCCTGGATACTTTATTGATTCCTGTTTAAGTTACCACATTTAAGAATGCCAGAGGTTCACCTTCTCTTTGCTGCCTTTATTTCCTTCTTCCAGCCGACCCAGTACAGCATGGACCACTTCTCAGGGACGCACAATTGGTACGCCTGTTCCCACGCGAGGCCGACCTATTGCAACGTGTGCCGCGAGGCTCTGTCCGGGGTCACGTCCCATGGACTGTCCTGTGAAGGTGTGGACGATGTTTTATCTGCTGGGACAGGCGGTCTGACCCCAGAGGCCCAAAAGTAGTCACCCGACATCGTCAGGAGTGAAGCGATTGCTGTGACTCCACGCTTATTTATTGTGCTACTGAGGAGCTTTTACATGCTCTTTTTTATAGTAATGGGTCAAAGGAAAGAAGGGAGACAGTAATAAGGAGACATGGAGAGGAAAGTAGAGGCCAGAGAGGGAAAGAGTTGAAGCTGTCAGCCCCAGTGTTAGTTATACCCACTCTTGGGGTGAATTGGGTTGTGGATAAATGGATTGAAAGTTGTCTTCTGGATCTTAGAGGGCAGGGTTTCAGTGTTTGGGCAGGATCAGAGAAAGGCAAACTGTCATCCTCAGGCCAGATCCCACCTGTTCTGTGTTTCTGTGCGGCTTTCGAGATTGAAAAAGGGTTTTACATTTTTTAAAAATATGTTTTTATTGATTTTAGAGAGGAAAGGAGAGGGATAGAGAGAAACATTGATGAGAGAGAGACATAATTCGTCCGCCTCCTACATGGGAATCCAGCCGGTAACTTGGGTATCTTCCCTGACTGGGAATCCAACCCCTGACCTCTTGGTTTGTGTGTGGACGCTCAGTCAGCCGAGCCGCCACTGGCCGGGCTGGTTTTACCTTTTTAAATGGTTGAAAAAAAAATCAAAAGGCGATGACTATTTTGTGACACAGGAAATCATAAAATGGACATTTCAGTGTCCATATGTGAAGCATGGTTCATGGCGGTCCTTGGGCTGCAGGGGCAGGATGAGCAGTTGGAATAGAGACTGAACTGGTTACTCTGGCCCTTCCAGAAGGTCTGCCGACTCCTGGCTGTCCTGGGTATCTAGTCTCACCGAGGTCAGTCCCTACACATGTCCCAGTAGTCAGGTCATAACAGGGAGTGCTGTCTGCTCAGCTGTCCCAGGAGCCCTGGGCAGTTCCACAGACCATCTCCAGCACAGGAGCAGCTGCCACGAATGAGGCTTGAAGGTCCATGTGTTCATTCTCTCACAGTGTGCAAGTTCAAGGCCCACAAACGGTGTGCTGTGCGAGCAACCAATAACTGCAAGTGGACCACACTGGCCTCCATCGGGAAGGACATCATTGAGGACGAGGACGGGGTACGCACAGGGGCACTGGCCAAACTGGTGTGGCTCTCCTCTCCCTCGGTTCTCTTCCTTGAGGTTTTGAGTTGTTCCCACTCTGCATTTGGGACCTCACTGTGGGCTTTCGTGCTGCCCAGCTCTGTCCAGTCCTTGTGAGTCATGCTGTGCTTGGAGTAGGAGTGTGGGTGGAACAACTCTGTTCTCCCTCTGCTTGTGGTGAGAAAAGTGTCTTGGTTGAAGTCATTTTGGAGCATCTCTGCCCAAGGTCTGTGCCCCTGTATGGGCTGGGACATGTTCCTAGTGCACGTGTCTGCTTGGTCTGCAGATCGCCATGCCTCACCAGTGGCTGGAAGGAAATCTGCCTGTGAGTGCCAAGTGCACGGTGTGTGACAAGACCTGTGGCAGCGTGCTGCGGCTGCAGGACTGGCGCTGCCTGTGGTGCAAGGCCATGGTGAGTGAGCGCGGCCCTCCTGAACCCTTCAGTTCCTCGATGGGAACAGCCCGTACCTCCTGCATGAAGGCCGGGTGTGAAGGAGGCCGTGATCCCTTGTGATGCATGGATTCTTGTTCCAGGTACACACGGCGTGTAAGGAATCCTTAGTGACCAAGTGCCCACTGGGCCTGTGTAAAGTGTCGGTCATCCCTCCCACAGCTCTCAACAGCATCGATTCCGATGGTGGGTACCAGGCGCTCTCCTAGCCTATCCCGTTCCTCATGCTCTCCCTCGTGCAGTCTCCTTCCTTATTCTGAAAGGCTCTGTTGGTGATTTTGAGATGTGGTGGGGAAGAGGTCAGGCCCAGCCATCAGGGGAGAGGGCTTATGTACAAAGGTGCTAAATGGTGTCATGATGGCCACTGGGTAGGCTTAGAACTCGAGGCTGGTACCTTAGTTAAAGGTGATGGATCCAGTAGGTTGTGAATAGACACTGAGTCAAAGACTGGTGTCTGTCTCTCCTGTGAGCCGTTGAAATCATGTGCTCCATCAGCCGGTCTCCATCTGGCAGCAGGTATTAAATAGCACGTGATTCCGTGCTGCTGGCACTTGTCCAGAGCATGTTTCTTGATGTATATTAGTAAGTCAAGCATGGCAAACACTCTGGCCATGAGTTTGCCATGTTTGTATTAAGTGTTTGTTGGAAAGGTGGGAAACTGGGGCCCATATCCGGGAGGAAGTCAGCTCTTCAGAATTAAAGCAAGAGTGACAGAGCCCTGCGGTGCCCGTTCTTCCTGAAATTTAGAATCCTTGTAAATATGAAGTCAGACCGGATGAGCACTGTCTTCTGTAGGGGTAATGGCCATGTGGACATGCGCTTGTTAACTCTTGCTGGTTCTGTGTAAGTTACAGAGGCCTGGGGTGATTACTTCCTGCAGGATCAGGCATGCCCATCTGTCTTTCATGGCATTAGTCTTCCTCTGTCCTTTTCATTCTCAATCCAGGCTTCTGGAAGGCCACATGTCCTCCGTCCTGCACAAGCCCCTTGTTAGTCTTCGTCAATTCAAAAAGTGGGGACAACCAGGGCGTGAAGTTCCTCAGAAGATTCAAACAGCTGCTGAACCCTGCCCAGGTTTTTGACCTTATGAATGGAGGGCCACACCTTGGGTAAGCTTGTAAAATAGATCTTTCTTGGAGTTTAAACAGTTTTTGAAGATAATGCATGTTGTTTATTAAGAGATTCAAACATACATTTTAAAAAAGGAAATAAAGGCCCTGTTTCTTAAACCATCCCTTCCTTCCCCAAATTCTGCTGACAGAGGTACTCACTCAATAGTTAATAGAGTTGGGTGTCATTCCAATTTTCAAATGTGTATTTAGGCGTGCACACACATTTTTGAACTGAATGTGGTGTGTTGTTGCCTGGCGTTGTGCAGTATACTGTTTAAGGGTGTCAATGTGCAATAGTGTGGGCATTTTCTGATGTCAGTGGTTACAGACTTGCTTTGTTGCTTTCAGTGACTGCTTACTATTGGAGAGGCTTTCCTCCAGGAAGGCCAAGCGAGAGTTTTCATTTTGGAGGCACGGGAAGTTGCTCACCTTGCAGGTGCAGTGACATGTGCAGATGTGCAAGGGCCTAAGTAGCTGGAGAGCTGATGTGTCTTCTTTCTAGTTTTGTGCAAAATAGATTTGTAGATGTTTCTGCTTCTGTAAATTTTGTCGTTTGAACTAACTCCTTCATTTGGAAGCAGCAGTTCAAGGTCAGAGCTGTAAACCTCCTAGCTTGTGAGGGGACGGATCGTCCAGGGGATTTATAGTGGGAAGTTGTTGGGGGCCTGTTCTCTGGTTTGTGTTTTCCCGGAAGATGTTGTGTTTGGAGCAGGGGCTGCTGTAACAGGAGCTGGGTTGGGGGGAGAAGGTGTGCACATGACCCCAGGGCCTGATGTGGAGGAGTTCCCATGGCAATAGCTGCTGGAGAAAAGCCGTGGCAACTTTCTAGCCTGCTCCCTCCAGGCAGCACTCCTGAGGTGTAGGTGCGTGGAGTTAGTTAGCTGAATGACGCAGGAGCATGTTCACCGCTGGGTTTAGAAAGGAATCTTTTTAGTTAAAAAATGGGGCCAGTGCCCTGGCCCGTGGCTCAGTTGATTGGAGCATTGTCCCAAACACCAAAAAGGTTGTGGTTCAGTCTCGGTCAGGGCACATACGTAGGTTTTGGGTTCCATTCCTGGTTGGATGCATATGGGAGGCAACCTATTGATGTTTCTCTCTTTCTCTCTCTGAAAGCAATAGACATATTCTCAGGTGAGGATTAAAAAAGGAGGGGGGTTCGGTGAAGGAATCAGGCAGCCCTTGTCCTGATATACTGAACAGGTTCACTCAGCGAGGCACTGAGGGTGTTGGACGGATGCTGTGGAATGAATGGCTTTGGGCAGGGTGCTTGAGAAGAACCAAGTATTCCTTGGCTGCGTGCAGACCCGTGTTTGGGGTGGTATTGCATAGGAGACAGGATGACGTAGGGGGCCCCACAAAGGCACAGGGGCAGTTGGTTTAGTAAACTCTAATTTCTGGGACGCAGCTTAGATCTCACACTTTATAAACAAACTTAGGCACACTGTTTCACTTTCCTGATTCCTGCCCTTGATGTATCACCTGTCCTCGGAGAGCAGGAGGCCCAGGAGAGGCCAGTGTTCTGAGGAGCACCCTGGTAGTCAGAGGCAGCCTTGATGCTTCAGAATCTCATGTATGTTATTCCCTGAGCCACGTGCGTCCTTCATTCACTTTTGTCTTTCCAGGACGTCCTCTGGCTCAGATTCAGCTAAATGGAAGGCCTACTCCGGCGGGCCCATGCCTGCCGGGAGCGCAGCACATGGACAGATAGGCAAGGTCACACGACAGCGTGTCTGTCACCGTGTCAGAGAAGCATGCAGATTCTGTGGGAACCCAGAGGAGTTTATAAATCAAATTGGGGTTTCTCAGTTTCTCCCTGAGCCAGTGTTTGAGGAGAATTGGTGTCATGGCAGGGAGGGAGGTTTGGAGCCTGCTGGCCAGAAGATGCTGTGTCTGCCAAGAGGTGAGAAGACAGTGGGTGGCAGCTGCTGGACAGGGAGGGTTGTAGGTGCTGACCGAGAGGTTTGAACCTTTCTTGGCAACTTCTTAAAGTGAGACACTGGACAAGACCTGTTTTGGGAAGATCATACTGATAGCAGTTGGAGGTATCCGTGGAGACGTGAGCTGGGAGGAAGGCTCTTGTAGTGATTTTCAGAGAAGCAATGGTGGGCGGGACAGCAGGGTTGGCCTGGTGACTGTTTTGATGGTAGCTCTGCTATTTTCCAAGGAGGGGAACCCAGGACACCCAAGTGACTCTTTTGGTAGACAAGTGCGAGTGTTGTCCTTCAGGTCATGGTCATCAGCGTATGTGTGGTCTCTGAAGCCAACACTTGGGTCAGGGCACTCAGGAAGTGGGTGAGGAGTAAGCAGAGGGGGACACTGCATGTGAGGGGCAGGTGACCACAAAGAACACGGGAAGGAGATGGATGTGGGTTACTTGAGGAGGAGGGATGGGTCACATCACCTGGGAGGATCAGTGCCCGGGGGAAGATAAAGTGGACATAATTGTGCTTCTTGGGCTCCTCAACTGCCCATGCAGGTGCTGGCTGTGCATGGGGACTAGGCGGTGGAGAATGGGCACAGAGGCCTCAGGTGGGAGGCTTTTGCTGTCAGGTGCCCAGTGGCCCCAGCAGGCCGATCCTGAGCACCTGGGCTCTTCCTCTGAGGGACTTAATTACAAGAGAAGGTGCAGGGTCACCCTGAGGCCCACACACGGGGCCATCATTTGTCATTTAGAATGTACCTCATTTCATTGCATTCTCTTTTCTTTGCAGCTTACGCTTATTCCAGAAGTTTGATACATTCCGGATTCTGGTTTGTGGTGGAGATGGCAGTGTTGGCTGGGTCCTCTCTGAAATTGACAGCCTCAATCTTCACAAACAGGTGCCTGAATGTGGAGGAGCCCAGCCCTGGGAATGGGATGGGGGATAATGTCACAGAGAGAAGCTGGGCTGTCTTGGGTGACACTATGTCCCTGTGGAGTACTGTTCCCAGGCAGGGGCCAGCAAAGGTCTGGAAAGGGAGAGCTGGTATCTCGGTAGCATCATGGGGCCGGGAGCTGGGGCTGGGGCTGTGACAGGGGAACAGGAACTTCACAGTTAGAAGTAAAGTTATGACCCTTTTGTCTACTTAGTTGGCAAAAACGAAAAGGATGAACAACGGACAGGTTGGGAAAGGAGTTTTTGTGGCATCGGGAAATGATTGGTACAGTCTGGAAGGACAGCAGTGAGGCAGAACAGATCAGTCTAAATGTTGGACGCTCTTTGGAAGAGTGCACAGTTGGGAAAGGGTCTTTATGATTCACCAGCGGTCTTTATGAATGCCCAGGTAGGGGGTCATCAGTGGGGGGTGAGAAGCTCAGTGCTGGCGGAGCTCTGCCCAGCGGAAAACCACCCGCAGATCTCCACTTACTGCCATGGGGCGAGTGCAAGATGCCACAACATGCTGATTTATAAAGTGCAGGAACGGAACAGCATGGGTGATAGGAGTCCATTGTGGATAGAGAGAGGTCCAAGGAACCCTAACTGTGACTTGCAGTTCCAGTAGGTCTATTTCTGTCCCTTCCTGCTCTTTAGGGTATGTCTTATTTTTATTTCTTTACTACTGTTGAAATCAAACATCTCAGTTAACTGTGAATTTATTTTTTATTTTTTCAGTATATTTTTATTGATTTCAGAGAGGGAGAGAGAGATAGAAACATCAATGATGAGAGGAAATCATTGATTGGCTGCCTCCTGCATGCCCCACCTGGGCATGTGCCATGACGGAATCGAGCCATCAACTCCTGGTTCATAGGTCGATGCTTAATCACTGCCTCGCCAGTCGGCTAGCCATGACTTTAAAAAAAAAATATATTTTATTGCTTTTTTACAGAGAGGAAGGGAGAGGGATAGAAAGTTAGAAACATCGATGAGAGAGAAACATTGATCAGCTGCCTCCTGCACACCCTCTACCGGGGATGTGCCCGCAACCAAGGTACATGCCCCTGACAGGAATCGAACCTGGGACCTTTCAGTCCACTGAGCCAAACTGGTTTTGGCTAACCATGACTTTTTAAGTGAGTTATCTGTTTATGTTCCTTGCCTACATTTCAATTGGAGTATTTGCCTTTTAAAAAATTAAAAAGATTTTAATTTTTAAGAATTATGTTATATTAGGGATGTAAACTCTTTGTCGGTGATATTTTTTCCTACTTTGTCATTTGCTTTCAACATACTTTTTTCCAGATCTTCAACCTGATTCTCAGGTGGGATGCAATGTTTTTAGGCATTTTTTAGCCTCGGGCACTAAAATGATGGAAGTTGGACAGTGAACTCTCCAGCAAGGCCACTTGCTCAGGAAAGAGAATGCTTCCCTCTAGTGGTAAAGTTAGAGAACTACACTTAGGTCCTGTGTTCTGTTGACTTCCAGGATCTACAGGTTTGTCACTAATCAGGAGGGCAGGTTCCATCCATTCAGTTGAGTTCAGCGAGCACTGTCTCCTTCAGCTTCTCTGTGGCACTCGATTCTCTGGTTAGCCCATCTTTCCCCTAGCTTTCTTTGGTGTTTCTTGTATTCCTGGCTGCCCCTTCCCACCTCAAGCCCAACATTTCCAGCACTGAGCACACCACTCAGCCCTGCGGGGCCCCCCCCCCCTCCCCATTTCTTTCCTCAGAGTCTGAAAATTATCACCCACTAGACATTCAAGCCAGAGATTTGGCAGTTGGTCATTCCTGATTCTTCCCTTGCCCCCCTCCTCACTTCTGTTTAGTTGCTTGGCTCGGTCCTGCCAGCCCCTGTGTGCTGCTGTCCACCTTCCTCAGGGACCCTCACCATGGGCAGTTCTGCCCATGAACCCCGCTAAGTATTCTTTGGTGGCCCCTTGTCTTTAGGACAAAGTCCAGACATCATAACATAGCTTGCTAGGGCCCCAGTTTGGCTCCCTCGTCCTTCTCTGCTTCGACTTTTTCCTCACTACCCTCCTCTTGATGGGACTCTGACTTGGCAGGGGGTCATCTCTTTATCACTTTCACCGCCACTGCTTGTGCTTTTTATTTTAGATTCCAGGGAGCCAATGCCAGGTCCTCTTCTCCTAATGCTCAGGCCTCCTGGTCCTCACCCTCCAGCTTGCTGTCCCCTGCAGGGTGGCAGGGCCTCCCTTGTGGCTGGAGCAGATGACTATTGGCTGTGCAGTCATTAGGACCAGTGACCCTCCCTGCACATGCACGGAGAAGTTGGAGGTGGAGAGGTCTAGGCAGCCAGTATCTAGGGAGCTTTCTGAGGACTGACTTGATGTGGGGGGAGCTCTAGGGTGGGAATTCCAAGGGGAGGGGTAAAGGCCTGAGCAGTGCAGGGGGGGCAGGTCTCGGGGGGAATGGCAGGTAGAGGGGTGTTGGCTGCGCACTAGGTGTGCCTGTTCTGACGGGACTTAGAAGCCATTGCCGATGTTTTTGGAGGAGTAAGATGACACTCGTGGTGTCTGTAGAAGAGGAGCTTGGCTTCCCTGAGTCAGATGTAGTGGATGGAGGGATAGGAGGTGGGAGTTGCAGAACCATTCTTCAGGGGTTCAAATACTCAACAGTCAGAGACAGGACTGTGGCCATGGGAGGGGAGGGGAGGAGAGAGAGGGGAGGGGAGGGGGTTGGGGAAATGTAGATCAGAGAGGTCCGAGAGGGTAGTCAAAATGTACCAACATGTGAGAGATGGAGGACTTTCTGTGGGATTAGAAAGGCTGTGGGCGCTGTGGCTCTGCCTGGAATGGGAGCCCTACCCCTTTTGGAGAAGGTCTCTTCCTCTGAGTTCAGCCACCATTGTCAGCAAAGAGGAGGGGGCTCAGCGCTGTACCTTCCCACTGTGTTTTGCAGTGTCAGCTGGGAGTGCTGCCCCTGGGCACAGGGAACGACCTGGCTCGCGTGTTAGGCTGGGGCTCGGCCTGTGACGATGACACCCAGCTCCCGCAGATCCTGGAGAAGCTGGAAAGAGCCAGCACCAAGATGCTGGACAGGTGAGTGGGGCGCATTCTCGTGCTGCTCCATAGGAGCCAGTCAGAGAAAGGTAACCCCGACCGGCTGTTCATACCCGGGGGCCCTGGGAACCACAGGCCTTTGACAGATGGCTGTAAAAATTTGACCTGAGCTGGAATTCTTTGTTCCTGGGAGTTCTTAAGTTTTGACCATGATTATGAAAAAGATAACAGACAGGTTATGAACTGAGTGATGACGTCTTCTCTTGAGGTCAAGCCTGATCCACTGGGGCTGTTAAAGAAGGTGGCACGTCCCCTGCAGGCATTGCAGCTGTCATCTGATGCCTGTCAGTAAAGTGCTCGTTATCCATAATTGAGCAGTCCCCTTTTCTCATACGCTGCTCCCAGAAGGATCTGAAGTATTGGGTACATAGCCTCTGTGTGTTTAACAATCCTTTGGCATCCTTCTTGGGTGAACTGCTTTTAGTTCTGACTCATGTCTGAAATCCTGCTAACCAGAGCCTGTGGTGGATTGGTGTCATCGAAAATGCTCATGTTCGTCACCATCCTGTGGTTGCCATGAGCAGGTCTGATCACACATCCACTCAGCTGCCCCCTCATGTTGTGCATTTGATGAAGTGAAGAGCTGGCTGCTGGCTTTCTCTTCCATAAGTGGAGTCAGAGTGGCTTATTGGTGTGGCGTTTGTACACAAGGCAACACAAAGGCCTCACAGATGAAGTTAGAACTGCTGTCAGGTCCCAAGGAGGGCGGTGCAGGGCCTGCCTGGGAGGCGGAGCAGCCTGCTGGGAGCTGCCTTTGTGTGCAGGTGGAGTGTCATGGCCTACGAGACCAAACTGCCCCGGCAGGCCTCCTCTTCTACCGTCGTCACCGAGGACTTCAGCGAGGGTTCTGAGGTATTTTCCGGTTACCTCCCTTCCCCCCCCCCCCAGTACTCTCATGCCCAGCCCTGAGGTAGACCAGAAGTTCAGAGTCAGCTCAAGGTTGAGGTGGAGCCACATGGACTCTGACCTCCCAGGATTTGGGTCACCTGGAGGCTTCCTAGTTGTCATCAGAATTTGGGGCCTTTGTGGTGACAGTTCCCTAGGACTTGCCGCCCTCCCTGCACCTGCTGCTGCTCCATCATCCTCCACGTTGCCTTCCTTCACAGCTGGCTGTGCCAGTTCAACCATTCCCTCTTCTTTTTGTTTTATGGCTATTATGTCTTAATAGTTTTTAGGGGCTAAACTTTGCCTTCCTTATTGTATATCCTGCAGTAGTGCAGTCCTGGCATATAGCTGTGCCCACCCCACTGGGCAAGCCGGCTGCTGGCTGAGCAGGAGAGGACTCTGCCAGGGGCCGTCTGCTCACCAGCGGGTCAAGGACAGTGGGCTAGGCCAGCGGTCGGCAAGCTGGCCCCCAGGCCACATCTTCCTGGGTCTGCTTTGACATGGCCTGTGAGCAGAGAATGGTCTGTCCCTTTCAAGAGAGGAAGACTGTGTGTAGTCTCCAGCTGAGAGTAAAGTTTGTTGACCCTGGGCGAGGGCCTAGAGTGAGCTCATTATACAGCATCAGATCTCCCATTTCAGCAGGCAGAGATGAGTGGGGAAGGAGGAACTTATATTGAGAGAAGGAGATGGGCCAGGCCACATTCCCAACCAGGTAGACAGATGTGTTGTCTGCTGTGAATGGAACCTAAATTAAGGAGTGTTGCCTATGGAAACAGGATAGGATCCTATTCTTAGCATCGGCTGCTGGTGAATCTCAGACTAAAGGACAAAGAAGTATGAAGTTATTTGCAAGTCTTTATCAACATGCCCTTTTTGTCACAGGCTTTATCCAGATGTCTGTCCACATCTGGATGAAGTCTTTGAAATCGTTCAGATAGCACTGGCAGGTCTAGATTGTTGAAGGAAGTGAGCTGAGGCCAGGCTAGTGGGGACAGTGGGTGAGGAATTCACTGGGTGAACTGCACCTACAATGATCCCTCCCCGTTTTGGGGTAATTGTAGGTACAGCAAATTCTCTTCTATGAAGATTCGGTCGCAGCCCATCTTTCTAAAATCCTGACTTCTGATCAGCACTCGGTGGTGATCTCATCGGCAAAGTGAGTGCCAGCTGCCTCGGGGGAGCCAGGGGTCCAGCACACAGGTGTCCGGTTCGCAGCCAGGACTGTCTCTCTAGAAGCATCTTTCTCCGTTCTCTCCCACAGAGTGCTCTGCGAGACGGTGAAGGACTTTGTGGCTCGAGTGGGAAAGGCCTATGAGAAGACGACGGAGAGCTCGGAGGAGTCTGAGGTCATGGCCAAGAAGGTCTGTTGCCTGGGCCCCGGCCTGGGAGGGTGTCCGGATGAGAGGCACTCCATTCCACGCCATTTGTTCCCCGTCCAGTGCTCTGTCCTGAAAGAGAAGCTGGATTCTCTCCTCAAGACCTTGGACGACGAGTCCCAGGCCTCGTCCTCTCTGCCCACCCCGCCGCCCACCATTGCTGAGGAGGCAGAAGATGGAGACGGAACGGGCAGCAGCTGCGGGTCAGCTGTGGACCGCTCGATGGGGTCAGCGTGTCCAGCCCGGCCGCAGATATTCAGGCCTCGGGAACAGCTCATGCTGAGAGCCAACAGCCTGAAGAAGGCGATTCGTCAGATCATAGAACACACAGAAAAAGGTAGCCGGTCTCTTAAGCACAAGGGAGGTTCCTTCAGTGCTGTTGAAGAAAGCTCCCTTATCATCCATCTCCCACGGATGCCCGGTGCCCATGGTACTTGCAGTGTCCTCCGAACATATGCTGGAAAGGCATCCACCATGTAGGCCAAAGCCTGATAGCCCAAGGTCGCTTCGGCCTGTGCAGTTCATCTCCAGCCTGCCCGACACGAGGCAGCACCTCCTACCTGCGAGTGTGCCCGCAGCGTTTCTCCCTCTCACCGACTTGGTCTGATGTAAACACTGGAAAGAGAACCCAGGGATCCAGAAATCCAGAAAGTGGAAGGCAGAGCTGGAGGGCACCCCTCACTGGTGTAAAAGTGCCTCATGGGCATACACAGTGGGCTCCTTGGAGAAACTGATCCCTGAAGAGGGAGCCCACTCCCTAGAAGGGAGCTAACCTGTGGAACTCTGCCCAACCTCGGGTCAGCCCTGCAGGATGTGTCCTATCAGGTTGGAGGACCTGAGAGAGTGTGTTCTGAGAGAACCATGGTGCTTAGAAAAGGAGGTGCTCTTAGGACACCTGGAGAGGTGGGCCCCGTCCAGCAAGTCAGTCAGTGGACAGAAACAGGTTGGAGGTTGGGGGAGCCCTAGGAGGTGGTCAGACAAGTGTGGGGACCCTGTGCACCATGGTGTCTGAGTCAGGACTGCTTCAGTGGTGGAGGGAGCCCAGGGCCTGGACAGGTCATTGGCCTGGTGTGCCTACTTCCGACCATCACCCTGGGGTGGAGAGGTGGGTAGGCCACATAGGATAAAGATTTGCCTGGCTAGTCACGTCCTCTCTCCGGACTCGGTTTGCTAAGATGAGAATGCTGAAAATCACATTGACCTGTGAACTTCATTGCCTCCAAATTAGCCGGAACCCCCAGGTTACTCCTCAGCAAGTTTTTTCTTATCTTGGGTCTGCCTTGTCTCTCATTACCCTCAGAAACCATTTCACACGTCCACACCCTTCAGACGCTTTCCTGGCCCTCACCTTTTCACTCTGAGCAGATCAGCCTGCTTCTTGCTTCCGTGAGAATAAGTCGTGACCTCCTACCTACATTCTGGTGGATGCACGAGGTGGGGGCCCTCATCACATCTCCCAGGGCTGCTCTAGGCTCTCAGTCCTTCACTCACCTTTTTAAAAAAAATATATATTTTATTGATTTTTCACAGAGAGGTAGGGAGAGGGATAGAAAGTCAGAAACATCGATGGGAGAGAAACATCGATCAGCTGCCTCCTGCACACCTCCAACTGGGGATGTGCCTGCAGCCAAGGTACATGCCCTTGACCGGAATCGAACCCGGGACCCTTCAGTCCGCAGGCCGACGCTCTATCCACTGAGCCAAACTGGTTTGGCCCTTCACTCACCTTCTTTCCACATCTTCAGCCTCTGGGCCCTCCTCGCCAGCCAGCTGGCACGGATGCGCAGTGCCCATGTTACCTGCAGTGTGCTAGGCCCAGGGGGACAGTGGGGATGAGGTGGGAGCTTCAGGTCTAACCGGTAGCCAAGAGGACATGTGAAGGGAAATCAGATTGGGAGGCGAAGAGGGGAGTCTGTTGAGCAGGACCTCCATCAGCCTGGCCTTGCCTGTGGTAATGTCCTTGGGCTGAGCTATGGGCGTTCTTTCCTTGCAGCTGTTGATGAGCAGAATGCCCAGACCCAAGAGCAGGAGATGATCGTCTTGGGTCTCTCTGAGTCAGAGGAGAAAAAGGACCTGAAATCAGAGGACACGGTGTGCCACAGTGAGAGCTACGGGGTTGCCAAGCATAGAAGCCTCCGCAAAGGTACAGCTGCCAGCCTGGGTGCCCTCAGCCCTGCGGCCGGGCCTGGCACTCGGAAAGCTTGCCAAGGACGTGCCGGGCTGTGCTGGCTCATTGCGCTGGCCACTTACAGGGCCTTTCCCTGTGCCACCTGCTGTGCGCAGTTTGTCTGGTGGCAGGCGGGAGGGGTGCTGGGAGTGGGGAGCCTTGCTGCTGAGGAGTGTGCTTTCTTCAGAACCTCCCTGTGCCCCAGACCCTATAAGGCTCAGAACCTTCCTTCGTGCCCCAGAGCCAGTAGGTCTCAGAACCTCCTGGCTGCACATACGAAATTTGTCCCAGCCGGAGCCAGCCCGGCCTGGCATTTTGGTCAGGGCGTCACCCAGCCTCACGGGTCACCTTATCTGTCCCGGAACAGCGGGCTCCAGGTGTGGGCAACGTCCCCCTCACTGGCTGTGCATGGCCCCTCCCTTGTACCCGGACAAGCCGATAAGAGGTATCTGCCTCAGAGTTCCCTCCAAGGTCATTACCACTTAGAACTCCACTTGGCATGGGCCCCAAGTGTGAGTGAGTCTAGCCCCTCCGTGCCCCGTCCCAGCCTCACCCTCCTGAAGGCATTCAGACCCACTTGCCTCTCGTCCCTTTGTCTCTCTCTCCCGGCCTCTTTCTTTATCTCTCCAGCTCCCCCCGGGCTGACCCCACTTCCCCCGGCCCCTCCACCTGGCTTTCTCCAATGAACTTTCCCAGTAGTCAGTCGTGGCTGTGTGTCCTGTTTTACAGTGTCCAGGTCCCCATGTGAGAAGCTGATCAGCAAAGGGAGTTCTGCCTCTCTTCCCCCCCAGTCGGGAAACCGGGATGGCCTCCCAGCGCTGAACACGAAGATCCTCTTCCCGAGTGAGTGTCCCACCCCCACGTGGCACAGTGGCGAGCCTCCGTGGGCGTGTCGGGCCCGCCGCTGTGCCCGGCACTGGTCTGGGGACAAATGAGGCCGGTCTCTGTCCTCCACGAGGCCGTAGGTCCTTGGGGAAGAGGGTAGAATTCAGTTAGGTCAGGGCATGAAAGGCTCTCATTCATTACACAGGGCCGGTGGCACCCAGATATCCTCGGGGCGCGGTGGGGCTCCAGGGAGGCAGGCGGAGCAGGCAAAATGGTTGTCCTGAGTGAACGAGGAGGGTGGGCAGGCCGTGGGGGGTGGAGTCGTGCCGCTGTTTCTAGCAGTTTCGAGCACGATTGCAGCAGAAGCAGCTAGCCGCCGGGAGGGCTGGCCCCGTCCTCCTCCCTGCCCTGCTCTCACTTTGCCTGGGGTGAAGTGCAGGCAACTGCTGCTGCTGCTTCCCCCGGGGAGTGGTGGCAGACCTGTCTTCTTAGGAAGGAATGCCACAAGGGGTTGAAATTGCCAGTAAGACCCCCTTACCCAGCTTCAGGTAGACTGGGGAGGCTTCTAGCCACACAGTCCACTCCTATAGTGACTTGTCAATTTCTAGAGAATCTCCACTGAATGGGAAGAAAATTCTAGAAGCCTTTGGGAAGCGAGCCCTCGGAAATGAGCATTTGGGTAGCCAGTGATAAAGATATTACTGGAGGCATGGACGGGCAGAACGTGCAGACAGGCTTCAGCTCTGCCTCAATGTGGGAGATTTAAAGGTTTAAAGATTTTAAATTGATGCAGCTGCTTGAAGGTGTGTTTATTTTTCATGAGGGTAGCCTTCCGAAGCTGGACGACTGGGCTCTCAGATGAGTTGTACGAAGTGCTCATTGTGGGGAGCGTTGTCCGTTTAATGAGGGCTGTCCTCACAGGCCGCTTTTGTACGTGTCTCTCAGTGTGGGTTTCTGTCACCAGTACATTCGCTTTTGTTTCGTAACTGGGTTGTCTCCCTCACAGACGTTCGCCCAGGGATGTCTGGCTCCTTGCCTGGCGGTTCAGTTATCAGTCGCTTATTAATTAATGCCGATCCCTTCAACTCCGAACCAGAAAACCTGTGAGTGTGGCATGACCCAAGGGGGCGCGTTGGTAAAGAATGCTGGGCCTGGAAAAGTGACTTGGCGTTAACTAGAGTGATTTGTGAGCATTTGCTAGGGGAGCCTCTGGCAGCTGGTGTCAGCTGATAAGAAATGGGAAGCCTCCGCTAAGGAGTGTAGACGGAAAGTTCCTGCGATGGGACGATGGGATGATGGGATGTAGCCTGTCCTGGCTCATTTCCAATGCTCACGAGGCAGCGTTTTCTGAATATATGTAATGTTCTGAGGTTTTTGGCAGGTTCAGAAACTCCTTTAGGAACTAACTTTCCACTTGTTCTTCATTATCACTGTTTGGTAACCTTGCTTGACCCTGTGTTGGTGCTTTCTTCCTCCCCCCTCACCCACCTCCTCACCCTGTTTTTCTCCCTCTCCCCAACTTTCTAAAATCAAATGGAAAAATAACCTCAGGTGAGGATTAACAAAGGAAAACAAAACAAAAGCCCCCAAAATTCCATTGTACATTTTAAGTGAATAAACTATATGGTATATGATTTCTCAACACGGTTACCTAAAAAAATAAATAAATGAAAATAAATAAATAAATAAATAAATAAATAAAATAAAATAAAAAATAGAGTTTTGCCCTCAGGAAGAACTGCCAGAGGTTGGGAAGCTGCTAATCAGGGCTGTTTTAATTGCTCTGAAACCTCTTTTGCAGAGAGTATTACACAGAGAAATGTGTCATGAACAATTATTTTGGCATTGGCCTGGATGCGAAGATATCTCTGGACTTCAACAACAAGCGTGATGAGCACCCAGAGAAGTGCAGGTGGGTGACACCGGTGTACACGCCTGTCCTCGAGTGCTCCTCATTTCTCCTGGTCAGTAAGGTAATTTTTGGAGTCAGCAGGTAAAAGGGTGTGCAGTATGCTCCCTGAATGCCTGCCTTGTGTCTACAAATGCAGATGCTTTCAAAGGTGGGTGGAAGCAGGTGAACGTCCAAGAGGCCAGCCTGGAGGAGGCTTGCCTGCGGGTGGTCCAGGTTTGGGCAAATTGAGCATAGGAAAGCGAGTGACCAGTCGGTGGGAAGAGGAGACTCAGTCTGTGAGGTTGCAGTGCGGGGCGGGTAACACAAAGCGTGCTAAGACGTGGACAGTGCGTCGGGACGGCGGGCTGGTCATTCCACTGTAAATCGCACACCAGAAAAGACAAACACCCAGCAGCGCCGATCACCGCACGTACATGGTAAACATAACTTATAGTCAGAAAAGCTCATTTGAGGTTTATAAAATGTTTGTGAAGTTTCACCTTTCAGGGTATAATCACTTTCTTGAGAAATACTACCTTTCTTGTCACTAAACATACCTCTGTGCTTACCTTTCATAGATAGGAACAGGGCCCCTCCTTCCTTAAGGGTCGCTGCCGCAGGGAATCGCAGAGTCTCACCCTTTTGTGCTCAGATGTCACCCCACGCTTTTCAGCAATGACTGTAGTTAACGAGAAAGAAAGCCACGGCCCACGTAGGTTCTTTCACTCCTCCTCTAGGAGCCGAACCAAGAACATGATGTGGTACGGGGTGCTTGGGACCAAGGAGCTGCTGCACAGGACCTACAAGAACCTGGAGCAGAAGGTCCTGCTGGAGGTGAGCGGGAGGGCCTCCTGTTAGCGCTGCTCCCCACGGACCCCTCGGTGGGAGGGGCGCCCACAGCGGGGCCTCCTGGGCCCTGCGGCGCGGTGCCTGTGAGGAAGGACTGGCTGATGCCTGAATCGCTCCTTGTCCTGATTGCTCCACTGCGCAGTGTGATGGGCGGCCCATCCCGCTCCCCAGTCTCCAAGGAATTGCTGTCCTCAATATTCCCAGCTATGCCGGAGGGACCAACTTCTGGGGAGGCACCAAGGAAGATGATGTACGTACAGGGGTTCTGGGTAGCATGGGCCTGAGCATGGAGGCAGAGGGGGCAGTGACCAGAGAGGCAGCCCCTCAAGCCACTTGGGGCTTTGATAGAGCATCAGCACTCGGGGGTGCTCTGTCGGTGATGCAGAGGATGGATGCACACCACCTTTCTGGTACTGGCTGCGGTGGGGGGCGTACAGTGGAGAGCAAGACAGGTCTCATCCCCTGCTCATGAGACAGGAGGCCGAGTAGAACAGATGTGGTCAGAGGCACAGGTGTGATGTAGAAGCCGGCCCAACCCTGACTGGTAGCGATCTGGGAAGGCTTCTAGGAGGATGGGACATCTGTGCTGAGACCCAAAGGATGATTTGGGGTCAGCCAGGTCAGGTGGAGTGTTGGGGAAGGGAAGAGGAGGAGGAGGCTGTTCCAGGCAGAGGGAGCGGCAGATGGTAGGCTTAGTGGTTAGATAATGACAAGGGGCAGAAGTTGTCTGATGGCACTGGGCAGCGGGTGGGGTGCAAAGAAGTTAGAGTTCATATGGGGTTGTGTAAGCCAGGGGAGAACTTTGGAATTTATGCTAAGAACTCTGGAAGGCAGTGGTAGGTTTTAACCAGGGGCATGGCTTCCTTTGTACATAAAAGCTAGTAAAAATAGTTAACACTAATTGGACACTTCAAATGTGCTGGTCACTCTTCTGAGACGGTGCACACAGTCCTCATAACAACCCCTTGAGGCATGTACTAGTATTGTCCCACTTTACAGGTGAGAAAACTGAGGAGCAGGGTAATGAGCGACTTGCCATGGTCATAAGGCTAATAAGTGGCAGATCCAGATTTGATCCTGGGCAGCTTGGTTTCAGGGTCTTAGTAACAGGTTCATCCTAGCTGCTGTTTCAGTTAGGGTGCATCACCCCCTTGTCTGCTTTTAGCAGTGCAGCAGCCCTAACAGGGAGAGAGAAGTATGTGGTGTGTGTTCAGGAAAGTGGAAGCCCAGGTCAGCTCTGCCTTCACCTTTCAGACTTTCACAGCTCCGTCCTTTGATGATAAGATCTTGGAGGTGGTCGCTGTGTTTGGCAGTATGCAGATGGCAGTCTCTCGGGTCATTAAGTTGCAGCATCACCGGATTGCCCAGGTACTGGCCATGGCCCTGGAGGCAGGGAGGGCCTGGGAAGTGGTCTCGGAGAGCAGGACCTGGCCCAGAAATACAGTCTTGACACTGCACTCTCCCCAATACATGCGTCCTGGTGCAGAGCACAGAAGAATGGGTGCTCAAAATTGGAGCCAATTAGCACCCAGCCTGAGCTCCCTGCCCTGACTTTTTCTGGGGGTGCCCGCTGTCTCCCCGTCTTGCTGAGGCGGGATGAGATGAGACAGGCTTGGCCTGGACTTGGACCAGGACTGCAGCTTTCAGAAGCGGCAGCTTGTGCTTGGGAACAGAGGCTGGTGGAGAAAGTGTGGCCTCGCCTAGTTGCTCTGAGGTCCTGAGGGGGAGGGGATGCAGCTTCTGGGTTCCCCCATTATTTCTGGTGACGGGTTGGTAAGGGTTGTTCAGTCTGTGGGTGCACAGAAACCTGGGAGCTGACTTGAACTGCAGGCTGTGTTGTCCCGTCTGTTCCCATAGTAGGCTGCTGGGATTTCACTATTTTAAGTCTTTGCATTTTTTGTTAGAAAGAGGAGCAGTGCATTCTTAACCCTTGTTGGCTGTTGGCTCTGTTCTGTGTTCGCATGTGCTCGGGGACCCAGTGGCTCTTGGGAACCAGGAGTTCCGACCTGGGCCTGGCATTTGTGTGTGTCACTGCGATTTCCTCTGCGATCACAGATGCTGTGCTGGGTGAGGGGACAGGAGGGGCAGGGCACAGACGCTAAAGCTCCATGAGCTTCGACTCGGACAGGGTGCTCTGACTGCAGGGCTGGCTGTGGGTATGGTGTCGGCCGCTCCAGAGGGCAGCTGCCTGTGCAGGGTGAAGGGCAGGAAGGCTCCTGCAGTGCTCAGTGGCTGTGAGGCTCCTTAGTGAGCTCGGTGCACGAGTAACGCTGTGATGTTTGCTCAGTGTCGCACGGTGAAGATTTCCATCCTGGGTGAGGAGGGCGTGCCTGTGCAGGTGGACGGAGAGGCCTGGGTCCAACCTCCGGGATACATTCGGATTATCCACAAGAACCGGGCCCAGATGCTCACCCGAGACAGGGTAAGAGGGCTGCCTTTGGGGGCCAGGGCTCGCCTGCAGGCACATCTGTGCTGCTTCTGTAAGAAGACTGGGGGTTTTTAATGGTTAGTTCTAGGAAATTATTCTCTTTTTAGATGCCAGAAGTAAGCCAATGGTGTAGGAGTTCTTAGGACTGTCTCTTCCCCAGTGTGGAAGAGCCTGCCTGCCCCTCTCTGGTAGCCTCTAGCATGTCAGGTGTGTTTGTCATGGTAGAGATGTGCTCACCTCTTGTGGGCAGTAGAAAGTGTAACTCTGGGTTCTTGTGCCCTAGGCATTTGAGAACACACTCAAGTCCTGGGAAGACAAGCAGAAGTGCGAACTGCCTCGCCCGCCGTCTTTCTCCCTGCACCTGGGGATCCTGTCTGAGGAAGAGGCTACCCAGATGGACCAGTTCGGGCAGGCGGCGGGAGCCCTTATCCACAGGTCAGTCCGCCCCCTGGAGCGCCAGGGATACACGTCCATCGCTGGCATGCATGGGTTGAGTTCCTCCTCCCAAGCCCTTGGCTGGCCTCCTTCACGCAGCCCAGTGGGGTTTCTGCTTGCCCTTGGCTTTGATTTGTTTCTGCCAATCCTCCTTGAGAGAGACTCAGAGTTCACGCAGATGGAAGTTTAAAACCCATGGGTGTGTTCAGAGCCAGCTCACAGACCTGCACTCCTGTCCTGGGTTCCCAGGAACAGAGCACTTACTGCTTCCACTTTAGACCACCCTTCGTCTGCTCTGATGCGTGGTGTGTTTGTTTTCTCCAGCATCCGAGAGATAGCTCAGTCCCATAGAGACATGGAGCAGGAGCTTGCCCACGCCGTCAATGCCAGCTCCAAGTCCATGGACCGTGTGTACAGCAAGCCCAGAACCACAGAGGTACCTGCCTTTCCCAGTCTCGCTCCTCTGGGGGTGTGTAGCCCTCGGGCCTCCTCCATGTGTCTGTCCGGTTCTTCTCAGGGGCTGAGCTGCAGCTTTGTCCTGGAGATGGTGAGCAACATGAAGGCCCTGCGCAGCGAGACAGAGCTGCTGCTGTCTGGGAAGATGGCCCTGGTGAGCTGGGAGCTGGGCTCATGCTGTGGGATGTGGCCATTGTCGCACATTTCAGTCCAGATTTTCTGGCTTTGAGAATCTAGACTCATTGTTGGGATGGGCCTCAGGGGTCATGTGATGTGACCGTGTGGTTGGAGCGCACACTCTTCTGGCCACACCTCAGCCACGCCATCCCCAGCGTGTCGGAGTCCTGCAGATGAGACTGCCTTTGTCAGTGTAGACAGAATTCTCCCTTAGACGCCTGCCGCCCGGCAGCCATCCTCCTGGGTGCGATGGGCACACGAGCTCACCGCCCAGCCCATCGGCCCTGCGCACCTTGCTGAAGCGGCAGCTCTGGGGAAGCACTCGGTGGGGAGGTTACTGGTCACAGGAACTAAAATAGGGAGATGCTGAGAAATGGCCTGGCCAACCTTCTTGTTTTAAAAAATGAAGACTTTCTAAAAGTCACACGGCTGGAGAATGGCCGTAAAAGTCTATTTTTGTAGCCCTGCTCTTCCCTCCAATGTGCCGCCCTGGCCTGCAGTGGAGCAGCATCTCCTGCGGCTGGTCCTGTCCCTCACAGAGGGCCCCACGGCACAGGGAGGCAGGCGCAGTGTCGGCCCTGTGAGTGTGGCTGTCGGGCAGGCTGGGTTTCCCCCACTGCTTATGAAGGGAGAGTTTAGTTCTCTCCCCAACACTCCTCCGAAGGGGAGGTGGTAGAGGCCCTCCGAGTGGAGCTCAGCGCTGGGACTGGAGTGGCCCCAGCTTCACTGCTCATAACCAGCGCGTCTCTTCCCCACGCGGGAGCAGCAGTTGGACCCCCCTCAGAAGGAGCGGCTGGGGGCTGCTCTCGCCGAGATGGACCGACAGCTCGGGAAGCTGGTGGACACGCCCTGGCTGAGCCAGCCGCTGGAGCCCAGTGATGAAGAGGTATGTGGGCATCCTAGGTGCAGCAGCCTCCCTTCGGCGCCTGTAAAGTGTGTTCTGTGCCGCTTCAGGGTTAAGGTGAGGTCGGTCTGCCTCGAGTCTCTAGTCAGATGCTGTGGAGAGCCTGCGGGAGGAGGAGGTGGGTGTGCTAAGAGTGACCCGGTGTCTGGGCATGTGTTGCCCTTGGAAGCAGCACTGCCTGCTGACCAGCGAGTGAATAGGAAGAAGGCTGAGCCCCACCCACAATTTCCTCTCCTGTGGACACACATTGGGCAGTTTAAAGACACTTTTTGGAAGTTTGTTTCTAACAGAGACAGAGTTGGTGTGTTTGGCTCATACGCTTTTCTTCATGCATTTAGAGACCCCCCCCCCCCCCCCCCCACTTGGCACAGGTTCTAGAGGTGGACAGACAGGACCTGCCGCGGAGCCCAGACGGGTGCTTGCCGAATGGCCGTTTTTGTGGGCGGCGCTGGATAAAGGCAAGCCCTAGGCTGCCTTCCTCTCAGGGATGGCGAGCAGAGGGGGGAGTGGGCCAGGAGAGAGCTCCCCTGGTGACATCCCACAGGGTGACTGCTGGGCACTAACATTGAGCAGCACAGGGAGCCTCAGAGGCTAACTCAGAGGAAATTGTGCCCCTGCGTCCTGCCCTGCCCACAGATTTCCTCTGAAGACGGAGGATGGAGGGCAAGGCTTGTCTTTAGTTAAAGGGCAGAGGAGCAGCTGCCGGGGGCTCGCAGCCTGGGGCATGGTTGCAGGGCGACCAGCCCACCCGGTTTGTTTGGGACTGTCTGGTCTTGGTACCAAAAGCCCACGTCACAGGGATTGTGGCTCCAATGCTTCAGACCTAAGAATGTTTCAAAACAAGTATCACCAAGTGCCGTGCAGCCGCCACAGAAACAGACACAAACCACCACCGGTCCCTGGACGGCTGACCTCGGGCTCCTCTGAGCCATGTCTGGAGCCGCCCCGGCATCTGGGGTCCGGTCACGGGCTCGCGGGACAGGGCAGGTGTTAGTTCTCGCAGGAGTCGGTGGGAAGTAGTACAGGCAGGTGGAGCCGAAGATCAGGTTCGGCTAGAAACCAGACACGCTCTGCATTCCGGTAGGGCTGCGTGCAATGCAGGGCGCCTTCATCTGATGGACCTGAGGCCAGAAATTGCAGCACCTGGCCTCCTGTGCCTCCCCTGCCGGCCGCCTTACCCTCAGTGCTGCCCGCCTCGGCTCAGTGCCCCTGCCGGGGAGCAGACGGGTGAGGTGCGGAGGCCCCAAGGAACCCTGGAGGGGATGGTGGCATTTCTACTGGCATAAAAATAGGAAAATCATTTACTTGAAAGAAAAAAATAAGGTAAATCTGTGAGCTGGGTTTTTGGGAAAGTAAAATAAGTCATACTACTCTCTGGCAAATATAATCAAAGAAAACATGAACCGAATGCAGTAATGAAGGGAATGTGTAACAAAACACAGGAAAATAAAGTAAGTTATATTCAAAGAAATGGTAATAGATTTTAAAATCTCAATGAAACTTGATTTTTTTTCAGGAAAAATTTAAACTATAGAAATTGAAATCTGAAGACAGTTAAAAAAGAATAGCCACAGAACAACTTGAAAAATAATCAAATAAATACTGCCTCCAAAGGAAAAATGCCAAGGAATGTGTACTTTCATTTGTAAGAAGTAGCATTAAAACTGGAAAAAGATGGACATTGTCCCAGTTCATTTTTTTAAATTGTGTGTTCACAGTATTGTGAAACAAATGTCCAGAACTTTATTATTTTTTTAAAAATTGGCACATTGATTCCAAAATCCAGTGTTATCAGTACATCATACAAGTGATTTCTTTAAATCAAATAATTGATGAAAGAAATGATTTTTAAAAGAACTCTAGCTGGAAAGTGCAGCAGGATTAAAAGGTCATTTTGTGTCCCCTGGGCAAATACTGGCACCGGCAGGTCATTGGTGGCCGGAGCGTCCATGTGGGCTAAGCCAGTGACTCCGCTTGCTCAAAAGTGTCCATGTCCTCAGCAGCCTTGTGCTGCGGGAGGAGAGGGAGCCATAGCTCCTCCAGGACAGACAGCCTGTTGGTGGGTGAAGGAGGCGCGAGAGGCTGAGGTTGCTCGAGGACCTGGACAGACCCTGGTCTGAGGACAGACCGACCTTGAAGCAGGTGGGGAGATCGGTTACAAAAAGAATTCATTAGCTGTACATGGATTGTTGGTGGTGGTTTCCCGTGGTGGGGGTGCTGTGATTGTGTTTAAAACAGAGAGGATCGTCTCAGAGTTGCTTATGGAGTGGTCTTGGTGGAATAATTTATCTGAAATTTGTTTATTTTAAAAGGCTGGGCAGTGCTCGATTTGGCAGCACATATACTAAAATTGGAACGACACAGAGAAGATTAGCATGGCCCCTGGGCAAGAATGACATTGCAAATTCGTGAAGCATTCCATATATTTAAAAAATGCTGGGGAGACAAAGTAAGATAACATGGTAATCAGCCTCATTCTGCTGGTCTCCCATCTTATGAATGGATGAACATATCCGTATTAAAAGTTAGAAATAAATGTAGTGCTCATTTACACGAACAAAACACTATAAAACACGGACGGTTTTGTGTGGCTCCTGCGGGAAGCGCTGCTGAGTGCAAGGGGGGTGCCCGCCCAGCCGTGGGGGACAGACAGCGGGCCGGTCGCCCGGGAGCCGCCGGCCCGGCAGAGCAGCCGCTAGGGGCGGTGACGGACAGTTTTGCCGAGTATAAGGGATTTGTAAGAGTGAATTTCTTGAGTGGTCGGTGAGAAAGTACCTTTGTGAGATCTCGTTCATGGTAGAGGACTTAACACTTGGCAGGCCTGTGATAGGAAGTCCGCGAAGGCGACTCCGAAGGGCGTGCAGGGAGGCTCGAGGGGGCGGCCACAGCGCAGTCCCACTGGGAGGCGCTCGTGTCCAAACTCTGGCCTGGTGTCGGACCAGTGAACGTCCCCAGGCAGTTTTTCTCAGAGTGACCACATGTCCCTGTCGTAAGCTGCGAAGTCTAACCGTGAGGGTCAGTGTGGGGATGTGGGGGCTGGGTCCTGGGGGGATTCCAGGCCTCGAGGGCAGAAAGAAAGCGGCACAGCTGGGAGATGGGGAACTCGGCTTCATCTGCATGTGCAGCCAGTGACACGCGCTCAGCTGGAAACACGGGTGTCTGTGCACGGGAGGCAGCCCACCAGTCGGGAAGGAAAGTTGGGTGAAGGACGCTGGGCAGTGTTGGCTCTGCCTGGCCCCTGGAGTGCGCTCTGGGCTGTGGCTGTCCAGTGAATGAATCAAAATTATTCCTATATTTTTTTGTCAGGGTCCTACTTGCTCCCCTCCTTGACAGCCGGCCTCCAGGAGTCAATCGAGGGAAGAGTGCAAAGTGCAGAAAAAGCTTTATTTAGGAAGTTGTGGGTGACGCTGGTGGGAGAGCCAGGCACAGCTCTGCAGCTGCAGACAGCCGACTCCTGCAGGCCTCGGGGTGGGGCGGGGGGTTAGGGGGCATCAGCCTGGGAAAGCACTAGAAGATTGGCTAAGTAACCTATTTCATAATCTTCCTATAATGGTACTGATATTTAAATAATATTTACAAGGCTTTTTAATCACATGGGAAATGCATGGTGTAAAATGAAGATACAATGATCACTGTGAAACCACTTTTAAAAGGCATTAAAAATTAACAATAAAAATGAGACTAAAAGTCAAGGAAAAACACAGAATAAGTAAATTTGGAACAGAGCTTCTTTTGGCCCCGCCGCCTCTCTGATCCAGGTGTGACTCGGGGCTTGGTGCCCTGGGTCTGATTCTGTTTCTCCTTTCCACACAGAATGTGATGGATCTTTCCAAACGCAGCCGCAGCGGGAAATTCCGCCTGGTGACCAAGTTTAAGAAGGAGAAGAACAGCAAGAACAGAGATGCCCACAGCAGCCTGGGAGCCCCGGGTACCTGCCTCCTCCCTTGGGCTGTGTGCGCCTCCTGGCCTCCCCTTCCTTCCGTGGTCCTGTGGCTCTTCCCGAATTTCCCAGGCTGACCCCTCCCCCCGCCCCCACGTGGCCTGCAGGAGTCGTCTGTCTGCAGCTACAGAACTGTGCCTCGCTTTCCCCTCTGTGTTGGGTGCTGACCGTTGTCATTTCCTGCCCTGAACTTGTTCCCCGTGTAGACTAGGTGACTGGCCCTGAGCCACCTGCCTGCCCTGGATTGGGGGTTGGGGTGGGAAGACAGCAGAGGTGACAAGACAGAGACAGAGCTCCCACTCAGACCGGCTTCCTCTGTGGGGCTGCTGATTACCTTTCCGTCGGTTCACTGATCAAGAGCCCTGCATCTTGGGGACCTGGGCCACCAGCTCTTGTGGGCGGTGCAATCAATAGAAAATGACACTAAAGGACATTTTCCTTTTGAGTCAGCAAATTGGTGCTTCAAGTCTCTGCCTGAAGAGTTGGCCCTGAGCACAGCGGCCCCAGCGCCTCGGGTGCCAGGGCCCAGCCGGGCTTGGCGGCGTTGGTGCCCGCTGGGGCAGTGCCCTTTGATTCTTCTTCGCATGTTTGTCCAGAAATTGGGTTTCTTTTAATGATTGTGGCTCTGGCTCCATGAGCTCTCTGCGTGTCTCCCTTCCTGCTGTGGCCCGAACTGAAATGAACCCTCTTAGAACAGCGATTTTCAACCAGTGTGCTGCAAGAATGTCTCAGACATTCTTTTCCCTTAGACTGTCAAATTAAAAAAAAAAAAAGCCAGCTAAACAATAGTCATCCAAAATGAATGAATCAAAATTATACCTATATATTTTTGTCAAATCGGCAAAAAATATACTTTTAGGTGTGATGCAAAAGTTTATGTGCCAGGAGGTGAATGGCTGAAACTGCTCGAGGAGGTGGGGGAAAGCTGGCCCAGCTGCACAGCCAGACCACATTCCCCTCCACTCGGTGCCTCTGATCCCTCTGGGGACACGGGGACAGGGCTGCAGGGACAGACACCAGCTTCTGCCGCAGCTGCATCCCTTTCTGCACAGCTCAGGGCAGTGCCAGTTGCTGGGGCATCGTGGGTGCTGGCTGCTGTGCTGTTTCGGGGAGCCTGCTGCTGGGGTGTCTGGGGCACCACGGTGCCCGCTGCTGCCTGCCTGGTGCTGGGCGCTGGCACTCACTGCTCTCCTGCTTTTCCGTCTCTGACAGTTCACCTCTGGGGGACAGAGGAGGTTGCTGCCTGGCTGGAGCACCTCAGTCTCTGTGAGTATAAGGACATCTTCACTCGGCACGACATCCGGGGCTCCGAGCTCCTGCACCTGGAGCGGAGAGACCTCAAGGTACTTCCACACCCGGGCTCGCCCGCGGCTCCGTCTGTCCCCTCCCTCTGGCCTGGCCGCGTCCTAGAATCAGGGGCTCTTCACGGTTCTTCCTGGCCTTTTGTTTATGACGCGGGGTGACGTGTGTGACGCGGGGTGACGGGTGTGACGGGTGTGACGGGTGTGACGCGGGGTGACGGGTGTGACGCGGGGTGACGTGTGTGACGCGGGGTGACGGGTGTGACGGGTGTGACGGGTGTGACGCGGGGTGACGGGTGTGACGCGGGGTGACGTGTGTGACGCGGGGTGACGTGTGTAACGCGGGGTGACGTGTGTGGAGCCCTGGGCAGTGGTTCTCCACCAACCACAACCAGAGGGAGCCAGAGCAGACGGGGGAGCCTTCTCTGCCAAGCCGGTTGGATGGGAACTGTTGTCACTGAAGAGCTCCCTGCGGGGGAGGACTCGGAACACGAGGGTTCCCCTCGGTGACACGGTCGATTAGAGTCAGGCCTGGCGGCTTCTCTAGCGCAGCCCTACTCGCCTGTGTCCGTGTGCACGGCTTACGGTACAGGCTGGGCGCCTCGCCTCATCTCGGGAGGGGCAGGAGGGGCACTGGCCCAGCTCAGGGGTGTGGTGTCTGCCATGCCCCGGGCAGTGGTGCTTGGGGAGGGAGGGTTCCACTTGCTGCCGGTTGTGTGTGGTCTTTGTCTTGTGTGACGTTCCCTCAGCGGTGTTAGTGACTGGATTACAGGAGGGGTGTGCGGCAGCTGCACGCTCGTCACTTCTTACGCCGTTCTGTCATCTGGTGTCACCATCATTTCCGTCGTGTGTGCGGAGTTGCCGGCAGCCCGTGCTGGCCCCTGTGGCCTGGCCTCAGGGTGGCTGTGCTTTCGTTGCAGGACCTCGGCGTGACCAAGGTGGGCCACATGAAGAGGATCCTGTGTGGCATCAAGGAGCTGAGCCGCAGCCCCCCTGCCACCGAGGCCTAGCCTCCGCCCTCTCGGCCTGCGTCCTCAGTTCCTCCTGCGACTGAGGCGGGCCCGCCCTGGGCCCTTCTCATGGTGCTATTTCTACGCCCTGTGCTCGTGACAGGAAGCTTCTCGGACACTGTTCAGCCAGCTCCGGGGTCTCGGGCACACCAACATGGCTACCTTTGGACACGCACCATTCTAACCAGTGGAGTATGGGGTGACCGTGCCACCACCTCTCTGCTCCCTGGCCCCCGGCATCCTGGCAGAAACAGCCTGGCTGGGCCGCACTCGAGTGTCCCAGGGCTTCTCTCTGTCCTTTCATAGCGCGTTGTCAGGCATCGTCTTGGTACCCAGACCCGCCGGCCACTCACCGCTCTCCACAGAGCCGGCCACTCACCGCAGATGTCCCTGTTGATCGTGAGGTCCTGCCTTCCCTGGTTCGTAGGCACCATGGGTGGTTTCCAGTCCTGTTCATTTAAATGTGACGTGAGGAGAAAGGAAAACTCGCTGCTCCTGGAGCTTTTAAACAGGTAGCTACGTTCTAGGGCCCCTGAACCCCTGCCCCGTATGTCTCGGTCCCTCCTGAGCTGCGGACGTGGGGACAGGGTCCTGTGTCCAGGATGCAGCAGCCTCGGTGCTGTCCGGGGCCAGGAGCCCAATGGCCGGTGGCCTCCCCACAGTGGAGGCCGTGTGTTGCGCTGGGTCAGTATCCTCTGGAAACAGCATGTCCGTCTGTCCTGAGAGCCTCTGACCCGGGGGTGGCTTCTCGTCTGGTGCTGCCAGGCCCCAGGTCCCTGGAGGTGTCGGCGCCTGTGTATCTCCCTGCAAGTCGTCACTGCCTTCGACTTTGCCCCTGGCTGCCCTTCCAGAGACAGTCACCCCTTACAGGGCTCTCTTCCACCCTGGACCCCCAACCCTGGGTGCCAGGGTCCGCATCCCAAAGGGGAGGGCTGGCCTTGCGAGGGGACTGGGCAGGAGGCCTCAGGCGCTGTCCAGAGTCTCCCATAGGGATGGACCCCTTGGAGACTCAGCTGAACAGCATTTACCTGCCATTCACTTTGCAGACCCCTCTGACCAGCATGCACAGTTGGTCCTCCTTGGGCATGGCCAGGCACTCTTCTCTGGTTTGGGGGTGCTCCCACTGGTGGTTCTTCTGGGTGCCCACTCCTGTGCTCACGTGTGGTGTGTCGGGGTTTGGCGAGCCCTGCACGCACCCTCAGTGGTCGTGAGACCAGCAGTTGTGTCTGCCTTTCCTGCCGTGATTCTCTGCCCCGTCGAACAGCTGTTTAAGTGGAGGAGGGTAAAGAGAGAGACTAGCCCCTGGGGATCACCTGTTTGAAAGTAGAGACCATGGGGCTCAGAAGGGCGCTGCCCTGTTCGAGGTGGTACCTGGATTCTGAGGTTCCCAGGGCATCTGGATGGGACAGGACAGGCTGGAGATCAGTGAGGAGGTGCAGGGGGAGTTGCCCAGGGGCCACCCGTGCCCACCCATGGGAAAGGCTTAGTCTGGGGTCATGTGTGGTATTTGAAATTAATATGTTGTCAGTGACTAAAGCAACACTGTTTACATAAAAGCCATTTTTATAATTCTCACCAGTTTAGAAGCAAAAGGAATGAACGTGAGTTTTGCATGAAGGTGCGTCAGTGAAGGGCGGGCGTCCGTCCTGTGGTGTCTTTGTTGTTGCACGTGGGGCTGTGCCTTTGCCGCTCCAGCACCCCTGCTGCGTCCTGGGGTGGGGTGCCCATCAGTGGGGGGCAGGAGGAAGATCCCCGAGAGTCTCGGAGAAAAGGTTTTGTGTTCTTGGGTGGGGCTCACCCTCATATTTATGATCTTAATTTATACAGCACTCACTGTGGAGCATATGCCTGCCGTGTTGCTATGTACATAGTCCACGTCGGGGGTTGTAAATAAGTGGTTCTGTGTGTAAATAAAACAAGCCTGTTTTGATCTCTCGTTGTCTGATTTCTTGTCCTCGTTCCTTGTACTTGGACATAAAATGTTGGTTGCCAAAATCCTTCCAAACTGCATCAGAATTACATTTTTCAACTGCTCTAAAAATAAGTTGAATTTGTTCTTTGTAGGCTTTTCTGCATTCACTGATTTCCAAAAGTATTGTATTGAAAATTGATCTAGCTTGCTTACTGAGTTTTTGGGTGCCTTTACATTTTGTGCCCAAGGTCTCACTGTACCCTAGTGCTGGCCCTGTGCTATGTAATCTAATTTTGAGTATTTTTAAGATCCTTAGCTTTTGTGGAAGCCACTGCTTGTGCCTGCAAACACCAGGTCTCCCTTCCCTCCTGTACCGCAGTGGGGGGAGGGCTGCGCCCAAATACGCCCTGCAGCTGTGACCACGTCTCCTCTGCAGCCCGACCGATGTGACTTTTGGTCAAAAAGATGCAGTATTTACTGGGCTTTCCAGAAAGTTCCCTTAAAAACCTGGAAGCGTGCCTCTCTTTCCTCCTGTTGCTGGCCTGGAGGGTGGACTTGATGACTGGTCCTCCAGCAGCTAGCTTGGGCCATGGATGACTTTAGAATGGAAGCGAGTATCGAGGTTGATGATTTTGTGTGGGAAAAGGAAAAGCATATAGAGACACGAGTTATAATGGTTATGCAGGTGTGAGGGGTGAACTGGTGCAGAGAAAGCTTCTGAGCAGACTGGGCACATCTGGGCAGGAGGAGGCGTGGTCTGAGAGCACTGAGGTGGGCTGCGCAGGGGAGCTGCCCACACTGAGGGTGAGGGTGGGGGTAGGTGAACGGGGAGGGGGGGCAGATGAGGGCGGCAGCTCTGATTGCACCAGGCCCACCAGGGTGCTGGCCTTAGAACCTGCCTGTGTCAGGCAGGAGCGAGTGCTTAGCCTCCTCAATTTTGATCACAAAAGCATGAGCAGGTTGCAGACACGTGGAAGGTGAGCAGCTGGCTAAGAGGTCAAGGCTCCTGGCTCACAGAGGCAGATTCAACCATTGTCTCTGAGCCATTAAGGAAAAGGTGTTGCCAGCCACACTCCGAGCTGGCAGACTGCACTCACTTGGTTGCCAGGCACCTCAGACCCTAGGGTTCTGGGATGTGCATCCTCTGGAAGGCAGTGCCCAAGTGTGAGGTGCCCCCAGCACCATGTAAGGGGGACCCACAGGGACAGCGGATGAGCAAGGCTTTCTGCAGCAGGACGGGGCGGCCAGCACAGCTGGGCAGGGGCTCACCTCACAAGTGGCGGGAATTCATGCCATCGTGTGGCAGCTTGGGCTTGTGAGAGCTGCACTGGGCGTTTTGTTTCTCGGAAGAGCGGTTTCATTGTGGCAATACCCACTCTGTGTACTGGGTTCCAGGCTGGGCTTACGTGTCATTTCGCTGTAGGTTGAACCTTGAGGACTATTGTCCAAGATTCCTGCCCCCCCCCCCCCCCCCCCCCCCCCGAGACCTGGGTGAGGAGCAGGAGCTGCCTGAGGAGAGGGACATGTGGTCCGCTGGTAGGTGGACTAGCTGTTAACATCAAGGTGGGTGCTGTCACATTTGATGTTTTTGTATGGGGTCTCTTGTGGGCAACCCCACCTGCCTTGCTCTCCCTCTGCTTTTATTTGAATGAAGTGACAGCAAGTGGGCAGGGCATCCACTTGGAGCCCATGGGTGTCAGGCCCAGGACATTTACAGGTTCTGGAATGAGGCAGGCCTGAGAAGATGTCAGTCTAGAGCTGCTGGTGGCGTCTTGCCACCTGGGGAAACTTCTGGAAGGTGGAAACCAGCACAGAGAGAGAGAGGCACCAGGGCCTGGAACGGCTGCCACAGCTCTGAGGTCCATGAGCCAGGAGTCCTGCTGTTGCTCAGGCCAGCCGGGCTGAGGGCCGGGTCAGTGCCACATGGTGCCTGGGCGGGAGGCGTGAGCACTGGGGGGAATGTAGATGTTTCTCCCTCCCGCCTTGCATGGGTTTCACTGCTTCACTTTCCTCTTTGAAAGGTAGTGAGTCCCCAGGACACACAATAAGTTTGTTGTGTACTTGACGGACTCGCGTTACTGCTCTGCTTTGGATGGGACATAGGAACAGAATGAGGCGAGCTGCTGTGCCCCTCCCCATGGGTGAACGGCCTGTGACGCCGCACAGTGAAGTCTGTTCTGGAGGGAAACGATGCCTTTGAAGCCATAATTATGGATTCCTGGGATCCTGTAACCCCTTTTGGCAGGGCGAGTAACTGTCTTCTGCACCCCATGGCCAGTTCTGGTCCCTAGAAGGAAAAGACCACTGCCAGTTTCTTCAACAGTTTTTCCCAGGAATCTGAACTTAAAACCAAAACATGCTTCTGTTGTTTCTACTGTGGTCCTGATATAGTATTTCTAAACATAAACATGCTATTTAGCACCTGAAGTGCACTTGGGGAAAAAGTCCAAGTGGAACACAAAGCAGTCAGCTTAAAATGGATACAAGATATGAAGACATGTTATTTGTTCTTTAATAAATTGTACAGCTCTCTGCAGCCCCAGTGCATCCCAAACTTAAGAAGAAAGGGAGCTGTAAGCCCCAATGGCTCACTGCGGACCCTAAGGCACACCCACCCACCCACTCACCCCCATCTTGTCTTGGTGAGTCACATCCAGTGAGGCCTCTGGCTTCTCAAAAGCAAAGCTTTCAGTTACTACATTTCATTACATAAATGATGACATGAAGGGTGCAGCAAGGAGACATGTCAGTTACAGTAAAAGGAACAAGAGAGCCTGCACCGAGGGCTGGGCTCCCAGCCACACAGCTCGGTTCGGGATCGTCACCAACATGCCGCCACCCATGTGCACATCCCGAGACGGGCTGAGTGTTTGAGGACATTGGACAGCGTGCTAGCACAGTCTGAGACCCAACAGCCTCACACAAATAGGAGGAGACTGAGGGTTCCAGCTGGTTCTGACGAGGCAGGAAGGGGGACAGGAGGCAAAGGCAGGCTCATCCCACCCAATGTCCACTTACTGCAGCGAGCAGGGCAGCCGAGACCTCGTCCACATCTGAACATGGAAGTGCTAATGTCAGTGACAAAGGGCTGATGAGAGGTTTGTGTGACATCTCACCGTACTGAGCCTTGTTGGAGGCATGAAAGAATTTACTTTTCAGGAATCCCACTTTTGACAGTTTGAGAAAGTGAACTGTGTCCTAAGTGTCAGTCAGTTCCTAACACAGATGTGGCCTTTGTCGTGCCAGTCACACCTTTGAAGTTCACAGCTGGCCGTGCTGAAGGGCGAGAGAAGCTGGCGCATGCTCCTTTGTTCCAAGAGGTTTCTCAGGACCATCAGCTCAGGCACCGGCTTCCGGTGGCCACAGCCACGGAACGCTCTGATCTCAGACAGTTTGAACCAGAACAGACTCCGTGTCCTGCCCCGGCCTGGCCAGCCCATCAGTGTGCTGGGCTCTCAGAAGCTCTGCGTGCAGACACTACGTTGTCTCAGCAGCAAAGGGAAGAGAGTGGACTGTGTGCACCTCCCTGGCCAACCTTGCAGGCGTGCCCGCAGTCAATGCAGAACTAGAAAATGCTCTCGTAACTATGGTGGTTGGGGCCCGGTGCGGTCTGACTGGCACCTGTCAGACACGGCCCGGCTGTGAGTCGCTTGGTGGCCATGCTGTGCAGGCCGGTGAGGAAGGGCGCTCGCCTGGCCTGAGACAAAGCAGCCTACAAGCTTGCTCTCACAGACCACAAAGCAAAGTTGGCAGGGACAGAGCCAGGCCCTGAGCACACAGGCCATCAGCGGTGCCGGCGCTATCTGAAACTCCCCACGTGGATGGACAGAGAAGCTTCTGGTCTGTGGGGCCGGCCAGGTGTGTCTGCACCAGAGAGGACGCTGCTGCTCTGCACACGAAGCGCTTCTTGGCTGCGGGAGACAGAGGCTGTCACCAACTCAGTCACTGGCACAGGTCCACCCAGGTCGAGGGGTGTGGAATGACTTCAGGAGACCAAAGTGGGGAGCAAGTAAGGACTGGCACCCCTGGTGTGGCCTGCATGGAGGTGATGACGCAGTGGTGAGCTGGGTCCAGGCACTGGGGTATGAAGTGTGCGTTTCAGAGGCTGTTCAGAGGTCCTGGGAGGTATAGGTGGCCCAGAGGCCAGGGGAGCAAGCCCACTGTACACAGAAGAGGAAAGGGTAGATGTATGCAGGGCAAGGGACGGGGTGGGGGGTGGGGGGCTGTGTGCAGAGCGGGGAGAGCAGGGGTACTTGACTCGGGGAGCCTGTGGGAAGGAGCCTGAGCTTGGCAGGAAGAGGTCAGTGAGGTGAAGCAGCGCCAGGAGCAGCCACCAGGGGCAGGTGACAGGTGGTGGACTTGTGACGGGGAATGCCCATTTTCAGAGGACTGAGACCTGTGTCTGAAGGAAAGACCCCAGAATTGGGGGATGGGGGGTGGGGGTGGAAGGGGGAGGGAGCAGATGCAGCAAATGAAACTGCGTGGCTGCATCCTCAAGGTGAGGCTGTGAGCATCTTTGTCCCAGGCTCTCAGGCCTGGCTCATGTTCTAAAGGACACGAAGTTTCTCCAAAGTGCTCAGCCCTGTAATGAGACCTGAGGCTTCGGCCAGAGCTCTAAGTAAGGAAGAGCGAGCTGTCCAGAGGCCTCGGCATCTGTAAGACAGTGAGAACCTCACGTTACCTTTTCCTTTTCCCCAGAGCAGGGTCCTCCCTCCCAATGTCATCTCGGACTGTGCTGAAGTCACCGTCATCTTCCACCAGGAGATTCTGCATTTCAAAATAAGGAAGGAGCCACGTGTTCAGATATCATTTAGCCTACGTTTGAGTCAAGAATGTAAATTTATGTGAAAATTACTGAAACCAACATAAAGCTATGTTCACCTTGATGTAAATGTAATAACCGACAGTAAACAATAGTGCCTGATGACACAGTGGCAGGCAGAGCGGGACAAGTGACTTCGCAGCCACCTGACCTTTGCTTCTGACTGAAAATGCTGTCCCTGGAGTGAGCCCAGCACAGGCCCGTCCCGAGAACAAGGTGGAGCTCACCACAGCGGCAGAAACACACTGTGGTCTGTGGGCAGCCATGTCCACCCAACAGTTCCAGCTCCACTGGAGCTGCTGAAAGGCACGCCCGTCTTACTTCCTGGAACCTCCTGGAAGGGCGTTATAGATGCAGGACGCTCAGTATGGTCTCCTGAGGGACCAAGCACTCCCCTGTACTTATGTCAGTTTTACATCTGAAATTATTTTACTGTAAATACAACCAATCAAAATTTACCTCAAGGAAGATAACCCTGGAAGATAGCATAGGTCAGAGAAAGGCAATTCTGAGGCTCACCAGACCTTGTGGCTCTGGAGCTGACTGGGTGGGTCACCTAGGCTGGGACCTACCTACACAACTGCAAGGCTGTCTGCTTCTGCTCTCGGGAGAAAAGATCCCAACAGGTACTGTAATCTCTAGTCCAGTAACTTGTACATGATGTGCTTTTGTAAAATCGTCAACTTGACAAATGAGAGAAAATACAGGCATAGTGGGAGAGACACCACGTCCCCAGGGTAGTGTGAGGGCCGGGCATGGCCCCAGTTAGCTCCCCTCCTTCCCCTGGCTATCATGAGGAAACGCAGGTTAAATGTGTACACAGAGGGAGCTTGGTCTACAGTAGAATTATTAGTGAAAGTTAGCTATTATTAGTGCTAATCTTTTACCATATTTACTTCACTTTAGTATTTTCCAAGGAAAAGACAGAGACTCGGTTGATGCCCACCCCTGCTCCAGGTAAGCCCACCATCGTGCTGGTGCTAGTGTTCTGTCTGCACTGTCACTCGATGGCAACACGGGGCGGACTCGGCATTTACACGGCTTAGGCTTTCTGTACATTATTTTTTACACCTGATGTGTTCACCTGGACGTACACAGCTCTGGTTTATAAATTTCCACTGCTGTGTTCAGTACCTGTTGCAGTATTTCTTCCCCATTTTATCCCCTTTTTGAGGATCCTTTAAGTTCTTGCCAATTTACAATGTCACAGTCCTTCAGGGGACATTTTTGTGTCTCCTCGCCCCCAGTGTGAGTTGTTCTGGGGGTGGCGACTGTTAATGACCTTTCCTGAGTGCTGCTCCGCCACTTCCAGCACAGCTGGACCCGTGGAGGCAGTGCAGGGGGTCTGGCCACAAATCACTGCTGATTCGCAGTTCCCTGGTTACCGGGAAGATGCCTACCTTTTCATCTGTTTATTGGCCATTTAGTTTTTATCTTTTTGAAATTGGCAGAAGTATTTTACACTTGGATAATGATCCTTATTCTATTGTTGCATATATCGTTTCCTATTTGTGGCTTGGTTTTTGATGATGGTTTCTTCTGATGTAGTCAGTTTAATTAATGCTTTAAGTTGTGCATTTTGTTCTTACATCTATTCTTCTAAAGACTGGAAATCACTGCTTTTCACACAGTCTTTACGCTGACTGCTGTGTGTGGTGTGAGCAGGTGCGCACACGTGATGGGATCTGGGGCTGACGTAAGCTTGAGGGCTCTCTTTATGAAACCAAAATTGTGACTGCATTTTTTCTGTATGGAACCAGTTTTCCCAGACCACTTACTGAATAACCCGTTTTTAATCAGGGCTGAAATACCTGTCAGTGCCCGGTCTGGGGGGGGCGGCATCATCAGTCCTAATACTCAGTCAGCAAGTGCCTGGCCGTGCTCTTTATCCTCTTTACTTAATCCGTCTGGGTTTTCACTGGGTGATAACTTTACTACTGAGATGCTCCCTTTCTAAGAACACGATAAAAACTGAAGCTTTAACACCACTCAAAATTTCTGTGATATTCTCCAGAGAGGTGTTGCAATGTTACAAATCTTTTGTTGGGTGTATTCTTAGCTACCTTAGAATTTTATGAATGTTTATCCTGCAGTCTCTTTAATGTCCTATGCAGAAACTTGCAGGTAAACAGCCTTATTTACTTCTTAGGGGAGGAGGGCCAGTTGTCTAATACCGAGTTGAATAGAAGTGGTGATTAAGGGATTAAATCAATAATTTACTATCAGCAAATAGTTCATTTAAATTAGGAATTAAAAAGTATTACCACATGACAACAAATCAGGTTTGTCGGAGGAATGTAAGAATGGCCAATGTCAAGGACATATTTCTTAGTAACACCCATTTAAATGATTTACAACAAAGAACTCGGCAAACTGGGAATGGGAGGGAGGAGATGCTGTAAACTAATGCAAGTACCTACGGAACCGGAACCGAACCTACAGCAGCGGCGCTGTCAGGGTGAACCGCAGAAGCAGTTTATTCAGGTCAGACCACAGCTAGGGTTTTGGTGCTGAGGCCCCATTGCACCGTGGGAGGAGCTGTCTGCTCTCCCTCTTCACATCCTGTGCCTTCAAGTTTTCGTAAGTCATTTCTAGAAACCATCTAATCCTGGTGTTTTGTCAAAGTGGGAAACAACTTACCTTAATACCAATAATATCTCCATCTTTCAAGTAATAAGGTGCCCCCTGCAAATTATCTTGCTTTTTCTTCTTTTTCCTCTTGGTAATTTGGCTCTATAGAAAAATCAAGCATCTTGAATAAAGACAACAACCTCAGATTCTTACTAAATTCCCTTATCTGTGAAAACCTGCAGTTAGGCGGTTGCTATGCAGGAAGTCCCACACTTTACCCAGCTGGACACCGGAAGCCACTCAAACTTGTCGGGAAAGTATTTGGCGATTTCAATCTTCTCTACAGGAAGGGAACAGAAGTCAGCCACTCGCTGCCGCAGGGAGCTGGCGGTGCCCCGGGCGGCGTCCCACACCATGTCCACGGGCAGGGCGTACGCCCGCTCGCCAGGGAGGCGCATCTGTGTCCTCAGCAGCATGTCCTGAGGGCTGCACCGGAAAACAGTGAAACACCAGTAAAATGAGAAACACGATACAGGAGGGGAGTGATGTGTGAAGCTTCCGCTCCCCTCCAGCTTTTCTCATTTTTGTAAGAAGAGATTGCCACTAAGCCCTCATTTCCTTTCCTCCTGACCAGGTCGGAGTGAAGCCCCCCTTCTGAGCCAGCAGCAAGAACACGGAAGGTGGAAGCAGCTCCTCCCAGATGAGAGGCCCCCACCACAGTGGCCGCCTGCGCGGTGCTCAAAATCTGACTTGCTGTGGGGTAGCCAGGAAGCAGGGAAGGATGTGGGGAATGTGGGAGTAAGAGGCCTATGGAGGCTGTTATATAGTGAAATAAAACTGTAGGCAAGACTGGAAGCTGGAGGGGGTGAAAACTACTGATTCACTTGTTTTTAGGATGGTGAGCCAATGAGAGGTTATATTGGTGTTTTCACCAAAGGAAAGAGTGATGCAATAGGAGAAAAGGAGTAATTGGAGGAGACGGAACCTTCTCCATGAGGGAGCGGGGGCAGGGGGGGGGGGGGGAAGGGGAGTCAGCATAGATACTGGAGTTGCCAAGAAGGCTGGGGTGAGGAGGACAATGAGGAACCAGAGGCTGTTAGGGGTCTAAGTAAGTGCAGAGCACAGTCTTCAAAGAGATACTGCTTATTTAAAACAGACATGGTAGAGGGTAAATGTCATCCAGAAAGAGCTCACACAAGTTAGACCCCATTACAACACCAACTACAAATGGCTTATAAGTCTTTGGAAAAAATGCCCAATCTCAGTAGCAATGAAGCAAACATTTAAACAATGACAATATTCAATGTTGTTTTGAGGGTGGGACACTTAAAACACTGTGTGAACATAAATTGGTATAACTTACCTAGAAAGAAATTAGTAATTTATTTTAAGAGGTTTAAAATGTCCATACCATTTGATCCAGAAATCCCTCCCAGAAACTACTGGTAACACAATTTGTATTAAAACAGTCACATCACATGAAGGTCAGTGTGTTGAAAAAACAAAGTTACTGGATGTCAGATGAAGGTGAAGGAAACTTAACACTTGGTGATGCTAACAAAAATGGCTTATTCAGTTAACTGCCACGCATCCAAAATGGCAACCATCCCCACGATATTTTGAATTTAATTAAATCAATTTGCAATTAATATTATAAACATATTACAGTTTGGGTGTTCTTGAATATTTTAAGCTGAAAATTCTCATGAAAAATGATTTTAAAGTTTGTCAGGGCAACCACTTATGGAAAACTTTTTAAAATAGATGTGCGTAGCGAGTGGGGAAGGTCCACAGCTTGCGTCTACAGATGCTTATGGCATACAATAAAAGATTCTTCTATAGTGAAAAAATAATAGGAAGAAACTTTGGAGTGCTTTATTCAAAAAATACCTTCACTATGACAAAAGCACTGTTCTAGATGTTGTGGATACAGCCATAACCAAAAAACAAAGTACTTCCTCTCGCAAAGATTATATTCCAGTAGTGGAAGATGTAATACGCCAGGTTTGATATTGGAATGAAATAAGTAGAATGAAGGGCCAGAGTGAGAGGTACTATAAGGCAGTATGACCTCAGACTCTCCACCTACATCAACAGAATGGAACACAAGCATCCAGCTTGTCCTTCAAGATCAAGTGGGCTTAGTGTGCACTTGGACTTACCGAAGAAGTCTCATTTTTATGGAAAACGGGTTCCACGTTACAAAACAAAATCTGTTTTAATCTGCCATACTACTGAGAAGCCACCCGCTGTGATAAGACATGTAATTCTTACCCTAAGTGTTCTTCTTTCTGAAGGGGCTCTAAGCAGATCTCAGTTCTCCTCCCCAACTTATATTCTCTGATAATAAAGCAAAATAATAGTGACATCATTTAATTCTTTTAAACATTTTTGTCAATTTCAAGCTGTCTTAATAAGCAAAATATTATACATTTAAGACGACTATGGCTCTAGTTGGTTTGGTTCAGTGGATAGTGTCGGCCTGTGGACTGAAGGGTTCTGGGTTCAATTCCAGTCAAGGACACGTGCCTAAGTTTCAGGCTCAATTCCCAGTAGGGGGCATGCAAGAGGCAGATGATCAATGATTTTCATCATTGATGTTTCTATCTCTCTTCCTCTGAAGTCAATAAATATATACATATATATATGTACATATATAACTTCAATACTACTATGAACAATTATACTCCCAACACAATGGACAACCTAGGAGAAATGGGTAAATTCCTAGGAACATGTCACCTACAAGGATGAATCATAAAGAAATAGAAAATACATATTATTACAAAAAGAAATTGAATTAAAAAATCATAAACCTCCCAACCAAGGAAGTCTAGGGCCAAATGGTTTTCACTGATGAATTCTTCCAGATATTTAAAAAAGAATAATCCTCAAACTCTTTTGAACTTATGAGGGCAACACTATACTAATATAAAAGCCAGACAAGGACACTTTAAGAAAATTATAGGCTAATATTCCTCAGGAGCATAGATGCAAAAATCCCCAAATCAGCAAACTGAATTCAACAATACATTACAAGGATCATATACAACGATCAAGTGGGAATTATGTTAGAGATGCAGGTTGTGTCAAATATCTGCAAATCAACTAGTGTGACATACCACACTAACAGAATGAGGATAAAAATCTGATCACCTCCATAGATGCAGGAAAATACATCTGACTAAATTCATGTTTTCATTTAAATATTCAACAAACTGGATATAGAGGAAATGTACATGAGAAAGGTCATATATGACAAGCCCACAGTTAACATACTCAGTGGTAAAAAGTTGAAAGCTTCTGTGATCAAGAACAAGACAAGATGCTAGCTCTTGCCACTCTTATTTACAGTACTGGAAGTCTAGTCAGGGCAATTAGGTAAGAGGAAGAAGTAAAACTGTTTCCATTTGTAGATGACATGGTTATATTTAGAAAATCTTAAAACACTATAAAGAAATCCCTATTAAAACTAATAAACTAGCAGTATACAAAAATCAGCTAGCTACATTTTATACACTAACAACTATCAGAAAGAAAAAGTTCCATTTACAAGAGCATCGAAAAGAATACATTTAACCAAGAAGGTGAAAGGTCTGTCCACTGAAAACTATAAGACACTGAAGGAAATCAACCAAGACACAAATGGAAAGATATTCCATATCCATACACTAGAAGAATATTGTTAAAATGTTCATACTTCCTAAAATGACCTACAGGTAAAATACAAACCCTATTAAAATGCCAATGGCATTTTTCACAGGAATAGAAAAACCAATCCTAAATTTTGTATGGAATTTGCATGAAATTATATTATGAAGCTATAGTAAAACAGTCGAGTACTGGCATAAAAACACACACACAGATTTATGGAACACAAAAGAGACCCCAGAAATAAACCCACATATATGCTCAATTAACTTACAACAAAGGCACCAAGAAAATACAATGAGAAAAGAATACCCTTCTATAAATGGTGCTGGGAAAAATGGACTGCTATCTTACATCACACACAAAATCTACTAAAAATAGATTAAAGACGTGAACCTAAGACTGGAAACTATAAAACTCCTAGAAAAATAACATAGGGTAGATTCCTAAGTTCCTGGACATTGGTCTTGGCAATGATTCTTTGGATTTCACTAAAACGAAGGCAACAAAAGTGAAACAAGTGGACTACATTAAACTAAAAACCTTCTGCACAGCAAAGGAAACCAACAAAATAAAAAGGACTGGGAGAATCTATGAACTGGGAGAAAGTATTTGCCAATCATATTCCTGATAAGGGATTAATACCCAAAATATATAAAAAATCCATATAACTCAATAGCAAAAACCCCAATTTGATTGAAAAAATAGAGGAAATGAATAGACATTTTTCTAAAGAATACAGACTAATAGCCAGTAGGTACATGAAAAGATGCTCAAAATCACTACACTAGTCATCAAGAAAATGCAAATCAAAACCACTAGTTTTCACCTCACACCAATTAGAATGGTTATCATAAACAAAATAAAAACAAAAAAACAACCCAAGAGATAAGTACTGGTGAGGATGTGGAAGAGAGGGAACTCTTGTGTATTACTGGTGGGAATGTAAATTGATACATCCATTGTGAAAAAACAGTATGACGGTTCCTCAAAAAATTAAAAATAGAACTACCATACCAAGTGATCCAGCAACCCTCCTCATTCAGGACATCAATGAGAAAGGAAATGAAAACACGCTGTCAAAGAAACACCTGCACAATAGCTAAGAGATGGAAGCAACCTAAGTGTCCACCAACAAGCAAATGAATGGATAAAGATGAAGTGTGTACACACACACACGACTATTATTCGGCCACAAGAAAGACATCTGTTGTTTGCAACAACATGGATGGACCTTGAGGGCATTATGTTAAGATTAAGTCAGAAAGAGAAAGACAAATACTGTATCATATTTACTTATATGTAGAATCTGAAAAAGCCAAATCCATAGCAATAGACACCAGAACAGTGATTACCAGGGGCTGAGAGAGTAGATACTAAATGTTCTCACCACAAAAAAGAAATGAGATGTGATGCAGGTGTCAGCTAACGCTATGGTGGTGATCGTTTTGCAATCACGTGTATCAAATCAACATGCTGTATGTCTTAACTTACACATGTATCAGTTACAGCTTAATAAAGCTAGAAAAAAACAGTCAAAATTTTGTTCACAGTCTCTGGAACATAGCAAACATACATGAAGCTACATTTTATGCTTAATATGGAAAGTGAAGGTGTTCAGTTTGATTTATGGTAAGAAGCGTCACCCAGTTGACATGTGGAACTGCCAGGGTTGGGCTTCGTTACTGAATTCAACAAGGAACTCACCTGAGCTGCTGCTGGTTTTTTCGTAAAAGCCTCCCAGGGCGCTTACTGTCCACTGTCCAGGCTCTGAGGAAGGCAGGGGTCGGGATGAAAAACTCCAACAGGGAGGGCAAAGTCATGGCCTAGAAAAGAAACAGGCATTTGTAGAAATCTGTCCAAGGGTTTGGAAAAGCACTCTTAAAAAGAGACTGTTTGGGAAGAAATGAAGCATGATATGAGAACATCTAAGGGAAAGAGTATCTTGAATAATGGTACTACCTACTGAGACATTCCCAGAACGAACTCAAACTAATCAGCTGAGAAGTGAGTATCCGATTTCTAAATCTGAACCCCAAACTCCTTTCTGATCTGTATGTTTTAGAAAATGAAACTTTAAAGTTAATTTTTAGGTGAGTCTAACTCACAAGAGCAGAGGTCACTGTAGAGGAAGCAAGGGCCTTGTCTACTCCATCCTCTGAGTCTCCAGCAGTGTCTGCACTGCCCAGCAAAGGAAACCATTAAGGAAGTAACTTTTGATTCTGAAATATTTCAGTATCTTTGGATCTTATTGCTAGCACTAATTCTAGAGGAGTAGATAATGTTATTTAGGTTGCAGTATATAAAATAGACAATATTCATCCATTTAACCTAAAAACAGCAACTCTGTATCTTTCTATTCAATATGAGGAAAACAAGTCATGATAATTAAACCATCTGTTTTTTTGAGGACACATAGGTCAAATGTTAATGACTGATACTCTTATTATCTGCCCCCATATTTTTCCCTTTAAGAGGAAGAAGGGATGTTCACTTCAGTCCAACAGTAGTAAGATGCTTCTGAAACATTTAGTGTTGTATTCAATTTAGTCTTTCCATTTGGACAAAACACTCTTTCTCTCTGAATATTAAGACACAAGAAGACACTATAATCTGACATAAAGCTGATATTCTGACCTGGGAAATAGATACTGCCTCTTTAACGACATATAACACACGGATCACAATGATACAAAAATAATGTAAAGTTTCAACTGAACGTTTCACAAATGTTTCAATAAATCATGTTTACCTAAAAGGTAAAAATAAACATAAGCTGCAAGTCACTGAGGATATATTTGAATGAAAGCACAGCATGCCTGTCAGAGGAGGAGGAATGACAGCCACAAGGGCAGCCGGCAGAAAAGACCAGGGAGCTGAGCCGTGTGCGTGTCGCCTGCTGGGTACTTACCACTGAACATGGCATGTAACACATGCCATATCAGAACAGACTGTAAGTGAGGGAAAAGGAGATAGAAGAATAGATTAATATCTCACTGGAAGCAGCCAGACCCCCACTCAGGCACGCTGTGGGAAGAAGTCTGACCTGAGCTTTCAGCTCCGCCAAGGTGGCATCTTCTGAGATTTGGACGTCTCCCAGGTAGCGGAGGGGAACATCTGCATGCACATCACCAGCAGCACCTGCAGAGGACAGAGCCAGATGTTAGAAAGGAGCTTGAAATACACTCATTTCATATTTCTAAAATATATGCCATGTTTTGATGCTTTAAATACTTTTAATAAAATTCCATTCATGTAACTCAGAATCTTAGTTCCTCCAATTCAGGCTCCTGCCATTGGACGGGAGGAAGCTACTGGGACAGTACCATGGCTTTCTCACTGGGGTGGGTTCAGGCATTTCATGTTTGTGTCTAATGGAATGTTAGAGGACTTTGCTGGTAGGATACTTTGTGCTTATTCTTTGTATCACATTCCTGTTTCTTTCCCACCTGTTTCTGTTTTCTTGGGTCTGTCAAGTGTGTGGCAGGGTGGGTGTTAGGTAGTCGATGTTTACTGACAGATTCCTTGAAAGTAAGGCCTTCTACATTTGTTATAAAAAGGGGAAAATAAAACGCTCTCTCATCTAAAACCCTGGGTATAAAAGTTGGCAACTAAATTTAAAATTAAGGACAATTTAATTCATTTTTGCTTTAATTAAATCTCTCAGTTTATTGCTGGGCACACTGCTAATATACAACAAAATTAGATTATAAATAAATTAAAACAAAAACTTCACGAATAGTTTTTTCTTATGCCTCAAGGACACCACATGCCAACAGATACTTTTCGGAAACTCTCCGGAATTAAAAATGTTTTTCATGTGTTGTTATATAAAGAAGGACTATCAAACAATGATCCTGTTTCTTCACTTTCATGGAAAAACTCAATAATTAAACACACTTTTTAAGTTTGTAGCCAACTCTTTATGTAACTATTACTCTATTACCAAAACATTTTTAGAATTAGTTAACACATCTAATATGATCCAACCAAAAAATAACTTAATGCTAACTTCATAGCTAACTCAACATGAAAATATTTTATCGGTCTAAACATGTATTCTGAACTTCAAAGAGTAAGGAGAGAAGAACTTGATTCATTTTTAGTAGTTTCAATACTGAGGTTTAAAAGTTAAAAAAGAAATATAAGTATATAATACTTTAACCCCCTCAAAAAGCTAACTAACTAAATAAAGCATGATTAAAAATATTTAGAGTTGATCCTACTAATATATCTACAGTCACAAAGGAGGCTGATGGATGTTTTCTTTATATCGAAGCTGAAACCCACTGCTGACAATGGAAAGCCAAACCCTTTGCTGTCACTTCTTCCTCATCGTCACCTGTACTGAGTTCTGTCTGTGGAGAAGCCACTTAGAAATAAAGCAGAAGGTGGTGAGGGTGGAATGCCCTGCAGGCAGCTCCTGGGGGGCAGGAGCGGTGTGGGGTGCAGGGACAGACTCCAGCCCAGCTGTCTCCATAGCCTAGCCTACCATGAGGACCCTGAGGGATGACATAGGAATTCCTTGAAAAAATATACTGATATAAAGACTTTAACATGCTGTACCTTATAGCGAGTGGTTGGTTTTAAAGCATTGCATCAAAGGGGAATGGTGTTACTGCTTTGGAATGAATTGTGAAATAAATAGGTTGATTTTCAACCACACATTTAAAAAAAGAAATGTCATTTGCCCTCAGAGTAGAAGCAGTTGGTTTACTTTTCTTAATGACACGTACACCACTGAGATTCTGCTGTATTCTCACCTGGGGTGGAAGTAGCTCTCCAGACCCCGCCTTGAGAAGGGGCACCGTTCCTCTGGTCCATATGTCTCTTCCCCTGAGCCTTGGGCCCCGGAGGCTGGTACCACCAGATGGGCACCTTCAGGAGACCCTGGAGAAGGGAGCATTTCTCACTGCTGTGAGGTACACAGATTAAGAGAACTTGCATTGCTACTTCCAGAAAGAGGAACATCTTGATGAGAAGTGTTCCCGAATTTTTTGTTTTTCCTTTTAGATGTATAACTGCTATATATTACACTTTTAATTGTTTCTACAATCAAAAAGTTTAACTAACTAAAAATAAGACTAAATGTTCTTTGTTTGGAAGTAGCTCAGTAATTACAATACATGAACAGTATAAACAAATAAGCAAAATGTTTGACATAACCAACTATATAAATACTCGAGGCCCAGTGCACAAAATTCGTGTGTGTGTGTGTGTGTGTGTGTGTGTGTGTGTGTGTGTGTGTGTGTCCCTCAGCCCAGCCTCTTCAATCAGGGACCTCTCGAGGGATGTCTGACTACCCATTTAGGCCCGATCCTACGAGCAGTCGGACATCCCTCTCATAATCCAGGACTGCTGGCACCCAACCACTCGCCTGCCTGCCTGATTGCCCCTAACTGCTTCTGCCTGTCAGCTTGATCACCCAACCAATCCCCTGCCAGACTGACTGATGCCTAACTGCTCCCCTGTCAGCCCAATTGCTCCAACTGCCCTCCCCTGCCAGCCTGGTCACCCCTAATTGCCCTCACCTTCCAGTCTTGTCACCCTTAACTGTCTTTCCCTGCAGGCCTGATTGCCCCTAACTGCCCTCCCCTGCTGGCCCAGTCACCCCTAATTTCCCTCCCTTGCCAGCCATGTCGCCCCTAACTGCCCTCCCTGCCAGCCCTATTGCCCCGAACTGCCCTCCCTTGCCAGCCTGGTCCTCCCCCCCCCCCCCCCAACTGCCTTCCCCAGTAGGCCTGGTCACCCCTAACTGTCCTCTCCTGCAGGCCTGGTCACGTCCAACTGCCCTCCCCTGCTGGTCCAGTCATCCCTAACTTCCCTCCCTTGCCAGCCTGGTCGATCCTAACTGCCCTCCCTTGTCAGCCCCCTCAAATGCCCTCCCCTGAAGGCCTGGTTGCCCCCAACTGCCCTCACCTGCAGGCCTGGGTCCTCCCCAGCTGTCCTCCCCTGCAGACCTGGTCGCCTCCAACTGCCCTCTTCTGGCCCAGTCATCCCTAACTGCCTCCACCTCTCCACAGGCCTTGTCTCTCCCAACTGCCCTCTTCTCTTGGCCATCTTGTGGCAGCCATCTTTGACCACATGGGAGCAGCCACCTTGTGTGTTAGAGTGATGGTCAATTTGCATATTACCTCTTATTATATAGGAGGATATTCAGGCCTGTAGAGCAGCATGAGCACAAGGCCCCAAATATAGCACTTTGATTCATTCGAGTTCCCAGGGGAACTTGAGAGAATCAACAGCCTACTGGTCTAAGTTGGATTCCTGTATACACACTACAGGAAATAAACACATTTCCTTAAACATGTCCTGTAGTTTTAGTTTTACTAATGTAACTGGTTCTTCACTAACTCTTTTTGTCCATTAGTAAAGAACTTTAATAGTTTTGTTAGGGATTAAAGATGTTACAGAAGATGAGAATGTGAAAAAAACATGTAAAATATTTTAAATATATATTTTAATAAATCCATATTAAAATAATTTTTGTTTATTAAATAAGTGAAGACTGAAAAACACTCAACCTTCATTCAATAAGTATAAATCGGAAAAACAAACTTCTATTTTTTCACTTATCACACTATTAAAAACCAGAAAGTTTAATAATAATCTATATGTTGTTGAAAACATCGGTAAATTGGTGGCAGAATTATAAACTTGCAGCAAACTTTTTGGAGAGTAATTTGAAACTGTCACAATTTAAATGCCATGTCCCAGACCTGCCATCCATAGTGAGAATTTGCCCTCTGATGGATGAGCCCTGAGACAAAGTCACGGGTACAAAGACGGTCACTGCCAATTGTGATGGCAGCAGAATACAGTGGTAGGTCTAGGAATTTATTCTGTAGATAAATGGGCATTTATAATATTTTTTGCAGTGTTATTTATATTACCAAAAGACTGTAAGCAACCTAAATCTCCTTTGAAAGAGATTGGTTAAATTATAGTACCTCCACACAATGGGAGATATAGATACTACCTATAGAATGAGATGACTTGATGTGTACTGCTACACATCAAGGTGGGTGGGCAAAGGTAGGTTTACAGTTGCAATGCAAAGAATTAGTAAATAATAATATAAGAATCATTCTGTATTTCATGTACTCATAACAGTAAACCTACTTTTGCCCACTCCTATATATGGATAACAAATATGTATATATGTGCTTTGTACACACACAGACTTACTTGTGTGTTGACACTGAGGCATCTGGCTACCTCTGGAGGGACACACTGAGTGGCTGGGGAGCAGGGAGGGCAGTTATTTTTCCTGGCTCAGCTTTTTATGCACTTTGAATTTTGTATCATAGGCATTACCAATTCAAAAACTAAAGAGCATGGTATGTAAAATTTCATGAAGTCATGGAAAAGAATAAGGTAGGTCTATATGTGCTGATATGAGGAGATCCTAAAGAGAGATTAAGTGAATAAAAACAAAAAACCAACAGATATAAAACACTGTATGGAATATGACCCCCTGAATGGAAACTTTAAATATACATGTATATATTTACTCTCAGCATACAAACAGGTGTCACTTTTCTTCTTGAAAGGACAAGTTAATTGTGGCTCTTTCTGGGGAGAAACTTTTGCTTTTCATTTTACTTAGCGTTCTATGTGTGTGAATTTTCTAATAAGCTAATGGATAGCTGAGTACTGGAGTTTGGGGTCAACATGCAGTGTTTAAGAAAGTGGAGGGAAAGGAGCCCTCATATACTGTTGGAAGGACATAATTCTAGTACAACTCTCTGGGAAAACAATTTGGCACCATACATCCTCAAGTCTTCAAAAAGTTCATACTCTTGACTTGTTAATTCCATCTTTAGAATTATCTTAAGGTGGATTAGTTTTTAAGTACTATTATAATAAAAAATGTAAGGTAAATTTCTAACAATAAAGATAAAAAAGTGAATTAAATTGTGTTAAGTCAGACATTGTAACTGTTTTTGGATTTTATGATCAGGTTCACAAATTAAATAGAAAGTGTAGAAAATAAAATTGTGTATACAATTGGTCTTATAGAAAGGAAATACCTAAGATGTAAAATATGATCGCTGTGCCTGGTAGAGACTTTGGGGTAAGTTCTTTGTTCTCTGACTGTTGCACTGCCTCACTGTCCCACAGAGACAATGACCATTATTCACAGAGTGTCTATTGGAAGCAAAGTCTTACCAGAGGAGGAAGTTTCCCTTCAGTTAAAAGTAGAGTGTCTCCAGAACATATCATAAGCTCTTTCAGTGTTGCATCCTGGGAATACGGAAATTCTTTTTTGTTACTTGTGACTTCTGCAAGGAACAAACAGACCACTGGACTTTTGTTTGTGAACCCTATGCCTCTATTACCCTTGAAATAAATAAATGAATAAATGATAAAGCAGATGTTAAGTAGAAAATAGGCTTATAAAACAGTCTATTATTACATATTAGATTATGAGTAGGAACTATAAGTATCATAGAAGATTAGAGGAAAGGGAGAGGTGAGAAATAATAAGACTGATTTACAGAAGATGACATTTTAGTCAAACTAAAAAGATGCGCTGGATTTGGAAAGGTGGATGAAACAAGAGAAGGAATTTCTAATGAAAAAGTGAACAAAGTCAAGGTCATATCAAGAGTAAGTATGGCTTGGTTAGGGAAGAGCTCAGACTAGACTGATTAGAGTGGACAATATTAGAGTAAGGGGAGTGATGGGGTGGGGGTGGGGGCGGGGACTGGATTGGAAGGGTGTTGAAGGGATGTGGAGTAGAAAAAAAGGAGCTTTTAGTTCCTTGGTAAAAAGCCTAAAGACTTCTGAGAAGGTGTTTTTAAAAATCAATCTGGCTGTTACATGCATAACACACTGAAGTGGGGAACACCTGGGCCGGGGAGGCCAGTTGCAGTAATTTAGGTAAAAGGGGGGAAAAATAATGGCTTGAACCAGGAGGCCAGCAGTGGACTCAGGAAGGAGTGGAAAACACAGGCCTTTGAAGGCTGAGCCCAAACATGAGGGCAGCAGGTAAGTTGGATTGGCCACATTTCAGGCTGAAAAAGATCAGGATGGGAAAGACAGACAGCAAATCTTGGAAGAGGAAGCAGTTTTAAGGATAATGAGTTTGCTCTAGACAGTTTTAGAATTGTTTGATATCAATTTGGGACTTAATAGAGAAGAAAATGTGGAAACTATGTGACTATATATTACTCTTGACATCCAAACTATATGTCCTGAAGATTTTTTAATTAAATATATTTTTATCAATTTCAGAGAGGAAGGGAGAGAATGATCATCAACATTAATGATGATAGAGAATCAGTGATCAGCTGCCTCCTGCACATTCCCTACTGGGGATCAAGCTTGCAACCCAGGCATGTGTTCTTGACAGGAATTGAAACCAGGACTTTCAGTCCACAGGCTGATGCTCTATCCACTGAGCCAAACCGGCTAGGGCCTGCAGATTCTTTAGGTCCACTTCGTACTCTGGGCAGTCAAATCCCTAACCAAGATTCAAGAGGGTCCTCTTTCTATATTGTTACTGACCACAACACAGCAAAGAGAGATGACCTCAATACACCTGCTTCAATCAACCTGTTGATGTTCAGTGCCACTGTATATTACTGAACAGAAGCAAGCACACAGGGGAGGGGTGGCTGACCACATTTCAGTCTACACATTCTCACAAAGCTTCATTTTGGGCCTACTTCTAATGCCGGGATAGGAGGTTGGATGCTATTTGGATAAGATTAACCAGAATTCTCCTATCCTGTGATATAACTGTTCCTAAGGCTACCCTAAGAGTTTGGTTGGATCCAGAGACATAGTTTAGATCAGAGCCTAAGTGATTGGTTGGTAAGATGAATTCTGCCATCAACTCTGAGGTTAAAATATTCAGATTTCAAAATTCAGAGTATATCTCCAAATTCTTTCATTAGTTCAAATGTCTTTTGTTCTCTAAAGTTCTTTGCTTCCTAATGAAGAACTACGATTCTCAGGGACACACTTTCTCACCATAAGAGGACTTAACACAGATGTCAGAAATAGTCCCACTTCGCTGAGACCTTCCCTCCGAATGCTCTCAAATAACTACAGGAAGAGAAGAGTAAGGTAGACGTATGTATACATTTTTGAATCCTAAACAAATTAAATCTTTCTGTAAAATTTATTCATGAGCAGGATGAATATCCTGTAGGAAAGTACCAAACAAACACCATTTTAAAGAGTGAAATACGTAAAAATAACCTTACTTCTTCACACAAAGGCTCCCCAGCTTCATAGCACCAATCTATTTTTCTTAAGTGCCATGTGTCACCTGTGAAAGCAGCAGAATCAGAATGAAAAAAAATTCACAAGGATGTGTGTGTTTTTAAAAAAATATATTTTATTGATTTTTCAGAGGAAGAGAGAGGGATAGAAAATCAGAAACACTGATGAGAGAGAAACATCGATCAGCCGCCTCCTGCACACCACCCGCTGGGGATGTGCCCACAGCCAAGGCACGTGCTCTTGACCGGAATCGAACTCGGGATCTCTCAGTCCGCAGGCTGACGCTCTATCCACTGAGCCAAACCAGCTTCGGCCACAAGGATGTGTTTTAAGAGTTTGTCAGGAATGACCCTTCGGGGTAAATGAAAATTGAATGGAATTTGAACTAATAATTATTAACTAATTAAAAAAAATTCCCTCGCCTGGCTGGTGTGGCTCAGTGGTTGAATGTCAACCTCTGAACCAGGAGGTCACAGTTTGGTTCCTGGTCAGGGCACATGCCTGGTTGTGGGCTCCATCCCCAGTGTGGGGCAGGAGGCAGCCAATCAATGATTCTCTCTCATCATGATGTTTCTATCTCTCCTCCCTTCCTCTCTGAAATCAATAAAAATATATTTTAAAAAATGAAATCAATAATATATATTTAAAATAAAATTCTCTCTTCCAGAGCATAAAAAATAAGTTCTTTCCCCAATTTGGTTAATCTTCTATTCCACCAAGAATAGATGTATAATTGTGTATAATTATATGTTTGCGTATGAAAATAACACTTGCTACTATTACATGATAGCTACATTATGCCTTTATTGTTTACATGTATACACACATCACATGAGTATAAATATATATAGATATACATATAAGTACAGAAGTTAAGTGTCATTTCAATGTCTGGGCTGAAAGTATATGCTAATATTGCTCAGCAACTGATAATGTCTTCAGCAAAATTGGTGCTATTAAATTAGTGGTTAATCTACCAAAAAACAGTGCTTTTGGAATAGCATTTAATAAAGTCGGTATAACAACACTTATAAATGGTAAACAGTCTTTAATTAGATTTCTGTTTTTTACATGCTTGCTGCACTGAGGAAATGGGAAGAAAAAAAATTTAAGGGAGCAAAGTTGAGTGGAAACTGGAAATCCTGGTTATTAAGAAAAACAGCAATGTCTTACAAATAGTCAACTCCCCCACCCACTGAAAGAAACTACAGCCAGAGGAATATTAATCCTGCATAGGCCACAGATTTTAAATCCCAATACTCTTTTTTTCCTTTTTTTTAATCTTTATTGTTCAGTTTATTAATTACATCGTTCCCCTTTTTTCCCCCTATAGTTCCATCCACCCTCACCCCCCTCCACTGTCCTGTCCCATAGTTGCAGATTTTTGTCCAGTCTCTTGCTACACTTCCCACACCTCCTTCTCCCCAAGAGTTGTCAGTCCATTCCCTCTCTATGTCCGTGATTCTGTTACATTCACCAGTTTATCCTGTTCATCAGCTTATTAACTCACTTGATTTTTAGATTCATTTGTTGATAGACGTGTATTTGTTGTTCATAATTTACACTTTTATCTTTTTCTTCTTCCTCTTCTTAAAGAATATCTTTCAGCATTTCATATAGTATTGGTTTGGTGGTGATGAACTCCTTTAGCTTTTTCTTATCTGCGAAGCACTTCATCTGACCTTCAATTCTGCATGATAGCTTTGCTGGATAGAGTAATCTTGGTTGTAGATTCTTGCTGTTCATCACTTTGAATATTTCTTGCCACTCCCATCTGGCCTGCATCGTTTCTGTTGAGAAATCTGCTGACAATCGTATGGGTGCTCCCTTATAGGTAGCCATCTGTTTTTCTCTTGCTGCTTTTAATATTCTCTCTTTGTCTTTTGCTCTTGGCATTTTAATTATGATGTGCCTTGGTGTGGTCCTCTTAGGGTTCCTATATATTGGGGTTCGGTGCGCTTCTTGGACTCCTAAGTCAATTTCTTTCACCAGGTGTGGGAAGTTTTCGGTCACTATTTCTTCAAATAGGTTTTCATTGTCTTGCTCTCTTTTTCTGGCACCCCTATAATTCTGATATTGGTATGCTTGAGGTTGTCCCAGAGGCCCCTTACACAATCTTCAATTTTTTGGATTCTTTTGGTTTCTTGCTTTTTCAGCTGAGTGGATTTTCCCTCTTCGTATTTCAAATCTTTAACTTGGTTCTTGGGGTGCTCCAGAGCACTTTTAGGTCTTTGTATAATATTTTTTATTTCAGTCAGTATATGCTTAATTTCTGGTTGGTCCTTTTTCATATCCTTGAGAGTCTCCTTCATTTCCTTAAGGGTCTCCTTCATTTCCTTGTAGGACTCATTCATTTCCACGTTGGTCTTGATCATTTCCACATCGGTCTTGATCATTTCCTTGCAGGTCTCCTTCATATCCTTGAGGGTCTCGTTCATTTCCTTTTCGGTCTTGCTTATTTCCTTATAGGCCTTGACCTTTTGTTGGAGCCTTTTGAGAAGCCCTATAACCGTGGTTTTGAATTCCATGTCCAGTCGGTTTTTTTCCTCCATTTCTTTCACATCTGATTTCTTTCCATGTCTCTGCATGGTGGCTGCTTCCCTGAGTTGGTCAATTAACTTTGTGTGGTAGACTTCCTACAAGGGACAGTAGGTCAGCCTCCCCAGTTACCTGAGGTGGATATGGGTTGCACAGTCTTGCTGAAGTTAAGCTCAGGTTAATCGTTGTTAGCACTTGGAGGGGTTGACCTCCAGGCCAATTGTCTGTGAAGTTCAGCTGTGCTCAGGTTGGATGGGCGGAGTCTCCGGGCCAAGCAGACAGTGTTAGATCCGCCCTATGCAGCCCCAGGGACTCTGTGCCAGGGGCAATGGCTGCCAGCACCTCTGAGAGAGAGCTGCTGCCAAGCTCCACCTGCTGCCAGGGAATTCAGATTCTCCCCAAATGCATCTGCACACCCAATGTCTCACCCAGGGTCATAAAACAAAGCAGTCTGACGGTTTTCTGAATGAGAAGGCAAGTCGAGAGTGCTCTCAACGCAGTTACACAGCTGAGCTGTTCCCAAGTTCACACGCAAGCTGCCTTTTCCACAAGCCGGGAGACCCCTGCATCACCCGAGCTTCGGCGTGCCCTCCCACTGTCCAGTTTTCACTCCGTATGATAGTGGGTTCCCTGGACTTCGCCCAGAGCTGGAGAATCAGTCCAGCGGGACGACTTTTTCTCCCCGTTCGAGAAAACTGGCCGGTTTTCAGCTGCCCGCCCTATCTGCGGCGCGTACTCCAAACCTCTCTCCACACGAATCTTCAACGCTGTCCGCCGCCGCTCCTCCGAGTCACAGTGTCTTATCTTCACTTTTATTTGTGGAATTTTCACTCGGCCAGCTTTCTGGTGATTCTGGAAGGTGTTTGTTCTTTCATTAAGTTGTAGTTTTAAAATTGCTGTGTATGATGGCAAGATAGGTGTTTTACCTATGCCGCCATCTTCTAAATCCCAATACTCTTTTTTGCAGACGCTTTTGCTCATTAATTCCAGTTTTAAATACAGTAAGATTTACATAAATATTTAACTTAATGTAAGAATATACTTTTTGAAAACACACCAGTAAGTTAAAATTGAACACTATTACTTCATAGCATAGCAAGACGGAAAGAACTCGGATTCTGAAATCAGAGACACTGTAAATTACACTTGCTGTGTAACTCTGGGGAAGCCATTTAACCATTCTCAGCCTGTCCTGTCCTCTGTAAAATGGGAATGGGGTGATACCTGCTGTCGAGTTAAATGGAACAATGCATAGAAGCTCCAGAGCATGTTACCTTCTCTTCCAGACAGCAAATGCAGTCAGAGAGAGAAAGCACTCCAATGAAAGCAGTGTGATACTCGCTGCCTGGTTACCCTGGAAGCTACTTCAGACGTCCTGCATTTGTGTTCTTTCATATGACATTCCCTAATCTACACTAAACCACACAGGTATGAAGCACAATCACCAAAATTTCTGAATCAATGAGGTTTAAACAGAACCAGTGAAAGACTGGGGTGATTCTACAAGGTAACCTTCATTTCTTCTGTGTCTTTGTTGGATCCTCAGTGGTCAGCTAACTTACAACTAGAGTTTTTTCAGCTTGCAAACAGAATCAGGAGAACTTATGTACACACAGATATTAAGTGTAACAGATAACCCTGAGAAAAAAAGGGCTGAAACATTTTCAAGGATATGGATAAAGTTATACATCATTATGGCCTGTAACTTACCTGATAGGCCAAATTTCTCCAGCATTGTCTTCAAACACTGAAAAACACACACAAAAAAACAAGTATGTTCATTAGTTTCATATTACTGAGTTACTGTATTGAAAGAAACAACCTCTTTGGGAAGAAAAAAAATGGCGGCGGAACAGAGGGCTGCGATCTGAATCTGCTCACAGGGCAGAAGGAGGGAACAGCTGAAGGTCGTGCAGGGAGCGTTTGTTGGCGAGTAGGGGGACAGCTGTGCTCCGGCAGAAGATAGGGGACTGCTGGGCTGGCCTCCCCAGCCTGAGCGGCCCCGGTACTGCTGGGTTCTCTCCCTGAGCCAACTGCGCGAGGAGGCGCGCGGAGGCAGACCGCACATCTTGAAAGGGAAGGACCTGAAAATATACAGCTGCAGTACCGGCTAGAAGGTTGAGACTCCCGGAACACCGGCGCCCAGTTGGCGCGGACGCGCGCAGAGTCCAGGGAGCTCTAAACTCCAGCACGGAAAGGTCAGATTTCCCTGGGGGTACTTTGGGCGTGAAACTGAGGGGGCTGGCAGACTGGGATATCTGCACCTTGGAACTTAAAGCCTGGAGATCTGCACCTGAAATAAAATCTGTGGTTGTTGGAGCTGGTAAACGTGGGAGAGGGCCCTTGGAGCTGGTGGCAGAGTTAATCCCTGGAGTGCAACCAATTTGGACCTGACAGAGGAGGGAGACCTGGAAGATTTTGGGAGGGTCCTGGCTGCTAAAACAGCAGTCACCATTAGAGAGGCAGTACTGAATACCACAGGGACAGCAAAATTTTAGTTCAGGATAGAGAGGACCAATAGACCCAGAAGTCAATCTAGAAACACTGCCACCCAGGGGCCAAATCACAAATTGACTCTTGTGTGACACAGGGAATTGATTATATTTTCTCTTCGATCTTAGGAATACAGTCTATTTTCATCTACTCTTTAGTATCTTTTACTCTACCTCAACTTCACCTTGATACCACCACTCTCTTGCTAACCTTTCCCTATTTAGTGCCTTGTTTCTCTTACACTTTTCCGGCTTTAGATTTACCTTAATTCTTTCTTTTTACCTCCTGTTAAAATTTCACCTCACTTATATATCTAATCTCCAACCACCTACTCCAAGTCCATATATACCTCTAGCTTCTCTGACTTCACTATCTTAAAGTGTTTTTATCCCTGTCCTGTTGTTGTTGTTTACTTGACTGTTGATTATATCGATTTTTTAAGCAGGTTTATGAGATTGATTTGCTTATTCTTTTATTTTTGTTTGTCGTGTGGGGGGGTATTTTTATTTTTGGTGTTGTTTCTTGTTTTGTTGTCCTCATTAGCATTGTTTTTTAGATAGATTTTTGCTTCTGTGTTCCCTCACCTCCCTTGATATTAGTAGTTGTGGGTTTTGGTTTGGATTATGGGCTGTCCTATATGAGTTTTCACCTCACATTTATAATTTACTCCTTTTTTTTTCCTTCTTCCCCTTTTCCCATTATCATTTTGGCATTCCTGTCTTTCTTTTTTGTGAGTGTGTGTGTGTGGGGGGGGGTCTCTTTCTTTTTGTGTGAGTGTGGGTGTGTGAGTGTCTGTGTGTGTCTGGGGGAGGTTCTCTTTCTTTTTTCTCACCTATCCCTGAATTTGCCTTTCTCTGGCGATCACCTTTATTTGGAATTACCATTGCTGTGACTACATTCCGGTTCAGTGCCTGGTGTGTTGCACCTGGTTGTGTTGTATTTTGTGCCTTTAAATCAACGCAGGAAAGTGAGAACTACATAACCAGATACACAGAGAAGAGAGACCATGGGAAGACAAAGAAACAGCCCACATATGAAAGAAAAACAAGGCTCACCAGTAAAGGAGGTAAACGAAATGGAAGTTAACAACCTGTCAGAGAAAGAATTCAGAGAAATGGTCATAAGGTGGCTGAAAAGAATGGAAGACAAATTTGATAATATGAGTAAGAACCAAGAGGAAATGAGGAAGACCCAGGAAGAAATGATGAAGAGCCAAGAAGAAATGAAAAGTGACATTGCTGAAGTAAAGAACTCAATAGAAAGTATTAAGAGTAGACTAGAAGAAGCAGAGGATCGCATCAGTGAGCTAGAAGACCAGGTAGGAAAAAATAACCAAGTAGAGCAGCTTCTAGAAAAAAAAAATTAAAAAGCAGGAGGAGAGCCTAAGGGAACTTCAGGACAACATGAAACAAAACAACATCTGTATAATTGGGCTTCCAGAAGGACAGGAAACTGAGCAAGGAATAGAAAACCTGTTGGAAGAAATAATGACAGAAAACTTCCCTGATATTGGAAAGAAAAAACCCACACAAATCCAAGAAGCTCACAGAGTCCCAAGCAAAATAAACCCCAAAAGACCTATGCCAAGGCACATTATAATTAAATTAAAAGCTGCCAGAGAGAGACAGAAAGTCACCTACAAAGGAACCCCTTTTTACCAGACTAACAAGTGATCTCTCAACAGAAACCTATCAGGCCAGAAGGCAGTGGAATGAAATTTACAAAGTCATGCAAAGGAAGGGTCTGAATCCTAGAATACTATACCCAGCAAGGTGCTCAATCAAAATTGAAGGTCAAATCAGGAGCTTCACAGATAAAAAAGGACTAAGGGAATTCGTCACCACCAAACCAGCAATGCAAGAAATGCTAAAGGATCTGCTGTAAAAAGAAATAGGAAGCGAAGAAAGAACACAGGGGTAAAGAGCAAAAATGGCAACATGTAAGTACCTATCAATAATAACTTTAAATGTAAATGGTTACATGCTCCAATCAAAAGACATAGGGTAATAGACTGGATAAGAAAACACAACCCATGTATCTGCTGTCTACAAGAAACCCACCTCCGAAAAAAAGACGCACACAGACTGAGGATGAAAGGTTGGAAAAAAGTTATTCAGGCGAATGGAAATGAAAAAAAAGCTGGGGTAGCCATACTTATATCTGACAAATTAGATCTCAAAGTGAAGGACATAACAAGAGATAAAGTAGGCCACTTCATAATACTAAAGGGAGCAATCCAACAAGAAGAAATAACTCTGGTAAACGTATACGCACCCAATACAGGAGCACCCAAATATATACAAAAACTCCTAGAGGACATACAATCATAGTAGGAGACTTTAATTCCCCACTAGCACCATTGGACAAATCCTCTAAACAAAAAATCAGTAAAGAAACATCAATTCTCAATGACTCATTAGACCAGATGGAATTAATTGACATCTTCAGATCATTTCACCCCAAAGCCACAGAATATACATTCTTTTCAAGTGCCCATGGGTCATTCTCAAAGATAGACCATGTGTTGGGTCATAGGCAAAGTCTCTCCAAATTCAAGAAGACAGAAATCATATCAAGCATATTCTCAGATCACAGTGGCATAAAGCTGGAAATCAACTACAATAGAAACAATCCAAAGAAATCAAACGCACAGAGACTAAACAGCATGCTATTAAACTATGACTGGGTTACTAGAGAGATCAAGGAAGAGATAGAAAACATCATGGAAACAAATGACAACGACAGCACAACAATCCAAAATCTATGGGACACAGTGAAAGCAGTTCTGAGAGGGAAGTTCATAGCTCTACAATCCTACCGCAAAAAACTAGAAACAGCGGCAATAAATTATCTAACCCAACAACTCAAAGAGTTAGAAAGAAAGCAACAAGAAAAGCCCAGTGTAAGCAGAAGGAAGGAAATAGTAAAGATCAGAGCAGAAATAAATGACATAGAGACCAAAGAAATAATACAGAAGATCAACAAAACCAAGAGCTGGTTCTTTGAAAGGATAAACAAGATTGATGAACCTCTAGCCAGACTCACCAAGAAGCAAAGAGAGAGGACCCTAATAAATAAAATCAGAAATGAAAGAGGTGAAATAACAACAAACCCCACTGAAATACAAAGGATTGTTAAAAAATACTATGAACAACTCTACTCCAACAAACTGGACAACCTGGAGGAAATGGATATATTTCTAGAAAAATATAACCTCCCAAAACTCAATCAAGAAGAATCTAAACAACTCAATAGACCAATAACTGTGGAAGAAATTGAAGCAGTCATCATAAAGCTTCCAGCAAACAAAAGCCCAGGGCCAGACGGCTTCACAGGGGAGTTTTACCAAATATTCAAGGAAGAACTAAAACCTATACTCCTCAGACTATTCCAGAAAATTCAAGAGGATGGAACACTTCCAAACTCCTTCTATGAAGCTAGCATCACCCTAATACCAAAACCAGATAAAGATGACACAATGAAAGAGAATTACAGGCCAATATCCCTCATGAATATAGATGCCAAAATCCTTAATAATTCTAGCAAATTGGATCCAGCAGTACATCAGAAAGATCATACACCATGACCAAGTAGGATTTATCCCAGGAATGCAAGGATGGTACAATATCCGCAAATCAATAAATGTGATACATCACATAAACAAATTGAGAGATAAAAATCACATAGTCATATCAATTGATGCAGAAAAAGCATTTGACAAAATCCAACATCCTTTCTTGATAAAAACTCTCAACAAGGTAGGAATAGAAGGAACATACGTCAACATAATAAAAGCCATATATGATAAACCCACAGCAAACATCATACTCAATGGGCAAAAACTACAATCATTTCCCCTAAGAACAGGAACAAGACAGGGTTGCCCACTTTCACCACTCCTGTTCAACATAGTACTGGAAGTATTAGCCATTGCAATTAGACAAGAAGAAGAAATAAAAGGCATCCAAATCGGAAAAGAAGAAGTTAAGCTATCCTTATTTGCAGATGACATGATATTGTACATAAAAAACCCGAAAGACTTCATAAAAAAGTTAGCAGACTTAATAAATGAGTTCAGCAACGTAGCAGGCTACAAAATTAACGCCAAGAAATCTATGGCATTTCTATACACTAATAGTGAACTTACAGAAAGAGAGACTAAAAAAGCAATCCCATTTACCATCACAACAAAAAAATTAAGATACCTAGGAATAAACTTAACTAAGGAGGTAAAAGACCTATTCGTGGAAAACTACAGGACACTGAAAAAAGAGATAGAGGAAGATGTAAACAGGTGGAAGAACATACCATGTTCATGGATTGGGAGAATCAACATAATTAAAATGTCCATACTACCCAAAGCAATCTATAAATTTAATGCACTCCCCATTACAATACCAATGGCATATTTCACAGACCTAGAAAGAACTCTCCAAAAATTCATCTGGAATAAAAAAAGGCCCCGAATAGCCACAGCAATCCTGAGAAAGAAGCACAAAGTCGGTGGGATTTCCATACCAGATTTCAAGCTGTATTACAAAGCTACTATTCTCAAAACAGCCTGGTACTGGCACAAGAACAGACAAATAGATCAATGGAATAGAATAGAGAATCCAGATATCAACCCAAACCACTATGCTCAATTAATATTTGACAAAGGAGGCATGAAAATAAAATGGAGTCAAGACAGTCTCTTCAATAAATGGTGTTGGGAAAATTGGACAGATACATGCAAAAAAATGAAACTAGAGCACCAACTAACACCGTACAAAAAAATAAACTTAAAATGGATACAGGACTTAAACGTAATACAGGAAACCATAAAAATATTAGAGGAATCTACAAGAAGAAAAATCTCAGACATATGCCAAAAGAACTTCTTTGATGATACTGCTCCTAGGGCAATGGAAGCTAAAGAGAAAATAAACAAATGGGACTTCATCAAAATCAAAAGCTTTTGCACAGCTAAAGAAACCATCAACAAAACAACAAGAAAACCCACTGTATGGGAGAACATATTTGCAAATGTTATCAGTGATAAAGGTTTAATCTCAAGCATCTATAGGCAACTCACGCAACTCAATAAAAGGAGGACAAATGATCCAATAAAAAAATGGGCAACAGACCTAAATAGAATCTTCACGAAAGAAGACAAAAGGAAGGCCCAGAGACATATGAAAACTTGCTCAAAGTCACTAATTATCCGAGAGATGCAAATCAAAACGACTATGTGGTACCATCTCACACCTGTCAGAATGGCTTACATCAACAAATCAACAAACGACAAGTGCTGGCGAGGATGCGGAGAAAAAGGAACTCTCGTGCACTGCTGGTGGGATTGTAGACTAGTGCAGCCACTGTGGAGAACAGTATGGAGTTTCCTCAAAAACTAAAAAAGAGCTCCCATTCGACCCAGTGATCCCACTTCTAGGGATATACCCCCAGAAACTAGAAAGGCGAATTAGAAAGGATATATGTACCCCTATGTTCATAGCAGCAGAATTACCATAGCCAAGATTTGGAAACAGCCTAAGTGCCCATCAGCAGATGAGTGGATTAAAAAACTATGGTACATTTACACAATGGAATACTACGCCGCAGAAAAAAAGAAGGAGCTCCTACCATTTGTAACAACATGGATGGATTTGGAGAGCATTATACTAAGTGAAACTAGCCAGGCAGAGAAAGACAAACATCACATGATCTCACTCATTTGAGGAATACAATGAATGACATAGACTGATGAACAAGAATGCAGCCAGAGACTGAGAAAAGTCCATCAGAATGTCAAACCTCAGGGTAAGTGGCAGGTGGTGGGAGTAAGGGGAAAAGTCAATATATTTGAACTCTTGAACTAAAGTAAGTGATTTGTGTTTTGACCTCCCTGACAAAGTTTATTAAAGTTATAAAAAAAAAATGGCAGCTAGTTTGAGATTGAATTGACACGGCCTAGAGCTTGTCATATCTTATGGACACCAGTCCTTAGGCTAGGCCCTCCTTAACCTCCCGTGACACCATAATACCCTTACATGATATTATTCTACAATGTCATTATAATATTTGATATTTGACAACAGCATATTATACAATTATCCCAAATAAACTTACAAACTAATTCTTTGAATGTTGGGCAGCAACTTAAAAAAGGATAGGAAAGAAATTAATCCCTTTCAGAAGGAATTAAGGCACTGGGAAGGCATCCGAGCATTCTATATTGGCCCTTCTTGCCCTTTCTGCCAAGAGGGACCTTCTTGTTACTATCCAAATACACACAGCTGATGCCTGAGTTTTCAGTTCCAGCTGTGGCTGAAGCCTCTGGGCAGATGGCACCATGGATCTGTATCTCGACCAATGGTGTGAGCTGGGCCCTCTCTGGAGAAGAAACCTGGGTCCCCCGAGATATGTGATCAGTACCGGGACCCCGCCAGCAGGTGAGGGGACCCCAAGGCAGGTACTGGACGTGGAGGCCACAGGGGGGCATAGACTACAAAGGAGACAGAACTGAACCTCACATCACCCTGTTTGGCCCCGGAGGATGGCTGGTTAGCCAGAGACGGGTAAGATTCCTCAGGGAAGGAACAACCTAAGACAGGCACAGTTGCAGAGGGGCCAACAGGAGAGAGGTAAAAGTTCAACAGAGGTGGGGCACAGAACCTCACCCACAAACCTTGCAGGGGCTTGAATTCTCACCCCTCCTGAGGGAGGTCTCCTACCCCCACGGCTGCTTCGCCTCCCATGCACAACTCATACCGGGACCCAGGTGGCAGACAGAGACTCGGCCAGCAATAGCTGCTCTATATCTAAATCCAGTCTATTACCAGGAATGCTCAGGACCTACTCAAAATTGCAAATATTCCTTTCCACTAGTATTTACAGGGTAAACTAAGATTTCTGCTTGAGTATTAAAATTGACAGTAAAATAGTAATCAAGTTTTCAGATTAATTTAAATTGGCCAAGTGAAATAAGTGAATACTCAAGAAAATTTTAGTGTACTGGACAAAAAGCTTTTCCTAAAACATTAACTAAAAAATCTATTAGTAGTTCATCTCACTGTAAAATTGCCTAACATCCAAAGAACCTAAAGCAGTCATATTTGTGTGCAAAAATTAAAATTTAAAATTACCAAGACTGCAATATAAAATTTCCAAAAGCTCCCATTAATCAAAAAAGGGGAGGGGGCAGTGGGGTAATATCATGTAAGGAAAAAAATATCAAGTAAAATGCATCTAGAAAATTCTTACTCCAGTAAAGTAAATTCCTTTTGTAAAACCAACTGCAGGACACCCATGAAAAAACACACATGGTGTCAAAATAAGCCAAAGGAAAATCATTTAGGCAAAAACTAAAAAGAATCCCAAGTCTATTTTGCAGAGAGGGTCCCTTTGTTAACTTTTGGTCAAGAATGTGTTTGTGTGTTTTCAGAGAACAACTCCAAGACCATGTGGGTTCCTTCGACTGTGAGGAACTGACAGATCTGTTCCAGTCACGAGGATGGTCCAGAGATGGGGGACACTGATGACACCTTGCCATGCTAGCAGTCGGCAGCTGTGCATGACTGCAGGCAGCCCAGGACCAAACCAGAGAGGATGGATCTTGCATGGCCACGATGTGTCCACCATCTGGATACCATTGCTGACATGTACATATAAAGAATTATTTGACACTGAAACTGGGACTCAGAACAGTTGGACATTGAAACTGAGACTGAAACATTTTTTGTTCTTATACATTTATTTCTAGTATGCAGAGGCAAGATATTTTTGAAGAAAAGAAACAGGGGAGAGTGATTGATATAGAGGCAGGGTGGCCGTAAACAGGCTGTCAAGCTACAGGGGGAAGGCTTGGGTGGATGGGAGGTGGATGCTGGGGGAGATCAACTGAAGGACTGGTATGCATGCATATGAGCATAACCAATGAATGAAAGACACTGGGGCAGGAAGGGTGGGGATATGTGCTGGGGGGTAGGGGAGGCTGGGGGGAGGATAAGGGAGAGGGGGAAAGGAAAACATGTACTACTATTAATTATAAGTTATACTGCAAAAAATCAATAAAAATATATTTAAAAAAAAAAGAAACAACCTCTTTGGACCCTGGGGCCTATTTAAGTCTGATAAAATAGATAAGAATACACATAGTTAGGAAGATGACTGAATAAGATCTGCTTCCTAAGAGCTAGAGGGGAAAAACCGTTATGATGAGACAAGACCAAGAATGCTGTTGTGGGTGTGTTGTAATTTGGGATGACAATCAGACAAATGCGTAGCAGCTGGGTATGTAAGCCTGGAATTTTGAGGCGAGATCCAGGCTAAGAATTGAGCCCTAAGGTGCTCATAGCTGGAAAGAAGAGGAAGTAGCAAACTGAGAAGGGGTAGGAAGGGAAATCTGAACAGCTGCAAGGAACAGCTATCACATATGTGCCATGCTGCCGAGAGAGGGAGAGCGAGATGAAGACTGAGAACCGCTTGCTGCACTTGGTAAAAGCTGTTTCGGCGGTGTGGCGGGAACAAGTTTACCTCCATGAGAACAGAAAGACACACATCGCTCCTTTGTACAGATTTGTGATTTCCTTTCTTTGAAATTAAAAACAAACACAACACTCAAATTCAAAGGCAAATGAAAAACTCCAAAAATATTTTCAGCATGTAACAAGAGTAAAGAAACTTACTAAAAAGGTGTTTTCTCATGGAACTCTTTAGCTACATGGGGACCCTCAAGTCTCAATCACTGCTGCAGCCAATCATGCTTGTCGGTGCCCCAACCCACTTCTTGTCTTGTATCCCAGATTCTTTTGAAGCAAATGTCAGGTATCATATAGTATTTATTAATACTTATGGACAGATAAACATTATTTAAAAACACACCTTAAAACAATGGCATTTTTAAAAAATTAAGAATTCTTTAATAACCATTATCTAGCTAGTGTTCAAATTTCCCTACTTCTAAACCATTATTAGAGTTCTGATTTGAATCAAGGGCCAAATGAAGTCCACACCCTGCCCTGCTTGCGTTTCTCCGAAATAAGATCTTTTAACCTACAGGCCCTCTGCTCTGTAGCTGATTTCTTGAAGAGGAGTTTCCCACTTTTGGACTATGCTGACTGTATTTCTAGGTTTGGTCAGACTCAGGTTGTTTGGGAGTTTTGAGGGGCAATAAAAGCCTGGGTAGGGTTAAACTTCTATAATGCGTGAGTGTTGTCCTTTTTGGGTTGTGAGCAGACTTTTAGGATCATTGCCTTCAGACGTCATTCAGAGTTGAAAAACTGATAGTTTAAAATTCTTTCTTTTTAGTAGCTGGGATTGTTTATTTTAAAACCTGTTATCTGTCTAGTTGCCCTGTAGTATAGTCTATAAAATAAAAACAGGACAAATGCTTGATTCTTTCCTTCATGGTTCCCAAGCATCCACTGGTTACCCATCAGTACTTAATGAAGATGGCATTTTTAGGGTCACATGAACTCATAGACTTGATATATACCAGTCAACTTTCATGACCATTCCCACTGAGGTCCAAGCTGTCTCAATTTTGACCAGAGGCAGCCTCTTCAAGTTGGCTTCTGTGTTTCTTTGCTGATGTCAGTCATCTTTGCTGGCTTCCCTTCTTTCTGTTCTGATAAGATGCTGCAGGCTCATCTTACACTTTTCTAACCTAGACACAGAGCCCTAGTTCCTTCTTGTAGGAAATGGTAGCTAGCAACTACAGTCTGGGTGCTCACTATGGCTAGGCTAGTCATTGTTTCTAGGCTGTTTCAGGAGGAAGAAGTAGAAAAATATTTGTTCAAAGAAAAAATACAGCAAGTTTTACTTGACTCTTCTAATTCAAATTCAAAGTACAGGCTTCACTTACCCACACTGCTGTCTTTCTTTTTAAAAAAAAAATACATTTCTTTATTGATTTCAGAGAGGAAGGGAGAGGCATAGAGAGATAGAAACATCAGTGAGAGAGAATCATTGATTGGCTGCCTCTTGCACATCCTCTACTGGGGATAGAGCCCACAATCTGGGCATGTGCCCTTGGCCAGAACTGAACCTGGGACCCTTCAGTCTGCATGCTGACGCTCTATCCACTGAGCAAAACCAGCTAGGGCACACTGCTGTCTTTCTGTCTGTCCATTTCTCACACTGAGAGTCCCAGTTCTCAGGACACCCACATAGTCACGTGTTTGCTTTATCACACACACACACACACACACACACACACACATTTCTATGTGCATACATAAAGTGAAAACAAAGGAAATATGCCACAATATTCATGTTACTGGGATAAGGGATAACGAGGCGTTTAAAGTTTTTAAAAAATCTACTTTTACATATCCCAAATTTCTACAATCAACAAGATTATCCTATATAATAAAAGAGAAACATGCAAATTTGACTGTACCTTCACTCCTGACTGGCTATGCTACCGCCAATCAGGAGTGGGGGCCGGGCCAAGTGGTGGGAGTGCCAGGCCCGGGGGTGGAGATGAAATGGCAGTGGCAGCGAGTGCCCAGCCCCCGGGGCCAGGTGGTCGCAGGCAGCTGGGGCTGAGCTGAGTAGGGCGATGGCTGGGTGCCTTGGACAGGCTGGGGGTGAGCCATCAGTTGGACATCCCCTGAGGGCTCCCAGTATGTGAGAGGGGGCAGGTTGGGTTGAGGGACCACCAATCCCCAGTGCACGAATTTCGTGCACCAGGCCCCTACTTGATAATAGCAAAAAAAAATAATCTAATGTTAAAATTCCAGTTGGCTCACCAATTTTCAAGTGCCCAAAACTACTCCTTTAGTGGGTACACACAATTATTTAAAGTATATTATGTAAACTCATAGCCTTAGGACCTCGAAATCCTAATACAGGTTATTCCTGTTCCCCTTATCAGATACCCACAGACTCCCCTCCTCCCCCAAGTAAAATAACTTACTTCTCTCACGGAGATTGTTTCTTCTACTATGATTTCCATCTCTGACCCAGGCTGGATATCACTCCCCATAGCGAAAAACAGGAACAGCTAAGATCAAGACAGAGTATGAATGCAACTCAACCTAAATTTAAAAATTCTACAAATGTATTACTTACTTCCAAAAAAGAAAAGTTTCATGTAGTCCATGAAACTTTAATAAAAATCTCAAATTATGTAAAAACAAGACTATGTTGGGTAATTTAATGTTACAATTTAAATAATAATCTCAACTACCTAGAATTGTAAGATGCTTCATCACCAATGTTTTTACTCCTAAAAACATCTCGTACAGATATTACCTATTCTCCCCTGAGCTCCATTTTTCTTGGTCATTCCTCAAAGGACTTGAAATTACTATACACTATAAGCACAACTGTGTTTTTCTTTGAATCATTTGGTTGTGACCTTATTTTCTGTCCATATACTATGATTTCCAAAACTCTTAATGTAAGGAAAAATGTAAGTCTGATTTCTTGTCCATTCAGCTGCGTAGAGCCCTATTTTCCTTCTGTTTTTTAAAAATAGGTTTTTATTGATTTCAGAAAGAAGAGAGAGAAATGTTAATGATGATAGAATCATCGATCGGCTGTCTCCTGCATGCCCCCTATGGGGGATCGGGCCTGCAACCTGCGCATGTGCCCTGACAGAGAATCAAACCATGACCTCCTGATTTATAGGTGGATACTCAATACTGAGCAACAGTGGCCGGGCCAACTTTCCTTTGTAACTGAACGTCACGTTTCCTTCTCCAGCTTGTGCTCAAGTTCTGGGAAGAAGAAATTAAAGAGAGGTGGCTGGAAAATGAATGAAGTGGATCCAGACATAGGGTTCCTGATATGAACCAGCTAATCTCGGCACAGTCTTAACAGTAAGGACTGTACTAAACAGGCAGGGCTTCTGGCAAAGTCAAACAGACAGTATTTATACAGAAAATGAATACTGATAAAGACCAACCTGTTGTGAGATTATTATATTATTGTAGAGAAATTACAACCAGAATTAATATCCTGTATTTCATTAAGTCGAAGATTTAATTAGCTATTACTCATTGCTTTATGTACCATGAAAAAAGAAAACAACTGTAGGATGTCATGGACAAAAGATGCAACCTAATCTCATAGATGTTAAAAGGTAAGTCTGATTTCTTGTCCACATTTCAGAATTTCTGAAATATGGTTGGAGCTAGTAGCCTAAAATTCCCCTTAACCAGTATTCACAGAAAAAGAATCTCATAACTATGCTTTGACATAGTATTATTTACAATTTTTTTTTATTCTCACCCAAGGGCATGCTAAGAGAGAGGAAGGAAGAGAAAAAAACATGGATGAGAGAAACATTGATCAGTTTGCCTTCTGCACGTTCCCTAACCTGGAAATAGACCAGCAACCCAGCCATGTGCCCTCACTGAGAATCTAGCTGGTGACCTTTTGGTGCACTGGATGACACTAACCCAACTGAGCAACACTGGCCAGGCTCATATTTTTTATTTAAACACAGAGAACTATATGGATATTCCTAAAATAAAAGGTATCATTTAAGGAAAATAAATGTTTAAGAATTAAAGTTTTACTACAATAGTTATCCTATATAATAAAAGCCTGATATGCTAAGTGTCCAGTCATCCCTTCAACCCATCAATGCGTGATATTCTAATGATATGCTAAGACTGTGCAACCGTTTCCTATGATGTGCACTGACCAGTAGGGAGCAGATAATTGACTGGCTGACCAGTTGCTATGATGTGCACTGATTATCAGGGGGCAGATGTTCCAAATGGTAGGTTAGCTTTCTGTTGGGATTCACTGAGCAAGATGGCTGGACATGCCCTGGAGCCCTCCTATGGTCCCTCCCCAGCTGGCCAAATTCCTATGTCCCTCCCCGGCCCTAACCATGCACTGGTGGGGTCCCTTGGCCTGGCCTGCACCCTCTCACAATCTGGGACCCTCGGGGGATGTCGGAGAGCTGGTTTTGGCCCGATCCTGCAGGCCAGGATGAAGGATCTTTTTGGTGCATGAATTCGTGCACTGGGTCTCTAGTGAATTATAAACTGAAGAGCTGACTGTGGGAAGGTGGGTGTGGTGGCCAGGCGATCTCATGTTACCTGAGAGGAAGTTGGTGCTCTTCCAGGACAGAGTCCCAGTGAACTCCCCATCTTCAATTCTGCATCCTTCAATGTATAACTGTCTGGCACTACAAAAAATTTTTATAACAGAATTAATATTATTCATTCCTACTTTTCTGGGCAAAATACTATACTGTAATCAATTTTTCTTTTGAAAATCAAGAATGTCAAGAAAGAAAAAGTTGCTTTCTATGCAAAAGAGTTATATATATATATATATATATTATAGTTATGTTTGATTTTTCTATTTCCAAATGCGAGAATATATTTTCCTGTTATCTGTACAACAATGCTAAGACATAAGAGGTGACTAGGAATATTCTAGAGTCTACTATTAATAATTAGACTCAATTATATCTAATGACAACAAGTGTTACAGAGGTTAGAAGACTCTATCCCATAATAGATATCTCAATAAAGTTAGCAAATTAAAAAACTGACAATAAATCTATAAGGATACAAGTAGATTAAAACCATGACTAAAATGAGGATCAGCTAATCAGAAAGACAAGTGTTTCAAAACAGAAGTGTTTGAATTTTGGTTAAGATATTCTGTAACACATGAGTAAGACACCTGGATGAAAGTATGTCTTATAAATCAATTTTTAAAATTGAAGAATATTAGGTATTGGAAGCTATCATTTAAAGTAAAAGTGTTAGATAGCATGAATATATGTCAGCTTTTGAAAGCTACCACAAAGATTTACCTGGACAAAGAAGCTTCCCATTTCTATCAATAGGTCTCAAACAGCTGTTCTCAGCTACAAGTAAGAAGAAGCTGGTCAGTTCACTAAAGAAAGAAAACTAAAGAGCCTCTGCTGTGTTAATTAGCAGGAAAGTACGATAAGCTAAAACGAAAACAACCCCTCCTTCCCCCAACAACCAGAAAACAAGGACAGCCGTCTTCACTTTGTACTGCAGGAGCCAGGACTGTAAGAATGCCTTGCAAGCTGAAACTATGCAAAGCAATGTTAACAGTGAGAAAAATTACAATTTTCTTGACCTTTAAAAGATGTTGTCTTATTTCTTTCTACAAAATATGTCAATAGTTTAAACAGGGCTTGATTTCTTCAGCTACCCATGTGACTTATGCTACACAGTGAACACCTTTTCTTTTCACAGCGAACTGTCATACTCAGATTTCTAAGTTTGGATCAGCTTCCACTATTTTACATTTTGTACTTTCAACCTCATAAATATACCCAAGAGCTCCTTTGATATGAACTTTTTTTTTTTTTTTTTGCCAGCGTCACTTCTCCTGAGACAGCTTCATTCTTTCTGTCACAACCACGGTCTTCACTTCTGTGGATAAGTGCCCATTCATTAAGTTCCTCCACATGCGTGGCTAGTCTCTTGAATGACTGCATGTCAACACCCCCATGTCAGCTATTTCTTCTATCACTCCATGTGCTTTGTTTCTTTGCTGCACTTTCCTCTTGGTTGGCCAGTTTGATGACTTGTTCTTATAAAATGTCACATGGGTTTACCACTGGGAGAAAGGAGGCAATGAACTATACACAATGCTGCCTGTGTGGTGAAATTAATGATCAGACACACAGTGATGTACGTTTGTTATATCTGTAGTGATCTGCAGACTGAAACTGGGAGCCAAGTTTGTGCTTTATGCAATTTTGCCATTAAATCCAGTGGTAGCTGGAATTTGAACTGTGTTTCTGGGTAAGTAATCTATACTAATAAAAGGATAATATGCTGATTAGACTGGATGTCTTCCGGACAAAGCTGCAGCAGCTGCAAGGGCCAAGGGCTGGTGGTGCAGGAGAGGCAGAGGCGTGGAGGGCCAGAGCCAGACCCATGGGCGCCGCATGGCCCCTCTGTCCACAGAGGGGGGCGCTGGGAGAGGTGGACTAGTCCCACCTGCCATCACGCGGCCCCTCCGTGGAGAGGCAGGGCATCCGTGTCCTGGAGCCTCCGCAGAGGCTGGAGAGGTGTGACCTAGGTGTCTCAACCTCCACAGCCCCTCCCCAAGCCGGCCTGGCCCCAGATCGCCCCCCACACACAAGTGGGCAGGGTGCGGGGCCAGCGCTAAGAAGTAAGGGGCGAGGGTCAGCAGCACCTGCAGCAGCTGGCTTTGGCAGCAGCGGGGTGATGGGGGCAGTGCCTTTCCCTGATCCTCCTGGTTGCCTCCCACATAGGTAGGCCAGACTGCGGCTGGCCTCCCTGGGGAGTGGGCCTACGCCGTCACTAGGACATCCCCTAGGCTCCCAGACTGTGAGAGGGGCAGGCTGGGCTGAGGGAACCACCCCCAGCGCATGAGTTTTCATGTGCTGGGCCTCTAGTGTTATATAATAAACTGTGATAACTGAAACTTGTGCATATAGGAACTTTGCAGAGACTGCCTCTGTAAAATGTTAGGTGATTTTTTTTATGCCCTATTTTTGAGGATGCAAATTCCTGTTTTGTGGGAAGGAGCACGCCAGGTTTGGTCCAACCAGAATTCTTACAAAGCTGGACATGAAGAGGGGAGGTTGGGAGGGTGGAGCCTTCTGAAAGAGAAAGAATGGCAACCTTAGAAGTTCTAATTTTATTACACCCTGGCAGAATCTGTCTGAGATTCCTGAGTTCTGTATTCTATATTATAGTCATATGAAACTAGCATATAATTATAATACAAATTTCTTTTATTGTTAATCCTCACCCAAGGATAATTTTCCACTGATTCCTTCCCCGCCCACACTCAAAAAAACAACAACAAACAACACCTTCTAGGATTTTGAGTGAGATTGCATTGAATCCACAAATTAATTTTGAGAGAATTAGCCTCTTGGCAATATTGTGTCTTTTGACCCAAGAACATGGGACATCGCTCCATTTACTCAGGTCATTTTATTTTTCACAGCAATGTTCCCTGGTTTTCAGTGTATACATCTCGCACACATTTTGTTAATTTTATCCCCAAGTATTTTATGATATCTTATTCTAAGTGTTTTCTTAATTTCATCTTCCATTTGTTTTTGTTACTAGTAGTAAACATACAATGGACTTTTGTATATGATTTGAATTCCTATTAAACATTATTTCTAGTAGCTTTTTAATAGAATTCTTAGGATATACAAATGGACAATAGCACATCAACAGTGCTCACCGTCATGCGTAAGGAAAATACAATTGAACACACCATGATATACCAATTCATATTCACTAGAATGGCTATAATAAAAAATATAATTACAACTAGTGCCAATTAGTGCCCTGACATATGTTTAGCCACTCTGGAAAATAGTATGGCAGCTTCTTATAAAGCTAAACATAAACTTGCCACATGACCCAGCAATTTCAACCCTGCATATCTACCGAAAAGAACAGAAACACATGTCCACAAAGACAGTGTTTATAGCAGTAGTCCCCCAACCAGTGGTCGCCACCCAGTGGTGGCCTGCGAGGTCCGAAAGGTTGGCGACTGCTGGTTTACAGCACGCTATTCATAAAAGCCAAAAAGTGAATGAATCAATCAACTGGTAAATGAATAAACAAAATGTAACATATCACAGAGAATACTAGGAAAAGGAATTACTGATCATGGTAAATAATGGATGAATAAAAAAATGGATTGCTAAGTGAAAGAAGCCAGACATAAGAAAACAACTTATTATATGGTTCCATTTACATGAAATGTCCAGAAAAGCAAATCTAGACAGACAGAAAGTAGGTTAGTGGTCATCAGGGGCTCAGAATGTGAATAGGAATGAGGGATTGTTTTGGAGTGCTGGAAATGTTCTAACACTCAATTACAGTGTTGGTGGTATAACTCTATACCTTAACTAATAATCACTGAGTTATGCTTCAAATGAGTATTTGATGGCACGTGCACTAATTCCTCAATGAAAGACTGTTAAAGAAAATCCAATGCTGAGTAAAGAGTGAATTTATAGAATGCTATATTCATTATCATAATTTAGGTAAGTGTAAAAACACAATATGCACACAAACATATATAAGGAACATCATATATACAATATGAATCCATAGACTAGACACACACCCAAATCAAATATAGTGGCTACAACTGGGGAAGGAGAGAGAGTAGGTCTGAGGAGGACACAGAGGACTTTGCAATGTTTCAAACAAAAACAAATACATGACAAAATGTTAACATCTGTCCATTTTGGGTGGTAGGTGCATGAGTTTTCCCTAAATTATTTTGTATACTCTCCCATAATTTTTTCAATTAAAAATAAAAACTAAATTGAACCCCCAAATCAAAAGCAAACATACATAATTACCTAGTTCCTTCATTAATTTTAATTCCTTTATGGCTTTAATTCGAATATCAAACACCACCTAAAATAGAAAAATAAACTAATGACTGTGTATAAGATGAAAACAGTGGGAGAATAAGAAAGTGGAGATTGTCAGTGTGTACATGTAGATTGAATTATTAATTACCTGATATTTGGTAGTTTTTGCTTACTTAAACAATTTTTTTTCTATCCCTGAAATTCACATTCTCTCTTCTATAAAGTCAAAATAAAAAAAAATTAGATTTTAATAGTCAAGTTTTTACCAACCTGATGTTAACTGGGACAGAAAGGACTCTTATAAAGAATCAGAGAAACAATTCTAGCTAAAAAAAATAAAAAACTGACAAACCACTAACCTTTTTGATGAGAGGAAACAAAAGAAATTTCAGGTCAACACCTTTCTTTATGTTAAGAATGATATATTCAGTGCCAATAAGCATAGCTTACATAAAAACATGTAATACTAACCCAAGGGCACTATTTAAAATGTTTAAATTTTAGTTTAGGCTAACTGCCTCTAAGGCAGCGGTCGCCAACCTTTCAGACCTCACAAACCACCAGTGGTCCATGGACCACCTACTGGTGACTGCTGCTCCAAAGGTTTCCTTAAACCAGCAGTCACCAATCTTTTGGACCTCATGGACCACCAGTGATCAGTGGACCATCATTTAGCAACTGCTGCTCTAAGGCATAAAACTGTGGAAATTTAGGAGTAAAATTGATGTCAGAGATCCACTCTACCCTCCCACCAGTGCCCCACACTGTGCAAAGAAAGGCTCAGGGACTTCACCAAAGTCTCCCACTTAGGGTCAAGGGTGGTAGGTCTTAAACTGTCCCCTTTACTATACCAACAAATATGAATGCATCTTAAAAAATCATAATACTCATAGAAAAAAAATCATTCTAATGGTTCTTTTAATATTGTAGAAAAAAGCAATGAATTGAGACTACATAAATAAAAAAAAAGATGTTTTCTTAAATAAAGTTTAAGGAAACTAGTATCTTCAAATGAAAGACTGGAGGACGCCCTTTTAAAGAGAGGGTGGCTTTATATAGACCAGTGGTTGCCAACCTTTCAAACCTCACAGACCACCAGTTGGCGACTGCTGCTCCAAACGTTTCCTTAAACCAGTAGTCACCAACCTTTCAGACCTCACGGACCACCTGTTGGCGACTGCTGATATAGAGCACAAAGTATAATGTAGAGCAATTTCAGTTAAAGTTAAAAAAACAAAAACACATATACCAAATTTAAAAATTACCAAAAATGACTCTTAAAAACAGCATTTCACATTTTGATAAAGATAAATATATATTCATATTTTGATATAGCATTATATATTTGACAACAAAGCCAGAAGATTTCATTTCAGTTAAATACATAACACCCACTTTCTAATTCTAGGCTTTGGCGGGGGGAAGCATATATTTTCTTGAGATATGCAAAGGACTAATAATACATCAACAAGAAATAACCAAATATTAAAAATAAAATAATGATTTCTTAGGATTTAGAAGTGTGAAACTTTTCTGAAAGAGTAAGGTGTTGCTTTCTAAATAAAATTGTTAACTGAAACACTATCAACTAAACTTTAATTATAATCTACTCACTGTGTTAACAGTTGCTGATATTTTAACTTGCTCCTCTTCAGATTCTAATTGACATAAATTATTAACTTGGACCCAGTCGACCTCATTCACGCTAGTGATCCATTTCCCTCGTTTGGTCAACAAACTGTAGGTAAAAGAGGTTTTTTAAAGAAGTGTCTTCACACAGCACTTTTATAGATCAGGAAGAATCAAAATATCAATACTGTTCCTCAGGCACCACTTCTAAAATTCTGCCTCTGCCCCTTAATGTGACTCACTGAAGGTGACCAACTTCCATTGTGCTGGGTTTATTCAAGTTGACTATCTTTTTAGGACAGTTTCAGGCAGTACTCAATGGACTCTATATTCTATGGAATCTATATTAATGACTCAGATATTCTCTTAGACAAATAATTTGTTGCCATACTTTTCAAAGAGAACTGTTGTAATTGAACAATCAGCTGTTGACTTCTGCCTGTATACTTATCAGCAGGAGGGCTTTAAGAGCAGCTATGCGCAAGGCCCACCCACAGGATTTCGATTTAATAACAGAGCAGCCATGTACAGTTGTGCAGACTGACACTGCATCAAAGTGCCACAGCTAAGGGGTATCGCTTATATCACACACAATGAATATTTTTATTATAGAGTGCTATTCTATAATAGCAGATGGCAGTAGAGTTTCTTGTTCTAACAAGCCTTTCCTACAGATAAAGAATCTTAAGGAAGAAGTGACTTCTTTCTAACTCACATGGAGGCACTGAATGGCTAGTGGAAGTCCTCTTTGTGAGTGTGTATAGAGCCCTGAAACACAATCCTCCTCTTTACTTCAGTTATTCCTATTTGAACCCCCACCGGAGTTAGCAATCCTAAATACAAAGAAACCCTTAAAATAGTGAAAAGCTGATGATGACAATGACGATGATGCTAGCTAAAATATTCAGCACTCACTGTGTGCACACTTTGTAAGCACTTAACCCTTTCAATACTTATGCCTCTGTGAAGTTGATACTAATTATTATCCCCTTTTTCCAGAAGAAGAAATTGAGCAGAGAGAGATGAAGTAACTTGCCCATAGTCACACTGTTAGGAGGTGATAAAGCTGGAAACAGATCCAGGCAGCTGGTTCCACAGCCCTTGTCCTTACCTACTACCTGTACTGCCTCCCACAGGAACAGCTGGGTATACTGTAACATCAACACTAATTCTTATGTAGAATGAGTTTTATGAAGAGTCTACAAACATGGGAAAAGCAGGATATAGCTATCTATAAAGTAACTGGCATGCTCAAAAAGAAAAAACCTTCACAACAAAAAACCAATGACCCGAGCTCAAACAGGAGCGCTAACAATGACTGACATGCTCGGGAGGCGCAGTGACACTGTCGGCAGTCTCCAGTCTTCAGTTCTGTATTTCCCAGGTCCTAATAAGTGTATTACTTAAAAAAAACATAATAAACTTTTAAATTAGGTTACACATGGTAGGGAAGTAAATGTCTGGAAAACACTTACCCAAAAGAACAACCATGATAAATGTTACACAAAATAAGCATAATCACAAATGCTCCTCTGTGGCAACCACTAAATAATACAGAGGTTCTGTAATCTAAGTACATTCACAGCGCTGATGAATATACTGACTAAGTTTGTAACCTAAAGTCTCCTATATGTAGAATTTGGGGGGGATTTACAGTACGTGACACAGTGACTACAGAAACTGACAAGAGTCATAAAAAGGAATGATGAAAAGCTGAATTGCCGTGTGGGATTTTTGTGACAAAAGAGATAAGTTTAACTATGATCTTCATATAATTCTCATAAAAAATTTCAGGAACGAACTTTGTGAGAATATGTCTTCAATTTTATAAGGAGCGCTAATCAGAATTCCTCAGATAGGATTCTGCTTTATAGCCAACTAATCTTGACTGTATCTTGTCTACATCTATATTATTTTGTTATCACATTCTAATATTTTTCTCCAACTTGCCTAACCTAGAACATTCCTTACAAAACAAACACAATGTCTAGAAATAAAAAGAAATATTTAACTCTTAGTAAAATAAAGCTTTAGAGTTCTAAGAAATAGTTCTCTAATTTAAATAACTTAAAATTTTTTTTTCATCGAGTTACCTGTTATTATCATTACTGGAATCCTGAATCAGAATTGAGCTTCCATTTCTGAGGCCTTGTTCTCTGAAGGTCTTCTTCAAGTCCTCCTTGGGAATGGCAGTCCAGCTCTCTCCACCTCCAGATTCAGTATTGCTGGTAAAGATGACACCTCCTGGCATTGCTAAGGCTGTGAATACTGTGCTCACTTCTGCATTAGCTGGGAAGACCTGTGGAGATTCTACCAATTGCTGACACTCTTCACTGCCTGTTGCCAGATGGAGAACATTTAAAAGCAGAGGTTCACAGTCACTACCAGTGGGAATCTGGATTCCACCAACCTACAACAATGTCGAGACAACCATTAGTATAGTTTACATTTGCCAACATTAAGTCAACGTAGTAACAGAGGACTCCTCTTGCAAAATAATTCTCATTTTTTCCAAGTGAAGTTTTCACAAATATCTTTTAAATATCAGAAAAATAACCTTATATTTTTCATTTGAAACTTTCTCTTAGCCGTCTTTTATTTTTTAGGAGAGAAATCTTGAGTGGGGACGGAGATGTATGAGTCCTTGGTGGTGGTAATGAAGCCTTGGGAATAAGTGCAATGGACCAGGGAGAATTCACTGAGTGGCTGAGATTTCCTCACCCTTTTCCTGACTTAGAAAATTCACTCTGCTCTTACAAGTCACCTCTACTCCCTAAATTCAATAGAGCTATTCACCTTCTAAGTTCCCACAGGGAATATGCAGACATATACCCCCGCCCCCAGCACTTAGTGCAGTTACACCATGAAACCTGAATCTTTGTACTTAGCTTCTGACACCTAGCATGGCAGAGTGGAGGTGCTCAATAAATATCTCTTTAACACATAACTAATACTGACCATACCTAAAATTTATTAAATATTTCAGTAATTTTCTAATACCTAATTGCCTTCACATATGCGGAATAAAATTTCATTACAATGACTTAAAAAATCCAAAACTGTCATGAATATTTCTTCAATACTTTCTTACCTCCACTCCATTCCATACAAAGATGTCTTCCTCATCAGCAATTTCAAGGTCACACAGTGTCAGGTCATCTCCTAGGATGAGGAGATAGTCAGTGAGACCATTCATCTAAAGAAAGAGCTGAGACACTTAAATATTTTTTTGAAAAATCATTCTCATTAAGAAAAATTAAGAAGGTAATTATGTTTATTATATCACTTTTATCTTTATTCCTCCCATCACACCCTTTAGTTTTTTCTTTAGGTAAGCACTTCCCCATGTTGCTGCATAAGTTTTGTGAGCATGACAGCAGGAAACAAGAGTTTAATGTGCTTGGCCCTGTGAACAGGAGTAAGAGTTAGGCATCAAATGGTCCCAGCTCCACACTGTTATGTCCTTGTGTACTTCAAGTCTCTACACTTCAATTTCTCATGAATAAAATGGGGATAAAGGAATTTTTTAACAATCAAATGATATAATTTATATAAAACACTTATCTTAGTATTTGGCAGAGTGAAGCCCAAAGTAACTTACCATTGTGACTACTATTATTACGGTTTTGTTGTTATTTAAAGGAAGTAAATACTTTTCAGCTTTCAAAGCACATTTGTTAGTTTTGCTACAAAATATGAAGCTAAGAGATGGGTAAAAAATCATGATATTTAGCCCTGGCCGGTGGTTCAGTTGATTGGAGCACTGTCCTGTACACCAAAGTTTACAGGTTTGATTCCCAGTCAGGGCACACACCCAAGTGGTGAGTTCAGTCTCCAGTCGAGGTGCATATGGGAGGCAACTGATTGATGTTTCTCTTTCTCTCTCATCAATAAAAACATATCATCTGGTAACAATTTTAAAAAAATTGCAAAGCCATTTTACAAATTAATTTGGTACACAGGCACTCTTACTTTCAGAAAATATAAAATGTTCCCATGTTAGCAAAATTTTACATGTCACATAAGTTGGACACATTATAAATTGGATAAATTACATAGTTAACCTCAATGTGGGGGTGGAGGGACGAGAAGAAATAAACCAAAGAACTTACATACTTATATGCATAGCCCATTGACACGGGCAATAGGGTAGTGAAGACCTGGGGTGGGATGAATCGGGGTTGAGAAGAGGGGGAGGAAAAGGGAAGGAAATGAGAGACATCAGTAATATTACCAACAATAAAAAAATTATATATATATATATATATATATATATATATATATATATATATGTAGTACGTAGGGGGGAAGACTGGCTGGGAGTAGAAAATCACCGATGAGCCCCACAAAAATATAAATATATAAACTGAATTGCTGTGTCTTAATATTTATCTTACCATCAAGTGTCTGATAGATGTGAAGTCCTGCTGGTACAAACTTTGCAACACTAAGGACCATGTCTCCTTCCCAAAATTCTAACAGCTACAGAATATTTGTAAAAGAAAAGAGCACAAGGAAAAATATCACATTTCCAGGTTAAATAAGACAGATAATGTACCAGTATACATATGTGGAGGATACGGAGAGCAAACAAATGAATACTCCCATTGCATCCCACCCAACAGGGAAAGTAAGGAAAGATATCACTCATTATTAAATCTGTTACATCAAAGACGGTTAATCTCCCCATCAGTGATGGGAAAATCTTGGTGTCCACAAAGAGCACAACTATCATCTAAACAATCCTATGTAATGTATGGGAAGACCACTTTTGTCAGAGGCAAACTGACCAACATGCCAGGCCAGAAATCTGCCCAAAGGAGCAAAATGATTTAATCAGTGCTGTTCAGAAAAAGCAGCATTGACTCTACCACCTGAAAGGAATACTTGCCTCTGTAAATTTAAACAGTGTAATGGATTACTGGGGGGTTTGTTTTATATGTTTGTAGATCCAAGACTCTGGGGACTGTGGTAACCTCTACGAAATAAAATCACCCATAAAGATTAGTTCTATTGAGTCTCCACAATACCATGACAGTTCTCTTAAGAATAAATTTCATATTTATAAGCAATTAGTTAACTGTCAATCTCATAGCCTCTTGCCAGTGGCTGGCTTCTAAGACAACAGACCTGCACTTAAAGGTTATCTTAGGGTCAGAACCCCAACTCCACTTCACCAACACTGCCAGGACTGGCTCCGAAATGAACTTTTAATGCAAAAGTTCAGAGATATTAGACAATTTTAGAAATCCTGATGCTGATCCAACATTTAAATATAATTCAAATAAACTAAAGTTAAAAAAAAAACTGGCTTGCTTTTCTTTTTATAAAAAACAAAGTCAAAAGAAAACTAATAATTTTAGCAATTAATAATTTTTCAGAAAAAAAAGCTTACATTTCCTGTTTACCTTTTCCTAGATTAGGAAATAGTGTGGGGTGAAGAAAAAGTAGGGAGACTAGGACAGGAATCCTAGTTCCACCACTACTAACTAGATGTCTGACCACAGGCAATCACATATAAATCACAATCTCTTCATCTTGGGGTTAGCTTGTCCCCAGGAGGTTAAAGAACCAAATGACATAATTAATATGAAAGCCCTGGGGGGAAAATAAAGAGCAGTCTTGTTATTGTCATTAAAATACAATGGGATAATTTGGAAACAATGTTACAACAATGTTTGTTTTACTATAAACCAGTAGGTATTTTCCTTCACTTAACAATCTTATTAATAAGCCAGAGGCCCAGTGCACAAACTTGTGCACAGTAGGGCTGGCCAGGGACTTCCTTCATTCTGCACAGCCCCCTGTTGGTCAGCACATGTCATAGCGGGCAAACTCCCAAAGGGACAATTTGCCTATTAGCCTTTCATTATATAGGATTATTACACAGGATGCTATTCTGTACTGAAAGGTACAAGTGAGCTGCCTTTATTTGTTTAGTAGTTCTTAGTTTTAGACAACATGCTTATCTTTATCTCTTCATTACATTTAAAAACACTTTTTATATTTATTTTTCAAAAAAGAAGACAACTTGATACTCTCACTTTCCGCCAAAATAAAATATGCCCGTTTGATTCTGCCCCTGCAAAGCTTCTGCAGGACTGTGCTTTGCCTGGCAGAGAAGCCTCTCCCTAAAAGACTGACCAGAAAGGGGAGAACATCTGAGCCATCCCTCTAGGGAACTGGCCGATTTTCCTAAGCAGCTTTGAAAAATAACTAGTCATATCTTAAAATAGAATTTTTGAAAAGAAATCCAGCTTAAGATGGACCGGAATGTCTAAATTGAGGAAGTGCAGCTAAATTACCTGAAATATTGATTGTCGAAGATCTCCCAAAGTTTTTCTTTTATCAAAGGTTAAATCCCACACACTTTCTGTTTGAGAGACTACTGGATGCAGGGCCCCATTGAAGAAATGATAATGAGGGCCCAGGTGGAGATGCAATTCAAAGTTATTGTTTGTAGAATCATATTCTGCCCTTTAAAGAGGCATAAAAAGTACATAAATGCTATGTTCTTACAAACACAAGTTTCATTTCAAACCAAAAATATTTGCTTTACAATATAAATTAAGTTCTCCATTCCACCTACGTAATTATACTTAACATCATTTTCTTCCATGCTCTAAAATGACTCATTTCAGCTTCTCAATAAATAGCAAAATTTCAGCTCTGCCATCATGCATTTCAAGGAAAATGAATTTTGATGTACTTTGTGCAATGTTACTCTGAATACTGACACTCGAACTCTTCCAATCCTGAGATTACAGTTATAAACAAAATGATAGAACTCTGCTAATAACCGTGAAGTGTCAGATTTACAAACTTTTAATTCATCCTAACTTCCACTAGCTCCATAGATTCTTCCTTACAATATCTGAGGTTGATCTAATAATCCTCCTGAGACCACGCCCTCCAGGCTCAGTGTCCTCAGCAGCGCCTTGAAGCACGGTGCCAAACCTGTTTACTCCAGGCACTCAGGCCAATGGAGAGTGGAGGAGACTTTTGCCACTGTCCAGCTACTTCTGACACAAGTCTATGAAAGTGGTCAAAGACAGCATCAGCTTTTTTGATGACCACATGACTAAAATCTCTATAGTGTATGTATTTTTGTTTGTTTGTTTGTTTTTAATACCATCCGATAAGCCACACCACTCATGCAGGCTATTTTTCATCCTTAAAATATCTTACTCTTTTAAGTTTTTTAATTTTTAGTGTCTTGATTTTTGAGATTTCCTTTAATCTTGGCTTGCCATTCAATCTACCTGCTATTTTTCTCCCCAGGTTCAAATTAATGATTAAATGTTGAACACACCTCTGCCACATAAGCAGCCATCTTGGTCCATGAAAAGACCATGAGACTTTCATTTCTCTAACCCAATACCCCACAGACCATGTCAGAGAGCAAATAAAGAACCAATTCTTCAGGGGCTAAGGCTAAACATCCAAAGAAAATAAATCGAGTTCTCACAAAACATCCCCTTAATAATCCATTAAAAGTTTTTGACCAAGACTGACAGTAAGAACCATAGTTTGTAGAATCTACATTTCCTTCCTTTGCCCACCTCTGTTTTTCTGTCACTACATGCCAGTTCTCCACTACTACTTAGATATGAGGGGTGATTTTCACAGCACGTTCTCTTTGTACCAAGGGAATAACCTGACAGGCTAGGATACAATTCATTTAGCTAACTACGTGCTCAAAGATTTCTCTAGCCTTCTTAGGCTTCAATTCCTACTTGGCAATGGCCATTACATGTCATTATTTTGTTCACTCTCACCCAATAAGGATAACTTCAAAGTCAAAGATAATCTCACTATAAAAATTCAGCTGAAAACAGATATTGAAATTAACTAGATGACTTTTTTTTTAAATTTTTCATTATTATACTAGTGGCCCAGTGCACAAAATTCAAGCACATTAAAAGGGAATAGAGGAAATACTTTAATATTGCGATTTGCCCTTTCTCTATAATAGAAGTGTCAGAAATGAAAGAAAATTAGTAAAATGTATATGAAAATCTTCCTACCGTCAGAGTCTGGGGCCTGCCACGGGAACCAGAGTCAAGTCCCCACCAACCCGTGAGCGCCTCAAAATCTTGCAAGACCCAGACCTGACTGGCCCCACCCCCATTGGGCAAGTTTCAGACCTGGCCAGCCCCACCCCTATCAAGCTCTACCAGGCAGAGGGCATAGCCTCAGGTCCCCCCATCAAGCCCCGCCAAGTGGGGGGGGGGGCGCAGTCTCAGGGCCCCTGTCAAGTCCTGCTGGGCAGGGGGCGCAGCCTCAGGTCTTCCGGGCCATGCCAGGGGGAGGGGCGCAGCCTGAGGTCCCCCAGCCTGGTGCCAGGGTGGAGAGCACAGCCTCAGGTCCCCCAGCCTGGGACAAGGGGCACAGTCTGAGGTCCCCCGCCCGGACCAAGCACTACACAGCATTAGGTCCCTGCTGATCGTTCATTATGGGAACCCCACCTCCGCTGTGGGTTCAGCCACCTTGTGTTATGGGAACCCAGCCTCCCTTGTGCCCGTCACCATCTTGTGATGGCATGAGGGTCAATTTGCCTATTACCTCTTTATTATATAGGATACTTAAGACCTAATTTAGATTAATCCTCTAGAAAAACCACTCAATATCTAAAAGTAAGTTAATTACCTTTTTGTTTGCAGTTCAATGTTAGCTGCATCCATTTCATTCAGTAAATAACATGGAACCCTGTATCTTGGATTAGCTCGAGCTGTGAACAAAATTTTTCATTAACTTGTGCTGACTAAATGAAATCGGGTTGCTGAAAATTAGCAAGGAAAACTAGAAAGGACTGTGCTGGGAACTAGAAAGCTCTATCTATGTGAAAACCATTTTCTCTGGATCTCAGTTTTCCATCTGAAAAATGAAAACATTAGAAAAAATAACAGGTACACAGTTCCTTCAACTCTCTTTAAATATACCTTTTAAAAAGAACACCAACTATTTTCTTCTTGATAACAACTGTAATGATCTGTCACTATAAAAATTCTGAAAATCATTTAAAAATTGGTATTACCTATAATCAATCCCTTTCCCAAAAGACACTGCTTAAATTTGGCATATATACTTCTGGTCTTTTTTTCCTCTATACTACGCAATGTGTCTTATATACATACATACATACATACGTATATACACACACACATACACTTATTTAAAGCAATTAAATTTGTTATAAAATGGAATTATATTCAACAAGTTTGTAACTTGCTTTTTCATTGGATATACTGTTCAGTATTTTCCAAAGCTTTAAATGACTGCAGAGTTGTCCATTTTTTAAATAGTATAATTAATCTAACCAATCTTTCTGTTAGACATTAAGGTGATTTCCATAAGTTGTTATTACAAAATAACGGGGTTAACAAACATAAAGTTATACACAGCTCTGATTATTTCAAGACAAATTTGTAGAAGTAGCATTAACTTAAGGGGTTTAAACACATATAACCAAATTGGCTATATTACTTTATATGCCTACCAGCTATAGAGGAAATGCCAAATGTTGAGCATCAGAATCTTAGAAATACTTGATTTGGTAAGAAAAGAGTGTCATCTCAATGCAGTGCTGTTGTTTTTTAAACCTCACCTGTGGATATTTTTAAACCTCACCTCTAAAGAGGAATCAATGGGAAGGGGAGGGGCGAGGAGAGAAACATCATGAGAGAGAAAGATCTATATGAGAGACACATTGACTGGTTGCCTCTCACGCATACTCCTACCAGGACTAGGGAACCTGCAACTGAGGTACATGCCCTCAACCAGGAATCGAACCTGAGACCCTTTGGTTCTGAGGCTGATGCTCTAACCACTGGGCCAAAACAAGCCAGGACTCAATGCTGTTTTGATTCACATTTTTTATCGTGAGTTAGATTGAATTTTAAAATTTTTATTATTTTCTTTCTTTTTATTAATTTTTTTATTAATGTATTATATATGTCTCCCTTTCCCCCCATTGACCCCTCCCTGGCCACTCCCACCTCCCAGGACAAGCCCACACCACCCCAGTGCCCGTGTCCTATGGTTATGCTAATATGCATGGATACAAGTCCTTTGGTTGATCTCTTACATTCCACCCTCCCCTGCCTTCCCTCTAAGTTTAACAGTTTGGTGTTTCTCTGTCTCTGGATCTATTTTTGTTCATCAGTTTATGTTGTTCATTATATTCCACAAATGAGTTGAGATCATGTGATATTTATCTTTCTCTGACTGGTTTATTTCGCTTAGCATAATGCTCTCCAGGTCCATCCATGCTGTTGCAAATGGTAAAAGTTCCTTCTTTTTTATAGCAGTGTAGTATTCCTTTGTGTAGACATACCACTGTTTTTAATCCACTCATCTGCTGATGGACACCTAGGCTGTTTCCAAATCTTAGCTATGGTAAATAGTGCTGCTATGAACATAGGGTTGCATATGTCCTTTCTGATTGGTGTTTCTGATTTCTTGGGACATTTTCCTAGAAGTGAAATTACTGGGTTGACTGGGAATTCCATTTTTAACGTTTTGAGTAAACTCCCTACTGTTCTCCACAGTGGTTGCATCAGTCTGCATTTCCACCAGCAGTGCACAAGGGTTCCTTTTTCTCCACATCCTCACCAGCACTTGTCATTTGTTGATGACAGCCATTCTGACAGGTGTGAGATGGTACCTTGTTTTGATTTGCATATCTCGGATGATTAATGACTTTGAGTATGTTTTCATGTGTCTCTTGGTCTGCTGTATGGCCTCTTCTAAAAAGTGTCTATTTAGTACCTTTGCCCATTTTTTTATTAGATTGTTTATCATCCTTTTGTTACGTTGTATGAGTTCCTCGTAAATTTTGGAGATTAAAACCTTATCAGACTGGGGACATGTGCTGGGGATAAGGGAGGCTAGGGGGGAGCATAATGAGGGGGAAAAAAGGAAAACATATGTACTACTATTAAATATAAGTTATACTACAAAAAAAAAAAAAAAGAAAAAAACCAGACAGTAGTGTGGTGATTGTCAGAAGAAAAGGAGGATGGGGGAGGTAGAAGAGAGTAAAGGGGGGATAAATGGTGACAGAAGGGGACTTGACTCTGGGTAGTGAAAACAGATGATGTGTTATAGAATTGTATACTTGAAACCTGTATAACTTTATTAAGCTGTCAACCCAATAAAATAAAAAATTAAAAAAATTTTTTTTTTAAACCTTATCAGAGATAACATTGTCAAATATGTTCTCCCATGCAGTGGGCTTTCTTGTTTTTTAATTTTTTTAATTTTTATATTTGCAGTTTATTGGTTGTTCCTACATTTTTTTTGCATATTGCTTATTTATAAATATACTTTCCCCAATTTACTACTAAGAACAATGGAATATATAGAAAAAGCACTCTACAGATAGAAATACATTTGTCATATTGCCGGAAGCCAATCATTGTTTTAACGATAGAGAGCTGTGGACAGGGAATTTGGAGGGCTGGTCTACCTTAATTGCTCTGAAAGATTGAAACTAATTATTGGATATTGGCAGTTGAAGCAGCCCCCACCTGTTAAGTAGATTCACTGATTGGCTTTTATTGGTGTTTCCTGCCTGGGTGATATGGGTATATCTTGTGATCTTAATCTTAATAAAAGGGAAGGTAAAGCCAGAGCGAGCAGTAGTTTACCCACTAGAGTTGGACTACCGCCTGGCCCCCGGGTTCCAAATTAATGTTTTTCTTTTTTTTTAATTTATTTTTTTTAATTTTACATTTTTTATGTCTTTTATTTACAGTATAACTTATATTTAATAGTAGTACATGTTTTCCTTTCCCCTCCCAATATCCTCCCCCCAGTCTCCCTTACCCCCCAGCACATGTCCCCACCTGCCCCCCTCCTCACCCCAGTGTCTTTCATTCACTGGTTATGCTCATATGCATGCATACAAGTCCTTCAGTTGATCTCCCCCAGCATCCGCCTCCCATCCACCCAGCCTTCCCCCAAATTAATGTTTTTCTGAGTCTTTATTCATTTGTATGCAGCCTTCTCCAGAAACCCGAACCCTGAACTGGGGACCCTGAATCACTTAGGACATGAAAGGGGTTCTCATATTTGGTGCCCACCAAGGGACGCCACATTTGGTGCCTGACCATGGGAGATGATATTTTTCGCCTAGAGCGAAGGAGGAAGGATATTTCCACACACCAAGAAAGGGTGTGGAAAAATTCACCCAGAGAAAGGTGAGGGAGGTTAACTGCATAGTCACAATCTGTAAGTAGGGTGGAAACACCTTTTTCAGTCAGGCTAATGGGGAAGAATTAGGTTATAAAGTAAACTTTATTATAGACTTTTGGTTTATATGCTTAAAGAATGTGGCTTCTTGTTCAAATTAAAATCTCAATTGGTATTTGGAATTTAAAATCTGTAATAAGCGAAAATCTACTGATGAAACCGCCTTTGGTGTAGAGAAATTCAAAGATGGCAGGAGAGGGCAAGGCTATCTGTTTTCCCGCAATGAGATTGCTTAAGGTGTGGTTTAAAAATTATAAAAGAACTCGCAGGGAAATGCAAATCTTGGCCAAATTGGGTGTTGGTTATTGCTTCAGAAAGCAAAAAAGAAAAAAAAATTAAGATCTATTTATACAAAAAGAAATTGACAGCCAGTTTGAAGTTGAACTGCCATGGCCTAGAGTAAAGAATATCCTTACATGATATTATTCTACAATGCCATTATTTTTGATATTCTTTACAATACCATATTGTACAATTATTCCAAACAAACTTATAAACTAATTATTTAAATGATTGACAGCAATTTTAAAAAGGATATGAAAGGATTTCATCTCTTCCACTGCGTAGAAGGCTCCTTGGGAAGGCACCTGAGCATTCTATATTGGCCTCTCGCTTTTTTGCCAAGAGGGACCCATTTCTTACAATCTAATTGCCCACGGCTGTTTGAGCTTTCTGTTCATGCTGAGGTTGAAACCTCATAGTGGCTGGTACTATGGATCTGTCTCTGACCCAATGGTATGAGCTGGGCCCTCTCTGGAGAAGAAACTGGGATTTCCCAAGATCTGTGATCAATGCCAGGGCCCCACCAATGGCCAAGGTGGGATCCCGAGGCAGGTGCTAGGTGTGGAGGCCATGGGGGCGTAGACTATCAAGGAGACAAAAATGAACCTCACATTACCTTGCTTGGCCCTGGAGAATGGCTGGTTAGCTAGAGACGGGTAAGATTCCTCAGGGAAAGGACAACCTAAGACAGGTACAGTGGCAGAGGGGCCATCAGGAGAGAACTTGGGAGTCAACAGAGGTGGGGCGTAGACCCTCACCCCGCCCCCCCAATTGTGCAGGAGCCTGAACTTTAGCCCCTTTGGAGGGAGGTCTTCTGCCCAATGGCTGCTTTGATTCTCACACCCAGCTCAGATTGGGAGCTGGGTAACAGACAGAGACTTGGCCCAGCTCAGATTGGGACCTATGCAACAGAGAAAGACTTGACTGACAGCAGCTCTATATCTAAATTAGCCTAGCACCAGGAATACTCAGGATCTACTCAAGAATGCAAATAATCCTTTCCCCTAATATTTACAGGGCAAACTAAGATTGTTATTAGAGTATTAAATTTGACAGTAAAATAGTAATCAAGTTTTCAGATTAATTTAATTGGCTAATTGAAATAAGTAAATATTCAGAAAGGCTTAATTGTATTGGACAAAAAGTTGTTCCTAAAGTATTAACTAAAAATTTCTATTGGTAGTTCATTTCATGGTAATATTGCTTAACATGCAATGAACCTAAAGCAGTTATGTTTTTATGCAAAAAAATTTTTTATATTTAAAATTATCAAGACTGCATTATAAAAATTTCCAAAAACCTCCATTAATTAAAAAAAAAAGTGGGGGGGGGGAATAGTGGAGTAATATGATGTAAGGAAAATTATTCTGTAAGTAAATTACATCTAGAAAATTTTTACTTTAAAAAATTACTTTTCATTTGTGATGTTAACAGTAAGACATCTATGGTGTCAAAATAGGTCAAGGGAAAATCGTTTGGGCAAGGACGGAAAGAATTCTGAGTCAAATTTGCAAAAAGGATTCTTTCATTAATTTTTGGTCGAGAATATGTTTGTGTTACTTTCAGAAAACAACTTCAAGACCATGTGGATTAAAAGCAGTCCAGAGATGGAAGACGCTGACGATGCTTTGCCATGCAGGCCGTCAGCAGCTGTACAAGCTACAGGTTGCCCAAGACTAAACCAGAGAGGGTCAGACCTTCATTGCCACCATTTGCTCACCATCTAGATATCATAACTGACATGTATACATGGATAACTGTTGGACATCGAAATTGGGACACAAACATTTTATTCTTACATGTTTATTTCTAAATCTGCAGATTTTTTAAAGGAAAGAAACAGGGGAGATGCAGGAAGCCAATCATTGTTTTAATGATAGAGAGCTATGGACAGGAAATTTGGAGGGCTGGTCAACCTTAATTGCTCTGAAGGATCGGAACTAATTATTGGATACTAGAGGCCTGTTGCATGAAGATTCATGCAATAAGCTTTCCTTCCCCTGGCTGCCAGGACCAGTTTTCCTCTGGAACCTGGGACCTAGGCCTTCCCTCTGGCTGTTGCCTTCCGTTTTTGCTTTAGCTGGCTGGAGGCTTCACTCCAGCCAGAGCCTTCAGTCTTCTCTGCTCTGGCTGGAGTGCTGCGCTGCCACTGCCTCGTCTCTGCCCCCGAGGGCAGGCGCTCGCTCGCCACCACCACCACCGCCGCCTCCTCATCTCTGAGCCAGGGGCCAGGTGTTCGCCACCACCGCCACTTCAGCTGTCTCCTCCCCCAGGGCCAGGAGCTCACGCCGCTTGGCCCTGACCCCCCGCTCCTCATTGGCTGGTAGCATAGCCAATCAGGAGCCAAGGTACGGTCATATTTGCACGTTACTCTTTTATTAGATAGGATTGGTAGTTGAAGCAGTCCCCACCTGTTAAGTAGATTCACTAATTGGCTTTTATTGGTGTTTCCTGCCTGGGGGATATGGGTATATCTTGTGATCTCAATCTTAAAGAGAAGGTAAAGCCAGAGCGAGCAGTTTTCCCACCATAGTTGGACTATCGCCTGGCCCCCATTTTCCAAATTAATGTTTTTCCGAGTCTTTATTCATTTGTGTGTGGCCTTTTCCAGAAACCCGAACCCTGAACTGGGAACCCTGAATCACGTGGGATGTGAAAGGGGTTCTCACATCATATATTTTGCTATTTTCCATAGCTTAATATTGTTTAAGGTTTATATCACTTTTCTTTAAATTTTCTTTCTTTGCTTTTAAGCTTAGAAAGGTCTCCTTAAGATTAGAAAAATATTTCTATTTATACATCCTTTTTATTTAAAAAAAATATTTTTATTGATTTCAAAGAGGAAGGAAGAGGGAGAGAGAGAGATAGAAATATCATTGATGAGAGGATCATTGATTGGCTGCCTTCTGCACACCCCACACTGGGGATCAAGCCCACAGCTCACGCATGTGCCCTTGACTGGGAATCAAACCTGGGACCTTTCAGTTCACTGGCCAATGCTCTATCCACTGAGCCAAGCCAGCTAGGGCTATTTACACATCAAGTTACTTTTTTGCATAAACATTAAAAGAACTATTAATTCCATTCAAGTGATTAATCACAGCTTTTAAGTACTTTTTTTACTGAGAGCAAATTTTCTTTCAGTAGTCCCTTCTTCAATTTTCATAGATGTACCTATGTAAATTTTAGAATCACTTTGCCAAGTTCCATTCCTTCAGTACCCAACAAAATCCATCAAAATTTTGGCTGGACCTTTATTCAATTTCCAAGCTAATTAGAAAACTGTCATTTAGTACATATTTCAATTATGTATATACTAAATTTCATTTTAGTGAAAAAGATAATATTCCATCTAAAGATAATCTTTTTCTGTTAATATATGGTACTAGGGGCTTGGTGCATGAAATTCGTGCACAGGGGGTGGGGAATGTTCCTTAGCCCAGCCTGCACCCTCTCCAATCTGGAATCCCTCTCACAATCCAGGACTGCTGGCTCCAAACTGCTCACCTGCCTACTTCCCTGATTGCCCCTAATCACTTCTGCCTGCCAGCCTGATCACCCACTAACCACTACTCTGCCAGCCTAATTGATGTCTAACTGCTCGCCTGTCAGCCTGTTTGCCCCCAACTTCCCTCCTCTGCTGGCCTGGTCACCCCTAACTGCCCTCCCCTGCAGGCTTGATTGCCTCCAACTGCCCTCCCTTGCAGGCCTGGTCCCTCCCAATTACCCTCCCCTGCTGGCCTGATCGCCCACAACTGCCCTTCCTTGCAGGGCCTGGAACCTCCCAAAGGCTCTCTCTCCCCTGCTGGCCATCTTGTGGTCGCCATCTTGTGTCCACATGGGGGCAGGATCTTTGACCACATGGGGGCAGCCCTCTTGTGTGTTGGAGTGATGGTCAATCTGCAAATTACTCTTTTATTAGATAGGATAGAGGACTGGTGCATAGGTGGGGGCCAGCTGGTTTGCCCCGAAGAGTGTCCCAGATCAGGGTGGGGGTTCTCTTGGGGTGAGGAGCAGCCTGGGCGAGGGGCCTGTGGAGGTTTTCAGGCCAGCCACACCCCCTGACAACCCAAGCGGAGGCCAATTAAAACTTTGTAGCCTGCCGAGACCGGTTTGGCTCAGTGGATAGAGCGTCGGACTGCGGACTGAAGGGTCCCGGGTTCGATTCCGGCAAGGGCATGTACCTTGGCTGCGGGCACATCCCCAGTGGGGGGTGTGCAAGAGGCAGCTGATCGATGTCTCTCTCTCATCGATGTTTCTGACTTTCTATCCCTCTCCCTTCCGCTCTGTAAAAAAATCAATAAAATATATTTTAAAAAAAACAAACAAAAAAAAAACTTTGTAGCCTGGAATGGAGCCAAGCCTTCTGCTCGCTCCGTGGCGGCAGCCATTTGTGTTTTAAACTTTGTAGCCTAGAGTGGAGGCCTAGGCCTGCAACAGCAAGTTGCCAGGGTAACCCAAGCCTCTGTTCTCTCCAGTTCAGTGGCGGTCGCCATTTCTGTATCTTTTATAATTGAAACTTTGTAACATTGAGTGGAGGCCTGGCAGGTGGAAAGCTTGGCTTCCTCTGTTGCCGGGAAAACCCAAGCCTTCTTCCTGCTCTCAGTGGTGGCAGCCATCTTGGTTGGGGTTTATTTGCATAATCTGCTCCTGATTGGCTTGTGGGCGTAGCTTTTGGGTATAGCGAAGGTGTGGTCAAATTTGCATATTACTATTTTATCAGATAGATTATAACTATGACTTCTGGTCCACAATATATTTATCAGAACCATTATCCTATCTTTTTTCTCCTTAGAAAAATACAAAGCCCTTTCTGGTCAATAGAATAGTTATGTAACTGTTTTAGATCCAGAAAGTTAATTTCCTTTCACTGACATGCAAATTATTAATGCTTTTTGGTCTTATCTTTTATTAAAAAATTACCATCTTTGTCATTTTCTAACAACAGTATCCTCATCTTTAAAGAGCTTCCTGGTTAGGATGTTTTACTTTTGAGTAGACCTTAGGTAGTGATCAAGTCTTATACACTGAGTTATATTAGTAGCTTAAATTTTAAAATTTATCATTGTGTGTCTCAATGTTTAACCTCTTGGTACAGCTCTCTTAGAAAGTTCAACAAAGAGTATATCAAAGATACTTTAATTGCTCAGAAAACACATTACCTTGAGGGGAACTAAAAGGCAACACATGGCCAGATGACAAAGTCACACTTGAGGACAGGGCAACAACACAGATCTGCTCATAGTATGAAAGAAAACCCAATTCTGAAAATCTGACTGTCGCCTCATATTAGAGAAAAAAATAGAAATATAGGATCTTAAAAAGTGACAGATTGTTGGACCTTTTCCAGCAACATACATTTCTTACTATTAGCTTAAAAATATTTTAAGTGTTTCAAGAGTAAACCTTTTAACAATACAAATAGCATTTAATATATTTTTTAAACTCATCGACTTAAATAGGAACATTTTTCTTTCCATACCTTCAGGTGGTCTCTGCAACTGGGATTTCCGGTAAAACAACATATAGGCACTCTCTTTGCCCTGAAATTGCTGTTCTATATCCTTTTCCTCAATGGGTTGGACCTTGGAATCATTTATATCAAACCAGTGGGAACAGGAGGTTCTATCATTTAATCCTGGGGATTCTGAGGTAAGTGTCTTGAAAATTTGTTGATCCTTCCTTTGGAAATCAGACTCAGCCTGCAGAGAAGAGTTCTTCGATAGACTAACTGTACTTTCATCTGAACTGAGTAGAAAGATCTGAGAATGAAGCTGTAAGAACTAGATAGAAACAAACAAATACTAGGTTAACAAAAAATAAGATTAGAAGTAGTTTTTTTTAAACCTTCATCTTCCTTTCTGATATTAGATATTTTAACTTCCCTTTTATTTTTGGCCTGACCAGCTACAAGGGAAAAAACAACCATTTCAGCCACAATAAAGCATTTAATAAAAATCAAAGTTCTCTATATTAGTGTAATAGTTGTATCAAGAAAGTTGTCATGCTACAATCTAAAAAATATTTTCATTATACCTCAATAATGCTGTTTTAAAAAGTATTTTATGGAACAGATTAGGAAGAACAAGCAGTTTTGAAGTGTTTAAAGCAATCGAAACAAAGCACAAAACAAAGGCAATCACATGGTAAAGCCTCAGAGAAGATAATTTCAAGACTAGTGAGTCAGACTCTCTGCTAGGATAAGGTAGAAATTATAAGCCTAAATTATTGCTTAACATTAACTAAATTGAATGTTTTCTGTCCTAGAAACTGACACACTAGGCTAGCTCAGGAAATCAAAGCATAAAAAGGCTTGTCATAATCCCAAAGACCATTCTAGCTAAAGGATTAGGAAGAACACTGTTCTCTCTCCACTGCCTATCCCACCACTCCCTCTTCTCTCATTCCCTAATCTCCTGTTCAGCTTTGCACCTCCTTTTCTCTCAGCACAAAGTTATCTTATATAGGAAATCGCTTGGCAGGTACATGTAACATTCACTGAAAATGCCAACTCTCAAATCTGAAGTATTATTACGAACTAGTGAGCTGGTGCACGAAATTCATGCACATCAAAAGCAAATTAATTGGAGGAAATAATTTAATATTGCTATTTGCCCTTTCTCTATAATAGAAGTGTCAGAAATGAAAGAAAATTAGTAAAATGTATATGAAAACCTTCCTCCTGTCAGAGTCTGGGGCACACCACGGGACCCAGAGTCAAGTTCCCGCCTACTCACAAGCATCTCAAAATCATGTGAGACCCAGACCCGGCCACCACCCCTCCTTGGGCTGGATCCAGACCCGGCCAGTCCCACCCTTGTCAAGCCCTGCCAGGCAGGGGGTGTAGCCTCAGGTCCCCTGACCCAGTGCCAGGACAGGGGGCATGCCCTGAGGTTCCCCAGCCTAGACCGGGATGGGAGGCATGCCTTGAGTCTTCCATCAAGTACGGCCAGGTGGGGAACACAGCCTGAGGTCCTCCAACAAGACTCACCATGCGGAGGGGCACAGCCTAAGGTCCCCCAGCCCAGTACCAGGAGGTGGGGACGGAGCTTCAGGTCCCCAGTCAAGCCCCGCTGGGTGGGGGGTGTGGTCTGAGGTCCACTGGCCTGGTGCCAGGATGGGGGGGCGTAGCCTGAAGTCCCCTGTCAAGCCCCAATGATGAAAGGTGTGGCCTGAGATCCCCTGACCTGGTGCTGGGGTGTGGGGAACAGCCTGAGGTCCCCTAGCCCAGCACCAAGACAGGAAGCACATCTTGAGGTCCCCTATCAACTCCTACTGGGCGGGGGGTGTGGCCTGAGGTCCCCCAGCCTGATGTCAGGTCAGGGGGTGGGGCCTGAAGTCCCCCATCAAGCCCTGCCAGGTGGGGGATGCAGCCTGAGATCCCCTGTGAAGTCCTGCTGGAGTTGGGGAGGACAGAGCCTGAGTTCCTTATTGATTGCTCGTTAAGGCTCCTTTATGGGAACTTGGCCTCAGCTGTGGGTGCAGCCAACTTTGTGACACAGTGATGGTTAATTAGCATATTAGCTCTTTATTATGTAGGACTAGAGGCCTGGTGCCTGATATTCATGCATGGGGGTTTTCCCTCAGCCCGGCCTGCACCCTCTCCAATGTGGAACCCCTTGGACATCCCTCTCACAATCCAGGACTGCTGGCTCCTAACTGCTTCTATCTGCCAGCCTGATCGCCTTCTAACTGCTCACTTGCCAGCCTGATCGCCCCCCAAACTGCCCTCCTCTGCCAGCCCCATCACCCCCAACTGCCCTCCACTGCCAGCCTGATGGCTCCCAACTTCCCTCCCCTGCAGGCTGGGTAACCCCCAACTACCCTCCCCTGCTGGCCTGATCACCCCCAATTGCCCTCCCCATGAAGGCAGCCATCTTGTGATGACGTGAGGACCACCTAGGCTTTTATTATATAGATAGAAGGACACAGGGTACATGACACAAAATACTGTTAATACTGTGTAACAGTTGATAAAATAGGTTTGTAACTACCTTGTTTTAGGTACAATAAAATAACAAACATTTGAAACCTGAGTAATGAACTTTCTGAAGAGTTAACTTTTTCTTTGCTTGACAGTTGAGATTAACTCTTAAGATTCAAACTTCAGTGCAGTTGGCTCCCAGTAGTGGCAGAGAACTTTTACTGAACCAACCCTCCTAATAAAAATGATAAAATTCTAGATAAAATAATGAAAACTGTTTGCAGAGTAACCAAAAGCAGGCACAAAGTGGAAAAAACATAATCCTTCAAATAACAAGATAAAAACTAGATAAGTTTTACATTAATAAACTACTTTTTGGTTTGTATCAGTGCATGGTAGAGGGGAGTTCAAGCAAAGTCTCAATAAATTTGAAATAACTAAAATCATAGCATGTTTTTAAATAAATCTCTAGATATAAAAAGATAATTCAGACATCCCTCAAATATTTGGAAATTAAGCAACACACTTCCAAAATATTCATGAGTCAAGGAAAGAATCAAAAGGAAATTACAAAATATTAACTAAATTATAATGAAAATGCCAAATTTAGCTATAGCTAAATTAGTGATTAGAAGGAAATTTATAGTTTTAAAAGCATATGGTGAACCAGAAAAACCCATTGTTCTAAACTCTGATGGGGTTGAAAGTGGAGCCTACTTTCCATAAGAACTTAATGCTTTGTTCTTCAAGGGAGTTGAATTTCCTGACATCAGAGACTGCAATTTACTTTATGAATAAAACCCAGAAATGGAGATGGGATTTAGCCTACTGCACTTGATGGATGATTAAGGAGTCTATACATTTATTTAGCTTTCTCAGTATCTATATAGAGTATTACATATTGTATTATGTAAGGGAAGTAACTAATTAAGTGCCAGATACGTAGACCCACCTTACTAGGTTCTCATAGCATTATCTCCATCCAACCCCACTTAGTATCACCTACTATTCCTAAGCACTGATCAAGAATATAGATTTTGAGAGAACCAAGATGGCGGCATAGGTAAAACACCTATCTTGCCGTCATACTCAGCAATTTTAAAACTAAAACTTAACGAAAGAACAAACACCTTCCAGAATCACCAGAAAGCTGGCCAAGTGAAAATTCCACAAATAAAAGTGAAGATAAGACACTGTGACTCGGAGGAGCGGCTGAGGACAGCGTTGAAAAGACACGCGGAGAGAGGTTTGGAGCATGAGTGTCAGCGGATAGGGCGGGCAGCTGAAAACCAGCCAGTTTTCTCGAATGGGGAGACAAAGTCGTCCCGCTGGAATGATTCTCCAGCTCTGGGCGAAGTCCAGGGAACCCACTATCATACGGGGTGAAAACTGGACAGTGGGAGGGCACCCCGAAGCTCGGGTGCTGCAGGGGTCTGCCGGCTTGTGGAGAAGGTAAGCTTGTGCGGATTTCGCGTGAACTTGGGAACAGCGCAGCTGCGTGACCCTGACTGCGTAGAGAGCGCTCACAACTTGCTCTCATTCGGGAAACCATCAGACTGCTTTGTTTTACGACCCTGGGTGAGACCTTGGGTGTGCAGACTCATTTGGGGAGAGTCTGAATTCCCCAGCAGCCGGTGGAGCTCAGCAGCGGCTCTCTCTCAGAGGTGCTGGCAGCCATTGCCCCCGGGGCCGCATAGGGCAAAGCTAACGCTGTCTGCTTGGCCCAGAGACTCCACCCATCCAACCTGAGCACAGCTGAGCTTCACAGACAATTGACCTGGAGGTCAACCCCTCCCAGAGCTAACAACGATTAACCTGAGCTTAACTTCAACAAGACTGTGCAACCCATATCCACCTCAGGTAACTGGGGAGGCTGACCCACTGTCCCTTGTAGGAAGTCTACCACACAAAGCTAATTGACCAACTCAGGGAAGCAGCCACCATGCAGAGACATGGAAAGAAATCAGATGTGAAAGAAATGGAGGGAAAAAAACGACTGGACATGGAATTCAAAACCACGGTTATAGGGCTTTTCAAGAGGCTCCTAGAAAAGGTCGAGACCTATAAGGAAATAAGCAAGACCAGCAAGGAAATGAATGAGACCCTCAAGGATATAATCAAGACCAACATGGAAATGAATGAGTCCTACAAGGAAATGAATGAGACCCTCAAGGATATGAAGGAGACTCTCAAGGATATGAAAAAGGACCAACCAGAAATTAAGCATACATTGACTGAAATAAAAAATATTATACAAAGACCTAAAAGTGCTCTGGAGCACCCCAAGAACAAAGTTAAAGATTTAAAACACAAAGAGGGAAAATCCACTCAGCTGAAAAAGCAAGAAACCAAAAGAATCCAAAAAATTGAAGATTGTGTAAGGGGCCTCTGGGACAACCTCAAGCATACCAACATCCAAATTATAGGGGTGCCAGAAAAAGAGAGAGAGCAAGACAATGAAAACCTATTTGAAGAAATAGTGACCGAAAACTTCCCACACCTGGTGAAAGAAATTGACTTAGGAGTCCAAGAAGCGCACCGAACCCCAATATATAGGAACCCTAAGAGGACCACACCAAGGCACATCATAATTAAAATGCCAACAGCAAAAGACAAAGAGAGAATATTAAAAGCAGCAAGAGAAAAACAGTTGGTTACCTATAGGGGAGCACCCATACGATTGTCAGCGGACTTCTCAACAGAAACGATGCACGCCAGATGGGAGTGGCAAGAAATATTCGAAGTGATGAATAGCAAGAATCTACAACCAAGATTACTCTATCCAGCAAAGCTATCATTCAGAATTGAAGATCAGATAAAGTGCTTCGCAGATAAGAAAAGCTAAAGGAGTTCATCACCACCAAACCAAAATTATATGAAATGCTGAAAGACATTCTTTAAGAAGAGGAAGAAGAAAAAGATAAAAGTGTAAATTATGAACAACAAATACACATCTATCAACAAATGAATCTAAAAAGCAAGTGAATTAATAAGCTGATGAACAGGATAAACTGGTGAATGTAACAAAATCATGGACATAGAGAGGGAATGGACTGACAATTCTTGGGGAGAAAAGGGGTGTGGGAAGTGCAGCAAGAGACTGGACAAAAATCATGCAACTATGGGAGAGGACAGTGTGGGGAGGAGTGAGGGCCGAGGGTGGGATGGGTACTGGATGGAGCGGAGCTATAGGGGAAAAAAGGGAACAATGTAATTAATGGACTGAACAATAAAGATAATTAAAAAATAAAAAAGAATATAGATTTCACAAAAAGTTTATCAACAAACCTTAATGAAAACAAGAATTATTGTGATAACTGTAATAGTGACATTTATATCACATTGTATTTTGAATATTCTATATTATGTATTGAGTCAATAAACATTTCTTCACACACACACACACACACACACACACAAAAGCATATATTAAAAGGTTTAAAAACAACTGAGACACCAACTCAAGAAACTAGAAAAAAGATGATCAAGTTAAATCCCAGAGTTGGAAGGAAATAATTAGAGAACAAGCAGCAGGCATTCTGCACTGCCCCAGCCACCTCGGGCCTCTGGGCAGCGTGGGAAGGCACCAAGGTGGCTCCGGACTGGAGCAAAGGCGGAAAGGCCAGAGGAAGGAACGCCCATTCTTGCATGAATCTTAGTGCATCAGGCTTCTAGTTTATATACATATTTTAAAACCTGCATAGCTAATATCCTTAAAAATGACATACTGAAACACTGATTCAACCATTTTAAATGAAAATCTTCAAACACCTTCTATGAACTCAGGGGTCATTAAATATTCAGTTATCAACTGATCTAATTAAAGGATGAAGCAAGTTCTTTGCTTCTGTAAGAAATAGCTCCCAAATATTTACTGTGTGTTCTGCTTGTTTTCAGTTGAGTTACCTCATTTCTGGCAGTACCAGTTTCTCTATCTGACTGTACAGCCTAGGAAACCAGATCACCAAGTTTACTAGAAGTGTGTGTAAAAGAAAGATAAAGTGAAATTTGGGTGAATACCTGAAGACATTTCTGTAAGTAAAATGGTAAGTGTTAGGGTATGAACTTTGTGATATTATTTGTCTGTTCTGATTAAATGCCCCTCCCCTTTTCTTTACTTACTTCTTGATTCTATGATACATTATTTAACTTAATAATAAGTAACTTAATAGAATTCTAACCATTAAACAAAAATACTGATTTTATTTTCACTTAATTTAAATTTTCTTCAAAGAATTCTCATTGCTGGAATCATAATAAGATTTCATGAGAAAAGGACGTTCTATAAGAATGTCATGTATTACCTTTCGCAGTGGTCCATACTGTTTTCTGTATTTCTTGTTCCAAGATATTCCTATCTTTTTCAAAAATTTTTGGCCCAGCAGATCAACAAGAATCATATTATTCTTCTCCTTATGGAAGAAACACAAAGTCATTTAAGAAAATCTGTTCCAATTACTCACCAATAGTAAGAAGTGACCATTACAGGATGAAATGTGACTTGTACCTTCTAGTTTATATACATAATTCCATTCTGAATCCCTCACCCTCAAAATTTAAACTATGGCTATTTTTGGATATGACCTTAAAAGAAGTTAAAACAAGGCCATTAGGGTGGGTCCTAATGCAATCTGACTGGTGTCTCTACGTGAAAATCTGGGCACACACAGAGACACCAGGGGGAGAAACCAAGATGGCAACATAGGTAAACACCTAAACTGCTGCCTCGCATAACAATTTCAAAAACACAACTAAAAGCCAAAACGGACATCATCCAGAACCACAGGAAAGCTAGGTGAGTGGAAATTCTACAACTAGAAGGAAAAAGGAATGCACACAGAGAATCAGAGGAGCTGCAAAGACTGAGGCTGGAAGAAAGGCACGCTCTCAGAGAGGACAGGGCTGGAGAGGACAGGGCGGCGAGTACCTGGCTGGCATGCTCTAGCGGGAAGGAGACAAAAGCTCCAGACTGCGCTGAACCCCAATTCCGACTGCATTGAACTCCAGATCCGACTGCACTGAACCCCAGTTCTGGGTGAGACGCTGGGGACCCAGGCTCATACTGGGGGGAATCTGGACTATAAGGTGGAATCTCAGGGGAGTGGCAAAGGGAAGAGGTCCAGAGGCATGCGCACAAGTGCATGCAGAGGACAGACTGTTGTTAAGTGTGCCGCTGGCTTGATCTAATGAGAAGGAGACAAGAGCTCCAGACGGCCCTGAACCCCAGTTCTGACTGCACTGAACCCCAGTACCCAGCGAGAACCTGGGAGTCCAGATTCATTGGGGGAGAGACTATACTGTTTGGCAGCAGGTGAAGATCAAAGACGCCTTCCTCTCAGAAGCGCTTGCAGCGATTGCCTGTGGACACAGAGACCCAGGAACCTTGTGGGGCGGTGCTGATTGGAAGCCAAGGCTGTCGGCTCTACCCTGAAACTCCACCCCAGCTGAGCACAGAGGCTTGTGCAATTTTGCAAGTATTGTCACATAAGGCTGTCTCCCAGCATAGACACAGCTGATCCTCACAGCCAATTGGCCTGGAGATCAATTCCTCCCAGTGATACCAACAACAATCAAGACTTAACTACAACAAGGCTGTACACATAGTGCACAAAGGGGTTCACCAAAAGTGTCCACCTCAAGTAACAGGGGAGGCTGAGACACCTAGCACACAAAGCTACCCTACCAACTCCGGGAAGCAGAAAAATGCGGAGACAAAGAAACATGTCACGAATGGAAAGAAACGAAGGACATAGAATTCAGGACCACATTTATAAGGTTACTCAAGAATCTTCTAAAAACCACTGAGAAACTTGATGAGACCTTCAAGGACCTTAATGAGAATGCCAAGAAAATGGAAAAGGACCAGTCAGAAATTACACATACACTATCTGAAATAAAGAATATATAGAAATTCAATGGCAGATCAAAGGACTCCAAGAATCAAACCAAAGATGTGAAATATGAGGAGACAAAAAACATCCAACCAGAAAAACAAAAAGAAAAAAGAACCCAAAAATATGAAGACAGTGTAAGGAACCTCTGGGACAACATTAAGCATAACAGCATCCAAATTATTGGGGTGCCAGAAGAAGAGAGAGCAAAATATTGAAAACCTATTAGAAGAAATAATGACAGAAAACTTTCCCTACCTGGTGAAATAAATAGACTTACAAGTCCAGGAAGAGGAGAGAATCCCAAACAAGAGGAATCCAAAGAGGACCACACCAAGATACATCATAATTAAAATGTCAAGGGCAAAAGACAAAGAGAATCTTGAAATCAGCAAGAGAAAATCAGTTGGTTACCTACAAGGGAGTACCCATACAACTGTCAGCTGATTTCTCAACAGAAACTATACAAGCCAGATGGAAGTGGCAAGAAATATTTCAAGTGATAAACAGCAAGAACCCGCAACCAAGATTACTCTACCCATCAAGGCTATCATTCAGAATTGAAGGTCAGATAAAGAGCTTCACAGACAAGAAAAAGCTAAAGGAGTTCATCACTACCAAACCAGGATTATATGAAATGCTGAAGGGTATTCTTTAAGAAGAGGAAGAAGAAGAAAAAGATAATGATAAAAACTATGAACAACAAAATGACAACAAATACATACCTACCAACAAGTGAATCTAAAAATCAAGTGGATGAAAAATCTGATGGATGAAGACAGTAGCATGGGGTGGGGTGGGGGATCAATTGAAGGAGAGCTATGGGTGGGGGGGAAGAGGAACACCTATAATAATCTGAACAATAAAGATTTATTTTTTAAAAAAAGAGAGACACCAGGGATGCACATGCACAGGAAAGGCTTACGGAACAGAGAGGAGGCAGAATCTACAACACAAGGAAGAAAGGCTGCAAGAGAAACCAAACCTTAATTGATCTTGGACTTGCAGCTTCCAGAACTGTGAGAAAATAAATTTCTATTGATCTAAGCTACCTAGTCTGTGGTCTTTTGTTTTGACAACCCTAGTAAACTATTATGGTGATCATAGACCAATATAGTTAAAGGACTGACCCTAAGTCCCCAGTAAACAATTATAAAAAACTGTTTACAAGTGAATGAATAAATGAAAGGAGACCTACCATTTATTACAACAGGGTACTAAGCAAACATTAACAGTCATCTTTATGAGGTATTACCAATATTAGGAATGAAAAAGAAGATGTAACATCAGGTCCTACAAATATTAAAGGACAATATAGGAAACAGTAAATTCTAAAACAGTATGTAAAGTGAATCCCAATTCTATTTAAAATGACAATAGTAATACCAAAAAAACCCGTAACTAAATCCTATATAATAATCCTATATAATAAAAGGGTAATATGCAAATTGACACTAATGGGGGAATAAACAGTCACTATGATGTGCACTGACCACCAGAGAGCAGACACTCAGCACAGGAGCTGCCCTCCGGTGGTCAGTGCGCTCCCACAGGGAGAGCTCCACTCAGCCGCAAGCTGGGCTGATGACTGCAAGTGCAGTGGTGGTGGTGGGAGTTAAGGATGTCTGACTGCAGCTTAGGCCCGCTCCCCGTGCCCCCAGGGACCTGCAGTCAGACATCCCCCTGCCAGAGGGATGTCTGACGGCCAGCTTAGGCCCAATCCCCCAGGGAGCAGGCCTAAGCTGGCAGGTGTACATCCCGAGGGATCCCAGACTGTGAGAGGGTGCAGGCTGGGCTGAGGGACTGGGCCTGTAGTCCCAGTATAAGTGTGTAAACACATAAGTGTGTAAACACAAAGAATATAGTCAAAGTGTTAACAATGACTGAGCATTTGGTTCATTTACACTTTTTATTTTTTTGTATATTTTCTAGGTTTTTTTCTCTCTCAAGTTTTCTACTATGAATATGTATTTCTTTTAGAACCAGAAAGTTTCCAATAAAAATAAAAGATTAAAAAGAGATATAATGTCCAAAGGAAAAAGATAGTATCAGATCCACCAAATCAATCTCATTTACATATGTCTGATATACTAGGTGTACCAGTTAATAATGCGGGATTTTTTCAATAGATGGAGTTACATATGTTGATATATATGCGATTTGATATGTATGCTATTTTGTTGTATTGACAGCAAGCTTTAAAACTTCATATGTCAACTTTGAGGAAGGTATTAAACGTAGATATTTTTACGCTTAACAATGTCGAATTTCGTGCCAAAAAAACATTTATGGGAAGTTTTAATTCATTATTTTGAAGAAAAAGTTATTGTATACTTCGGGAAGCTTAGGGTGAACATGCTCCATCTCAAGATACCTGTGAATGCTGGTTTAAATGCTTTAAAAGTGATGATTTTGATGTGAAAGACAAAGAATATCCAGGTCAACTGAAAAAGCTTGAAGACCAACAATTACAGGCATTATTGAATGAAGATGTGCGTCAAACTCAAAAATAACTTGCAGAGAGATTAAACATTGCCCAGCAAATAATTTCCAATAATTTACAAGCAATGGGAAATACTTTAAAGGAAGGAAAATGGGTGCCACATCAACTGAATGAAAGACAAATGGAAAACCGAAAAGTCATCAGTAAAATCTTGCTTCAACAGCACAAAAGAAAGGGTTTTTTTGGTTCTTTTGCATCGAATTGCGACTGGCAATGAAAAGTGAATTTATTTTGAGAATCCCAAATGCACAAAATCATGGGTTAATCCAGGTCAACCATCAACATCGACTGCAAGGCCAAATCGCTTCGGAAAAAAGACGATGCTCTGAATTTGGTGGGATCTAGAAGGTGTGATGTATTATGTATGAGCTTCTAAAACCAGGTGAAACCGTTAATACTGATTGCTACTGACAACAAATAATCAATTTGAACCACACTTTGATAATGAAACAACCAGAATGGGCCAGAAGATAAGGCAAAGTAATTTTGCTTCATGATAACGCACCATCACATATTTCAAAACCAGTTAAAGACATGTTAAAAGATATTGTCTGGGAAGTATTAATCCACCCACAATATTCTCCAGACGTTGCTTCTTCACAGAATACCACTTGTTCAGATCAATGGCACATGCACTTTCTAAGCAGCACTTCAAAACATAGGAAAAAGTGGAAAATTGGGTCTCCGAATGGTTTGCCTTAAAACAAGAAAAGTTCTATTGGGACGGTAACCACAAATTACATAAAGATGGGGGAAATGTGTAGCTGGCGATGGACATTACTTTGAATAAAGCACTTTTGTTGCTTCTCTTGAATTTATAATGTTTTCTTTGATTACAAAATCTGCCATTATTAACCAGTACACCTAGTAGATATACACACACAAATATAAGCACACTCTCTACCTGTGATAAGATTGCTTTTAGAATTATCAGTGGATCATCAATCTCTTCTTCATTCTGAAGATCTTTCAAATTCACATCTGGTTTACTTTTTTCCTCCTAGAAAAGAAAACAATAAAAAAGTTTCTATCTCAGGGGGAGGGGGAGGGACACTTTGTAAAGTATATGATTGTCTAACCACTATGCTGTACATATGGAACTAATAATACAAACTAATCTTATATAATAAAAAAGTAATATGCAGATTGACCATCACTCAAACACACTAGAGGGCTGCCCCCATGTGGTCAAAGATCCTGCCCCATGTGGACACAAGATAGCCACAAGATGGCCAGCAGGGGAGGGCCATTGGGAGGTTCCAGGCCTGCAAGGGAGGGCAGTTGTGGGCCATCAAGCCAGCAGGGGAGGGCAATTGGGAGGGACCAGGCCTGTAAGGGAAGGCATTTGTGGGCAATCAAGCCTGCAGGAGAGAGCAGTTAAGGGTGACCAGGCCAGCAGAGGAGGGAAGTTGGGGGTAAACAGGTTGGCAGGGGAACAGTTGGACATCAATTAGGCTGGCAGGGTAGTGGTTAGGGGGTAATCAGGCTGGCAGGCAGAAGCAGTAGGGGCAATCAGGGAGACAGGCAGGCAGCAGTTTGGAGCTAGCAGTCCTGGAATGTAAGAAGGATGTCTGACTGCCTGTTTAGACCTGATCCTACTAGAATTGGGCCTTAACGGGCAGTTGGACATCCCTCGAGGGGTCCCAGATTGGAGAGGGTGCAGGCTGGGCTGAGCAACACCCCCTTACGCACCCCCCCACCCCCGTGCACGAATTTCGTGCACCGGGCCTCTAGTATTGAATATAAACTGAAACTGGAAAAAAAAATTTTTTAAATATAAAAAACCCCCTTTTTTTTTTATTATCACCAATCCCTTAAAAGGTAACTAACAAAATTGGAATGTTTATGCTATGGAGGTTTCAAGACAGAGAAATGACAATAAAAACAATATAATTTGTATATGGCTTTGAATTCCAGCTTTGCTTGAATAATCCTAGACAAGTTATTTTCATCTCTCTTGATCTCATCAATAAATTAGGATTGTGAGATAAATAAAGATTCTAGCACAATACAGTGAGTTACATTTTCTCAGTACCAACAAAAGCCATATTACTACACGTGGAGCAACAATTCATTAATAACAATTAATAGTTTGATAATCAAGAAGATATGTTTTAAGTATTCTACATCCTAACATAATGATTTCTATCTTATATTTTGACATTTTATAATGTTTTAGTTACATTTAAAAACTGGTGGAGAGTTTGAGGTTGATGGGTAATGCATCATAATTTTGCCCACTGGAAATAATTAGAATTAGAATCTCAGTTCAGACTTTTTCTCAGAACATCTGGAAGTTCTTTTCTTGAGACTATTCAAAACTTTTCCGTAAAATGTTAAAGAAACACTAAAAAATGAAAAGATATATCATTTTCATATGTAGATTAAAAACCCCAGCTAAGCATGGGAGAGAACACTCACTGACAAGCTGATTCCAGAAATGCTCGCAGAAGCATAAAGAGCGAGGACAGGCACATTGCTCCTGAAGAAAACAACACAAAGGGAGACCTTGCCCTACCCTACCACAGGGCAGGACTTCTTTTAAAGCTACAGAAATTAACAATGTGGTGTTTGCCTAGGAATGGAAAAAAAGTATGGAGCAGAAAAGAACGCCCCAACCAAGACCGGTTTGGCTCAGTGGATAGAGCGTTGGACTGCGGACTGAAGGGTCCCGGGTTCGATTCCGGTCAAGGGCATGTACCTTGGCTGCGGGCACATTCCCAGTGGGGGGTGTGCAAGAGGCAGCTGATCGATGTTTCTCTCCCATCGATGTTTCTGGCTTTCTATCCCTCTCCTTTCCTCTCTGTAAAAAATCAATAGAATATATTTTAAAAAAGAAAAGAAAAGAACGCCCCAAATGGATCCACACATACATAAATAAACAATTGATATAACAGGATCGGCATTCTAGATTGGTGGGCAAAAAATTGATTACTGAATAAATGGTAATGAGCAGCTGGGTACCCAAATGGGAAAAAAAAAATCTCACAACATTCACAGATCATTTCAGGAAGAATGAAATTTTAATGTAAATGAAAAACTTTTAACTGGGGTGGTGAACATATAATACAATATACAGATGATGTATTATAGAACTGTACACATGAAGCCTATATAATTTTATTAACCAATGTCAGCCCAACAAACTTTTTTTAAAAGTAAAATAAAAGTTTGTTTTTTTAAAAAAAATAATAAAAATCCAAAAAACTCCAAACCCAAAAAACCCCCCACAAACTTTTAGAAGACAGCATAAGAGGAAAATCTTCATCTTTGGTTATTGCCATGAATGACAGAAAAAAAGCTAAGGAACTACTGATTAAAGGACTTAAGCAATATGCTAATTAAATATATTTCATGATGCTGGACTGACTTGATACTAGAGTGGGAAAGAAAATGCTATAAAGGATTTGAATCAGACAAATAGTGAAATCTGAACATAAATTAAATGTTAGCTAAAAAGATGATATCAGTGTTAAAGTTGATTTTGATCTCTGCTTATGTAAGGGAATGTCCTCATTTTCATGACATAAGCACTGACATATTTAAGGATAAACTCAAACTTCAAATGGTTCAGCACTAACAATCATAATGTGAATTGTGTGCATGTGCGCACACACGTGCATGTGCGTGTACAAAAAGTGTGTGCTTGCACAAATGTGGCAAAATGTTAATTGGAGAATCTCGGTGAAGAGTATACAGCACATGTTTGTACTCTGCTAGCTATATTTCTGTAAGTATAAAATTGTTTAGAAATAAAAATTTAAAACTATACTCACTTTCAGTGCCTATAAAAGTATTGTACAGTGAATACATAATAAAAGGCAAAAGATTATCTTCACCAAATGATAGGACTAGAAAAGGAAAAATAATTCAAAGGTACTATTAAATTAATGTCCATGCTCACCCGAAATTGCCAGTTTCCCAAATGATCGACATCTTTAATATAGACATGATAGTGCCCTCCATAGCAACCACCTTTGTGTATAATAACTGAGAAGAGGTCATACATGTATTCCAAGTCATCCAGTTCACTCTTACAAAAGAACATAAACATGGATATAGTTTATACAAAGTGGGAAGATACATAATCAAAGGGCAAAAGAATTTTAACTACTAAAATGAAAACTTCACTGTTTATTATTGTTATTTAAGGGTAAATTAAGATAAATTTGAACAACTGACTTTAAATTTTAAAATGCTTAATTCTTAGATTATCTATCATTGATCCGATACCAAGCACACTATACCAATCACATTCTGTATCTTGCTTAAACATGAAAACACATAACCAATCAAGATGCTACTTTTAAGTAATATGGCTAAGATCATGTAAGCCAAATGTGATAACAAAACACACTTGCCTATCAGTGCATCTGTGAGTCTTGGCAAGCCCATCTTTGTATGATACCTATTTTGCCACTTTAAATGTGATCTTTAGCTGATAAATTTTTCCTGTGTTCCAACTAGATTTGTCAAAGCCATATCTGTCACTCCTAACATGTTGGTCCTCTGCATATACAAGGAATTTAGCAATTACGAATACTAGCTGGTTTTGTTTACAGGCAGTTTTGTAAAATGAAAAAGTTTTTTGTTAATTTATTAATTCTATGATCAAATTTTTCTATAATTAATGTGCTCTATGAGTGACCCAACAGGTGAACACCCACACTGGCATTTAAAAGAAAAATATACTTTTGGTTAAGAGATACTTTGCATATGGGTGCTATTTGAAGAGATCCCAATTATTTGAGAAAATGTATTTTCTTAAAAATACTATTAAAGTAAGCAGCATTCTTTTTTTAAATGTCTGGTTCAAGCAAAAGACACGAGAGATATAAACAAAGATGAGAAGTGGTAATTTTTTTCATTAATACAGATATCAAAAAGAAATATTGCAAATTTCTTGGATAAATGCTCAATGTTTTCCTTATTTCAGTTTTGTTATTTCAAAGTATGTTAAAATCATTTGACAAACTGCCGTTTATAAAAGGACAAAATTTTCCTATATGAGATGATGGATGTTAACGAAACCTACTGTGGCAATCATTTCACATACACGTAAATCAAGCTATCATGCTGTACACCTTAAACTTACAAACTGATGTATGCCAATTATTTCTCAGTAAAACTGGAAAAGATTGCTCAATTATTCTGAAAAATTGTGTGTGTGTGTGTTTCTCAGGAGTAAATGGAGGAACAAGTACACTGACACTCTGGAAGAACTGTTTATTCTTTGTGTATAATAACAGACTCAGGGCCAACACAAATTACAACCTTTGAATGGTAATCCTATCTAATAAAGATGGAATATGCAAATTGACCATAACTCTGCCACAAAATGGTGGCACCCATAGCCAATAAGAAGGGATTATGCAAATTGACATGACAAGGCTAGAGGCATGAGGTGGCTCCAAGCTGGAGCAAAGGCAGAAAGGCAGCTCCAGCCAGAGCAAAGGCAGTGCCAGCAGCTAGGGGAAGGAAGACCTATTCTTACATAAATCTTCGTGCATCAGGCCTCTAGTTCATATAACAACCAAAGCTCAGTAATTAGACTTGAAGTAGAGGAAGATCCATCTAAATTTAAGAATATTTTTAAAAATTACTTTCATGCATAGAAATTTAATAACAAGCTAATAAATGTTCTGGTCTTAATAAACATATAAAGAATGATTTGTAATAAGAAATACATCAGTCTTGTCATTGTGATCTTGACATATGTAACAATTATATAGAAAACTAGAGGCCCAGTGCACAAAATTCATACATGGGGGTGTGTGTCCCTTGAGGGATGTCCAACTGCCCATTTAGTCCCAATCCCACAGGTAATCGGACATCCCTCTCACAATTCAGGACTGCTGGCTCCCAACCACTCACCTGTCTGCCTTCCTGCCTGCCTGATTGCCCCTAACCGTTTGTGCCTGCCAGCCAGATCAACACCTAACTGCTCCCCTGCTGGCCCAATTGCCCCTAACTGCCCTCCCCTGCCCACCTGGTCACCCCTAACTGTCCTCTCCTGCAGACCTGGTTGCCCCCAATTGCACTCCCCTGCAGGCCTGGTCCCCCCAAATGCCTTCCCCAGTCAGCCTGGTCACCCCTAACTGCCCTCTCCTGTCAGCCTGGTTGCCCCTAAACTGTCCTCCCTTGCAGGCCTAGTCACCCCCAACTGTCCTCCCCTGCAGGCCTGGTCGCCTCCAACTGCCCTCCCTTTCAGGCCTGGTTCCTCCCAACTTCCCTCCCCTACTGGCCTGATAGCCCACAACTGCTCTCCCCTGCCAGGCATCTTGAGGTGGCCATCTTGCATCCACATGGGGGTGGCCATCTTGTGTGTTGGAGTGATAGTCAATTTGCATATTAACTCTTTATTATATAGGAGGATATTTTTAAATGGCTTATAAAGTAGGTTGATTATGCAATTAATTTGTTTTCAAGCTTTCTCTTGCCCAAGTCTTAAGTACTACAAATCCCAGGCTAGTAAGTTTCAGTTACCTGTTCACTTTCTAAATGTGTAACTCATTACTGCATTTAAAGTAAACTAAATCCAAATAGCAAAGTGCCAATTAAAGGTAATTTCTTTTAATGTAAGGTCACTTCTAATTTTGCTCTTAAATTTCATTTCAAAACTTTTCCCAGAGAGTTTAATAAGAAGAACTAAGAACAAATCCATACTTTGGAAATTCAAAAGGATTGTAATAAACCAGTTCTTAGCATGGAGTGATTTTACCAATTCCCCTTCCTGCAGGAGACATGGACATTTGACAATGTTTGAATACATTTCTGTCACTACTGGAGAGGAGGGGGAGGTTCTGCTATCATCTAGCAGGAATGTCGCCTTACATCCTACAATGCATGGGACAGCACAGTGCCATGGCTGAGATTCTGTAATAAGCTAACTGAAAACCAGGTCAGTTAAGAATTTAATATTGAGAGGGAGAAAAAAAGAACTTAAAAGTAAAAGAGTTCAAACCTGTTCACAAAAAGGCTTGAGATTGATCCGAAGAGGGAATGTGTAACAGCTGGTTTCCTTGTATCGTTCACACTTCACAAAATCAAAATTGAATCTTAATAATGAAACAGTAAGAAAGGGAGGCAGCTTACGTAATTTGGCCGACTGTTAAAAGAAAAAATTTTTTAAGTTTTTAAAAAGCAGTTGTATAAAAGAATACATGTTTCTTAAACAAAGCAAATTATGACATAATTTTAAGATTATGTCCTCAAATCACAAACTCATCATCATGAACTGAATATAGCCCTTGATATAAACTCATCTATTTAATAGGACTAAAAGTGATATCACTCATTTATGCTTACAACTAAAATTTACAACCCAATTTTGTTTTTAGTGTTCATATCCTAAAATCAAAGCTATCTGATGAACATGTTATAACTGGATGTTCCCCTTCTTAACAATGTTTCTTTCCTGTCCAAGTCCTAGCCTTTCATCTTCTTCCTTTTATTCACTAAAGAACTGAAGCTCTTAATCTGGGATTCCCCAGCCCTCTTTCAATGGATCTGGACCCTTGAAATATCAAAATTTATGAAGAGAAGATCCATAGCTTTCATTAGACTTTCAAAAGTGCTCTAACTCCCCAAACGTTAAGAACTACTGATTGGGGTTTTATAGTTACTATTCTTATAAGCAGGTAAGAAGTTTTTTTTAAAACTTCTTGCTTTAAAATAGAACAGGTAATTAACCGTTTTTGTTTGTTATTTTATTTTTTTAAGTCATCAACTTTTAGCCCTGGCCAGGTAGCTCATTTGGTTAGAGTGTCATCCTGATATGCTATGGTTGTGGATTCGGTCTCTGATCAGGGCACATACAAGAGGCAACCACTGAATGCTTAAATATGTGGAACAACAGACTAATGTTTCTCTCTCTCTCTCCCTAAAATCAATTTTTAAAAAAAGTCATCAGCTTTTCCCAACCCTCTTACACTAATGGCATATAAGGAGGGCAAAACATCCTTTCTCATGTATGAAATTATCCAAAATCATAAATATTTAAGTTCCTAAAAATATATGTAAAACAATTCTAAAAATCAAGTATATAATAAAAAAAGTTAAATGATAAAACAGCAATTTAACCACATGGTAGATTTTCAAATAAGTCTAAAAAACTAACTCAACTACAATATGGCTGAGAAAACAAAGACTGCTCAAAATAAGAAAATCTGCATTAATTTAGGTAGTACAACTAAATTTAAATTTAGAATGCAATAAATCTAATGCAACTACAACAAAATGTAATTTTAAAAGTATCAAGATAAGCTCAACTGATGTGGCTCAGTGGTGAATGGCAATCCATGAACCAGGAAGTCATGGTTCAATTCCCAGTCAGGGCACATGCCCAGGTTGCGGGCTCCATCCCCAGGAGGGGGCGTACAGGAGGCAGCCAATCAATGAGTCTCTGTCATACTGGTGTTTCTATCCCTATCTCCCTCCCTCTTTAAAATAAAAGCATATTTTAAAAAAAAATCAAGATCAAAATATTTCCACTGAAAAAGGATTAAACCAATGTTATGATATACAAGATGCATAAAAGAAATGCTTTTATTTAGCAAAAGGTTTTTATTTTACTAATGTGAAAATTAAGCCCCACTAAAACTAAAAATGTAAGTATCTTTCAAAACGTTTTATCCTCTAAATTTTATATTTATTTAATTAGATTGTAGTCGTAATGTCAAAGATGAGATACAAACTAAATAAGAAAACAATAAACCTCTCTATTTAGGTTTCCTAAAGGGATAAAGGTTGGATAAAAGTATAGACTAAACAGTATAATATTTACCCTGGTTCAAATCCTACTGTGAAAGCTACAGGCATGAGTTTATTGTTTCTATTACATTTTCACCTATAATAACCAGGATCCAAATCAGTATCATGTATTATCTAAATCATTTCTCATTTTCTTTGTTAAAACAGTCAATCATTGTCAGCTATAGGAATAGTGTTATCTCGTCATAACAGAGTAACTGCAAAGGTATGTCTTTTATGGTTGTTCTTTCAGTGAGTGCTCAATCACCACCAAGTGACTCGAGCTCCAGTTCATCATGCTAGAGTCTATGACACCATCTACCAGCAGTAAATAGTGAGCACTGTGGACAACAATGGCAGCAGCGGAATTAATGCCACATGGCAGAAAAAAAACACTGCTTACATCCTGCCCTCCTTTCGTCCTGCATTTTGCTTTGCTATACAAAAAGAAACTCAGAAATACTTTAAGTCCTTTAATTAGGGTATATTAGATCTGCTGGAGTAGGGAAGGGGATATGTACATATATTGAAACTGTAAAATAACTGCCTATGCAGAAAGTGAAGAAAGCCATCTATTTTCATAGTAGTAGACAAAGAAAGAAAAGCTCAACAAAGCATCTTGGTTGGCAGAAATAAAAACATATTGCCTTTGTAATGGTAATTTGCAAAAAGCCGTGACGGTGAGTTTATCACCAAAAGGTATACTTAAGAAACACTGAGGTACAGGGAGAACCAAGATGGCGGCATACGTAAACACCTATCTTGCTGCCATACACAGCAATTTCAAAACTACAACTTAATGAAAGAACAAACACCATCCAGAATCACCGGAAAGCTGGCTGAGTGAAAATTCCACAAATAAAAGTGAAGATAAGACACTGTGACTCGGAGGAGCGGCTGAGGACAGCGTTGAAGATACCTGTGGAGTCAGAGGTTTGGAGGAGTACGCGTGCCAGCAGATAGGGTGGGCGGCTGAAAACTGGCCAGTTTTCTTGAACGGGGGAGACAAAGACATCCCACTGGACTGATTCTCCAGCTTTGGGCCAAGTCCAGGGAACCCACTATCATACGGGTAAAAACTGGACAGTGGGAGGGCACACCGAAGCTCAGGCGCTGTAGGGGTCTGCTGGCTTGTGGAAAAGGCGAGCTTGTGTGAGTGGGCGTGAACTTGGGAACAGCGCAGCTGTGTGACCGCGCAGAGAGCACTCGTGACTTGCTCTTTCATTCAGGAAACCGGCAGACTGCATTGTTTTGCGACCTTGGGTGAGACGTTGGGTGTGCAGACTCATTTGGGGAGAGGCTGAATTCTCCGGCAACCAGTGGAGCTCGGCAGCGGCTCTCTCTGAGACCCTGGGGCCGCATAGGGCGGAGCTGACGCTGTCTGCTTGGCCCAGAGACTCTGCCCATCCAACCTGAGCACAGCTGAACTTCACAGACAATTGGCCTGGAGGTCAACCCCTCCAAGTGCTAACAACGATTAACCTGAGCTTAACTTCAACAAGACTGTGCAACCCATATCCACCTCAGGTAACTGGGGAGGCTGAGCCACTGTCTCTTGTAGGAAGTCTACCACACAAAGCTAATTGACCAACTCAGGGAAGCAGCTACCATGCAGAGACATGGAAAGAAATCAGATTTGAAAGAAATGGAGGGAACAAACTGACTGGACATGGAATTCAAAACCACGGTTATAGGGCTTTTCAAGAGGCTCTTAGAAAAGGTCGAGACCTATAAGGAAATAAGCAAGACCAGCAAGGAAATGAATGAGACCCTCAAGGATATAATCAAGACCTACGTGGAAATGAATGAGTCCTACAAGGAAATGAATGAGACCCTCAAGGATATGAAAAAAGACCAACCAGAAATTAAGCATACACTGACTGAAATAAAAAATATTATACAAAGACCTAAAAGTGCTCTGGAGCACCCCAAGAACCAAGTTAAAGATGTGAAATACAAAGAGGGAAAATCCACTCAGCTGAAAAAGCAAGAAACCAAAAGAATCCAAAAAATTGAAGATAGTGTAAGGGGCCTCTGGGACAACCTCAAGCATACCAATATCAGAATTATTGGGGTGCCAGAAAAAGAGAGAGAGCAAGACAATGAAAACCTATTTGAAGAAATAGTGACCAAAAACTTCCCACACCTGGTGAAAGAAATTGACTTAGGAGTCCAAGAAGTGCACTGAACCCCAATATATAGGAACCCTAAGAGGACCACACCAAGGCACATCATAATTAAAATGCCAACAGCAAAAGACAAAGAGAGAATATTAAAAGCAGCAAGAGAAAAACAGTTACCTATAAGGGAGCACCCATACGATTGTCAGCGGATTTCTCAACAGAAACAATGCAGGCTATACGGGAGTGGCAAGAAATATTCAAAGTGATGAATAGCAAGAATCTACAACCAAGATTACTCTATCCAGCAAAGCTATCATTCAGAATTGAAGGTCAGATAAAGTGCTTTGCAGATAAGAAAAAGCTAAAGGAGTTCATCACCTCCAAACCAATATTATATGAAATGCTGAAAGATATTCTTTAAGAAGAGGAAGAAGAAAAAGATAAAAGTGTAAATTATGAACAACTATCAACAAATGAATCTAAAAATCAAGTGAATTAATAATCTGATGAACAGGATAAACTAGTAAATGTAACAGAATCACGGACATAGAGAGGGAATGGACTGACAATTCTTGGGGAGAAAAGGGGGTGTGGGAAGTGCAGCAAGAGACTGGACAAAAATCATGTACCTATGGGAGAAGACAGTGGGGGGGGGGATGAGGGCAGAGGGTGGGATGGGTACTGGGTGGAGGGGAGCTATAGGGGGAAAAAGGGGAACAATGTAATTAATAAACTGAACAATAAAGATAGGAAGGAAGGAAGGAAGGAAGGAAGGAAGGAAGGAAGGAAGGAAGGAAGGAAGGAAGGAAGGAAGGAAGACTGAGGTACAAATAAATTTTTTTCCTGGGAAAAAAAGAAGTTGAGAAAATTATTGGGTTGAAAGCTTTAAAAAAGCCTTTACTATAAAAATTAAAATACAGATATATATATGTAAATGTGTTTTCGGTCCTTAGTATTAATAGCTTCAGATATATCTTCCACACTGTTTCAAACAAGCTGACCTTCTTGCTAAAGTACTAAATAGGCAACCTAAGAAAAGGCAGAGTATGTTTTTACCTTTGCTGCTTTCACCAGCCGGTCACAAGTTCCACAGTGGTATAAGTTGTCACAGTCAAAAACTTCCTCTTCTACATACATGTTCCAGAGTGCATCTTCCAGACTTGTAACGTTTTTCACCGCTACTGTTAGATCTAAGAAGTCTTCCTAAAATACACATAAACACAAACTTAAAAAAACCCCACAATTTCACAGTTCACATATACATTACCAACTCATACATGTAATGAAAACAATCAGATCTATTTTTCCTAAAATACTCTATATATCAAGGTATAGATCTCCTCCTAATCAGATACTGTGAAATTCATAACCAAATTACCTTTTCTAAAACTATAACTGAGATTAAAATATATCAGGAACAAGTTAATTGTAGATACAATAAAACCTATTTTATCAGGAGTTAAGACAAATGATGCATATACATCTGAATTAAGGAGTGTGTACATGCAGGGCTTATCAGACTAGACTAGAACAGCAAGAGGAGGGCTGAATACTCAAATGGAAATTCTGCTTACTCATCTGCTTCTGCCAGGGCTGGTTTAACACATACTGAAGAAGTTACAAAAAAAAAAACCCACATAATTTTGAGCCAAGATAAAAAGATATTCTATTCTTATGAAAATTAAAAGGATATTTTGCAAAATGGGAGTATATAAATTATACTGTAACCATATTTTAATTACAACATGTTTTTAGTAATAAAAACTCAGAAAATCTGACAAGTTTATAGAGTATTTAGTTTTAATAGCATTAAAGGCATTATTGGGACTATAAAATAACAGTAGTAAGTTCATGGTAGAAATCTAAAGTAATAAAAATAACATTCAGATATGGTCTATAATATATGTATATGAATAGTTAATTTCTGTAATTTATCATGTGCCTTAGTATACAAACTAGCATGAAATCAGTTTGTGAATTATTATTATAGATAAGTCATCATATAGTAATTCAAAGACACACAACATCATAATATTTCCAAATTAGGCTGGTCACACCTATTAGGACAGACAAAAAGAATAAAAAAGTATCTTTTATCCCCAATGCTAACCAAGAAATAGAAAAGAAAATATCTGTGCCAAAAAAAGCAATTAATGCAACATTAGGAAATGGCATTTCACTTTTTACTCATTCTATCAAATACAGAAACTTTCTATAACTCTTGCCATAACAAAAGATGTTTATTAAAGGACAGCTGTTCAAATGAAATCATTTGCTGTCGAAGATAGGTAAAGTGGAAATTATTATATTTACATGAGCAAATTTCCAATTATATTGAATGGACAATCAATGTCATGACAAGGTATTATAGGTTATACTGGATTAAACATTATTATAATGGCTTTATATATGTTTATATATAATAAACATATACTTTAAAATATATAACACTTAAATATAAGCATACATGTACAAAGAACTTTTTTAAAGTCATTAATAAATTAAATCCAACATTTAATTACAGATATTCGTCAATACCCTATTTTTATTACTTCCCTAATTAACTTAATATTCCACCACCGACCATGATGAAGTCACTTTCCTTATGAGGCCACAGATCTCTACTTGCAAACATTTCCCAACTCTATTTTCTAACTATCAAAATAAGGAATAAAACATTAAAACTATGTTTTTTACAATATTAGCTTTTTTCAGTTTACATGGAGAAATATGGATTATAAACTTATGACTTAGGTGGAGCTAGAGTAAAAAAAAACAAAAACAATAAAGTGATTTCCAGAAATAAACAGTTTAATCCTCACATGGTACCACAGGTCACAGATTTAACTGTATGAATTATTCTTAACAATATAACTTATTACTAAAACACTCTTGCATATTCACCTGCTTTTCACTGACATTCTTACATTCTTTACAAACAATCTGGTTAACAATGGTCCCATGATACAGACGATTGATGAGGTCATGGCCGGAGGTTCCAACTAAAGAAGTTTCCAAAGCACTAAAGAGAATTCGATTCAGTTCCTGCACATCATGTTGCCTCATTTCCTATAAAACAGGTAACTTTTAAATGTGATTTTGTGCGTCACATTTTTAAAAACTGATTTTTAAAGTGATATTAGTTAAAAAAAAAAAAACCCACAAGATTTATCAAATCCAAAGGTAAATCTCGATCAAACATAAGGATGACTAATCTAAACGAGCTGAGAACAGGTTAAGAGACCACCACCTATTTTCAGTTTTATTACAAAACGAAAATATGAACAGGCAGAGCAGCAGGAGTGGAGAGCCAGGAAAGCGAGGTCCCGGGAATCACAGAGGCCTGCGCTTTACAGAGGGGCAGTGAGTGCTAAGAGCCTGCTGAGAGCAGAGAGGTGTCTCCTGGAATTGGCACCTGGAGGTCATGGGTGACTTTTACAGGAAAGGAGGAAGAGGAACAAACTGAAGGTGCAGAAGTAGAGGCAGTGAAAGAAGACAGATTTAGAGTTCGTGTGGAGAAGCTGACCAAGTGGATAGAAGATGAAGCAAGATGTGGGACTCAGGATCTTTTTCACTTTTCTTTTCTAGCACACAAATCAGTAGAAGACAAATTTCTTCAGCATCTGGTGGGACAGAAAGCTTACAGAAGTTTTCAAGCTATTTCTGAACAATACTAAGTTTGCCAGCGTGTCTCTGAGACCCTGTCTGCCACTGCAAGTCCCGTCCTACAAGGTTTCCTGCAAAATTTTACTTAGAAATAAATAATGTTTTCACAGCTTTAAGAAGTATGAAACTAATAAGTTAGTGGAAGCTCATTATCCAAAACAAAGGGAAATCCATCAATTGATGATTAGATTTAAAAAACAAACACGCGGCATATCCATGGCATAGAATATTACACGGCAATAAAAAGGAATGAAGTGCCAATACACACTAATGATTCCGTTCCTGTGGAATGTGCAGAAATTGGCAAGTGCACAGGGATGGAAAGTAGATTAGTGGTTGCCAGGCAGTGAGGAGAAAGGGATTGGGGGAGGGGAACTGCTAATGGGTATGGAGTGGGGAAAAGGTTCTAAAATTAATTGTAGTGATGGCTGTACAGCTCTGTGAACATACGAAAAAAACCACAAAACACTGAATTGTACCCTCTAAAAGAGTAAATTTATGGTGTGTGAACTGTATCTCAATATAGCAGTTATTTTTAAAACAAGAAATTACTCCTAAGCACTTGCCCTGCACCAGAAATTTAACATACTGGTCAGTAAAACCTCATTTACTTCAAAGTTCAGGCCCTACCTCTTTGTCCTCAGCATCGCCTAGTTAAGAAGCGTTCCTGTTAGAAGACGACCACAGTGCAGAGTTTATTGTTGAAAGCAACGTAACATTATTCTAATCACTGCCTCTTTACATTCTGTGATAATCTCCCACACCCGTATCTTTGCAAAAACACATCTATTTCATAAAAAAAAAAAAAAACACATACACACAGACTTGGTTTTATTTTATACAGCTAACAGTCTATTGACAACAAGCACCTTTACTTATTACTGTCAAATGTTTTGTGTTTGTACACAGTGCAATACCCTTAAGGACGCAAAGAGAACAAGGAAGGAAAGTCTTACACTAGGGCACAGGAAGACAATGAAGAGAGTCAGGAGAAAGGCCAGGAAAGGAAAGTGAAAAGACCTGCCAAGGATGATTTTATAGTTTTGCTTGAAGCATGTGTTCAAATCAGAACACTCATATTAAAAACCAAGAGCATGTCACAGAGGCAGACAGAATTATTGCTAGGCTACCTCAACTAGTCCATATAAAGATTCTCAGGGTATAAACTATAAAAATCAGCTCCTATACTTCTCTCCGTATCCACAACCCTCTCCCCACTCCCAAATTACAACTGTTCATAAAATCCTGCAAACAAGCGTCCAAAAATATATATCTGGCTTGAAATTATTTAACACAAGAGAAGTAAATATTTAAATAGTATCTTGAGATCCAAAAACAAAATTAAAGAAGTCAGATAACATTAATCCAGTGGCAATGTTTCTTAGAGAAGCTGATCTCCGTACCTCATGGCTTGTCCACCCAAAACTGTCAGTGAGGTCTGCTGTGGAGGCTGCTTCCTGGTCTAAGAGCAGGAGCTGAGCAAACAACCGCTGTAATTGTAAAGGTATGATTCGAACCTGAATGAGAACAAATGCATTTCTAAATAAGTCTTTTCAATGTGGTCTGGGCTTTTTAAAGGAACTGCATACTAATTTTATTACATCTCCTAGTTCACTCAGTTCACCCAGAAGAAAGTTTACAAATCTTATTACAAAGGGTGATCATTTTTCTTCAAAAATTCAATCCGAAGTATTTTAGCTATCTGGAGTTTTGTACCTGGACACAGTTCAGGGTTTACAACCCAAAGAGGCCTTAAAAAACTACCTCATTGATTACAGAGGATAGTAATTTAAGTCTCTAATACTTCATTCTTTCTCTAAAATGCCTCAGATACAGACATAGTCTCATGAGTAATTTTCCAGTCATAGACGGGCTGCACCCTGTCTTGTTTTCTTCCTGTGGGTTTCAAGCCTGTTCCTGTCTTATTTGGGGTGGAGAGGGCTAGGCTGGTCAGAGTCAGGTTTGCAGATCAAATTTAAGCATCTAAAGTAAGAATCAGCCTTCAGAAACTTTTATTGCAATTTGACATTGTCATGACATCTTTATTATATCCCACAGAAGTATAATCTGCAACAGATTAGGAATTTTAAAAAATACACAAAAACTGGCCCTTTCCTGCACAAGTAGCCTGAGAAGCACTGGGCTGGATCATGAAAGACTTTTTGTAAGAAGTACTGATTTTAGCTTGAAAGCGACAAACTTCTGAATGATGTTTAAGCAGGGGAGGAACATCATTAGATCTGCACTTATGATAAACCAATTCCTCATTCAATTTATTTCCAGCATACGAAACTGAATGAATACTGGTCTTATTTGTTATTAATACAAATAAGTGCACTATGTAGAATTTCTGTTAGGCTAGTGCGGGCCATTTGCAAATATATCTTCACCTGAAGAAAGAATAAACACAGCAGCAGCAGCAGCAGCAGCGACATTAGACAAATTGTTCCATTGTCAGTAAGGTATAAGCTAAGTCACTTTCTGAAAATAATAATCATATTTGGTAATTAATAAAATTATCAATTTTTATAAGAAATTAATTCCTTCCTTAAAAAAAAAACACTCCCTCAATACTCTAAAACAGTGATTCTTAACCTTTTTTAATGCCATGAGCCTTTAATACAGTTCCTCATATTGTGGTGACCCCAACCATAAAATTATTTTCGTTGCTACTTCATATCTATAATTTTGCTGCTGTTAATGAATCAGTTGCAACCACAGGTTGAGAACTGCTAGCAGGGTCACCTAAGACCATCGGAAAACAACAACAACCCCTGTAAATCATAGATTTAATACCTTTGCATCAGGATTATCCTTTTCCTCTAAAGAACCAAGCTCTTCTGGGCCAAGAGAAAATAAAGCTTCTAGACAAAAAAGTAGAATCAGAGATGTAAATGACATTATTTCATTTTAGAAAACCAAGGCCACCAATAAATAAAATCAATTTTAACAATTCAGCAATATGATTGCAGCTATATTTATACCCTTACTTTACACATTTTACATTCTAGTAACATTTTTAACCATATACATATATACATACACACACACACACACAGGTCTGATGCACGAAGATTTGTGCAAAAATGGGCCTTCCTTCCTCTGGCTGCTGGCAGGGCCTTAGCTCTGGCTGGAGCCACCTTTCCTTCTTCCCATACAGCCCAGTGGCCCAGAGCAGCTGGAGTGGTACAGAACACCTGCAACCCGCCCTGCCTCCAGCCGCTTGGTGCCTGTGTATGCAAATTAGCCCACCATCTTTGTTGGGTTAATTTGCATACTCACTCGATTGGCTGGTGGGCGTCACGAAGGTATGGTCAATTAGCATTTTACTTTTTTATTCAGTAGAAAAGTTCAGAGATCAGAATGGTGGAACAACCAGTGGCTATAATGTGTACTGTGGCAGACAACCACCCTGATTTGGGCCCTGGTCAGCCCTCCACCCCCTGACTGAGGGTGGGGCCAGCTGGCCAACTGCCGACAGTCCTTGCCCCTGGCCAGCCCCCAACATCTTGATCAGGGGTGGAGCCAGCCAGCCAATCACCCTCAGCCCCTCCATCCCACCACCCCAGCCCAATGGGGGCCAGCCAGACCCCACCAGTGCATGAATTTGTGCACCAGGCCTCTAGTTTACTAAAAGGGCATGCTAAGGTTTCAGCATGAAAGATCTAGAAAAGGAAAATTATTTATATAAAACTAAGAGCAGAAACATTAGAAATCTGTGATGGCCATAGGCAGTAGGTCCCTAGAGCTACCTAAGGAATATCAGGAAATATAACAAATAATAGTTTTGCATATGATCAACAGCAAGCCATCCTTTCCTGAGAAGGACCAACTTTAACTCTGAGATCATGCCCTTCCTTTTAGAGGTATATAAATATCTTTCCTAGGTTGAGAGTGATAATAGATGGTAGTGGGCTTACCTGGAACAGTAAGTTGGTAACCCAATGCCAGTCTCCAGAGTCCTATATAATAAAAGTCTAATATGCTAAGTATCCAGTCGTCTGTTTAACCAATCAAAGCACAATATGCTAATGATATGCTAAGGCCACTCAACTGCTTGCTATGATGTGCACTGACAACCAGGGGGCAGACAGTAGACTGGTCGACCAGTTGCTATGACATGAACTGACCACCAGGGGGCAGATGCCCTGACTGGTAGGTTAGCTTGCTGCTGGGATCCAGCTGACTGGGACTGAGTGACATGGGCCAGACACATCCTGGAGCCCTCCTCTGATCCCTCCCCAGCCCTGATCGTGCACTGGTGGGATCCCTTAGCCTGGCCTGCACCCTCTTGCAATCCAGGACCCCTCGGGGGATGTGGGAGAGCCAGTTTTGGCCCAATCACACAGGTCAGGCCGAGGGACCCCATTCATGCACTGACTGGGCTTCTAGTTTTTTAAATAATACAGCATCTCGCTATGCCACCCAATGAGGGAATATATGAATCTTTTGGAAAGTCTGTATTCAAACCTAGATAGGAACTCCTACTGGGAACTTTGATCTACTCCAGGGAGAGAAGGGATGGGATGGGTGTTGTCCCCTACTGGCAACCACTGCTACCTAGAGATTACTACTATGAATGTTATACTCCTCCAGAATTTCTGGGAGGAACTGGGAAAAAATGAACTACAAGGCTTTTACAGTCATCTCCCACTACTCTCAGCTACACTAAACTGGGAGTACAGTGGAACCCAATCTAGCCTAACTCCATAAAATATGACTCCAAGAATCTCCAACACTCTTCTCCCCTCGTCCTTACTCGTTCCCAATTATACTTCCCCTTCAAAAAGCATTGGGATCCACGCCAAGCCTTACAAGTTCACAATCTCCACTAAGGTACCAACCCATGTGCTTGGCTGGTGATCTCCTTCACTAGAGAAGACGTCCTGGGACTCTCAGCCCTATTCTTGCTTAGTGGTACTCGTCATGACCTGCTCCACCCCAAACACCTGCCTCAGTATCTTTTTAAGGCTACTTTTCTACTTTAGGTTGCCCTTAAACTTCAACAATATTAAAACTTGGAAAAGTTCTAACACCCTCTAGGAATTTATTCAGACAGATTTCTTATGGTGTAATTACTGAATGCATCAGGGAGATATTTTTCGGAGGGGATGGAGTCAAGAACAAGAGGCCCCACTCTTAAATCCCACATGCAGTCCAAGCCACTAGAATGGCCCTGGGAAGGGGACATGGTAAACATTTACCAAATCTCTGGAAAGAGGAAGTCTTTAAGCTCAAAAGCAACAGAGAATGTCACAGGGATTTGATAAATGTGCAGTGGTGGTAAGGGGAATATGGCAGTCGACACAGGATGAACCAGATTGTCTGTCCTCAGAATAGACACACTATGGAGAGCTAAGCTACAAAACCACATAGAGCTGGGGGCCCCAATCAGAGCCATGTGCAGGCAAAAGAACATTCACACTGAAATCAGGACAACATGGAGAAGAAGACTCTATGTTTTAATATTGTTGAAGTTTAAGGGCAACCTAAGGAAGCTAGTTTGCAGAGATGGGAATGGAATAAACATGTAGAGAGAAAGAGGAGCAAAAAATTAGGGCCCAATAAGATTGGGCTGGCTTCCTGTAGGTCATTTCTGGGGTCTTTCCTTACATTCTTACAATAAATCCCTTTTGAAATTTAGTTAATATGAGTGGGTTTCTGTTCCTTGCACACAATGTGTTTATTACTTAGGAGAAATTTTAAAACTCAAAAATACCAATAGTATAACAATAATGAAGGCCAGTACTCATGACAAAATTGTCTTTATGTTGTCTTTTAAATCATAAGAATTAGAAAAGAAATACTGCCATTTTAACTTCTGTTACTAAACATTAAGTGATTACATAGAATATACTTAAGATAACTTAAGCTTTACATTACCATTTTGTATGTTACATTAACAATAAATACATGTTGTAGAATACACCATTAAGATACTTTGTCTCTTTGTGATCTTGCATAATTACATGGAGATGAGGGTTAGAGGCTACTAAGCAAATGCATGTAAGAATAGCATACCTCTGAATTCAGGTGTAAAATGAAGAGTCTGAAGAAGGGAATTGAGGTAACAAGTTCCACCCTGATTTCTGATTCCACTTAAATTGGTAAATTCTCTAGGAGCAGGTGGCTCCAATGGTTTGGCCTTTAATTTTTTTCCTTTTCCATACTGATTATTTGATACACTGGAATAATCCTCTTCAAATAGGTTCCCAAACATTGTGAAACTAAGTATCACCTTTAAAAAAGACATCTTATAAAATGCTTTTATTTTTACAACAAACTTTCTCCCCATCACCTTATCTTATACTTGGGAGTCTCTGTTTTTAAGTCTTCCCTGGGAAAGTTACTTAATCTGTGTTCCTTATATGTAAAATGGGAAACCACCTATCACACATGGTCATTTAAACAATCAAATGACAATTAATGGCACCCAGTGCACAGGGTTTGGCTTACAACGAAACACAGCTGTTTTTAAAAAGGCTCATTGGCATCACTAACGAAAACAGAAAGAACACCCATCGTCACATCTAACCTCCTGCTGAGGTGGTGAATGTAAAGCAAGCCTAGATCCTGAGAGCTGACAAGGGCCTGGGACGGTCAATCACTGCCTAAAATCTGTTTCTCACACTCCTTGTACCAGATTACGACACCGAAATGAACTAAATGGAACCAATTACCCTTTATAGCAGCTAAATGCATGGCCCCAAAGCTGGAGGGTCGCGAGGAGTTCACGACCATTAAAATTACTGAGCAAAAGGCCGCTTAGTCCGCATCCAGCGATCCTGACATTAATTAGCCCCAGGCCACTTGCTCAAGGTCTCACTTGAGTGCGGCGCAACGGAGGGCAGCAAGGAAAGGAGAAATGCAAAGCTCCTAGCACCGTTCCTAAGTGACAGGAAACGCTGAAATGCAATTATTTTCCTTTTCAACGCTTTCCTCAAAAGAAAAGCACAAGAAATGGAACTCGGAAGTCTGACCTCGAGCTCGTGGCCTGGACTTCTGTCGCTCCCACTCCCGGCCTAGGCCAGGCCCTCAAGCCCTCCCATCACCCCTGGGCCCCGGGGCTAGAGGAGGCAGTATTCCGGCCGAGGACCACTGACCCGACGCCAGAACTCCGCGTCCCCGGGCCGGCCCGGATGGATGTCCCTCGCCTCTCACTCCTCAGGCCCTGCCGCCCACACGCTCCCTAAGCCTCCCAGGTCCCTCCGCAGAACCCCGGCCGCCAGCTCCACTTACTGCCTAAAGCCCAGACCCCCGCCCCGGCCAAAACCCGTAGCGAACGGACGCGCCCCAAGCAGGCACCGCCATGTTGGCGCAGGCGTGTCTCCGGCAGCTTCCAGCGTGAGCGAGTTATGGAACTCGGACTACGCGACCCAGGATGCCCCGCGGGAGCTTCGGCCTTATGGGCAATGTAGTTCTTTTGTCCCGGGAGTTTGGGAATCGGGTGGGAAGGGAGCGCTTGTTTTCCCGGTCAGTTCTCGGTTCCTGGGTCCGCGGGTCCTATCCAATCGCACTTAAAGTTTATACTTATTGCTGTTGGCAATCCGCACTATTTGCGATGGAGTACCCAAAGATCATTTGTCTTTTGTAATGGCTAATTCCCAAATTACCTAAACAACGGGAACATTTGTGTAAAGCTTCAGCTTGGCTATGCACTTTCAAAGACATTTTCTAGTGTATCGCTAGTAAAAAATGTACCACGTAGCCTTGAACCTTTATGATAAGCTCAATGTTTGTTTTGTCTGCACCATCTCTAAATAGCATTCACAAGAATACACTAAAAATATCTCAACATTATCCTCTCTTGCTGACTTGAATACCTTTAGTGGACTGTTTCAGTAGCTTATGTATGTAGGCCCTACTTCTGGCAACTCCCCAATCCAATCCAGCTTCCATCTTGGAATGAATAAGGAAGACAGGAAGAAAATCCTCTGGACTTCAGCTAAAGGCTGGAGAAAATGAGAATAGCGGCAAGGCAGGAGGCCTAGTGAATGCCAGAATGAGAGATTTGTAGAGGGAATACTTGAGGGAGACTCCGGTAGCTGGAGTGTTCAGAAGTGTTAGTAGGGACAGATCTGGAGGCAACGAACCAGCTAAGAGGTCGAAGGTCTTGGAAACTGCAGTGGGGAAAGTCTGTTCTCAGTTCTCATTAGTCTTCACTTGGCCACATTGCCTCTTGGCTTCAAGACTTTCCTTCCCATACTATTCTATTACTTCCCTTTCTGCACGTTGCTTCTCTTTAACCAGCTGTGCTTCATTCCCCACTTCCAAATTGTAGATATTTCTCAAACTTCCACTCCCTGATCAAGAGTGAGCACTGGAAGGTTAGCTCCACCAAGACACGGGCTATTAAAACCAGAATGATTGTGGGCAGAGAAGCTGAGGTCTCTCTGAAATGAGTGCATCTGCCCTGGAAATTCCAGAGAGTAATCATGACATGGACTATGAGGAGCCAGACAGGTCAGCAGGTGATGAAAAACCTGCTCTGTAAAAGAAAAAGACCAAAGAAGTGTGGGGAAACATGGGCTTTGGTTGGAAAGTCTGTAAGGAGGATTCTCTGAAAGTTCCGGGGCTCCTAGGAGAACCTTGCCGAAGGCAGCAGCCTCTGCCTTGACTTTTCCAAACAAGTCCGAGCCCCTGGGTATTTTTCTGGAATCTCTATGTTTAGTCTTTAAACCTGACCTTGTAGAAACATGTGCTTTCTCAAGGATGCTTACCCTGCTGATTATATCTAGAGGTTGTTATATAAAAGCCCAAGGAGGCAGGCAATTGGGGCTGTTTTTGTGCCTCCTGCCAAGCAGCCCCTTAGCCTCTCTTTCATAGAAACATGTGTCAGAGTAATCCATCCCTCAGTGTCTGCTGGTCAGTCCTGGCAGAGAAGGTTGGACCAATCACTCAGGCGGAGGTTTAACAGTTCCCTGGCAAGGAGCCATAATGAGTTGCTTTTTATTGTTTTATTCATTTATTCATTCATCCATTCTTTAATAAATATTTAGTAAACATCTTTATTTATTTAATGAGCATCTACTAAGTGGCAGGCACAGGGCTAGAAGTTTGAGATTTAATATTAATCTGACTGATATAGGCCCTAAATTCATAGAGCTCACTTTATAATAGAGGAAACTAAGAAAACGTTACATGATAGCTGTAGTGATAAGTAACTTGAGGGAAATAACAGAGGAATGTGACAATAAAAGGCAAGGATGGGGGCTATTTCTGATATTGGCCTTAGATCAGACTTCTTAAAGAAAAACTTCCCAATGAGGAGGCACAGGAAGAGCTCAGGAAAGACCCCTCCAGGCTGAGAGAACAGCAAATACATAGGCCCTGGGGTGGGAAATTGTCCTGTTCCAGATATAGAAAGGAGGCCTTGAATGAGTGGAGAAAGCAAATGGAGACTGGTTAAAGAGGTGGACTCACCCACCTTTTGGTCAAGGCGAGGATGTTTTCTAATTTCAGTGGGAAGCCACTCATTGGTATCACACAAAAGACAGCATAATGATTGATGTTTGAACAAACCCCTCTAGCTTCTGTCTGCAGGGCCAAAATGAAAGCAGAAAGACTAATTAATGAGGAAGTTCTTGGAGTTCAAGTAAGAGACGATGGTGGAATGATGTCCAGGCACTAGAGAGTGGGGCAGGTGTGCGATCTACTTTGGAGATAGGACGGGACTTGGTCATGTGGCAGCTTTGTAATGTATCCATGGGCTAAACTGAATTTTGTTTTCTAGAATTACCTTCCTAATTCTGATTAGGGTTAGTCACAGAGACATTTTTACCTGAAATTGAGGAGCAATTTTTGTTTTCTTACATGCAGAAGGGTGGGGCAGGCACTTCTGTAGCTCATACATGTTGTCACCTATCTGCAGTATCACCTCATTGGCATGAAGTAGCAGTTGGACCTACACCTGCCCTTCCTTGCCCTGGCTACTCCATCAGCTTCTCCCACACCTGGGCTAGGTGTGTATTTAGCTCAGTGAGGAAGAGCACCAGCTTTTCCTACAGGACCCCCTCATCATCAAGGTTGGAGGTAGTAAGAACACTCCAAGGTTCTAGTCCCTTCTTGTAGATCCAAGTTTATTTCCGTGGGTCCAAGCTTATTGATCCCTTCCAGAAGACCCACCCTGATGTCATTAAATTCTAGCATCAGCGGCAAAGATTGTTAACAGAGGTCCGTTCAACCAGCTCCCACTTGAATCAAGTCCATATGACAAATCCTGACTATTGGTAGTGTTGGTGATTCTGCTTCTCTGATTGAACCCCTACTGACACAGTTTGAATGGAGGGGCTATGGGAAAGTGATGCCTTGTATATTATTTTACTTGAAACACCAGGTAGATGAAAATAGCATATTCTGAGCCAAACTGGGAGAGGAGGAAAGCTCTGGTAGGAAACTCAAAAGTTGTGTTTTGAATATGTTAACTCTTGGAAGCTAGTGTGGTAAAGTTAGAATGCTATTAGAATGTAACCTATATGTTCAGAACAAATAAACTAGGATGGGACGGCAGTTTTTGAATTGTTATTATAAGAAAGAGTTTCCCCAAAGTCTGGGAGTCTACCGATAAAATGGCTTGCTTCAGAGATAGACTAAAGAACGGCCATGTGGCCCTCACCAGTTTGGCTCATTGGATAAAGCGTCGGCCTGTGGACTGAAGGCTCCCAGGTTTGATTCTGATCAAGGGCACATGCCTGGGTTGCGGCCTCAATCCATATAGTGGGGGGCATTCAGGAGGCAGCCAATCAATGATTCTTTCTGATTCTCTCTAATCGTTGATGTTTCTATCTCTCCCTCTCCCTTCCTCTCTGAAATCAATAAAAATATAATTTTTTTAAAAAAAGAATGGCCATGTTGACAGGAGAGGAGATCCAGGCAATGGGTGGATGCAAAACTGTACTTAATTTTAAATAGCCTTCTAAAAATGTTTTCACTAAAACTTTAGTCATAGGGCCTCCTGCATTAAAGAGAAGCACACCACACCTACAGTGACCCCCCAGGTGGTGTAGATCCCACCTCTGCATCAGTAATAATTTGGGGCCAACACTTTTGAGTTCGTGATTACTCTTACAAAAATTGGGATTTTGACCCAAGTGGTTGGCAAAAGTAAAAAACCATGACCCTGGCCTGAAAAACTTGCAATTTTATTTGCATTTTTGTTTCCTTATCTGTGCTGTATTACTTAATCTATTTGTTATGCAACCTGTACCCAAATGCTATAAACAAGAATCTTTTAAACTGAAGGTCATGTGTTATTAGAGGATTATCAAATTTATTGAGAGGGATTGTGGTTAGCATTTAAAGAGAGAGAGAGAGAAAAAAAGGGGGGGGGAAGAAATACAATAGTGAAATTACATAACATGGACTTTTCTGTCTGGCTTAGTTTATTGTACAGAATTACTTTGAAATTCATCCTTGCTGTTCAAATATCAGAACAAAAAAACAAACAAAAAACCCCAAACCAGTCATTGCCAATAATTTACTCATAAAAAAATATTGAACAATGTTTTCCTGATAAGAATAGTTTGCTAAATGGTTAGAGCATTGGCCCACAGATTGAAGAGTCCGGGGTTCAGTTCCAGTCAAGGGCATGAACCTTGTTAGCAGGCTCATCCCCACCTCAGTTGGAGTGGGTACGGGAGGCAACCAATTGGTCTCTTTCACATCCTTGTTTCTCTCTGTCTCTCCCTCTCTGATTCCACTCTCTAAAAATGAATGGAAACAAATATTCTCGGGTAAAGATTAACAACAACAGCAGCAACAACAAAAAGTTTTGATCTTTACCTGGGCAGAGATAGTGCCATGATTTCAATGCTGGTTTACAAAGGGAATTATTAAGCAATGATTTTTGGACTCTGCATACTCAGAAAGATCGAAAAGAAAGTTTCAACAAAGCTTGCACTTTTGGAATTGGTCCCAAAGGAAATATTGGATTTCATTCTCAGACTACACTTGGGGCAGGTTTTGTGCTTGTACTTCTTCCACCGACTGTTTCACACAAGCTTGGAATCCAGACGACCCAGGCTGCTCCAGGCTGCCACTATCCAATGGTTCCTGCAGTGTTGACTGGCCTCCTTCCTCTATGTGTGTGTCTGCTGCTGGCACCTGGCTTTGCCCAGGCAGGCAAGCTGCTGGTCATACCCATGGATGGGAGCCATTGGTTTACCATGCGATCCGTTGTGGAGAAACTCAGCCACAGAGGGCATGAGGTGGTCGTGGTCAGGCCAGAGGTGAGTTGGCGCCTGGGACAATCATCCAATTATACTGTCAAGACTTACTCCACATCGTACACTCTGGAGGATCTGAATGATCAGTTCCGGATTTTTGCTGACTCTCAGTGGAAAACTCGAGATCAAAGTGTATTTGCCTTGATAATGAATCCATCAAACACTATTTTTAAGCACTTTTTTTCAAATTGTAGAAATTTGTTTAATGACAAAAAATTAGTAAAATACATAGAAGATAGTTCTTTTGATGCGGTGTTTCTAGACCCTTTTGACATGTGTGGCTTAATTGTAGCCAAATATTTTTCACTCCCGTCTGTGGTCTTCAGCAGAGGGCTGTTTTGCCACTATCTTGAAGAAGGTGCGCAGTGCCCCAGCCCGCTGTCTTATGTTCCGAGGTTTCTCTTGGGATTCTCTAATTCCATGACCTTCAGGGAGAAAGTGCGGAACCTCATCTTCCACCTGGAGGAACATTTACTTTGTGACTATTTTATTAAAACTGGTTTAGAAGTTGCCTCTGAGATTCTTCAGACGACTGTCACAGCCTATGACCTATTCAGCCAACCATCCATTTGGTTGTTACGAACTGACTTTGTTTTGGACTATCCCAAACCTGTGATGCCCAACATGGTCTTCATTGGCGGCATCAACTGCCACCCGGGAAAGCCATTGTCACAGGTGAGTTACCTCTAGTTTCCCACGCTCAGAATAGTGTGGCTTGCACAGGAAAGAGAACAAACATGCCTTACTGATGCATAAATTTACATTAATTGCATTTAGAATCCCTTCCAGGTTAATGAATTATTTTGTGTCATTTCATTTAATTCTGTGATAGCAAATTTTCTAGAGTTGCCCCCTTTGACACTCATTTGTATACAATTGCAACAATTGTATACAAAAATTATTGTATAAAATACAGAAAAACACAGTAAGAAAATCTCTGTTTCTGTTAATCCAGTGCTGCAAAATAGGAAAATACTCTTAGTAGCTTTGTATGCATTTTTTTCCATTTTTTTAGATATATGCATATAGTTAATATAAATTCTCACACTCATTTTATGAAAATGAAGTCTAATATCAGAGTGGACATACTTTTCTTTACCTTTTCTAACTTGCCTATAAATCGTGGACCTTTTTACTAATATTACATACAAATGTGTGACATTCTTTTTAGGAGTTGCATAAGATTCTTTGTTTTGTATGCACTGTAGTTTATTCAAGTAATCAATATTGATTGAGAGTTAAGCTTTTATTCTTACTTTTTTCATTTATAAAGAACTAAACTTAGTTCTTTACATTCACACATTTCTATAAGTTTGCTCTTATTCTAATAGGCTAGACTCCTTAGAAATAGGGTTGCTGGGTCTAATGCTATGCACATATTACACTTTAGACAAATGGCTTTCAAAATGTTATTTATTTATTTACTTGTTTGTTTGTTTGTTTTATTTACCATCGTAATTTATCCCCTCTTTGTCCTCTTTCACCTCCACCCACCTTCCCTGCCCACAAGCTTCCAAAATATTGAACAGCCTTACACTTTGGTTAACAGTGTATGAGAGTTCTAGGTTCTCCATACCATCTCCAGCTTCAGATGTGTTCCAACTTTTAAATTTTTTGGTAAAAAAATTCTACATAGCTGCTTCAATTTTATAGATATGTTGGTCATTTGCATTTTTGTAAATTATGTATTCACATTCTTTGATCATCTTTTGTAGGAATATTTTTCTTAGTAAAACTAATTTCTATGTCTCCTATGTATTGGGAATACTAATACTTGGCTTTTTATTTATGCTGCAAATATTTTTTCTGGGCTTTTCTTTCTTATTTGTCATACAGTAGTCAACCTGGTTAACTTTAATGGGTCTGGATTTCAACTCGTTTAGATTTTTTCAAGCCCGGGATATGTAAACATATTTTCCATACTGTGTCTTAATTTTTTAAATATATTTTTATTGATTTTTTACAGAGAGGAAGGGAGAAGAATAGAAAGTCAGAAACATCGATGAGAGAGAAACATCTATCAGCTGCCTCCTGCACACCCCCTACTGGGGATGTGCCTGCAACCAAGGTACATGTCCCTGACTGGAATCGAATCCGGGACCTTTCAGTCCACAGTCCAACGCTCTATCAACTGAGTCAAACCGGTTTCGGCTGTGTCTTAATTTTTTTAGGTTCTCTGATATTAATAAATTTTTGTTTTACAATGAGATTTTTTATATAAAGTAAGATACTAACTTACTATTTTTCTGATTGGAAAATCCATTGTCCTATCATAGTTCAATACAAAATCCATTCTTCATCTATTGAATTGCAATGCATCTTTATATTATTTAAAACTGCCATATTTATTTACATCTGGTCTTGTGCTTTTAGTTTTGTCCTACAGATTTATTTACCTATTCATGTGCCAGTGTCATATTTTGATTACAGTAATTTTGCAGTAAGTTTTAATATTTGGTAAGATATGCCTCATACTCACTTTTTTTTTCTTGTTAGGCACAAAAGTTCAAATACTCAAAAGGACTATATTTTTACTCTCCCTTTTGTGCTTTATGTTTTTGACATTACACTTCAGATGTTTTTGTTTTCTGTACCTGCTTAGCAATCATTATAGTTATAGTTAAGTTCACTACTTTTGTCTCATGACCTTCATAGTAGTTTTTAAATGGCTTATGTGTTTATTAAATATTTGCTGTTATATAATATTTTTTCTTTTACATATTTTTTATTTCTGATTATGGGTTTTTCTTTTTTGCTTAAAGAAGACCTTTTAATATTTCTTATAAATCTGACTCACTGGTAATGAACTCCTTCGGTTTTTGCACATTCAGGAAACACTTTATTTCTCCTTCAATTCTGAATTACTAGTATAACCTTGCTGAATAGAATATTCTAGGTTGTATATTCCTTTCTTTCAGCATTTTAAATATGTCTTGCCACTCCCTTCTGGCCAGAAAGTTGCTGCTGAAAAATCAGCTGCTACCTTTAGGGCAGTGCTCGGCAAACTGCTGCTCAAGAGCCACATGTGGCTCTTTGGCCCCTTGAGTGTGGCTTTTCCACAAAATATCATAGCCTGGGTCAGTCTATTTTGAAGAAGTGGTGTTAGAAGAAGTTTAAGTTTAAAAAATTGGGCTCTCGGGAGGAACCAAGATGACGGCATAGGTAAGCACCTATTTTGCTGCCCCACGCAACAACTCCAAAACTACAACATAACAACAAAACAAACATCATCCAGAATCACCGGAAAGCTGGCTGAGTGAAAATTCCACAAATAAAAGTAAAGGTGGGACACTGAGACTCAGAAGAGCGGCGGAGCACAGCCTTGAAGATACGCACGGAATCAGAGTTTAGGAGCCTTGGGCGCGCGCGGGCTATAGGGCTGGCAGCAGCAACCCTGGCTGGATCTCTGCAACGGGGAGGGTAGAGCCGTCCCATTGCACAGATTCCCCAGTGCCAGGCAAGGTCCGAAGTCTGGGGTACTCACACTAAAAGCCGGGCGCGGCAGAGGTCTCCGAGTTTGAGGAGAGTACACATAGTTTGGAATAGCAGTTTGTGTGCGTAAAGTGCGTGACAGCACAGATGCGCGACTTGCTTCCTCGTTACCAAGACCACCAGACAGCTTTGTTTTACAACCCCGGGCAAGACTTTGGGTGTGCAGACTCATTTGGGGAGTGGCAGCGTTGTCTGGCAATGGGTGGAGACCAGTGGGGGATTTCTCTTGGAGGTGCCTGCAGCCATTACCACCCAACACAGAGACCCGCGAGCCACATAGGACTTAGCTGACCCTGATGCTGCCTGCTCAGCTCAGAGACCCCGCCCATCCAACCTGAACACAGCTCACCTCCACACCCAACTGGACTGGAAGTCAAACCCTCCTAGTGCTAACAACAATTAGCTGGGCTTAACTCCAACAATACTGTACAACCCACAAAGGATTGCAGTAAGAGTATCCACCTCAGGTAACTGGGGAGGCTGAGCCACTGTCCCTTAGAGGACATCTACAACACAAAGCTAATGGACCAACTCATGAAAGCAGCCAACATGCAGAGACATAGAAAGAAATCAGATGTGAAAGAAATGGAGGAAAATAAAGATTGGACAGAATTCAAAACCATGGTTATAAGGCTTTTCAAGAGGCTCCTAGAAAAGGCTGAGAACTACAACGAAATAAACAAGACCTATGAGGAAATGAACAAGACCTACAAGGAAATGAATAAGGCCTGGGAGGAAATGAACAAGACCTACAAGGAAATGAATGAGACCTACAAGGAAATGAATTAGACTTACAAGGAAATGAACAAGACCTACGAGGACATGAACGAGACCTTCAAGGATATGAAAAAGAACCAACTAGAAATCAAGCATACACAGACTGAAATAAAAAATATTACACAAAGTCCTAAAAGTAGTCCAGAGGGCTGCAAGAACCAAGTCAAAGATTTGAAATACAAAGAAGCAAAATCCACTCGGCTGGAAAAGCAAGAAACAAAAAGAATCCAGATAATTGAAGATAGTGTAAGGGGCCTCTGGGACAACCTCAAGCATGCCAACACCCGAATTATGGGGGTGCCAGAAAAAGAGAGCGAGCAAGGTAATGAAAACCTACTTGAAGAAATAGTGACTGAAAACTTCCCCCACCTGGTGAAAGAAACTGACTTAAAAGCCCAAGAAGTACACAGAACCCCAAAATATAGGAATCTAAAGAGTACCACACCAAGGCACATCATCATTAAAATGCCAAGAGCAAAAGATAAAGAGAAAATATTAAAAGCAGCAAGAGAAAAACAGTTAGTTACCCATAAGGGAGTACCCATACGATTGTCAGCAGATTTCTCAACAGAAACGATGCAGGCCAGACGGGAGTGGCAAGAAATATTCAAAGTGATGAATATCAAGAATCTACAACCAAGATTACTCTATCCAGCAAAGCTATCATTCAGAATTGAAGGTCAGATAAAGTGCTTCGCAGATAAGAAAAAACTCAAGGAGTTCATCACCACCAAACCAATATTATATGAAATGCTGAAAGATATTCTTTAAGAAGAGGAAGAAGAAAAAGATAAAAATGTAAATTATGAACAACAAATACACATCTATCAACAAATGAATCTAAAAAGCAAGTGAATTAATAAGCTGATGAACAGGATAAACTGGTGAATGTAACAAAATCATGGACATAGAGAGGGAATGGACTGACAATTCTTGGTGAGAAAAGGGGTGTGGGAAGTGCAGCAAGAGACTGGACAAAAATCTTGCAACAATGGGAGAGGACAGTTGTGGCGGGGGGAGGTGAGGGCAGAGAGTGGGATGGGTACAGGGTGGAGGGGAGCTATAGGGGGATAAAAAAGAGGGAACAATGTAATTAATAAACTGAACAATAAAAAAATATACATTAAAAATAAAATAAAATAAGAAGTGAAAAAAATTGGGCTCTCAAGAGAAATTTCAAACGTTGTACTGTTGATATTTGGCTCTGTTGACTAATGAGTTTGCCAACCACTACCTTAGGGTTTTCTCCTTGTATGTGACTAGTTGTTTTCTTCTTGCCACCTTCAAGATAGTTTCTTTATCTTTAACTTTTGCTGTTTTAATTATATTATGTCTTGGTGTGGGTCTTGGGGTTCATCTTGTTTGGAACGCTGTTCATCTTGGACCTGGATGTCTATTTCCTCTCCCAGGTTAGACAAGTTCTTCACAATTATTTCCTAAAATAAACTTCTTATTCACTTTTCTCTCTTCTTCTCGGATCCATACAATGTAAATGTTGGAGTGATTGATGTTGTCTCAGAGGTCCCTTAAATTCTCCTCATTTTTTAAAAATTATTTTTTCTAGGGGAGGTAAGGGCATGTGCTGGGGGGTGGGAGTAGGTGGGGAGAGGTCAATTGGGGAAAAAGGAGACATATGTAATACTTTCAACAATAAATAATTTTAAAAGAATTAGTTTTTTTTGTGTTGCTCTAATTGGTTGATTATCTGACTTCTAGTTCATGGATTTATTCTCCTATATTATCTAATCTTCTGTTTATTCTTCCTAGTGTATTTTTAATTTTTGTTATTATATTGTTAAACTCTTATTGGTTCTTTATTATACTTCCTAACTCTTAGTTGAAGTTCTTTCTGAATTCCTCTATTCTGTTTGGTGAGCATTCCTTTGACAATTACTTTGATTTCTTTATCAGACAAATTACTTATTCTGTTATGTTCTTTGATGGAAATTATTCTTGTTTATTTGAGACATATTCTTCTGTCTTCTCATTTTTTTTGTTTATTTGTTTGTGCTTATTTATATGAAGTAGACAAAATTGCTATCTCTCCTAGTCTTGAAAACATAGTCTATGTAGAAAAGACATCTGTGTAGTCTGTGTGTTCTGGGTGGTTTTAGCAGCCCAGTGGGAGCTGTGGCTCCTGAGCTCTGGTATGCTAGGCTGAAGTGGCTTGGGTAAGGAGGCCTAGTGTGTGTGAGATGATGCTCTATTGATTCAGTTTTCTTCCTCTGCTCAGAGCTGAAATGGGCTCTGGGCTGTACAGCTGGGAAAATACTGCAGCAACTCTGCATATAGCACAGATTTCCTGGAAAGAGCTACCACCCGTCATAGCTATAGATCCCAGAAATCCCTGCAGATTCTGGAGAGCTCCCTCAGTTCCCCAAGCCTTCTGCATGGGGTCAGTCTCTCATTTGTTCTACAGAAGCTGTTCAATCAATCCTCAATTGTTCCTCAAAAGGAATTGCTCTCTAATTATATAGGCGCAAATTTCAGTGTGCTTTTAGGAAAAGGCAAGTTCAAGATCCTTCTATGCAGCAGCCATCTTGGAACTCCCCTTTTGATTCTTTAAATTTGACTACTACTAATAAACTTTAAATACTACTACTACTAATATAGCTTACATTATATTTCTCAGGGAAAGGTGGTAGTGCCCAGGTTTTTTCATGGACACTTCTGATCAAACAATAGGTCTGAGTCTTAATTGCTATTATTAGACAGAGGAGGGAAAGAAGAAAGGGAGGGATCTTGATGCTAGGGGATAAGGAGTTTTTAGTCAATGGACCAAAAAAATCCAATATTCGTTTACTTTAACGCCCACTGGCTCGACGTTTCTCTTCTAATGTCCACATCAGTCTCAGTTGCTGCTCACTGCCTCCTGCTTAAGAACAACACCAAGCCAGAGAACCACCTCAGTTGGAAATTCCAGAGGCCACCGAGGTCTGTGGGCCCCACTCTAGAAACCAGTAATTATTTGGGGCCAACTCAAGGCTCATGATAACTTTTGCAAAAATTGGGATTTTCATCTAAATGGTTGGATCAAAGTAAAAATCATGATCCTCACCTGAAAAACTTGCATTTCATGTGGTGCTTTTTTGTTTTCTTATCTATGCTGTTACTTAATCTATGTGTTATACAATCTGTACCCAATGTTATAAACAAAAATATTTCAGAGTGAAGATCATGTCTTATAGTGGGTTTTCAAATTTGTTGAAAGTGATTGTAATCAGTATTTTAAAAAGAAAGAGAGGAAAAATGGAAAAGAAAGAATTAAATTGAATGGGATTAAAAAATTCTCAATTCTGAGGATAAAGATTGTTATGTGGAACTTTTGCTTCAGATATATAGATCCATACTTGTGTACTGAATTTCCATGTTATATGTAAATTATTGCAGTGGGTCCTAAAACAAATTGTTTGAAAGCCACTGTCTGAACCCCATATTGAACTTGTGCCAGCCTACATAACATACTTATGCAAACATTTCAGAGTATAATGTGGGCCAGTGGTCACCCAAGTGAGGGGGATAGGACAATGTTTTGGATCACAAACATGAAAGAGTGCAACTTGTGTTGATATGTATCACTTCACTGAAGTTTAACAGTATTATTGAGGTAAATTGTATATGACCAAGTGCATACACATGACACATGGAAGTTCGTAAGTTCTGATAGATGTAAAATTCCATTGATGTTGTCACTGCAAGCCAGATCACAATTACTGCTGTATTAATTTCCTGGAGCTCCTTTAACAAAAGATGAAAAATTGGGCATCTTTAAAACAAGAACTTTGTCGTCTACCAGTTCTGGAGACCAAAAGTCTTACATGAAGGTGCTGGCAGGGCCTCAGTCCCTCTGAAAACAGAGGGAGAGAACGTTTTCTTGTCTCTTCCTGGGTTCTGGCAGTTCCTCGGCTTCAGCTGCTTCCCATCTCTCTGCGTTTGGCATCACACGGCCTTCTCCTGCATGCTCCTGCCTTCCTAGGGCTGTCTTCTTATAAGGACACCTCTCATATTGGAGTAGGGGGCAACTCTACTAAGGTATGGTCCCATCTTCACTAATCACTTCTGATCCTATTTCCAAACAAGGTCATATCCTGAGGAACTGGGGGTTAGGACTTCAGCATATCTTTTTTGAGGGAGGACGCAATTTAACTCATAACAACCTCCAACTTTCCCTGTGCCCGTTTGTAATCCTTCCAACTCTGTCCCTCCCTGGACCATATCCTCCTTTCTACCTCTTCTCACCTCCCAACAACCCACCATTTCCCTGCTTTTTGTCACTATAGATTAGTTTCTGTTTGCTAGAATTTTATGGAAATGGAATTATACAGTATGGACTTAAAAAAATCTGGCATATTTTATTCAGCAAAATTATATTTAAATTTATCCTATTCATTTATCAGAAATTCACTCTTTTTTTATTGCTGAGAAGTATTCAACTGTATGGATAAATCACAACTTGTTTATCCGTTCACCTGTGGATGGATATTGGATGGATATTCCAGTTGTTTATATTACAAATAAGGTTGCTATGGATGTTCATATAAGACTTTTTTATGGAAGTATTCTGTATCCGTTCATGTGGAGGCCCGTTTAGTGTGACCATAGAGGAGACACAGGAGAGGCTCAAGAAAAGAAAGTTTATTACAGTCATAGGTCCTTAAGACACAAGAGATGACATGCCATGCAGAGCTACAAATGGAAGCACCAGGGTTGGTCAGAAGGCAGGAGGTGCAGGAGGCAGGGGAGAACCTAGACCAGGGCTTTGATTGGAGTTTTTTGCAAAGGCCAGACAGGGCAGGACAAAGTGCTTTGGACTGGTTAGTTAGAATATCTTAGCAGGCTGTCAGCTATAGGGGTGTTTCCTACTTGCTTGATTCCTGGCCCTGGGATGATTAAGACTGAGGAACATGTTCCCCAATGGCTTCAGCTTGGTTAGTTTGCATGTAAAAGGCATGCACTGTGCTAGGTCCTTTGCCATCTCTAATAGCCATGTGTAAGATAGGCCCATGTTTATCTTTGTAAGAAACTGCCAAACCACTGCACATCCCCCAGCAGTATCTGGCTTTAAGACAGCCTTTTCTGGCATTTGTGAAAGAATTCTACTTGGAATGAGGTATTACCTTTTTATACTTTACATATTACATATGTTTTATATATTTATATTATCGAATTTGATTTGCTAAGATTTTGTTTAGAATATTTGCATATATGCTTTGAGAGTATCGGTCTGTAGTTTTATCTTTTAGCAATATCTTTATCTAGTTTTGATATGTGGTAATGCTGGTCTCATAGACCAATTCTATTGTCATAGAATGAATTATGATGCTTCTTATGCTTCTAGTGGAATATATTGATCTACATTCTAGAATATATTCTGAAATCATAATATGTATTATTTCTTCTTCTATTTTTTGGTAGCATTTATCAGCTAAACAACCTGGGATTGAAGTTTTATTTGTGGGAAAGTTTGAATTACAAATAAATTTTAAATTAAAAATTGGTATTATATCCATTCAGCTTATTTATTTCTTCTTGATTAAAATTTAGAACTTAAGAAGAAGGGTTTAATGGGTAAAAAAAAAGGGGGGGGGACATCTGTAATACTTTCAACAATAAAGATAAATAAAGACAAAATTTGCCCCTTTGATCTGGGCTATAGCATATTTTGGCATAAATTTCTCCATGATATTCTCTTATTTTTCTTTTAATGGCTTTAGAATTTGTAATAATGTCATCTCTTCCATTTCTGATATTGATAATTTTTTTCTCCTCTTCTTATTTCTGACCAGTTTGGCTAGGCTATGGTTATTTCAAGTTTTCAAAGAAGCAGTGTTTAGATTCATTGGTAATTTCTATTATTTTTCATTTTACTGATAGTTACCCTGAAGTAAGCCTCCCGGGAAGATAGATCACTTACCAACACTTTTATTTTTCCGACATTGATCTCATAGTCTCCAGTCACTAAGGTACATGGTGACTGAGCAAATGTCTGGTAGCAGTCTGGGTGTTTCCGAAGGAGCCATCTCAACCCTTCACAAGGATGATGGCCCAGGTTGGCTCTAGAACCCCTGAGTAAATGTTCCTCAGGGTCTTACTTGGTGTACACCACTGAGCTCTCCCAAGAAGGTATCTAGAAAACATGCTAAAGGAAAGTCAGTCCAATGTGACAAACATTCCCTGTGTGCTTTCTCTGTGTGAGGGGACTGTGGTGGAGGGTGCAAACTGAAAGACACATCCCCCGACCTCCGAGCATGCTTGGTAGAATGTGTAGGACAGATACACAGACTCCTGAAGGAGAATGCCAGGCTGATTGGTGTGAGCCACAGCAGAGGTCTAAATAGGAGGGTGCGGAAGCAGAGAGAAAAGAGAGAAGGAATCCATGCAAGCAGTGGCAGGTGACTATCCATTGCATGTGATGTATCTAGGGATATTGATTTAAAATAGGTGACAGTTGCATCCATTGCTAGGATGTGCGTGTAGGTGGGGTTGTCAATCTTATCCCTCCTTCTTGGAGGTTTAGTAATGCAACCAGACAGGCGGCGATGCCTGGCACTGCAGAGACCCCTTTGAAACTTGCTTCCGCTGCCAGTGAGCAGGTCAGTGGGAAGGGGCTTCCAGTCTTCCCTTGGAACCCAGGATGTCAATCTCTTTCTGGGCAAAGAGATGTTGGTAGTCTGAGCATAAAATCCAATTTTTCCTTTGGGACAAATTTAAAAAATATTGGAATTTACTTTTTTTATACATTTTTAAAAATATATTTTATTGATTTTTTACCTAGAGGAAGGGAGAGGGATAGAGAGTCAGAAACATTCATAAGAAACATTGATCAACTGCCTCCTGCACACGCCCTACTAGGGATGCACCCACAACCAAGGTACATTCCCCCTAACCCCCAACTGGAATCAAACCTGGGACCCTTCAGTCTGTAGGCAGATGCTCTATCCACTGAACCAAACTGGTTAGGGCTTACTTTCTTTATTATCTTTTTGAGTTCTCAGGGTCCAAAGATCATTGCTTAGTAAATCTTTTTGTAAACTGGCATAGGGCATGATCTTTGCCCAGGCAAAGATCAAGAGTATTCTTATCTGGAAATATGCCAGTAGGTATCTCAGTAAATGCTTTCATTCATTATATTCTGATGAGTAAATCATTGACAATCAGTTGCGTGTGTGCTTTTATGAATATATTAACACACACCCTTCCTTGGGGCAGGTTTTGTGCCTGTACTTCTACCACTGACTGTATCACACGAGCTTGACAGCTGGGCTGCTCCAGGCTGCCACTATCCAATGGCTCCTGCGGTGTTGACTGGCCTGCTTCCTCTATGTGTGTGTCTGCTGCTGGCACCTGGCTTTGCCCAGGCAGGCAAGCTGCTGGTCATACCCATGGATGGGAGCCATTGGTTTACCATGCGATCCGTTGTGGAGAAACTCAGCCACAGAGGGCATGAGGTGGTCGTGGTCAGGCCAGAGGTGAGTTGGCGCGTGGGACAATCATCCAATTATACTGTCAAGACTTACTCCACATCGTACACTCTGGAGGATCTGAATGATCAGTTCCAGATTTTTGCTGACTCTCAGTGGAAAACTCGGCCCCAGTATTTACATTCGATGTTAATGAGCTCATCTAACAGCGTTTTTGAATACTTTTTTTCAAATTGTAGAAGTTTATTTAACGACAAAAAATTAGTAAAATACATAGAAGATAGTTCTTTTGATGCGGTGTTTCTAGACCCTTTTGACATGTGTGGCTTAATTGTAGCCAAATATTTTTCACTCCCGTCTGTGGTCTTCACCAGAGGGCTGTTTTGCCACTATCTTGAAGAAGGTGCACAGTGCCCCAGCCCGCTTTCTTATGTTCCCAGAGGTCTCTTTTCATTATCGGATACCATGACCTTTAGGCAGAGAGTGTGGAATCACATTATCCATTTGGAGGAACATTTATTTTGTGGCTATTTTCTCAAAACTGCTTTGGAAGTTGCCTCTGAGATTCTCCAGACGACTGTCACAGCCTATGACCTGGTCAGCCAACCATCCATTTGGTTGCTACGAAATGACTTTGCTTTGGACTATCCCAAACCTGTGATGCCCAACATGGTCTTCATTGGCGGCATCAACTGCCACCCGGGAAAGCCATTGTCACAGGTGAGTTACCTCAGGTTTCCCTTGCAGAGGAAGAAGAACAAACATGCCTTACTGAACCATAATTTATAATTCATATTAGTTACATTTGGAATTCCTTCCTAGTTTAATGAATTATTTTGTGTCAATTCTTGTAACTGTGTGTTAGCAAATTTTATAACACTGGTCTCTTTGATATTCATGTGTATTCTTGTAACTGTGTGTTAGCAAATTTTATAACACTGGTCTCTTTGATATTCATGTGTGTACAATGAGTTAATTGTATATAATTTTCAGGCTGGATTTTTTAATACTGTTTTGGGAAAAATATTGAAAAACAGTAATTAATGAAACTTTCCTTTTTTTAATCTAATGCAACCCCTTTAGGAAAATGCTTTTAGCAATTTCGTATGCCTCTTATCCACATTTTCTGAAGTTATTTTAGATATAGGCATATAGTTAATGTAAATTCTCACACTTTTTAAAAAATATATATATATTTTATTGATTTTTTACAGAGAGGAAGGGCGAGAGATAGAAAGTCAGAAACATCGATGAGAGAGAAATACCGACCAAGTGCCTCCTGCACACCACCCACCGGGGATGTGCCCGCAGCCAAGGCACATGCCCTTGACCGGAATCGAACCCAGGACCCTTCAGTCTGCAGGTTGACGCTCTATCCACTGAGCCAAACCGGTTTCGGCAATTCTCACACTCTTTTTATGAAAATGAATTCTAGTATCAGACTGAACATATTGTTCTTTACCTTTTTTCAACTTGCCTATAAATCATGGACCTTTTTACAGCCATTACATACAAATGTATAATATTCTTTTTAAGAGTTGCATAAGATTCTTTACTTTGGATGCCCTGTTGTTCATTCAAGTAAGCAATATTGATTGATAGTTATGCTTCTTTTCTTACTTTTCCCTTTTATAAATAAGACTGTACTAAACATTAAAAAATAAGTTCTTTACATTAACATATTTCCATAATCTTGCTCTTACTGTTGTAAGTCAAGAGTCCTTAGAAGTAATGTTGCTATGTCTAATGCTATGCAAATATTACACATGCAACAAATGCCTTAAATATATTGAACAACCTTACACTTTGGTCAACAGTATATGAAAGTTTTAGTTTTTTCCATACCAACTCCAGCTTCAGATGTGTTCCAATTTTTTAATTTTTTGGTAAAAAATTCTACATAGCTGCTTTTATTTTCATAGATATCGGTCATTTGCATTTCCTCTTCTATGAATTATGTATTCAGTTTTTTTTTGCATTTGTATTCACATTCTTTACCCATGTTTTTGAGGGCTATTTGCCTTTTTAATAGCTAATTATTACAAGTTTCTTTAGTATTAGGGACATTAACGCTTAGCTCTCTATGTCGGTTGCAAACATATTTTCCTGGGCTCTTCTTCCTCTTTTCTCATACAGGATTTTCATTTTGGAGGAGTCAATCTGGTTGACCTTTCCTTTAATGGTTTCTGGATATCAATTTGTTTAAGTTCTTCCCAGCCTGGGATATATAAATGTATTTTCCATACTGTGTCTTAATGTTTTTAATTCTTCCATGTGAATAGTTACTCTTTTTTTTTTTTTTTTTTTACAATGAGAACTTTACCCAGAAGTATACAGATCTGGTGTTATTATTTTTCTAAATGATTGTCCATTGTCCTAACATAATTTAATAAATTATACCACTCTTCATCTGTTGAATTAAAAGGCATCTTTATTATATTTTGAATTTCCATATTTATTTGCATCTGCTTTTGAACTCTCAGTTTAGAGAGAAGAGAAGGGTCTGTGAGGAGTCCTGTGACAAGTGACTGAGAGGACTTTTAGGAAGAAGAGGGTCCATTGTTTGGTTTTGAATAGTCTTTTCTGTGTTGGGACAGCTCCTACTTTAGCGGCCCTTGATCTTCATAAAAATTTTGCTACATGAAACAGCCTGGTCTTTGCATATTCCAGACAATTATTTCCAATCATCACAATATTAACGTTAACCCTAAGATCAGGCTCTTTAAAAAAAAATCAATTGGTTGCCTCCTGCACACCACACTCCCTACTGGATGGAGTTCAAAACTGTGGCATGTGCCCTGACTGGGAGTCAAAACAGCAACTCTCTAGTACACAGGATAATGCCCAACCAACTGAGCCATGTGGGCTGGGGCAGACATTCTATTTTTAAAAATTTGAGCTATACATCATTTCATAACTTTCATCCTTTATAAACATACAGTGCAGTGGTCTTTGGTATATTCATGAACACAAGCAACCATCACCATTCTCTAATTCCAGAGCATTTTCCTTACTCCAAAATGAAATCCCATGCCCACTGGCAGTCACTCCCCGTGACAATCTCGAATCTACTTTCTGTCTCTATGTGTTTGCCTGTTCTGGATATTTCACACAAATGGAATCATGGGATACATATGGTCCTTTGTGACTGAGTTCTTTCACTTAGTGTTCATGGTCTATCTGTCTTATAGCTTGTATAGGTCTTTCATTCTTTTTTATGGCTGAGTAATATTCTATGGCTATATTATATTTTGTTTATCTGTTCATCAGTCCATGCACATTAGGTTGTTTATATATTTTTTGGCTATGAAGAATATGCTGCTTTGAACATTCTTGCACAACGAGCTTAACATTCTGTCTTAACTGTACACTTGACTGCCTCTCCCTGTGCACTGGAGACTTTTCAGGAAGCGTCCTGCCTGTGGAATTTGCAGAGGTTGTTTGAATTACATCAATGGCCTCTAATCACTCAGTGGACGTGGCATTTGTTGATTTTGTGGTGTTACAGAATAGCATACAGTTGACCCTTTTTTTGTTGTTGTTTAACATCAAAGGTTCGTCATTGAACAAGTTCCTATTGAGAGCCTTCTGTGTGCGTGGCTTGCCATCCAATGGGGAGACACACATTAGTCAGCTACAAATTATGAAACATACATTTGGCAGAAAACTAAAGAGTATAAAGAGAACTGATAACAGGAGCCTTGCAGGATGAGGAGGAGAGACCTGGAGGAGTTGGGGAAGAGTGTGCCAAACAGAGAAGACAGTGGGTGCAGCACGAAGCTAAATATCAGGAGGTCGTTAATGTTTTCCCCTTCACCCCTGTGTTCCAGGGTCATTTTGCCATCATAAATGCTGGCAAGTGGAAATCCTATTTTATGTCTCTTCTGAGTAGCTCCTTTGTCATGGCTTCTTAGTGGCCTGTATCCATTCCAAGTTGGTTCTGGCCACTGGAATCACCACCCATGTTAATGCAATCCCCTCTGGGAAGTCACAGATACAAGCACTACGGTAGGACAGGTGCCCACTGGAGATGTCTGGCCAGGTGAGTCCTTGTCTGCACAACCCTGTCCTATTCCTGGGTGATTCAGACTGGACCATCTTGGACCTGCACCAAGACCTGATACACAACATTGATTTCTGTGGTCCCCACCCCACAGCCTATCAAATGGTTTAAATTGTCCTATCTCCCTCACCATTATATAGTGTCTAAATCACTTGATGAGCAGAGCCATAGTGGGCCAACCCACATGTAGCTATATTTGTATAGCTATTTAATAAAATATTTATTCATTTGATTGTGCCGCTTTTGTATTCTAGATTCAGTAAATGTCATTTTTTCAGGCTTCAGATATTTTTCAGGTCCTTTTAACTCTTGTAGGCCTTAGCCCCATTTCTCATGATTTGTGATTCATTCAAGGGTCAGCCTTTCTAAACATCTCCTGTTCCTATCATGACCCCACCCCACGTACACCGTTCTGACTCCCTTGTACTTAAAATACCAGATGTCTTCCATTTGCTTTTTGGGGTGATCTCAGGTAACTCCAGGATCTGCTTCCTTCTCTCTAAGAATATATGTCTCAAGCTTAGTCATTGGTCTGCAGGGTGGCCTTCGCCTGAACACTCAGATGCACGGGCAGCCTGAAGTCCCACTGCACCAGCGGGTCTCACCTAGCCCTCCAGGGCAGCTCACCTTTAGAGTCTCCCTACCGTTGTGATTGGCAGACATGCCAGATTCTATCCCCTATTGTTCTGTGCTCACACACACGCACGCACACACATCATTCGTAAGGAAAAAGAGAAATGTTTTCTAAAACTTTCTGAATTTGCGAGGCACCTCTCTGGTAACGTTTTGGAAAGTGATGTTAGTTCTTTCTTTCACCTCCCGTCTCCAATGAATGTCCCTTTGGGCCTGCTGGGAACAGAACCCACAGCCAAGCCATCTGTTTTTCTCAGCCCTCTTGTTTAGCAACACAAAGACCAGAGCAAGGCTCTGCTAGGAGGGGCCCAGGCCCATATCCTCAGCCGAGTGGGGCCTGGGAAGGGTCTGAGGTGTGTAGCAGCATCTTCCTCTCCAGCCTGCACTTGCTTAAGCCAGATGCCCTCCAGATGCACCGTTCTTAGAGAGAGCCTGCTGGGCTGTGCTTGCCCTGGAGGAGTGGACCTGCACTGTGCTCCCTTTGTGACCGTCTGGGCGTCTTGTTGTTGTTTAGATGCACCCAAACCAGAGTGCTACCACCTGCTTGCTCTGGTCACTCCTCGGAAGGCTGCAACGAAACTTTGTTTCCTGTGGTTGCCATTCTGGCAGGCATGAGGTGATATCTCATTGTAGTTCAATTTGGCTGTGATGAATTTGCATCTTGACTGCGTTCTTGGGCCTATCCCCATGCTTGGGTGATCCTTTCTATCCTGTTCCTCAGGCTTTTTCTCCCTTCTTTATCCCAGCATGCCTCCTGTGCCAACAGGCGTGGGTTAGGAGAGCACTTTGCGTGCCAGTTCAGATGTGCGTGACTAGCTGTGGGCGAGTCTGTTCTAGCCACACTAGAAACCGCCTCGCCTCTCATTTGGACAGCCTGGTTCACTCGCCCTCTTGGACCTCCCTCAGCAATGTGACAAATCAGGCAGGACAAACATGACCCTTTCTCTAGGTCTCGGTGGAAAAACCTGAAGATTAGGAGATGGGTCCCACCCCTGGCAGATGGCAGAGCTGAAAGGAGACACGGGCTTTCTGACTCTTACTTCAGGCTCTCACTGCATGCTGTTTAGACTTATACTTCTCAGATTTTAATATCCTAGAGGAAAGGGGCAAATTCCATGCTCATAGTGTCAAGGACCAGCTTTCCTTAAAAAAGAAAGAAAGAAGAAAGAAAGAAAGAAAGAAAGAAAGAAAGAAAGAAAGAAAGAAAGAAAAGAACATTGTTCTTTAAATATTCTATTTCTTGGGTGAATCCTCACAACAAAAGATAAATTGAAACGTGAGACTAAAACAAACAGGCAAATTAAAAGCAAGTTCATTCATTCAGCAAACTTGGATCGAGTTTCTGTTGTATGCCTGCACTGTTCTGGACACTGGGCATAGAGTGTCCTTAAAGTGCTCTTGTTCTTACTGGAGGAGACACGCAATAAATAACAGATTAGGTAATGACGAAAGGGATGAAAGTAAGTGAGGAGGGAGATGGGGCCTCAGAGTGATGGTGTAGGCCCTGTGATAATGGGGTCACCAGAGAAGCTTTCTTTGAGGTAGCACTGAGTGAATCTGGAATGAAGGGAAGGAGCAGTCATGAGGATTTGCAGGGAAGAGTCAACACCTTGGTTTTTATCACTGTCTGGAATGGAGGTTGGCCCACTGCAGCCCCCAGGCGGAATCTAACCTGCTTTCTGTTCTCATGAACAAAAGAGGTTGGAACACAGCCATGCCCTTTAGTTTAGTGTTCCTATGGTGGTGCTCCTGGTACAACAGAGAACAAAATCATGGCCAAGGAGGCCTTCTTTAAAGGCACAAAGAGTACATAGTTTGATTACAGTGACCAAACTATGTACTCTTTGTGCCTTTAAAGAAAAGTAACTGCCCACCCCTGATCTAGAACAGTGATTCTCAAAGGGTGCTTTGGAAACCTTGAGGATGCCCGAGACCTTTTCAGGGGTCTGCAAGGTCAATCTGTTTCCTTAATAGTATGAAGACTATTAAGTTTTAGTTTGCTTTTTCCACTTTCATTTTCTCGTGATGGTACTGGGGAGGTTTCCCAAGGCTTCACAATGTGCAAAACCACAGCAGAGCACGTGCACAAGCTGACAGGAGAGTCCCTCTCCTCCAGTCCGACATTAAAGGATCTTGCAACAAAGGTAAAATGACATCACTCTTCTGACTACTTTTTTGGTTTGTTTTGGGAAATTTACAATTATTTTCTCAGAAAAGTTGTCAACTTGTAATGGATTTAATCTTGTTATCTCAAATTCACGAGGATGTACTTTTTAAATGTGTCAGTTTTAATTTCTGAAACGACTTATTTGTTTTTTTTAATTTTATTTACAATATAACTTATATTTAATAGTAGTACACATGTTTCCCCCCCCAATATCCTCCCCCCAGCCTCCCCTACCCCCCAGCACATGTCCCCACCTGCCTCCCTCCCCACCCCAGAGTCTTTCATTCATTGGTTATGCTCATATGTATGCATACAAGTCCTTCGGTTGATCTCCCCCAGCATCTGCCTCCCCTCCACTCCAGCCTTCCCCCTGTAGCTTGACAGCCTATTCGAGGCCACCCTGCCTCTATATCAATCACTCTCCCCTGTTTCTTTTCTTCAAAAATATCTTGCCTCTGCATACTGAAAACAAACGTATAACAGCAAAAAAAGTTTGAGTGTCAGTTTCAATGTCCAACTGTTCTGAGTCTCAGTTTCAATGTCAAATAGTTCTTCATGTGTACATGTCAGCAATGGTATCCAGATGGTGGACACATCGTGGCAATGCAAGATCCATCCTCTCTGGTATGGTCCTGGGCCGCCTGCAGCCACGCACAGCTGCCGACTGCTAGCATGGCAAGGTGTCGTCAGCGTCCCCCATCTCTGGACCGTCCTCGTGGCTGGAACAGGCCTGTCAGTTCCTCACTGTCGCAGGAACCCACATGGTCTTGGAGTTGTTCTCTGCAAACACACAAACACATTCTCGACCAAAGGTTAACAAAGGGATCCTCCTGCAAAATAGACTTGGGATTCTTTTTATTTTTGCCTAAATGTGAAATGACTTATTTGAATACATGTTACCCACATAAACAAATGTTTGGAGGTCTTCACGCATTGAGAGTAAAAAGGAATCCTGAGGCCAAAAGGTTGAGAAAGACTGATCTAGAAGGAGCCAATTCTATTTTTTCTTCTAAAGCTGCATAAGTTACTCAAAAAGTCCTTTCGTAGGCAGCAATCCTCCGTTTCTCATCAGTAGAAGGATGGTCAACCTGGGCTTTGTATTGCAGGAGATGCAGGGTGAGTGTTAGGGTTGAATTGTGTTGCCCCCCCAAAAGTGCTATTGAAGTCCTAATGCCCAATACCTTACAATGTGACCTTATTTGGAAATACAGTCTTTGCAGATGTAATTAGTTAAATTAAATGAGGTCATTAGGGTCGGCAAACTCATTAGTCAACAGAGCCAAATATCAATAGTACAACAATTGAAATTTCTTTTGAGAGCCAAATTTTTAAAACTTTAACTTCTTCTATCACCACTTCTTCAAAATAGACTCACCCAGGCTTTGGTATTTTATGGAAGATCCACACCCAAGGGGCCAAAGAACTGCATGTGGCTCACAAGCCACAGTTTGATGACCACTGGGGTAAGCCTTAGTCCAACATGACCGGTGTCTTTATAAAAGGGGAAATTTGGACACAGACAGAGACCCAGGGAGAACACTGTGTGGCGATGAAGGCAGACATGGGCTGATGCTCTACAAACTCAAAAACAACAAAGATGGCCTGCAAACCACCAGAAGCCAGAGCAAGACTAGAACAGATCCCCCACCCAGGCCTCAGAAGGAACCAGGAACCAGTCCTGCTGACACCTTAACCTCAGACTGCCAGGCTCCAGACTATGGGAATAAAGCTCTGTTTTTCAGGCCACCACAGTGTGGTGCTTTGCTAAATGGCCCTAGGAAATGAAGACATTGGGAAATTGTTTTAGAAGCCGAACATGTCGGGGACCCCTGTGCTGGAGCCACCTTCTTCCGATTGCTGGCTGGACGAGTCACCTCCATCAAGTGCCTTGTCACCTGACACCTTCCAAGCATTTCATATTTCTACATTTTCTTTTCTTTGTTTCTGCCTTCTCTTCTGTCCCCTTTACTCCTCCTATGGTTATTGTTTTCACAGTGCAGGGTCATGAGATGTTTTAGGAGCACTTTTTGACCCCCCGAGTGTCCAACCAGACCCAGAGGGAGCCCCTCCAAGGGAAATGCACTCAGCTCATTCTCACCACCCCTCAGGGGAGGGACTGATGCAAGCCCCAGCTGGCAGGTGCAGCAATGCAGGGGAAGGGTGATAAGGCAGCACAGCTTGGTAGAGGCAGGCTGGTTCCAGAATTCATGCTCTTAACCACAAAGTGAGAAGTGTGGTGTCAGAGCACATATGTTAGGATTAGATTCTATCTTCTGATATAACAAAACTCTCCAACAACAGTGGTATAGCTGGGAGCAGGGGGTGGTGGGAAGCTCTATTAGACTTCTCTGTGCCTTCCTTTTATCCTTGCGCAGAGGCCATGCTAATCTTCTCTGTATCGTTCCAATTTTAGTATATGTGCTGCCGAAGCGAGCACTCTGTGCCTTCCTTTTAATCCAGCCACTGCTGTGGTAGCCAGGATTTGGAGTGAGCAGCTCCATTGTGTTGTTCAGATCATGAATTTATATCTGTTCATGCTTCCTTTCCACTACGAGGAAGCAGAGCAGCATGGACAGCTATTCATCTGTGAACATGGTCATCACTGATGCTGTGGAATCCGGTGTTTAGGAGAGAGGGCGGGGCTGTAGGGAGGCTCCTGGGACCTGTCTAGGTTGTTCTCCAACCAGAGAAACAGGTTTTTGCAGACAAAGAGAATTAAACCCAGAATCTCAGGCAGGAGCTAAGAAGCATAGTTGGCTCAAGCTATCAGTGTGCTTAGAAATAGTTAAATATTAATTTAGGTTCTTGCATATCGAAGGGCAAAATTCAGAGCACAGAGAGGTAGGCCAGGTCTGTGAAGAGGGACAGGTAGTCAGTGCAGGAGCCCTTGGGGTCAGGCAGTGTAACCCATTTACTCTTGCTGCTACCTGCACTCTACCAGGATGGCCTGCCTCCCCCGTGTGGTCCAGGGTGTTTCTGCAAGGGTTTTATTCTTAGGGCTTTGGGGTGTGGCTCTCAGTGACAAGCTGCTGGTGGTTCCCCAGGATGGAAGCCATTGGCTTAGTATGAAGGACATAGTTGAGGTGCTTAGTGACAGGGGCCATGACATTGTGGTGCTGGTGCCAGAAGTCAATTTGCTTCTGAAAGAGTCTAAACACTACACCAGGAAAATCTATGGAGTGCCCTACGACCAGGAAGAGCTACAGAGACGCTTCCGTACCTTTGGGAACCAGCACTTTGCTGAGAGATCGCTCCTGACTGCTCCCCTGGTGGAGTACAGCAATAATATGGTCGTCGTTGACCTGTGCTTCATCAGCTGCCAGAGCCTCCTGAGGGACTCGGCCACCCTGACCTTCCTCCGGGAGAGCAAGTTCGATGTCCTGTTCACAGACCCGGCCATGCCCTGCGGGGTGATCCTGGCCGAATATCTAGGCTTACCCTCGGTGTACCTCTTCAGGGGCTTCCCGTGTGCCCCGGAGCATACGTTCAGCCGAAGCCCGAACCCTGTGTCCTACATCCCCAGGTGTTACACCCAGTTCTCAGACCGGATGACCTTCTTCCAGCGAGTGGCCAACTTCCTTGTTAATCATTTGGAGAGCGTTCTATTTCACTATCTGTATTCAAAGTATGAAGACCTCGCATCAGACCTCCTCAAAAGACAGGTGCACTTACCTACCTTATATCAGAAGGGCTCCATTTGGCTCTTGAGATATGACTTTGTGTTCGAGTATCCCAGACCAGTCCTGCCCAATATGGTCTTCATTGGAGGGACCAACTGTAAGAAGAAGGGGATCCTGTCTCAGGTGGGTGGCTTTATTTCTTTGTGATTGCCCCGTTTCTTCACCCTCTGGCTCCTCCTCTAACTGTCACCTGGGAGGGCCACCTGAAGGAAGGGATGCCAAGCTAAGAGGAGCGGGTGGAGGAGACTGAGGCTGAGGGCTTGAATGATGCAAAGACTTTGAATGAGATGGCACTCATGCCTGGCAACAGCAGCAGTTATCTTTAACTGGGTAACCTGGGGACAGTCAATGGAATGAGCCTTAGAATTTTCCAGGCTAAATCCTGCACTTACCTGTTGAAGAAACAGGTTAAGCCTTGACCAAGAGAACACAGCTAAAAGGGTATTTCAGGTCAAAAGCCGTTCTCCCAACTCTGTGTCATGCTTTTTTCCCTGGTCCCTAAACCAGGGGTTAGCAAACTATAACCGGTGAACCAAATAAACTTCAGCCCATAGGCCTGTTGCTATATGGCCCAGAGCTAAGAATGGTTTTTATATTTTAAAAAGGATGTTAAAAACAATCAGAACTATGGGACAGAGGTGCACGTGGCCCACTCAGTCTAGATAGCTACTATCTAACCCTTTACAGAGAGAGTGTGTTGACCTCTGATCTAAGGCAAGTGTTTGTAGATTCCCTCTGACACATGAGGAAAGAGGGCTTTGAAAAATAAAAACTTGTGAGTTTGTTTTTCTTAAAAATATTATTTGAATATTTACACCTTTGAAAAGGTTCAGATCAGTCTAACTTTCAGACCAGAATTCTCTTTTTCAATGCATTTTTTTCATCAGAAAAAGAGCCTCAAAAAGACCCCAAAGACCCTTACCAGCCTTATTTAATATCTGCCGATATCTCTGTTAATACGTTAACAGTAGCTACAGGAGTGATGAGCATAAATGGACAAGCTCCAGGAAGCACAGGGCATGATACAGAAAGCTTGTATGTCAATAACATTTAATTAAGAAGTTAATAAGCCAAAGTGTAAAAAGAATCATTTGCTATAAGAAGGAAAAATATCATTTTTGATACCTTGGTACCAATTATATATTTTTGCAAAAAAAAAAAGTTGTATTCAGTCATGTTGAAAAAACAGGCTGTAGTGAATGTGCTTTTTGGGCCTAGAAGCTTTGCCTATGCTTGACTTTCATCTGTGTCTCAGTTGGCCATCTCTACCTGTCACCACAGAGAGCATTCTGTGTCAACTTGTATGTGTAGTTACTAGAAATTAAGTTACAGTGATCAAAATCAGTTTCGCTGGTCAAACAATTGAACCATGTCAACGCTATGAAGAAGTGTGCACTTTGGAATAATGAGAATGGGAGTCATGTAGATATGGCAGGGGCCCAGCATTGTGAAGGGAATAAATGCCACTGAATTGTTCACATTAACATAATTTGTTTTGTTAGATGGCCTCATCCAATAAATATTTTAAAAAAGAAGATACATCATCAAACAGAAAAAATTAATGCCTGGTTTGTAGCTAAAAATACTTTGATATTCTTTAAGCAAATATCATGATCAGGCAACACATAAACAACACAAGTGGCCAATAAAAGTTTGAAAACACATTTAACTTCAGAAATAATCTGAGAACTTCAAATTAATAAACCATGAAATTCGATCTCACATATCAAGTCAGCAAGCTTGTTATAAGTAATTATTGGCCTGAGTTCAAACACATACTCATATTTCTTTCAAATATGTGCAAAACCTTTTGGGAACCAGTGCTTGGCAAACGCTCCTTGCATAACACTGAATCACAATCTGGGAAAGGGTGCCCCGTCCTCAGGGCAGCCTGTGCACTCCCAGCCTTGCCTGTGTGGGAACGCATGAGATCTCTTTCCATTTATGCCCAGGTTACTGTGACTCTGACCACAGCCTCACCAGCCTCTTCTGCCCAAGGAGGGACTCAGCCACCTCCAGACCCTGGGTGTTTCTGCCCAAGATGTCTTGGAGAAGCCCCTGAGTCCCCCAGCAGGTGGTTCCCACTGGGAGACCTTCAGAGTCTAGGCCCTGGGCAGCCCTGGATGTTCTAAAGCCACTTATCCCACCCGGGGCCTCTTCACCAGCCCCATGCATCTTATCATCTGGCCCCTAAGCAGTTCTACTTGTGCCACACTCTTGCAGGTGCCTTTCTCTCTGCCCCCAGGAGCTCTAGGCCAGGCCAGATCCTGGGACACTCAACACAGGCTAAAACTTTTTGTGAAGTGATAAAAACAATGTGATTTTCTTGCAACATTCTTTGGGAAGCATCTCTCCAGAAAACTATATCCAATTTTCTCAGTATTAGCTCTTTTGTTCCCAAGTTTTCTCCTCTTGTATTCTGGAATCATCTAGATCAGGGGTGGGGAAACTTTTTTCTGCTAAGAGTCATCTGAATATAATATAATTAGAGGGCCATACAAAATTATCAATTTAAAAATCAGCCTGCTATCTTTGGTCAAACATTTAATTAACTCACTGCTAATGTCTTGGCAGGGCAAGACCAAAGATTTCTCAGGCCTTATACAGCCCTCGATTAGAAGTTTCCTGCCCCTGATCTAAATAGTGGTTCTCAAATGGGGGCGAATTTTGACCCTTGTGGGATAATGTCTGGAGACATTTTTGGTGTCACAATTAAGGGGTGACACTGTCAATTAATTAGTAGATAAAGTCCAGAGATACTGTTAAAAATCCTACAAAGCACAAAAAATACCCACCCATTTATTTCCAACAAAGAATTACCTGGCCAAAATGTCAATCAATAGTGCTGAAATTGAGCAATGCTGGTCTGAACAAATCGCCAAGTGAGTATCAGTCACTTCTATTCGGCAGGGCCCGGAGCTGGATCAGGAGGGGGCAGCAAGCATCCTTTGCCCACCCCTGAGTTAACCTCTGCCCCCTACAGAGGTCTCTACAAGCAATAAGCACTGAGACTGCAACTTCAACATTGGTTGAGCCAAGGATTGAATTATAAGCAAGTAAGAGAAAATAAACCCTAAAATGCTGAGTCATTCTTAATAGGCACTTTTAAAAAATACATGACTTCGGCCAATGTCTGCAATTCCTATAATGGTTTGCTTCTCTTTCCAAACCATGTGTTTACCTTTATGATTGGTTATCTTGGAGAAGAACAGACCTGTGGAACATTTTGACAGCACTGTTTCTGTCACTGAGTAATTATCCATTGAGTGACTAAATGTTAGAATGAGCTAGGGTTTAAAAAACTATATTCAACATGAGTCTCTGAAAAGCTAGAAACTTGATTGGATAATAATTTCGATAATTTGAGAAGAATGTAATTAAGTGGATTATTTTATATTGAGATATAATTCACATACCATACAATGTATTTAAAGTTTACAATTCAATGATTTTTGATATATTCACAGAGTTGTGCAACCATCACCACAATCAGTTTTAGAACATTTTCAATCACCCACAAAAACACACACCTGTAATTATCAGTTACTCCCCAGTTCCTCCTCTCCCCAGCCTCTGGCAACTACTAATCAACGTCCTGTCTCCATGGATTTGCCTATTCTGTTCATTTCACACAAATTGAATCATAGAATAATGTGATTGACTTTTTTTTCACTTAGGATAATGTTTTACATAGGGTCATTCATATTATAACATTATTTTTTATTGTTGAATGGTATTTTGTTCCATCAGCATAATAACTTTATGTAGCCACTCATCAGTTGGTGAACATTTTAGTTATTTCCAGGCCCCAGTGCCCCTGCAGCTTTGATTCAGGTCCTTGCCTCTCACAAACAAGCTCCAAGTAGGACTCCTGGGTCGAGGCTGACCCCTCTAAACCATTCCCTACTTCTTCACAAAAGGAACATTTTTAAGAACACAAAGCCAAACATACCATACCATCCTAGATGGCTGCCCCGGTCTTTAAGAGAAAGCTCAGGCCTGTGAAATTGAGACGCCCTCAAAAAAGAGAAGTTGAAGTCCTAAGCCCTAGTATCTCAGAATGTGAGCTTTGCCCAGCTGGTGAGGCTCAGTGGTTGAGCGTTGACTTATGAACCTGGAGGTCATGGTTTGATTCCCAGGGGATATGCCTGGGTTGTGGGTTTGATCCCCAATGTGGGGTATACAGGAGGCAGCTGATCAATGATTCTCTCTCATCATTGATGTTTTTAAATTCCTCTCCTTTCCTCTCTGAAATTAATAAAATATATATATAATAATTTTTAAAAAGAATGTGAGCTTCTTTGGAAATAATGCTCCTCTGTCTTCTTTTTTGAAGTGTGTGGGTCCATGGCACTTGGCCAACCCACTGTTATATTTGTACTCCAAGGGGAGGGTCTTTCTAATGCTGCACAGTAGGAATGCATGTGGGTGAACTGCTCTGCATCCACTGTCATAGAGACCTGCTGGCCATGGGGGATCACTATTGGGATTGATTCACTCTGTCTCTTCCCCATGTAAGTAAAGCATGTTGGGTGACTACAGTGTATTTTTGGCAACTCCAATAGCAAGATGCAATGGGCAAGGGTGTTGGGCCTTCTGTTACTGATGGCTGGCATAGTGATGGCATTCACTATCCTCCAGGAAGCTGGAGTCCTGCTGGGGTTGGCATCTAGTACCTTGTAATCTGCTTTGACAGTTGGGAGCTGTGAGCAGGATCACCAAAGAAACATATCACGGTGTGGAGGATAGGTGTAGGCTTCTCAGGTCTACAGTCCCAGGGTGGTGCTTGCTCCCTGGGGTGATAGACCTAGGTGCTGGCCACTCTGTGGCCACATAGAGACAAATGAGATGTAGATAATCTCCTTGTTAAGCGCCACCCTGAGGCTTTAGGTGTAATGGGTAAGGACAGACATACCGGAAGTAGCTGCTAAGAAGAGCCAGGAAACTCTACCCAGGCCTTGTCATCTGTTGTCCCCTTCTCTTTCTGCCTGTTTTTGTTTTCTCTCTAGTGCCTTCAGACAACTGTAAAAAGGTTTGTTTGTTTGTTTGTTTTGGTAAGAATTTATAATCATTACCTGTGAGAGCATTGGTCTGATAGGAACTACTCCTGTATTATCAGAAGACAAACATACTTCTAGGTGAATTAAATTTTTTCCCCTCCTGTTAAAAATCCCAATGAGATTTTGTTTGGCTTTGCATTAAATCTATAGCTTAATCTGTGATAAAATCAAGAGTGTTACAATGTTAAGTTTTCCCTTCCTGGACACTCCCTGCCTCTTCATTTATTTGATCTAGATTTATTTATATCTCCAATTGGAGCAGAGAAAACACCACCACTATGACCAATTCCCTAGGTGAACTCGTCTTCTTACTTGGCTTATAACATCTTGGCAGGTTGGGTTATAACCACAAGGCAGATGACCACAGTGATTAAAGCCAGAGAGGTGGCCCTGGTGTATATACTCTCCTACAAATGTCCAGTGAAGTTACAGCTGTACAAGGAACAGGGACTACCAAGTTATTAACAGAAAGAAGATGAGTCAATTCTTGTGTCTTGCTTCTTCTGCCATTGATATGGTGGTGGCAAGAATCCTTAATGGTAACTTCTCTTGTTAATGATAACAGCAGCTACAGCACCAATAACAAACTGGAAGTTGTACTTTCCCAGCTATTGACTCCATTTAATGTATGACATGAGCAGCCTCGAACCTACATACTCAGGAGAGTTTGAATGGCTTTTTGTAGGAGTGAATGGAGGACAGAAATGATAGGATTTAACCTGTAAGTAGCAGACAGAAATGGAGTCTTGGGGAAAAAAATAGAGTTATGTCTTGGATAGAAAGAGGATCTGCAAAAGAGAGCAGAGAACTTGCTGTTGGAGTGGAGGAGGGAACCAGGATCCTGGACTTGCAGTCTATGAGGAAGGGTTAAACCCAATGCTGCCTGCCCAGTGGCAGCTGGTGTTCAACGGGAAGTGTCTTTGTGTGCATACATTTGTCCAATAGTGGGATCTGTTAGCACTGCGAATCCTTCATGAGGTCATTTCCTCCCAAAGGAAAGCCTCAGCCTTACTAGTCACAGTGGCCTGGGCCTGCCGGTTGGTATGGCAGAAGCACGGATGCTGAAGAGCACACTCAGTGAGAGAGAAAGTAGGACATCACAAGGAGCCCACCCACATAATTGCCAGACTGAAAAGGACAAGGAGGTGGCAGCTGAGCACATATGGGAGTCACTTTCTGGAACAGGCCTGTCCTTATGGGCATGTGACTCATGAGGTTGCTCAAGCTTCACCCTCAGGAGCCTACAAATTATGTAGCCCATCCTGTTCTGGAAGAATCTGTTCTTATGAGGACTTAGGAGTATAAATGACCTTGGAGAGAAACCTGAACATAAACCACAGGATATATGAAAGGCGCAGGTTAAGGTACACCCTAGTCCCGAAGCAGAGTAGCAGAAGACTGGCGCTTTCAGCATGCAAGAGAAGAGGAATTCAGACAGAGACTGGTCTGCGGCCAGGTGACAGCTCCCTCCTATTCTGTGGTGAGCAGGCCCTCGGGGGCCAGTGCTCTCTGACCCTACTGTGTCATTGCCCATTTACTCTCTGGAAAATGGCAACTCTTATCCAATGGAGTAGGTATAGGCATCTCAACAACCCTTTTGTTGTTGTCATCAAGTCTCGAGTTCAGGGTTTCTCCAGATATTTCCACATTTGACAGCTGCTTCAAGTAGACTCTTCCTTGAATATTGCAAGAGGTGTCCTTATGCAGAAAAGGGACAGAACCAGAGAGCCAGCATCCATTTCCTGTTAGAGAAAGCCATCTTCGCAATGTTATATGTATTCTCTGGGTGTGCTCAATGTTGCCCACCTGGGAGGAAAGATTTTTAAGAATTATCAAATAAGGTCACATCCAGGAGGGAGGTTTGGTTGTGGACTAGCATTGGTGATTTCTTGGAGTTCAGTCACAACCCTATAGAACGTGGTTAACAGAGGAGTGGGTGAGAAGAGAATGAATGGGCATCCACAGCCTCATTTTGGGAATGGAATGAAAAGCAAGAGCATGAACTAGACAGTTCCTCTGAGAGAGCAGTGGATTCAGATGAATTTCTCCAAAGCTAGGGGGATTGAACTCTCCTGAGGGAAAGCAAAAGGGCAAAAGGCTAGTGGTGAAGGACAGGGACAGGTTCATTCTGTAATGATTAATGTAAGTAGGGCACTCTGCCCTCTATTGACGTGCCATGCTGTGAATTGGTTTGATGATATGATAAGACAAACAAAATAAGTGTATGAGACACACTTTGATCTGGGGAGTTAGCTGCTTTTGCATCTACTGAGATGGCTACCGGACTCCAGCTTCCCCCACCGCTGCTCATGGGACTGTTCCTCTTCCTGTGTGTCGGGCCCTGGACTGAGGGCGGGAAGGTACTGGTGGTCCCCATGGAGGGCAGCCACTGGCTCAGCATGCGGGAGGTCGTGCAGCAGCTCCATGCCAGAGGCCACCAAGCAGTAGTCCTCGCACCAGAGGCAACTTTGCATGTCAAGGAGGAGGACTATTTCACCCTGAAAACCTTTGCCATTCCATTCACCCAGGAGGAATTCCAGAATCTCATGCTGGGCCATATTGACCTGCTTTTTGAAAGAGTACATTTTCTAAAAACATTCTTGAAATCTACTGTAATTTTGAAAAATGTGTCTGCGGTCTTTCAAAAGTCTTGTGAGGAGATGTTGCATAACCAGGACCTGATTAGGCATCTGAATGCCAGTGCCTTCGATGTGGTTTTAACAGATCCTGTCTACCCATGTGGGGCAGTGCTGGCTCAGTACCTGTCGCTTCCTGCTGTGTTTTTTCTGCGTACCATTCCATGTGACTTTGATTCGGAGGGCACACAGTGCCCAAATCCTTCCTCATATATTCCTAGGTTATTAACAAGGAATTCGGACCACATGACATTCCTGCAAAGGGTCAAGAACATGCTCTACCCTCTGGCCCTGAAGTACATTTGCCATATTTCTTTGTCACCTTATGCACGGCTGGCCTCTGAGCTTCTGCAGAGAGAGATGTCACTGGTGGATGTTTTTGGCTATGGATCTGTGTGGCTATTCAGAGGAGACTTTGTGTTGGACTACCCCAGGCCAATCATGCCCAACATGGTCTTCATTGGGGGCATAAACTGTGCCAACAGGAAGCCATTATCTCAGGTCTGTATTAGTGTTTATATACAATCAGTGTGCCAGGCAGAACACATTTTGTTTTTTAAACTAATTCCAAGGGATGACTTATCTACCAGTTTTTCTGTTGATTTCTACCTCACGTTCTCTAACAGACTTGATGAGATAAATTGTTCAAGTGTCTCAAGTGTGATTAAGGTTTGCAATGATCATTAAAAATATGAGAGAGGGGGGTGAAGTTCTGTAATAGGATTTTACAATGGTGTGATTCAATCAAGATTGTCCTTTTGTTATGGTATGATCTTTAGGGTTGTGCAATTTTCTTCAGCTGTGTAGGAGCAGAGCAGTTGAGTTTCGAACTTATTTATCAGGGAGTGTTTGCTTGTGGGTGTCCAGTGAAAGGATAAAGGAACTAGCAAATTGCACTTATTTACATGATCATTTATACTGGTCCTATTTTAGAAGAAACTGAGGAGAAATACAATGCAAGGCACGTGTATCATTTAAAATTTTTTAGTAGGCATGTTTTTAAAAAAGCAAAAAAGTATTAGTTTTATTATACTTTATTTAACCAAATATATCCAAAACATTTTCTTTCAACATATTCTCAATATAAAATTATCAATGAGATATTTTAGTCCCTTCTGTCCCACACTAAATTTTCAAAATTTTATACTTATAGCATATTTCAATTTGGATTAGCCACATTTCAAATGTTCAATAGTTATGTATTACCAATGGCTACTATATCAGACTAGGGGCCCATTGCACAAATTTGTGCACCTTGAAAGGAACTGTGGGCTGCAAGGCTGTGGTGGGCACAGGGTGGGTCTCAGCCCAATCTTAGTGCCCCCTCTCGACCCTTCCCGCTGCCACCCCTGGTCCCCTGTCTTCTGGCAGCCCCACTCCCACTGCTGCCGCTCCCACATGCTGACGGTACCAGCCTCACTCGCACCCGCTGACAGTGCAGAGTGATTGGGGCCAGGGCCAGCAGTGGGCATGAAGGGTTGCTGCTGCCACGGTTGCCCCTCAGGAGCAGGGAGATGTGGAGAAGCCCTCAGGGGTGATTTGGACCAGCAGCCATCACTTCTACTCACTTACAGCACCAAGTGATTGGGACAGGCACTGGGCATTGGCAGCAGGTGCGAGCAACGGCTTTGGTGCCAGCAGTGGGTGCAAGTGCTAGGCATCCCGATAACAATTACCAGCGCCCTACCTTGGTCTGGTGCCCCCACTCACCTGCTCCACCATCCTGCTGCAGCCAATGCCCGCCATGTTTCTTGCTCTGCTGCCTGCTGCTGATGCCCACCATGTTCCACGCATGCCCCCTGGTGGTCAGTGCACATCATAGCAACTGGATGTTCAGTTGTTCAGCTGTTTGGTCTATTTGCATATTAGGGTTTTATAATATATACATAGCATATGATCAACATTTGTAAATGTTCCATAGAAATATCTAAAATTCATATTTTTAATTTTTCTATTAAAAATACTCAACATGCCCAATTCTGAAAAAGATGTCTTAAACTATTCCCTATTTAACTAAATTTTGCTCAGTTTCTATTTGGAATTTTAATAGTTCTTGTTTTTTTCTATAGTTCCACGATTGGTACACATAGTCTTATTACTGTTTTATTTTCTTCATAGTTGGCCTTTACAATATTTTAAATTGTGGTAAAATGCACCTAAGATAAGATTTACCATCTTAACCATTTAAAAGTGTACATTGTAGTACTGTTAAGCACCTCACATAGTTGTACAGCTAATCTCTAGAACTCTTTTCATTTGGAAAACTGAAGCTGTATGCCCATTAAACAACAACTCCCCATTTTCCTCTCTTATAGTCCCTGGTAAGCACCATTCTTCTACTTTATGTCTCTGTGGAATTGACTACTTTAGGTACCTCATATCAGTGGAATTATACAAAATTTTCTTTATGTAACTGGCTTATTTCAATTAGTTTAATGTTCTCAAGTTTCATTTATACCATACTACATGATAGAATTTCTTATCCTTTAGGGATGGATAATATTTCATTATGGATATGTCACATTTTGCTTATCTATTTATCCTTCAATGGACACTTGGGTAATTTCCATCTTTTAGCTATTGTGAATAATGATGCTATGAACAGGGGTATACAAATACCTATTTAAGACCCTGCTTTAAAATATTTTGAGTTTATCCCCAGAAGTGGAATTTCTGGGTATATAGCAATTTCATTTTTAATTTTTAGAGGAACTGCCATACTATTTTCCATGGTGATTCCATGTTTTGCATTTTGCTAACAGTGCACAAGGTTTTCTTCTTTTTTTTTATATAGTAGTCATCCTAATAGGTGTGAGGTGGTAACTTGTAGTTTTGACTTGCATTTCCATAATTATTTGTGATGTACAGCATTTTTCATATGCTTATTGCCCACTTCTTTGAAGAAATGTCTATTTAAGTACTTTGCCAATTTTTGAATTTTTTTTATGTCGTTGAGTTTTAGAAGTTCCCTATATATTCTGAATATTAATCTCTTATCAGAAAAATGATTTGAAAATATTTTCTCCCATTCTGTGGGTTACCTTTTTTACTCTGTTGATAGTATCATTTGATGAACAAATTTTTTAAATTTTCATGAAGTTCAGCTTGTCTATTTTTTCATTACCTATGCTGATATCCCCAAATCATTGCCAAATCCAATGTTGTGAGCTTTGTCCTATGTTTTCTTTTAGTTTTGTAGTTAGGTTTTATATTTAGGTCTTTGATTCGTCTTGAATTAATTTTTGTACATGGTGCTAGCTAAGAGTCCAACTTCATTCTTCAGCATGTGGATATCCACTTTTCTCAGTTATATTTGCTGAGACTGATATTTGCTTTTTCCCATTGAATGGGTTTGCCACCCTTACCAAAAATCATATGGCCATATATGAAAAGTTATGTTTTTAAATTAAAAACTTCATAAAAAGTTTTCTTAAAGAGTTTTTTTATAACATTTCCCCTCTTCTGATAGTTTCTTTTGATGTAAGAATTTGTATCATTCACACAATCTACACTAATAAAAGAGAAAGATGCAAAATGACCATACCTTCACGTTGCCCACCAGCCAATCAGGAGTGAGTATGCAAATTAACCCAATAAAGATGGCAGGTTAATTTGCATACACAGGCACCAAGTGACCAGGGGCAGGGCAGGTCACTCAGGGCCTCTGGGTAGTATGGGAAGGCAGGGCTGGAGTGGAAAGAGGCAACTCTGAGGCTAGACAGAAAGAGGTGGCTCCGGTGCCAGGCCAGAGTAGAAAGGCAGTGCCGGCACCCAGGGAAAGGAAGGCCCATTCTAGCATGAATCTTTGTGCATCAGGCTTCTAGTGTGTGCGTGCGTGTGTGTGTGTGTGTGTGTGTATAATTTTATTCTTTCCACTTAGTGTAAATTCTTTTTCATTGTTTCCTTTTTTAAAATAAGTGTTTGTTGTTACTTTGGGAATTCTCTGTCACTTTTCCATTTCCATGTAAATGGAAAAATCTCTGCTCTCCTACCCTCCTCTTTCACTTATAAGCACCCTTGTGATTACATTGAGTTTACCCAGGTAATCCGAGGTAATTGCCTTATCTCAAAATCATTAACTTAATCATACATGCAAAGTTCTTTTGCCATGTCAGGTGACATTTCTGCAGGTTCCAGGGATTAGAAATAGACAGATTTACAGGGCCATTGTTGTGCCTACTATGTATGGTTAAGTCTAAAGTTAAAACCAGATCTTATTGAAAACTTTCAAGTTTTCCTCTAAATATTGAAATTTTTGTTCTGGTTTCTTTGGGAATGCCTGTCATGCACAGATTTATATTTTCTATTCTTTGTCACTATTATCTTACTCTTCTAGTTTATCTCCTCTATTTTTCTGATGCATCATGGGAGAGTATCTCTGAAAGAGTATGTTTGTATCACCGATTTTACTTTCTGCATCATCAACTGTGGTTTTTTTGCTTTTGATATGCATTTAAAAATTTTATTTTTTGCTTATTTCATTAGTTACTGTTTCCCCGTCAAGGATATGAATGTACTTATGTTCCACAAATAATCTTTTAATAAATCTCCAAGGTAAAAAATTCCTCTGAATTTTGTCAAGTGTAGATATGCCAAATGAAGCACTATCCCTGGTCTTGCATAAATATTTTTATCCTCTAAGTGGAAAAAAAATGAGGTCCTCTTAGAGAACTCCACTGATTGGGTATACTGCAAGCTGCCTATTAGTAGGATGAAGAGTTCAATAAGTTACTAAAAAATCCAAAATTCAGGTCAGTGGGAATAAAGATGAATAGGCTATTTCATTAATGGGGCCATTGACAACTTCTAGAGTGTAGCCACACTAGATTGCTGGTCACTGAAGTTATACTGAAAGGGATTAAAGGAGAGTAGGGGCAGAGGAAATGAAAGGACTATGTGTTCATTGATAAAGCAGGATGAGAGAGTGGAATTAGAAATTCCTAGAGAGATAAGCAGTTGGGAGAATGATTTTCCAAGATGAGAGAGGTTTCTCTCCCTGTTTGGAGACAGAAGAATAGATTTACAGGGGTAGATGACTGATCCTTTAATGGTTATTTGAAGAGAGAATTCTCTCTTCCAAATGCTTTCTGTTGTGTGTGATAAGTGTAACTAAAACCAGGTGTTAAGCTCCAGCCTGGGAAATGTTTGGCTGTTTGGATTCTGCTGAGGTGGCCGCAGGTGTCTGGGTGGCTTTGGCTCATAGGAAAATCTCTCTCCCTGCCTGATGTGTTCTCTGGGAAGGTGCTAATGATGCCATGAAGGGGACTCACCATACCAGACTTGAGAAGGTTATCTTTCCAACAGAGAAAATGCCTTCTTTTCTGATCTGAAAGCCCACTCAGACCCTTCAATAAAAGATAAATATTGACATGTAGGTTATTGATAGCAGTGTGATTTTTTTGATCCCAGAAATTTTAAGAGATTTTCAATTTTGAAAATTATTTAATGAAATACTTAGTATTTCGGTAAAAGAGAAACTCCCCACTTAGGAGCACCAATCCAGGATATATCAAAATTCAATGCTGTGTTTACCCTCAACTATTAGAACAAGTTGGAGCTGTTAAAGATCCACGACTTATGAATGAACCTGGTATGCCAGACCTTTGCTGGACGCAATGGAAGACTTTCCTGGCACTGAACAATGGGGGCTTACTTTAACCAATTGTGTAGATACAAAGGCCCTTATTTTGTCCTCTTCAGTGTGGTAATTGTTAACCCTTAATTGGCATATCTACCATGAAACTATGTACCCTTCTGATCACTTCAAAACTCCGGACATTTTATCTCTCCATGTCCCCCCCCCGCCCCCACTTTTCTGGCAAATTACTCTAGGAATGTCTTCACTGGTGTTAGTTATTTTGCCTGGCAAGCAAATGACCTCCTTTTTTAAAAGCTCTGTTTTATTCTGGTATTTTTATATGGTGGCTATTTGATGTGGTTTTAACAGATTCCCTGTGCCCTGTGGGACAGTGGTGGCTGAACCTATGTTCCTGCTATGTAATTTGCATGTTATTCCATTGAAATTGAACTTTAAGGGCACTAAAGGGTACCAAACTCATTCTCATACATGCTGCATTTTCAGTTGGTCTAATTCAGTGGTCTTTTTGCTCTCATACGTTATGCAGGTCTTTCCTTGGAGATGACCAAGGGAATGGCACACTTTGTGGTGGACTATCCCAAGGCAACTATACCTCAAGGGGTTTTCATGGGGGGTGGGGACACACAGACTGTGCCAACAAAAAGTTGCTCCCTCAAATATGTGTATTGTGGCCTCACCCAATCAATATTTCAAGAACCTGGCTTTCATCATCCTCATTTGATATGAGATACATGTTGTGCATGGCAATGAGTTAGTTTTATGTAGCCCTATAGAAATGCTTTTCACATTTCCATCAGTCATATTATAGAACCAAGGTGGGTCCAGGTTCGCAATCAGATTTGCATTAATGCATCGGAGTCATCACTATCACTATTCTATTAAGTGACCTGAATATGGTTCTAATGTTATCAATCAGCCACGCGACTGTGATAAATTCACTTAATTTGCCCACAGCCTTTGGAGGGAACATGTTCCTGCCGACAGTGATTTAAGTTCAGTGAAACTGATTTCAGACTCCTGACCTTCAGTCTTTAATCTGGATTTCTTTTTAAGCCATCACATTTGTGGTAGTTTGTTATAAATACATCCACTTTGCCACGTTTATCTGCTTTTCAAAAGCCTAGGCTTAACATTATATTCAACAATTAATGCTTACTAAGATAATTTAAACAATCAACTCTTACTACCAGCATGCATATGGATCTAAAAGCCATCTTTAATTTAAGCAGAGGTATTATTACTATATTCATATTTGTGCTAAAACAAAACAACAACAACAAAAGAATAAAGTAAGTAAGTCATTGTAACTTGGCAGTGTTTAACTTCCGAGCAAACTACCTGGATGACTTCTCAAATTTTGGAAAGGGAACATTCTAGGTGCTGTGAACATTTTGTCTTAGTGTGAAATTAACACCATCTGCCTCAGGACTGTGTTTGATAAATAGCAAAGCGTATGCAGACATTTGCAACAGTTTTAAAGAGAAAAAAAAGAGAAGTCCTATAAGTGTGGTCCTAACAATAAGAACAAACAGGCATAGGCATCGAACCGTTTATAAAGTGCTGAGTACAGTTATTTTGAAAGTAGAGTTCACTTGCAATCTCCAAAAAAAATGTCCTGCTATTCCTCCCAACGTGCTTTAAGTGAAACGTGGACTGCAATTACTTGCTGTCAATGTGCAGCAACTGCTCTTTGCCGTTTATTATCAGGGACTTTAACTCTCCGTCTTGTTCCACTTCCACCCTTTCTTGGCCATTCTCGACAATTCTCTTGGTGGTGGTTTTCTTGCCATTAATGATTTCGGTGGAAGTTGACACGGATTTGAAGCTACCCACCCCACCGCTACTGCCACAAGACGTGGAGAAGGAAGAAAGGCCCCCATTCCCCAGAGAAGCAAAGGAATGAAATCCTACATCAAAAGAAGAAAAACCGCCAAATGCTGGAAATTCGCTGAAGGTGGGGAAAAGGAGTGAGGACCCTCTGCGTCTGCTTCTCCGACTTCCCAAAATGTCATCAAACGAAAATGGGTCCCGGCCACCAAAAAACTCCCTGAAGACCTCCCCCGGGTCGCGGAAGGTAAAGACACATTCGAAGGGGTCCTCATAGGGCCCACCGCAGCCGCCGTCGCCACCGTCCTCCACTCCCGCCTCGCCGTAGCGGTCGTAGACGTCTCTTTTCTTGGAGTCCGACAACACCTCGTATGCCTGGGCCACTTGTTTGAATCTCCTCTCCGCCTCCTCCTTGTTCTCAGGGTTTTTGTCAGGGTGCCACCTGAGCGCCAGTTTGCGGTAGGCCTTCTTGATGGCGTCGGAGGAGGCCTGGCGGGGTACGCCCAGCACCTCGTAGTAGTCCACCATGTTGGATGGCCGGCCACGGCCCACGGCCCACGGGCCACTGGCCAAACAGGCAGCGGCACGCCGGGTGTCCCAGGGCGCGAGCCCAGTGCCCACCGAGGCCGTCCAGGAGGTGTGCCCCTTGTGACGTAGCCCGCCTCTGATTGGTCAAAGCCACACCCAGAAGACAGTGCTAGGCCTCTCCCACGCCCTGCAAGGCGCTCAGTGACTTGGTGCAGGGGCCCCCTCCCACTTAGGCTCCTTCCACCCGGCCTCCGGGTGAGCTGTAATCTCCAAATAGGTCACAAAAGAGAGGAATTCAACTTGTGCAGAATGCTTTTGTTAAAGTGGCAGTAAATTTAGTCTGACCCTGGACTAAAGAACAGCCATATAGTTTGTCTAGACATCAGGACCAAAAGTTGAATGGATGGGTTCAATCTCGCAATACTCCATTAGAAATTAAAACAATAAAAATTGATTAATCAACTTAATAATAAAACCATTAGACAGTATCATAAGTCATATTTTTATGGAAAAATACTTTTTCAAAACAACATTTAGTGAAGAATGGCATCATTTTACTTTTTTTTTTTTTTTTTTGCATCTTTCTTGGCGTGGTCCAAGAGAACTTGATTCTAATATCTGCTTCCACATTCAATCTTTTGCTGTATCGCATGTCCTAAAGCCATTCAGGAACTCCCCTGTACACTTAAGAGAGGATGAGAGTGGAAAAGTCAAATATTATGATTATAGAAATAGTTTAACTTTGCAAAATTCCCCTGAAAAAATATTTTTGGGTCCCCATAGTGCCCATAACAATATCAAAATGACTGAAGCTTGCTGGCTGCGTTTAGAGTGATGTGTTCTAAACTTGGGATGCAGTGATTATTTCCACTAAAATGCTATAACACAACCATGATTTTATTTTTGGCCTTTCTTGACATCTGATATATTTTTTTGCTTTGATAAATGGTGAGGCAATAGCAGTAAAGGTCACTTAGTTCTAACAGGAAAATGATTAACCAATGAACTCTCTAATATCCTATATAATAAAAAGCTAATATGTAAATTGACTAAACAGGCAGGCAGTAACTATGACACACACTGACCATCAGGGGCAGACACTCAAAGTAGGAATTGTCCCCTGGTGATCAGTGGGCTCCCACAGGGGGAGCCCTGCTCAGCCGGAAGCTGATTTGTGCACAGCTGTGGTGGCAGAAACCTCTCCCGCCTCTGTGGCAAAGCTAAGGATATCCCTGATGGGCGTAGGCCCTCTCCCCACATCCAAACTGCAAGAGGGCACAGGCTGGACTGAGGGACCATAAAAAGTAGTAGATTCAAAGGGTGTGTGTGCTATATCACCAGAATAAACTGATAACTTTGGAAAACTGAATATAAGGCCTGGACCTGGCACTTAGTAAGCATATGAAACAGTAATAAGAAGCTGATTGGGAGTAGAGTTCATTGTGAACAAAGCAATGTGGGAAATTACAAAGCATATTTGTGGAAGAGTGAGTGATCCAGAATGGCTGCAGGGAAAGAGGCAGAGGGAGAGGTCGAGTGGAAGAGCTTGAGAGGAGCAATGAGCTTGGCCAGGTGGGCTGGGTCCATTCCCAGGCCTGAGGCCAAGGCTGAGGATTGTGAATATTACTCTGGGCCCTGAAGCTGTTGACCAAGGTTTCGGAGGTGTGGTGAGGTGGGACCATGCAAAAGCAGCTGTTAGGAATCAGAAGGCACAGAAAGGTCCTGAAGCCCTGAAACAGGACCAGTGTAGCTGGGTCTGAGATTCAATGGTAGAATTATCTGGATTCAGTACTTTCTTACTTGGATATGGGGCCTGAAAAATTTGTGTCATGTGACTTCCTATACAGAAACATTTACTGAGTGCTGAAGATCTGCAAAACCATAGACTGGCACTTGAGCAAGAGAATGATTTTAAAGCTGATGCTGAAATCCTTCCTGTAAGCAATATAGATGGATAAATAGGTAGGCACATATACAAGTAGCAGAGAAAGATATGCAAACTGCTAAAGAATACAAGACACAATAAAATAAAATGCTGCAGAGATTCAAGGAAGACCAATTTGCTTCTCCTGTAAGGTCTCATAGACTATTTAGAGGGCAATGGACTTGTTTATGCAGCTCCTTTACTTTAGGAGCGTCAACAAACAGCTCCAATCTGATTCCATTAAAAAAGCCAAGAGTGGGTGGAATGTTGGGTCTCTTAACTACTGGCTTCAGCTTAAAGAGAAATAATCTAGTGGATTCCAGGAACTCTCGCACAGACAACCATTCTGCAAGAGCAAGATCACATCTCTGCCCCACTCTGTTTCCTTAGCCCTCATACTTCCCCATCAGAGCACAACTCACTCTGCCCTGTAAATTGCCTGGCTGTTTGTGCAGTGGAGTCCTCCTCATAGGCACCAACTATTTCTAACTTGGATTTTAGGTGCCAGTTCCTAGCATAGTGCCCACAGGGCCAACACTTTGCATAAATATTTGGTGAGTGGAGAACTAGAAATGGATTTGTGTGTCAGGTCTGCTCAAATTCTAGGGCAGAGGCTTTATTGGATTGCTTCGTAGTGGTTCTTGGTTGTAATTCTTGAGAGTGAGTGTGAATTGCCTGCTATTTATATTAGTAAATAACATGCCTTAATCCTGGGCAGAGTTGGGCCCCAAACCATCTAGGTACACAGAGGCCCCCAAAAGTTTGGTGTTGCTTCGTGATGCAGGGAAGTCATAAAATCGTTATAGTGGTGACTGTGTTCACTGCCCTTTGGCTCCATGTAGTCTCAGATGAACTCTCATGACATTGAGACCTCGGGAGAATTATTACTCTTAATGTTGAAACTGGAGTACACATTTCAGAATTGCAGATAAAGGCATACCAATGAGCCAAGGCTTGCTCCCTCTTTTCTCCTCACCCAGAATCTTGATCCTGGAGAATGGAGGGGGCTTGAGGAAGAGTGGAGCATCAGAGTGCATGTGCATGTGGGTGTACAAACAGGTGCATTCATCTCTAAGCACATACAAAACTGGAGGTTTGTGGAGGAAGGATGGTGGTATATGGGAAAGGGATTCTAAGTCCTACTCTAAGTACCAGAATGAGAACATGCCCCACAAGACCCCAAAGCTTTCAAGTTACATGTTTATGATGACTCTTCTAACAGATCCCCCAAGTATGAGTGACCACTGTAGTTCATGGTCAAAATTTTGGGCTCTGTGCTTTCATCCTTGGATTGTATAGAACAGCAATGGATCCCGAAAGGAAAGAGTGAGATACTCAGTTCTATCTGAACTCCAGTTTGCCCTTTCTGCAGAAGGGGCATTTCTATCAGGCAATGACCATATTTGTTCCCTGACCCTTCACCTGTTGTTTTGGGCACCAGCTAGTACTGGGTATTGCTGTGTGAGCAAATTCTACTTGGTCCCAAAGTCCTGCCCTCTGCCTTCTCTCCATTTATATCAATTGGGTAATGAGTATGGGGATCACAGCTTTACTTCTGACTTCTAATTGGTTGTAAAGTTCAATCTTGGCCTTACATACTAATATCTTGACATTAATGGAGGTTAGTGGGAATTGTAGTTAAGAGCAGGGTCTCTCCATACATATAAGTAAAAATTTCCATGTAAATATATTTATTCTGGATGATCTTTACATATTTTATCTTCTAAATTTCATCTTGTATTTATTAAACTATTTCTTACCAGAAAATAATTTAATAGATTTAATAGAATATATGTGATAGTGTCTATACTTTTCCTTAACCAGGTAAAAAGAGAGAAATATTATAATTTCCATACTTCTTGAGTACACAATAATCTTATTCCTCATTGAATGTTGGTGTTTCTGAAGATAGAAACCCATGTACTTATAAACACTTTTTTAAATGAAATGATTTAAATAGATTTCTTGTCAGTAATTCTATAACTAATAATATAAATAATCATTAAAACAGAGCTTTGTGGTGTGCATAATAATTCACTGATATTTTATGATGGAGACCCTTTAACAATCATTCAAGAATTATTATGGCCCAACTGGTTGATCGTCGACCTATGAAACAGGAGGTCACGGTTTGACTCCAGGTCAGGGCATATGCCTGATTATGGCCTCGATCCCCAGTGTGTGTTATGCAAGAGGCAGCTGATCAATGATTCTCTCTCATCATTGATTTTCTAGCTCCCTCTCCTTCTTCCTCCTGTTCTCCCTCTCCCCTCCTCTCTGAAATCAATAAGAAATATATTTCAAAAGAATTATTATGATCTTCATTTGTTAGGGTAAAACTATGTTATGAAATATTAATAAATATATAGTATATAGTTCTCATCTAAAAAAGAAAAAAGAGCAGGTCTCTAGGCTCTGGCAGTTGCAGCCTGGGTCTCAGCTCTGCCGCTTAGGAAATGCAGGAGTCTGGCAAGTGACTTTGTCTCTCTAAGCATCAGTGCCTTTGTTTGTAAAATAGGAATAATAGTATCTACCTTTAGGACAATTCTAGAGGATTAAAGATGTGTTGTAAAGTGCTTGGCACCCTACATGGCCCATGGTACACGCTCAATAAATACATATTATTTTTGTTCACTTCTCCCCATTGCTTCAACAAGGTCATCAGAATTTCCCAAAGTATCTTCCTTTCCCTGGCTCCTGGGCCTTTGTGATGAATATCATTTAAGTTTTATTTTATCCATATTAGCATTCTATATACAGAGTTGTTTTCACTGCCTCTCCAAATGAATATAGATCTGTCCTGCAATGGGTCTTCTGTGCCCACTTACTCAAGGGGCTCTCCTTTCCTGCCATTCTCTACCCCATCAGCATTCAAATCCTCCTTAGTTTGTTTCACAACTGCTAATGTGTCTCTTTAGCTGTTTAAATTGTTAATCTGTCGCTCTTGACAGAGGAGGCAGAGGACTGGTTGTTTGGGGATCTCTGCTGCAGCCTCCAGGCCCAGTGTATGCTGGACTCAATAAATACTTTTGGATGAATGAATCAAAGATGATGAACTGTGGAGAAGCACATTCATAAAGGTTTCTATGGGCCAAAGATGGGCTTGCAGCATCATTTTCTTTCTGAAAACCATACTCAGCTTTCTCTTTCACTTCTGGAGAGGAGTCTCCTTTTCATTGCATAGCATTTTTCCTCCGAGGCAACACTCGCTCCGTCCTGGGGAACGCTCAATGAACGGGGTAAAAGGTGCCAGAGAGGCTTTGCCTTCTCTGTTCACTCCAGAATATGATCTCAGGGGTTGATAAGGAATTTCAGCTAGTTATAAAACTGTTGTTGACTATTATGAAACCATTTAATTGCTCAAATTAAATTTCTTGCTATCTTTCACTGACATCAGCTCTATTCATGCAACAAAAACCAAACATTAACTGGCTGTATGGATTGGTTCTTGGACCCTCTCAGTGGGAGCGAACAAATCTCAGGCAGTCTTGGTAGCAAAAGCAGGTGCATTACGGCATCAGGATCCTGGGTCCTATGTCCGCATGGCCTGGGCCTTGTGCTGTGTGCACTCTTCTTGGCTGTGTCCAATGGTGGGAAGCTGTTGTTAATCCCCATGGATGGCAGCCACTGGCTAAGCTTTAGCGGGGTCATTCAGCAGCTGCAGCAGAGGGGGCATGACATCGTAGTCTTGGCACCTGAAGCCTTGAAGCACATTAGAGAAGTAGCATTTTACACCTTGAAGACTTACCCCATGCCATTCCGAAGGGAGGACTTGGTAGCATCTTTTAAACACGCTGGGCATAATGCATTTGAGAAACAATCTGATCAAAACTTACAAGAAGGTCAAAGAGGACTCGGCTCTGTTATTGTCGGGGTGCTCCCATCTACTGCACAACAAGGAGCTGATGACCTCCCTGGCTGAAAGCAGCTTCGATGCTGTGTTGACTGACCCTTTCCTTCCTTGCGGCCCTATCGAGGCCTGGTATCTGACTCTGCCTGTTGTGTTCTTCTTGAATGCACTGCCGTGCAGTCTGGACTCTCAGGGTACCCAGACCCCCAACCCACTGTCCTACGTGCCTAGGTCTCTGTCATTTAATTCAGATCGCATGACTTTCCTGCAGCGGGTGAAGAACATGCTCATTGCCTTGACAGAGAACTTTATGTGCAATGTGGTTTATTCACCGTATGGGCAACTGGCTTCAGAAGTCCTTCAGAAAGATGTGACCTTATGAGCTCTGCATCTATCTGGCTTTTCAGAACGGACTTTGTGAAGCCTACCCCCAGGCCCATCATGCCCAATATGGTTTTTATTGGTGGGATCAACTGCGCTAACCAAAAACCACTATCCCAGGTGTGTAATTTGAGTGGGAACTTTACAGCCTATAAGCTCACAAGTACTTTGGGTAGATGAACTTGCCACAGATAGATCCTGAATGAGCATGCCTAGTTTCAAATGTCCTCTTGTGTTGACTTCTAGCTTGCAAGTTTCCTAGATTGAGTTGTAATTTATATCTGTCTTTGAAGTCATCATCTCCTTTTGTTCTTTGGATCTGAGGCTTTAGGAAAGTATATCTTGGACATTTTATTCTGTGGGCACCAGTGGATTGTCATCAGTGAGTCAATAAGAGTTAAATGCAATATGCCCAGAGCACTGGATTCAGGGTTCTTGGCAAAGAACAGAAGTGTATAGGACTATGCCAGAAGCAGATCATTGTTTCACTAGTAGAGAGGTGTGGACGGGGAATCCCGAAGGCTGGTCAACCTTAATTGCTCTGAAAGGTCAGGGCCAATCACTCATTGTTTGGTTGAGACCTTGGTAGTTGAAGCAGCCTCCACCTGTTAGTCTTATATTCTTGTTGATTGGCTATTATTGGAATTTCTTGCCTGAGGGAAATGGATGTATCCCATGATCTTAATAAAAGGGATGGCAAAGCCAGAGTGAGTAGTAGTCCTCTCTTGGGTTTTTTGCCTGGCCCCCATTTCCCAAATAATGCTTTTCTAGTCTGTTTTCATTTGTGTGTGGCCTTCTCCAGAACCCGAACCCTGAACTGTAATCCTGAACCACGTGGGACTAGAAAGAGGTTCCTACATCTGGCGCCCAACATGGGGCATGAAAGGGGTTCCCATAGGACTACCTGGCCTTTAATAGGAGTAGTGCAAACATCTCAGTTGTGATATAGGATGGCTATGGATCAGCATGGCTGTGTAGTAGCTCAATAGTGTTATAGCTCAATTAGGAAACAGCAGGGCTTCAAGGAGAACCTTGGGTAAGGCCCCTCTCTAGCTAGAGAGTTCTACTGTGCTCTCTGCTTTGTTCTGCTCTGTTCTGAGGAGAAGTCTTTGGGAGCAGGTTGGGAAGAGATGTAGTCTGCTTTTACAGTCTTTGTTGGAAAGGGAAAATGCATTTTCTGAGCCAGAGGGAAGCTCACATATATAGAGCAGTCCTGTATCTAGTCCCAGATTGGTCTGTCCTCCTGCAAATGAGGAATCCAAATCCTTACAGTTTGAATAGTCCAAAAATCACTGTCCTGATTGGTTAGAGTGGAGCCTCCCATAGGTGAAGATGTTGATGAGGGGCATATACTTGCACAGCTTCAATTGGACAGGGAAAGTCTCAGTTTTATAGGTTGAAATAGGATTCCAGAAACACTGAGTAAGCAGGCTGTTCAGTGTGTGAGGCAGGCAGCTTAGTGCAGGCTTCTTCTTGAATCAAGGTTTGCATGAGAGGGCCCTGTTTGGAAATAGCTGCTAGGCTCTTTGTAAATTTGAGCCCAGTTATCCACCTGGAGCCTCTCTCGGTAGGTATTGTCTTTCTCTGGGTCTATATACTCTACACTTCCATTTCTCTAGAGGATACTGTCTTATTCCCAATGCTCTTGATAAAAGTCCTGAGCTTCAAGAGTAAAGATAAAACCTTTGGTCAATAAAGAGAGTCCTCAGAGAAAGTACAGCCTGGCATTGGACATACCTTTGTAATGTCTGAAAGGCAAAAGATAGTAGAAGAGCATTGAGATGAAAGGAATAGAATGCAAGAATTCCAAGAGGTCATTCCCCTCTGAGGGTGAGGGATGGTCTTCGTGGACATGTGGAGATTCAGAGATGATATTCATACATACATTTTGGGTCTGGAGAAAAGAACTAAACAGAAAATCAGAATAAAGACTTAAAGATGATGAGGCGAAGAAAGACTGCATTTGCAGCTGAGTCTGAATGAATAGTGATAAAGTGACATTTCCAACATGCTTAAGTGCTTATAATGGTTCTTACAAAACAAAAGACATTTTGGAAGGGGAAAATCTAATAAAAGCCTGGAACGAAAAATACTAAACTCTCAGCCAAAGTAAAGTCCCCATTGGAGTGGTGACCCCGTTTTTTGGAAGGTGATTAGGGGTGGGGGAATCAAGGGTTATTTTCAGTTAACAAACACAGTTGCTCCACTCTCAGGCTATTCCAGAGTCTGTGAAATTGCAGCACAATTTAGGGGGAGTTTTGCCAAGTACAGAGTGGACCTTGTACTTGGCAAAACCTATTGAATCCCATAAAAGCTGATCTAGAACAGAGTTGGCCATGATAACACAATCTGTGTAATTGGCCTTTGTGATTTGTCAATGAACTGCCATGCCATTTGAACTCTGGGCAGTGGTGATATTTAACTTTGGGTGTTTATGGCCCTATGGGTTTCATTAATGTAAGCACACCCTGCTGGCTGCAGAGTGAGTGTGGGAGGGTTTGCAAGGAGGGGAAATTAGATTAGTCTCTTTCTAGACAAGAGTGGTTTCACTCAGGTGTGAAATTAATGGCTGCTTGGAACTGACCTATATCTCCACAGGAATGAGGGCTGTGGTACATCTTTTAAGGAGGAAGAACCTGAAGATGTTCAGGATGTTCTTGCTGCAAAGCAAAAATACAGTGTGCTGGTAAAGAGGATGATGCTGGCCTCCTTGACTTTTCAGATGAGAACAGATGAAAAGGCTAAGACAAAGCTTTGGGAGGCAGAGGGATGGAGGAGAATCTGGGGACTAGACAGTGGGTGTCCTTGGAGGAAGGCTGCTCAGTGTTTTTACTGGTCATGCTCTGAATCAAGCTTGGCAGGAGCCTGTGAAAACTGTGGGTGCTGAGCCCTGTCAGAAGTCTCCTACATGTCACATCCACGGTGCCCAATGTCATGGTCCAACCAGGACTGTTCAGATTTTAACACCAGAAGTCCCATGCCTGAGGAAACCCCTCAGTGTTGGAAAAACCCTCTCACTAATGCCCTTAACATTGTTGGGAGACATATACTAGTAAAACCATTTGGAGATTCTCAGGGGGTTGGTTAGATTATTAATAACCTATGGTTGGGGGGAATTATTTATGCCTTGCTCTGTTTTCTCTAAGTGAATTGCCACTGTGAGTGTGACATGTGTACCCTTTCATGTATGTGGGTACATATGCATGTATGTGTATGCGTATATGTGCTTGTGCATGGTTGCTGAAAGCTGGAGTTGGCTTTGAAGGTTGGGTACAGGTCAATTTGAGTGAAGATTATTGCTAAGGGTTGAATCTAGGGGCTTCTTTACACTCTTTCTGGAGACATGGCCACCATTCTTATCTCCATTTATTTTTGTGATTCTTCTGACTGTTACATTCTTTCAGAGCTTTCATTTGACACCCTTCTCTAAAATCTGTTCCATATTATTTCAGGCATAGGTCTTTGATAGGTCATAACTCATCATCAATTTACTAGTTGGGAACTTCTGCCATCACTGTTCCTTACCCCTATACACACAAACAGTTTCCTTTCCGGAGACGGAGGAGTGACTTTCTGGTGTGATCTTCCTTTAATGAAAGTAATGGACAAGTTGCTATAAGAAACAGGACATGAGCAGTCAATGAGAGTCCTTTGCTGGGTGGGTTGGGACTTAGTGCCTGTTCATCCTTCTCACAGTGGCTTTGGTAACCAAGATTGATTCTTATGCCCTTGCTGGTTTTTAAAAAAATATATTTTATTGATTTTTTTACAGAAGTAAGGCGAAGGATAGAAAGTCAGAAACATGGATGAGAGATAAACGTTGATCAGCTGCCTCCTGAACCCCCCTCCCACCCACCAGAGACTTGCTCGCAACCAAGGTACATGCCCTTGACCAGAATCAAACCTGGGACCTTTTAGTCCACAGGCCAATGCTCTATCCACTGAGCCAAACAGGTTTTGGCCCCTTGCTGTTTTTTGAACTGCACAGAAGGGGCTCAGATCACTGGTGCACAATTGGTCAGGGTTCCCGTCCCTCAAGTTGTATCTCTCAGACATATGGAGGAGCTCATAGCAAAGATAAGGGCCAACATGTTTCTGCATATTCTTCTTGCTAAAGCAGGAAAGTTAGTTTGCATTCTTTAGAAAGCTCTTCTCCAGGAAAGGTGGAAAATGCAATGCTGATTGGTTACATTTCAGCATTGAGTTGACATGAATATGATATTTAATCATCCAAAGGACTGGCTGCCTGTGGAAGACTCTGTTGTAGGCTGTGGGGGAAGCAAGCATTGTTGAAGGTTGTCTTCTATGTATTTTTTTCCTTGTAAGCCTAATTCTCAACATCCTGTAGCTTTGTGCTTTTACTCTATTCATTCTTTCTCTCTCTTTTTTTTATTCATTTTTTCTCAATACAAAGAAAGAATAATCCAGAAGTCTTGAAAAACAATACAGACCTTTGCTATAGACTTTCTTAAAGGGGAAGTAAAGGAGTTTTAGAGTCCATAGGAGCTTTCTGAATCTTTGAAAAGCTTTCCTCTCCCCCAGTGTTTCTGTTCACAGTTCAAAGGCTCTCTCCTCTTGCTCTGATGCCCACTTAACCACCTATCTTCATTCCTGCTCTCTCCTTCTGCCCCCTTCCTCGAAGCCTGCTCTCTCCCCAAAACTTCCCAGCTGCCCAAAGTCCTGGAGAGGTGGATCTGGTCCTATCTCTGGTAGCTTTCCTTTTGGAGAATTAGCACATTACCTAGGTTCTACCTGTCAAAGAGCCTAACAGACACTCGGCGCTAAAACCTGTGAGCAGGAAACCTCTCTCCTTTGAAAGGGAGTCAGGCAGGAAGACGTGTTGTACCACACACTAATTCATTAATATTCTCTCTCTCTCTCTCTCTCTCTCTCTCTCTCTCTCTCTCTCTCTCTCTCTCTCTCTCTCTCTCTCTCTCACACACACACACACACACACACACACACACACACACACACACCTTGAAGATATTTGAGTCACACCTTAATGTATTCAGTCATCCAAAAAATGCAAGAAAACATTAACTGGGAATTTCTCTTTGGATCCAGGAATTCGAAGCCTATGTAAATGCCTCTGGAGAACATGGAATTGTGGTTTTCTCTTTGGGCTCAATGGTCTCAGATATTCCAGAGAAGAAAGCCATGGAAATTGCTGATGCTTTGGGCAAAATACCTCAGACAGTAAGGAGATGCTAAACTTTTCTATCTTCATAAGAGCTGTAACCCCAGGCCTCCAGTTCTGAATTAATTCTCTGAATTGGGCTTTAGACTTGGGTTTCCCCTGCCACTTCCCAGTTATGAATCCCAAGTTCTTCTTTTTTGCAATTCCACTCTTAATTACTCTGTTAAACTATGGTCCACTTCACTTGGACTTCTAAGTGATTAAAGGAGAATCTATTTTAAAAGTAAATAGGGTATTGTTTCTTCATATTAAATAAGAATATTTCTCCAAAAAGCTGTTAGTTAAGACAATGGTGTATAATTATAGTTCTACATCCACTCATTAATTAAATAGATTGTCCCTTGCAGTGAAGAAAAGTGCAAAAATCATTAATATGTAGCTTGATGAATTTTCACAAATTCGCAAAATGTTAATTAGCTCACAGAGTCTTCTTAGTCACAATGTCCCTCCCCCTTTTCCCCCTCCCCCCATGGTCATGCTCTTTCTGAACACTCTACTTTCTAGCTACTATAGCAGTCTTTATTAAAAAAATCATATTCTGGTCTTTAAAACCTCTTCTCATCTGTAAGGTGCTGTGGCGGTACACTGGGACTCGACCATCAAATCTTGCCAAGAATACAATCCTGGTCAAGTGGCTGCCCCAAAATGATCTGCTGGGTATGTAGAGAGGATTTGATGTGTAGGTCAAACCAAGGTTAAATTAAGAAAGTGGCTTAGGCTCTGCTGTTCTAAAGGATTATTTAGCTGGAAAATGTTATGGCCAACACATTCCACACTGCTTTTAACCCAGCAGGGCCTCTCAGCCACGTGCTCTTCTGCAAACTTCTATAAGGTACACTGTGGACAGCACTGAATGCGTGGAGTGCTATCACAACCTAGTGATGCCAGAATAGGACACTCAGAGACTTGACCACTGGCATCCTTCCCTCTTTACTTCCCAGCTCATCCGAAGACTCGTGCCTTTATCACACACTCTGGCTCCCATGGTATCTATGAAGGAATATGCAATGGCGTTCCGATGGTGATGCTGCCCTTGTTTGGTGATCAGATGGACAATGCAAAGCGCATGGAGACCCGGGGAGCAGGAGTGTCCTTGAACGTCCTGGAAATGACTTCTGAAGATTTAGAAAATGCCCTCAAAACTGTCATCAATGACAAGAGGTAAGAGCGCAGGTACAGAGGACTACTGCTTGTGTTTTGCCCATTCCATTCACAGTAATTATTCAAATACATGAAAATCTATTTATAAGTAAGATCATTTGGGATTATTATTCATTTTATAAAAGCATGCTTGATTCCTATAGAATCATGGAAATAGTGTTAAATATTATTTTCTCTCATAAATTTAAAACTTAATTTAAAAAATAATGTCACCATAATAGATGCCTGATCTATAAGTTCCTGCAAAGAGAGAAATATTCCATTGCATGAAGCATCGTGTGCATAAAATAAAAACAAACCAGGTGCTTTGAAGTACAGCTTTTCCCAGCACTGAAATCTGTGAAAAATTTTGTCCATGGTGATTTATAAATGGGGATTTATCATGTGAAATCACTTATAATAAAAGGCAAATAATAAAAAATGTTCAAATATGGCTGAAGATGATTGAAAAGACAAAAGCCATCAGATCAAATGGTCTGTATCTGAAATTTATTGTATGGCTGTCAAGGTCACTATTAATAGGCTAATTAACACCTTATGGAAATAAGTGATGCCCAGAGGTAGATTTTATCCAACAGTTAATAATGTGTGTGCAACTACATTTCTACATGTGTGAATGCATTCATGTATGTGTGTGCATGCCTGAGAGTGTAGATAGCCTTCACCTGTAATTGCTTCATTTCAGGAAAGACATCAGGCAAGAGAGCAGATGTGAAACCTGGGAGTGTGTTCAGATAGGAGGAGATAGGACACACACACACTGAGCCTGGACAAGGGGAAAAGGCGGGGAGATGATAGTGCTCATGCAAGTGTGTGTGTGTGTGTGTGTGTGTGTGTGTGTGTGTGTGTGTGTTTAATGCCAGTGGATAAAAAAGAAACACCCACAGAACCCCCCAGGGCAAAGTTCTAAGTGTGTTGGGTGACAGCCCACCCAGAGCAGTGTGGTTGGCATCCCTTCATTCCAATTGGCTGCTTCTGGAAGCCTGGCTTGTCAGGGTCACACTGTGTTACTCAAACGTCAGTATAATTAAGACCCAACTTCTTTCCACGTGCTCATGAAATTTATTTTCTATGTTCACACTAGTAATATAATTTTGATCATTTGTTCAGTGGTATAGATAGCTACTTGAAACCTAAAAATGACTTGGTAGAAGTTCCTTAGTACATTATTGTTTTTTCAAAACACTAATCCATCAGCTCAAGTTATTAATTATCTTTATCTATTCATTGTTGAGCCATCTATCTGGTTGTAAATCTCCATACTTCCAACACTCAAAGCTTAGAGGGGATTTATAAATGATATAAAAAATTTGAAAAAGCTTAAAGAGATTATGCAACCAGGCCATAATAGGTGCTCAATAAATATTGAATGAATTAATGAAAGTCCAAAGAAATCTGTCCTCCTTAAGAGAAATTTTATATACAAGAAAGATGTTTAACCAAACTTATGGCACAATGTTAATATTACATTATAGTAATATGCTATCTAATAAAGAGGGAATATGCTAATTGACTATCACTCCATCATAAAGATGGCTGCACCCACAGCTGAGGCCAAGTTCCCATAAGGATCCTTAACAAGCAATCAGCAGGGATGTGAGGCTATTCCCTCCTCTGCCCCTGTGGGGCTTGACAGGGGACCTCAGGCTGCACTCCCATCAAGCAAGGCTTGACAGGAAACCTCAGGCCATGCCCCCCACCTAGCAGGGCTTTACAGGGTACTTCAGGCTGCACCCCCCTCTCTAGCATCAGGCTGTGGGACTTCAGGCCTTACCCCTCCTCTTCCTCCCCCCCCCTCCGCCCCAGTGCCAGGCCAGGGGACCTGAGGCCACGTCCCCCACCCAGCAGGACTTGACAGGGGACCTCAAGGTGCACTTCCCCTCCTGATGCTGGACTAGGGGACTTAAGGCTGCTCCCCCACCCCAGAACCAGGCTGGGGAACCTCAGACTGCACCCCTGCCCTGCAAGGCTTGACAGGAGACCTCAGCCATGTCCCCTGCCCCAGCACTAGGCCAGGGGACCTCAGGCCATTCCCCCCACCCAGAAGGGCTTGACAGGGGACCTCAACATGCACCACCAGTGCTAGGTTTGGGGAACTCAGGCAGTGCCACTGCACAGAGGGGCTTGATGAGGGACCTGAGGTTGCACGCCCTCCTGGTGCTGGGCCGGAGGACCTGAGGCTATGCCCCCTGCCTGGTGGGGCTTGACAGGAGATCTCAGGCCATGTCTCCCACCTGGAGGGGCTTGATGGAGGACCTCAAGGCATGCCCTCCACTCTGGTCTGGGCTGGGGAACCTCAGGACACGGCCCCCATCCTGTTGCTGAGCCAGGGAACCTGAGGCTATGCCCTCTGCCCAGCAGGTCTTGACAAGGGTGGGACTGGCCAGGTCTGGATCTAGCCCAGTTTGGGGGGGCGGCGCGCAGCTGGATCTGGTTCTCAGGCAATTTTGAGGTGCATATGGGTGGCAGGGACTTGACTCTGGGTCCCATGGTGTGCTCCAGTCACTGACAAGAAGAAGGTTTTCATATACATTTTACTAATTTTCTTTCATCTCTGACACGTCTATTATAGAGAAAGGGCAAATGGCAATATTAAATTATTTCCTATAATTAATCCCCTTTTAATGTGCACAAATTTCATGCACCATGTTACTAGTATCCAAATAAAATGACAGACATTTAAAAGGACAGAAATGATTATAATTGCTTCTGAATAGAAGTGCTTTTTTATATTTCCTCTTTTTTTTCCTTCCCCTTTTCTTTTGCTTCCCTTCCTTCTCTTTCTCCTATTTCTTCTCCTGGTGCATTGAAATCTCTAATGCATTTTGAATTTGAATGTTCTGATTCAGCTGTCAACACCATGCCAAATACATAGGAATCCATTTTGCTTTAACAGGCTGCATACATACAACCTTGTGCAAAATTTAGATCAATTAGGCTGACAGTATACCATTATCTTGGAGATGGGACTTAAAAATGACTTTTACTTTGGCCAGATGTCATTGTTTACACATTAGAACAAAAAATCATTCATAATTTCTGACATGACCTTTTTTCTTTATTCTTTTATCTTACTATAAACAACATATAATTAATTTCTTACAAAAATATCACCAAAAAGAAAAGAAGAAAAGTAACATGCAGGTTTCAAAGGATTTAAAATTATAATTCTGGCTTCTAGTACCCTTCCCTCTGCTCCCCTCCCCCTTCCCCTTCCCTTCCCTTCTCTTCCCTTTCCTTCCCTTCTGTCCCCTTCCCTTCCTTTACATTCTCTTCTCTCTTCCTCCCTCCCTACCTCTCTCTCTCTCTCTTTCTCTTTTCTTTTTTCCTTTCTTCCTTTTTTTCAATAAAGAACATTGTGTGTGTGTGTGTGTGTGTGTGTGTGTGTGTGTGTGTGTGTCTTTGCTATTTATAATAGAGATACATTTTCTCTACCAAGTTTGGGAAAAACAGGTTGCGCTTCTCACTAGAGGAAAGCATGCAAGCATAGAGGGAGGTTAATTCATGCCTGTGATGTTCCAGGCATTAACATGACTGTCTTTGTGTTTAGCTATAAGGAAAACATCATGCGCCTCTCCAGCCTCCACAAGGACCGCCCCATTGAACCACTGGACCTGGCTGTGTTCTGGGTGGAGTTCGTGATGAGGCACAAGGGAGCTCCCCATCTGCGCCCTGCGGCCCACCTCCTCACCTGGTACCAATACCATTCTTTGGACGTGATTGGCTTCCTCTTGGCCATTGTGCTGGGAGTTGCCTTTGTTGTCTATAAATGCTGTGCCTTTGGCTGCCATAAATGCTTTGGGAAAAAAAGGCGAGTTAAGAAATCTAACAAATCCAAGGCACACTGAGAAATGGGTGAAAAATGAGGTGACCCAAATTTGCAGTCAGTGTTAAATGCATGTTATGCTCATTGAAGAAATACTTTGCTGTAAGTTAGACACCCCAGAGTATGGTTTTTAAGCAAAAATAATTTAATTGCTAGTCACACCAGTAGTTAGAAATATTTGAAAAAGTTTTCTGCTCCCTTCAATACCTTTAATCTGGACTGTATTTGCTACCTTTCATAGGACTTGCCCAGAGGGTTGGGCAAGTCCCTCCTTCACTCTGCATTACTTTTCTTACTCAGAAATGGAGCCTGTTTGGGAACCACTGCTGTCCCCACTCAGATGACAGTTCTAACATCATCTGGCTTGTATAGACTGCTGTGATCAATTCCTTCAGTAATGATGGCAGATCCTAATGTATTCCTATACTTCACAGATACCACTTTGCATCTTTAAAGAAGGAAACAGTTATTCCTTTAGAGCCTAGTGCTTTTTACTTGAATGAATGAATGACACAGAGACCTTGGAGAACAAAGTATGATTTCTTTCTTTTGGGGAAAAGTGTGATATATGACATTGATGGGTAATGTGTTTGAAAGGACAACCATTGCTTGTGCCAAATGGATCTGAATTTGATAAAAGCTCAAAATGTAATGTCTGGCTAGTATATTTTTCTCTGATGTATGTTACCCACAGCTAAAAACATATTAATAAACTTATATAAATTATATTTCTTCGATATTCTTCTTTTCATTGGTGTTCCTTTTATTTATTGTTACATTACATATTCCAATTACAAAAGCAATGTATGATAGTGGCAGAAAATTTGAAAAGTGCAGAGTTTACACATACACACACAAGAAAATAAAAATAGCCTGAGATCCTCAGAAATAATCACATTTGCTATTTTGGCAAGTGCACCTAAAATATCACAGCTATGCCCTATATTGGCAATGCTGTTTACCATTCTTTCTCCACTTCACACTATCACAGACTTTCTCCCAGGTCTTATAGGAACATTTTGTTTGTATTTAGTGACCAAGAACTACTCTATTACATAGATGTACCAGGATGTATGTAACCACAACTACTGGGTGGATCCACTTTATTAAACACACACACACACACACACACACACAAACAAACAAAAAACAACTAAGTCTTAGCCCATATTCCTGAGTATTTCCGTGGGAAAGAGGTTTACAACTAATCAATGGTTTTTGTCTCAGTTTGGAGTTCTCTGCAGTGATGATTCAGGTCAAGTATTTTCTTTAGGAATTGAAGGTGCCTGGGCATTGGGATGCGATGTGATAGCCGCCAAGAAGCTGGCTCTCCTTTGGGTGACAGAACTGAATCCCCCTAGTGGGTGCTGGGAGCTAGCACACAAAATGCACCCAACTTATCCTGGGGAAAATCAAGGCCTTTGGGTATCTAAACACTTGCCTTGCCAGTGATCAGCTTCTCCCAAATGGTTACTAATTTCCTGCACTTCAGTCAGCTTGGTGGGAGGGAAATGCTGTGTGGTACTGGAGGAGTTTGTGCCATAAAGAGAGAAAAACACAGGACATTGGGTGGGGCCCTGCCGCTTCTCATTGCAAGTGGTTTGAAATATTCTCAAACTGCATCCTAAGATGGTGTGAGAAAGCTAGGTTCCCACACCTTTGCAATACAAAATATTATCTTGCCAAAGGCGGCAACAACAACAAAACATCATCAATTTAAGAGAAATGTAGGATCTTATTTTAAATTGCCTCCCTGCCTCTATATCAATTGCTCTCCCCTGTTTCTTTTCTTCAAAAATATCTTGCATCTGCATACTAGAAATAAATGTATAAGAACAAAAAATGTTTGAGTCCCAGTTTCAGTGTCAAATAGCTCTTTATGTGTACATGTCAGCAATGGTATCCAGGTGGTGGACTCACTGTGGCAATGCAAGTTCCATCCTCTCTGATTTGGTCCTGGGCCGCCCGCAGCAACTCACAACTGCTGACTGCTGGCATGGCAAGGTGTCATCAGTGTTCCCCATCTCTGGAACATCCTCGTGGCTGGAACAGCCCCGTCAGATCCTCACTGTTGCAGGAACCCACATGGTCTTGGAGTTGTTCTCTGAAAACACACAAACACATTCTCGACCAAAAGTTAACAAAGGGATATTCTCTGCAAATTAGACTTGGGATTCTTTTTATTTTTGCCCAAATGATTTTCCTTTGACTTATTTTGACATCATGTGTGTTTTTCATGGGTGTTCTGATGTTGGCATTACAAATGGAAGTTACTTTTCTGGAGTAAGAATTTTCTAGATGTATTTTATTTACAGGATATTTTTCCTTACATGATATTAACCCCCCCCCTTTTTGATTAATGGGGCTTTTGGGAATTTTAGATTACAGTCTTAGTAATTTTAAATTTTAATTTTTGCACACAAATATGCTTTAGGTTCTTTGAATGTTAGGCAATTTTACAGTGAGATGAACTACTAATAGATATTTTAGTTAATGTTTTAGGAACAGCTTTTTGTCCGGTACACTTAAATTTTCTTGAGTATTCACTTATTTCACTTGGCCAATTTAAATTAAACTGAAAACTTGATTACTATTTTACTGTCAATTTTAATACTCAATACCCTGTAAATATTAGTGGAAAGGATCATTTGCATTTTTGAGTAGGCCCTGAGCATTCCTGGTACTAGACTGAATTTAGATATAGAGCAGCTGTTGCTGGCTGAGTCTCTTTCTGCAACCTGAGTCCCAATCTGAGCTGTGCATGGGAGGCGAAGCAGCCATGGGGGCAGGAGACCTTCCTCAGAAGGGGTGAGAGTTCAGGTCCCTGCAAGGTTAGTGGGTGAGGGTCTGTGCCCCCCGCCCTTTTAGTTCTCTCCTGTTGGCCCCTCTGAGACTGTGCCTGTCTTAGGTTGTTCCTTCCCTGAGGAATCTTACCCATCTCTGGCTAACCAGCCATCCTCCAGGGCCAAGCAGGGCCACCTCCAGCTCTTGAGGGGGCCCCAAGTCATGGCTCATGGGATCAGTTCCGGCTATCCACCTGGCCTCTTCTGCTTGGTGATGTAACCACTTCCAGCTGGCCACCTGGCCTCACTTTCCCTGGTTCACCTGACCAACTTCTGGCTGGTCTCCTGAGCCCACCCCCTTATTCATCTGACCACTGAGCAACACTGGCTTGGCTGCTTTGCTCCTCACACAGAGGGGTGGACTTCCCAGTCTCAGGTAGTTGGATTAAATGCCTAACACCCACAGCCCCAGATCACATTCTGCTCACAGATTGCCTCCTACCTTCTGGGGAGGGCCAAAAGAAGGGGAACACCAGCCCCCTTTAAGACAGCCATGTGTTTCTGTGAGTCTAGGGACTGAACATTGGTGCCACCATGGGGGAATCTAACACTGGAGATACATGTGAACCTGATAGCCCTGCCTGTGGGCTTTGAAACTAGGGAAGAGCTAAGTTAGCCCCTGAAAACCAGTTCTATTCCGGGAGCACTGTTCTGCCCCTCCAGAGTCACTGACTGGTGGCCAGTCCCTGAGGGCCAGCTTTCTGCTTCAATCACAGGGACAGCCCTACCTTGAGGAAAGGGACCTATTGCTGCCATTCAGAGTTGGATCAAAGGAAGGTGGGGCATTTGTAACTGCCTGTTCAGTCCTCAGCATTCACATGGCACCACCTACCTAACCACTTGACTATTTCCAGCTGGCACCCATTCGTGGCACATGGTACATGCTCAATAAATACATTTTTTTTCACCTTTCCCCTTTGCTTCAATGAGGTCAGCAGAATTTCCCAAAGTATCTTCCTTTCCCTGGCCCCTGGGCCTGTACGATGAGTATAATTTAAGTTTTATTTTATCTATATTAGCCTTCTTTACACAATGCAATGGGCCTTCTGTGCCCACGTACTCAAAAGGCTCTCCTTTCCTGACATTCTCTACCCCATCAGCATTCAACTCATCCTTAGTTTTTCCCCACAACTTTTAATGTGTCTCTTTATCTGTTTAAATTGTTCATCTGTCGCTCCTAACAGAGGAGATGGGAGACTCTTTGTTTGGGGATCTCTGCTGCAGCCTCCAGGCCCAGTGTGTGCTGGACTCAATAGATACTTTTGAATGAATGAATCAAAGATGATTGAACTGTGGAGAAGCACATTCATAAAGGTTTCCATGGGCTAAAGATGGGCTTGCAGCATCATTTTCTTTTCTTGCTGAAAACCATAGTCAGCTTTCTCTTTCACTGCTGGGGGAGGAGTCTCCTTTTCACCACATGGCATTTTTCCTTTGAGACAACACTCGATCCGTCCTGGGGAACGCTGATTGAATGGGGTAAAAGGTGCCAGAGAGGCCTTGCCTTCTCTGTTCACTACAGAATATTATCTGAGGGGTTGATAAGGAATTTCAGCCAGTTATAAAACTGTTGTTGACTATTAAGAAACCATTTAATTGCTCAAATTAAATTTCTGCTGTCCTTCACTGACATCAGCTCTAGTCATGCAACAAAAATCAAACATTAACTGGTTGTATAGATTGGTTCTTGGAACTTGTGAGTGTGAGAGAACAAACCTCAGGCAAACACCAGTCTTGGTAGCATAGGCAGACGCACCATGGCGGCAGAGTACCAGGGCCCACGTCTGCCTGTCCTGGGCCTGCTGCTGTGTGCGCTCTGCTTGGCTGTGTCCCAGGGTGGGAAGCTGTTGTTGATCCCCATGGATGGCAGCCACTGGCTAAGCTTTAGCGGGGTCATCCAGCAGCTGCAGCAGAGGGGGCATGACATTGTGGTCTTGGCGCCTGAAGCCTCGGTGCACATTAGAGAAGGAGCATTTTACACCTTGAAGACCTACCCCGTGCCATTCCGAAGGGAGGATTTGGTAGCATCCTTTAAAGACCTTGGGCATAATACATTTGAGAAGCAGTCTTTCTTGCAACGTCTGATCAAAACTTACAAGAAGGTCAAAGAGGACTCGGCTCTGTTATTGTCGGGGTGCTCCCATCTACTGCACAACAAGGAGCTGATGACCTCCCTGGCTGAGAGCCGCTTCGATGCTGTGTTGACTGACCCTTTCCTTCCTTGCGGCCCTATCGTGGCCTGGTATCTGACTCTACCTGTTGTGTTCTTCTTGAATGCACTGCCGTGCAGTCTGGACTCTCAGGGTACCCAGACCCCCAACCCACCGTCCTACGTGCCTAGGTCTCTGTCATTTAACTCAGATCGCATGACTTTCCTGCAGCGGGTGAAGAACATGCTCATTGCCTTGACAGAGAACTTTATGTGCAATGTGGTTTATTCACCGTATGGGCAACTGGCTTCAGAAGTCCTTCAGAAAGATGTGACTGTTGAGGACCTTATGAGCACTGCATCTATCTGGCTTTTCAGAACGGACTTTGTGAAGATTACCCCCAGGCCCATCATGCCCAATATGGTTTTTATTGGTGGGATCAACTGCGCTAACCAAAAACCACTATCCCAGGTGTGTAATTTGAGTGGGAACTTTACAGCCTATAAGCTCACAAGTACTTTGGGTAGATGAACTTGCCACAGATAGATCCTGAATGAGCATGCCTAGTTTCAAATGTCCTCTTGTGTTGACTTCTAGCTTGCAAGTTTCCTAGGTTGAGTTGTAATTTATATCTGTCTTTGAAGTCATCATCTCCTTTTGTTCTTTGGATCTGAGGCTTTAGGAAAGTATATCTTGGACATTTTATTCTGTGGGCACCAGTGGATTGTCATCAATGAGTCAATAAGAGTTAAATGCAATATGCCCAGAGCACTGGATTCAGGGTTCTTGGCAAAGAACAGAAGTGTATAGGACTATGCCAGAAGCAGATCATTGTTTCACTAGTAGAGAGGTGTGGACGGGGAATCCCGAAGGCTGGTCAACCTTAATTGCTCTGAAAGGTCAGGGCTAATCACTCATTGTTTGGTTGAGACCTTGGTAGTTGAAGCAGCCTCCACCTGTTAGTCTTAAATTCTTGTTGATTGGCTATTACTGGAATTTCCTGCCTGAGGGATATGGGTGTATCCCATGATCTTAATAAAGGAGATGGCAAAGCCAGAGTGAGTAGTAGTCCTCTCTTGGATATCAGCCAGGCCCCCATTAACCAAATAATGCTTTTCTAGTCTGTTTTCATTTGTGTGTGGCCTTCTCCAGAACCCGAACCCTGAACTGTAACCCTGAACCACCCGGGACATGAAAGGGGTTCCTACATCTGGCCCCCAAAGTGGGGCATGAAAAAGGTTCCCACAGGACTGACTACCTGGCCTTTAATTGGAGCAGTGAAAACAGCTCAGTTGTGATACAGCACTGCTGTGCAATAGCTCAATAGTGTTATAGCTCAATTAGGAAACAGCAGGGCTGCAAGTAGGACCTTGGGTAAGGCCCCTCTCTAGCTAAACAGTTCTACTGTGCTCTCTGCTTTGTTCTGCTCTGTTGGACTATTCTGCTCTGGGGAGAAGTCTTTGGGAAAGGGTGGGGAAGAGATGTAGTCTGCTTTTTTTAGTCTTTGGTGGAAAGGAAAAATGCATTTTCTGAGCGGGGGTGGGGGGGAGGGCTCACATATATAGAGAAGTCCTTCACCTGGTCCCAGATTGGTCTGTCCTTCTGCAAATGAGGAATCCAAATCCTTACAGTTTGAAAAGTCCACAAATTACTGCCCTGATTGGTCAGAATGGAGCCTCCCATAGGTGAAGATGTTGATGAGGGGCATATACTTGCACAGCTTCAATTGAACAGGGAAAGTCTCAGTTTTATAGGTTGAAATAGGATTCCAGAAACACTGTGTAAGCAGGCCGTTCAGTGTGTGAGGCAGGCAGCTTAGTGCAGGCTTCTTCTTGAATCAAGGTTTGCATGTTTGGAAATAGCTGCTAGGCTCTTTGTAAATTTGAGCCCAGTTATCCACCTGGAGCCTCTCTCGGTAGGTATTGTCTTTCTCTGGGTCTATATACTCTACACTTCCATTTCTCTAGAGGATACTGTCTTATTCCCAGTGCTCTTGATAAAAGTCCTGAGCTTCAAGAGTAAAGATAAAACCTTTGGTCAATAAAGAGAGTCCTCAGAGAAAGTACAGCCTGGCATTGGACATACCTTTGTAATGTCTGAAAGGCAAAAGATGGTAGAAGAGCATTGAGATGAAAGGAATAGAATGCAAGAATTCCAAGAGGTCATTCCCCTCTGAGGGTGAGGGATGGTCTTCGTGGACATGTGGAGATTCAGAGATAATATTCATACATACCTTTTGGGTCTGGAGAAAAGAACTAAACAGAAAATCAGAATAAAGACTTAAAGATGATGAAGCGAAGAAAGACTGGCATTTGCAGGTGAGTCTGAATGATGATGACAAAGTGACATGTTTCCAACATGCTAAGTGCTTATAATGGTTCTTACAAAACAAAAGACATTTTGGAAGGGGAAAATCTAATAAAAGCCTGGAACGAAAAATACTAAACTCTCAGCCAAAGTAAAGGCCCCATTGGAGTGGTGACCCCGTTTTTTGGAAGGTGATTAGGGGTGGGGGAATCAAAGATTATTTTCAGTTAACAAACACGTTGCTCCACTCTCTGGCTATTCCAGAGTCTGTGAAATTGCAGCACGATTTAGGGAAAGTTTTGCCAAGTACAGGGTGGACTTTGTACTTGGCCAAACCTATCGAATCCCATAAAAGCTAATCTAGAACAGAGTTGGCCATGATAACACAATCTGTGTAATTGGCCTTTGTGATTTGTCAATGAACTGCCATGCCATTTGAACTCTGGGCAGTGGTGATATTTAACTTTGGGTGTTTATGGCCCTATGGGTTCCATTAATGTAAGCACACCCTGCTGGCTGCAGAGTGAGTGTGGGAGGGTTTGCAAGGAGGGGAAATTAGATTAGTCTCTTTCTAGACAAGAGTGGTTTCACTCAGGTGTGAAATTAATGGCTGCTTGGAACTGACCTATATCTCCACAGGAATGAGGGCTGTGATACATCTTTTAAGGAAGAAGAACCTTGGGAAAAGCATCTTCAGGATGTTCTTGCTGCAAAGCAAAAATACAGTGTGCTGGTGAAGAGGATGATGCTGGCCTCCTTGACTTTTCAGATGAGACCAGTGGAAAAGGCTGAGACAAAACTTTAGGAGGCAGAGGGATGGAAGAGAATCTGGGGACTAGACAGTGGGTGTCCTTGGAGGAAGGCTGCTCAGTGTTTTTACTGGTCATGCTCTGAATCAAGCTTGGCAGGAGCCTGTGAAAACTGTGAGTGCTGAGCCCTGTCAGAAGTCTCCTACTTGTCACATCCACGGTGCCCAATGTCCTGGTCCAACCAGGACTGTTCAGGTTTTAACACCAGAAGTCCCATGCCTGATGAAACCCTTCCAGTGTTGGGAAAACCCTGCTACATGGAAAACCCTCTCACTAATGCCCTTGGCATTCTTGGGAGACATATACTAGTAAAACCATTTGGAGATTCTCAGGGGGTTGATTAGATAATTAACAACCTACAGGGTTTTTGTGTGGGGGTGTGTGTGAATTATCTTATTTATGCCTTGCTCTGTTTTCTCTAAGTGAATTGCCACTGTGAGTGTGGCGTGTGTACCCTTTCATGTATGTGGGTACATGTGCATGTATGTGTATGTGTGCATATGCGTGTGCATGTTTGCTGAAAGCTGGAGTTGGCTTTGAAGGTTGGGTACAGGTCAATTTGCGTGAAGATTATTGCCAAGGGTTGAATCTAGGGGCTTCTTTACACTCTTTCTGGAGACATGGCCACCATTCTTATCTTCATTTATTTTTGTGATTCTTCTGACTGTTACATCCTTTCAGAGCTTTCATTTGACACCCTTCTCTAAAATCTGTTCCATATTATTTCAGGGATAGTCTTTGATAGGTCGTAATCTGTCATCAATTTACTAGTTGGGAACTTCTGTCATCACTGTTCCTCACCCCTGTACACACAGACAGTTTCCTTTCTGGAGACAGTGCAGTGACCTTCTGGAGTGACTTTCCTTTGATGACAGTGATGGACATGTTGCTATAAGGAATCAGCTTCTGGAATAGGACATGAATAGTCAATGAGAGTCCTTTGCCTGGTGGGTTGGGACTTAGTGGCTGTTCATCCTTCCTACGGTGGCTTTTGTAACCAAGGTTGAATCCTATGCCCTTGCTCTTTTTTGAACTGCACAGAAGGGGCTCAGATCACTGGTGCACAATTGGTCAGGGTTCCCGTCCCTCAAGTTGTATCTCTCAGACATATGGAGGAGCTCATAGCAAAGATAAGGTCCAACATGTTTCTGCATATTCTTCTTGCTAAAGCAGGAAAGTTGGTTTGCACTCTTTAGAAAGCTCTTCTCCAGGTGGAAAAATTCAAGGCTGATTGGTTACATTTCAGCACTGAGTTGGCAAGAATATGATATTTAATCGTCCAAAGGACTGGCTACCCTGTGGAAGAGTCTGCTGTAGGCTGTGGGGGAAGCAAGAATTCTTAATGTTTGTCTTCTATTTGTGTTTTCCTTGTAACCTTAATCCTTAACACTGTAGCTTTGTGCTTTTATTCTATTCATTCTTTCTCCATACAAAGAATATTCCAGAAGCCTTGAAAAACACTACAGACTTTTACTATAGACTTTCTTAAAGGGGGAGGTAAAGGAGTTTTAGAGTCCATAGGAGCTTTCTGAATCTTCTTTGAACAGCTTTCCTCTCCCCCAGTGTTTCTGTTCACAGCTGAAAGGCTCTCTCTTCTTGCTGTGATGCCCACTTAACCACCTGTCTTTATTCCTGCTCTCTCCTTCTGCCCCCTTCCTCAAAGCCTGCTCTCTCCCCGAAACTTCCCAGCTGCCCCAAATCCTGGGGAGGTAGATCTGTTCCTATCTCTGGTTGTTTACTTTTGAGATTTAGCACATTCCTTGGATTCTACCTCTCAAAGAACCTAAGAGGTAACAGCACTGAAACCTGTGAGCAGGAAACCGCTCTCCTTTGAAAGGGAGTCAGGCAGGAAGACATGGTGTACCACAAACTAATTCTCTCTCTCTCTCTCTCTCTCTCTCTCTCTCTCTCTCTCTCTCTCTCTCTCTCTCTCTCTCTCTCTTCACACACACACACACACACACACACACACACACACACACCTTGAAGATATTTGAGTCACACCTTAATATATGCAGTCATCCAAAAAATGCAAGAAAGCATTAACTGGGAATTTCTCTTTTGGCTCCAGGAGTTCGAAGCCTATGTAAATGCCTCTGGAGAACATGGAATTGTGGTTTTCTCTTTGGGCTCAATGATCTCAGATATTCCAGAGAAGAAAGCCATGGAAATTGCTGATGCTTTGGGCAAAATACCTCAAACAGTAAGGAGATGCTAAACTTTTATATCTTCGTAAGACCATAACCTCAGGCCTCCAGTTCTGAATTAATTCTCTGAGTTGGACTTTAGACTTGGATTTCCCCTTCCCAATTATGAGTTCTTCTTTTTTTTGCAATTCCACTCTTAACTACTCTGTTAAACTATGGTCCACTTCGCTTGATTGTCTCATTTTCTCTAAGAGACTCAAGGAGAATCGGTTTCTTAAAAAATATATATATATTTCATTGATTTTTTTTTACAGAGAGGAAGGGAGAAGGATAGAGAGTTAGAAACATCAGTGAGAGAGAAACATCACCCAGCTGCCTCCTGCACATCCCCCACTTGGGAGGTGCCCGCAACCAAGGTACATGCCCTTGACCTGGAACTGAACCTGGGACTTTGCAGTCCACAGGCTGATGCTCTGTCCACTTAGACAAACCAGTTTCAGCTCAAGGAGAATCTATTTAAAAAATAAATTAAATAGGATATTCTTCCTTCATAGTAAATAAGAATATTTCTCAAAAAGCTATTAGTTAAGACAATGGTGTATATTACAGTTCTGCATCCACTCATTTATTAAGTAGACTGAGACTTGAAGTACAGAAAATTGCAAAAATCATAAATGTGTAGCTTGATGAATTTTTACAAATTCACAAAATGTTAATAGCCCCGAAAGTCTTCTTAGTCACTACCTCCCTCACCCCTCACCCCCTACCCCATGGTCATGCTCTTTCTGAACACTCTACTTTCTAGCTACTATAGCAGTCTTTATTAAAAAAATCATATTCTGGTCTTTAAAACCTCTTCTCATCTGTAAGGTACTGTGGCGGTACACTGGGACTCGACCATCAAATCTTGCCAAGAATACAATCCTGGTCAAGTGGCTGCCCCAAAATGATCTGCTGGGTATGTAGAGAGGATTTGATGTGTAGGTCAAACCAAGGTTAAATTAAGAAAGTAGCTTAAGCTCTGCTGTTCTAAAGGATTATTTAGCTGGAAAATGTTATGGCCAACACATTCCACACTGCTTTTAACCCAGCAGGGCCTCTCAGCCACCTGCTCTTCTGCAAACTTCTATAAGGTACACTGTGGACAGCACTGAATGCGTGGAGTGCTATCACAACCTAGTGATGCCAGAATGAGACACTCAGAAACTTGACCACTGGCATCCTTCCCTTTTTGCTTCCCAGCTCATCCGAAGACTCGTGCCTTTATCACACACTCTGGCTCCCATGGCATCTATGAAGGAATATGCAATGGCGTTCCGATGGTGATGCTGCCCTTGTTTGGTGATCAGATGGACAATGCAAAGCGCATGGAGACCCGGGGAGCAGGAGTGTCCTTGAACGTCCTGGAAATGACTTCTGAAGATTTAGAAAATGCCCTCAAAACTGTCATCAATGACAAGAGGTAAGAGAGCAGGTACAGAGGACTACTGCTTGTGTTTTGCCCATTCCATTCACAGTAATTATTCAAATACATGAAAATCTATTTATAAGTAAGATCATTTGGGATTATTATTCATTTTATAAAAGCATGCTTGATTCCTATAGAATCATGGAAATAGTGTTAAATATTATTTTCTCTCATAAATTTAAAACTTAATTTAAAAAATAATGTCACCATAATAGAGGCCTGATCTATAAGTTCCTGCAAAGAGAGAAATATTCCATTACATGAAGCATCGTGTTCATAAAATAAAAACAAATCAGGTGCTTTTGAAGTACAGCTTTCCACTGAAATCTGTGAGAAATTTTGTCCATGGGGATTTATAAATGGGGGCTCATGTGAAATCACTTATAATAAAACTCAAATAATAAAAAATGAAGACAGGACCCAAGATGGCGGCATAGGTAAACACCTATTGTTCTGCACTGCGCAACGATTTAAGAACTACAACATAACAGCAGAACAGACATCACCCAGAATTGCCAGAAAGCTGGCTGAGTGAGAACTCCACAAATAAGAGTAAAGGTGGGATACTGAGACTCAGAGGAGCAGCAGGAACGCAGCCTTGAAGACGGAAACAGGTTAAGAGCCGTCCTGGTCGTGCACGCGGGCTGTAGGGCTGGAGCAGCAACCCTGGCTGGATTTCACCAACGGGGAGGGCGGAGACGTCCCACTACACGGATTCCCCAGTGCCAGGCAAGGTCCAAGACCCAGGGTACGTGGAGACGTCCCACTGCACAGATTCCCCAGTGCCAGGCGAGGGCCGAGGTCCGGGGGACGCACCCTGGAAGCGGGGCGCGGCAGAGGTCTCCTAGTCTGAGGAGAAACCCGGAGGTTGGGAAAAGAAGTTTGCGCGCAAGTGTCGCACAAACCCGCGACTTGCCCCCTGGAAATTTGTCTCCTGGTCCTGGAAACCATCTATTTCACAACCCAGGACTAGACTTTGGGTGTACAGACTCATTTGGGGAGAGGCAGAGTTGTCTGGCAAGGGGAAGAGACTAGCGGCTTTCTCTTGGAGGTGTCTGCAGCCATCCCCATCCAACAGAGACCCGCGTGCGTGAGCGCCGCATAGGACGTAGCTGACACTGAGGCTGCCTGCGCAGCTCAGAGACTCCGCCCATCCAACCTGAACACAGTCTCCCTTCACAGCCAATTGGCCTGGAGGTCAAACCCTCCTAGGGCTAACAACAACAAGCTGGGTTTAAATTCAAAAATACTGTACAACCCATAAAGGACTGCAGTAAGAGTACCCATCTCAAATAACTGGAGAGGCTGTGCCACTGACCCTTAGAGGATATCTACCACATAAAGCAGCCACCATGCAGAGATATGGAAAGAAGTCAGGTGTGAAAGAAATGGAGGAGAAAAGACGACAAGACATAGAGTTCAAAACCATGGTTATAAGGCTTTTCAAGAGGCTCCTACAAAAGGCCAATCAACTTAATGAGAATTACCAGGAAATAAACAAGACCAACCAGGAAATGAATGAGACTTACAAGGAAATGAATGAGACCCTCAGGGAAATGAACAAGACCTCTGAGGATATGAACCAGACCCTCACGGATATGAAAAAGGACCAACTAGAAATCAAGCATACACAGACTGAAATAAAAAATATTACACAAAGTCCTAAAAGCAGTCCAGAGGGCCACAAGAACCAAGTCAAAGATTTGAAATACAAAGAAGCAAAATCCACTCGGCTGGAAAAACAAGAAACAAAAAGAATTCAGAAAATTGAAGATAGTGTAATGGGCCTCTGGGACAACCTCAAGCATGCCAACATCCGAATTATTAGGGTGCCAGAAAAAGAGAGAGAGCAAGTTAATGAAAACCTACTTGAAGAAATAGTGACTGAAAACTTCCCCCACCTGGTGAAAGAAACTGACTTAAAAGCCCAAGAAGTACACAGAACCCCACAATATAGGAATCTAAAGAGGACCACACCAAGACATATCATAATTAAAATGCCAAGAGCAAAAGACAAAGAGAGAATATTAAAAGCAGCAAGAGAAAAACAGTTGGTTACCTAGAGGGGAGCACCCATACGATTGTCAGCGGATTTCTCAACAGAAACGATGCAGGCCAGACGGGAATGGCAAGAAATATTCAAAATAATGAATAGCAAGAATCTACAACCAAGATTACTCTATCCAGCAAAGCTATCATTCAGAATTGAAGATCAGATAAAGTGCTTTGCAGATAAGAAAAAGCTAAAGGAGTTCATCAGCACCAAACCAATATTATATGAAATGCTGAAAGATATTCTTTAAGAAGAGGAAGAAGAAAAAGGTAAAAATATAAATTATGAACAACAAATGCACATCTATCAACAAATGAACATAAAAATCAAGTGAATTGATAGGCTGATGAACAAGATAAACTGGTGAATATAACAGAAACATGGACATAGAGAGGGAATGGACTGACAATTCTTGGGGAGAAAAGGGTTGTGGGAAGTACAGCAAGAGATTGGACAAAAATCTTGCAACAATGGGAGAGGACATTGGGGACGGGGAGGTGAGGGTGGAGGGTGGGATAGGTACAGGGTGGAGGGGAGATATAGGGGGATAAAAAAGGGGAAACAATGTAATTAATAAACTGAACAATAAAGATTAAAAAAATGAAGACATATTTGTTCAAATGTGGCTGAAGATGATTCAAAAGACAAAAGCCATCAGAACAAATGGTCTCTATCTGAAATTTATTGTATGGCTTTCAAGCTCCCTAGTAATAGGCTGTTTAAAACCTTATGGAAATAAGTGATGTCCAGAGATAGATTTCATCCAACAGTTAATAATGTGCATGCAACTACATTTCTGCATGTGTGAATGCATGCATGCATGTGTATTCTTTCTGCCATGAGAGTGTCAAGAGCTTTCACCTGTAATTGCTTCATTTCAGGAAAGACTTCAGGGAAGAGGGCAGATGTGAAACCTGGGAGTGTGTTCAGATAGGAGGAGATAGGACACATACACTGAGCCTGGACAAGGGGAAAAGGCAGGGAGATGATAGCGCTCATGCAAGAGAGAGAGAGAGAGAGAGAGAGAGAGAGAGAGAGAGAGAGAGAGAGAGTGTAATGCCAGTGGATAAAAAAGAAACACCCACAGGACCCCCCAGGGCAAAGTTCTAAGTGTGTTGGGTGACAACCCACCCAGAGCAGTGTGGTTGGCATCCCTTCATTCCAATTGGCTGCTTCTGGAAGCTTGGCTTGTCAGGGTCACACTGTGTTACTCAAACGTCAGTATAATTAAGACCCAACTTCTTTCCACGTGCTCATGAAATTTATCTTCTATGTTCACACTAGTAATATAATTTTGATCATTTGTTCAGTGGTATAGATAGCTACTTGAAACCTAAAAATGACTTGGTAGAAGTTCCTTAGTACATTATTGTTTTTTCAAAACACTAATCCATCAGCTCAAGTTATTAATTATCTTTATCTATTCATTGTTGAGCCATCTATCTGGTTGTAAATCTTCATACTTTCAACACTCTAAGCTTAGAAAGTACCTACATGACATAAACAATAACTGCAAAAAATTTAAAGAGCAGATTATGCAATCAGGCCATAATAGGTGCTCAATAAAGATAGAATGAATTAATGAAAGTCCAAGAAAATCTGTCCTGCTTAAGAGAAATTTTATATACAAGAAAGATGTTTAACTGAACTTATGGCACAATATTAATAGTACATTATTAGAGGCCCGGTGCTTAAAATTTATGCAAGGGGATGGGTGGGAGTCCCCTTAGCCCAGCCTGCACCCTCTCAAATCTGGGACCCCTAAGGGGATGTCTGACTGCTTGTTTAGGCCTGATTGAGCCTAAATCGGCAGTTGGACATCTCTCTAACAATCCAGGACCACTGGCTCCTAACTGCTCACCTGTCTGCCTGCCTGATTGCCCCTAACTGCCCCTTCCTGCTTGCCTGGTCATCCCTAACTGCCCTTGCTGCTGGCCTATTCAGCCCCCACTGCCCCTCTCACTGGCCTGGTCACCGCTAACTGCCTCCTCCTGCTGGCCTGGTTGCCCCTTATTGCATCCCTCCTGGCCTTGTTTCCCCAACGGTCCCCCACCCCCAGCCAGCCTCATCACCTCACACAACCTGCTATTTGGTCATTTGGATGCCCTTCACTAACTCCCCTGCAGGACCAGCCCACTGCTTAGTCTTTTGGTCATACCTTCACTAATCCTCCTGCTGGCTTTGTTGCCCCACATAGCCTGCTGCTCAGCTGTTTGGTTGTCCCTCACTAACCCCCTGCTGGCCTGGTTGCCCCAAGCAGCCTGTTCAGACATCTGTTCAGTTCAGTTGCAATGGCTGCTTAGACTTTTTTATATATATAGATACATTTTCACTATAAAGTTTGAAAAAACCAGGTAGCACTTCTCACTGGAAGCAAGCATGCAAGCATAGAGGGAGGTTAATTCATGCCTGTGATGTTCCAGGCATTAACATGACTGTCTTTGTGTTTAGCTATAAGGAAAACATCATGCACCTCTCCAGCCTCCACAAGGACCGCCCCATTGAACCACTGGACCTGGCTGTGTTCTGGGTGGAGTTCGTGATGAGGCACAAGGGAGCCCTGCATCTGCGCCCTGCAGCACACTTCCTCGCCTGGTACCAATACTATTCTTTGGACGTGATTGGCTTCCTCTTGGCCATTGTGCTGGGAGTTGCCTTTGTTGTCTATAAATGCTGTGCCTTTGGCTGCCATAAATGCTTTGGGGAAAAAAGGCGAGTTAAGAAATCTAACAAATCCAAGGCACACTGAGAAATGGGTGAAAAATGAGGTGACCCAAATTTGCAGTCATTGTTAAATGCATATTATGCTCATTGAAGAAATACTTTGCTGTAAGTTAGACACCTCAGAGTATGTTTTTTTTTTAAGTAAAAATAATTTAATTGCTAGTCACACCAGTAGTTAGAAATATTTGAAAAAGTTTTCTGCCCCCTTCAATACCTTTAATCTGGACTGTATTTGCTACCTTTCAAGCTCTTTATACCAACTCCCTCCCCATATCCATGAGGGTTGGGCAGGTCCCTCCTTCACTCTGCATTACATTTCTTACTCAGAAATGGAGCCTGTTTGGGAACCACTGCTGTCCCCGCTCAGATGACAGTTCTAACATCATCTGGCTTGTATAGACTGTTGTGATCGATTCCTTCGGTAATGATGGCAGATCCTAATGTATTCCTATACTTCACAGATACCACTTTGCATCTTTAAAGAAGGAAACAGTTATTCCTTTAGAGCCTAGTGCTCTTTACTTGAATGAATGAATGAATGAATGAATGAATGACAAAGAGCCCTTGGAGAACAAAGTATGATTTCTTTGTGGGAAAAGAGTGATCTATGAAATTGATGGGTAATGTGTTTGAAAAGACAACCATTGCTTGTGCCAAATGGATCTGAATTTGATAAAAGCCCCAAAGTGTAATGTCTGGCTAGTATATTTTTCTTTGATGTATGTTTTCCACAACTGAAAACATATCAATAAATTTATATAAATTATATTTCTTAGATATCCTTCTTTTCATTGGTGTTGCTTTTATTTATTATTAAATTACATGTTCCAATTACAAAAGCAATGTATGATAGTGGCAGAAAATTAGAAAAATACAGAGTTTACACATACACACACAAGAAAATAAAAATTACCTGAGATCCTCAGAAATAATCACATTTGCTATTTTGGCAAGTGCACCTAAAATATCACAGCTATGCCCTATATTGGCAATGCTGTTTACCATTCTTTCTCCACTTCACACTATCACAGACTTTCTCCCAGGTCTTATAGGAACATTTTGTTTGTATTTAGTGGACAAGAACTACTCTATTACATAGATGTATCAGGATGTATGTAACCACAACTACTGGGTGGTTCCACTTTTATTTAAAAAAAAAAAAAGCTAAGTCTAAGCCCATATTCCTGAGTATTTCCGCGGGAAAGAGCTTTCAACTAACCAATGGTTTTTTCTCAGTTTGGAGTTCTCTGCGGTGATGATTCAGGTCAAGTATTTTCTTTAGGAATTGAAGGTGCCTGGGCATTGGGATGGGATGTGATGGCCGCCAAGAAGCTGGCTCTCCTTTGGGTGACAGAACTAAATCCCCCTAGTGGGTGTTGGGAGCCAGCACACAAAATGCCCTTGGAGAACAAAGTATTCAGGAATCAAGGCATTTGGGTATCTAAACACTTGCCTTGCCAGTGATCAGCTTCTCCCAATTGGTTACTAATTTCCTGCACTTCCAGTCAGCTTGGTTGCTCTGGAAGCCATAGATTCCCCAGGGAGCGAAATTCTGTGTGGTATTGGAGGGGTTTACCCTAAAGAGAGAAGAACACAGGACATTGGGTTGGGCACTGCCGCTTCTCATTGCAAGTGGTTTGAAATATTCTGAAACTGCATCCTGAGATGGTGTGGGAAAGCTAGGTTCCCACACCTTTGCAATACAAAGTATTATCTTGCCCAAGGCAACAACAACAAAACATCATCAGTTTGTTAAGAGAAATGTGGGATCATGTTTTAAATTTGCTCCGATTTTGTCATTACTATGAGAAGTTGAATTTTTTACAAGCTTATGAGCTATTTGTATTTCTGTTTTTTTCTTTTTCCTATTTTCCTCTGGGGGGTATTACCCTGTGGGGTGGCTAAGAGCGATTACTGCCCTAATGAGAATATTCTCTGCCATGTACCAAAAGTATTTTCTCCATTTAATATTTTTTTTCTCTCCTCTGCTTGTTGCTTTGTGTTATTTGCAAACATTTTAAACATATAAGCTTCAAGTTGGAGCTGGGTGTCATGGGGATCCCCAGGCTGTTTTTGGAGCACAAGATCTTTACACCAACTCCCTCCCCATATCTAAGGACCCTGCGGTGACCCTACAATTGGATCTGCCCTCTTTCTAGGCTCCTTGGGTCCACCTAGTGACCATGTTCCGTGCCTGCCCCCTTCTCTCTCTCAGGGACCCTGAGCTGCACTGACCTCTCATGGGCTTCTCTGCACTTTCATGTTTCTAGTCTCACAAATAAAACAACCCAACTCTAGACACCGTCAGTAAGTAGGGGGGCCTTTTTGTGAGGAGATGGGGTTCTTAAGGACTCAGGCTCATGGTCAACCACCCAAAAGAGCTGATTGGAGCCTCTCTTGTTGTCTTCTGTCCCTTCATGCTCTGAGTGACAGCTTTGTTCTTCCCCATTCTCTTGACCTATTGTGCTCCTCTGACTCCACCTCATTCACAGGGATTGCCCTGCCTTGAGGACAGGGACATTCTTGCTGCCATCCAGAGGCTAGACCACAGGAAGGTGGGCCTTTGCATCCTCTTCTGACCCTCCTCCAAATTTAAGTGGCGCCATCGCCCTATCCACTTAATCACTTCCAGCTGTTTACCTGGCCCTTCCCCCTTGCTGACTTGACCACTTCCAGCTGGTCACCTGGATCCCACCCCTTTTCCCCAGACCCCAAACCATTATTCACCTGACCACACAGACACCCTAGCCTGCCTGCTTTGCACCTCCTGCAGAGGGGTGGACTTCCTAATCTCTGGAAGCTGGGTTAAGTGCCTAACATCCACAGCCCCAGATCACCTTCTGCTCACAGGCTGCCCACTACCCAGGGTGGAGGGCCATCAGAAGGGTGACACCAACCCCCCTTTAAGAACGTCATGGGGGTCTGTGAGGCTAGGTGCTCCCCATCATCACTAGCATGGAGGTATATCACACTGGAGTGTCCTGCAACCCTGACAGCCCTGCCTGGGGGCTTTGAAATCAGGGCAAGAGCTGTGTTAAGCCCCTGAAATCCATTCCATTCCGGGAGGACTGCCCTTCCTCTTCCAGAGTCATTTACTGCTTGCTGGGCCCTGAGGGCCAGTTTTCTGATCCCTCAACTCCAAGATCCTACAGGACACTGACTGGGTTCTCTCTTGCCCGGAGTTCTGAATTCCTGGGCGAGAGAATGTGATTAGCTAGACCAGATGTCCATTCCTTTTCTAATCAGGAGTGTTGGTGGAGGGATTATAGAGGGAAACCATGATCACCAGGAGCCCATAACTGTGAATCGAAGGGTCATAGAAGAGAGAGCCTTGTCTCTAGAGAGGTGCCACCAAATATGTCCCACATAGACACATTTTCTGCACTTTCTGCCTTTGCCCTTTTTATAACTTTAAGCTCACAGATTTCTACAATGTTTTCTTATTTTCATGTTAGTTCCCATAGAAATCGAGCTGGGAAGCTTTGTAGCGTGGAAGCACAAGAGTGGCTGATTTTATGAATTAACTGCACGTGAGTCAAATATTCCTGTCACGATCTGACAAATAAAAAATATTTTCACTTTGGAAAACCAAGCGGAGTCCACTTCTTTCTCCTTGATCTCATTATCTTTGTGTTCTCTCTAGATAATGTATTCAGGTACATCTCATTTTTTTTCTGTTCTTACACACTCACCATGTGTGTAAGAAAAAATGGTCCTTATTCACCACTCCCACTAGCCATGTCCTTCACAATGTAACTTTGAAGCTCTTCTGATTAAGAGGAGAGATCTATTACCCTAGCCCTTGCATCTGGCCTGACCTGTGACCTTCATTACCTGATAGAATATGGCAGAGGCGATGGTGCCAATTCTAAGTCCAGACTTCAAGAGGACTTCATGTTTCTGCTCACTCTTTTGGAAGCCCACTTGGCTGCTGTGAGACACAACTATCCCAATCATCCTAGTCACTTCAGCCAGTAGCCTGCCAACTACCAGATCCCTGTGTGTGAGGCCATCCTAGACCAGCCAGCCTTCACTTAACCCATTGGCTTCTGCAGATGCATGAGTGACTTCAGTTGTGCTTGGCTGGACAAAGTACAGATCAACAGAACCACCCAACTCACCACCCATAGACTTGCAAACACTAATAAGTGGTTTTTAAGAGGCTTGTTACACAGCAGTGGCTGATACATTCACTTTCAACTCTAAATTCATGACATTTTATGTGTTGCATCTTAGATCCTCAGAGGACAAAGGTGTATCCAGCACAGAATGGGGAGCCCTGCTTAACTACTGTGGCATTGCAACCATGTCACTTGAATAATTGATGGAAGAGAAAAGAAGGCTTAGAGGGGAGTGGGAGGAGGTAGGACAGAGGGGTCTGTGAAAGATGGGGCTTGTAATAATTGTCTCCTTGTGTCTATTTCATATTAGTCAATATTGTTCCAAAGGGCAGACCAAGAAACAATGCATACTTTTTATGGGAAGATGTGCTTGGCACTATAGAGAGGAAGCTCATCTTCTAACCACCCAGAGTCAATGAAATAGAAATGGATTAAAAGGGTAATGAACTTCCTGGTATCAGAGGAGTCCAAGCAGAGGCTGAGGAACTCACTCCCTCTTGGCAGGGCGGGCAAACATTGAGTGTAATTTTAACTGAGCGCCAAGGCCCAGGTGGCTGTGAGTATTGTTATGTTGCCCTGTAATGCATGTAAGGCTTCTGAGGCCAATATTTCATTGCTCAAACTGGTGATCTGGACTCTCTCACAGCTGCAAGTGGCAGGGAAAACCTTTGGGCCCCACTTTTGGTTTGACACAAGGTCCCTACCTTCCTTGAGGTTCTTTATTCTCTAAGTATTCTGCCAGTGGAAACACCCTTTGTCATCCTGCAAGTCACCCAATCCTCAGGGAGCAGTCCTTTTCTCAGGACTTTCTGTCACCCTCCTCCCCTCCAGCTGCCCCAACCCCACCTCTCCACCTTGGGGCTCTATGACAGTATCCCGGGGTGACTAGGTTGTGAAGCACCTCCTTCCCACCATTTTCCTCTCCCAAATAGGCACCGTACTTCACCAGACATGTGGGTAATGTTTAAGAAATGATTAAACAGCATGATGTGGGGGTTTTCTCACAGGATCTGTGCACTCTTCCAAGTCCTCAGTTGACAGAGACTCAGGGAGGCAGTTGGAGCTCAAAGTTCCAAGGGTCTGGCACCTAACGGTGATGATTCTAATGAAGCCCTCCACCCGCCAGGAGACCTGGTCCTCATCTGTGTTACCACTGAGGAGCCCAACTGTCTCCCGTTTTGACAACTGATCCTGCCATAGTCCAAGTCACCATTGATGTATATTAGGCAAAGAACAGAGCTTCTTCTTGTGTTGTATTTTTGTTCCATCTTGGAGAGAGTTTGGAGCAAAGGTCAGTATTGAGGTCCCAGAGTACGTCTTTAAAGGATTCCCTAGAGCAGTGGTCAGCAAACTGTGGCTCGTGAGCCACATGTGGCTATTTGACTCCTTGAGTGTGGCTCTTCCACAAAATACCACGGCCTGGGCAAGTTTATTTTGAAGAAGTGGCATTAGAAGAAGTTTAAGTTTTAAAAATTTGGCTCTCAAAAGAAATTTCAATTGTTGTACTGTTGATATTTGGCTCTGTGGACTAATAAGTTTGCCGACCACTGCCTTAGAGGAAAGGACACAGTATGGTGATAGGCCTTGGGATGGAATATGAAGCTGAGGAACTTGGGAGCAGGAGGAAAAAGGAACTGGGAGTTTTGAATCTTCCATCTTTACGTCTGTGTTGGTGTTTGTCAACTCTTAAGAAGCTGCCGATGTGAGAGCCTTTGAAAGAAGTGTGAAACTTGGTGAGGTGGATTTCTAATTAATTTTTCATTTTCAGTGCCTAGAAAACAGGGAGGAGGCCTGCTTAATCAAGTATATTATTTATTTATTTCTGTGTAACACATTATCATAAACTTAGTGGCTTAAAACACCCATTTATTATTTTGTAGTTTCTGTGGGTCAAAGTCTGGACATGTCTTAGCCAAGTCTTTTGCTCTGGGGTCTCACAGGCTGCACTCAAGGTGTCAGATGCCTGCATGCTCTACAAGCTCATGTGGTTGCTTAGCAGAATCCAGGTCTTTGTGGTTGTTGGACTCAGGCTCTCAGTTCCTTGCCACATGACCTCCTCCATCGGCAGTTCACATCATGGCTATTACCATTCAAGGCTGGCAGGAGAAATTTTTCTCCAATATGTTAAGACTGATATGATATAACTAGGGACCCCGGTGCACAAAATTCGTGCACTGGGGTGTGGGTGGTCCGTCAACCCAACCTGCCCCCTCTCACATACTGGGAGCCCTCAGGGGATGTCCAACTGATGGTTCACCCCAGCCTGCCTAAGGCACCCAGCCATCTCCCTGCTCAGCTCAGCCCTGGCTGCCTGCGACCACCTGGCCCCGGGGGCTGGGCACTTGCCGCCACTTCAGGTCACAGCACCCCGGGGGCCAGGTGCTCCCTGCTGCTTCCCCTCACAGTGCCCGGGGGCCTGGGCACTCGCTGCCACCACCACCGTTTCATCTCCCGGGCCAGCACTTGCGCCACTTGGCCCTGCCCCCACTCCTGATTGGCTGGTAGCATAGCCAATCAGGAGCAAAGGTACTGTCAAATTTGCATGTTTCTCTTTTATTATATAGGATGTGATCATGAGAGTGGCTTGCCATCATTTTTGTCAGGCTCTGTTGTTTAGAAACAAATTCTGGAGTCTGCACACCCTCAAGGGGAAGAAATTATACAGGGTGTGACTCATTGGAGGTCATTTTAGACTGTGTCAACACACCACGCATTTAAAAAATCTTGTTTATGTCAAAAGAGCCTGAGAAAGAGATGGCAGAATCAGCAATAGACTCAAAAGAGGACCTGTCAGAAGAAACAGAGGATCTGGAATCTCTGGAACCGGATGATGGTGGTAAGAAAGTCACCCATATCCTTGCATTACTGTATTATCTTGGCCACTAACTCCTTGAGGGCAAGTCCTAGCTGAGGTCTAAGTATCTCCATCCACTCGGTAGACAGGAAGGTCCCTGCCCAATCACACCACAGGTGCAGCTAAGGCTGTGCAGATGTTGGGGATGCTAGGGCACATGGAGTACCTTCTGTAATGGTCACCTCAGCACCAATCTTGTGCCATCTCTGTCTCAGGGACTTTCCATCAAGTCACAAACCTCCTCAACATCATAGACAGTGAATCCAAGATGGACGCTGCTGGGGCAGGTCCTGACATGCGGAAGACGCTGGCCTCGGTGATAATCACGGAGAAGGCCACCACCAAGCCCTGTATGGTGATGAACGCTCTCATCCGCTGTCTACAGGTGCCAGAGGTAGGGCCTCCTGCGCCCTCAGCCGCTCCTCAGAGCTAGGTCATGGGGGCTGCTTGTGTGTCCATTTACCTCTCAGCAGGCTTACTGTCTCAAAGGTGCAGGGCTAGGTGCTGGGGTATGGAAATGGGCTGGACTGTGAAGTTCTAGTTTCTTGAGGACCTAGTGGAGACTGTGGCTATGTCAATTTTTAAAAGCTCTTCCATATTCTGACACAGTGGGGTTGTGAGCCATCATTCTAGAGCCGGAGCAAAGCCGGTGGATATGGGAGAGCAAAGACACAGCAGACCCAGAGTGCAGGGATACTGGACCAGTTAGCTTCTATCCCCATGGAGCCACACCATTGCCTAAACCAGTGGTCGACGAGCCACATGCGGCTCTTTGGCCCCTTGAATGTGGCTCTTCCACAAAATACCATAGCCTGGGTGAGTCTATTTTGAAGAAGTGGCATTAGAAGAAGTTTAAGTTTTAAAAAATTGGCTCTCAAAAGAAATTTCAATAATTGTACTGTTGATATTTGGCCCTGTTGACTAATGAGTTTGCTGACCACTGGCCAAGATAGTCCAAGATAAAGTTACCAAGAACCCCCAAGTGGCTGGCAGGCAACACCACACATTGGAAGGCCAGTGAGTCCCTGTTTTATGGTAGTTTCCAAGTTTTGAACTGTTTTCCTCTTGTGCCCATAAATATTCTCCAGAGATTAATCTTGATTGCAGAAAAGACAGTTCTTATTACAATTTGCCTGGTCAGTTATGTAGGTTCATCAAGAGTGCTAAGTATACATATAGACCGTCTAGAGTTCACTTTGAAAACACAGAGCAATTATTCTCAACAAATGGGGTACAATACTGCCCCCAAATGGGTAAAACTGGTTCTTGGAAGGGAGCGAGAAAATCTTATTTTTTATATATGAAGCACAGACCTGTATAGAACCCATAAATAGGTACAGACTGTATATGTGATATTACGGTTTTGTGAGGGCCGATTAGGGAAGAAATGTCCAAGAAAACTCCTTAGGAACCAATAAGGACCAGTTGTGAATCCCTGATCCTGAGCCTTGTGATACTGAATAGCAATGGCCACAAAGAATTTCTGGTTGGTGTTTTACTAGCTTCTCTGACACACTAAACCAAGACTAGAAATACAAGACCAACACTCACTATATCGGATTTCGCTAGCAGAACATATAAATTTGGGTGAATTTCTCTCCAAATTTGCTAAGATGTTTGGACTGTTAGAAAGTGGTTTTCTTACTGTCTGGGGGAGGAAGCTATCTTCCCAGAGGACTCTGCAGGCAATGGCCCATATACAGAGTCATACCTCCTTTCTTGAGAGTGGCCCATCATACCTGAGTAAATGAGAGTCATTCTCAAATTCGGCTCCCCAGGTATGGTCTGGGTTACAACCTCTTTGTGCAATCCTATAATTTATAACAGTGCTAAATGCTATCCAGGAATCAAAATAGAGACAGAGGAATATTCCCTGACCTGGAGTGCTTTCTCACCAGGGCAAAGGGCAGAGCAAACCCAACTTCTTGGATTCTCAGTTGGGTCAGTGCTAAGTCTTGACGATCTGGCATGCTGACTGTTTGACATCTGCCTTGCTGAGCATGCCAGACTTAACACGGAAGAGGGGACCATTTGCAGGCCACACTGATGTGGCCAGTTGGAGGAGTTCGATGGAGGAGGGAAGGGCAGGTGATGGAGATGGAGGAGTAGGGGTCTGAGGCTTGAGATTTTCCTGTCCACCATGCTTGTTTCCCAGATCTCCACCCAGCGGAAAGTCAACATTTACAACATTCTGCAGGAGATCATTCAGCAGGAGGGGGAACTGGAGGAGCAGTGTGTCCACAGACTGGTGACCATTGCCTCCAAGGAGATGCGGGAGATCACGGAGGTAGTGGAACTCTGGGCTCCATTGGTATCCTGTGACTCTGCCAACCTAGGGTGGGGCTGTTGGTGGGCATGGCCTGTGACAACCAAGGCCCTTGTCCAACCACCTCATAGGGCAAGAGCAAGCTGAGCCCAAGGGGGCCCAGCAGGGCTGGAGAAGGCATGGGACTGGAGAGCTTTATGAGGATCCAGCTGGTGGTCGTACCACATGTCTCTCCGGTCCCCTTAGATGGAGGGCTACACGAAGGCAGAGGTGGCCAGTGATACCCTGGTAGCTTTGTCCCGGAACCATTTCAGTGTGGTCATGTATGAGATGCAGCACCGTCTCAAGCCCCTCGACCTCACAGACGAGTTTGTCATCATCACCCTGGCGAAGCTGGCCAACGGCAATGGTAGGGTGTAGGGGCTCTCAGCTCAGTTCCTGGCCCCTTTGGGCTGGCCTAGCGCTTCCTCCTAGTCTCTGCATGTCCATCCCTCCCTTATTTCTCTATTTTATTCTCTTTTTATGGAATTCCTTCTTTTCATTTCCATGGATCTCTCAGCTGTCCAGATTCTCTCTATGTGTCTCTGCTTCACATTTTGGTCTGTATTTCCCCATCCTTCCATCTCCTCCAAATCTCTCTCTCCTCTCCATCTGAGGCTCTGTTCTTCTCATCTCCTTCTCTCATTTTATTTCATTTCTCTCCCATTCCCTTTCCCTTCATTCCACAAAAGAGATACTGAGTCCATGCAGGCATTGCAGTGGGTATGGGGCCACAACAGGGAATAAAACATGCACAGTCTCTTCCCTCATAAACAAGTAAATAAGAAAATAACTGATCATAATAGGAGATGAGGGTGTGAAGAGGACAACTAGGTGGCTGCTTGAAATCAGGATGAGGGACAGAACTTCATCTCTGTAGGGTCCTCATTGAGGCAGTTATATTTCAGCTGTGACCTAAAGGATGAGATGATGATATCTGTGTGAAGAACGGGATGCACTAAGAGAACATCATTTGCAAAGATCCTGAGGCAGGAAAAAGCTTGACTTCTCTGAAGAGCTAAGAGGTCAGTGTGTCTGGAGTTTGAAGCCAGGGGAGATGGTGTAAAATGAGGTTGGAAAATTAGGCAGGCCAAGTGGGTAAAGAGTCTGGATTGTATTTAAGGGCACTAGAAAGCTACTGAGGGATTTCAAGGCTGTAGAATTGCCTGATGAAATTTAGCTGTTGTGTGGATGGAGACAGGAGATGCGTGAAGGTGGCTTGGGTTGGGTTGGAGTGCATTTGGTGAGCAGTGAACAGATTGAAGGTATGGATGGGGCTTGGGCATGAAACTGTAAGTTGTGTGTAGGAGGTGAAAAGGAAGCTAGAATGATTCCCACATTTCAGGTTTGAGCAAGAGGGTATATAGTTGTTAATGTCCTGAGATAGGAAACATGGAGAGAGGGGAAATTTGGGGGCTCAGAAAGAACCTCATTTGTATGTATTGAGTTTGCATTCCTTGTGAGATGTCCAAGTGGAGAGGTTGTGTGTATATTTGGATGCTGAGTTCAGAGGGCAGGTCTGGGCTCACCCTTCCTTCCAGGGGACCTCAGAGTATAGGTAGTGTTCAAAGCCACTGATCCCAAGGTCATGAAAGTGGAGAGATAAGAGAAGAGAGAAGCCTCAGCATTAAGAAGGCTTAGGAGGGATCATAAGAAGGTAAGGACAGTGTAGTGTAGTGGGCCTTGCAAAGAGGACAGTGATTCAGAAAGGGCCCAGGGGCCGGTTGTGTCACATCTTGCTGAAGGATCCAGTAAGATGAGGCTGGAGAAGGCTGCTTGGCTAAGAAGAGTTTCATGGTGTGCTGGGGACAGAGCCTGGACAGGCTAGAGAGAGGTGGGAGTGGTGAAGACAAAGAGGATGACAGCTGGAGACGTCCAGGGGCAAAGAAGGGCCTAGCCCTCTTGTGTGCTAAGGCCAGAGAACCAGGACAGAGGGACAGATGGATGAATAGGAGGAAGGGGATTAGCCAGGGAAGGAAAGTCTTAAGAAAGCATGTTGGTGGGAATGGGGGCTCCCAGCACAGTGGAAGACCTAAGTTCAGAGAGGTGTCTGAGTGGGGCCTGTCACCTGTTACTCTTTCTCCCAACAACCTCTTTTCTCTGTCCCCTTCCCATCTCTGTTTCCTTTCTTTCTCTGCCCTCATTTTTCTACCTGCTGGTCTTTCAGTTCCTCTTCCTCACTCTCTTTCTTTCTATTTCTCATCCAAGAATATCTGTGATACACAAAGGGAACAGACATGATTCCAAGGAAGCCAATATGCTCTGAGAGTTCATGGTCTCCCACTTCCTGCCTCTCCCATCTTTCCCGTGGCTCTGTCTCTGCTCTCTCTCTCTCTCTCTCTCTTTCTTCTGTCCCTCTGTTTCCCCTCCCTTTTCTGTCTTCCTTCCCCTTCACCTACATCCAGCTGGCTCTTCACATTTTCACTTCCACACTATTTCCTGTGGCCGCGGGAGCACAAAAGGGTTCCTTGGCTTGGCAGGCACCACAGGATTGGGTTGGGGAAGAATGGAGGTGTTATCTTTGTCTTCTCCTGGCTGACCCTGCTCCCTCAACTCCTCCCCCACACTACAGTGTTTGAGTTCATGCCCTACATGGGCATCACCCTGGCAACCATATTCACTATGCTGAGACTCGTCAATGAAGCGAAGATGCGCCTGGTGATCTGTGGTGGTACGTGTCCTCCATGGGCCTGCAAGTTTGGCCCAATCAGGGAGTTGGAGGGGGAAATGGGGTAAGAAGTGGGTGCATGTGGGAGTTGTTGAACCAGAGACTGTTCATTTATTCCCAAACATTTGTTCTATCTATTACTTGGTGTGGCATCTGATTGGCTCTCCAGGAGGGCAGGTGGCTTAGAGGAGGAAGCTGTCCCTGTGACTTAGCGTAGCTTGCTCTGCAGTTAAGCTTCTCAGGAGAAGACCAGTGATGGGATTCACAGGTGATAGGAGACCAGGGGAAATGTCTCTGTGTTGGGTCTGACTTGTGCAGGGTTTTGATGCTGTTTACATCTGATCTCCTTGCCCAAGTTTTCATTACATGATGTTTTCTTGGTCCCCAAATCCCTGAACTCTAAGAAAAATGGGGCAAACTGGGTTTGCTTCTCTCTGTATTGGTGTCCCAAGATGTGGGTAAAGAGTTATGTCCAGGCCCCATTCTTGACCCCTGCAAGTGAATTTCAAGGGTTAGGGCCTGGACATGCCTGTGTGTTTAATGTCCCCCAATCCCAGGGATACATACACAAGTATATGGGATAAAAAATTAAGAAGTGGTGAGGGGCTGGGAGGGCAGAGAGGGAGGGATGCAGAGGGGATTTTTGTGGGCTGTCTCTGACCATCTCAGTAACCTACTAGTTGTGGAAGTGTGTGAGCACTTCCTCGCTCCTGGAGAAGGACTCAACCCTACTTCCAAGGTCCCCTCTGTCACATATTTTTGACTCTGTGGACGGGACTGTGTCCTGCCTCCTGCCCCTTTGGGATCCCCTTCTCCCACCTTAGCCATGGAGACCTTCTGTGAGACGGTGCAGTTCTACCTGAGGCATCTGGAGGACAGCGTGTACCCTGTGATGACCGAGGAACAGTTTGCTATAAAGCTGTTCCCGATGTATCGCTATTTCGTGACCGTGTGGCTGAGGAGCCACAACCCAGAGGTGAGATGTGCCCTTCTCATGGGGAGGGCTGCCTTCCCCCAGGTAATGACTCCCTAGCCTGTGAGGCTGGGAGAGCTGAGACACTACTGGGTCCAGCCTTGTTCCCAGGACCTCAGAGAGATAGTGACCTAATTAATGGCAGAGCTAGAAGGTCATGCCCCTGAATGCCTGAACACTGGTGCCTCAGGAGGCCGACTTGATAAAGCCCTGGGAGTTTCTAGATGGGGGTCGTGTTATGTGCAAGTGGGAGCTCTTCATGTGGTTTACCATGGAGCTATTTCCATACCAACTTTATGATGTAGGACTGTTTTACAAATGAGGGAAGAGACAGAGTGAATAAATACCTGTACAAGGCCACCTAAGTGACAGAGCCGGGACTCATGGGGACAGCCTGGCTTCACTGCTCACCTGTGGGGCCCTGGACAAGGGCTCAACTCTACTTCCAAGGTCCCCTCGGTCACACATTCTTGACTCTGTGGACAGGGCTGACATGACTGGTCCTTGCTGGGAGCCCTGGGCCAAGGAATCCTGACATTCCCCTCCTGTGGTAGGTGAAGTTGGCGGTCATCAAATCCCTGAGGCCCATGCTGAACCTGCTCCTGCCCAATGATGACCTGCGGGAGGAGGTGTATGACTATCTCCCTCTGCTGCTGGCAGAGTACCAGGGCAGCCTGGAGGCCCTCTTCATTACGCAGGTGCGGGCTGTGCAGGAACTCACCTGGGCTGGAGGCCTGGTTCCCAAGTGTACTGGGAAGGTCTGAGGTTGGGAGGGGGGGGAGGAGGGAAGGAGGGAAGGAGAGGTGCCATCTGTATGGAAGGTGGGATATCTGATATTTGGACGATTGACAGCAGACCCAATATCTATGCCCTATGAGGAGCAATGGGGCCTGGTACTTTTAGGGGGAAGGGACAAGATCCCAAAGAGTTTTAGAGGCCATGGTGAGGCCGTGACCTTTGTGTAGTTTTCTGGGGCTGCTATAACAAAGAACCACAAGGTGGGTGGCTTAAATCAACAGAAGTTTATTCTCTCAAGGTTCTGAGGACCAGAAGTCTAAAATCAAGGTACGGGCAGGGCTGCATTACCTCTGAAGGCTCTAGGGGTAAGGGGGGTGGGGGGTGGGGATGGGAATCCTTGCTGCCTTTCTAGCTTCTGGTGTCCAGGCATTGCTAAGCTTGAGGCATCATCATTCTTAACTTGTCCTTCATTTTCACGTGGCCTTCTTCCCAGCCCCTGTGTCTGTGTCTTCTCTTCTTATAAGGACACCGGTCATTGGATTTAAGGCCCACCCTAAATCCGGGATCATCTCCTCATCAAGGGTCTAGACTGTGACTGTGAGTTGGTGGAAGGTCATCTGCCACTATTTGGCCATCTGTTGCAGGTCTTGAGGCAGATCCTAGAAGTGTCGGTCATCACCAGTACCCCCGTCCCCCAAATGCATCTACACACTATTTTCACAGAACTGCACATCCAGGTGAGGCTGGCAGTCACGGCTGGGTACAGCATTCTCAATGTGGATTTGCAGGGCGAGGGCTGCGGCAGGTGGCCGACCAGGGCAAAAGGGTGGTGGAGGCTTTGTCTTTCTCCTGTGCACCTACATTCCATTGTTTGGTTGTGATCTCACCCACCTTCCCTGCGTGGCCCCTTCCCAGGTGTGCAACAAGGCCCCTGCCCAGCAGCAGCACAGCAGCCAGAATGTGAGGGAGATTGAACACTGCTTCATAGCCCTCGGTGAGGCTCTGCACACAGCTGGGGCTGCCTCCCCCACTGCCCCGGCTCAGTGGGAGGGCCTCAAACTGCCCTTCCCCCTGCAGCTCGCTCTTACCCTAAGGAGCTGATGAAGTTCTTTCTCAACCAAATGGAAATGAGCAAGGAGGCCATCCGTGTGGGAACCCTCACCCTGATCAGGGCAGTGGTGGGTGCAGATGGTGAGCAAGGGCAGATAGGCGGGTGGGGTCAGGGGAGGTGGGTTTCATCCATGTCTGGACCACTGTCATTTCTTCTTTTGTAGACACCACTGGGTAGGATAAGCAATGTCCTCAGTTGCTTCACATTTTCTATCCTTGAACTTAACCAGCACTGTGACCCATCTTCCTCACTCCTAACCCTCTCCTTAAACTCTGAATCCCAGCTTCCACTTGAGTCTGAATTTCAGACTGTTAATCTGAATCCTAGTACTAACCCCAAAGCTAACTCAAAGGTGAACAGAAAGCCTCATATAACATGTAGGTATATCCCTAAATCATCATTGAACCAATGCCCAACTTTAGTCTAAACCCCTGATTCTAAATCCTTAAACCCAAACTCTGGCCTCATATATCATGTAGGTATATCCCTAAGTCATCAGTGACCCAATGCCCAAACTTAGTCTAAACCCCTGATTCTAAATCCTTAAACCCAAACTTTGGCCTTGATATCAAAAGGGAAATACTGTCTCAGACCTCACCTTTTGAACAACGTGCCCCCTGCTGGCAGCATGCAGTCCTACAGGTACATGGTGAGAAGAGCCTTGGGTGGCTTTTGCTCAGCCCTAGAACTGACTGACTGTCTTGTGCAGTGCACAAACCTGGCAATTGTGTGCAGGAAATTCTGCTGATAGTAAACCTCTCTCTTTACTGATAGAAATGCAAATTTAATCACCAACAAGACCCTTTCTACTTATCCAGTGGGCAGAAATGATAATCACTAGATTGGCCTAGCTATTTTTCTGCAAAAGGGGATAGTGAAATTATTTTCAGCTCTGCAGGACACATGGTCTCTGGAACAATGGCTCAATCTGCCATTGCAGACCAAAAGCAGCCATAGACTACATAGTGTGGCTGTGTTCCAATAAAACTCGATTTACAAAAGTCGGGTTTGGGCTGAATTTAACCTATGTGCTACACTTTGCTAATCCCTGGTCTAGAAGAACAAGAAACCAGCTTCTTATACTTCTTTGACAGGAGTTTAAAACAATAAAGAATTTTGTATGCTCAGTGGGATAGGGACCAAAACCTGGGCTCAACAATCTAACGTTTTGTCAATTGTCTGAATGAAATAATTGCCCAAATGTTCATTGTAATATTGTGCATAAAAGCAAAACATTAGAAACAACCTAATTTTTTTTCTATAGAAAATTTGTAGAATGATAGTATAACCAAATAATGGAGTATCATACAGTCATTAAGGGTGTATTCAATCTATACTTTTTCATGGAAAAACTGCCCTTTATATATTTAGTGTAATAATATAGTATGAGACAGTTATTTTAAAAAATCTATATATTTATTTATAAATGAGTTTAAAAGTGTTGAGTGGTAATTTTTTATTTTAATCTTGCAATGAACATTTAATATTTTAAAACATATTTTTACTTTTTTAGAGAGGAAGGGAGGGGGAGAGAGAAAGAGAAACATTGATTGGAGAGAACAGAACATTGATTGGCTGCCTCCTGCACGCCCCCACTGGGGATATATAACAAAGTAGAGACTCAGGAAGTGAGGCATAAACACATCGCCCTAGGGTGGGCCAGTGTGGGGTGGGTTGGGCACTGGGAGGCTTCTGAGGGCAGTGCTCTTCAGAAAGTGGTGGTGAGTTGGAGGTTCAGGAGTTTGAGACATGGACAAGCCGCCTGATACCTGTCCAGGGAAGGTGAGCTTCTGCTGCTCTGAGCATCTCAGAGCCCAGCCCCGAGGCCATTGGCCCTCAGGCTGGTTTCCCTCTCTCAGATCCCAGAATGAACATCAAGACCATCTGCCTGGCCATCCGAGTGGTCAAGAACATCATCTCTGACACCCGCTCCAAGGTAACAGGGCAGAGACCTGGATGGGGTGGCGCTCAAAAGTTCTGCTGGGAAGCAAAGGGAAACCAGCGGGGGCCTTCTTCCACCAGCAGCGCCTTGGCTCCTCTCCATCTCTGTGGGTGGAGGCCGGCCTCCTGAAGTGACGCCCTTCAGTAGAAAACCTAGCTCCCAGCCAGCCCTGAGTAGGGCTGGAGATGAATGAGGCCCATCAAAGCTGTGGCTCACTCTCTTCACACTCTCACTGCTGCCCACGGGGTCTCAGACACACTTGGACAGAGGGCAGGCCAAGGGGACTCAGCTCGGGCCAGAGCTGCTAGCCTGCCTAGGAGTGTTGTAAGGTCATTGCTGCAGGTGAAAAAAGCAAATGAGGGATGTACCCTTCACCCTCCAAATAAGAAGTGTTGTAAGGTCATTACTGCAGCCATGGCCATCTTAGAGTGTAGTGTTGGTTCTGGCCTGGGACCCCAGGGGCTGCTGCCGACCCCAGGGAAGAGAGGTCCAGAATGGGAGGTTCTGCAGAAACGAGGAGGGAATGGGGGATTTGGATTGGAGGTTCAGGCAAAGCTGTCTTCAATACCTGGAGGCTGTCTGGGGGAAGAGAGAACAAGCTTGTTTTGTGCTGACCCTCAAATGAGCCGCAGGGAACCTCAGGTTGTCCCCTGAGGATGGAGCTGTCTATGTAAAAGGCAATACACTCTATGTCTCTGAAAGGTCCAGGCAAGATTCTGGGGAGGACATGCAGCAGAGTGGGATCCTCTGGGTGACGCGGGAGTAGTGAACAGAGTGGGTAGTGGCCAGGTGGCTCCTGAGACCCCTTCCAGCCCCGAGCACCCCAATTCTACTGTGTCATATCATGGAATTGGGTTGGATGCCCAGCCTCCCATCCTGGAGCCCATCCTGACCTCTGCTGCCCTGTCCTCTCAGGTGAGAATGGCAATTCTCCGCATCATCGGCCAGTTGGCTCTGTCTGGCTTCCAGGACAGGATCAAAGGCTGGGGCCTAAAGTACGTGTCCATTCAGCTGACCCTGTCCACCTACAAATTGGTGAGTGGTCCTGACATGCAGACCATGGAGCAGGTGGACTTTGGAAGTGATTTCCAAAGAGTTGGAGAAAGAATGTAGACCCAGTAAACTGTAGGTAAAGGTGGGTGCAGCCAACAAGCAGGAGTCTAGAAAACACAGGGAGGCATTCCCGGCTCTGCGCATCCTGGAGACTCAGTGTCTGGGCTTCAACCCCAGGGCGGGAGCGGGGCTGGGGGGTGGGCGGGGAGGAGATCACACCCAAGAGCACAGCAAGCCCCTTGCCAGCCCTCAAGCAGGGGCCTCTCGGTTCTGCATTCCAGACAAATCGCCGGGAGAGCTTTCATCAGAGGGACCTGGAGGAAAAGATGGTCCACAAAGTCACCATGGATACCGTGAAGATCATAACCTCTGCTGTCAGTGGGATGACCAACGTGAGTGAGCCCGTCCACCTGCCCACTGGGCTGGCAACCTGAAGCTAATTGCTCGTGTCTACATGGCACAGGCTTGGGGAAATGGTGCATGTACAGAACTGTGCTGTTGCTTCTCCCATTCCCACTGCCTGTGATGCCGGGGGACATTGATCTTCCAATTGCCTGAGCTGTAATCCTTCAAGATCCAGTTCCAGAGCCAGATGCTTGATGGGAACTTAGAGTCCCCAGATGCCTGGGCAATGGCTGGCACACAGTCAGCCTTAATATGTATCAGCTGACTTATTGCTTGAAATATATTTGTTGCCTTAAATCCCCTTCAGTCCGTGTGTGTGTGTGTGTGTGTGTGTGTGTGTGTGTGTGTGTAAACAAATTATTTGAGTGGTTTAATTCCATAGTAAAACATGAGGACATACACCAAAATGACACAGTATGACCCCAATGAATTTACAGGCTTAAGGAGAAATAAATGTGTCAACTTTTAATTGCAATACACTGTGACATAGCAGTAAGATAGGAAATAGGAAACATTTTCCATGCAGCTCATTTCCAGGACATCTCATTGTCCATTAATTAAGGCCCTGGGCTAGATATCCCTGGCAGCTTATCTTAATAACAGAAATAATGAGAAGAACAATGATCTCTACAATTCACTGAGCACCTGGATATAGCAGGCACTGTGCCAGGTGTGCAGCACGTAGATGCCCATTTAATCATCCCAGTAGCCCTATGAGTTAGGCTCTCTTATATTCACCCTGCTTTTGTAGATGAGGAAACTAAGGATCAGAGGGACATTAACTTGCTCCAGGCTTCGAAGATAGTAAATAGTGTATCCAGGAATAAGATGCTGTTTCCAGTTCACCATGATGCCTCCTCCTTGGGTGAACCCAGGATCTGAGGATTCTAGTTCTGGCAGCCAGAATAGATGAGTGACTTCACTTATTAATTAGTAGCACCAGAGCCTTAGTCCAAACTCCCAGAGACGTGTAGTGAGGCTTAGGGGGACCAGGATTAGCTGGGCGTGTTCAATAATTATCTAAAGAGTGGGGAGATGGTAGGGTGAAGTTGGGGGGCTCAAAGAATCTGTATCAGTCAGCGTTCTCCAAGAAACAGGACCATAGGAGATACATACCTACACACGATTTATAGGTTTGTGCAATTGTGAGGGCTGGAAAGCCTGAAGTTTGTAGGACAGGCCAGCAGGCTGGAAACTCAGGTAGGAGCTGATGCTGCTATCATGAGGCAGAATATTCTCTTCCTCAGAGAAACTTAGTTTTTTTGCTCTTAAGGCCCTTAAACTGATGGGATGAAGTCCACCCATCCTATCTCGGATAATCTTTAAGGATTACAAAATCTTTTACAGCCAGTCCTAGAGTAGTGTTTCATTGAATAATTGGATATTCTCACCTAGCCATGTTGACATAAACCTGACCACAACAGTGGGCAAGCTCGGCTGAGTCATCTGCCCAGTGTGTACCTCTGTAGGATTTGGGGTCAGAGGAAGAGTGCTGGTCGAAGAGGATGTGATGGTGTGGGGTTGGTGGGAGGTCAGAAGGGGTGGAAGTTGGGCCCCCTAGGACTAGCTGGCTTCCTCTGCCATAGCAGGGAGGGTGTCATTGGATGGTCCTAACAAAGACTGGGGTTGGCAGCAGAGCCAGCCAGGGTTGAGGCTGTCAGTGGGTGGGAGAACAGTTCTGTGAAACTCTGTGGGGGACCCTGACCCATCTCATGTGGCTATGGGACATCCCAGCTAATCCTGGCCCTCTCTCTCCACCAGGAGTTTTGGGTGAGGCTCTTGTGCTACATCATGGAGACCGATAACATGGAGGTCTTGACCCCCATCTGCATCAGCCTCACAAACCTGGCAGAACGCCAGTTCCTCATGGATGGGGAGGCCAACGTGGCCAGCAAGAACAAGCATGGTGGGCAGCATCCTTGAGCCAGCTGGTGGGATTGGACAGGTCCCTTAAGTGAGACCCTCCTGTATTTTGATGCTTCCCCTCCTCCAAGAAGCATCCCAGAGTCCAAACATCCAGGCCAAAGGCCTGCCCTTGCCTCATCTGAGGAGGTATTAACACTGGACAACTTTCTCTAGCAGTTCACTCTTCATATCCCCATGACCCAGCCCAGACCCCACCTTTTCAAGGTCCTGGCTCAGCCTCTCCCCTCATGTGACATCTCTGAGCTTCTGTGAGCCAGGTGGAGGAACTATAGATGTCCCAGCTCGAGTCCTCTGTAAGCCACTCCACTGTGGTCCCCGCGACTGAGCACTGTGAACATAAGACTCAAAACAGGATGACACTGCTGTTCCCAGGAGCCTGCTCTCAGGGCTTTGCTGATGGGCATGGCCAACAGTGGAGGTGGTTTGAGGTGCTCTTCAGGACCCAGAGACAGCAGACAGTAGAACCTGCTTTGAGTAACCAGTGAGGTCACCCCTTGAGGTCTTCCTCATGCCCCCACTCCCAACTCGGCTCTCTCACTTGTAACTTCTCAGGAAGCTTGGTCCTCCCTTGCCCACTGGCCCAAGCACTGTGTTTGCTTCTTACAGACTCATTGACTCCCAACACCTGTAGTTGCAGGGAGTTAGGGGGCAGGTGTCTGATCACTGTTGGCTCAATAGATGCCAAGGTTCACAGTAAGAGATGCACACTCTCATGGGAGACCCTGGTGTGCACTACAAAGTGGGCTTATCCTGAAAATAGCATCTTCTAAGCCCCAGCCCATAGCACGATTCTCCACTCTTCCCAGGATAAGCCAATTATCCAGGGTAAGGCTCTACCTTGGGGATACAGGGGTGGGGCACATCCTGGTTTGGGCCAAGCACTCCAGCAGGGGTTGAATCTCCTTCTTCCTCAGTGGACCTGCCTGCACCCCAGAAGCTCCTGGCCCGTCTTCTGGTGAGTGGCTCGCCCAGGTTGTGCCCTGGCCTGGCTGAGACCGTGTCCTGTGTTGCCTCTCCCTTGAGCTCCTAATTCCCAGAGCCCCCAGAGAAAGGAGGGAGCTGGACGCTTGGCACAACAGAGCTTTCCTGGTCCCTGTTGTCCCTCTGGTATAGGTGTGCCAGGGACAGTGGACTCAAACCTGCTCTCAGATTCCTCTGCTCGGCCTTTGAGCATCTCAAAGCACCTCCAGGACAATGGCTTGCCTGCCCCTGGGAGGTGGGCTCCATCTTGCACCTTTGTATGGACTCCAGATGCTAATCTATGACCCAGGGGGTAGGGAAGGAACTCACAATCTGGTGCCAGGTGTTCTTTGTGGGGGTGAGGAGCCCAGGGCTGCCCAGACCATGGACAGAGCCCCACTGGAGTCTTGGTTCCCTGCAGGTGCTGATGTCAGCCCCCTACGAAGGGGAGGGGAGGGGGATAGCCATGCTTAACCTTCTAAGGACCCTGAGCCACAGCATTGCACCCGTTATGGCCGACATGTGGGAGATGGAGATCCCACTGCTGATCAAGTACCTGGAAGGTGAAGTGTCCTCTCAGCATGCAGACTGGGGTACTAATTACGTGGCTTGCACAACGGGAGGCCCTCGCAGGTGGTAGACAAGCACAGCCTACTTTGGTCCTTGGGAAGGTGGGGAGGGAAATATAGCATGTGGTGAGCATGCCCCATGGAGGACTTTGCAGGCCAGGCTAAGGAGGTGCCCCAGAGGGGAGCAGCAGAGAGTAGATGTGTGATCCTTCTTTCTGCAGAACACACTAAGTTTACCTGGAATAAGGATACTTGGGAGGACAAGCTTATTCAGGTAAAGAGGTGACCCAGCCTGCTGAGCTGGGGAGGATGGATGGGAGGGCACAAGGTAGGGTTGGCATGTAGAGATTTTAGGAGTCCCTAAAGGACACACACTTAGAAGACTTGGGGAATACCAATCATTCCAAAGCTGTGTCTAGCCACAGGGGAGAATAGAGGGCCTTCCATTCTGTGACACCAAGTACTCAGGAAATCAGCACAGGGGTGACACCCCTCCCACCATCTCACAAGTCACAGCTATTCTCCAGACCCCCAGGCCCACAGAATGGATCAAGGCTTTATGGGTCCAGTGATTCACAGACTGGGGAGGGAGTTAGAGAAGGTGGGTCACTACTCAGTACCTCACAACCCTACTGGAGCACTGCACACTCATGTCTTCTGCCTCCCCAGTTTCTGAGACTCTCCCTCAAGAAGACTCGGGGTTCTAACTGGAGCCTGCGTCTGGGCAAAGAGCTGAATAACCAGATCGAGAGCTTTGACAGCCCTTCCCTGGAGAAGGTTGGTCCCCACAGCAGCTGTGTGAGAGCAGTTGTACCCTGGCTGTTTACAGGGTCCTGGGAAAAGAGAAGGCAGATTCAGATCAGTGGGGTTTTGTAGTGTGTGTGTGTGTGTGTGTGTGTGTGTGTATGTGTGTGTGTGTGTGTGTGTGTGTGTGTGTGTGTGTAATATATTTTATTGATTTTTTTACAGAGAGGAAGGGAGAGGGATAGAGTTAGAAACATCCATGAGAGAGAAACATTGATCAGCTGCCTCCTGCACACCCCCTATTTGGGATGTGCCCACAACCAAGGTACATGCCCTTGACTGGAAGGAAACCTGGGACCTTTCAGTCCACAGGCCGATGCTCTATCCACTAAGCAAAACCGGTTAGGGCTGTGTGTTTTTAAGAACCTGCTTGTTGAAGCTGGATAACTGCTCCTCTAGTCACTAGCTTCCCCATCTTTCTCACCTCACTTTCCACCTGAAGTTGTCTGATATCAGAGTCCAACAGGCATGGATTTAACTATCTGAACAGATTTTGGTAAATAGGGAAAGGGTGAGGTTGACATAGAGCCACAGAAGGCTAAAGGAGTCTCCAGGTTCTAGCTTAGCAGTAAAGAAGATAAGGCCCAAATTAGCATGCAGAAATCATTATCTTCCTATTTACAAAAAAATACAACCCTATCTAATAAAAGAGTAATACGGGAGGAGAGACCAAGATGGCAGCATAGGTAAACACCTATCTTGCTGCCCCACACAACAATTTCAAAACTACAACTTAATGACAGAACAAACATCATCCAGAATCAGCAAAAAGCTGGCTGAGTGAAAATTCCATAAATAAAAGTAAAGATAGGACACTGTGACTCAGAGGAGCAGCGGAGGACAGAGTTGAAGAAGATATGCATGGAGTCAGAGGTTCGGAGCCGTGCGCACATGCCAGTGGATAGGGCGGGTAGCTACAAACCCAGCTGGTTTTCTCGAATGGGGAGGGAGACAAAAGCATCCCACTACACTGATTCCCCAGTTCTGGGCAAGGTCCGGGGAACCCACACTCATACGGGGTGAAACTGGACAGTAAGGAAGCAGGCTGAAACCCGGGCGTGGCAGAGGTCTGCGAGCTTGTGGAGATGGCATGTAAACTTGGGAACTGCAGAAGTGCGCTAGCGCGCAGAGAGGACTCGTGACTTGCTCTGTCGTTCTGGAAACCACCGAACTGCATTGTTTTACAACCCTGGGTGAGACTTTGGGTGTGCAGACTCATTTGGGGAGAGGCTAAATTGTCTGGCAGCGGGTAGAGCTCAGCAGCAGCTTTCTCTCAGAGGTGCATGCAGCCATTACCACCAGGCACAGAGACCCAGGTGTCACATAGGGCGGAGCAGACACTGGCTGATCAGCTCCGAGACTCCGTCCATTCAACCTGAGCAGCTGACCCTCACAGCCAATTGGCCTGGAGGTCAAACCCTCCTAGTGCTAACAACAATAATCTAGGCTTAACTTCAACAAGACTGTACAACCCATAAAGGGCTGCAGCAAGAGTATCCACCTCAGGTAACTGGGGAGGCTGAGCCACTGTCCCTTAGAGGACATCTACCACACAAAGCTAATCAACCAACTCAGGAAAGCAGCCACAATGCAGAGACATGGAAAGAAATCAGATGTGAAAGAAATGGAGGAAAAAAGATGACTGGACATAGAATTCAAAACCACAGTTATAAGGCTCTTAGAAAAGACCAATGAACTTAATGAGACCTTCAAGGAAATGAATGAGACCTTCGAGAATATGAAAAAGGACAAACTAGAAATTAAGCATACACGGACTGAAATAAAAATTATTATACAAAGACCTTAAAGCAGTCTAAAGGACCGCAAGAATCAAGTCAAAGATTTGAAATTCAAAGAGGCAAAATCCACTCACCTAGAAAAGCAAGAAGCCAAAAGAATCCAAAAAATTGAAGATAGTGTAAGGGGCCTCTGGGACAACCACAAGCATACCAACATTCGAATTATAGGGGTGCCAGAAAAAGAGAGAGAGCAAGATAATGAAAACCTACTTGAAGAAATAGTGACTGAAAACTTCCCCCACCTGGTGAAAGAAATTGACTTAAAAGTCCAAGAAGCGCACAGAACCCCAAAATATAGGAATCCAAAGAGGACCTCACCAAGACACATCATAATTAAAATACCAAGAGCAAAAGACAAAGAGAGAATATAAAAAGCAGCTAGAGAAAAACAGTTAGTTACCTATAAGGGAGCACCCATACGATTGTCAGCAGATTTCTCAACAAAAACTATGCAGGCCAGATGGGAGTGGCAAGAAATATTCAAAGTGATGAATAGCAAGAATCGACAACCAAGATTACTCTATCCAGCAAAGTTATCATTCAGAATTGAAGGTCAGATAAAGTGCTTCACAGATAAGAAAAAGCAAAAGGAGTTCATCAGCACCAAACCAATATTATATGAAATGCTGAAAGGTATTCTTTAAGAAGAGGAAGAAGAAAAAGGTAAAAACATAAATTATGAACAACATATACACATCTATTAACAAATGAATCTAAAAATCAAGTGAATTAAAAATCTGATGAACAGGGAGGAACTAAGATGGCGGCATAGGTAGACACCTATTGTTCTGCCCCGCACAATGTTTTAGGAACTACAACATAACAGCAGAACAGACATCACCCAGAATCGCCAGAAAGCTGGCTGAGTGAAAACTCCACAAATAAGAGTAAAGGTGGGACACTGAGACTCAGAGGAGCGGCGGGAGCACAGCCTTGAAGACGGAAACAGGTTAGGAGCCGTCCTGGTCGCACTCGGGCTGGGGCTGGAGCAGCAACCCCGGCTGGATTTTGCCAATGGGGAGGGCGGAGACGTCACACTACATGAATTCCCCAGCGCCAGGAGAGTTCTGAGATCCGGGGTATGTGGAGACATCCCACTGCACAGATTCCCCAGTGCCAGGCGAGGTCCAAGGTCCAGGGGACGCACCCTGGAAGCGGGGCGCGGCAGAGGCTCCTAGTCTGCAAGAAACCCTGAGGTGGGGAAAAGAAGTTTGGGCACAAGTGTCACACAAACCCGCGACTTGCCCCCTGGAAACTTGTCTCCAGGTCCCGGAAATGATCTATTTTACAACCCTGGGCTAGACTTTGGGGGTGCAGACACATTTGGGGAGAGGCAGAGTTGTCTGGCAAGGGGAAGAGACTAGCGGCTTTCTCTTGGAGGTGTCTGCAGCCATCCCCATCCAACAGAGACCCGCGTGCGTGAGCGCCGCATAGGACGTAGCTGACACTGAGGCTGCTTGCGCAGCTCAGAGACTCTGCCCATCCAACCTGAACACAGTCTCCCTTCACAGCCAATTGGCCTGGAGGTCAAACCCTCCTAGGGCTAACAACAACAAGCTGGGTTTAAATTCAAAAATACTGTACAACCCATAAAGGACTGCAGTAAGAGTACCCATCTCAAATAACTGGGGAGGCTGTGCCACTGACCCTTAGAGGATATCTACCACATAAAGCAGCCACCATGCAGAGATATGGAAAGAAATCAGGTGTGAAAGAAATGGAGGAGAAAAGACGACAAGACATAGAGTTCAAAACCATGGTTATAAGGCTTTTCAAGAGGCTCCTAGAAAAGGCCGATCAACTTAATGAGAATTATGAGCAAATAAACAAGACCAACCAGGAAATGAATGAGACTTACAAGGAAATGAATGAGACCCTCAGGGAAATGAACAAGACCTCTGAGGATATGAACCAGACCCTCACGGATATGAAAAAGGACCAACTAGAAATCAATCATACACAGACTGAAATAAAAAATATTACACAAAGTCCTAAAAGCAGTCCAGAGGGCCACAAGAACCAAGTCAAAGATTTGAATTACAAGGAAGCAAAATCCACTTGGCTGGAAAAACAAGAAACAAAAAGAATTCAGAAAATTGAAGATAGTGTAAGGGGCCTCTGGGACAACCTCAAGCATGCCAACATCCGAATTATTGTGGTGCCAGAAAAAGAGAGAGAGCAAGTTAATGAAAACCTACTTGAAGAAATAGTGACTGAAAACTTCCCCCACCTGGTGAAAGAAACTGACTTAAAAGCCCAAGAAGTACACAGAACCCCAAAACATAGGAATCTAAAGAGGACCACACCAAGACATATCATAATTAAAATGCCAAGAGCAAAAGATAAAGAGAGAATATTAAAAGCAGCTAGAGAAAAACAGTTGGTTACCTACAGGGGAGCACCCATACGATTGTCAGCGGATTTCTCAACAGAAACGATGCAGGCCAGACGGGAATGGCAAGAAATATTCAAAATAATGAATAGCAAGAATCTACAACCAAGATTACTCTATCCAGCAAAGCTATCATTCAGAACTGAAGATCAGATAAAGTGCTTTTCAGATAAGAAAAAGCTAAAGGAGTTCATCACCACCAAACCAACATTATATGAAATGCTGAAAGATATTCTTTAAGAAGAGGAAGAAGAAAAAGGTAAAAATATAAATTATGAACAACAAATACACATCTGTCAACAAATGAACATAAAAATCAAGTGAATTGATAGGCTGATGAACAAGATAAACTGGTGAATATAACAGAAACATGGACATAGAGAGGGAATGGACTGACAATTCTTGGGGAGAAAAGGGTTGTGGGAAGTACAGCAAGAGATTGGACAAAAATCTTGCAACAATGGGAGAGGACAGTGGCGAGGGGGAGGTGAGGGTGGAGGGTGGGATAGGTACAGGGTGGAGGGGAGATATAGGGGGATAAAAAAGGGGAAACAATGTAATTAATAAACTGAACAATAAAGATTTAAAAAATCTGATGAACAGGATAAACTGGTGAATATAACAGAATCATGGACATAGAGAGGGAATGGACTGACAATTCTTGGGGAGAAAAATGGTGAGGGAGGTGCAGTAAGAGACTGGACAAAATTCATGCACCTATGAGAGAGGACAGTGGCGGGAGAGGTGAGGGTGGAGGGTGGGATGGATACTGGGTGGATGGGAGCTATAGGGGGAAAAAAGGGGAACAATGTAATTAATAAACTGAACAATAAAGATTAAAATATTTACAAAAAAGAGTAATACCCAGATTGACCATCACTCCAACACACAAGAGGGCTGCCCCCATGTGATCAAAGATCCTGCCCCCATGTGGATACAATATGGCCACCACAAGATGACCAGCAGGGGAGGGCAGTTGGGAAGTAGCAGGCCTGCAAGGAAGGGCAGTTGGGGGTGATCAAGTCTACAGGGGAGAGCAATTAGGGGTGACCAGGCTGGAAGAGGAGGGAAGTGGGGGCAAACAGGCTGGCAGGGGAGCAGTTAGACATCAAACAGACTGGCAGACGAGTGGTTAGGGGGTGATTAGGCTGGCAGGCAGAGGCAGTTAGGAGCAATTAGGGAGACTGGCAGGTGAGCAGTTTGGAGCCAGCAGTCCTGGATTGTGAGAAGGTTGTCTGACTGCCAGTTTAGGCCCAGTCCTACTGAGATTGGGCCTAAACTGGCAGTCAGACATCCCTCGAGGGGTCCCAGAGTGGAGAGGGTGCAGGCTGGACTGAGGGCCATCCCCTGTCCCCCTCCCCCGTGCACAAATTTTGTGCACTGGGCCTCTAGTACAATATAATAAAACATAGTCAAAGGACCAGAGCAATGTAAAATATATAATCAGGATATCTTCAATCATAAAATATTAAATACTAGAGGCCCAGTGCATGAAATTCTTTCATGGGTAGGGTTCCTAGGCCTGCCTGGCAATCAGGGCCGATTGGGGACTTCCAGCTGCTGGCCAGGTCTTCCTTCATTCCACATCACCCCCTGGTGGTCATTCCACGTCATAGTGAGTGATTGAACGTCCTGGTCTCTCGATCTGAACTCCCGAGGGGACACTTTGCATATTCGCCTTTCATATATATAGATGTGAAGAACACAAAATTACAAGGAGAGGCAGGGGAGCTAAAAAAAAAAAAAAAAAAAAAAAAAAAAGCCCTAATCAAATAGATACCACATCTTGTTCATAAATTGGGTCTCAATGTTGTAAAGGAGTCCATTGTTCTCAGATTAACCTGCAATATAATTTTACTCCCAGTCAACTTCCCAAAAGGAGTTTTTGTGGAAATTTGACAATTTTATGAAATTTTACAAGATTCTTTTTAACTTCATCTGGGGGTGGGGGGGATTAAGAGGATAGCTAAAAATATATTGAAAATGAAATAGGTTAAGGAAGAATTTACTGTCCCAGAGCAAAGATTGAAGTATACTAAATAAAGTATTTTTATGATCTTAACATGGAATAGACCTTCATATGCATGAAAATAAACCAGAAAAGACAAAGAAAAAGAAAGATACTTTTCTCTATGAAAATGAAAATGTTCTGTGTGACCAAACAAAATTTTAATAAGTAAAATCAAAAGGGAAATGAGACATTGGGGAAATAGACCACTGAAAGTGACCTGCCGGTTGAGTCTTCTGATACATATTTGTTAAGTGAACCTTAGACTGTGCTTGATTTTCGAATCCTGGTTCTACCACTTCCTGCTTGCTTTCTCGTGTCTAAATACTATAATCATAGTTACCTTCTACCGTTGTGTGGATTAACTGTGAATTTCAAATATATTCACCAAGTTCTTACAAATGAAGACAAAATAAAAGAACAACTGAACAGGAAATGGGGAAAGAATATAGATAGAAATTCAAAGAATCGACCTTGCAACTATGCAAAGGTGATCTACATGACTAATAAAGAAATAAATAAAAGTGGGAAAGTCCCACCTCTCACTGATAATGTCCTACTGTGGGAGAGAATGTGGTAAAATGGATCCTCTTGGATTAGTTGGTGGGAGTGTAAATTGGTTCAATTTGTATAGGAGAGAAATTTGGCCTCCACGCCATTTATAATATGCTTGTCCTTGTATATACAGTCCAACTGCCTCTGAACATTTATTTTAAAGACTACACTGAAGTTCCATTTGTCCTCTGACATTCTAGAGCTTCCTGTACCGGGCGTTGGGCTTCACTTTAGCCACAGGCCTGGAGGCCGACAAAGTGGAGGTGTTGCTGCTGGAGCTGCTGTATAAGACCGACTATAGCAAGGACTTTGACCGAGAGGTGAAGGCACCCTGCAGCCCCCTCCTATTCATCAGAGCTCTCTGGACCCTCAGGGGATATGGTATATGCACACACACGTGCATGTGTGTGCGCGTTCATGTGCATGTGTGTACCTGTGCATACACACATGTATGTATTCATGTCTCGGTGTGTGTGCATGTTTGTTCCCGTGTATACATGTGTGTACCCATGTGTGCCTGTGTGTACTTGTTCATATATATACATGCATGTGTGCACCCATGTGTGTGCATGTGTGTATGTGTGCATGGGGGCTACTCCTCTGCCCCCTCCCGCCCCCTCACCCCAGCTGACTGGGTCTCCCCACAGGGTGTGATTCTGTGCTTTGGCCTGTGTGCCCAGGGCCAGGTGAAGACTGTGCTGAGTGTGCTCCAGGACTTTGAGGAGAGGATTCAGGAATCAGAGGAGACCTGGCAGATCGGTGCTTGGCGGGTAAGGCTCCTTCTCTCTACAACCAGGTTTCTAGAAGCGTCTTAGAGCAACAGTGCTCTCAGCATTCAACCAAGGTTCTTACCCAATCACAATAAGAACACCCTCTTCTTACCTGGCCAGTGTGGCTCAGTGGGTGAACATTGATCCATGGACCAAGAGGGTTCAATTCCCTATCAGGGCACATGCCGGTTGCAGACTCAATCCCCAGTAGTGGGCATGCATGAGACATCTGATCACAGGTTCGATTCCCTATCAGGGCACATGCCGGTTGCAGACTCATCCCCAGTAGTGGGCATACATGAGACATCTGATCGATGTTTCTCTCGAATGGGTATTTCTTTCTATCCCTTTTCTCTCTCAGAAAAAGTGAATAGAAACATTTTTTTAAAGAACCCCCCTCCATGTCTCCTATCCTCAAAATGACCGCAATCTGGAGGCCACCTGATAATTTAAAGAACACAGGTGGGCCTTTTCAGAACCCAGATATTACACAGGAGTCTGAGCCCTTAGCTATTCCTGATGAGAGTACCTGGGTGCAGGCTGGCAATGCAGGGTCCCAGGCCTCATCCAGACCCACTGGGTCTGAAGAAGTGAAGGTACTTTCCATGTGTTGGGAGCTCTGCCTCAGTGAATCAATGGGACTTGGATGGTGGTGGTATAGACGAGAGCAATGAAGCTTGTCCAAAGGTGTGCAGCTGGCCGGTGGTAAAGCCAGGTGTTGGACCCAAGCAGCCCAGGGCCAGCCTCTGGTCCAACTTCCTGCTTCAGGGCATGGTGCCACAGGTTGGCTGAGGCCCAGTGGGCACTCATCTGGAGTCACTGGTGCCTCAGGCTTTGGCCTTGATCTCCACCTTTGCCCTGGGGGTCTGGCTGTTCGGATGAGGAGTGTGTCAACCTGCTCCACAGAGCAGGACCTGAGACTTGGATTTTTATTTGCAGCCTGGCAGGGCTCAAGGGCCCCCAGCCTCATGTCTACGGAGGGTTTGGTAGTCTCCGACTCCTCCTCTCAGGAGAGCAGGGCTGAAGCTGTCTGTTCCTGCTGGATCTCAGCATCATGAGAGCCCCTGGGCCAGAGCAGGTGCCTGGCAGGTGGAAGTATGAGGGCATGCTCAGCCCGCCTCTGCACAGGAGTGTCTACACAGCCAACTGCTCACAGCTACTGGGCAGTCTGACCTTGCTCTGACTTACTCACCATGCTATACCCAGGGCCCAGCATGTTGTAGGTGCTCAATAAAAAAGTATTGAATGAATGAGTGTTTTAGGCACCGTTGGCTGACTGAATGGCTCTTTTGGTCTTGTAACCAGAGATGATCTGCGAGCAGCTGGGGCTGACCCTGCTCGCTCCCAGCAGGGCAAGTTGAGCACATCACCCCCACCCATGTCATTGGCCTTGCAGAAGGACCACCCCTGGAGGCGGGAGACAGTGAAAAGCGCTCTCATGGTGATGTACAGCTGTGTGGCCTTGCACTGCCATTGGCAGATGCTCCTCACTCATGTGGACAACCCCATCACCACCAAGATCATTCACCACTACACCAGCAGCTCCCAGGTAACCCAGGGAGACACAGACCCACAGTCAGTACCCAGGAGATGCCCTCCTTTGGTCAGGCGGGCAGAATGTCACCCTGCATTCCTATCTGGGTGGTGGTGAAGCCAGGTGTGGGGCCCGGGCAGCTCATGGCCCACCTGGAGTCCTATGTGACTCCCAGCATTTGGGAGGCCCATTGCCCCAGTCTGTACTATTTTTTTGCTGCAGGAGGATGTGGCGTGTAGCCCTTTCTCAAGTGCTGGGAGGGATGAGCATGGCTCCTCAGAAGTCACAAGATGAGCCCTCCTTTCCACTCTCTCTCCCTCCCTCTATCCTAGTCTCTGCCCTCCACCCCAGACAGCTGCCCCTAGGCCTCTCATAAAGGGACAAGATGTCGGGTTATTTTCAGAAATGCAAAGGGTCTAGCTACTTTCTTTGAATAACAAAGAAGAGAAAACACAGAGAATGAAGCACATACTATTTTGTTATTATTTTTTAAATTGTAGTAAAATACCCATAACCTACATGCTACCATCATGACCCCGTTAAGTGGCATTACGTACATTCACGTAGTTGTGCAGCCATCACCACCATCCATCTCCAGCACCCTTTGTCCTGCAAAACTGAAACTCTGCACCTATCGAATGACTGCCCAGCCCCCTCCCCAGCCCCTGGCAGCCCCTGTTCCACTTCTTGTCTCTGAGTCTGACTACTCCAGGTACCTCCTATAGGCAGAATCACCCAGTATTGATCCTTTTGTATCTGGCTTGTTTCACTTAGCACAAATGCTCTCAAGATTCATTCATGTTGTAAAAGCAAAGATGGCCGAAACTGGTTTGGCTCAGTGGATAGAGCGTCGGCTTGCGGACTGAAGGGTCCCAGGTTCGATTCCGGTCAAGGGCATGTACCGTGGCTGCGGGCACATCCCCAGTAGGGGGCGTGCAAGAGGCAGCTGATCGATGTTTCTCTCTCATCAATGTTTCTGACTTTCTATCCCTCTCCCTTCCTCTCTGTGAAAAATCAATAAAATATATTTTAAAAAATAAATAAAAATAAAAGCAAAGATGGTTTTATCTCAATAACTTATTCTGCCACTCCCATGATACACAGGGCTTGGTGCCCCTGGTCAGCGAGGGTGATCACTGACCGGGGGTCTGGCCCATAGCCCCACCATGTGGCAGGTCCTCTGTCGTTGTCTCTCAGGGCGGTGGGAGGAGCAACCTTAGGCGGCTGCAGGGTCCAGGCATGAAGACTATGGGGATCCTTGGATTCACAACACACTTCTTCCATCCCTTTGTCTGGTCTGGGCACAGGACATCTGCCTCAAAATGGCCTTCATGAAGAGTGTGGTGCAGATCTCCAATGCCATCGAAAACCTCAAGTGCCCCGGGGACTTTCAATTTGCTCAAAAGACAACTCTTACTGCCATTATAGTGGTAAGCCGACGCGGGGGGGGGGGGGGGGGGGGGGGGGTAGGGGAGAGAGGGCGCTGGAGCCTGGGCAGCGTGGGGTCTAACTCTGTAAGTTCCTGAGGGCGTCTCAGGGACGAGGTGCCTCCCGGGTCTCTGAAGCCCATTCTGTTTCAGTTTTGTTGTGAGCCAATGTAGGAATTCTGAGATGAGATTCTCATAGCTCACAAAGGATTTCATGGCCAGGAAACGGCCTGGCTCTATGTGCCCCTGAGGTGGCTGGTTCAGGGCGGGGACACACAGGTCCACTAGGTCAGCCCCACTGTTTCTCCATACGTAGGAAGGACCTACGGCCAGGTATAAGCTGCAGGCAGAGCTTAAAACTATTTTTGCACAGAACTTCGCTAAGATCTAGAAAATGTCAGTTGCCCAAAGGCAAGAAGTGTTGACAGGTGCGGATGGAGGTTGTGGGACAGCCAGGCCCCTGTCACCAGACCTCCCCACGCCCTGCAATGCCTTGGCCCTGGACACCGCTCCGGCTGTGTCAGAAGCAGTTCAGGAGGGAAATGAGATGTGGGTGGTACAGGAGGCACTGAGAAGGAAGCTAACATGACTTTGGCTCTTGCCTGGACCAGGAGCTCTGCGCACGTCATTTGACACCAGTTGCAGGACTGCAGAGTCCCCGTTTTACATGTAAGGGAACTTGGTCGTAGGCAGGGGAAGTGGTTTTCCCAAGATCACTCAAGTAACACAGACCTGAGTGGGAATCACACATCCATAGTGAGTCCCACACCTTTCACCAGATTTTGCCCTTCCCTGAAAATGGCAAAGGCCAAGTGCTCCTAAAAACATCAGGTCATCCTGGCACTAATGCTGGGAGTACTGCCACCATCAAGGCTCCTGGGATTTAAGGGCCCCATCCTTCCTGGACTCTGGGTGGCTTGGCAGCTCACTGCCCTGCTTTGCTCGGCAGGGGATCATCAAGGCAGAGCCGACTGACAATCTGGTGTCTCCCATGCGTACCATGGCCATGGATGCCCTCCTGCACCTGAGGTGAGTTGGGCCCCTGCTTTTGCCCCAGGCACCTCTCCTGGGCAGATGTGATGTCTGAAACCATCCCTTGGCACTCCTTGGTGCAGGTCTGCCTCCGTAGCAGGGATCTTGGGTAGCAGCTCCTGGGCAATGGGCCATTCTGGAAGATAGGAATCTGCTTCCACTCCTCTTGTCCATAATTCTCAACAACATTTCAGGCTGTGCTCTTCTCCTTGGATGGGAGGTGACTGGCAGATAGGTAGGCTGTTCTTCAGTCCATTAGGAGATGTTCTGAGCAAAAGGTGACACAGTAAACCTGAATAGCCAGCAGGAAGATGGCCTCCTTCCAGATGAGTTGGGCTCAGTCAAGGAAGTTACGTATCGACATAGTATTAATACAGTTATACAAATAATATAAGTAATAGAATACCTGAGGTGTGTCTTCTGGAACTGTCCATCCACTGGTGGGGTGAGAGGTTTGGGGAGAGAGTTATGTGTTTGTAAAATCTATATTTGAAGTGGTTGGGTCCTCTTTAGGAAATCTTCATCAGTTAGGAGATTCATCATTTAAACTCACAGCAGAACTGCCTGTTGCTTTAGAGGCAACACACGAACACATTTGAAATAAATTTCTCAAACATCCCTTCACGGACTTGGAGGTAAGGCAAACACATACACAAGGAATTAGAGGTCAGCCTGGGTGTTTATAGGTGAACAATAAAAAAAATCTAAGACCAGAAAAAGGGGGCTAATAGCAAGATGCAATTCAGTTGCTATAACAGGGGTTAGAAAAAGGACCTGGCAAAAGGAGTTTACCTTTTGATCTGGGCTTAAACAAAGTAGAGAGATATGGGTAGGAATTGGAAGCTTCCAGCAAGACAGAAACTCTTTGGCGGGGGGACGGGGGCAGACAGGAGTTTAGTAAAGTTAAAATCACTCCCAATGATCCTAGAGGCCCAATAGAGCCAGTGGGGAACTTTTACCAATACAGATACCCTGGCCCCATCCCAAGAGCTCTATGTAAGGATCTGTGGAGCTTGACAAGGCCCTAAGGCCCTTCAAAAGCTTTCCAGGTGATTCTAAAATGCACCCGGGCTTGAGAATGATTAAAGGATAGCTAAGATCAAGAAATAGCCCAAGTGCCCATCAGTAGATGAGTGGATAAAAAGGCTGTGGTACATTTACACAATGGAATACTAGGCAGCTATACAAAAGAAGGATCTCCTATTCTTTGAGACAGCATGGAGGAACCTGCAGAGTATTATGTTAAGTGAAATAAGTCAGTCAGAGAAAGGTAAGTATCATATAATCTCACTTATATGTGGAATCTAATGAACAAAATAAACTGATGAACAAAATAAATCCAGAAACATTGAAGCATGTAATAGATTTATCAATTTCAGAAAGGGGGGCCAGGAAGAGACTAAGCAAAGAACTTAGATACATTCTATATAATAAAAGCCTAATGTGCTAAGTGACTGGTCATCTGGTCATCCATTCAACCAATCAAAGTGTAATATGCTAATTATATGCTAAGGCTGCTCAACCGCTCCCTATGACATGCAGTGACCACCAGGGGCCAGACATTTGGTGGTTAGCTTGCTGCTGGGGTCTGGCTGATCAGGACTGAGAGACCCAGGCCGGACATGCTCTGGAGCCCTCCTGCAGTCATTCCCCAGATGTCCAACCTCTCGTGTCCTTCCCTGGCCCCAACTGTGCACTGGTGGGGTCCCTTGGTCTGGGCCTGCACCATCTAGCAATCCAGGACCCCTCAGGTAATATTGGAGAGCCAGCTTTTGCCCGATCCCATCAGCCAGGCCAAGGGACCCCACCAGGTCTCTAGTATATGAATAATCCATGGACAGACAATAGTGCAATGAAGGCCTGGGGAGGGGGCAGGAGAGGGGTGAAGGAGGTCAAATGTGGGGGCACAGGGGACAACCTAATATATTGAACAATAAAGATACATTTAAAAACAAAGAAAGAGAATAGGCTAGATGCTTGAAGCAGCTATGTACAAACCTGGAGGGGTTATCAAAACACAGATGACTAGGCCCTAATCCCCAGAGTATTTGATTTAGTAGCTCTAAGGTGGGGCCATAGAATTGGCATCTGTATATATAAAAGCCAAATGATACAACCGGAATGACTGGTCACTATGACATGCACTGCAGAGGCCAACTGGCTTGATGAGCCTCCCCAACCCTCCCAAAGCCCCTCCCCCTGGCTGGTCTGGACCCTGATCAGCCCTCTCCACCCTGATCAGGGATGGGGCTGGCTGGCCAACCTCCTGCATCTCCTCCCCACTGCCAGCCCTGCCTGATGGCTCCCTTTGGGGCAGCCTGGCTGGCCTCCACCTATACAAAATTTATGCGCCAGACCTCTAGTTTCTAATAAACTCCAAGGTGACCTACTGCTGCTGGTCCAGATATTACATTTGACACCTGAGCTAGTACCAACCTGGAAGGCAAAGTCCATGGCTGTGTTCTGGGAGGAGCAATGGAATGCTTCTGAGCAGGAGATGGACAGGGTTAGAGCAGACACCAAGTAGGAGAGATAGCCTTGAACCCTTGGGTCTGCCTCTCAATCCCTGACATAGTCACTGGACACTGATGGCTGGGCAGAGCACAGACCCCTGGGGAGGGTGTACATCTAAACCTCCAACCAGGAAAGCTGGTGTCTCTCTTGATCTGTGACATGCATCCACCCCAAGGCCCTCTGGGAGATGGTGCATGAGTGTTGTCTGGCAGAGGGCCAGGAGCCAGTGATGTCCACCCCTCCCAGTGGGATCTCAAATTCCACTGACCACTATTTCTGTCACTTTTTTTTTCCTTAGCAAAGTGAAGCCTTTTTACTCCACAGAGGAAAACAGTGAGCTGATGGATATCAGTTTACATTCTGTAATTTCTCTCCAACCCCCAGGAAAGGACAATGAGTCCATTAAGGTAGGTTCCTCTGAGCCACCTCATTTTCTGGGTCAGGACCTGGATGTTTACTTTAACAGGAATAGTGCTGAGAGCCCACCATTCTGAACCACCCACTTGTGGTTATAGGCAGCAAAGTGCAGCAGGCTCTGTCAGTGTAAGGTAATGCTAACTGCTATAACCGATAGACTTCAAAATCTCTGTGGTTTAACAACATGAGAGCTTTAGTTCAAATTGGTAGTAAGGGTGGGGATAGAGCTGATTCACACAGTTATTCAGGAGCCCTGTCTTCTTCAATGCCTAGTTCTGAAGGTCTGCATGGGTATTGATATCCAGCAAGGAAAGGAAGAGAAAGAGTATGGAGGATTCCTGAGCTACTTTGGCCACTTCCTATTGGTCAGAATTCAGTCACATGGCTCCACTTAAATATAAGGAGTGCTGGGAAATGTAGTCCCAGACTGGATAGCTATTTTCCAGGAATACTGTTGAAAAAGAAGGACAAGTCTTTGTGGTCAGGTAGCCATCTGTGCCTGGCCTGGATGAAGAGTCAAGAGAACTGGACTTTAGGAGTACAGTTTCCTCCTTTGTGAAATGTGTTCCTCTTAAGAAGCTGACTTTTACACTGTATGAGAAGACAAGTATAAAGCACTCAATTTGAGCACAAGTAAAAGAGCTGATTATCTGATCATCTTACACTGTGCACCTTCCTCATTACTGCCTGCTTTTCCCTCTCTTGTCATAGACCCTGTACACGAACGCCCTGAGTGTCCTGGAGCAGCTGATGGAGGGCCTCTTGCAAAGGCAGATGGACCCCAAGGGCCTGCAGGATATGGTGCATGTGAGTTGTCTGGCAGAGGACCAGGGATAGCCACCTTTTCCAGGAAATTGGTGGCCTGAGGGCCAGACTCTCTGTGGGAAACAGGGGTATGAGTTAAACCCTATTTTGGTAACTTTATTTAGATAAAATTTCAAATTTGGTGAAAAGTTGCAAATATAGTAAAAAGCACTCTTGTATACCTATCACTCAGATTTACAATTTTTAATATTTTGGCACATTTTTTCTCTTTCTCATTACACATGCACACACACCTTTTAAATCATAGACAGTTGCAGAACAAGTTAAGAACAAGAATACTCTTCCCCGTCTGCGGGGAGCATCCGGGAGGCAGGCGGTGTGGACCGGGGCTGCCTTGCGGGGGGGGGGGGGGGGGGGGGGGGAAACGGGGGCCCCCGAGGGCGGGCAGGTCCTGCGCGGGTTCTGCCCGCCGCGGCCACCAGGGGCGTCGGTGCGGAGTTGCCCCGGGGCAGGAACCCCCTCTGCGCGGAAACAGCCGGCTGCACAGCGTCACCTTTGGGGTCGAATGGAGATGGAAAAAGCAAAATAAAGTGAGCAGTGTGCCCCGCGGCCGTGGACTAAAAAACAAACAAACAAACAAAAAAACCAAACAAACAAACAAAAACAAGAATACTCTTTTTTTATTTCTTATTTTTTAATCCTCACCTGATGATGTTTTTTTTACTAATTTTGGAAAGAGGAACACACACACACAGAGAGAGAGAGAGAGAGAGAGAGAGAGAGAGAGAGAGAGAGAGAGAGAGAGAGAGAGAGACTCATTGTCTCCATCAATGTCCCAACTGGAGATTGAACCCACAACCTAGGTATAAGCCCTGACTGGGAATTGAACCCTTTTGATATACAGGATAGTACTCCAACCAACTAAGCCACCCAGTTGGGGCAAGGATAGTCTCTTATATAACAACTAGAGGCCAAGTGCACAAAATTCATGTACTCAGGGGGGCGGGTCCCTCAGTGTAGATTGTGAGAGGGTGCAGGCTAGGCCAAGGGACCCCACCGGTTGCACAATTGGGGCTGGAGAGGGATGTGGGAGGTTGGCCATCTGGGAGCACCCTCTTCTGTGTTATGGGCTCTATCTATAGCTCCTGGAAAATTGGATCTTGTCTGAGAAAGAATGGGAGGGCTCCAGGGTGTGTCCAGCCTGTCTTGCTCAGTCCCGATCAGCCGGACTCCAGCAGCAAGCTAACCTATTGGTCAGAGCATCTGCGCCCTGGTGGTCAGTGCACATCAGCACCCCCTGGTGGTCATAGTGACTGGTTGACCAGTCAACTGTCTCCCCTCTGGTGGTCATAGCAAGCAGTTGAGTGGCATATCATGAACATATTACACTTTGATTGGTTGAATGGCCGACCAGACGACCAGACACTTAGCATATTAGGCTTTTATTATATAGGATACAATGATTAAAATCAGGAAATTTAGCCTTGGTACAATGCTATATTCTAATCTATGGTCTATAGTCAGGCTTCCTAATTGTTCCAATAATGCTCTTTATAGCAGTTATTTTCTACCAATCCAGGACCCAATCTGGACTACACATTACATTGAATTGTCACATCTCTTTAGTCTCCTTCAGTCTGGAAGAATACCTTAGTCTTTGCCTTTCATAATCTTGTCGTTTTTGAAGGGTAAAGGTAGCTTTTTTAAAAATTAAGTTGTTTGCTTTCTTGTTATTGAGTTTTTAGTTTTTATGTTTTCTAGATACAAGCCCTTATTAACTATGTAATTTGCAAATATTTTCTCTCAGTCTCTTATTTGTCTTTTCATAAATTACACAGTGTCTTTTGAAGAACAGAAGTTTTAAATTTTGATGATGTCTAATTTATAGTTTTTTTCTTTAATAGATCATGGTTTTGGTGTCATATCTAATATTCTTTGCCTAACCCAAGATCACAAAGATTTTCTTCTAATACTGTATAGTTTCAGGTTTTACAATTAGGTCTCTGGTATATGGTGTGACGTATGAATCAAAGTTTATGTAATTTTTGCATTTTTGCACACAGATAACCAATTGTTCCAGCATCATTTGTTGAAAACACTATCTTTTCTCCATTGAATTACATTTGCACCTTTGTCAACCCAGCATGTATGTGTGGCTCTAATTCTGAACACTTATTCTGTTCCAATGATGTATTTGTCTATCTTTTCATCAGTGTCATCCTGTCTTGATTACTATAATGTTCTGATAAGTCTTAAAATTTGATTGTGTGGGCCCACTGACTTTGTTCTTGGTTGCTGTATGTCGTGTTCTAACTTTATTTCAGTTCAATATACAGTTTAATTTCTCTTTTCATATTTTCTTTGACCCATGGATTATCTAGAAATTTTCAAGTATTTGAGAATTTTACAGATGTCATTCTGTTTTTGATTCCTACTTTAACCCCATTGTAGTTTGATGACATACTTTGTATGATTTGAATCCTTTTACATTGACTGGAAGTTATTTTGTTGTCCAGATATGGTCTACCTTCAGCAAATGCCTTGTGTGCACTATCCTGCTGGTCAGAGTGTTTCTAAATATGAATTAGGCCAAGTTGGTTGTTGGTGTTGTTGAAGTTTTCCGCATCCTGCCTGATTTTCTGTCTTCTTGTTCTATCGGTTACTGAGAAAGAGGTACTGAAACCTCTAACACTCTGGTTTATTTATTTCTCCTCTCAGTTCTATCTATTTTTGCTTCCAGAACTATTAAGCTCTGTTAGTAGATGCATGAATGCTTAGGTCCTGGAATGCAGGGCAGGCTGTGCTCCTGGCCCTTTCATTGTCAGGCAAACATTTGGAGCAAGGCCCAACGCACTAATTAGTCAAGAGCCATCTCTGTGAGGATGCTGAGGGTTAGGGGGGCACGCTCTGTTCCTACAACCTCATCACCCTAGTAGTGGGGCCTGGGAAGGAACCATCTAGAAGCATTGAAAAGCAGATTCTGAGTAGGAGGGATGAGGGAAGCAATAGTTGGCCAGGAAGGGCTGGCCCTGGGATTTTAACACCCTCTTCTGTGTTACGGGCTCCATCTATAGCTCCTGGAAAAGTGGATCTTGTCTGAGAAAGAATGGGAACGGGAGAAGGCTATGAACCTGCATCTTTGTCTCATGCAGAGCTACATCCAGAGCATCGGCGTCTGTGTGAGTACAGGAGCACCAGCCCCCCACCTGGTTCTGCCCCCCTCCCTCCCAAAGAGTCCTGTGGGAAGAGGCTGCCTCACTTGGGAATGGCAATGAGACCCGTGGAGGGGCCAACCTGGCACTCTGGGTGGGAGTGAGGGAGAGAATGGGCTGCGGCTTGCAGGTGTCTAGGTTTTGTGGGTCCTGAAGCTCACACCATGATGAGAACCCTCTCTGAGAAGAAGGATACACAATTATGAATACCACATTGGTTAGAGAAGTACATATTTACTTAAAATGAGAAAATAAGTTACTAAACTTTACAAATAATACAAAGCTTGGCAAGTACCACACACACCTAGAAAAGCAATGAGGTGTTTTCATTAGTTATACGTCTGACACAGCTTGGGGAGGCCTCTCTTCAGAACCTAGGGGCCTGAGGGTAGATACCCTGCCCCGGTCACACAGCTAGTAAGTGGGGAAGTACAAAATGAACTGAGGGCTTAATTGTAGGAATGAGATAGGTGCCTGGACATAGAGCCTGGGCCTGAGGTCAGCCAGACTCCTCAGATCCTGGCTGCTTGGTCTCCAGGAGCCCAGCTGTGGGGCTCAGGAGGCAGGAATGTGGGCAGCAGATGGACAGTGGCATCTTCCCCATTCCAGACAAGGGCAGTGTTTTCAGAGCAGGGTTCACCCTCTCTGGCTGCCCATTACCCTGTCCCCGGGCAGTACCAGGTATGTGTGAGGGGACAGAGTGTGAGCCTTAAGGTCTCCTGCCCCTCAGATCCCCCTGAAGTTGGGGCAGTTTGGCACACTGATTGGACTCATTGCCCCTTGCACCTGTGACACCAACAAAAGAACTCGCTTGGCCTCAGCGGACGTCCTGTCCAGCCTGCTGGATTTGCATGGTATGTGGAGGGTGGGACATCACAACCAGCCTCTCTAGGCTGGGAGGAGGGCTGACACCGGGGCTTTCAGCTATGGGGCTGTCCTGAGGGAGGTAGAATGGGGGAGTGTTACAACCTCTCTGTATAGACAAATAAGGTTGACCAGCAGAGACAGCAGAGAGTGCAGAGCTCATTGAGAGGCCATGGAATCTTCTGGAAGGAGAGGCTCATTTGTTCAACATAAGTCACTGCAGGCATGTGTTGGATACTGAGGGCCCCAATGGCACAAGGCCAGCTCACAGATCCCAAGGAGCCAGCAAAACTGGCCAGAGATGAGCTGAGGGGAGAATGCAGTGTGGTGACCTTCAGAGGGGAGAGGTCACCTCTGGTGTGGCAGCTGGTGGGGCATCCATCACAGCAGGGACTGCCCGAGCTTGTGTAGAGATGGTGTGGGGAACAATGACAGCAAAGGCATGTGGGACAGGGTGCCTAGATGCTGTGGTCCAGTCCCTCAGAGCCAAGGTGCCCTGAGAGGCAGGACAAGTGGCCGCTGTGACATAGCCTGTGACTGGGCCTTCCGTGGCTGCCTGTGTCTGAAACTACTCCCAACAGCAAGCCAGACCTGCTCTTCATGGGACGTGTGCAAAGAGATGGAGCTCTCGAGATGCAAGGAGGACCTCCAGAGCTTGGAGGTGGAGAAGATTTTCAGTGCGTCCTCCAGAATCGCCAAGGTGATGATCCAGGAAGCTTGTGTGGGCTGCTGGGCTGCTCTCTCAGTGCCTGGATCACCTCTGGGCCACACAGTTCCCATCCTCTTCTGGGAGTCACAGCTTCTGTGGCCTTTGGTCCAACTCCTGCCATCTATAAATGGCTTATAATATGTAAGGTCCCCAGGGGGTTTCTTGACTCATAGTTGGCGTTAATAGTCCCTGGTTGTTTTCCCTTCATCCTTGTGATGTGCTACACTGAAGGTGAAGGGGGCCCAAGAAAGAACTGAACATGAGGCCCAGCACATAGGCCTTGGCTCATGGGAAGGGTGATGGCATACTTGTGACTGAAAGTGCCTAGAGCCACCCAAATTCAGAAGGCAGAGGGGACTTTCTGGAGGAGGGGGCTTGTGTAGTGGCAGGCCAGATAGGAGGGCTTCAGGGCTCAGGGAATAACCTGAAAGAAGGCTGCAAAGACAGGTCAGGAAGGGTTTGGGGTGAAGCTTCCTGTGCAGGGTTCAGGGAGGGCTGGGCCAGCTGATGGAGAGTAGGTGGTGCATCCTGGAGGTTTTGGAAAGCCCTGTTGAACCCTACAAGGCTTGGAATAGAGAGTAATGTCCTAAGCAGGCCCATGATTAGGACAGACAGGCTGGGTAGGGAGGTGGGGAGGAGGTCATGGCCATGGTTCTGAGAGAGAATGGGTGTCTGGGCTGGGGTTGTAATGTCAAGCAGAAGAGGAGGGTGCATCAGTGGTGACAGTGGGGCTGGGAACTGGGCCTGGGACTCAGCTACCAGACTCCAAGAATGGCCTTCTCTGGTTCTAGGTGATTTGCATGCAGTTTAACTGTGATGAAGTGGTCTCACTCATCCAGAAGCTCTGTGAGAACATTGGGGCCATGGATCTCCAGCATGACAAGGCCTCTGTCACCTGGATAGACACCTTCCTCCAGATACGGGTCAAGGAGCTGGAGGATAAGGTAGAACGGTGGCTGAGGCACCTGGGGCTGGAACAGCCCAGTGCTCCCAGGGTGCAGGGACCGGCTGGGGCCCAGCTGCACTGGCTGACAATGCCCACTCCCACAACCCCTTGCTGTAAAGAGGAGGAGGAAATAGAGTTCTAGAATGAGAAAGAAAGGTGTTGAAGGTAGACAGGTCAGTAACTGGGCAGTGGACTTGGGCCCATAACTCTCTCTCAGAGCGCACTGCCTCTCACACCAAACACTAATAAAATCTGGGAAAAGACCAAATGATTTATTAGAGGTGTGCTGAAAGTTTAACTTACCCACGGTCCAGTTGGGTGAGAGTCTTTGGAGGGGGGGTGTGAGGACAAGAGATCCCTGAGGACCAGACTGCCCTGGTGACGTCCGGCCCCTCCCTAGGTGGCTGAGATCCTGGGTGCCATCTTGGTGCACCTGCCGGTGGTGGAGCACCAGGAGGTGCGGCGCAACCTCATCGAGGGCATTCTCCTGCTGGCCCACTACCACCAGGAGACGGTGCTCACGTCGCTCCTGAGGCAGCCCCTGCCCATGCAGAGGTAGGTGGTGGGTGCCCTGGGTGGGGGTCAGGGGCTTGTGTGCAGCCCAGACCACGCCGTACTTCCTGGAGGACCGGGACCTTGAGTGGTGTGTTGTCTGACCCTCTCCCTACATCTCCCGTAGGAGGTACAGCCTTTGGGCAACCATGGACACAGCTTTGTGAATTCCAGCAGGCAGTTTTTACATCTCCTTGTTCAATTTGATCTTATTGGACTTGTCTCTTTGGCCCTTCAGAACCCACTAGGACCTTACCTCCCTGTACTTGTGTAACCAGGTCCTTCAAGTCACTGTGCAGGAGTCCCTTCCCTTCTCAGCAGGGCCACAGGCTTGGACTTGGGGGTCAGGAAAGCTGCTTCAGATTGTATCCTCGCCTGTGGAATATGGAGATGAAGCCTCTTCCTCAAAGATGCGCTGGGAAGATGGGTACAGGGGGGTGAAGATACTGGTCAGCTGCCTAGGACCAGCTTGACTCAAGTCGGGCACTTGGAGGCTATTACTGGGTGTCATCCATAGGTCATCAAGCAGTAGGCCTGGTGGTCACCTAGTCATGGAGCATGGCTTCTTGGGTACCATGAGCCGGGCACAGAGAGGAGGCTAAGTGTGGAGTTGGGGACCTGGGCTCACGCCAGCTCCCTCTGATGCAGCCTCCAGAGTCCATCCACTACTCAAGGGGCTGCTGGAGTCCAAAGAGTCTCTTATCTGCTGGGGCACATGGCAGGTAACCCACAGTCCTTGTCCTCTGTCGTTGGCTAGCCACCTGGTGGAGGTGTGGCTGGCTGTGGCGGAGAATGTACCCTTTGCCCGGTTGATGCTCCATGGTCTGATGGGCCGGCTGCAGTCCCGGTTCACCCCCAGGGCCAACGCCACCTCCAAGGCTGACATCTGGCGCCTGGCTGCGGTAGACCCTCTGATGGTGAGTTGCAGGGGCAGGCCCCGGGGCTCCCCCGGGGGCTCTGAATCGGAGTCCTGATGCCTCCTGTCCTTCTCTCTGCAGACCCTCTGCACCATCCACCTTCTCATCAAGAAGATGGACAAGGACGACAAACTCACAGACCTCCTCCCGGACCTCATCTACACCCTCCTGATGCAGCTGGGCAGCAGCCAGGGGCCGGAGGCAGTGTCGCCCGTCCTGAAGACGTGGAGACTCATCCACATGGGGACCCTGCCCGAGGAGATCAACCTGCAGAGGTGCTCTCGAGGGAAGGCAGCTTGGGGTGCAAGGCAGTGGGCTTGGTGTACACGTGACCTTGGGTTGCCTCTTAGAGGTCACTTCCACTGAGAGGCCCTCAACATCTGCTCCTGTGGGGAGGAGAGGTTTCTGGAACCTGATCTTACAACACTCCCTCACATGGGTCCAGCAGTGTGGCTTTCAGAGTCTGCAGACCCAGTCTTAGCCCCTTGAGCTAGGCCCAGCAGGGGTTGGGGCCCAGCTTCACAGACCTGGGTGCAGTACTTGCCCCGCTGAGGTACTCTGTACTCTGTGTGTTCTCGGCAGGGCTGCCATGCCATGACACAGTTCCACCTTCTTCCAGGATCACAATAAAATCCATGCAGCTTTTGTTCAAGAGACTCAACAGTAAGCGGCTGGTCCACATGCTAGAAGAGCAGGGCGTGTGGGTCCTCCTGGAGAGTGGCTCCACTTTCCTGCAAGGAGCAGGCCTGCTGGCCAGGTGGGCACCCAGGCTCCTATGTGGTAGGCGGTGGCAGGATTTGCAAAGTGATGTCGAGATGCCATGCTTCTGGGGCATCGGTTGACCTGTGTCCCATTTGGGGACGCAGGGCAAAGGGGACACAGGGCAAAGGGACTCTTTCCGTCCAAACCTTCAAGCCCCAGGGCAGGAAATGTAAGGTCAGAGGTTGGAGGAACTTGGCCAAGGCCATACAGGGCTTCTAAGCAGGTCCAGGATGGGGGAGTCCAGGTCCTGATAACTCATGAGCAGCCCTCATTCGAGTCCTTTTTATAAAAAGGTGATGGAAAGCAAGTACTTCAGAAGAGAGGAGGGGGAGGCCAGAGATGTTAGACTTGCCCATGAGTGCCCAGCTCGAGAGCTGCTCTGCACAAGGAAAACTGAGATGCCCTCCCTGCCCGGTGGGCTGTGCTCCCCTCCACAGGCTGTGCATTAAGAATGCAGAGGGCTACAGGCAGAGGCTGGCGGAGTTGGTGCTCAGAGGCATGGCCTCGGAGGTCCTCAGCTGCCGTGTCAGCAGCACGGCGATCTGCGTGGAAGTGAGGCACAGGGGTGGGTGTGGTGGGCTGGGGAGGAGAGGTGGGCAACCCCCAGCCCTCTTGGGGGGCTCATCTCAGGAGCAGGCACTCAGGCTAAGAGGGGAATCTATTCCAGGGGGGCAGGTGGGCATTCACTCATTCATTCCTTCATCACAACTGTAATTCAGGGTGGGCGCTGTGGGGAGAGGCAGAGACGTGTGGTCTTTGCTCTGCGTGTAGCAGCTAAGTGATGTGTGATGTGATGAGTGTAACAACACACAGGTGGTCAGAGGCCACCTTAGGCTCTTGGGAAGATGGAAGTGCTGGAGAGGGTCTTGCAGGAGGGCTTAGATAGGCAGGAAGTTTGGAGCAAGGGGTTATGACCATTGAAGCCCAGCTACCTTTCCATGCACATGGGGTGCTTATGGGGTCACCCCTACTGAGAGGCCCTTGTTGTCCCTTCTTGGGAGGGAAGGAAAGTTTCTGAAAGTTGATCCAGGGAACTGGCCAGAAAACTTTGAGGAGAAATTCTATTGGCTGCATGATACACCACAGGAACCAAATATCGGTCTAGTGAGGGGTCCCCAGACTTTTCCTGTAAAGGGCCAGCCAGGTAGTGAATTTTCAATTTTAGCGTCACCAATTTGGTATTTAGTTTTCTTTTGGTTTATTTAAAAAACATTCATGTGTGGGAGTGCACTCACAGACACACACATGCACATGCACACACACATCACAGGGGTCCCCGCGGGGTTGATGTCCTAGCATTTTAAGAACAAGGCTGATGGTGGCGATAAAACCCAGATGAAGGAAATGCATGCTTCTTGCGTGGTTCTGTTTGGACACAACGGACGCAGCTCCTGCATGGGGTGGCTACTCCATCACATTAACTGAAGAAATGAATGACGAAGGAGTGTGTTAATATGGCTAACACTTCTCCAGCGTCTCCCACCTATTTCCTTACTGAATCTCATCATCTTTTTATAGGTGAGGAAGCTAAGTGGTCTGCCAGGGCCCCACAGTGGCAGGCAGAGGAGCCAGGAGCAGATTCCAGGGGTTCAGGCTCTGACACTCCTCTGATTCACAGGGAGACCATTTTGTGCACTGCATATAGTCACATGCCCCGCCACTTGACAGAAACTATCCTCTGTTGGGGATAACTGCAAAAAGTTTTCCTTTCTAGTTCATGAGAGACCCAATTCTGTACCAGGAGAGGCTGCTGAAGCCCGCCTTGCAGCTGCTAGAGAAGGGCGTGGACCAGAGGGACGAGGTCCTGCAGGTGCTGTCCCTGCGTGCCCTCGGCAACATGGCCCTGGGTGCCCCCAAGAAGGTGCTGCAACCGACCTTGACCCGGGGGCCCAGGGGCAGGACCCAGTGCGCTGAGGATCAGAGCTGAAGGCTCCCTGCCCCCTATCCTCCCAGGTGAGGCAGTACCGCAAGCTGCTCCTGGAGAAGTGCCTATATTCCCTGAGGGATGCCCGCAGCACCAGCGTGCCCGCTGAGGGCATGGAGGCCCTGGCCAAGATCCTGGCTGAGCTCCGGGAAGGGGATGTAGGGTCCTTCTTCGATGCCATCTCTGAGCAGTGCAGGTCGTTCTTTGACAACGTGAGTGCAGACGAGAGCCTCGCTGGGCCCAGGCCCTGGGTGGGGCTGCGCAGGTGTTCTAAAGCAGAAAGGACAGCGGGTCTCACTTGGCACTAATGGATTGATTGACTGAACATGGGATCTTGTTAAAAAACAAAAAAAAAAAACACAACTTGTTCTGGGGCCCAGGGGACCCTTCTCCCAGCTATTAAGGAATGAGCTTTCCCTTCCAATTCCTGGCCGCCCACAGATGCTCTTGGGGCACTGTGACATGCTGGGTGGGGGCTCTGCTAGGCAGTGTGTGCCTGCAGATTCAACACAGCCCTCCTCTGGGAAGCGAAGGTCTCAAACACCTGAGTTATGCCCAGTTCCGGAGCCCTGGAGGAGAGACTCCGTCCTGATGGAATGATCCAGAAGGCTTCTCAGGGGTCAAGGCATCCCAAAGGGTCCGTGGAGAATGGCTGCAGTTTTGTTGGGATTCTATTTCCCCGGGTTTCAGAACTGCTGTCCGTCTTGGCCACAGGAGAGCGAGCTGCTGCGCTTGAAAGCCTTCCTCCTGTTCAGCAAGCTGGCCAAGGTGGTCAGGATTTCCAAGAAGCACTTCTTCAAGGGGGAAGTGAAGAGAGCCTGGGTCCCGCTCATGCTGCACTGCCAGGACCCCTGCCCGGACGCAGCCCAGGTAAGGCACCCTCGGCTCCGCGTTCCAGTCTGGGGCCCGCTGTCCCCAAGAGGAGTCTTTTCTGGGTCTGCTGGCTGAGCTGCCTGCAGGCTCCCCCATTCCGTCCCCCAGAGAGCCCAGAAACCACATTCAAGGTGTCCCACAAACTGGCTTTCTGCACGGGCTGAGTTTCCTTCTTCCCCAGTCATTTCCACCTATTGCCCTTTCTTCTACCAGATTCACTTTGGGATATTACGGTTTAGGCATGTTTAAAATTCACCTTAAACCTCACCTGCTCCCTGCGGGGCAGGCTTGTGAGGTGAGGGTGGGGGGCTCTCCCTGGCTCTGTGACCCTGTTTCTCCACCCTCTCCAAGTCCCAGCCCCTGTAATGCTTTGCGTGGGAGGAAGGAAGGGGAGAGGCCGATCCGCTACCCGAACTGCTGCCTTGGCTAACACTGGCTGGCTGGGGACACACCGCACACACAGACCATGACCCTGTCCTGTCTTCCTATAGAAGGGGAGGTGGTTGAGATCAGGGGCCATTCTGCAAAAAACAAGTGACAAAGACGCAGTTGTGGGGATATAGCTGGCTGCAAACAAGGGGTCCTCAACAGTTCATTTTTAAACTAGCACCTTAGTTCCCAGTTCTGGGGTCACAAGATAAGTCCCCTCAATCCTGCTGCTGCGAGGGCTGCCAATTTGCATGTGGGGTGGGGGTGGTCTGGGTGGCACCCACAGGGACAGGAGAGGCTTGCAGCGCCCTCCTGACTTGGGACTTGGCCCTCATCCTGCCTCCCGGCCTGGGCTCTCCTTGGGCACTCTGGTGACCCAGGGCACAGAGCTTCACTGCTCCTCATCTCCCTCTATTGAGGGTTCCCACTGTTACTTCACGTTTTATCAGCAACTGTCCTGGGGCTGGTGCTCCAGCGAAGGCACAGCAGCCAAGTGACTGAGGGGCGTTAGTGAAGGAGCCTCAAAGAGGACAGGCCAGGGGGACCAGCATGGGTGGGAAGTGCCAGAGGCTAGCTGTATCAGGTGCTGCTGCCGCTTCCATCCCTGGGCAATAGACGCTGGCCTCTCTCCTCCTGCCCTGTCTCCCGTCAGCATCCTCCCATGACCTAACCCACCAGAGGTCAGAGTCTGCATGCCTGGCTCATACAGCCCTCAGGAGCAGGAAGAGCTGGTGCAGGGCATCTGGGGGAATGAGGCTTGCCCCCGTCCTCCCAACCCCAGCCAGGCCCCCAACCCAATCTCCTAAAAGAGCAGGTCCCAGGCAGGAATGCTGAAGGCATGAAGATGCTGGCTCAGGGGGTAATTGGGTTGCATGGGCCCCCAAAGGGCTTTATATAAATGTGCACAGCCGTTACCAGGGCCCACCCTTCAGCTTCCCGAGGCTTTTCCAGGGATACCCTCTGGCTTCGTCGATGGAACGCAGTCTGACCAGCCCCACCGCTCCTGTGAAGCCCTTGGTTGGCCTGAGGCGCCTCCTGCCAGCCTGCTCTGTGTCCCTCCAGGCCTGCATGGAGACCATGTACCAGTGTGTGCACTTCTGGGGCTGCAAGAGCCTGTTGCAATCCTTGGGGCAAAGAGACACCAGCGGGGCTGATGAGATGGCCACTTTTCAGACAACCCTGTGCTCCGTCCTGGTGAGGAGGCTGAGGGGGGCAGATGGGGGGTACACTCACATGCTGGCAGTGGTTGCTCAGTGGCTTGGGGCTCAGGGTCTCAACTGCCAGAGTCTACCTTGAGACCTTGTGTTCACCTCTTTGAGGTGAAGGTCGAGACCAGCACTGTCCAGCAGAAATGAATGCAAGCCACATGCCCATTTTTAAGTTTCCTAATAACCTCGATAAGAAAAGGGAAAAGACAATAGGGTGGTGAAGGCCTGGGGGCAGGGACAGGCTAGAGGTCAATGGTGGAAAAAAAAGAGGACCTATGTAATACTTTCAGTAATAAAGATTTTAAAAAAAGGGAGGGGGGGGGGAGAGAGATGAAGCCAAGTCTAATTATAGATTTTATTTAACCCAATAGCTCCAAGTCTTTATTATAATTCCTACATGTAATCAATGCAAAAGTTAATTCAGGCTAGCCATCTTTCAAGTGCTTAAGGGCCACCCATGGCCAGTGGCAACTGTATTGGACAGCATGGGTTTTGGACAAATATAATCTCTTCCCTGAGCCAGACAAGAATGTGCCAGGGATGAAGGTCGCCGAGCTTCCAATTTGCTGGGTGACTCTGGAGTCACTCGCCCTCTCTTGGCAGACCCTCCAATACACTTCACTTCGTATTCCCATCCAGGACGGCAGCCTCCCCAGCTCTGTGTATCACTTGTTTTTTGCAGACTCAAAAAAAGCCTGCTGTTCTCTACAGTTTCTTGCTAGAAACAATGACCTATATTAAAAGTAACTTATCAAGGATCAGAATTGCTTCCTGCAACTTGGCAGGTGAGCGGGCAGATGTCTCCTGATGCATAAGGGACCTTGAAGGCCAAGAAGTCAGTCCCGGGTCTGGAGGGGATGGGGACAGGTGTCAGGTCCAGAGTTCCTGTCCCACCTTGCTGCTTACCTGCCTGATTCTCAGTTAGGTGTCCTCAACTAACTCCTCTGACACCTGGTAAAGTAAAACCAGATCTGTCACTCACCTGATATCTGTGTGATGAGCATTTCTCGGGCTATCATGTAGGGGTTATTATGAAGCAGATGTCTGAACATTATCTGAAAAAGCTGGACTTTGTGGCATTACAGAATTGTAAGTCGTGGAGACTCAACCGTACGTGGGGAGCTTAGTGAAGTGCCTGTGGTCCCTTAGTGGTGGGCTTTGGGGAGTTGGGGGTTGTAACCAGGCACAAAGAGATGGACGGCCTTGTGGAGGGCCCTCTAAGGAACTCTTTATGGGGTGGTGCTGGGAGGAGGGGGCGCATTTGTTCTGGGCTTCTGCCCCATCCCCCTTCACAAACATTAGTAAAATGCTTCCACCCTGATTCAGCTGATCCAGGCGGCCTGGGGTGGGGGGGGGTGGGGGTGGGGGGTGGGGGGGTGGGGTGGGTTCTGGGGATCCACCTGTCGCATCCTGACTTCAAACACAGGGGTTCCATGCCTGCAGCCATGGGCCTGTGGGCACGTGCAGAGGGCAGGGGGTGCAACTGCCGGGTCCTGACCCTCCCATTTGTACTCTCAGCCCTCCAGGAGCTACAGTTGGACGCAGATCCCGGGGTCCAGAGGGCAGCTCTGGAGACTCTCAAAATCTTGGATACCTGCAGTCAGCACCGGCTTTTGGATTCACCCAAAGGAATCTCCTAGGTGGCCCGAATGGAAAATGCAAACTGCCCACCCCGCCCATAGCCATGCAAACCTCTTTGAATTTAAGTTTGTAAGGAAAGCATTGTTCTGAGATAATCAGTGTCCCTTCCTTTCCACTGAAATAAACCTCCATTGCCACGTGGAGTGCAGACTCTTGGCTGTAAGGTGACGATATAACAGTCAGGACAGTGGGGCAAAGGGAGAAGTCATTGTTTCCAGTAAGAAACTGTAGAGAATAGCAGCCACCTTTGTCAGAATCCACCTTTGTCTTCACTGGCATTTAGGTCCCATCCATGCTGATGGTGTCCACTGCCCATGGCTCTGCCAGGCAGAGAGCCGGGCCGATGTGCAGCCCCACTCTTAAACGGAAAGGAGGCATTTGCCAGTCAAATGTGACACACATCAGAGCAGCAGTTGTCAACATTTCGGACCGCCAGTGGTCTGTGGACCACCAGTTGACGACCGCTGCTCCAAAGGTTTCCTTAAACCAACGGTGGCCAAACTTTCGGACCTCACAGACCACCAGTGGTCCGCCGACCATCGGTTGGTGACTGCTGCATTAGAGGGCATCATTCTGTACAGTTCATGGGTCCGCTATTGGCAGAGCTACAAGTCGGCTGACCTTCCTCTGCTAGATAATAGGACATCAAACCCTGAATTTCTAGGCTTTCTTGGCCAGAGACCTCAGCATAGGCATGCTGGGTTACCCGTTGGGGTGAGCCAAGGCACGAGCAGTTTGGGGCAAGAATGATAGTTTTCCTGATAAGGAAGAAAAGTCTAGAACTGCAGGGGCCACAGTCAGATGCCCCCTACTAGTCCTCCTTACCGATTCGCAGGGCTCTGTACTGAACATGTCTCCCCAAGTTCACACATGGAAATTGTAACCTCAGTGTGAGGGCCCCGGAGATGGGGCCTTGATGCTGGGATTAGTGCCTTTATGACAGCGCTCGCTCTGTCTGCCATGTGAGGACACCGTGAGGAAGCGCTGTCTGCAATTCAGGAAGTCTTCACTGGAGCCCACGCTGGCACCTGGACCTCTGACATCAAGCCTGAGAACTGGGGAATAAGTTTCTACTGTTTAAACCCCCCAGTCTGTAGCATTTTGTGACGCGGTCTGAGCTAACACACATAGGTCATGAGGTCCCAGCGTACAGATGTGGGGGGAAAAGGGTACACATTATTCTGAGGACAGTGGCAGCCTAGGGAAGACATCCAATTTATCTTGAATAAGAAATCCATAGCACATGGCAACAAAACAATTACTCAACCTGAGTTTGGTTACTGTGTTCTGAATATCTGAAATATTAATGAAGATATTCTATTATCCACAGCTCCGATAAGAGCCAGATGTCATGGCTACCATGTGGCTACAAGAGTACTTGGGGAACATTATAAGAATGCTTCAATACAGCAAGCTGTCCTCTAAAAACATAGAAAATGACTTTGTATGGGTGAATTGTGCTTCAATTTGCTACCTCCTGATGTGGAAGGTGCCAAGTCCCATGGGTCTGAATTAAATAAAAAAAAACAAAAAACTAAGCAGCTGAAATTTTCCTTCAGAGATCATTGTATCCAGGGCTTAAACTTATATTTCAAGCAAACAATTTCTCCCAGGAAATGGGAAATATAAGAGAGAATTCTGTTGGCATATCTAAATTTAGCAAAGAAGACATGAGCAAAAAAAAAAAAAAAGCCCATAAAGAATACCATTAATACTTTTAATTGAACAACCTTATTCCAATAATTTCCCAAGAACCTGTCATGTCAATGAAACCAATTTCATTGAAATCTGCTTTGAAGGGGAGATAACTGAAGCAATTTCTAAGTCTTGAGAATTAAAAAAAAAAAAAAAAAAAAGACCCATGCACACACACATAATAAGGGAGCAGTGGGACAATGCCTTAAAAAACTTGTCTGTAGATTTTTTAGCTTCGAGTTTTCTAACACAAAATCACTTATCTTCCGTCCTGAAAGTATGCTCTTTCCTCTAAAAAAAATAAATAAATAAAATGATCTCAGTAAAATTCCACAAGCATTCCCAAAGCCAGTCACTAAAAGTTTAACTGTTATTTATTTCAATGTCTATATATATAAACATTAGTGTCCACTATAGAAAATGCCACCGTGCTCAATAAATGCTCTAAGGCAGCAGTCGCCAACCAGGGGTTCACTGACCACTGGTGGTCTGTGAGGTCTGAAAGGCTGGCGATCGCTGCCCTAAGGAATGTAAAAAAAAAAAAAAAAAACAACACCCCCAAAACAAAAACGTAACATTAAGCTCTAAGGCAGCAATGCAAATAGGTGACTACGTTGACAGGCTTGCTTTCAAATGCTGGTCCGGCAGTTTTAAGACTGAAGTTGAATCTCTTTATTTACTAAAGGAAAAGGTTCATGGGAGATTGAGGAAGGCATAAAACGGTTCATCGTGGCCTGGTGAACAGAAAGCCAGGGGTCAGCCATTAAAATTCCTTCTGTGGCCTCAGCTCACGGAGATCTGGTCCTTTTCCTCAAGAAACTTGTAATTTCGGGAAAGAAGAAAAATCATTAAATATGTTTATATTGTGGTTTAAGAAGAAACTGCAAAGGCCCTCAGTGGAGCTTATCAAATTCCAAGGGAGCCAGGAGTGTCCCCTGGGACCACCAAGGCCGAGTTCTTCTCTTGGTCCTCTATGTCCAGGCACACGTGGTCACCAGGCTGAGCCTGTGAAAGTGAGGGGACACTGCACTGAGCAACCAGAGGGTGGATCGGAGGCGTGAGGGACCTGCCACACTCCCGGGGCCAATTAGAAAATAGGAGGCTTAAGAGGTGAGGCACCAGCAAACCAGGGAACATTGTGGGGTAGGTACAAAAAGGGGAAAAGACGAGGAGGGAAGCTGCGTGAGGAAAAGGTTTAGGCTCAAACAAGTGGGGACGGGGAAAGGGGGGCTGTGATGAGACAGGGGCTAGGAGAAGCCTGAGAGACAGTAAGTACCCTTTCAGCCAAGAAACAAGGTGATGATGACGAGTGATTTGTGAGAGCAAATGGAATGTGTGAGCTTTGTGCACACGAATGAAGTGTCTGTCGTGAGCACATGGCTGGACAATGAAAGCCTCAGCCTCAGAGGACTCAGTCCCCCTACTGGTGGCCTGACTGAACAAGTCAAGTGGGCCTGGGGATTCTAAGCTTAAGGCCTCTGGGGCTCATTCAGGGAGGAGCGATCATTTCTGCATCCACAGCGCCGGCCCAAAGGTAGTCAAAGCACTGTAGGGTTTTGAAATATTTTTGGAGAAGGGGAGTCACAGGGGTCTGAACACTAAGAAACACTAATGGGCAAAGGTAAGGACAGGCCTGGCCCGGGGCGGGGGGGTGGGGGGCGGTCTGAGGGCTGGAGGATGGTGACAACTCATTTATTTGGAGGGGTTCATCTCCAAGAGAAAACACACTGTCCTCTGAAAAGAGGTCATAGGACAAAAAGGCAGAGACGGGAAAACAGAAAACAGGAAATTCAGGGCAGAGAGGGTCCACCTGAATTACTGCTGAGAGGCCATCTATGTGGTTGGGGTAGGAAGGGAAGAGAAAGCTTGTATACATGCCAGACCTGCCTGCACCACTAACACAAAAAATCCCAAACAGCCAAGCCAAGGTCAAGTCCCATCAGCTGGCAGCAGTGACGTGCAGGGACAGTAACATGGTCCAAATCCTGGCACGCTGGAAAACTTGGCCCTCCTGTGATAACAACTCAACGACACACTGACTTGTCCCACCCCCCGATCTTGTCTCTGGAGAAAATAAAATGGTGCAGCACATTAACCTTTAGCTAAGTGGTCTGCACAAACTACACCGCATGAGGCAGGCGGGCACCAAGGTTACTGGCTGCCCTCTCGCAGCCCAGCACATGTGAGATCTGCACTGGTGGCTCTCAAGGGCCTGCTCCTATTCTGCCCCTACTAAAACCCCATGGTTTCCAGACCAGTTTCTCCTTACAACAGCTCTTCTCTGAGTGTAAGACGGAAATGACACAGTTGGATAAGGACGGATAGAGCATGCAAAGTGATGCATTCTGCTGGGAATTGTGTAGAACTTTCCGTACTAGAATGTTTTTCGGCTCCACCTTGACACATCTTACCATGAACACGTGCTTGATGTGCAGAAATAGCATTTGGGATGAAGTTTAGAAAATTAACATGAACAGGAGAATACTCTATCAAACAGCCACATTTGAAAAAACTCACCTTCCTTTTCCAGTGGGGAGAAGAGCAGACCTCTTCCCCTGGCCTTGGGATGGCTTGGCCCACCATGTGAGAGGGATCCTGGAACTCTGCCCTCCTGTCACACACTTGAGGGTCTGATAACCGGCGTCTTTTGGCACGGGGCTGAGGCCTGCAGCTGGCAGCCAGCTCAAACCATGGAGATGGATGAAGCTCAACTGGGGTTGAGTCCAGTGAACTTCTGACACTCCACTGAAGTGATGACAACTTTTGGGGTCTCAGTAAGCCAGAGTCTGGATTTAATTTTTTAAAGAAGGCTTCTTTCTGATTCTGAACCCCCACACTTGCTTTACCTGGAGATGCTTCAGCACAAAAAGGCACCTTCATCCGCTGAGTTGATTTTTGGCAATACTGCTGATGCAGCTGGTCAAATTTCTCCTTGATTCCATTGTAACGATCTTTTGCAGAGCCTAGAGGATGTACCCCGGGTACTGAAATAGCTTTGCTGAGTGCCATGGACTTCCTAAACATTCCAAGAGGATTTTCTTGGAAAAGATCAACTGTGGGATCAGAGCAGCCTGGGCTCCCTTTGGAGTCGGTCTCCGAAAACGATGCATTTGTATCACTTTGGGGCAGGCACCTTCCTGTTTCAATAGCTCGTTTGCCCAGGTTTTTAAAAGCCTCATTTAGACTCTTCACTTTTGCTTTGCTGAAAGGTCTACTTGGCCGGTGGGTTTCTAAGCCCTGGGGGCTCCTGGGGCTTGCACTTGAGGAGGAGTTGGGGAGGTAGGACAGGCATAGCTGCTTCCTGGGGGTTAGGCAATATTCCTGGTGAAGTTCCTTAAATTTGCTATCGAATGCCCTATAATGATTCCCTCCCTCACCCTGCAGTATTCTTGGTCTGGAAACTATTTTTACAGGAGAAATTAACCACTTTAATGTCATCAATCTGTTTTCCTGATCAAGACAATGTGTTGTACTAGAGTCCACATAAGTCAATGAAGACAACTTCCGGGGTGTTCCCTTAAGCTCCTTTGAGATTTGGAGTTTGTTTACTTCAGAGAAAGCTTTTTCCATTTTTAATCCTGCCTTCTGGCCAGAAAGATCTCTGAAGTTCTGGCGCTCTCTTAAAACCCCCACCTCTTTCACAGGCTCAGAGCAGGGCACAAGTGTCTCCTGGGAAGCCCTCCGTGCGGGCCTGCTGCCTCTGCAATATGTCCTGTTCATTCTGCCCTTGCACCCGTGTCTCCTCCGAGAGCTCCAGTTTCGAACAATGAAGGTTTTGGTGGAGATGATGCATGAGGGCTTCGAGCTCAGCAGCTGGCTCATCGAGTGCAGCATGCCCGCATACAGGTCACTGATGGTCACGTTGCAGATGTCGCTGGCCACAAAGGACTGGCTGCTCGAGAAGCTGTGACCACTGGTCTCTTGTAGTGAGACACTGTCATTTCTGGGCACCGTGACCGTGTCTGTGGAGCAAAGGCGTGAAGATGCAGCTGGCTCAACATGACTGTCTTCAGAGACATGGCCACAGTATCCTGGAGAAAAGCACACCGGTAAATGTGTGTACGTTACCACTTCAAACAATCCGCATGCAGAGATCATGGAACGGAAGGCTGGATCATGACCATAATGGCTTTTTAATAAAACAATACAAAAACAAAAGAAACATTACACATATTTGGGAATAGACACTTCTCAGAGATTTCTTGTTATCTATGAAAATTAAATTTCTACGCTCCACCAACCTTCCCAAAAAGTCTTCCTTCTCCAGGGGACAGTTTAGGAACTACCTGGTTACCTTTTCAAACTGGGAACCAAAAAAGTAGTGACATTGTTTGCCTACACAGGAAGGGCAAAAGAAAGAGTCCTGAATACAGCTCTTCAGACAGCTTTGACTTTTGCACAATGTTACGTTTTATATATTAAACAAATAACTGTAAACCAACAACGATGGGGATCACTCTGAGTTAAATACTGACAGAAAAATGACCATAACTATCAAACTGACAACAAACAGAATCCAAATAACTTTGCACACAGTACCCCGCATGCTCCCTCAGCCGGACACCACGCCACAGTGGGTGGAACCACACTGTGGCACTGTTACATTGCTGGCTGGTGCCCAATTTATTGCTTTAGGTAGAATTATCTGCTTTTCGGAGGTATTTGCGAAGTACTCAGATAATATATATGGATGCAAAAGAATATATACTGTGTGTGTGTGATGACTAGACAAATGTGACTCAAAAAACAAAACAAACAAACAAAAACATGTGACCAAAAGTTGATCGCAAAATACAGGAGAAGGATGTTTACGAATTAGTCCTACTTTTCTGGAGATTCAAAAAATTTCAGAATAGTAAGTTGAGATAAAGAGCTAATTGGCAACTAGCATGTCAGAGTTGCAGAGGGAAAAAGCAGTTCATTTTAAACTCTTAATAATCTCCCTATGAAGTGCAGGTGTCTCTAACCGTGTTTGTTGATGAACCCCACACAGTGATGGGGATATGCCCAGCGTGAGGGGCTGTGTGGCTCTAGCAAAGTGCACGGGACACGGTTCATGCAGTTCGTCACTCACCATGGGCAGGCCTGGGAGATGAGACCAGTGAAGGGACCAGGGTCATGTGTGTGTCGTTTCCGTCTCCATGATCATACTGAAATCAAAGCGTGATTTTTAGCAAAGGAGTTGTCAGATGTCGGCTCTGGGCCCACTAAGATGGTTCCCCCAATACCAGGCCCGCTGGATGTGAGGCGACTGTCTGCCTGAGCCTGGCAGCAGCAGAGACAGGTGTGTACCGGGATGACAGTAGCGAATTGGGCTTACAGCAGTGGTGGGAAGAAGTGTCTTAGTAAAAGCAGGGACTTTGTCCCGGTGGCCTCCAGGATACCCTGGAGAAGGCCACCACCTGCCAGGGCATCACCTGCTGCCACTTTAGGATAAAGGCAAAGGTATTTCCGGTGCACCCTCTAATTAGTGCCCTCAGACACAGGGCAGCAGCATATGAAGAAAATATACATGTTCCTGCTAAGTTAGCTGCCTTTGAGATGAAGTATTTATTCTATACATGTACGTAATATTGGTGTTAAAATGTTTTGTTTTGTTTTTGCTCTGGCCGGTGGTTCAGTTGGTTGGAGTATTATCCCATATAGCAAAAGGCCCCTGGTTCGATACCTGTTTCTGGGCTCAGGTGGGAGGCAACCAATCAATATTTCACTTTCTCTCTAAAAAATCAATAACGTATCTTCAGGTGTGGATTAAAACAAAAGTCCTTTAGTTTATGAAAAGATATTGACAGGTCTTGGGAAACTACAGAGCTGGCATCCTTACATGGACCTGTACCTTCAGCATTTTTGCTCTTCTTAGGCAAAGCTCTGGAAACAGGCTACAGTAGAACTCAGGGGGCACCTCTCACAGGGCTTAGAACCTGTCCACCCAAGGGTAGGGCCCTACTGGATTTCGGAGCCACCCCAGGACACAGGGGAAACAGGGGCACACCTGCAAGCTTCCCTCAACACATGGCCCTAGAGGACCCCAAGCGGTTACTCAACAGAAGTCTGCAAGCTTGTGAATGAAAGGGCTTGGAAACAATCACTCAAAATGCTCTTTACAGGCTCCATAGAGAGAACAGAAGCCTACACTGTCCCTCAACACATCTCCAGTCTGTGATCAATTACAGAGATACACACTGGGGAATGCATTTACCTCTGCACATTCTTTATCTTGTAGCAGTATGTCCACTTGGGTCAAGTATTTCCTTCTTAACTCGTCTTTCAAAGGGCTCCAAGGCACTGCAGGCTGGTACAAAAGAGAAGTCAGCATTCTTAAGAGCTTTTGGAGATGGATGAGCTCTTGGATTCTGGAACAAACTGGCAAACTCATTAATGTGCAAATCTTCAAATTAAGTTCCTCAAAGTCATCTTTTCACTTCCTGCTGGTACCTGGACAAAGTGGTCCAGCCTTTCTGGAAATCCACCTGACCAGGAATCTGACTTTAGGGAATTTATCAGTGGTAACAATCCAAAAGAAAGTTAGCTGATAAAAAATGCACAGGTTTATGACAACATTACTAGAGCAAAAAGAAAAGTAAGGAACACAATCTGAATATTCTTAGGTGCGTTCAGGATTCAGCTACTAAAACCGCCCATATGTTTTATAAGAAAAGAAGTTCAGTGTTCCAACTCAGCAGGCAGGAATGGTAGCCTCTCACCTGCCTCACACTGAAGACAGTGGGTCTCAATCTCCTCTCTGTGTCTGAGTGGGGTGAGGACTGGACTGGGATGCAGATGTGGGCAACACAGACACGCATTATTCAATGTGTCCCTACTGTGGGGCTGCCTATTTCCTGCCACTGCTGCCACCCCTCCACTATACTCACAAGTACCACTTTCCTCCTCAGGGTCATCACCTTATACCAATTAGACACTCAAAGCCACACATGAGTGTATGAGCAAACCTATGCACAGAAAGAGTGATTTCAGAGGAAAACCACGTGCCTGCTACTTTAACATCTGACGGACCAGGGAAGACGCTCTATATTCTGTGTGTATTCTCGTCTATCCCAACTAAATGGGAAGGTGAGAAGCATATCCTATAAGGAGACGGTGGCTTCCAGGACCACGGGGGCACGCTGGGAGACAAACACAAAACAATGGCCTGCCGGAGTATGTGACCTCATGACTTAATGGGCTTTAAGGACTCACTCAGAAATATTCCCTAGAACACCATCCTATGACATTGCCTCTACGGAGGAAGACCTACTTAGGACCCAACTTTCAGTACTGTATGTTCAATCAAGGCAAATGACATAGTTTGAACCATAGCTGTGATTTTTCTGTGTGCAGTGGGAACAGCACCCAACACCTATGCACATTCAATAAATCAGACTTGAACTTGAACTTGGTTAGTGACGGCTGCTCAGTGATAGATTTGCTGCCTAAGAGAACTAAAAAGGGGACAAAAGACATAAAGGGAGAGATTAGCAAAGAGCAAGCCTCAGAAGAGGAAAGTACAGGTAAGAAGGTGTTGCACCTGCACCCCAAACCCCGACTCTGTCCTTTCATTACAAAAGGCGGATTTTACCATTAAGGCTCCAGCAGCCAGATCTTCCTGATATAAAGTTGCATCAACGTCACTGCTTTTTGAATCTAAAAGCAAAAAAAGGAAATTTCAATCAAAAATTTTAAGAAAGCTTGCATTTTTCTTTCAAGGATGGTTTTTGTATCACTTGAGCATGTTCTACAGGAAACATTCCAATAGCTTCAAGCATGCTTCCTCTAAAAAGGATGCAGCCATCTGCCACGGTTCCTGAAAATCAGTAATGCAGGGATCTCGCTACAACAGGAACTGCCTGGAGCAGGGAAAAGTAGCTTTTATAGCATTCCAGCTCTCTTAATGACCTCTGATCCTAGAAGCTGAGTCCCTCTAGCCCAGTGCAAAGTTCATGGAAGTTAGTAGTTCCTACCACTTAAGGACAGACCTCGGGTCTTATTAAATTCTTGACATTAATTTTTTTTTGTATAAAGTTAGTAAAATGGCGTGGAGATGAGGGGCATGTGTTCATTATTTTAGAATATTTGAGTGCCGTTTATGTGTCAAGTAGCGCAGTGCAAGGTCGCTCCTCTGGGGAGCTAGGGAGGAAAGTAACAGGACACTTAAAGACGTTCTACCTTTTAAAATAGACCTTAGAGAAAGCCACAGCGAGGAATCTAGAGTTTAAAGGCTGTAACAGGGACATGTCAGGCCCAGCCCCTCAAGGCCTCCGGTTCTAGCCCAGAGCACACTCACCCTCTCCCAGGTCCTGTGTGTAGGGCACGGGAAGCTCGTCACCTCCGGCTGTGGCCTGCACGGTGCCATCTTTCCTGCCGACTATCTGCTCCGGGGAGTCCTCAAAGTTCAGAAAAGTGATAGACACGTTAGTTTCAGTCATAAGACATGTCTAAGCCACTGTAAATAACAAGCCTCCAGCCTTTCCATTCACATATGGGAGAACAGGGGGTGTCACAAGGTTTCTTTTCCAGCACATTCTGGGATCAAAGGCCTCAAAACTTCTAGTAGATAGTCAAGATTCCCCTTGGAAAGGAAACAAGCATTCTTTCTCTAGCTGTGCCCATGGCAGCTACTTCAAAAGCCACTTGGATGGTGAGGGACGGAGCAGGCAAAGCCAGAAGCTAAGGCCCTCGCAAAAGGACCCGACCTGGCCCTCGCATGGCAGCAAATGAAAAACCAACACGAAACAGGACAACACTGTAGTGCCTTAGGGAGTTGAGGCCCCTGGGGGACTTCATGTGACCTCGATGCTGTGAGGTCTACAACTTCTTTACTAGCTTCAGCAGGTAGTGTGGCCTTGTGAGCAGAACCACGTGCAGACTCGCAAGATCAGGAGTGAGGATGTGGGGAGGCCCAGCCCTGTAGGGACAGCCTGGAGGCATCATTGCTAAGGGCCAGGAGAACAGAATCCTGCCTGATGGACTTGACAGTTATTTGTGGGTGCTGTATCTGGAGGTGTGGCAGAATGTGGTTTGAGAATTATGGGGAAGTAGCCAATTCTTACCAAAACCTATCTACTGGCAGCTCTGGGGTCTACAAAGAGAACTCAAGCCTTGTGGTAGGACCCAACTGGCCTAAGTAAACAAGTCCACAGCCCTCAAGCAGCAATCTCAGGGAGGGGGTGGGGGCAAGGGTTGAGTATTTGGGTGTCTTTGAAAGGAGAAGGTAGATTTGGGCACAATCACCCATGGCAATTCTAGGTTGTAGACATCTGAATTGTCATCACCGACTACGCTCAGCTGTCTAATTCCAGGGAAGGGGTTTAAATTTCTGTATACTCCAGGTAAAGGGGGTGTCTATACTTTAAGCAAAACCCTTAAATATCCAGATGAGAACATGTTCCCACCAGGACCACCAAGCACTGGCCTGATTGGTAGGCATCATTATTATGTATAATTTAAAAAGCACATATCTGTCGATTTTCATGGTGGCCTGCCCCTTTACAACACAGAAATGAGAAGCTGTGACACAGACTAAGTGGCTAGCAAAGCTTAAAATATTTATCATGTGGCCCTTTATAGCAAAAATGTGCTTATCCTGATTTGCAATAAAGGAAAGTGTTAACAGCTAAATACCTATCAATAAGAGAGCAGTTTTAATGGAAGAGAAGAATTCACAATATACACTGAGTGGCCAGATTATTATGATCTCTGAACGCTTAATAATCCGGCCACTCAGTGTGTGTATGTATATATATATTAAAGGCCCAGTACATGAATTCATGCATGGATGGGGTCTGGCCAGCCTGGCCGAGGGGAGGGGACATGGGTGGTTGGCCAGCCTGCCTGCTGGTTGAACTCCTGGTTGAGGGGACAATTTGTGTATTAGCCTTTTATTATAGATTATAGAGGATATACACTGAGTAGCCAGATTATTATGCTTTCAGAAATCATAATAATCTGGCCACTCAGTGTATATTAAGTGGGGAAAAAGGGGTAGAAATGTAAATAATTAAAAATATCCTATATAATATAAGGGTAATATGCAAATCGACCAGACAGCAGAAAGACTGGTTGCTATGATGCATACTGACCACCAAGGGGCAGATGCTCAACGCAGGAGCACCGCTCAGCCACAAGCTGAGCACAGTGGAGGTGGTGAGAGCCTCTCCTGCTTTCACAGCAGCACTGAGGACAGCCACTGGGGAGCAGGCCTAAGCCATCAGCTGGACATTCCCTGAGGCTGAGGGCTCCTGAACTGCTAAAGGGTGCAGTCCAGGTTGAGGGACCACCCCTCTCCCCCACTCTGTATGAATGTCATGCACTGGGCCTCTAGTATCCTATATAATAAAAGAGAAACATGCAAATTTGACCATACCTTCGCTCCTGATTGGCTATGCTACCAGCCAATCAGGAGCGGGGGCAGGGCCAAGTGGCACATGCGCCAGGCCCTGGGGGTAGAGATGGAATGGTGGTAGCGGCAAGCGCCCAGACCCTGGGCGCTGTGAAGGGAAGTTGTGGTGGCAGCAGCAACAGCAGCGGCGGTGGTGGTGGCGGCGGCAGTGGCAGGGAGGGCCTGGCCCCGGGGCGCTGTGAGTGGAAGTGGTGGTGAGTGCCCAGCCCCCGGGGTCTGGTGGTCGCAGGCAGCCAGGGCTGAGCTGAGCAGGGCGATGGCTGGGTGCCCAAGGCCTAAGCATTGCCAGAGGCTATAGGCCTTGGGCAGGCTGGGGGTGAGTCATCAGTTGGACATCCCCTAAGGGTTCCCAGTATGTGAGAGGGGGCAGGTTGGGTTGAGGGACCCCCCCCACCCCCGTGCATGAAGTTCGTGCACTGGGCCCCTAGTGTATTATAGACAGGAATGTTGTTATACTAAAGTATTATTTGTGATTATCTAGAGAAATCAGGCCAATTTTAAGTACACAGTTATATGTATTTCTAACAGTTCTACGATTAAATGTATTATGAGTGTTATTAAAATCATTAATCAGGAAGAAATCTAACTTCTGAATTGCTGTTAATGGCTTTGGAAACCTAACACTGAGTTTTCCATTCTGAGCACAGAATCCTCAGCTGGGAAGCGGCGATTAAGAAACATCAGACATCCCTGCAGATGTTACTATCGTGGAAGACGGAGTAGTAGGAAGGCAGCTGTATCAGCATCTTCCATGGACATAACATGGGCAGAGCTGCAGTGTCCAGGGATAAATTCGGGGAAAAGAGACCAACCACAGCTGGACTTTGAAAGGTAGCACAATGTGGAAGGAAAGAATTGTGATGCTGCACACGGCATCCTCTCCCTAGTCTCTCTGCCCCTTTCAGAAGAGACAAGGAGGCATTTTTCTTTCCTAGAAGGACCTGTACTTGATCTTTTCTTTTCTATAAGAACCCAACTAGCAAGCTCACAACTGTGGCTGATGTGTGGGGCTGGGAGAGGTCTGTCCGGCTGGCCCAGCTGTGCATGTGGGGGTCGAATTGTCAGAATCCCTCAGCCTGTGGTAGAGGAGACACCAGGGGATGGAAGAGCTTAAGCACCACACAGCTCCTCCCTGTACTTGACAAGCAAAAGAAGAAATGCTTCTAAGTAAATTCTTAAAAACAGGAAAATAGGGTTTCTATTTTCCATGCAAGGGCCCTGTGGTGGCTACTGGTACTGTTACAGCTCACCCATCCTTTATTCACATCAATATCCCAATACGGCAGAGGTGGTGGCAATGACATGTGACATTAAATACCTGGATTTGTCCTTTGCTTTTCTTCTTTTCTAGTCCTCCACCCCAAATTCTCAATCCTCGAGAAAAGAAACGAAATAAAATTACCTCTTATGTAATTCTGAACACAGGGCTTCTGTTTAATCTGCACCCAAAGAAAACCAAATGGCAGGGGAAAAGAAAATTATAATATTAAAACCAAGCCATATTTCTGATCATCTGTTACTCTTCGTCTTTGTGAAGTTGAAGGTTTTCTTTGTTTTTAAATCAAGATTAGGCAAATATTTGTCGTTAATGAATACCCAGTGTCAGGAACCCCAGGAATCTGTGTTTTAACAAGCTTTCCAGATGGTCTTCTACATGCTAAAGTGTGACTGCTATCAAGGTGTTTAGGTGCATCAACTGCTGTCCTCATCAAAACGGAAATCAGAAATGAGTTTTCGCTGGTGAAATTCATGGAATTGGAGATACATGAACTGGCAAAATATTCCAGACACTGCCCATTCTTATTGAAGCCTGCAGGCATGATTCCTACAGAGCCCTGTGTCCAGCCCTCCCTTAAGAGTTATCTCCCCCCTGCTGATCAGAGAGTAATAGGAACCTGAGCCAGAATACCTTAGCTTCTGCTTTTGTCAACTTTCACCCAAGGTGTGGCTGGGAAGGTAAAGAGATAGGACTTCCTTTCAGAGCAGGTCTTATGAACCGTTTCGTGCCGGTCTTATCCAACACAGAACAGAACTGGATCTGAGGTTGGCTTTCATTAGTAAGAAAGAGTTGGTAAGGCTGAATGGGAGGAACCACATCACCCCGCGCAAATTTTTTCAGCTATTTACCAAAGAGAACCCATGAGAAGTAAGTTTGCAACACCAACTATTAAACATTGAACTGTAAATATTGAGAAGGGGGAGGCGGGATTCCGTACCCTGAGGCGTCTCGTAGGTCAGCGTGGACATTTGCACCACCGGAGCATCCTCGAAGGGCTGGTTGTACTGCAGGAGAGCAAGGGGCATCACGTCGGGTCCGAGGGAGCAAGGAGCCCCTGACCTGGGCGGAGAGCTCCCCCACCCCCACCCCAAGCCCTTTCCTTCCCTGCCCCTGGACAGCCAAACCTGCCTCACTACTCCTAGCACCCCTAAACCGGCCTTCTTCCTCCATACCCGGGCCCTAAAGCCCACCTCCTCTCCCCTGGAACCGCTCCTAAAGTCCCCTTCCTCTCTCCTAGCTCCGGGCCGGTAAAACCCGCCTCCTCTCCCCGCGTCCCCCGCCCCTAAAGCCCGCCTACGTCCCCCAGCACCTAGCCCCCAACTCCACCTCCCCTCCCCGCCGCTTCCCTCCTCATCCCGGCCCCCAACCCTGTCTTCCCCTTTTTCGCTGGCCGCGCGCCCCTCCGCCCCTGCCAGCGGGCCGCTGGGGGGCCGCACCTTCTCTAACAGCTGCTGCATTTGTCTTTGGAAGCGGCGGCGGCTCTTCTGGAGCTTCCGCATCAGCACCTCATCCCCTGAGTTCTCGCCCTCCATGGCGCACGGACCCCCAAATCTGGATTGCTGCGGGAAATCGTCTTGGGAGTCTTTCCCCGCGTCCAGGTTCAAATGGAGGCCCCGCCCTTCCGGCCCGCCTCTCGGTCTTCCCATTGGCTAAGGTGGAGAGGCTGGGCGCTGATTGGGCCTTTCAAACAGGGTAACAATAGTGCCGGAGTTTCCGCATCCGCCCGGCTCGGAAATGTTGGGGTTAGAGTGAGCCGCCCGGCTGGAGCACAGTGATGGCGCGGTGGTTCCTGGGGCTGCTTGCGTCCCCGGTAATCCACAGAGCCACGAACCCTGCGAAGTGCGTATAAGTTCTCCCCCTTGTGCACGTGATGGCAGGCCGCTCACCCACAGGTCTCCCTGGGCCCTTGGCTCCCTCGCGCCTTCACGAGAATACCCTCCCCCCAAATTACAAATACAAAAGGAGGCAGGCAGGTGAACATACATTTAGAACGAAGTACCCGTGCGCGCCACAGAATCCGGTGATGATGATGATGATTTTTATTTAAATTCTTTTTAAAAATATATTTTATTGATTTTTTACAGAGAGGAAGAGAGAGGGATAGAAAGTCAGAAACATGGATCAGCTGCCTCTTGCACACCCTCTACTGAGGATGTGCCCGCAGCCACTGTACATGCCCTTGACTGGAATCGAACCTGGGACCTTTCAGTCCGCAGGCCGACGCTCTATCCACTGAGCCAAACCAGCTTCAGCTATTTAAATTCTTTATTGTTTAAAGTAGTACATGAGTCTCCTTTTCCCCCACATTGACTTCTCACCGCTGGCTCCCACCAGCAAAATATGCTCTCACTGCACCAAGTGCCCTCACTCCCCTAATGTCTGTGTCCATTGGTTATGCTCATGTGCATGCATACTAGTCCCAGCCCCCTCCCAACCCCGCCTTTTCTCCTAGCTTGGACAGTTTGTTCCATGCTTCTATGTCTCTGCTTCTATTTTTGTTCATCAGTTTATGTTGTTCATTATATTCCACAAATGAGTGAGATCATGTGATATTTATTCTCCCCCCCCCCCCCCCCCCCCACTTATTTGGCTTAGCTCAATGCTCTCCAGTTCCATCCATGCTCTTGCAAATGGTAAGAATTCCTTTTTTTTTTTCCCCTTTACCACAGAGTAGTAGGCCATTGTGTAGATGTACCACAGTTTCCTAACCCACTCATCTGCTGATGGGCACTTAGACTGTTTCCAAATCTTAGCTATTGTAAATTGTGCTATGAACATAGAGGAGCATATATCCTTTCTGATAGATGTTTCTGGTTTCTTGGGATATAGTCCTAGAAGTGGGATTACTGGGTCAAATGGAAGTTCCATTTTCAATTTTTTGAGGAAACTCCATACTGATCTCCACAGTGGCTGCAAGAGTCTGCATTCCCACCAGCAGTGCACGAGGTTCCTTTTTCTCCTCATCCTTGCCAGCACTTGTTGTTTGTTGATTTGTTGATGATAGCCATTCTGACAGGTGTGAGATAGTACCTCATTGTCAGGTTTTTTTGCATCTCTCAGACGATTAGTGACTTTGAGCATGTTTTCATGCGTCTCTTGGCCTTCTGTATGTCCTCTTTTGAAAAGTGTCTATTTAGGTCTTTGCTCATTTTTTGGTTGAATTGTTTATCTTCCTTTTGTTAAGTTGTACAAGTTCCCTATAAATTTTGGAGATAAAATCCTTATTGGAGATAACATTGGCAAATATATTCTCCCACTCAGTGGGCTTTCTTGTTTTGTCAATGGTTTCTTTTGTTGTACAGAAGCTTTTTATTTTGATTTGGTCCCATTTGCTTATTTTCTCCTTAGTTTCCATTGTCCTGGGAGCTGTATCAGTAAAGATATTGCTACAACGTATGTCTGATATTTTGCTGTCTATGGATTCTTCTAAGATTTGTATGGTTTCCCATTCTAGTTCAAGTCCTTTGTGTATTTTGAGTGTGGTGGCAATTGATGATCTAGTTTCATTTTTTTTTTGCATGTATCTGTCCAATTTTCCCAATACCATTTATTGAAGAGACTATCTTGACTTCATTGTATATTCTTGCCTACTTTGTCAAATATTAATTGAGCATAATGGCTTGGGTAGATTTCTGGGTTCTCTGTTTCGTTCCATTGGTTTATATGACTGTTCTTGTGCCAGTACCAAGCAGTTTTCAGGACAGTGGCTTTGTAATATAGCTTGATATCTGGTATTGTGATCCCTCCAACTTGGTTCTTCTTTTTCAAGACTGCTGCAGCTATTTGGAGTCTTTTTTTTTTAATTCCAGATGAATTTTTGGAGTGTTTGTTCTAGGTCTTTGAAATATGCTGTTGGTATTTTAATGGAAATTAAATTGAACCTATAGATTGCTTGGGGTAGTATGGACATTAAAAAAATATTTTAACCTCCTAGCATGCCATTTTCGTTCATATTTTTTTATTGCATACTCAGCCTCTTCGTTGATATTAACTTTGTGGTATTTTCTCTTAACTATAGAAAGATAATTGTCTTTCCTCGATTATGGTTGACCAAATTTCATGCATATTTTAGAAAAGTTGTATTTGGCTTCATAACTCAGTTATATTCATGTGCTTGTCCTGAGACGATTACCATAGCATGTGATAGGGGAATCTTCACCTCCTCAGAGCTTGCTCCCCATTCTGATCATGCCAGCCAGCAGAAATGAGGGGAGAAGCAGCGAGTGAGGACTTCAGAGCTCACATAGTGTAAGTGGCCAGGAAAAGTATTGTGATGGACACAGATGTGCTGCCCAGATCCACCTTCAAGATGCCCCTGCTGCTAGGAGGGCTGCCTGCAGGTGCAGAGAGGTAGGCCTGCAGCCCCTGAGCTCCCTTTGGAATCCTCCCAGGCAACCCATCCAACCTGTCCAATCTCAGTTCTGTGCTTCTCTTCCACAGGTGCCTGACCGAAGGGCACTCTATAATGAACATCCCATACACGGACTCTATCCCATTCTGCAACCTGGAGAATCTGACCTGGCTGCGAGTGCCACAGAATCTACACATTCAGTTTGTAGTTTTTTCAGTTTTCATACAAAAGCTGAGGGTTTTTTCCCTCCTTCCTTCTAGAAAGTGTTGAGAAATTGAACATGCTGGTCCTTGTGCCCTGTCTGCACATTAAAGTTAGTTTTCAGATGGTTAAGTGTCACATTTAGAGACTTGAGGCCTTGGATAACATTTTCTTTTTCTTCTCTAAAGGTTTGGAAAACTTTGTCTTCAGGGACTAAAAAGTGTGATTGTGACACTTCTGAAAATTACCTCTCTTAGGTGAAAGGACAAAGGACTATCCTCCATCTTGCGGGGCTGGTCAGCCTAACTCCCCTTTCCCCCTGCTGGGAGTGGCTACAAGGGTGCCAGGAATGTCCTAACTCCCCCAACCACTGCCTGAGTGGACCAAGGGAGCCCCGAGGACATGGCTTAGGTCCTAATAAGGCATAACCAAAGTACTGGTCACTCCCTGATCCTTGTGCTGTGAGACACACACCCCTCCCCCCCGCTGAAAAACCCTGACCTAATAAGGTTATCTCTGTAACCCACCTCACTTCCCTAAGACCACCCAAATGACCAACCCTTTATAACCTATTGTTCTTGCTGGGCTCGCTCTCTCGACTCACTGGTGTGCTAGATAGAGGCTGAGGGCCAAACATGGGTTTGAATAAAGTTTCTTTGCTTTTTGCATCGGATAATAAAGGGCTCCCTGGTGGTTAATTATTGGGGATCCTGAGCTCTGGGCATAACAAGGTCCTGGCCCTTACTCTTGGTATTGGAGATACTGCTGCATGTGCCTCAGAAGCAGTGGCTTCACTAACTGCTTCTGTCCCAGGGGCTCCTGGGCAGATTGAGAAAAAAGATTTCTCAATCTCAAGTTCGTGTCTTAAATGTAAGGTCCAAAAATGCCGAGAACTAATTTCAGCATGTTATAATTACAAGAGTTTTACCAAAAGGTTGGTGAAACTTGGGGAGCTCAACAGGGTTGAGTCACATATAGTTTACCTGTTGGAAACAGCTAAAAGGCACTCCCCCCAAAACCTGAATAGAATTGTTAACTGCCACACAGCTCAGGGCATTTTATTGCCTCCTGTTGGCCAAACACGTAAACAGCTGTAGGCTATTCCCCAAACTGACAGTGTTTCTGTATACCCTTTGAAACCTTACCCTTTGAAGTGTATATTTCCACCTTTCCTTGGGACATACTGTGTTTAATTAAAGCACAGGACCTTGGTCAAGGAGGAGAGTCTTCTAGTTCCTTCAGCTGGAAGCTCCTCTGACCCTCAGTGCCTTTCAAAAATATCTTTCGTCCACCGACTCCTTCTTAATCAACTGTGTGCAGTCCCTTTCTCCAAAATGCTGAACTCTTTGTAAGGCTGGGAAAAAGAACCCTGGCCCGAAAACATACCTGCTTTGGCCAATCCTCTCTAAACCAGCCAAAGCTGGTGCATTGGCCCTTGTCCTCAAGCTGGTCTCCCAGTTCTCTCTGACTGGCTTTCCTTAACCCCTGGCCCTAAGTGGTGGCCAATGAAAGAAGAAGCCCTGCAGGATGCTCCTAACTTTACACTTCCCTAAGACTTGACTCTCCCCTCCCTCACACATACCTTAGCAGCCAAAACATGTGACCCAGATTCACTCCCAAACTCCTTCCCCACCTCCTGACACCCAGGTAATGGGGGAGGATCACAAGTCAGCTCCTTCCCTGGCAGTGGAAGAGGCTGGGTGCAGCACCTTGGGGTTTCACTGGTTTCTATAACCTTCAGGGATTGGGGGAGGGGGAGGGAGTGCTCAGCCCTGCTGCAGAAGCTCCACTTCTGGCTGCACCTGCACAGTGCCCTCTGCTGACTTGGTCAGAATTTTCAACCAGCAAAATGCTGTTTAAAATTATGTACAAAGGAAAAAAATTTCCCACTAGAATTATTGTCTGCTCTCATAAAATGTGTCAGAATTTTATAAAATTTTATACAATAAATGAGGATTTGAATTTGGGTGGTGAACACAGTGCAATATACAGATCACATGTCATATAAATGTATATTTGAAACCTATATGACCCTATTAATCAATGTCACTACAATAAATTTAATAGAATTTTTAACATGAAGATTTATTCTGCATAGAGTTGCCATGCACATAATTCTATGTTGGAAAGATGTGGAAATGTCATCACCTGCCTGTGGCTGAACAAGCACAACTTTTGGATGGTCCCAGCATTGACATAGAAACTGCTATGGGACAGCAAAAACATCTCTCTGAGATGAATTATCAACCACAGCATCAATCCCGAAAAATAAAGGGCTCAATTCTCTTCTGTCCCTCCAGTCCTTACCTAAGATTAGATTTTCTGTTGATAGTATTACTACTATTACATTTCCTATCTTAAATCTTTTTATATTCAACCCCTGCTACTATTGCTTTGAATGTTTTTATTTCTTGAGAGAAATAAGAATGTCTGTGTATATCTTATTTTTTACAATTATTTCTTTTTTAAAAATATTTTATTGATTTTTCACAGAGAGGAAAGGAGAGGGATAGAAAGTCAGAAACATCGATGGGGAGAAACATCAACCAGCCGCCTCTTGCACACCTCCAACCGAGGATGTGCCCGCAGCCAAGGTATGTGTCCTTGACCGGAATCGAACCCAGGACCCTTCAGTCCGCAGGCCGACGCTCCATCTACTGAGCCAAACCGGTTCGGCACAATTATTTCTTTAAAAATTTTTTTTAATGATTAAGGTATTACATATGTGTCCCCTTCCCCCCATTACCCCTCTCAACCCCTCCACTCATACCCTCACCCCCCTGTTGTCTGTGTCCATTGGTTAGGCCAATATGTATGCATACAAGTCCCACAATTATTTCTTTAATTTTTAAAAAAATATATTTTATTGATTTTTTTACAGAGCGGAAGGGAGAGGGATAGACAGTCAGAAACATTGATGAGAGAGAAACATTGATCAGCTGCCTCTTGCACGCCCCCTACTGGGGATGTGCCCGCAGCCAAGGTACATGCCCTTGACCGGAATCGAACCTGGGACCCTTCAGTTCAGAGTCCGACACTCTATCTACTGAGTCAAACCGGTCTTGGCTATTTCTTTACATTTAAAAAAAAATTTATTTTAGAGAGAGAGATTATAGAAACAAAGGGACTGGGAAATAGCTGATAAGTTGACTTTCCAAAAGTTGTCAGTCAAAGCTCACAAAATGTGTTTATTCTTTGATTTAATGAATCTCCCTTTTCAGATCTATGCTAAATAATCAAGGATGTTGGCCAGGATTTAGCTGTGGGGATCTGTAGTGAAGCATGTTTATAAAGTCCAATACAAGAAGGAAGGTTGAGTAAACGGTGATACCTATCTATGTTACACTAAAACTGTTACACTAAGAGTTTTTTTTAATTTAATAAATATTGTTCAGATTATTACAGTTGTTCCTCTTTTTTCCTCCCATACCTCCCCTCCACCCAGTCCCCACCCCACTCTCTGTTCTTGCCTCCCCCCGACTATCCTCATCCAAGGATATCCATATCCCGCACCCCCCATACTCCTTTCCCCACCCCCGAGAATTGTCAGTCCACTCCCTTTCTATGCCCCTGATTCTATTATTCTTTTCATTAGATTTTTAATTCACTTGATTTTTAGCTTCACTTGTTGATAGATATGTATTTGTTGTTCATAATTTTTATCTTTACCTTTTTCTTCTTCCTCTTCTTAAAGAATACCTTTCAGCATTTCATATAATACTGGTTTGGTGGTGATGAACTACTTTAGCTTTTTTTTTTTTTTTTTAATCTGTGAAGCTCTTTATCTGCCCTTCAATTCTGAATGATAGCTTTGCCTAGTAGAGTAATCTTGCTTGTAGGTTCTTGCTATTCATCACTTTGAATATTTCTTGCCATTCCTGTCTGGCCTGCATAGTTTCTGTTGAGAAATCAGCTGACATTCTTATGGGTGTTCCCTTGTAGGTAACTGTTTTTTTCTAGCTGCTTTTAATATTCTCTTTGTCTTTTGCTCTTGGCATTTTAATTATGATGTGTCTTGGTGTGGTCCTCTTTGGATTTGTTGTTGTTGTTGTTGTTTGGGGTTCTGTGCGCTTCCTGGACTTATAAGTCAATTTCTTTCACCAGGTGGGGGAAGTTTTTCAGTCACTATTTCTTCAAATAGGTTTTCAGTATCTTGCTCTCTCTCTTCTTCTGGCATCCTCATAATTCGTATGTTGGTATGCTTGAGGTTGTTCCAGAGGCTCCTTACACTATTTTTTGGATTCTATTTCTTTTTGCTTTTCTGGCTGAGTGTTTTTTGCTTCTTTGTATTTCAAATCTTTTACTTGATTCTTGTGGTCCTCTAGTCTGCTATTAGATCTCTGTATAATATTTTTTATTTCAGTTAGTGTATGCTTAATTGCTAGTTGGTCCTTTTTCATATCCTCGAGGGTCTTGTTAAATTTGTCAGCCTTTTCTAGGAAATTCTTGAAAAACCTTATAACTGTGGTTTTGAACTCTATATCCAGTCATCTGTCTTCCTCCATTTCTTTCATTTGTGATCTGTTTTCTTGTCTCTGCATTTTTGCTGCTTCCCTGAGTTGGTTGAGTAGCTTTGTGTGGTAGGTATCTTATAGGGCATGGTAGCTCAGCCTTCCCAGTTACCTGAGGTGGACACTCTTGGTGCACCCCTTTATGGGCTGCACAGTCTTAAGTTAAACCTAGATTGTTGGCAGTATCACTGGGAGGGCTTAGTTGACTGGGGATCAGCTGTGTCTACACTGGGAGAGGTTCTTTGCTTGGCTTAGATGGGGTGGAATCTCAGGGCTGAGCAGTCAGCCTTGGTTTCCTGTCAGCCTCGCCTTAAGAGGCCCCTGGGTCTCAGTGTCTTGTGACAATGGCTGCATGCACCTCTGAGAGAAAGCTGCCCTCGAGTTTTGCCTACTGCCAGACAGTCCATTTCTCCCTGAATGAGTCTGGATACCCAAAGTCTCAAACCCAGAACTGGAGTACAGTGTAGTTGGGAGATTTTGTTTTCCTCCCAACTGAGAGAGTCAGCCAAGTGCTCAGCTGCCTGCCCTCTCCACGAGTTTGAGTGCCTCCACAGCTCCCCTGAGTCTCAGTGTGCTTCCTCCTGATAGTCCAATTTCACCCCGCATGAGTCTAGGTTTCCCAAGTCTCACCTGAACTGTAGTTCAGTGCAGTGGGGAGCCTTTGTCTCCCTCTCTGTTCGAGAAAACCAGCCGTGTATCCAGCCGCCTGCCCTTTCCGGGCATGTTTGTCTCCGCATCTCCACATCTCCACACCTCTTCCCTCCACACCTCTTCCCTCCACACCTCTTCCCTCCACACCTCTTCCCTCCACACCTCCTCTGAGTCTTAATGTGCTTGTTTTCTTTCCTTCTAGTTGTAGAATTTCCACTCTGCCAGCCTTCCTGTGGTTCTGGATGATGTCCGTTTTGTCTTTTAGTTGTAGTTTTGTAATTGTTGTGCGAGGCAGCAGTTTAGGTGTTTACCTATGCCGCCATCTTGGTTCCTCCCCCACTAACAGTTTTGAAGAATGATATTTCTTGACATCTTGATATTTCTTGACATCGTTTAATATAATGATTAAAAACATGTATTATAGACCTGCATCTAAACAATGTCTATTGTATGTTTAAAAAATCTGAATATGTATGTATCAGAATGTTATGGGTGTTACTGCTGGATGATGGGATTATGGATTGTTTTTAGTAGTAGTTTTCTTCAGCAGCATTTTCTGGAATGAACATATATTCTGCAATTATGAGCATGCATTACATATGTAATGAAAACACAGCAGAACAAATCATGTGTTTTTGCCTTGGCTCTACAAAATTAGAGACCATTCACATCAATAGGACATGTGCGGCTTAAGAATTCTAAAACTGCCATCATACATTGTTTTATCATAATGATACCTCACCTCCCAGATTTTACCCAGAAATGCTTTTTCCTAGGAAAAGTAGGCCTCCAGCTCTTTTGGTTGATGTTCCCACCTCAGGCTCATGCGGTGGGAAATTGCTTTTTATTCTTCACCGTGGGCTTTTTGCAATTCAAATACACTCTTCAGGTCATGATTAATGCGTTTTAATGGGCTATCCATTTTAAAAAATCAATAAAAAGAATTAACATTAAAAATAGAAAGCAATTAGATTGATTTGGATGACCTATATTTAATAAATCCCATTATTTATGGATCTGAAAACTCTCAGGATCTCTTTCTCTGGAGCCTTCAAGAATTAGTTCTTCTGTTATTATAATTTTAAAATAGGAGGCACCAGGTTAATTAATAATTTGCTAAATACTTTTCAAAAAAAGGACCTACCTTAGAAATATTCCTAATTGCTACTCTCCTTTCTTCTTTCATCAAACCATTTTAGTTTCTTCTTACCACCCATGGTTTATTGGAGTAACTTTGAAAAAGAAGAAACTTTGTTTTGTTTCTTGAAAAGTTTTGGTGTATCCAGTCCTTACTTAAGATTAGATTTTATGTTAATAGTATTACAAGTATTACATTTCCCATCTTTATCTTTTCCTATTCAACCCCTGCTACTATTGCGCCTAATGTTTTTAATTCTTGCAATAAATAAGAATTTCTGTGTCTTTCTCATTTATCACAAATATTTTTATTTTTATTTTTATTTTTATTTTTTTTTATATATTTTATTGATTTTTCACAGAGAGGAAGGGAGAGGGATAGAAAGCCAGAAACATCGATGAGAGAGAAACATCGATCAGCTGCCTCTTGCACACCCCGCACTGGGGATGTGCCCGCAGCCAAGGTACATGCCCCTGACCGGAATCGAACCTGGGACCCTTCAGTCTGCAGGCCGATGCTCTATCCACTGAGCCAAACCAGTTTCAGCACAAATATTTTGATTTTTAAAGAACATATATATTTTATTGATTTTAGAGAGGAAGGAAGAGGGAGAGAGAGATAGAAACATCAATAACCGAAGAGAATAATTGATTGGCTGCCTCCTACACACCCCACACTGGGGATGGCACCCACAACCCCGGCATGTGCCTTGACCGGGAATCAAATTGCAACCTCCAGGTTTATAGGTCAGTGCTCAACTTCTGAGCCATGCGGGCTGGGCTATCACAATTATTTCCTAAAAGAATTTAAGGGGTGTGTGTGCATGTTTTTAGGCATTCTCACTTATTTTCTTATTTTTTAATGCCTTGCATATATCTCAGATTTTTTCTGTTGCTGAATGGAATATGTACTTTAGAAGTTTATGAATTCTCTTCATTCTATAGTTTTGAAAGTAGTTGACAGAAAAAGATACTACCGTATTTTCTGGCGTATCAGACGATTGGAACTGATGATGATAGGAGGAAGATAACAAACAATAGAGAGAGAGCAAGTGCCGGGCAAGTCCCTGGTGAGTTAGCAAGGCCCATCATAACTGCAAGCTATGGTATTTTTACACCCGGTGTATAAGACAACCCCCAACTTTTGAGAAGATTTTCTTGGGTTAAAAAGTTGTCTTATACGCTGGAAAATATGGTAACTCCCATTTCAGTGGTCTGTGGGTAGTATTTTTACTGAATACTAGAATTTATTATGAAAACCTAACATTCTTCATTTGCAGCTATTCCTCTGAAATTAATAAAATTTGCTAGTGTTCAGAGGAGAAAAAAACCTAAGAAACCAATGGAGAATGTCTCCTTTACCTAGAGCACTGCAGTAAGTGTCCTTGAGCCTGCCAGTCCCTGAGGGAACTGTGAGCTTCCATCCTGAAGGGTCCTTGGAGTTGAAGTTAGTATACTTAAGAATATGATCATGCAAATTAAAACCAAGACCATGCCCATCATTAAGGCTATGATGATAGCTCTTCCCTTCCATGTGGATCCTGCTAATTTTTATGGTGGGTTTATGGTTCACCAGGCTCTGGCATTGTGATGGTTAATTTTATGTCAACTGGGCTATGGGATATCAAGACAGTATCTGGTAAAACATTTGTTCTGGGCCTGTTTGTGATGATGTTTCCAAGAGAAACTGGCACTGAATCAGTCGACTCAGTAAAGCAGATTGTGGTCTCCAATATGGGTGGGTGTCATTCAGTGTGTTGAGGACCTGAAAATAACAAAAAGAATGTTCTCTCTGCCGGACTGAGTGACCTTGGAATTCTACTGCCCTTAGACCGGGACTTAAACCATCAGCCTTCCAGTTCTTGGGCCCTCAGGCTCAGACTGGAACCACACCACGGGCTCTCCCAATCTCCAGCCTGCAATGGGCAGATCAGGAACCGCTTAGCCTCCATAATCATGTCAGCCAATTCTTTTTATAATCTCTTACATTAGTTGATCTTTTTAATGCTCTAAAATAGGGGCAGGGAACATCCATCCCTCAGGCCATATAAGGCCCGTAAAATCATTTGGTCTGGCCCTGTCAAGGCATTAGGTGTGAATGAATTACATGTTTGACCAACTATAGCAGGCTAATTTTTTAACTTGATAACTTTGTATGTCCCGTGAATGATGTTATAAATATCCAAATGGCCCTTGGAAAAAAGGTTCCCCACCCCTGGTCTAAAATATGGTCAATCTGGGCTTCATGGCTGTGCTCCTGCCAGGAAGGAGAGCTGGGGCCAGCTCTGTGTTCATCAGGTTTCAAATTTTGTGCTTCCTCTGTTGATTTTTCTTGGTTACATTATCGAGTGGTTTGTATTTTCTTCATATATATATATATATATATATATATATATTTTATTGATTTTTCACAGAGAGGAAGGGAGAGGGATAGAAAGTCAGAAACATCGATGAGAGAGGGACATCGATCAGCCGCCTCTTGCACGCCCCCTACTGGGGATGTGCCCGCAGCCAAGGTACATGCCCTTGCCAGAATCGAACCCGGGACCCTTCAGTCCGAAGTCCAATGCTCCATCCACTGAGCCAAACCGGTCTCGGCTGCATTTTCTTCTTAAGTTTCCTCTTAGATTTGTTTATTAGATTTACACATTTTATAAATTTTAATTGATGAGTTTTTTACTTTAAATTTTATGTTTTCTCTTTGCCTTACACTTTTAAAAAATGTATTTTATTGATTTTTTTTACAGAGAGGAAGGGAGGGGGACAGAAAACTAGAAACATCGATGAGAGAGAAACATCGATCAGCTGCCTCCAGCACACCCCCTACCGGGGATGTGCCCACAACCAAGGTGCATGCCCTTGACAGGAATCGAACCTAGAACCCTTCAGTCTGAAGGCCGACACTCTATCCACTGAGCCAAACCAGTTTTGGCTGCCTTGCACTTTTTGTAGTTATCTAGCTTCTTGATGGGATTACCTGCTTAATTATCTTCATTCTTCCCTATTTCATGATGGAGATGTTTAAAATTGGAATTGTCCTTGGGACCAGCAGCACATGTGGAGTGGACTTAGGGCCAAGCTGCCTCAGTTGTGACTTAGGGAAAGGTGCCTCTGCTTTTTCATCTGTGGATAAGAATAGTGCCCTCCTCATAGGGTTGTGATGAAGATTAAATGCAATGATATTTAAAAACTCATGTGAGTGGGACTAAAGCATTGATTCAATTGATTTTTTAATAGTTGCCCAGTGTGCCATTGTATGCATGTATCATATTTTATTTCATGACCCCCTACTGATGAGTAGATGGTTTACATTTTTTATCTCCAACTACTGAGAAAACACAGACCCCTGCATATCCTTGCACAGGCGTGCCACGTATTGAGAAGTTTGAGCAGTGAGCAGGATGGATTCACAGAGAATTGCAGGGTTACAGGCATATCCACATGAGAGTTGATGGACATTGATAAAATGCCCAACTTGGGGGAGGGTTTACCAATTCATAGTCCTACAGCATCTTTCCCAATACGATCTGTTATCAGAATCTTTTATCTTTTGATCTTTGCTAATGTGATAAACTCTTATCTCATTTTAATTTTCGTTATTATGTTGACCATATTTTTATAGGTATAATGGCCATTGATTTTCCATTTTTCTGTAAAGTGTTTGTTTTTTGTCCTTTACTCATTTGCTCTGCTCAGGGTATTAATGGGGTTCATACATGGTTCTGATTGAATGACTCTGTTAGAAATTGTAAGAGAATCAGGAGATGGATCCTGGGGCAATCCACCTCCTGAAGTGGGTAATAACACTAGTATAAATAATAACCCTATTCATTGAGAAGAAACTGTGCTAACCAGTTCACATATCTTATTTTCTGGCGTAAAAGATGACTGGAACTGATGATGATAAGAGGAAGATAACAAACAATAGAGAGAGAGAGAGAGCAAGTGCCGGGCAAGTCCCTGGCGAGTTAGCAATGCCCATCATAATTGCAAGCTATGGTATTTTTACACCTGGCATATAAGATGACCCCCGACGTTTGAGAAGATTTTCCTGGGTTAAAAAGTTGTCTTATATACCGGGAAATACGATATATTGTATCTATCAGTGATTTCAACAAAGGAGTGACATGACCTGTGTTGAAGTATCAGTTCTGCAATTTTTAACCGAGGCCACCTTGGGCAATTGAAATGAGCCTCAGTTATGTCATCTATAGAAGAGTATCTAGTCCATAGAGTTGTGAAGACGAAATAAAACTAGCTTAGAGTACCTGGCACAGTGCTTACATAATGGTGCTAAGCAGAGTAAATTGCTAACAATGCAGGTGTGGGGCTAGAGAAGAGGTAGATGAGAAGAGTTACTCCCAGGTCACATTGTAATGCCATGAGTGGCAATGACAGGAGAATGTCCATCCAAAGTGTGAGGTCAGGAAAGACAGGTGGGTGGAGGCGCCCTTTTCCATTTAAACTTCCCCAAATCATGGTTTTTCTGAGGCCTGGAAAACACTTCCAACTTATTTCAGAGAATCACTTTTGGATCTGGCTTTAAGAGTTTTATTTAAAAAGCCAAATGGAATCCTAGTATTCGTGCATGTATGAGGGCAGAGATTTCTAAATGGTTCTGGAACAGGGACTTCAGTTAAATTACTTTCCTTCTCTGTTTGGAGGGCAACACACTTTTGCATTTTCCAGGTGTCTGCCTTGCTCTTTCATTCTTGGCTTTTACGGGACACCTACCCTGGTGCAGATGGAGCCTAATGGACTATTTTGCCCCAAGAGTTCTGAAAATATCACCCTTCTTTGCCACAACTTTGAACAGCTATGAGCAGAGAAGGCTGCCTTTCAGTCTGTGGCTTCTCTCCTTACCTGTGTGTAAGACTTTTGCTAGTCTTTCCAATGGCTCTGAGGATTATGGGAAGGAATTTTCTAAGCCACGGCGGTGTCATGAGTTCCATTCCCTCAAGGAGCTCATCTGTGGGGAGATGAGATTCAGCTCCTGCCCCATTTATGGTGGAGATTATATACCCATTTTGATGCTCTTATTTGAAGACAAGTTTCAGGATAGGGGGAATGTCCATTAAGGTCACAGAGAGGGTCACTGGATATGGCGCTAACATTGTGGAAGTTGGGCTCATATATTTCACTGCTGGGAAGCACAGGTAGCAAGGGACCTTATTTCATTATTGATGGAAACGGCTCGACCTGTTGCAGGTCAAGAGGGGAGTCATGACTGTCAGACCACCTGAAAGAGCCCCATTGCTAGTCGCCCACCTTGATCTTACCTACAGTTTCGTTCTATTGAGAAATGTGGGCAAAAACCGTTGGGAACATAGTTGTCACCCAGCCATGGCTGTCCTTTATGACTATAGGAGAGCCTTCCCTTCTCCCTGCTTGTTGGAGGGACAGGACACTGGACAGTGCTATCTCGTCACTGAAATAAGAGCGACAACAGTGGTGACAATAAGCATACTGTTTTGTTAAATCTTTTCCCTTTTGAATGTAAGATCTATCAGCACAAAGTACTGTACAGAACATCCAGGGGCAATGGAAAAATACTCATGAGCAAACACCGCCGGAAACCCACCAAGGTCAAGGAATAGGACACTGTCTGCACTTCAGAAATTCACTTGTGCCCTGCCCCTCAGGTGGTCCCTGTCCTGACTTTGCACTAATACATCCTCATTCTGCTCAGGTTTTGTACGTGTGACTGCACCCCTAAACAATGAGGTAATTGGGCCTGATTCTGAGCTATGTAGATGTGGATACACACTGCAGGTTCCTTTATACTGTGTTGCCATCTTGGTTAGTTTCCCAGGAAGAGGACTCTGAGACCGAGTTTAAAGCAGGACATCTATTTTGGGGTGCACTTGGGATTGACCCCTGTGGACAGAGGAACAAGTCAGTGGTGATGCAGACCCCAGAGCAGCCTCTGCCAGCTTCTGTCCCTCATTGGATCAAGATGGCCAGGCCTTTTGATACTTACAATGAACAACACCCAGTTCTTCATTCTTTTTTATGAATGAAGACTGCAAATCTACTCTTCTTTTATTAGGTTATTTATTTATTTATTTTTTTACCAATCACCTGAATTTGGAATGAAACTGCAGTTGTTGGAATGTTTAGGGAAGGAATCTAGTGTGTGAATATTTGGGAGAAAAGAATTCAGATCTGAGATTTGGAACTAATGAGGCATTTCTGAGTTTGTCAGCAAGGCACAGTTTCCCCCTAGCCTTACTAGGGTTGGTTTGCTAGTTTTTGGTGAGGATCATTAATTACACAACAAGGACCAAGCACTCTCTATCTGCCAGCTCTGGAACACAAGAATGCCCTGTGAATTCCAGGATGCAGAAGACATCGTTTCTATTTTCCTAGAAGTCACAACACAAATGAAGTGGCAGTTGTGGTCAGGGGCATGTGACACAGAGAAGCAAAGGGTGGAAGTATCTGGTGCCTGCTGAGAAAGGTTCTTGAACCAGGAGTGCTAGAGTCCCACCTTCAAGGCTGAGTGCAGGCGTTACCCAGGCAGGGAGTTGGGAGAGAAAGCACCCAGGTGGGAGGGCAAGTCAACATGCAAAGCCTGGAGGAGAGAAGTAGCATCAGGCGCTGAAGGACTGACAGGAACCCAGGTCCAAGGTTGTTACGAAGAGAGGACATGTATTGGTCACCTAGCTCACTGGTGTTCAGATACAGCGGGGAGGAAGGAAGTTTCTAGGGTAGGTAGGCATTCTGTAGGTTGAGCAGTCTGGCAAATAGCTTTCCCACCTACTAGGGCCATGCATTTGAGGTCATCTTGATGTAAAGCATTTCCCTAACATTGCCTGCGCCACTACTTCTGCCTTTGAGCCATCTTTACCACTTTTTCTTCATTCTCTTCCCTGAGGCTCAGAAAGTTCCCATTCTGGCCGAGACCGGTTTGGCTCAGTGGATAGAGCGTCGGACTGCGGACTGAAGGGTCCGGGTTCGATTCCGGTCAAGGGCATGTACCTTGGCTGCGGGCACATCCCCAGTAGGGGGCGTGCAAGAGGCAGCTGATCGATGTTTCTCTCTCATCAATGTTTCTGACTTTCTATCCCTCTCCCTTCCGCTCTGTAAAAAAAATCAATGAAAATATTAAAAAAAGAAAAGAAAGCTCCCATTCTGCCTAGAGTAGGCATTTAGAGATCCAAGAACAGAAAACATCACAAAAGTAAAAAGAAACACTAATAAAATAGCTGTTTGTGAAATGTCATCAGCTGGACCTGAGTTTTGTTGGTGTTGACCAGACATCAGGAAGAAACCAGGAAAAGATGTGATCTTGTAATTGTGGGTGTGGCCAGGACACACAAGGAGTCATCTGCTTGGGAATATATCTGAGCTAGGACAATTCCTAAAATGCCCATTGTGTCAAAGCACCCAGGATGTTCTTAATAAGATTGCCATAATCTTTGGAATCAGGGCAGCTAACGGCAAAAAAAAAGTCATAAAAATTCTCACTCTAAGTTTAGGGAATAAAGGGTGGGGAGGGAACTTCATGGTAAGGATCAGGTTGATTTTGATCCTAAACAGCTTATTCTTTCTTCCCACGTGTCATAGGAGAGAAAGAAATTCTCAAAGTGGAGTCTGTAACCTGTCCCTTTAAAGAACACATTAAGCACCCAGTCCTAAGTGGTTTTAAGCACACAGCATCACAGAACTTGATAAATAATTAATACAAATTAATGGCCAATGAAAGAAACATACCCTCACTGATCTATAATTACTGGAAGCATCCTCATATATTTTTCATAAAAGTGTCATTTCATGGCAGTTTTTTCTCTAAAATTCAGTGTATTCGGAATTTAAATTGCTTTCAATAATTGCTTTCAATTGCTTTCAGTGGCGGGAGAGCCTCTGTCAATATGGGCATCAGAGAAGCCTATGATGTGGGTGCTCCCTTCTCATCTTCTGACTCGACTGGACTCTGACCCCAACTGGTGACACCACAGGAGACTTTGATGAGCAGGACTGCCTGTCCCACCACTCCTCGGGGAACTGCCCTGCTTTGGAAGTTTGCAGGAGCAGAAGCCGTGTCCAGGGTTGGCAGGAGAGGGAGTTTTTAGCTCAGCCACTGGTGGATCCATTCCACTCCCTTCAAATAGAAGGAGAGTTGTGAAGGAACATCTCGTACGCCTTTTCGTTCCTCCCTGCAGAGTGAGTAGGATGGGCCTGTTGTTAGTTCATGGTGATTGATTCTGTTCCTTGACCCTAGAAACAGAGTTGCTTGCAGACAAGAGTCTCCTGATAAAGGAGACTCCTTCTCTCCAAAATAAAGAAGGAGCTCAAGCTCCAAAGAATTGGAAGCTCAGAGCCCGTGTTTGAACTTAAGTTCCACATCATGGTACGCAGCATGGCCCTTGATGTCGGCCTCATGGTACACAGATGATCAGTCAATATTTATCAGCACTGGCTGTGCCAGGATCCAGGGGAGGCACAGGTGCTGTGCTGGTTACCACCTTCTCTAAGGTGAAGGTTGTCTACACCTGAGAAATCATATCACACAGGGACTTCCATTTAGTTTTGCATTTAGTTCTGGAACAAGAGGCATTGAACACAGTTGAGTCTGGATTATTTACCCAATTCCAGGTCTAGAAAAAGCTAGTCAGAGGCCCAAACAGTAAAAGCATACACCATTGTACCTGCAGTTACCAGGACTCCGCAATGATGCACATTCAATTTTAGTTGTTGGTTATAACATTTTTGTGTAAAGGCTAATGAGGTATAAATTGGAGCCGATCTTTAACTAAAGTCTGCAATTAAGAACACTCAAGGCCCAAAAAATAAAAAATAAAGAACAATCGAGGCCAGCACAGGCCTCGTGGGACAAAAATCGAGGGGTTGGCTGGGCTGTGTTCCTTTCTGGAGGAATCCATTTCTTGAGTTTTTTTCAGCTTGCAGAGGCCGCATACATTCCTTGGCTCCTGACCTCTTCCTTGTAACATCTCTCTGATTGCACTTATTGTCACATCTCTGGCACTGTCTTTCCTTCCTGCCCCTTAAGGGGACACTTGTGATTACATTGACCCCTTGGGTAATCCAGGAAAACTCCCTATTTTAAATTCAGCTTAGCAACCTTATCTCCTCTTTGCCATGTAAACCGACATATTCACAGGTGCTAGGCATGAGGACATGGGCATCTCTGAGGGAGGGGGGCATTGGTTCTGTTTACCATAGCAATCTAAATGGGATGCTTCTCAAGAGTCTCCATTTTTGCCGCTCTTCAAAGACACTAACATCCTGCCAGTTCTGATGGTATTGGTGAGAGGGTTTCTACTGCACAGTGATAGTGAATTAGAACTAACTGCACGTCACTCACCAGAAGTAACTGGACCACTTGGTCAGTTCCTCTTATTTCTCGGATCCTGTCATCCAAGCTTTCTGAGAGTATAAAATCCATCCCTCCTCTCTGTCATCTCTTGTTGGGATTAAATTGTTCCCTTTCCACCATTTATAACCTGACCACTGGGGAAACTCAAGGATAACCTTCCTAAAAGACAAATCTGGCAATAACTCAGAGATAAAGCCCTCCAGTGCCTATATTTTTGTAAGATAAATGTCACTCCTTTGCCAGGCTCCGGAAAGTCCTTCTCCAGCTGCTTAATATCCCTTACCTCTCTGAGCCCCCACCTTTACTCCAGACCCCAGCTGCACTCAGCTGTTTGCTCAATTGCATCTGGGTTTTGCTTCCTAGGAACACACTGGAAGGGCAGTTTTTTCTCTCTCCCCTACGGCAATGCTAGCAAGTAGGTACTTGCATTTGATCATGTTGCCTTGGTGACTTCAATGTCCAGCATTAGGCCAGGATATGGCTGGCAGCGAGTCAGTGTTAAGCTGATGAATGAATCAAGGGATGAATAAAGGAATAAATCAATGGGTAAAGACCCAATGGGTAAAGACCTTCTTTTAGGTTTGATATGCAGGGATGGCTGGCCATGAACTTGGGTAGCAGAATAACGACCTCAGGGAACAGAGAGACACCTCATGCAAACGGAGCATGTCCACACGTGAAAAAGTGACTTCTTTGACGTTTGTTCATTGGACTTTTATTGAGTCCTACCATGTGCCAGGTTCTGCTCTGGGCCCTGGGGAAGCATGGGGAAGTTCCAGGCTGGAGGGGGAGAAAGGGGATGGAAACCAGGTGACACCATGAAGAAGAAACTCCTATCAAGTAGTGATCAATGCAACGATGAAAATAAGACAGGATGTGTGACAGTGACCAAGGTTGGGGGTCGGGGCTTCACTAAGGAGGAGACCATGCAACAGAGAGCCAGAAGACAAGAATGATATTGAGAATATAATAATAATGATGATGATGATAAACATTTCTGAATGCTTATTGTATGCTAAGTACTATTTTGAGTGCTGTATGTGTATTGATTAATTAATTAAATCCTCACAAAATATCTATGAGGATGCTTACTAGTATTAGACACACAAATAGTGGCATCAAGAGCAATCCTGAAATTCCTGAAAACATAATCTCCTAATAGAAGTTTAGGTGAAAGTGGCAGCAGAAACAGCCTTGACCTTTGAGTTTCATTAGGGCCAACCTGCTTCCCTGTGCTTGTTATCTGGGTGACTCTCCATGTGCGTGTGTTTAGGAGACTGTGCATGTCTGTGTGTATGTGGGCCCATGTGGGTGCCTGTAGCAGCTTTAGCAAAGAGGTTATTAAGCAAAAGGCCCTTGGAACCAGACAGCCTGGATTTGAACCCTGGCTCCACCACTTGCTGGTTATGTAAATTGGGGCACATGACTTAACCTGACTGTGCCTCCGCGTATTACTTGAAAAATGGGGCTGATGGTCCTGGTGGCACCTACGTCCAGGTGTGCTGGAAGTTTAAAGGGGCAGCACACATGAAGCATCTGGCACTGTGCCTGGCACAGAACGGGCACTCAGTGAATGTTCGCTATTGTCACATGCTCATAATTGTACTGAGTTTCTGATTGTAAACTTGTTAAAAATAGGAATTCTTTACTGGGTGAGTGGTCCAATACTTTCCTACTTGAGATTCATCATTATAGATAGAATGAATATAAGGAGAAAGCTGAGCAGAAAGCCTGCCCTTGGTTGTTGGGTAGAATACTTCATCCAAACTGACTAGATTCCCGTCACCACAGGCACTGGTTTCCTCATTACCTAACATGATTCTCTCTGGACTGAAGTCCTCCTGCGTGGGGCTTTGCCTTCTCAGCGTGTGTGAATTTGCAGCCCCTGACCCAGGGCCTGGAAGTCAGCCTGTCTTGGTTTGATGGACAGGATGGGGCTTCCAGGGTCATCGTACTGTGGTATCCACTCTCCTCTTGGAAAATGGCCTTTCCATCAGCTTACTTTCGGGGCAAATATTTAGTTATCATCTAGGGTCACTCGGCTATTTTTGCCTCTGACATTTGAATCTGTTCCCACTCTGGGTTCACTCTGTGGGCTGGTAGTACTTCGAATAATCCTAATTGTCCACCACTGTTCAGGGCCTCTTTTCATCACCCGCAGCCATCATGCTTTTAAGCAGCATCCAGGCGTCCTTCCTGCCTGGGGTGGGCTTCTCACCCCCCGAAATAGAAGGCAGATGGAGCAGTTCTGCGAACCCAAGCGGGCCTCTGATGTGTGTTTCTTCCCATCCCCGTTACCACCTAAAAGTGGTCCCAAATCACTCAGAACTTATTTATCTCCTCAAGCTAAGTTTCGGTAATTTGGATAAAAGGGAAGAAATGGGTTCTTATTGCCTGGAGCTCGAAACTGGGGCAGAGCAGGGTCATATAGGCCAAATTGACCACTCTGTGAATTTTCAAGATGCAAAGCAGTCTCCTTCCCTTTCTTACCTAGGGCCTGGAGCACTCTTGGGCTAGAGTCAGAACAAAATGTTTTCTCAAAAGACCCCCCTGCACTCTCTCCTGGCACCCCTGCTTTGTCCATTCCAATTGCAGATTTTATTTTATTTTAAATTAATAAATATTTATTGTTCAGATTATTACAGTTGCCCCTCTTACCCCCCATGGCTCCCCTCCACCCGGTTCCACCCCTCTTCCCTTACCACCCCCTCCACTGTCCTCATCCATAGGTGTATGATTTTTGTCCAGTCTCTTCCTGCACCCTCCACAACCCTTTTCCCCCAAGAATTCAGTCCACTCCCTTTCTGTTATATTCACCAGATTATTTCTGTTCATCAGATTTTTTTATTCACTTGATTTTTTTTTCTTTTTTAAAAAAATATGTTTTATTGATTTTTCACAGAGAGGAAGGGAGAGGGATAGAAAGTCAGAAACATCGATGGGAGAGAAACATTGATCAGCTGCTTCTTGCACACCTCCAACTGGGGATGTGTCCGCAGCCAAGGTACATGCCCTTGACCGGAATCGAACCTGGGACCTTTCAGTCTGCAGTCCGACACTCTATCCACTGAGCCAAACCAGTTAGGCTATTCACTTGATTTTTAGCTTCACTTGTTGATAGATATGTATTTGTTGTTCATAATTTTTATCTTTACCTTTTTCTTCTCCTTCCTCTTCTTAAAGAATACCTTTCAGCAATTTATATAATACTGGTTTGGTGGTGATGAACTCCTTTAGCTCTTTATCTGACCTTCAATTCTGAACGATAGCTTTGTTGGGTAAAGTAATCTTGGTTGTAGGTTCTTGCTATTCATCACTTTGAATATTTCTCGCAATTCCCGTCTGGACTGCATAGCTTCTGTTGAGAAATCAGCTGACATTTGTATGGGTGCTCCCTTGTAGGTAACTGTTTTTTTCTAGCTGCTTTTAATATTCTCTCTTTGTCTTTTGCTCTTAGCATTGTTATTATGATGTGCCTTGGTGTAATCTTCTTTGGATTTTTGTTTGTTTGGGGTTTTGTGCGCTTCCTGGACTTGTAAGTATTTCTTTCACCAGGTAGGGGAAGTTTTTGGTCATTATTTCTTCAAATAGGTTTCCAGTATCTTGCTATGTCTCTTCTTCTGGCACCCCTATAGTTCTGATGTTGGTATGCTTGAAGTTGTCCCAGAGGCTCCTTACACTATCTTCATATTTTTGAATTTGTTTTTCTTTTTTCTTTTCCGGCTGAGTGTTATTTTTTTTCTTCTTTGTACTTCAAATCTTTGACTTGATTCTTGTGGTACTCTAGTCTGCTGTTAGATCTCTATATAATATTTTTTATTTCAATCAGTGTATGCTTAATTTCTAGTTGGTCCTTTTTCATATCCTCGAGGGTCTTACTAAATTTATCAGTCTTTTCTAGGAAATTCTTGAAAAACCTTATAACGGTGGTTTTGAACTCTATATCCAGTTGTTTGTTTTCCTCCATTTCTTTCATTTGTGACCTGTTTCTTTGTCTCCACATTTTCACTTCTTCCCTGAGTTGATAGAGTGATTTTGTGTGTAGGTGTCTTCTAGGGCCCAGTGGCTCAGCCTCCCCAGTTACCTGAGGTGGACACTTGTGGTGCACCCCTTTGTGGGCAGTGTGCACAGTTTTGTTTTAGTTAAGCCTTGATTGTTATTGGTATCACTGGGAGGAATTGACCTTCAGGCCAATTGGCTGTGAGCATCAGCTGTGTCTATGCTGGGAGAACTTCTGTGCTGGAGACACCCTTTGAGACAAGACCCTCAAAAGCCTCTTTGCTCTGCTTGGATGGGGTAAAGTCTCAGGGTGGAGCAGACAGTCTTGGTTTCCCATCAGCTCTGCCCTAGCAGGCCCCTGTGTCTCAGTATCCTGTGGTAATCACTGCAAGCACCTCTGAGAGAAAGCTGCCTTCGAGTTCCGCCTGCTGCCAGACAGTCCAGTTTCTCCCTGAATGAGTCTGGGTCCCCAGAGTCTCACCCAGAACTGAAGTTCAGTGCAGTAAGGAGCTTTTGTTTCCCTCCTGCTTTAGAAAACCAGGCATGTACTCAGTTGCCAGTCTTCTCCATGTATGTGTCTCAGTACCTCTGCCTCCTGCAGCTCCTCTGAGTCTCAGTGTGCTTTTCTATTTCCTTCTAGTTGTATAATTTCCACTCAGCCAGCCTTTCTGTGGTTGTGGAACCTGTCCATTTTGTCTTTTAGTTGTAGTTTTGGAATTTTTGTGCAAGGCAGCAGTTTAGGTGCTTACCTATGCCGCCATCTTGGTTTCTCTCCAATTGCAGATTTTAAAATGCTGTTTTCTCTACAGCTCCTTTAAATTATCTACTTTAAGTATCAAAATTTGTTTCTAACTCCTTGGTCATTGACATGGCTGAGAAGCTTGTCTTGGTGTCAAGAAATGCTCATACATTGCCTTGAGCATCTGGTCCAAGGAGTTTAACTCCCAGCAGGGCATGCTCACTGGTCTTTTATGCTGCATCCTGGCACCTGAGCTGAGAGCTTGACAGCTGGTGTTATTGTTTGAGGCGAGGTTGTTTCACAGAGGTTGGGGCCTTGCCTAAGGTTGCCCTGGAGCTGGGACTTTAATCCAGACCTACCTCTGGAGATGTAGTGCTTAATGACTACACCATTTTGCCTTATTCTGAGTGATTCAGCATAAATGCATAAGAAAAATTGTCACTGTTTACATTTATGTTGGTGAATATCCAATACTTGATCTTGAGTCTGAGCAGCTCTAGGTCTTTGTCACTTTGGTATCTCTATCACCTCTCTCTCTCTCTCTCTCTCTCTCTCTCTCTCTCTCTCTCTCTCTCTCTCTCTCTTTGTGTGTGTGTGTCTACTTCTACTTCCATTCCCCATTCTCATCCATATCTTCATCTGGCATCCCCATCTCCATCATCTCAGTCTCCATCATCTCATGATCTTCACCATCTCCATCATCTTTATCATATTCATCTCTATCACTGTTTCTACCTATGTTTCTATCTCGATCTCTCTGTCTGTATCAACTACTGTTCATTCTTGCTTTCAGTCCTAATGTGGATTCTCATATGCAAAGAAACGTGGATGCCTGACATAGAAAAATCATTGAGGAGCTTCATTTAACCCCTTATGTCTAGGATAACTGAGGAAGGTTCTCCATGAGCACAAAAGAGTTTCAAGCTCCTATTTCTTATCAAATCACTCAGTAAAACCTTTTGATCTCTAAAGAGGTGTCAGGTCACACAGTTCTCAGGTGATGTCACCTTCAGGGGATTTTGGAAGGTGTAAAGTTTAAAAAAGGGGCCCAAGGCAGGCCATGTTGAGGCTGCCAGTACTGAGGTACTGTGTACTCAGGGATGGGTCAGTAGCTTTTCACTTCTCGAGAATAGAGGAGAGACAAGCGCCCAAGGAGCCAGCTACTTCTGATTCTGTCAGGGGGAACAGAGTTCCAGGGTCTGGGCAGGCATCTAGAGAGCCCTAAATCCAGAGAAGCCCTTCTCCCCTAGGCAGAGCTAGTCCCTGGGTTTACCAGATGAACCATCTTCAGGTGGGCAGAACGTTATCTTGACCACTTCATTGGCGTCTACCGTTTTCATGGCTGCTGGCCTTTGAGCTGACCATGGTGCTGGCAGGAATGTTTCTTGAGCCCTTGCTGTTCAAAGAGTGATCGTGGACCACTGGAAAGACCTTGTGAGAGGTGTAGCATCTAGGTCTACCCACCCCCATATTTCTTGCCAGCTGTCCTTTGCTATAGGGAATCTCGCTTGCCACTGCTCCACAGGCTGTGTTTTGCCTCGTTCCTGCTGAGTGATGGCATTTTTTTTTGGATGGCACAGAGATCCTTGTTCAATATTTCCAACCCATGTTCCTGAAATGTAGGTGCAGGTGGAAACATGTGGGGTTCAGTATTGATGGGGGTGGGATCCTCACTCTTTCAGTGGGGTCTGGGTAACAGAAGGAAAGGCCTCCTCTCCTGCTGTCATCTTCCATGGTAACCCCAAGCACATGGACCCCGAATTAGAGGAACAAAAGAAGTCAGAAGGAGGAAGAACATAATATCTGCTATGGCTGGTCCTTTCAGGACCACCCCTCTCCCCCACCCAATCTTGACACAGCCTGAGATGCAGGTATCTGACTGAGGAGGAGCTGGGGTTGGGTAGTTTTCCTGAACTCTCACAGCAAATGCTCAGAGCAGGAGCTCAAACCCACAGCAGTGTCATTCTGTATTAACGAATTATTTTTATTGTGGCAAAAATACACATAACATTTGTCATCTTATTCATTGTTGAGCGTATGGGTCAGAAGCATTACATGCATTTATATTATTGCGCAACCAGCACCACCATCCATCTCCAGTTTATTCAGTTGTGATGTATTTTCTCACAACACAGAAAACAGGAAAGCAAAGCTGAGAATAGGGTCTAAAAATTCAGCAGGGAGCACGCTGACAGATTCTGCTTCTCTTAGTGGGGCAGAGAAGGCTCTGGAGCCGTGCTCTGGGCCAATATCATGACTCACTTATGAAACCTACTTGGGTAGGGGATGTAAGGTGCATGAAAGGTCTCTACTGCAGCTACCGATTTTGCTCAGAGACACCATCTTCTGGCACTTAAAGGTAATGCAACAACATAACAGTTAAAAAAAAAACTTTAAAAAAGTTCATGTTTGCTTCAAGTAGAGGAATTTGGAGATTTTATTAAATATTGACTAAAATGGCAAATCTGTAGGTTATATACCTATATCTATCCATCTACATCTTCACCTATACATTTCTACCTTTACCTGTATATCTCTATCCCTCCCATTGCCTGAGGGTATTTACTTATAGCAAAGACCGTTCACATGGAACTTAAGGATGTATTGAAGACATTTGAATAGAACTTGTTTAGGCCAGATGATAATTTGATACAACAAATTTGGTATTGAGATGAACATTGGGTTAAAACAAAGAACATGATGATTGAATAGTCATAAAATGAAGGAGAAAAGTCTACACTAGCTTAATTAACTCTGGGACCAGATATTTCTGACAGTTACAGTAAAAGCCCATCTTGCTGCTCTCCAGATGGACCCTCGCAGCTGTGCGGTGCTGAAGATGAGGTATGGGAGGTTGGGGGGTGCCAAAGGCTTCCATGGGAGTTCTCTGCTCTTCCCGTGGGTATCCATGGCGGTACTGTCTGTCTCAAGGGAGGGGTTTACAACTACTTCCGGTCTCAGAGGTTGTATCAGTCACTAGGGGTGCACAGCAAATACCACAAACTGAAGGCTTAATCAACAGAAATGTATTTTCTCACAGTCTGGGCCTGAAAGTCCGAGGTCAAGTTAGCAGGGTTGCTTTCTTTTGAGGCTTCTCTCCTTAGCAGGCACACAGTCGTCTTCTCCCTGTGTCCTCACAGAGTCATCCCTGTGTGTGTGTATGTGTGTGTATGTGTGTGTGTGTGTGTGTGTGTGTATGTGTCCTAATATCCTTTTCTTGGACACCAGTTGTATCAGACTAGAGCCTACCCCAGTGACCTCATTTACCTGGATGACCTCTATAAAGACCTGTGGTGGCAGGAAGTATACAGTAGTTGCTCAGAAGCACTGGTTTCCCCAAGACTTCACAGAGTGGCATCTGCCGAAAGACGGCCCTCCAGTGTGTGAGCAACCCTCCCTGTTACTATCAAGGACCTATAGGGGATGGCCCATTTAATAAAATCTGAGACCTCCAGTCTGGTACTCAGCCCTTCCATTCTATTCTGCAGTGTCATGACACCCCTCCAGCCCCAGCTCAGAGGCTTCCCGACACTGTCCCTCTGCTTCCATCCCCAAGCCAGCCTCCTTGTCCTCTGGATCTTTTTCTCTATGTATATTTTAAACCAAAGGTGAAATTGTATACCCTGTTTTGCAAACTACTCCAATCTTTCCCTGGGAGTACAATTTTAAATCAAGATTAATTTAATGTCTCTACAGTACTCTATCCAATGAAGGTATCATTCTCCTCCCAGTTCTCTCACTTCCCCCCTCCATGCTCCTCTGCCACCTGCTTCCTTATGCCTTAGGAGGGTCATTGCTCCATCACCTTCTACAAGGGCATTCCTTCAGTATGTATCTGTTCTTTAGTCTCTATAGTTTTCTAGCTTTCTAGTCCTTTCCAGTTCTTTTCTTTTGGTGGGGGGGGTATGAGTTTCAAACTAGATTTTAGGTTCTGGTTTGCGATTCCATTTTTCTGAAAACACCTGTAAGGATGTTGTGTAGAGTGCAGTCTTAGGAGAGGGAGGATCTGATCCATTGGCAGGGTTGGAAGACATGCGGGTAGGGGAGATTCAGTCCTGAAATCCACATTAAGGGCAATTTTGAGGTTTCACTTTTTCTGTTTCTAATTTTTTAATCTTATTCTTTAGCTTTTTAAATTTCTGGCTAGATCTCTTCTGATATGGGTCCTTATTCAGGTCAAGCACCTGTTATTTCCAAATTTCCACAATTTCTACCCTTCCCTATTGCCTTATACTCTTTTTTTTATTATTAACTGTTGGCCCTTGGTGTCATTTATATCTGAAGCTCTGCAAGTGTCACACTTACCATTATAATGTGTCCCTATTTTTACATTCTTTGTTTCTTTTTGTCAAGTGGCTTTTCTCCCCAAATTAAATATACCACTATAATTAATCGCATCTTATCTCTCTATTTAGATTTTGCCCAAATCCCTCTGCTTTTACAAAATTTCCCCTTGACACTCATTATATTTAGTCTCCAACCCCTTTGCATTTGTTTGCACTGTATAGGCAATTTTCAGATATGCTATCTTATTTTTACTTGTCTATAGCATAGACTTCATCATATATAAAGACATGATAGAAATGACCACCAACACCCATGGAGCACTGGCTATAATAAAACTGCTTCAATGATGTCTGTGGTGTATCAGTTAAATAATAAAATGACTACAAGTCACCCACTGGCCATCTTTACTTTGTCTCTCTTGTGGAGTTTTCACAAAGTGTAGTTTCAAGGGGGCGTGGAAATTACTCTAAATTAATAAAGCTAGCCTCACTGAGCCTTCATGCCACCCCCAGTGCCGCTGCCTAGCTAGCCCAGTGCTGAATATTTGATGGTGTGGAGAAAGTGAACAAAATCTGCAAAAACAAACAAACAAACAAGCCCCCGAATGCTTGTTAAATTCCCTCTATTTAAGATTTCTTCCTCATTAAAAGCTTCTAATCTACTAATTATTCTTGTCATTACTTTGCATGATGAACACTTCCTATTTTATTTGTGGTTTTAAAAACATGCCACTAATTTGTAGAAATTAAATTTTAATATGTCTTAATGCTGATACTGTGGGCATGCCAGGGGGGAGAATTTTGTGTTTTTACTTTACGAGCATTTAAAATACCATGTTTTATAATTACGCATGCCTTGCTCATGTTCACTCGAGACATTGTTACTGTAAATCTGGCTTCAAGAGTCCTCTTTCGGTGGCTGAAGTTTTCTCTGCTCCTCCTCTTAAAAGAACCTCCCAGAGGAAGGCGGGGCCAGGAGCTCGGGCTATAAAAGCCGGTTCCTTCTGCAGGAAGCGAGACCTTTGGAGTGAAAGCAAACCCTGCCTGAGATCCTCCACTGGTATGTTCTCCTCTGCTTTTCGTCTCTCCGTAACTGTTGTGCTTGCTGTGACTTGTAGAACTGGTGTCAGTTTAGTGTCTCAGAGAAGAGCATCGCTTAGTTTTCCTATGAAGATCTGGAGCTAAAGGAAGACAAAATTGGAAATTTCTCAAGAGCTGTGGGGAGAAGTAAATGCTAGTTTACAGATATCTTTAGCACTCATTTGGATTTAGCTAGAAATGGAGAAATCTCTGCTATATTTTGAATGATTTAAAATACAATTACAGTCTCCCCGTCCCCTCCTCCTGATTGACAGAGTCACAAATTTCCTCCAAGGGGCTTTATTAGAAAATTCCCATCTTAAGGCTGTAGCTGACGACCTAACTCAGTTCTAGGTCCTGAAACCTACTGGGCACACAATGAAGCAGGTCTCCCTTAAACTAAGACTTGTTGAAACCTAAATTAGCATCAAGAAAGAATGCATTCAAACCAGTCAGTATTCTTTGATAATTAAAGGAGAAAAGTATATTTGACTTATCTTTACAGACTGTTTTTTCGGCTTCAGAAGCACGCTAAACACTTGTATTATTTAGGAGCAAGAAACACTGAAGAGATGGATGAATAATTAAAGGTTTTATTTCTATTTAATTTTGAATCCATTATGGCCAACACTGACTTTCAGTGTGAGGATTCTTAAACTGAACGTAAGGGGATGGTTATTTCTTAAATCTTTTATCTACGTGCTAATCCAAGTATACTTATTACCAGAGAAGTTTGAGTATCCTGAGAGTGTAAATAATTTTATTTTAAAGTTGTGACTTTGAATTTATAATTCTTTAAAATTTGAAAGTTATCGTCCATGATTATTATTTTTTGTCTTGTCTCAGAGTTGATGTTATTTATGGCATCTGTGAAGATTATAGGGTTTCAGGTACCATAGGGACCCTCTGCTTTCCCCATTATTCTAGGACAATGGTCGACAAACTGCGGCTCTCGAGCCACATGTGGTTCTTTGGCCCCTTGAATGTAGCTCTTCCACAAAATACCAAGTGAGGGCACGCACATATAGTGTGATTGAAACTTCATGGCCCATGCGCAGAAGTTGGTTTTCAGCTCTCAAAAGAAATTTCAGTCGTTGTACTGTTGGTATTTGGCTCTGTTGACCAATGAGTTTGCTGACCACTGTTCTAGGAGATTCTCAGAAAATAGCACCTTCAAGCATCATCTGTTGCTGGGTTCCACCTCTTGTCTCTCAGGAGACACTTTGGAGCAGGAGACACTGGGATTCAGGAGCCTCCAGTGGCTTTCACCATTTTTTCAACTTTTGCCCATCTATTCAAACTCCAAAAAACGTGGCTGACAAAAAAGAAAGACAACCAGAAAAGCAGGAGAATGCCTATGACACCACAAATCTCAGTTCTGTGGCAGTGAATGACATGTGGAGGCCAGGTGTACATCAACCTCCCAGATTGCTGCCACTCCCCCGTGCACCGTGGCAGCAGCGGGGATCTCGATGGCATCTCTGGATGGTGTCCCTTATATCTGAAGCTCTGCAAGTGTCACACTCACCATTGTAATGAATAATTGAAGGGAGATAAGAGTGGAGGTGCCTGGGGTTTTTACGGGCCTTTGGGACATTCTCATCAGAGCATGAATGATTCAGTTCCTCTCTCTCAGTATGACAGGTGTTCTTACTTATTCTTTTGCTTTCTTTTCCTTTTTTACCATAAAGACACTGTACTTCATGTGGGAAAATGGCATCCCAGGACTGGTGTGACCATGGCAATCAGGTTTAAAGCTGAAATGCAGTTTTAAAAACATGCCAAATGCCATTCTTGTGTTAGAACAGTAACATAGCAGATTGATTTTTGTTTTTGTTTCTGTGTTGGTTTCAGAGGATGCAAGAGTATAAGGTTGTGAAAGGGTGACTTTTGGGTTATTTAAAATTATCCATGAAAGTCAATAATAAACATAACATTGGGTCAATTTCTCCCCCGACCAACAGAATGAATTTTCTTTTCTTTTTTTAAAATATATTTTATTGATTTTTCACAGAGAGGAAGGGAGAGGGATAGAAAGTCAGAAACATCGATAGGAGAGAAACATCGATCAGCCGCCTCTTGCACACCTCCAACTGGGGATGTGCCCGCAGCCAAGGTACATGCCCTTGACCGGAATTGAACCTGGGACCTTTCAGTCCGCAGGCTGACGCTCTATCCACTGAGCCAAACCGGTTCGACTAACAGAATGAATTTTCTAATGCTTTATTTACATTTTGATATAGTGTATTAATATAGTAAAAATGACAATCTATTCCTTCACAAAGAGGTATTTGTATTAGAGAGGACAAAGCAGTTTAAGTTTAAGGATTGTGCTCTCAGGCTAGCCAATTTGGGTTTGAATCCTATTCTCCTTTACTTATCAGCTGTGTGACTTGGGGGGGAGTTACTTGACCTCTCTGTGCCCTGGTTTCCTCATTTGGTTAAGTAGGAAAATAATAATTCATAGAACTTGTGGGAGGATTGAGGGTTGATACAAAAGAGTGTCACACAGTGCCTGGCACATAGTAGGCCTTACATAAGACTTAGCTGTTATTTATTCCTGGCAGTAGGATGCTGTTTCTGGCCTGATGATGAAGTGTTTCATGTGCTGGCAGGATGAACTGTGTTGTTCATAAATTCAAGTTGTGAGCAGAGAAGAATACTAAGTCAAAACTGCCTTTTAAGCACCTGTTAATTATAAGTTCAGAAGGCATTTGATTGAAGCTTGAGATGAGGAAGGCATTGGTGTTGTTTGCAGCTTCTGGGTTAGCCCAGTGGTTCTCTGGTTGGAGTCCCCTGACCAGCAGTACCAGCAGCCCCTGGAACGTGTTAGAGACGCCAAGTCCGAGGTCCACCCCACAGCTTCTGGGTACCTCAGGTGGGACCAGCCATCTGAGTTTTAATGAGGCCTCTGGTGGCTCAGTGTGTAGAGTGAACATGGGTTTCTCTGAGTGGGAAAATGGAGAAGCTGTCAGTCTTTAGTTTGGCACATGCCTGGGTTGTGGGTTCGATCCCTAATGTGGGGCTTGCAGGAGACAGCCCATCAGTGATTCTCTGTCATTATTGATGTTTCTATCTCTCTCCCTTCCTCTCTGAAGTCAATAAAAATATATTAAAAACAAAAAAAGGAAGCAGGAGGGTGATGGTCTCGCTCAAGGTCACAGGGTTAGTGGCTGAACCCAAACTCTCTCTAAAGCCAGAGCTCTTAACCACTAGAATTTCTTGCCTCCTGCGTCTTCCCCTATTCATAATGAACCATAATCTATCCATTTCATTACAGTGCATCCCGTTCATGGCACTGTCCTCCTCCTTCTTTAGGGTGTAATTTTAGGTTATTGATGGAAATTTAGGTTATTTCCAGTTGTCCCCACTATAAATAACAGCAGCGACCATCTTTTGAGTAAGACGTTGTAAAGGATGCCTACGCTTATAATTAGTCAAGGTGAATTCTGACTGGCCTTCGAAAACCAATCAGAAGCTCATACCCAAGTGTCGGCAATGTCAGGACAGCAGCTTGCTGCTCATCTACACACTTTCCCCGTGTCTCACTTGGTTGGAATGTGATCAGAAAGCAAAACTGCCCTTTTCCCATTGCAGTGAAAGAAGCAACGTCTTCCTTTCAGGCAAATAAAATCGTTTCCTGCCTGGTGTGCCCTACTTAAAAGCAATTTGCTGGATGGGGTTCATAGTGAAGACCCTGCAGGATTGATTTGCGGTTTTACAATAATGTATGTAAAGCACCAATTAATACCCTAGAGGCCTCTCTTCAAAATGCCTGGGGAGAGAAGTAAAAGGAGCATCATTGTTTTAAACAGCTCAGATGCCCTTCCCAGGGAGGTTTAAAGAAACTTCCAGTCCCTATGGGTGGGAGAGTTAAAGGCTGGCTTGGGACAGCAGGCGATCTGGACATAGGAGTCATGCTCATGTGGCCAGGAGCTCAGGGACTGTGTGGCTGAGCGTGGGTGTTAGTCCTTTCCATATTGAGGATGGGGAGTTAGTCTACAAACCAAAAGAGGATTTGGAGGGTGTGTGAGGGTATTTATTCCTTTAAATTAGTCACTCACTAAGTATTTGTGCAGAGCTACCAGGTGCACTGTGCCAGCCTCGGGAAGGTATTGCCAAAAGAGATCCATCTGGTCCCTGACATCAGCAAGCTGACGGGCCACAGGGCTCATGAAACAAATCACAGGGGTCACAGCAAGTGGAGAGAAGGTCACTGGGCCCCTGAACCAGCCTGGGCATCACAGGGGACCTCCTTGAAGAAGTGATTCGTGAGAGGATGAGCAAGAGATAACCAGGAGAGGGTCTGGGAAGAGGGGGGGGGGGACTGAGGATGAGAAAGGCTGGACCTATGTGAGAGCAGGCCCATGGGAGAGGCAGGTTGGGTGAAGGAGGTGGAGGTGACAGAGAGGTACTGGGCCTCTGGAGAACTGGGTGCCAGGAGAGCCTGGGGTAACAGGGCTGTGCAGGATGGCCAATGCCTTTGTTCTAGAAATGTCCTGTTTACTGTGCCTGTGGATAGCACAGGGACGTGGTGGGTTTGGTTTGCGGCCTGGGATATGGGCTTTGGGAGCCAGGGGCAAAGGGTCTGAGTGGGAAGGGCAGGTCTGAGCATGAGGAGTGAAGGGCAGCCCTGGGGTGTCTTTACGGGAGCTGAGGCTTCTGTGATGCCCATGTACAGCCTGCACCCCAGCCTGAGAGGGCACTGACAGTGTCTTTGGGGCCCATGGGCCACTTTGAGTCTCAGGGGGACCAGAAAGGGTAGGCTGGCCCTCAGGCCCTCCCACGCCCGTCTGCAAGGACCTTCTCCCCCTTGACTTGCAGGTGTCAGGGCCAGGCTTTCTCCTCCACCTGACAACCCTATTCTCTGGCTGATACAAGCTGCTAATTACAGTTGGTTCCAAATCCATGAACCTGGAAGTAGCTATTTTGAAGCCACAGTGTGTGGTGGTCTGTGATGCACATCACACTGAGGAAAGGGAGCCCCAAGAGGCCCTAGCCCTCGGCAGGAGGGATCAGAGGCCCACGGAAGGAGGCCCTCTGGGTCCAGGGATGAAGATGAGGGAGGGAGAGGAGGCAGAGCTACAATTGCCCCGCAGGGCTGGGGGCCGAGCGTGGGCACTCAGCAAAGGGTGGAGAGGAGAGGGCAGAGGGATGGGCTGTGATAAAGCTTTCAAGGAAGCCACTTTCCTGCTTGTGACCCAAACTCAGCACCTCTCACCCCCATTCTCCACAGGAGAACAGATGTCTTTCGAGGGTGCCAGGCTCAGCATGAGGAGCAGAAGGAACGGCACGCTGGACAGCACGCGGACCCTGTACTCCAGCATGTCCCGTAGCACGGACGTGTCCTACAGCGACAGCGTGAGTCTGGGGGCACCCAGCTGCCACCGCCCTCCTGTCAGAAAGCATCACTTTAAAAAATGTATTTTACTGATTTTTAATAGAGAGGAAGTGAGAGGGCTAGAAAGTCAGAAACAGCAATGAGAGAGAAACATCGATTAGCTGCCTCCTGCACAACCCCTACTGGGGATTTGTCCGCAACCAAGGTACATGCCCTTGACTGGAATCGAACCTGGGACCTTTCAGTCTGTAAGCCAGTGCTTTAGCCACTGAGCCAAACCAGTTTCAGCAGAGGCAGAAAGCATCACTTGGGCACTCAGGATTCTTTGGGGACCAATGCCTCTTCTTTAGAAAGATGACATCTCAACATGTAGTATTTTGTCCTGTGGGTTATTTTTGTTGAATGGAGAAGCATTTTCTTTTCCGTGTTGTTTCAATCCTTTGTAAGCTTAGTAAGTTGTTGAATAATGCATTTCTTAACTGATTTTTATGAACATGTAAATGCTAACCTTTTAATAATCAGCTTAATATTCAGTGCTTGGTGTTCTTGCTTGCAGCTCCGTAGGTTCACCTCAGAAACGATTTGTGATTCTAAGCCCTTTTCTTTTACTCTAAGCCTGGGCCTTGGTTTGCTCTTGCTGAAGCTTCTCCCCTGCTCCCAGCCAGTAGCCACGCCCGTCGTTGTTATTGGATGAGCCGGCCTGGGTGGAGGTGCTGGAGAAGGCTCTCTTCCACGTGCTGGGCACATGACTGCGGTTCCATGGGCTGACCTGGGACACATCAGGGAGCTGTAGGAAAACAGAGGAGCAAGCAGGTGCTCCCTGCCCTCTCCCCACACCAGGCGCCTTCTTAGATGTTGCCCGTGGTCTCACATGGTCCTGTGAGGAACACACAGGGGACAGGGACATGGTGGCTTTTGCTCTGCTGTCCTCTCCAGCTTTTCTGGATGGAAGCTGACTCAGGTGTTGGTGTACCGTGGACCTTGTTCTAGAAGAGAGACTGTCTCTGTCCCCCCTCCCCGTTTTTGTGGTGAACGTCTGGTGATGGCCTCCCTGGGGGTGAGGAGTCAGGGCTGCATTGGTGCCAGCAGCCTGACTTTGGAGGACTAGCTTGTGTGACGGTCTGAGAACTCCAGCTGCCAATGCCCGGGGACCTGAGGACAGTGGATTTGGGTTGCCAAGCCCCTCTTTCCCAGGGCAGGACAGCCCTGAACCCCACGACCCACTGCCAGACATTCTGAGCTTGCAGGTCATTCACGGGACAAACCCCCTCCCCCCCACCCCTCCACAAGGGATTCTTTCTAAGGATGCGACCTTGCTGGCAGCGGTGGACAGTGTTCCAAAGTGGTCCTGCCACTTTGTTCACCCACCCACAGAGGGCATGGGCCTGCTGCCTTGCCCTTCACCCACTTTTCGTGTTCCATGCTTGTTAATGCTTCTGACCTGGTGGGTATGCCATGGGATGTCACTGTGGTCTCCCTTCAGTCTGGCCTCATGGCTGTGGGGTTGAGTTTCTGTTCACACATTTATGGGGTATTTGTGTGTCTTCTTTTACTAAATGCCTGCTCAAGTCTTTGCCACTTTCCCATTAGATTGTGTCTCTAACTCTTAATTATTTATAGTTCTTCATAAATGCTGTTTGCCAATCCCATGAGTAATACATGTTACAAGTATCTCCTCCTACTTTGAGTGTAGGTATTTTTGAAATATTTTTCATTTGTTTCCAAAGTTTGTTTCTGACAATTAAAGGGAAGTTTGTGGCTTACACAGTCTTTTGGTTGCTTGTCAGAATTAGGTCACAGATACCATACCACCTTGTCGCTGGGGGGATGGACAGAGCTTTTGGAATATATCTCTTTTTGAAAAGCAAGCATAAGAGGACTAGAATCGGCAATACTGTATTATTTATGCTGAACTATCAACAAATGCTTAAATTCCCCTGGTAGCCTTAGAGATGGAAAAACATAATTTGTATATACACTGAGTGGCCAGATTATTATGATCTCTGAACTTATAATAATCTGGCCACTCAGTGTATATCCTATGTAATAAAAAGTTAATATGCAAATTGTCTCCTTGACCAGGAGTTTGACCAGCAGGCAGGCCGGCCAATCGCCCATGTCCCCTTCCCCTGGCCAGGCTGGCCCGACCTCACCCATGCACGAATTCATGCACAGGGCCTCTAATATATATATATTGAGTGGCCAGATTATTATGCATTCAGAGATCATAATAATCTGGCCACTCAGTGTATATATTATGACTTTCTTACAAGATAACTCCAAGTAATTTTTAGAAAAATTTGCATTTAGTTATAAAAATTTAAAGAAATGCCTCTTTTTACAAACACTGTACACTTTAAAAGCATGAATGGATGAGGATGCTATGAATATGTAGTAAAAAGTCCTAGAACCTTTGAAATAGGTGCAGGTCATTTTAGTATTTGTTAGTCACAGCAGGGGGAGGATAATTTGGTAATGTGCTGTCCAATGTTCTTTCTCCAAAGGAGTTGGTGAATTTTATTGAAGCAAATTTTAAGAAACGGGAGTGTGTCTTCTTTACCAAAGACTCTAAGGCCACGTAAGCAGCTGTTTTCCCTCCATTTTTGCTTCCATGTTCGAGCGTAAATTATTAACTACTGTTTTAACAAACAAACAAATGATCACTAGTCCATTATTGAAGTTGTCTCCACCTTGCACTTCTCAGAAATGGTGCACAAGCAGGAAGAATTTGGCAAGTAGTTTGAAGTTGGTCCCTGGAGCAAAACCATTTTGTTACATATTTTTAGCATTGGCAATCATTGGTAAAGGCTCCAAGAGAGGCTGTGGCTCCCTTCAGCACTTCCACAAGCCCGGAACCCCTCCCCGCTCAGAGGCCTATGTTTGTAGTGGTTGGCAGGTAACATTGGGCATGTGCATGTGTGCAATTAGATTGGCTCTTTGACAGGCCTTCCCTTCTAATCAGGTGTTCATCTACTGCGAGTCTCCCATGTGCTGGAGCATTGAGCCTGGGAGCAGTCCCCAGCAGCTCTGCCCGAGGGCGGTCCTCTGTGGATGTTAGTCAATGAGCTAGTGAGCGAGTGGATTTCCTGCTGATCTGTCCCACAGAAGATGCACATGGACCCCAGTGCACAATGTGGTCCCACCTCCCTCCCCTCTAGTTCCCCTCTGCCTTTTCTATTCTACCTGCTGAAAAAGAGTCTAGCTATTAACTGCTGGAGAGTTGCTGCTGTAGTTTATAATTAAAGCACTGACTCTCTCCTGAGTGGAGGTAGGAACAGAGGAGGGTATCAGGACAAGCTAGAACAGCAGCATTAGAACCAGCCCAAGTCCAGCCTTGGCCTGACTGCCTGCACACTGCATGGTCTTGAGCCAGTTATTCTCTTTTCTGAACTGAACTCTCTTATCCTAGAATGCTAGCAAAGTATTCGTCATGGGTGTGGTAAGGATTCAGTGGGGTAACATGTTAACACCTAGTACAGTGCCTCAGAGTATAAAAGGTTCTTAATAAATGAGTGTTCTTACTTTGTGTGAGGTAGAAGATGAGCATCAGAAAAACTAAGACTCTGTCTTTGGTCACTGGTATGAGCTTACTCATCAATGTCATTCCTCTCAGGGAAAATGTGTGCAAGTGTGGCTACGCCCAGAGCCAGCACATCGAAGGCACCCAGATCAACCAGAATGAGAAATGGAATTACAAGAAACACACCAAGGAGTTTCCGACTGATGCCTTTGGGGATATTCAGTTTGAGACTCTGGGGAAGAAAGGGAAGGTATGCAATGGTTTTCTACCCTAACTAGCTAATATAGCAATTATATAGGAACAAAACTTGGGCTACCTCAAGTTACCATGAACTGTCCAATAGTATGGAAGTGGGTGATGGGTGGTCAGTCCCAAAACTATCACAGAAAAAGAGAACTCTCTATAATAATAAAAGCATAATATGCTAATTAGACTAGATATCCTTCCAGACATCCTTCTGGACCAAGCTGGGGCTGTGAGGGAAGCCAAGGTCCCGAGTGCCAGAGAGAAGCCGGTGCTGGAAGCGGGGAGAAGGAAGGCCTACTCTTGAATGAATTTCGTGCACCAGGCCTCTAGTAAAAGTATAAAAGCTTGGTTATATTATGTACCAACTGGAAAATTGGCCTTGCATCAAGGCCTTTGGAACCTCAGATGATGATCAGCTTCGCACCCAGCAGCCTGTCTGCTTGCTGCAGGCACTCCTGCGACACCCATGCTGACTCTCACTGCTGCAAGAGGACTGATGAACACTTTCGTGAATTGTCCTGTTTCATTTGGCATATGGCATTCTTGAATATGCATATGGCCCTGAATAAGGTCTACACACACCCACTACACACCTACCCACCTCTTACATGGGGTTTTACAGCAAAGTTAAATGATTGTTAACAGTGTCTCCTCAAATCCTCCCATTTCCTCTATCTCAATGACAGAACCACTCACAGGTGGCTGAAAACCTGGGCCTTGACTCCCTCCATTCATCTCCCCCCGACTTCCACCCCAAGCCCTGTCCTTGCAGCCCTGGAAGGTGATCCAGATCCCTGGTGTCTCTTCCCAGGATCTCTGCCCTGGATGGGCCAGCACTGTCTCTAGCCTCCCACAGCTCCCCCTCCCTCAGTCTTGTTCCTCAATCTATAGTCATCTCTATCCCTAAAGGAAACCCTAAAACATAACTAAACCCCACCCATGTCTGCTCTGTTGAAAACGCTGCACAGGTGCCCTTAGGATAAAGTCCCAAGTCTTCCAGTTGGCTTGGAGGGCCCTTTGGTGGCACCCACATGCCCCCAGTCTGCTGGTCTCCTTTCACTTCTCCATGGGGACCCTCCTTAGCTGGGTCCCATAGGAGTAGATAAGCCCAGGGATCCGTGGTGGTCAGGAGAACACGTGCCCACTGTGATGCTTTCTCTCTTCCCACAGTATATCCGATTGTCCTGCGACACTGACGCCGAAATCCTGTACGAGCTGCTGACCCAGCACTGGCACCTGAAAACGCCCAACCTTGTGATTTCTGTGACCGGAGGTGCCAAAAACTTCGCCCTGAAGCCGCGCATGCGCAAGATCTTCAGCCGCCTGATTTACATCGCTCAGTCCAAAGGTGCGCTCCTCTTCGGGGACTGAATTCTCATATGCAGTTTGTGCACAGAATGCAGGTGCTCTAGAATTAGATAATTAACCATTCTCTTATAAAAAACGAGGACCTTAAATGGATGGACAGGGAGCTCTGGCAGGTGTGGTGGTGCTGTGGTTCACAAACTAACTTTACCATCAGTGTGAAGGTGCTTCCTTGTGGGTAATGTTTTATTTAAACGTCTAAGCTTTAATTTTCTTATTTCTACATAAAATTTTTTATTTTTATTCTGAAAAACCAAAATTTATTTATTTGCTCTTTATATCAAGGATGGAGTTTTAGAAATAGCAGGCCATAACCACCAGATTTGATGGAGATCAAAACAAATAACTGGAGCTTTATTACTTGAAATATTAGCTTAGCATTTTTTATTTTTTAATTTTTTAATATATTTTATTAATTTTTTACAGAGAGGAAGGGAGAGGGATAGAAACATAGATGAGAAACATCGATCAGCTGCCTCCTGCACACCCCCCACTGGGAATGTGCCCGCAACCACGGTACATGCCCTGGACTGGAATTGAACCCGGGCCTCTTCATCTTCAGACCTACACTCTATCCACTGAGCCAAACCAGTTTCGGCGCATTTTTTTATTTTTAAAAAATATTTTTATTGATTTTTAAAGAGAGGAAAGAAAAAGGAGAGAGAAAGAGAGACATCAATGGCTGCCCCTCCCACCCCCCATGCCTACTATGGGGGATCAAGCCTGCAACCTTGGCATGTGCCCTGACCGGGAATCAAGCCAGCAGCCTTTTGGTGCACGGGATGATGCCCAACCAACTGAGCCACACTGGCCAGGGCAGCATTGTCTTTTTTAACTTTTTATTATAAAAATTCCTTCATCATCATCATCATCATCATCATCATCATCATCATCATAATACAATGAATGTCTATAACTCTTCACTTAGACTCACCAATTGTTAACATTTTCCCACAATTCTCTTTTCATAAACATCTACATATTATGATATTTTTTGGAATCATCTGAGAGTAAGTCATAGGCATCAGGCCAGACGTTCCTGGCCTGGAACATCTACTGAGATGATGGGAGGGGCCAGAGCTGGGAAGTCAGTCATCTACCTGCACTCTGCGTGGGCCACGTGGGGTGCTGCTTCACTTCCCATGGCCTCATTTGAAAGGGGAAGGTGGCCAACTCTGAGCACAGGACGGGAACCTTACTCAGAGCCAGCTGAGCCTTTGCTTTCTCTTTCATTGATAGGTGCTTGGATTCTCACTGGAGGCACCCATTATGGCCTGATGAAGTTCATCGGGGAGGTGGTGAGAGACAACACGATCAGCAGAAATTCAGAGGAGAACATCGTGGCCATTGGAATAGCGGCTTGGGGCATGGTCTCCAATAGGGACACACTCATCAGGAATTGTGATGTTGAGGTATGGGCGGGATGGGAGGAGGTCTGTGAGGTCACATGGGAGAAAGATCAGAGTGTGGGGCTTTGGCCTGAACGTTGATGCTCTATGATGGCGTTAACTCATGGGAAAGTTGGCCTTGCAAGAAAGGCCTTTGGAACCTCAGGAATTAGAAGCAAGGATGACATAATCTAAGAATTCCTGGGAAGGAGCTGTCAATGGATGTGTTCAGTTCATTAAAATCTGTTCCCACCAGCCCTGACTGGTGTCTTAGCTGGTTAGAACAGTGTCCTGTACACCAAAATCTTGAAGGTTTGATTCCCAAGAAGGGCACATGCCTAAGTTATGGGTTAGATCTTCAGTTGTGGGTTAGATCTACATGTGAGAGGTAACTGATTGATATTTCTCTCTCTCTCTCCCACTCATTCCTTCCATTCTCTATAAAAAAATCAATGGAAAAAAATCCTCAGGTGAGGATTAACAATAATAACAAATTCATTCTCTAATCTCTAAACCCTAGCACATCTCTTCCCATATAATAGATTGTAAGCAAATATATATTTGTGCATATCAATATCCACCTCTACCTGTATACAGGTATACACACAAATACATGGTTATGTGTATCTGTGTGTGAATATATATCTGTGTGTCTGAATGTGTATATGTACATGTGTGTGTATATATATATACGATGTGCTATCCTTTTCTGAATGCTATCAATTTCAATGAATCTACTCAAAAGAACACAGGTGTTGGAACAAGAACTGGATTGGGAAGCTGACCTTTGCACTGTCACTGGTCACTTATGTGAAAAAAGGCAAGTGACCCAATCATTTTGAACCTTCATTTCTTTATACTAAAATGAAGGCCTGTACTATAAGAACTCTAAGATGTTCTGAACTTAAGAATCTGGGAAGAGGTATCAATGTAGCTGAATGCAAAAGGTTAGCCTTCAGAGGAACTATAAAAATATCATCACACATCTTGGCTGACAAACAGAATCTCAAAGACAAGCTTCTGTGTGCTTTCCAGGGCTACTTTTCAGCTCAGTACATTATGGACGACTTCAAGAGGGACCCTCTGTACATCCTAGACAACAATCACACCCACCTGCTGCTGGTGGACAACGGCAGCCATGGACATCCCACGGTGGAGGCGAAGCTCCGGAATCAGCTGGAGAAGTACATCTCTGAGCGCACCATTCAAGGTCAGGACTCAGGGAGCGGGACACTGGACAAACATACTAACAAGAGCAGCAGCAGTAGCATCAACAACACTAGTGACCAGTTATTGAGTGAAGCATGGTCAACCCACCCGATTTAATCTCCTATTCCTAAAGAGGAGCTGTTATTTTTCTTCTTTCTTCAACATATTAGGAGTGCTTTGCCAAGGTCACTGTGATAGGTACCCTTCAACAGGCAGGAGCAATGCTGCCTTGTCCCCCTCTAGTGTGTTAGGATAGAAAGCCTGCTGTCTCTTCTGCCAGACAACAGTGCGGAATAAATAAAATCCCTGATGGCAAATATGATCTCACAAAACAATGTCATTAGCTGGCATATAAATGATAAAAAACAACCTGCTGGTTTAATAGTTGAGTGGTTTACTTCTTTGCATCATGGCTACTTCTAAGTAAAAGAGCCACCTAATAAGAGGCAAATGCAGAATTTATTTGCCATGGAAAATGAACCACTCTCTTCCTGTTGCTGAGATGTGTTCTGTTGTGGAACCAGATTTGCTCGTGATGTAGTGATCTATTTCATAACGGAACTGCTGGAGATGTTCTAATCTTTACACTTTCATCAATGGGACATACAAGAAGGAAAGACATTTCTATATTCAATGCTCTCCCTTGAGAGAATAAATAGCTATGCAAGTTTTTCACCAGCTCAGAAAAGCATAGGATTATGCAAATGAGTGAGTGTTTTTATTGAGAGGATAAACTTGAACCTGGCTAATATATGTTAGCAAAAGTAAATTATTTACAGACTTTAGCATTTTAAATACCAGTGACAAATTGCAGCATGACCTGCATCATGCTGCTAGCAGCTTGAGACACAAAGACACATCTAGCGTGATGAAGGGGTAAATAGTGAAGTCTGTGAGGTTTGCAGCCATCACCCCACAACCAGGGCTCACAGGGAAGAAGCTCCTAGTCCTACTCTCCCTGGTTGTAGGTGTCCTTTTATTTTTTAAAAACAAAGAATAGGTATTATTTATTTAGTTAAAATAATTTATGTGTATCATTATTTTCAAATGTAGGATTGTAACCAAAATGTAGATGGTCATTAAGAATTTATCAAATAGATTATTATACACTGAGTATTTCTAATGAGTCCCAAAATAACTTTTACATTCATGTTTTACAGATTCCAACTATGGTGGCAAGGTCCCCATTGTGTGCTTTGCCCAAGGAGGTGGAAGAGAGACTTTAAAAGTGAGTCTTGTTTTGGTTTTCCAGAAGATTGGTTAACAAGCTCACTCATCTAATTTGTATTTTCAGGATTTGGGACTTACCTAATCTAACCTGACTATTTTTCATTAGAGCAAGTCAGTAGCATCTTTACCATGACAGTGTTTCCCTACCAGGCTTAGGTTGTCTCCTCAGCTAAGATTTAGGAAGAGAATTTGCAGTGACATGACCAGTCTGAATACTTATTGTTAGCTTTGGCCATCAGCCTGCCAAAGAGAAGCGTTGGCATGAACTCATGAGACTTAAGGATCATAACCAGCATGTACCTGCATGTCACCCCATCTGTGTGGAGATGAGTTGTGATCAGACGCACAAAGACTGACACCAAAACCCTGTCCCATATATTGAGCTTACCCAACCACATGCTTCCTGGGCTTGCAAAGTCTGAGTGTGAAGGAATCTGAAACCCTAAGTGATCTTGAGATCGTGGAAAGCTTCTAGAATGATTCTGACTTGCATTGTTGAGCAGTGAGCAAGAATTCTGCTTCCCATTGTAGACTTCACATTACTGATCTTGCCTTGCCTGCAGCTAGACATCTGTTCCAACTTCTCAGAGAGCATTAGTGTGGCCATATGTGGGTGAATATTCAAAGGCATGAGCATCATATTCATGATCGCACCTTTCCAGGAATAGGACAGCATAAAGAAGTAATTTTACGTCTCTCTTTTAGTTAATTTTCAGGTTGGCTTGCATATCCCCCCATTTCCCCTAACCTAATGTTTTAACTCTAAGACAGGGTTAGATTACAAATAACCGAGATCCTTGACTTACTCTCCTCTTTTTACCAGCATTCACCCCTAGAGTTACAAGCAATTTTTGTCAAAGTTATTTGGAATTTTTATAATCTAGCACTTCTCTTTGTTCATTCTTTTATTTAACAAATAGAGTTCCAGTGCACAGATTTATGCACCAGTGGATCCCTCAGCCTGGCCTGCACCTTCTTGCAATCTGTGTCTCTTTGGGGGATGTTGGAGAGCTGGTTTCAGCTTGATCCTCATAGGCCAGGCTGAAGTACCCCACTGGTACACAAATCTGTGCACTGAGCCTCTAGTCTAATCTAACAATAGAGGAATATGCAAATTTGTTATGACACCATCAGCAGGCTGTGTCCCTGCCCTCTGCTCAGGCAGCTGTAAGGCCCAGCGTAGGATAGGATATGATAGGAGGAGAAAAGAAAGGAGAGGGAGAGGAAGGCAGTCCTATATGCAGACAGGCCAAGAGGAGAAACAGAAATACAGAAAGGGAACAAGAATGATGCAGGAATGGAAAAGGGAAGGAAACTGCATGCGAAAGGGGGTGATATCTGCAGGGGGGTAGGGGGGCAGAGCAGGTGCAGAGAGAAAGAGGGACAGAAGAAAAGCAGAGATTGGGCCTAAACTGACTGTTGGACATCCCATGAGGGCTCCCAGATTGGAGAGGATGCAGGTCAGGCTGAGGGACCCACTACTTCCCCCCCTCCCCTGTGCACTAATTTCATGCACCAGGCCTCTAGTATGCATATAAGATCTTTGGTTAATCTTTTCCTCTCCATCCCATTTCCTCTGAGATTCATCAGTCTCTTCATGTTGCCATGCCTGTATGTTGAGCATCTGTCCCCTGGTGGTCAGTGCACATCATAGCAACTGGTCAAACAATTGAATGGTCGAACAGTCACTGAGGCTTTATATATATTATTTTTCATTCATTAATCACAGGTATTTGTTGAGCATCTGCTATGAGATCTATTATTGAGACTATCTTATCTAATAAAGAGGGAATATGTTAATTGAACCTCACGCCATCACAAAGATGGTGGTGCCCACAGCCAATAAGGAGGGAATATGCTAATTGACTGCCACACCCTCAAAGATGGTGGCACCCACAGCCACAAGATGGCAGTGCCCAGTTCCCTTAGCCCCACTGGGGTGGCAGGCTGTGACAAGGCTGGGCCTGCCCTCAAGTGAACCTGGCCACTCTGCATGCCTCCTCCAGAGTCCATAAGTTCCCTCAGTCCCCCAACTGCCCAGGGCTGGCCTGAGGCACAGGCAAGCCTCTGATGGTGGCTGCACAGCCTCCCAGGGCCACCTGAGTCTCAGGTAACCAGAGCTGGCGAAGGTTTGCGCTGCCAGTAGTGGCAGCAGCAGAGGTATGATGGAGTGTCGCCTTCTCCTGATTGCTGGGTCACCTTCTGCCCCTGTGGGCTCCCAGACTGTCAGAGGGGGCAGGCCGGGCTGAGGGACCCCACCTCCAGTGCATGAATTTTCATGCACCGGGCCTCTAGTTGTTAAATAAAACTTCTGGAAAGACTTTTTAGAGGAAAATTAAAATAGAGATTTTTTTTCAATGTAAAATTATCAGTTTGAAGAAATAGCAGTCACATAAAAGAGGAAGAGAATGGAGAGAAAGTAACTGAAAGATGATTACATTTATTATCTTTCTCTGAAATTTTTGATTTAGCTTTCCAGACAGCTGCTGCAGGCTTAGGATGCTGCATTTCTGCAGCTTTTTTCAGGAATGTTCAGCCAACTCACAGCTCAAGGCACAGAGCACAGAAGAGAGGAGGACACCAGCTCTTTGTCCCTCCTCTCTTAGCACCCTCTTTATCACCCCTACCCCTGCCCAGCACAGCCCTGACACCCATAGCTGGTGCAGTATGAGGCAGAGAAACATCCCGGCTGGTCTGTGGATCAGCCCTCTGTTCACGGTGATGAATAAATCAAACACTATATGGGCAACATCTGCTCTAAACAAAGTGTTCGGTCTTGGCTAAAGGAAGATGCTTCACGGCTCTGTACCCATACGAGAAGCTAGCAATGATAATGTCGAATGCTGTCACTCAAATCTATGGTGTCAGTATTTGGAATGATCGATTTTGTACACAGGGATATTTTCAAGCATTTATTGATGGAGAACTTCAATTAGTCACAGGTATCCTTATTATGGATTTTGGCATTAGTGCTTTTCAAATTCAATGCCAATGGCAAACATTTTGTTTGCTTCTGATCAAGAGTAAAACCCCAAAGGGATGACATGTCAATGTGTTTGGTTAACCACCTTGATTTAGAGCCTTGGTCCCAAGCTGGGTTTCTGGTTGTTGTGTCTCCTCCATCTGACCGACTCTGTCTCCCCTCTCCCAGGCCATCAACACCTCCATCAAGAGTAAAATTCCCTGTGTGGTGGTGGAGGGCTCAGGGCAGATTGCTGATGTGATTGCAAGCCTTGTGGAGCTGGAGGACACCCTGACCTCTTCCATTGTCAAGGAAAAGTTGGTGCGCTTCTTACCCCGCACCGTGTCCCGGCTGCATGAGGAGGAAACCGAGAGCTGGATCAAATGGGTGAGTGGTGGGGGAGACTTCAGAGGACTCAGAAAAGGGAAGCCACGTTCTTGAGAAGGGAGAACGTGGCTGACTCCACCAGCAGCTGTGGCTGTCTTACACTTTCTCAGTGACTTTGAAACTGTGCCATGGCCCAAACAATTTCTTAGTGGAAATGGAAACTCAGACAAGTTCAGTGACTTGCCAAGCCTCCATACCTCATACAGAAGGGGTATCATGTGGGTTTACACTCAAGTCTGTCTGTTTGCAAATCCTGCCATCCATAATTTTTTTAGAAAAAAATTTTACCCTCATCTGAGGAGATGTTTTTATTAATTTGAGAGAGAGAGAGAGAGAGAGAGAGAGAGAGAGAGAGAGAGAGAGAGGGAGAGATCAAAGAGAAACATGGATCGGTTGCCTCCCCTACACGCCCAACTTGCCTCCTCCTCTAGAAGTAGCGCTTCCTCCCCAAGCTCTCCAATGGCCGAAACCATGGAATTAGGGGACTCTGCCTGTTCTCCAGAGCTTTGATTTGATAAGAATGTTTTACAATTAACTATTACAGAAAATTCCCAAAGGATGATATAGCAGGTCCCTTATCTACTCACTGAGTCCTCTTGGCTCTTGTTCCCTTTGAACCTTCTCTGCCTATAGTTTAAGCCCTTATGACCACACTTGGATGATTTCTGTGATTTTCTGTTGCCTTTTTCTCGTTCATTCATTCACTCAGCAATAGAACACCACGTGCCAGGCTTGGCCATACACACACACACACACACACACACACACACACACACACACACACTCAATGGGCCCTTCAGCTTTTTGTTACATGTGTCCTTGTATAATCTGTATTCTCACTGTGGTCAAGGACTTCTTATTTCCCATTTAGAAATTAGATTCTATGGGCACAAGAACTTTAGGTGGGGGAAGGAGATCTGGAACTCCCTTGTAGATGGTATTTAATAAAAAAAAAGTAGAATAAACATGTGTGTTTTTTTTTTAATCAAAAGTGTGAACTTTATACTCCTAATGTCTAAAACCAATTGGCTGACAACTCTGTTCTTTAAATGTTCAGCTCAAAGAAATTCTCGAAAGTTCTCACCTGTTAACAGTTATTAAAATGGAAGAGGCTGGAGATGAAATTGTGAGCAACGCTATTTCCTATGCTTTATACAAGGGTGAGTAAAAATAGCCACTCTGGAAGCCTCAGCTTTGTGTTTCTTCCTGAGACTTACATTTATGTTTTAAATGGGTTTACTAAAATAGAATCTTGTGCTTAGTTTTGATTATAATAAATTAGAAGCTACAATAACTACTGTTGTCCTGCTGAGTTAAATTTCCTTCATTATATACACTGAGTGGTCAATTATTATGATCTCTGAACGCATAATAATCTGGCCACTTAGTGTATATCCTATATAATAATAAAAGGCTAATATGCAAATTGTCCCCTCGACTAGGTGTTCAACCAGTGGGCAGAATGGCCAATCGCTCATGTTTCCTCCCCCTAGCCAGGCTGGCTGGACCCCACCCATGCATGAATTCATACACCAGGCCTCTAATTAACATACACACACACATACACACACACTGAGTGGCCAGATTATTATGCGTTCAGAGATCATAATAATCTGGCCACTCAGTGTATTTTTATTTTTTTAAATATATTTTATTGATTTTTTACAGAGAGGAAGGGAGAGGGATAGAAAGTCAGAAACAGCAATGAGAGAGAAACATCGATCAGCTGCCTCTTGCACACACCCCACTGGGAATGTGCCCGCAGCCAAGGTACATGCCCTTGACCGGAATTGAACCTGGAACCCTTCAGTCCGCAGGCCGATGCTCTATCTACTGAGCCAAACCAGTTTTGGCATCAGTGTATTTTTAATAGAAAAAAAACATTTTAATGTCATTAAAATGCTGGTCAAATCCAATCACAGCACTCTTCAAAGACCTGTCTCTAACAGTGGCTTAGAGTTATTTTTTGTGTCTTAGACTTCTCTGAGAATGTGATAAAGCCAAAGGCATTTGCCCTTGGGTTCCACATATGTGCATACACAGTTCACATACATCAGTAATTCTGCATCCGTTTCAGGCTTTACAAATCTCCTGGAGCTAAGGAGTAAAGTTCAGGTTAAAACTTCTCACCTATGATCTTGGCTAGAATTCCATGAAGGTGGATGTTACCTGAAGTAAATAGAACCTTGGGAAAGACCATCTAAGAGTTGAGCTTCCTGATTATGGCTGTAAGGTACGCGGAGCAGGGCAAGGGACATAAGAAGTGGGATTTAAACATTTGCTTCTTATTGGAATCATTCTTATTGTGCTTGCCAGAAAGTTGGTTGTAAGAATATTTATTAAAATAGGATTATACCTGCAGAGAAACCTAGATCAGAATATATTAGCTCTGGAAAAGACAAGCAGAACATTGTTGTAATATGCCATTATTTCATAGATTTAGATATAGCGTAAGTCAGGCATGGTCCTTAAAATATCACATTTATGGAATCTGAGTCTATGGAAAAATATTAGTATACCATTTACATGGTTAGAATATGAAGTGAAAAGACATTATTACCACTTGAATTGATCCTCATTATATACTTTGGGACATTCAGAATGTTGATAAGAATGAGTGAAAATAAAGCGAAAGGACAATTTTGAGTGTCTGCTTCTTGAAGAACATGCTTGGAATCCCCTGGGGAAAACGGCTCTGATAATGGGTCATACGGAATGGTTCTGGCCCTTTTATTTCTGGGCCTTTGGTGGTTGACTCTGCTGCCCTCTTGTAGCCTTTAGCACCAACAAGCAGGACAACTGGAACGGGCAGCTGAAGCTGCTGCTGGAGTGGAACCAGCTGGACCTGGCCAACGACGAGATTTTCACCAACGACTGCCGCTGGGAGGTACGTCAGCAGCTCTCCTGGCTAATCCAGCCTCAGGTCTGGTCCATTTCTGACAAGGTCTCTGGTATTGGCTCTTGTGAAAGGTTGTTTTCTGGTCCGTCAATTTTGCCAGGCTTCCCTTTCCTCCTTTGTAGTAGGGGGTAACCATATTGACTTAGTAGGTTTGTTGTGAAGACATGATAACAAATGCACTGATGGGAGAGCTCTCAATCCATGAATGCCATCCACATTTATAGCCCTCAGCCGTGATATGAGAGCCGCTTCTCCACCCAGGTACAGAGGTGCAGGTCCCCTGGCATTGGGTGGGCAGGAGGATGGGGAAAATATGTGCCGCATGATTGGAATGGGTGTCAGCAGTAGATTTACTGAAAATGAAGATAGCCGGACTCATTTTGCTCCCTGCCCCATCTACCTAGCCAGGTAAGATAAGAGAATTGCCAGCAGCAAGATGCATTGGAGAAGGTAGCACAAGCTGGTTGAAGACACACAGAGAATGTCTTAGAGCTAGAGAATTGGGGCTCCCCGCCAAATGGGCACCTCCAATATGGAAGTTTTATGTTCAGAAAACACCATTTTACCCCAATAGAGTGACTTTTCTCACTTGCAATTTGATTAGAGTTATAGAACCACACTTTCCAGGGATGTTTTCTTATGTACAGCTGCAGTTAAATCAGCCACGGGAGCTCTGTCACATTTGGACCTGCAAGGCTGAGGGTGTCTTTGTTCTCAGCTCCTTCTGCATTAATCTGAATCACTCGTGAGCAGCTGGGGTTTATTTAATTTTATACATGTATGCATAGATTTGAAGGTGCATGCGTTTCATAACTGGCATCCTTCGCAGCTAGGTTCAGAAACCACTTTTAGGCCTACTGTTGTATATAATCAATGATGAAGATTTGATTTATATTAACAGGTAATAAATTTTAATAACAGAATGCAAATAAAGTAATGACTTATGGATTTTTAAATTATTCATTCCTGCAGCAAACATTATCTTGTGTTTGGTCTTTGCATTTAATGAACTGCATTACACATTGCAAAGCTTTAGTTAGTTGAGGGAAAGTATAAGTAGATGTAGTTAATTGATTCATAAATGGATCCCTGTGTGAGAAATGGTCTATTTAAGTAAGGTCATATGGTATAAATAAACATAAACTCAGGCACATATTGAACAGTACATTTAATTTTATTAACTCAGCTTAAGACAGTGAAGGAGGAAGGGCATAATGGCTAAGCCCTTATGTGAGTTATATGGATGGACTCTGGAGGCAGCCCATCGGCCTGACTTAACCTCTGCAAGGCATTTAACCTCTCCGTACCTCAAATCCCTCAGGTGGTGTGGTGGAGCCTCCTCATGCTGGCTTGCAAGAGCGGACTGCTAAGGCTTTAGAGATTTTACGAGTCAATAATTAGGTACTGCCATTATTAAAATTCAACTATAGCCCATACAGGTTGACTCAGTGGAGTGAGTGTCCCCTCCATGTACCAAAAGGTCATTGGTTTGATTCCTAGTTGGTGCATATACCCAAGTTCTGGGCCCAATCCCTGGGAGGCAGATGATTGATGTTTCTGTCTCATCAATGTTTCTATCTCCTTCTCACGTCCTTTTTCTAAAAGAAAAAAATCAATAATAACATTTTTTAAAAAATTCAACTATATAGACTAAATACATTTTATTAAAACACAAAGGTAATAGTCAAAGCTCATTGCTTTGAAAATATTTTACTACATTTATTGTCTAGGCTCTGGGCATTATTTCCGTCTATTGCGTCTGCATGCTGGAAATAGTGCAAGTGTTATGCTATTCCAGGTCTATTTTCAGTTCTGCATTCAATGATGGCATGTTGGCAGCTGGAAGTTAGCCACGGTGGGAGCATTTACACAATAGGAATTGGCAAGACTACAACATGGGGTCTGTTATTTTCTTCCAGAGAGCTGGTTGCTAAACATTTACCAGCATACCACTGCTCATCTGAAAATGGAGATGATAATAGCAGCACTTACCTCATTGGGTTGTTACAATGATTAAATTGGATAATATATCTGTAGCGCTTAGGAACATTGGCTCATATTAAATAATATATAAGTATTTGTTTAAAAATACATAAAAATCGTTGGAATAATGGTAATGTTGGTGTGAACTTTTACATCACACAAAGCAGTCTCGTTGTGTTAATTCACTTGCCTCTCACACCGACTCCTGGGGGACTTTTTCACTTTCCTGGTTAACAATCCAGGGATTCATGAGTACCACAGGAGGGGGTTACTGATTTTTTTTAAGTATATGTTTTTATTTATTTCAGAGAGAGAGGGATAGAAACATCACTGATGGAGGAGAATCATTGATGGGCTACCTCCTGCATGCCCCTTACTGGGGATTGAGCCCACAACCTGGTATGTGCCTGACCAAGAATTGAACTGTGACCTCCTGGTTCATAGTTTGAGGCTCAACCGCAGAGTCACACCAGCCGGGCCTCAATCTTTTTGAGGGCCTGCTCTGACCTGGAATTTCTGAAAGCATCTTGACCTATGTTATCTCATTTCATCTCCACAAGCACCTACGTATTTTCTAGAAGAGCAGACTTGTTATACTGAGGCTCAGGTCACACATCTGGGTACTTGTAGCAGCAAAGATGTGTCAGTGGTTCTCAAAGTGTGGTCTCAGACCTGTGGCAGCTCAGGAATGATTTGGGAACCTGTTAGCAGCACATATGGTCAGACTCTGCCTCAGGCTTGTTAAAGGATGGATTTGGAGGTTGGCTCCAGCACCCTATGTTTAGTAAGCCTTCTGGATGACTCTGGTTGATGTCTGAGGACCACAGCTCTATGCTATCAAGTGAGTAACTAGTGTAAAGGCAAACAGATTGAGAAAGAATTGTGAAACTGGGAACAAGGCACACTTTCCCTGGGGACAGAGGAGAAAGGGCAGCTGCCTTCCTTAGGACAACCACCTCTCTCCTTCCTGTCTCACCTGGAGCCACAGAGTGGGCCTTTAGGGATCCTTGACTGTTTCCTTTGTAGGCAATGTGTGATACTCTGGAGTCCAGCACTAGACAGCAACCTCCAAGGCTGCCCTTAGCAGGAGACATTCACTACACCCGGGCCAGGGGAGTTTCAGGAGTGAAGTGGGCTGGGTGGATGGCAGTGAGGATTGATGGGGTCCCTGAGGACTGGAGGACCCAGGTTCCAGGAGCAGCTGCCACTCGGATCCATGATGGTACTCCATGTTGTCCAGGCTTCTGGATTTCAATGCTGGAAAAGTGGACTTGTGTGAAATTTCTAATTTTTAACGTTGGCAACTGAATTGAATTGTAAGAAATACTATGGAAGACAAATGGAACATATCTGAGACCTGTTGTGACCTGTAGACCACCAGTTTCTGTCTGAACTAAATGGTGCTTGTCCTTTATTAAAATTCCTAATAAGCTTCTCTGGAATAGGTTTTATCAGGATCCCAGAAAGTAGAGCTAAAGATAAATGATAACTAGGTACAATTGTCAAGTACTTCAGTGATGCTGTTATGCAACATGATCAGTATATTCTTGGTGGCATGTGGCTTGAAGGGCAGCAGAAGATCCCATGACCCAGAGCAAGCAAAGTGTTGACTGTTGGTGGCTCACCATCAGTGTCCACTGCAGACTTCAGGGAAATGGTGTGAGCTGTACATTCCCCATCCCCTGAGTACTTCCCTTATGCCAGGCTCTGGGATAAATCCTTGACCAACATCATCCCTGCATGGGTGTAATTATCTTCAGCTTACCACAGCAGGAGGCCAAGTCACATCCAAGCCCACATCTGGCTGATATAAAAAATCCTACTTCCCTGTGTGTGAATTATAATCTAATATTGTATTTCAATGGAAAGATATATTTTATTCTCAAGACGGGAGCTCAGGAGAAGTTGAAGATCCTACTACTTTGTGGCTGGAAATATGATGTGTTCGAGAAAGGCCTTGTGCTTCCTTTCCTGGGCCCAGGACGTGAGTACTCTCTCTGCTCTTTCTCCTCAGTCCGCCGACCTTCGGGAGGTCATGTTCATGGCTCTCATAAAGGACAGGCCCAAGTTTGTCCGCCTTTTCCTGGAGAACGGCCTGAACCTGCGGAAGTTTCTCACCAGCGACGTCCTCACCGAGCTCTTCTCCAATCACTTCAGCACCCTCGTCTATCGGAACCTGCAGATCGCCAAGAATTCCTACAACGACACCCTCCTCACATTCGTCTGGAAACTGGTGGCCAACTTCCGGAGGAGCTCCAGGAAGGAAGACAGAAGCAGCAGGGATGAGACGGATGTAGAACTTCACGTATGTAATGGGAGGCCTGTCTGCTTGAGTTCTCTCTCTGGTCTTCTGAGTCTTCCTTCAAAAAAGTTTCCCTCTCCCTACCTCATCACTGTAAGGTAGTGAACATGTTGGCAACCTTATTTTTTTTTCTACTGCCTTTACTGAAGATAACGAGTCTCCCTGGTGAGTTTTCTGATGTCTGCTCTTAAGTTCTTTGCTTTATTTCAAACTACTTGTTGCAGTGTTTCTTAATTACACAGCTCAGGGAACAGGGGCACCTGCATGGCTGCCTGTTTATGTCTTAGCCTTTTGGACACGACCTGCCTAAAATTGCTCTCCACTGCCCATGTACAGGACTGAAGAACTGCCACATTTTCTTTTGTGGATAAAAGGGGCAGTGATTATTCTCAAATGGATGACCCAGGTCCCCCTTGGAGAGGATGCTGTGAATGTAACACCTGTATTCTCTAGGCCTTCCTTTCTTAGGCACAGGCAGTTCCCAGCTGCCAGCACCTGCAGCTCTTTGCTCTGAGCCTGATGCCTGCAGTGGATGTATGAACATCCCAGCCCCTCCCTGTAAGGACAGATAATTCTGAGGCATATATGCTGCACTAGGTCCCAGGGCTGCCTAGCGGGACTGATCTCTAGCTAACCACTAAGACAACTTGTTGACAATGCGCCTCAATGGGTTCTTTCCTTTTAGATCTCATTTTCTCAGACGCCCGTTGTTTTTTCTGGGATCGCCTTTTAAGTAAACTATATGTCTCAGGATTGCTTCAGGGGAAGCTAGGTCATTGTCTGTAGTGACTCCAGGATTTTAACAGGTGTGCCTATATTGTAAAAATTTAAATGGCTTGGTGTTTAGGAAGCTTCTCTTTGACACTATTTATGTTCAAACCCTCTGCAGTATCCATAACCAGACCTGAAGCAGTTTGGACCTCGGTAAAACCTGCATATAGGAAAATACATATCCTGTTGTTTTCTATCTGAAAAAGTTCCCCTGGAAGAGATGGGGTGCTGAATAAGAGCTGGGGTTTTAACTAACGCATTATGAATCAAAATACTGAAGAGATAAGCCACAGCTCTGTGTTGGGGTAATTGAATTTAACCCAACTATAGGAAAAGTTAGAATTTAGTCTGAATGCTTTTTCTAGATGAGAAATAGATTCATAGGATGGAATTGCTTGGTCTTCAGCTATCAGAAGTGATTCAGATTGTTCTCGGCGCCATTTTCACCCTTTATACCTCTCCATCTAGTTGTACACTGTCTTTTTTGACCGATAAAAGATTTTATGTCAAATTATACCACCTGGTGGCTTGCAGAGCTGAGAATTGTGTTCCTGTGCTGTTAGGATGGATTCGTCCACCGATTACGGAGCCTCCAAACATAGGCTGTCTGCTCGGGCATCCCGACCCCGTTTTCCTTCTGAGAGGATTGCAGCTAGGGTGACACTTCTTTGTACTTGCTCTCACCCTCCAGGACGTGTCTCCTATTACTCGGCACCCCCTACAAGCGCTCTTCATCTGGGCCATCCTGCAGAACAAGAAGGAGCTCTCCAAGGTCATCTGGGAGCAGGTGCGTGTGCAAGCCCACACCCCGTGTCTGCCTTCCTGTGGCTGTCCTGACCTCCAGGCTCTCTTGCCTAACCTAAAACAGCCTCGGTACAATGCAGTATCTGCTGTCAGGTGAGCACGGCTGTGCCTGTTTCACCGTCGGCGGAGGTATGTCTGGGAGGAGAGGCTGCTGGAAGGGAGCTGTGCTTGGTGGGCGATCCAGTAGGCACCTGCTTCTCAGGTGTGTGTGGGTGTGTGATTTTTTTCCCAAGTGAATGAGGATTTTAAGTTTAATTTTAAAAATCTATTTCTAACTTATTGCATTATAGACAGAAGTAGGCCTGGACACATTCTACTTTGGGAAACTTACTGAGATTTTTCTTTGTGATTCAGTAATGGCAGGGTGATATCCAGTATCTAAAAGGGTTCAGGAATCTGAGAAGGGGCTGCAGCATAAATTAATAAAGAGACTAGAAATATAATATATATTTGTAATCCATGGGGGTGCCAGAAGAGGGCTTAGCTTCCGTAACCAAGTTCCCTGAATCTCTGGACCCCTTGCTCTTTATTAACAAAAAATTGCCCTAAAGCAAGGCAGATATAAATAGCAAAAGGTAAGGTTTAGTATACAGTAGGCATTGTCAGTTTTGGGGGAACTGCGTTCAGCTGTTCAGCTGTTTGGCCAGCAGGAGGCAATAACATGTAGATTAAAATGCCCTCAGCTGTATGGCAGCAAGCAATCATTTATATAAATTCAGGTTTGGTGAAATGCTTTTTGGCCATTTCAACAGGCAATGACATGTAATTGGGGAAATACTTTCAGTCCTGCTGAAGCTTCAAGGTTCACCAACCTTTTGATGAACTTCTTGCATTTATGACATGTTGGAATTAGCCTCTGGCAATTCAGCATAGAATGATGTTTTGGAAATGATTTATGGACAGTTGAAAAGAAGCTACATTCTCTATTTTTAGTGCATAAAATCAGATACTGAATATTGAGTTCACACACAGTCTTACTAACTACATTATCAGGGCTTCCAAGGCCTTAGCCACTTGCTGTTTTCCTTTCATATGCTAATTTCATGTTCAAGACTATTTTATGCACATTGCGAATTTTGCTTTAAGTCATTATGAACAGTTTAGATTTTGCCATTTTGCCATGAGTTCATCCTTGTTTGACATTAGGGTTGACTTGACCACTTCAAGAGATTATGAATTAACCCTGACATTCTCTGCCCTTCCTAAAGACCAGGGGCTGCACCCTGGCAGCCCTGGGAGCCAGCAAGCTCCTGAAGACTCTGGCCAAGGTGAAGAATGACATCAATGCTGCTGGGGAGTCTGAGGAGCTTGCCAACGAGTATGAGACCCGTGCAGTGGGTAAGCCTCCTGGCCAGGATGCCACGTGGGTACAGGCATGCCTGTGGCACTCACGTGCCATATGGCAGAGCTCAGTGGCATGTTCACGCTCCTCGATTGGCCTGATTTGTGCGCTGCAGAACATGTGGCTAGGTGTCCATGTGTCAGTCAGAAGCCACAGGCCCGTTGATCCCAGTACTTATTGGCTTTTCCTAGAGTAAAAGTGGGAAACCTTGGGCTCTTTCATTTCCCAGGGCCAAGAGTAAGTAGCTCAGGTAGTGGTGATGGTGGTGGTGGTGGCAGAGGGTAAGGGGATTTTGTGTTTGGATGCTATTAAGAAACTGAAGCTCTGAAGTTTTACCTGACTTGCAAGTCATCACATTAGCTTGTCAGTTTCATATATACATGGTGGTAGGACCCCAGGTCCATGGTTCATTACGATACCATAGGCAACAGTCCGAGAAGCATTTTGGGTTGGCCTTCTGTGCCTTGATTCCCCTTCAGTGATGTGAACAAGGGCTGGTTCTGTCAGGGCTGCAGGTGACCTGCCCACACTCCCCTCCAGGGTGAAATCACTCAGGATCTGCAATGGAAGGCGGGAGAGGCAGCCCTAAGCGTTATCTCCTGGAGTGCCTGTCCTCTGTTTGCTAGTCAGTCCCTGAACACAGCTTATCAGATCCCTTGGCTCAGAAGGCCCAGACTGGGTGGGGGTGTGGAAACCCGGACCAGTGGCTTCCCAACAGCAGCATCTCAGACCTGCTCAGCTGTTTCTTTTTTCAGCTGGGAGTTTTGAGTTTGCAATGTGGTACGTCACGAAGTGCACACGTGTTTGTCGGTTGTAGCTGATGAAAAATGCTCATGAGCTCAGCTTCTCTGGGGTGGGAAAAAATGTGTCCAAATGATTTCTTTTAATATATTAAATTATGTTAATTTATGACTGACCTCAACTAGGCAATGGTTCCTAATACAGGGTATCTCCTAAAAATGTATGCATACTTTGAATGATTATAAAGTCAGTGTTTATTAACATACAGTTCATTTTCAAAGTTTAAAAGAATCTACAGAAATGAATAATTTTCTGTCGATGCCTATTTTCAAACTGATGACCATTTTGGTCCAGGCACTGCTGATAAGGCAAAGCAATGGAATCACAACATCAAGAATCATTTCATTCTGTATTTGTGTGCCTTCAGTTCACTGGCTGTTGCTTTGGTTTATACCATAAACTTTATTTTTTATGTATCCCCCATAAAAAAAAGTCTAGTGGCATTTTAGGATAAATTTGCTTTGTTCAAAGCTTAGTCTGGTTTCACCCATTATTTTAAATCAGTTAAACCTGAAAAGAAGTGAAATTGAGTGAGTTATCAGCTGTGAAAATGTATATATATTTTTTGGGACACCCTATATTTTACCAAATTTCCTCTAAAGATCTGCACTCTAGTCTCTTTGTCATTAGGTCTCCAGATGGAAGTATACCCTTGGCGCAATACATCGGTGTTTCTTAGATATTTTTGCACCATGTTTTATCTGCAAAGAAACCTCACCAAGAAAGCACAGCACATAAATGAAATGGGGGAGGGGTGGCTCTGGGACAGGCAGAAGGTTTGTGTGCCTCCACAGTGGCTGAGCCTCACTAAAGAGGGGCTACTAGTGCTCAGCGCAGCCAGTTCCATGTGCATTTGTTGGCATCTGCTGCCTTGGGAGCTGTGCTGGGGACGCTTTGTGCAAAGAAAATCCCATGCTCAGAAAGAATCATGTGCCAGCATTTTCTATGCTTTTTGCAAACCAAGGAGCTCACTGAGGGATGGGGGAGGTCAGTCCTGGGTTTGGCCAGGCCCGCTTCAGCTCCCCTCTCTCTGGTGCTGATGTGACTGCAGAGCTGTTCACAGAGTGTTACAGCAGCGATGAAGACTTGGCTGAGCAGCTGCTGGTCTACTCCTGTGAGGCCTGGGGGGGAAGCAATTGTTTGGAATTGGCGGTGGAGGCAACGGACCAGCACTTCATCGCCCAGCCCGGGGTCCAGGTAAACAACGTATAGTCGTGTCCAGAAATGTGCCTTTTACATCAGATGCTATTAGCAACCTTAAAAAAAATACAATATTAATAACAAACCACAACTCCAACATAAAAGCCCTGGCGGGAGAAGGCGGGTGATGTGTGGGAGATGGTGCTATCTAGGCAACAGCAGTGTCTTTGCTTCATGGGATGGTGCAGGAGAGAGAACATCCTTTGAGTTTCCACAAAGCAGAGAGCATAGCACCACAATTATGGGTGGGGTCTTTGGATCCAGTGCCTGGGTCCCTGTATCCCTAACCAGGAGTGTGATAATGGGCAGGTTATACAAGCTCTCAGGGCCTTGGTTCCTCACCTATGAAATGGGCAGAATTTGTTTAACTGTGAAATAATTATCACCACACAGAACCCATTTAAGTACAGGACCAAAAATCAAACAGTTTTAAATTGTGATCATAGCCTCTTAGGACCCAGATAACTGATATAGATGGAGAAGAACCTTATTTACTCGGGACGGTGCGGGAGCCGGTAAGAAAGTTTGGGTACCATCCTGCATGTCATAGCATTAATAAGGATCCCTGCCCTTTGTCTTTGTTCCCCTATAGAATTTCCTTTCCAAACAATGGTATGGGGAGATCTCCCGAGACACCAAGAACTGGAAGATTATCCTGTGTCTATTTATCATACCCTTGGTTGGCTGTGGCTTTGTATCATTTAGGTATGTAACCAAGACACATACGTGTGTGTGTGTGTGTGTGTGTGTGTGTGTGTGTGTGTGTGTGCGCACGCTCCCATGTAAAGAACTGTAAGGTCTAGAACTTAGGATGTTCACTCTGCCACCTACAGTTAGGCCTGGGATCATCTCTGGCTTTCCCTGGGTTTGATATTAAACAGGTAGAGGTGGGGCCATGTCTCCACTCTTGCAGGCAGAATTTAGATTTGTAAAGCGCAAAGTGCTAAGGTCTGAAGCTTGGCTGGTCCATCTCAGAGCGCCTGACTCCCCACCCCCGCCACGGGTCTGTGTTCGCATGGTGTTTGCGAGGACAGTGATGAAACTCTCACACTGTCCAGGAAGAAGCCGGTGGACAGGCACCGGAAGCTCCTGTGGTACTACGTGGCCTTCTTCACCTCCCCCTTCGTGGTCTTCTCCTGGAATGTGATCTTCTACATCGCCTTCCTCCTGCTTTTTGCCTACGTGCTGCTCATGGATTTTCATTCGGTGCCACACCTGCCTGAGTTGGTTCTCTACGCCCTGGTCTTTGTCCTGTTCTGCGATGAAGTGAGGCAGGTAGGACAGCCCCACATGGGGCACCCCTCCCTCCCTCAGGAGAAAGTATCTTCCTCATGCCCATGAGGAGCAGAAGTTGCTTCTGAAGTTCCGAAGTCATTATTTTCCCCAAATAATTTTTGGTAGCCCATGGACATTTCAGCCTCGCAGCACTCCAGTGAGGTCTCTGAGTGCCAGTGCACTCTTTGCTCTCTAACTGATGCTCGTGGGCGACGGATTCCTCAGCACTGAGAGTGGATCCAAAGAGCACATTGACCTTGGGCTTGAACCATGCCTGTAACTAGGAGCTGTCTGTGCTCTGGCTGTTGCCAGGGGAGGTAGCGGGATGAGTGGCAGGGGAGTGGGAGAGCTTTCCAGCTCAGAGCATTTAATGCCCCAAGTGCTCAAGGGACATGTTGGAAAGTCATAGAAGACTCTATGGACTGCAGCGACTTTGTGTGAATTATTCATGATGATTTTCTGCCGTTTCCTTGGATCTGCATCCTCCACCACTGAATCGAAAACCTTATCCTAGGCCTGGCATGGAGAAGGTACTCAGCTCCTAATTATTGAATAAATAAATATTGATGGTATAGGACAGAGCTTTATAAAGTGACCCCAGAAAATCTGGTCAGATTTAGCAGTTTACAGATTATGAGAACTGCTGGAGTAGTCCCTTCTCTCATCTCTTCTGAGTCTAAATCTAACATCATATGCATTCAACACAGATGGCCTAGGTGCCTACAGCTTATGAGACACTCTGCCACACGCTTTGAGAGATTTGGAGGGATGGAAAATGCTGTTCTCAACCTCACAGAGTCTCTGCCTAGTAAAGAAATCTTAAATTGGTTTCAACTAACATGTCAACTTCAATAGACTTTTTTGTGTGTGTGTGACTTCTAGTCGTCCTGGAAAGATTCTGAGGCTCTATCTGTTCTCAGTAGGCAGGGAGGGGTGGGGGGAGAGGTTGGGAGTGTCTTGATCAGTTAGTGATGTCTGCATGGGTTTGTCAGATGGGGAGAGTCCTGCCTTTCCTTGCCCAGTAGGAGGAAGTGCAGGTGAGGGATGGAGACAATGTGGAGATGGAGGAAGAAGAAGGTAAATGACACAAGTCACTGTTGAGCACAGCAAGATTATCAGGCTTTCTATCTACCAGACAGCTTTCCCCCACCCCCCACCCATTCTCCACCCTCTGCCCAAGGACAGGGCCTGCTGACGTGCAGAAGATTTCTGTGATCTCAGATCAGCCTCATGGGTTGATTTAGGAAGTCACAGTTCAATCCAGCTCGTGCCTTCCTACCAGTCCACTTGGGCCGCCATGACATAGTACCACCAGCTGAGTGCTTACAACCAAAGCTCACTGTTTTATTTCTGGAAGCCTGGAGTTCAAGATCAAGTTGTCAGCAGGGTTGGTTCCTTAGGAGGGCAGCAAGGGAAATCTGGGTGTGCTGCAGTCTTTGTGATTCTTGACTTGTAGAGGTGTCACCTGAACTGTGTCCTCAGGCTCACAGGGCATCCTCCCTGTGTAAATGTCTGTGTCCAAATTTTCCCTTGTCACAAGGACACCCAAATCTGAGGCCCATTCCATTGGTGCCCCTCACTCATGCTCCCAACATTTCTCCACTAGCCTCATTTCTTACCCTGCCTACACTGTGACATTAAGACACTGTGATAGCCCAGACACTATTTGCTTCCCCCAGGCATTTGAAGAAATCATAAGGTCTGAAGAGAGGACTGGTTCCAGGTTGCTTTGCAGAGCAGATCTTGTCCTGGATGGAAGATGCAGGAAGACCCATCTTACCCATGCATTATTTTAATCAATATTTATTAAGCACCAGGCAGTTCTAGAGACTTGGATACAGCAATGAAGTGACAAACATCTCTGTCCTTCTGGAGATTTCTACCAGTTAGAGATGATTAGCAGAGTCCTCTCTGAGAGAATCGGTAGGGTCAAGGGGAGGAGGACAACTCTAAAAGAGAGAGCCTTCCACTTACTGGGAGGTTGGCCTAGGGGACTGGTAACAATAAAATTTGTCCTTAATCACAAACATCTCCATACAAATTCAGGCAGACATACATTTAACTGCTAAGTCACTTATTCGGGTCATGCAGGAAGGAGACTCAGGACAGGTGTGTTCTGCTGGGAGAAGAGCCCTGGCAGGTGTTGTGTGAAATGGTGCCCAAGAGAGTGACACTGGGTGGGAGCAGACGGTGTGCAGGTGGAGGAGCCTTGGGGAGAGAAGTGGGATGTGGAGGTGCTGGGTAAGCATGCATTTCCCAGTCATTCCTGGGTCCTGCGGGGGGAAGGGGAGTGAGGCCCACAGGGTTTGGTTGAGCTCTAGCCATCCTTCAGATTGGGTGATATTTGATATGGAGGGTGATTAATGAGGACCTGTAAGTTTGTCCAAGTGTTTTTTCTCTTTCTGATAACATTGGTCAGCGTCCATTCAGCAATACCATGTATTAAGGCCATAGTGTGGGTCAGGAACATGGGTTCAAAGACAGCTCTGTTCTTGAGGACAGCTCTGGTTTAATGGTTTAATTAGCAGAACACAGCCTGGAAGATTCTTGTCAAGAGAGGAATCTGCCACTGGGCGTCGCTGTTTCTCTTGTCTTCAGGCTCCTGTAGCGAGAATCCTCAATTTGATTGGAGCCCTGTAACAGGCAGTTCTGTGGACTGGTGCAGCCTTAATTAACCTCATTGGCGCTTGTTAGAAAAACCAAAACCAAGCAGGATGTTACTGTTTTAGATTGTGTCTGGATGTCAAACAATGTTCTTTTTAGTGTATCCTCATGTCCACTAGGGGCAGACGATGCTATGCTAAATTGAAATTTTTAACCAAGGCAGTCAATAGGCTCCAATAAACTCATTAAATAACTCTTGGGTCCACTAAACAGATTGTGGTTCTTCATTTAAAGTAAGTCCTATCATCTCTTTGTGGAGTAAACTTTGCAATATTGAGGCCCTTTGAGTCCCCAAATCACGAAAAATATGAAGAAGTACTTTATGAATATAGTCCATATCTGGCATTCCATTCAGAAAAGAGGCCTCTGTGCTTTTTAAAAAATGTTTTCTCACTGGGTAGTGCCTCCAAGCCCTAAAATTGATCTACTTAGCACGCAGCACGCAGGCCAGGCTTCTGGGACCCTCAAAGGCAGAGGCTGAGCTGTGCTGGGGCAGCTGGGTCGCCCACCTGCCCCGGGGCCAGAGTTTCCAGGGGAAGCAGTGCTACAGGTGGGGCCTGTTCTAACCACTCTCCTTTTGCAAATGGTTCTGGGTGGGTGGAGGTCAGTGTCACTGTTACCACCCAAATGGGTAGTTGGAGGTTTAGATGTGATTTCTGAGCCTACAAGTTCAGTGAAACAAGGTCACACTGGCACTGCTCAAACCTGGGAGATTTTTCTATCTCCTTGGTGCTAGATGTCATGATGGACTTACCTCCTCTGTACAGGAGCATTGCTGTTTGCATTTATAAGTGAATGCAAGGAAATGTTTCTTGAGAAACACATGATGCTTTTTTAATCTCTCCAAGACTAGGGTTGCTGGGTCCCTGTGTGACTCAAAGAAGCAGGGTGATGTCCAGAGAGGAATCTAAGAGTCACACTCCTGAGGCTGCCACTTGCTGGCCGTCTGCCCTTGGGCAAGTTCCTTAGCTTAGCTCATCCCCATCCCCACCCCCCTACCCCCACCCCCAGGCCTTGGTTTCAGCTGCAAAACAGGAAATATAATATCTGAATATCAGACAGACCTATCTTGGTGAGATCACTCAGTGAGACTGAAAAGTACCCTGTTCACTGGGGACACTGCTTTTCTGCCTTCTGGCAGTTTCCTTATCTGAGCTCCCTTGGGGCTTTGGTCTTGCCTCTCTGCCAATCTTTATCAGGTTTCATTTTAAACATATTTAATCTGTTCTTCCCAACAGCCCATTGGCTTTCATAAGACTCAGCACTGCACCTCATCTCCTGCCTCTGAGTCCCGAGAGCCCAGCACAAGTGTGTGAAGACCTATGGGCTCTCAAATCATATTTTGAGTAGATGGTGGAATGAAGGGTCAGAGGACCACCCACATCCAGCACGTGGATTGCAGAGAGACTGGCCGGATGCAGCCTTCTGAAGGACAGTCCTGTCCCTTTCCATCCTCTGGTGGTCCTGATGGGCTTTCTTTCAAGAAACCATGACTGGTCCATACCAGCGATGCTGAAAGAATCAGGGAGGCACACACTGTTGCTGTCACTTATTTCTGCAGCCATAGCTGTCCTCAGAAATGCCAGAGCAAAATTTTTAAAATATATTTTTATTGATGTTTTACAGAGAGAAAGGAGAGGGTTAGAAAGTTAGAAACATCAATGAGAGAGAAACATCAATCAGCTGCCTCCTGAACACTCCCTACTGGGGATATGCCCGCAACCAAGGGACATGCCCTTGACTGGAATTGAATCTGGGACCCTTCAATACATAAGCTGACTGACGCTCTATCCACTGAGCCAAACTGATCAGGGCTAGAGCAAATTTTTTAAAAAGTTCCTTTATATCAAGATATTTTATTACTACATGTTAGGAAATTCTTACAGTAAATGCACGGATCTGCGATGCTGACAATATGGAGAACGCCCTCTAGAGTTGTGCAGTGCACAGCCTACACCATGGTACTTGGTGGACGGGGATCCCACGTCTGCCCTCATGGGCGGTGCTCACTCTCTGCAGGTTCATTTTCAAGAACTGTGAGGATACAGGAGTCCCTTCTGCTGCTGAGTTGATCAGCAGCACATGTATAACAGAGCAACAAGGGTGCAACTTACTTCTGGTCCCCCTGTGTCAGTATGAGACATGTGTCAGGGCTCATCCAGCACATCATTGGCTCCAAAGGAGCTTGAAAAAATGTGTGGATGTGAGCTACTCTGGAAGCAGGTGATGTTTCCACGCCATTCATGTCCTCTCTCTGTCCCTTTCTGCGCTGCAGTGGTACATGAACGGGATGAATTATTTTACTGACCTGTGGAACGTTATGGACACCCTTGGCCTTTTTTATTTCATTGCAGGAATTGCATTTCGGTAAGTAGTCCTCACTGCTTTTCCCAGTTTCAGGTGGGTTGGGTTTCTCTTGGAAGAGAAGGTAAAGGACAGATCTTTGGTGTTCAAGCCCAAAATAAGCCCCACCCCGTCAGACGTGGTTCCAGAGGGCCACTGTCCCTGCTCCCCAGAGGCACAGCATGCTAGTATAGAGCTGTCTCTCGCTTCCCCTCCTGGTGACCTGTAATTGAAAGGGACTCTTCATGGTTTTCCACTGTGTGCTCACAGAACTTGATGAGAGATAATTAGAAATTGAGGAGTGTAGAAAGTGATGAGGATCTTAAATATCAAGTTTTCATTTGAGGCCATACAATCTTCTAAAATGCACTCAATTTCAACTTGCATGCTGGTTATGGAGCTTGCCCTCCTCGCTGAAAGTGTTTTTCCAATCTAAAAGCAATCACACTAGAAAAACCAATCTCAAATTATGGTCAAAGGCAAAAAGCAATGTGCAATCCAAGGGACAGAGAAAAAATTGGGATCCACCCAGCACCACGGCTCATGTTGCCTATGCCTGCATCCATCCAGGCCTGCCCTCTGCAAATAGCTCCAGGTTCTATTTGAGCAGCACATGATGTACCTTTGCAGAGAAGCCTGATGATCCATATTTGTATCCTAGAATGAGGTGTTTACAGTAAATGCTACATCTACCATTTGCAGGGAGTAAAAACTCAATTTCCTCATCCAGGAACCTCCCCCTTTTTTTCTTTACAATATACAAAATAAACCTATTACCAGATTGTAGATACAAAATAATTATCCATTTACATGCAATAAACATTAATATTTCAAGAAAAACAGTTTTAAATATAATGTTACATGCAATAAAAAATATTTCAAGAAAGATATTTTAAATATAATAATATTACCAAAACTATACTAACATAGTATAATATTACAAAAGTTGTAGGAAATATTAAAGATCTGCAAATAACAGGATTACTCCTATTTTATTCTAATATTTTTTTTCCTCTGGCTCTATTTTTGTTCATCAGTTTATGTTATTCATTATATTCCACAAATGAGTGAGATCATGTGATATTTATCTTTCTCTGACTGGCTTATTTCACTTAGCTTAATACTCTCCTGAGCCATCCATGCTGTTGCAAGTGGTAAGAGTTCCTTTTTTATAGCAGTGTCATATTCCATTGTGTAGATGTACCACAGTTTTCTAATTCACTCATCTGCTGATGGGCACTTAGGCTGTTTCCAAATCTTAGCTATTGTAAATTGTGCTGCTATGAACATAGGGGTGCATCTATCCTTTCTGATTGGTGTTTCTGATTTATTGGGATATATTCCCTAGAAATGGGATTACTGGATCAAATGGAAGTTCCATTTTTAATTTTTTTGAGGAACACCATACTGTTCTCCACAGTGGCTGCACCAGTCTGCATTCCCACCAGCAGTGCACAAGGGTTCCTTTTTCTCCACATCCTCACCAGCACTTGTCCTTTGTTGATTTGTTGATGATAGCCATTCTGATAGGTGTGAAATGATACCTCATTATTGTTTTGATTTGCATCTCTCAGATAATTAGTGATTTTGAATATGTTTTCATATGTCTCTTGGCCTTCTGTATGTCCTGTTTGAAAAAGTGTCTAAGTCCTTTGCCCATTTTTTTGATTGGGTTGTTTATCTTCCTTTTGTTAAGTTGTATGAGTTCCCTGTAAAGTTTGGTGATTAAACCCGAGCACGAGATAACATTGGCAAATATGTTCTCCCATGCAATGGGCTTTCTTGTTGTTTTGTTGGTGGTTTCTTTTGCTGTGCAGAAGCTTTTTATTTTGATTTGGTCTCATTTGTTTATTTTCTCCTTTGTTTCCATTGTCTTAGGAGCTGTATCAGTAAAGATATTGCCATGACATATATCTGATATTTTGCTATCTATGGATTCTTCTAAGATTTTTATGGTTTCCTGTCTTAGTTTAAGTCCTTTATCCATTTTGTGTTTATTTTTGTGTATGGTGTAAGTTGGTGGTCTAGTTTCATTTTTTTGCATGTATCCAATTTTCCCAACACCATTTATTGAAGAGACTATCTTGACTCTCTCTTATGCTCTTGCCTCCTTTGTCAAATATTAATTGAGCATAATGGCTTGGGTTGATTTCTGGGTCTTCTGTTCGGTTCCATTGGTCTATATGTCTATTCTTGTGCCAGTACCAGGCAGTTATGAGGACAGTAAGGGCCCCATATTTGAAGTACTGTTGTCTGGATGTGATTTCTAGGGCATTCCAGCTAGAAAGTGCATTTGGCTTTCAATTTACCCATTAGCAGGTAGGTAGCTAATCCAGTGATTGGGTGTGAAAGAGGTGAGTTTCATTAGTGGAAACCTGGCAGGATCAGGTCCCAGGTAGTTGGGCTGGGGCAGGGGTTGGGATTCTTGTAGAAGCCTTGTGAGCAAGGAAGGTAGCAATGTTGCGATTGGGCTCTGGCAGTAGTATCTGAGAATGAAGGACTGGAATGGCTGGGATCTTTAAATGCTCTGTTCTATGTGACCTGGAGCCCCCAAGAACAGAAGACCATGGCCTTTGTCTTCAGTGACTGACAGGTGGGTGGTCTCCATGGTCTGTCTCTACTCCCTCTCAGTACCCCCCCTCCCTCGACTCGGCTGTTTCTTCGCATTTGATTATTTTAAAAAACAAAGCTTTGAAATGTCTTATCACTATCTCACAAATACTGTTCCCATTCTGCCCACAGGCTCCACTCTTCCAACAAAGCCTCTCTGTATTCCGGACGAGTCATTTTTTGCCTGGATTATATTATATTCACTCTAAGGTTGATCCACATTTTTACTGTCAGCAGAAATTTAGGACCCAAGATTATAATGCTGCAGAGGATGGTAAGCATGAAGGATATCTGTGGTTGCCAGTGTTCTTGCTGGAATCCCTTTCACTGTTGATAGGAAGATTTTGTCCCAGAGTGACTATTGCATCTCACAGTCAGGAAGGTTTGCTTCCTTTGATGTGTTTCCTCAGGAACCTCTTTCGGGTTGCAGTTGAACAAAAGATGATAGTTAGGAGCAAACAGTACAATTCAGTGAGTTGGTAATGAAGATATCAATTTAGATGTACACTCCACCAAGCACTTTCATTTGAGTCTTAATAATTCACTAAGAGCACAGGCATGATCAGGACTGTTATATCCATTCCATAGATGTGGACAGCGGGTCCTAGGAGGTTATTTTGTTTGTCTGGAGAAATGCAGGGAGTGAGAAGCACAGTGAGGGTTTAAACATCTATCTGATAGCCATGTAGTGTGGGTGGAGCAGAAGCACCAGCAAGCTCTCTCAAACTGCTGCAGAGAGGGAGCCACGCAAGGCCACGTGGCTTTCCTAAGTCGGTTTTCCAGATGACCCAGACCTCTCCTACTCTGTCTGCAAATCAGATGGGCATTAGGATGAGCTCATCCAGAGGTTCCTTTCCAACACGGAGGTTCTTTGAGTCTGTGGTTTTAATTCAAAGCATATCTAAGACATCAAATCACCATGAAGTCATAATATGGGTGCAAAAATTTCTAAAAAAATCAAAGTGTGCACTCTTGTTTACTAAGGATAGCTTTGGTTTTTCTCAAAAACAAAACAAAACAAAAGAAAAGCCCCAAAACAAAAAAACAAACAAACAAAAAAACAAAAAATGAAGGTGATAATTTAGGATTTAATAAGCATGGGCATCATGAGAGATAGAGAAGGGCTTCAAAGCTGGGTTCCTCCTTTGCTCACAAGCTGGTCCCTCACTCAGAAAGCTGCTGTTGCAGAGTTGGTTTGGAGACCTACAAACAAAAATTTAATTCTGGAAAATAGATCTCCCCAGACCCAAAGGAATATATATTGATTCCAGAGAGAGGAAGGGGGAGGGAGAGAAATAGAAACATCAACGATGAGAGAAAATCATTGATTGGCTCCCTCTTACACACCCCACACTGGGGATCGAGCCTATAACCCAGTCACTGGGAATTGAACTGTGACTTCCTGGTTCATAAATCAATGCTCAACCACTAAGCTACACCAGCCAGGTGATGACGGCCATTTTTAAAATCAGTGAGCAAATGCTGGGTGACTTAGATTCTCCAGGCCTTTAAATCTCTGCTCTCTTCGGGGTCACCTGAGCAGACCCACCACCCAGGCACCATCCCGACTCAGTTCTGATATCTTCCTCTGACAGCTGATCGACGTGTTCTTCTTCCTGTTCCTCTTTGCTGTGTGGATGATGGCCTTTGGTGTGGCCAGGCAAGGAATCCTCCGCCAAAATGAGCATCGTTGGAGGTGGATCTTCCGCTCTGTCATCTATGAGCCCTATTTGGCCATGTTCGGCCAGGTGCCCAGTGATGTGGATGGTGAGCCTGACTTGACCTGGGTGGGCACAGCTTAGAGGAGGGTTCCCCATTCTGACCCTTGTGGCTGTTTTGGAAGCATATGGCCTGAGTTGGGCCAACACCAGGGAGTGAACACTACCCTCAGAAACTTTGCTTTGCTCCTGAACAGAATTTTATGTCCACCTTAGTGCCCAACACATGGTAGAGACCATCATCTTGTGTCCCCTGGGCTGGCCCAGCACTGCCCTTCCAGGGGTCCTCATGTTACTTTTGGTTTCCACATTCTCAGGAACCACGTATGACTTTTCCCATTGCACGTTCACTGGGAACGAGTCCAAGCCGCTGTGCGTGGAGTTGGACGAGCACAACCTACCACGATTCCCTGAGTGGATTACTATCCCGCTTGTGTGCATCTACATGCTGTCCACCAACATCCTGCTGGTCAATCTGCTGGTCGCCATGTTCGGGTGCGTGTCACAGGCAGTCGCTGGTGTCTATGCCACGAGGGCCTAAGTCAGGGATAGGGGCTGGAGGAACTGGGAGAAGAGCAGAGAAGGCCACCCTTGGGGAGCTTGTGGAAGAGCCATAGGGGACAGGCTGTCTAAAGGGGATGAGGCCTCAAAGAGACTATATTAAAAATACAGAGTATCCCTATTAGCTGTGCTGGAAGTTTATTTGACACCAAAGACCAGCCCCTGTAATGGCCTCCAGGATATCCAGACTCTCCACATTTAGCATCCGGTTCGTCATCTCCCTGAGTGTCTAATGTTGGCATGATGGGGACAGAACACAGTTTGGCTCATCTCCAGGGTTCCTGTTCTCCATGAAACTCAGCCGCATGGATTCTAGGGCTTTAACAACTAAGCCTTTATTTAGTTGCTGCTTTAAGAATTTTAGTTTCAGTATAAATAAAAAGAGTCAGGAGAGTGGCTTTCCTTAGAGCTTCTGTCTAATGAGGCTGAGGGAGAATGTGATGGTGACTGCAAAATATTTTCATTGCGTTTGGCAATTCTTCATACCGTTAGAAAATCATGGTTTTCATTTGCCCTTCCCCTTTCTTAGAAGAGTTCCAGAGTCCCGTGTGGTAGTTTCAGTGGGAGTCCCTTGGTTTATGTTGTAGCTTTAAGGGAGGTAGTCATTTTGGGTATCTGGCACAGACAGGAAGTTTAGCAACAGAATACAAATTTAAAATTATTTAAGCTTTGAGGTGGAAGAGAAACTCTTGGTGGGGGCCAGGTAGGGACACAAGCCTCTGGGGACATGGCTGGGCAGTGAGGGGTTACCTGGCTTTTCTGTGAGCAGGGAAGTCCTCTGCCAGCACAGCCTCCACACTGATGCTTCTGAAAGGTCAATGCTCTGCTTGGACTTGTGAAATGGTTTCAGTATTTCCCCCATAGAATTCAGGGTATATTTTGGGCTCCTCAGCTCCCCCTGCTCAAGCCATCTGTGACCCAGCCTTCAAACACACCTTTAGGCTTAACCCCTACCATCTGTTTTGGGCAGGCACCCATGTGTCTATCCTGAACAGGGTGCTCTGTCAGGCCTGATGCTTTTGTACATGTGCCTGGGTGACCTATCCTGTCATGACCTACTCCTGCCCAGCTCTTGCGGGCCCTTTAAGGAGCCAAGTGTCATCCTTTGCCCTGAGTGGTCCCGGTGCCTTCCCACTCTGGGTAGAGACTCCCTGGGCCACTTGCACAGCGACAGCCTTCTCTCCTCCCAGACAGTAGCTATGCAGGAAGAGCTCGTGCCTGGCTCAGCACCTGGCTCTTTGTGGGTTTGTTCGCTGAATGAAAAGAGCAGGTTCTTTCCCATGTTTGGTTCATTATTTGGTTATCGTTGTGAGCTGAGCTGCTGGGGCTGTTGTTTACCGAGTGCATGACAGGCCAGCAAGGGAATCATCGCATAGATGTGTAATATCTGTTCTGCGTCTGGTGCTGGGGCCACGAATGTCATGTGACCATTGGTCCCATGTGAACTTAAAGAGGGCATGTGTGACCGCTTCTCTGCCCCAATCTGCCGGCCAGGAAATGATGAGGAAGGCAGATGCCTGTGTGGCTCACAGGAAGTTAGTCAATGATGCTAGACGGGGGGCCCCCACATCTGTGTCTGCTGAGACTGGTGGCAGGTGATGGGTGATCCCGTATCCACGTGTGGGTGGAAAAGGGAGCACCAGTTCCCAAACTTGAAGCAAGAGAGGGCAGAAGTGGTCTGCTTAGGGTCCTGTTTTAGTGATAACATCCTGTCATCTGACACATCCAATACCAGACAGTCCGTGTAAAACCCACCACTACTACCATGTCCACAGACACAAAACAAGCAGATGGCAGCTCCCAATGCTGAGGCCTCTGCGCTCCGATATTCAGTTAGTCTCAGTGAGGCACAGAGCAGATGATAACTCAGCTGTCCCAAGTCTGTGTGTTGTGACCTGCTCACAAAAGCCACTCTTGAGGCCCCTGGCACATCTGTGACCCGTTAGCTGCATTACAATCATGAAGTGGTAGCATTTGGAGCTCAGCCTGTCATTTTCATGTCGAGGACATGCTCAGCATCTGTGGCCTGGGCCACAAGGCTGTCTGGTTGCCTGTGTCCATTTGAGGCTTGACCGCAGGTCCCCTGCCCATGAGCCCAGGGCTGTATCCCACTGTGGCACCATTAACTGTGTGACAACTTGGGGACGTGTCTTCCATGGGGGGCCTCCCAAACCAGTGCCGGATTAAACCAGGATATTTCCTTTGCAAATACCTGTCTGGGAACTTGAGAGGCACCGGAGTGGTCCCCTTGCCATCCTTGGGCTAAAAGGTCAGAACGCATGGTCTAACAGCTGTGATAGGTGTTCTGGGATTACTCTGCCTGCTGATGTCCTGTGCTGTGACCCCTGTTTGGTACCAGATTAAATATTTATGTACAGACTTCATCACGCATGATGGCCACCTTAGGAACTATAATGAAAAGGCACAGTTGGGAATTTAACGCGCTGTCAGAGTGCCCTATAGATGGTGTTCCATGGGGAGAGGAAATGGGGCAAACGTCTGTGATAATTAAAATGATCGATCACAGGCCCCGTGTGGCTGGTCAGAGACACAAAGTGACGTTGAGGTCAGTAAATGACTCAGCCCGTAGACATGGCGCTTATGGACGCTGTGTTCTAGAGATAAATCCACCCCAGGCATTTCTTCTGAGAAAGAATTGGCAAACATGCTATGGTCTAGGGTAATATCTGAGGATAAAAAAATAATTTTAATCTTAAGAATAATACATGTTCATTATGAAGATGCAGAAAACTAGAAAGAAAAGAAAATAATCATCCAGTATAGCAGTCTAAGGGAGGGTGTTGAAATGGGGTGAAAAAAGAAGATCAGATCATTACCGTAGGAGCAGTGGCTAATATTTACTGACCCATTCTCATGTTAGACATACCCAGGTGCTCACATGTGCGACCACATTGAATTATTAACCATTTTTGTGTAGACATGGCTCTATTATCATTTATGAATGAGGACCTAGAGACAGAGATTTGTTCTGCTGGTAAGGAAGGAGATTAACTGGGAAACATAGTAATATAATATAATCCTATCTAATAAAAGAATAATATGCAAATTGACTGTCACTCTAAGTCACAAGATGGCCACACCACCACTCTGTAGTCAAAGATGGCTGCTCCCATGTGGACACAAGATGACTGCCATAAGATGGCTGGCAGGAGAAGGCAGTTGTGGGCATTTAGGGGTGACCAGACCAGTAGGGGAGGGCAATTGGGGGGGCCAGGCCTGCAGGGGAAGACAGTTGGGAGGGACCAGGCCTGCAAGGGGAGGGCAGTTGTGGGCAATCAGACCAGCAGGGAGGGCAGTTAGGGGTGACTGGGCCAGCAGAGGAGGGCAATTGCGGGGAGACCAGGCCAGCAGGAGAGGGCAGGTCGGGGGGGGGGGGTCAGGCCTGCAGGGAATGGCAGTTGCAAGGGGGCCAGGCCTGCAGAGGAGGGCAGTTAGGGGTGACTAGGCCAGCAGAGGAGGGCAGTTGGGGGGGGACCAAGCCTACAGTAGAGGGCAGTTAGGGGCAGTTGGGCCAGCCGGGGAGAAGTTGGGCATTAATCAGGCTGGCAGAGGAGTGGTTAGGAAGTGATCAAGCTAGCAGGCAGAAGCAGTTAGGGGCAATCAGGCAGAGGCAGGTGAGCCAGCAGTTGGAAGCCAGCAGTCCTGGATTGTGAGAGGGATGTCCAACTGCCCTCAAGGGGTCCTAGATTGAAGAGGGTACAGGCTGGGCTGAGGGACCCCCTCCCTCCATGCACAAATTTTATGCACCAGGCCCCTAGTATAAATATAATATAAATGCAGCATTAAAAGGCTATTACACAGCATTGTGGTGCACAGGGGACAGAGTGGTTGACTATGACTGATGTTGGGTGTGGGGTTAGGAGCAGCAGCAGCAGCAGAAGTGACATTTGCCCAGAGGACCCCAGGCCTGGAGCCCAGAGCCTGGTGGGGAGGAAGAAATGGGGAGACTGAGGTTGTCTGTGGAGAATGGTGGGCAGGGAGGCAGGGGCTAGGTTATAGAGTGTTTTTTATGCCAGGTTACAGGTTTGGGACATTTTCCTGTAGATGAAGGGAGATTTGATGGGTCTTGACACAAGCCTATGGCAATGTTTAGCTGTCTTATCTGGTAGCAGTCTATCAAATTGAGTTAACACTTCAAAAGTCAGTGCAACAAAATCTCTGGTTGTCTCTTACTGCTGATTTTAAACCTGATTTTTTTGGATGCTTGGTATGAGATGGGACCTGAGATGTGGGGAGCACTGTAACATGCCCTGGGGTATTGTGAGGGTGCAAGAAGCTAGCATCACCATGGGCAGTGCTGGCTGGAGACTGCTGGCGTGTGGGTGAGGAATCACAAACAGAAAACATGTGGAATCTGAAAAAAGCCTTAGGAGGGTTTACCTGATGGAAGTCCATCAGGCAAGTTTCTTATATTTCAATTTCTTCTAAAATTTGGCCATTGTTTTAACATCTACTTTTTTCTTTGTAATTTTTTTTGCAGACGTTTCATTCTGGTCTGTTGATCAAGCTTTCTATTTTGGTTTTTACTACCAAATGGCTTTAATTACTGCTTTAAAAATCGTTTCAGCATCTGTTGTACAAGTCCCCTCATTATTCTTATTCAAACTTTCCTGGCTTTTCTTGTATATTTAATCATATGGAGGCGCCTAAGTCTTGTCTTCTGAAATCCTTTTTTCCTCCACACACAAAAAAAATCTTGTGAATTTTATTGTCATGATGTTAACGTTGTAGAATCATTTAGGAGGAGGAAGCTGGCTTTTTAAAAAAATGGTGTGTCTCCATTTATTCAATTATGTGCAATTTCTCGGTGAAGTTTTATGGTTTTATTCATATGGATCTGGCAGATTTTTGTTATATTTCTTTCTAGCCATTTGTCACGAGCAAGATATGTTTTTCTAATACATGTATATTTTAATTACCACTTTTTGAAGACTATTTAAGTTGTGCTTATTTATTTCAGAACAAGTCTCTTTACTGAATCCTTTTTATTCTCTTTTCTTTTTATCCTGCCATGGAAGTTTCCTCCTCTTTCTTATTTATTAAGTTTTTTTCCTAATCAGAAGTGGGTGTTGAATGTTGGCAGAGGACTCTGGCAACGATTGAAATAGTATCTTTTCCTTTTGATCTGTGATGGGTTATGAAAATGATGAATCATATGCATGTTCTCAGTATTTAATCACCCTCTGTTCCTTGGTCACTTAGTGTGCTGCTGGGTTTCATTTATGCACAGGCTATCCAAATCCCAAACATTTGTTATCTCTTGGTAACATTTTCAGTGTCAATGCTCTTCTGAAAGCTTGTCTCTCTGTGGGTCCCTGTGTCCTCCTCCTCTTTTGCTTGAGGAGGGTGCTCCTGTGGTCCTGGGAGATGGGGCGTGGTTATTACCAAAAGCCTCTCACCAGCCCAGCCTGGGAGCTAAGGCCACGATGTCCCTGGAGATGTAGAGTCAGAGGGAGTGTTGTAGGATTTCTCCCAGGGAAGGTACTTAGACGGGCACTGGTTGGCAGGGAGATTGGACAGCATGTTGGTTGGGGTGGGTGACAGCCTGGATGGGAGAGAGGACCCAAGCTGCTCCAAATGAGGGCTTTGCTGTGGGAAAGTGTGTGTGTGTGTGTGTGTGTGTGTGTGTGTGTGTGTGTGTGTTGGGGGGGCGGTGACTATATAGTGAGATTACATTATAAGTACAAGTTTGAGCTTAATTGTTTTATGTTAATCAGCTTAACAATAACCCACAACCGTCGGACCAACTGAACCTAATTGTTTTATAAATATTTTCCTAAAGTATAAAAATTAGTCTTAAGCATAATTTTTAATGGTACCTAATGTAATCATATTGATTAACTGTAGTGTGTGAAGCATATTTTTAGTGTCAAACATTTCGGTTGGTTCATTCTGTTGGGGTGGAAGTGGGGACAACCATTGCTATGGCAAACAGCCATGTGTGTGTATCCACTCACATACTGTCTGTCCTCAGTACCTCCTTAATCTTGGGTAAAATCTCCCTAAGTAAAGTGACTGGGTCAGAGGGGTGAACATTTTTTAATATATATTTTATTGATTTTTTTTACAGAGAGGAAGGGAGAGGGATAGAGAGTTAGAAACATCAACCAGCTGCCTCCTGCATACCTCCTACTAGGGATATGCCCACAACCAACGTACATGCCCTTTGATCGGCATCGAACCCAGGACCTCTCAGTCCACAGGCCGACACTCTATCCACTGAGCCAAATCAATCAGGGCAAGGGTGAACATTTTTAAGGCCCTTCATGAATGTGAGGGCACATTATTTCTGAAAGAGTTGACACCTTGGGTCTCTTTGCATCTAACATAATAATGGACTAGTGAAAAAAAAGAGACTCCTTGAAAGGTCTTGAATAAAAATAATTTCAGAATTTATTCAACTTCTGTGTGTGTGTGATTGAAAAGAAAAAAAACAAAACAAAACCAGAACCAAAAGCCAGACACCATTCTGACCCATCTTGAATTGGAGAGCACCTGGTGCTGAGCTGATCTGACCCCAATGCCAGCGTGGACTTCCTGTCCTGTCTGGACTTGAATGATCAGAGTCATGGACTACAGGCAACAAATGCCATGTTTGCAGTGAATGCCAGTGTTTGACAGTGAATAACAAGCACACAGAAGCTGAGCTTGACCTTGTCTCCTCCACCAGCTACACCGTGGGCACCGTCCAGGAGAACAACGACCAGGTCTGGAAGTTCCAGCGGTATTTCCTGGTGCAGGAGTACTGCAACCGCCTCAACATCCCCTTCCCCTTCGTCGTCTTCGCCTACTTCTACATGGTGGTGAAGAAGTGCTTCAAGTGCTGCTGTAAGGAGAAGCCCATGGAGCCTTTGTCCTGCTGTGAGTGCTGCACATGTGAAAGGCAGAGATTAATTTCAGGGGGGTGTGGCTGGTCCCTAGCTCAGCTATAAGGGCTTACTGAGCAGCCTCCCCACTCATGTCTGTCTGTCCGTAAAGCTTGGGCATCGGGCCAGCCTAGTAATTAATTGAGACCCTGTTGTCCATCTGCCAGGGCAGTCCTATTTGGGGGAATAACTTTGGGATGGACATAATAGTCTTATAAATAGTATGTTGAATAAGCAAGATTTACGGGATGTTGCTGCCCTTAGCTGCTGTGAAATTTATTCTTTAGGAAGCATTAGCCTTGACCCCGGCAGGGCTCATGACCTTTCTGGTTGCTCTTAAGGAATTAGAAAACTCCCAATGACTTCACTTGATAAAACAGTTTCAACTTAGAAATTGGAGCGTACAGTCCACTATAGTAACCAGCCCATTAATCGCCATTCAGAGGACAGACTCCCCCTGGATGTTCACCTCCTTGCAGCTGGGGGAGTTGTCAGGAAGGGGCCTATTGGCTTGTTCCTGCCTTTCTGGCTTCCCTTTTCCCCTCACCAGCTGCCATTGCTGACCCTCAGCATGGGGGGTGGGAGGTGGGAGAAGGAGCAGGAGGTCCTGTCTAGAAACAGTGATCTTGGTCACGGCTGGTTCCTTGTTATCTGGCCTGGCAGTTTGAAACTGACCCTTTACTGTGGGGGCACTCGGTGGGTCCCTCGGCAGTGGCCTGACTGTCCTCTCACTACAGTTCTGGATATGGCAGTGCTTTCCTAGGGCCTGCCCCCCCTGGGCCTCTGGTGTCCTGGATCCACTGGGCACGCTCTCGCTGAGGGGCCCACTTCCTTCTGGAAGGCAGGAGTTATTCTGTCTGTAGGTCAGTCTGTTCTCTCTCTAATGTGCTCACCCATATCCTCGGCCCTGACAAACTCTGGGTGGCAGGCAGGTCTCTACCAGGCACCTCTCCTTCCCCTGCCCTGGGAGCCAGGACCTCTCATTGTCAGATTCCTGGTCACACCTGCCACCGTGCAGGCAGCAGGCACCCAGCTCTCTGCCGCATCAAGCTAGTCTCCATACCAAGCGGCGTTTCCTTTGCCAATCTCCTCCAATGGATGCATTCCAGGAGTAATTTGAATATCTGCTGTGTTTCCCCTTCCTTGAAGAGAACCTTTCCTGAGCGCTTCCCCTCTGAGCAGGATCTGTGACAGGTGTGGATGTTAGCGAGATGCACCGGCTTGGTTCGAGAAGTGACCTTTTAGCTATTTGGGAAAGAAATGGGTGCCTCAATATTCATGAATGATTCAGTTAGTCTCATCACTTATTCTAGACAGCCACTAAGGACCAATGACAAAGTTCTCATGCAATGTCTAAACAAGTGCTCAGTAAGATAGAGGTTATCCTTGCCCTTGAGTGGGGCTGAGGTTCACAGGGAGCAGAATAAAAATGAAAGGCTTTCATTGAGGTGTGGGGAGCGCTAATTTTCCAGAACATGCAGGGCTCCAAGAGAGTTACACTATGGATATTTCAACCCCAGACTGGTGTGAGTCAAGGAAGACTTCTTGGAAGGTGATGTTTAAGTTGAGACCCAAAGGATGAGCTGGAATTAGCCAGGCACTTGGTGACTTGACTCAGAGCTCTCTCTGGCTGCCTGATGCCAGTCACGGATGAGTGTCTACGGGCCCCCGGGGAAGGCTGTGGGGATAGCCTATGCCTTTAGATTGGGAGGCAAATGAATTGCCAACCAGAGAGTCTGGCCACAAGTTCTATGTATTTTTCCTGAATGGTTCCAGAGAAAAAACAAGCGGCTGTTGAAAGGTGCAGGGAGGAAGATCTGGACTAACAATTAGTGCTATCTGGGGAAAAACTGAATAGCTGCGTGAGCTAGTGAGCTAGTGAATGCCTCGTCAGTAGTGGGATTCTGCTTGTGGAGGGGTGGATGAGGCCCTACAAGGGGTGAAGGTCTGCTCTCCTAAGATGCACTGTGCATCAGTCCAAGTTCAGTAGAACCGGGAAACTGAGAAGCCAGCAAATGGATAGGAGCTCCAGCTTGAGGAAGCGAACAGGTCAGAAATGACCCGGTTAGCCCGTACCTGTCTCCCACTGTGGGCCCTGGGAGAGTGATGATCTTACAAGTGTGAGCCGTAGACATTCTTGCTCTCCAAACAGTTCTTACTCTCAGGAAGGAATAAAGAAGGGGGGATGGGAGACCCCCAAAGGACGGGATCCTTTCTGCACACGGTGCAGTGATGACTGGAGGGAGGGAGCCCAGCTCTGTGTTAACCACTGGCTCATTTGTTCCTCCTTAGAAACCTCTAATTCCAGAAACTGCAGTGCTCTATGGGTGCCACAGCCTCTCATAGTAATTTGTTTTCTAAACTTACTTTGCATTTGCCTCCAATGTTGGGAAAGTCTTGGAAATGAAGCTTGAAATTGCTCTTTGGAGAAAAATGCAAGGTTTTTCAAGTAACTTTCAGAAAAGGTGGGATCCAAATTTGACATATTTAATTAAAAAATGTATGCTACCCAGTAATTGTATTTTATATAAGTTATTGTTTTTCATGATTAAAAAGTAATCCATATTCGTTAATAGGACACTAGAAAATATAGAAAAGCACAAATAAGAAAGAGCAAGAGCACATGTAACCTACCACCCAGAGTTAAATATTGTTAATATACTGATATTTATTATATTATTCTGTCTGGGAGTATAATTTGATCTGTGCATATACATTCATAATTCAATTTGTTCATTTATTTAACAATACATCATGATCATTTTTCAAATTCATAAATAAAAATCTGCATGACAATTTTAACTGGAATATTCCAATATCAGTGTACCATAATTAATTTTACCAATCTCTTGTTAAACATGTAGATTTTTCATCTTCTTTATTATTATATAAACTATTATGATAAACAGCTCTATGCATTCATTTTTTTAGCACATCACTGTTTTTTTCCCCTTGGAATTACTTCTATAAGAGAAGTTTCTAGACATTTAAGTTTTCGGATATTGTCTGGGTCCCCACTCATCCCCGCCACCTGAGGCCGTAACCATGTACAGATTTCCCAGCCCCTAGGAAGCCTGTTTATCTCCTTCTTTGCCTGAACAGTCATTATTGAAGACCTGCCTACTTCTCTGGGTTGGTTGGTGAAAATGCTATGTCATAATTCCCACCAGCATTTCCTGATAAAGTTGGGCCATTTTTTCTTGGTCATTTATCATTCCTGCTCTGGCCACCTGCATTCAGGAGTGCCTTGTCCTTTCTGTGCTGATTTATAAAGCCCTCCTCTTAGGCTCCTCCATACATTTTAGTTAGAGGAAAAGACATTGGAAATGATTCTGTTAGGAAAAAGACAATGGAAAAAGATTAAGTTAGGAGTTATTTTCTAAAGTGCATAACTACCATTTAAAAATAAATCTTGGGAGGAAAAAGATGAGAAAAGTAAAGAAAATAAATGTGTGTTTGCTGTGTAGAGTTTGCTTCAAACCCACCACCTGCATTTTGGCTGTCTTTGACTCCCAATGAATTATTTTTAAATTCAGGAAGATTATACAATTCTCCCTAAGCTCTCACATGTCCAGGAACAAATTTATAGGTAAAAATTAAGTGCATTTGTTCCAAGCGGACACCTGTGTGAATATGTGAGGGTGGCAATCCATGGCACTGGAACCTGAAACACAGGTGACATGCTTCTCCATTCTCTTGCTTGCCTGCCGTCTGGAAGGTGAGGTGCTGCAGGAAGCTGAGCTAAGACTGCGAGAACATGCCCCAGGCCCATGGAGCAGCACACCTGGGCTGCCCTCGGAGGAAAAGACAAGACCTGAGAAAGATAAGGCCTGGGCACAAACCTCACAGCTCAATGGGGTGGCCATGTCAGACCTTATTTGCCTCTCCTTCAAAATTCTTATCCCTGTCTTAGGTTGAGGGCAGACAACCCATTAGTAATGAAAGCTTAAGCAACTGTTCAACCATTTGACTGGTAGCTATGATGTGCACTGACCACCAGGGTGTGTGTGTAAATGTTCAAGGCACAGGCATGGAAACATGGAACAGACTGATGAATCTCAGAGAGGGAGGGAAGAGATTAACCAAAGATCTTATTTGCATAATGGCCTAAGGGGTTCTGGATTGCTAGAGTGTGTAAGCCCGACTGAGGGACCCCACCGGTGCACGAATTCATGCACCGGGCCCCTAGTTTAACAGGAGGATCCAGGAAACTTTTTTATGTCATCGAAATGGAAGAGGAGCACAATGAAATGAGAACCAAATTCACTAGTGAAATGATTATGCTAAGTCACAAACCACCAAGACAGGCTCTGGGTCACTGTCTGTTTAGAATGGAGATTGCATTCCTATTTCATGCCAGTAGAGAAATTCATCAATATTCCATCTCTCTGCAGCTGTCACTAGTAAGTAACTTTAGTCAGATCAGCCTGCCCAGGACAAATCGGATTCTCCTGGCACCAGCATCACCAAAACACCTAGCAGGTGTTGATTCAGGAGCAAGGGGCAAATGAAACAATTTGAATGTTTTTCTTTGTTTCATTATTCAAGGTCTCAGAAATGAAGACAACGAAACTCTGGCATGGGAGGGCGTCATGAAAGAAAATTACCTTGTCAAGACCAACACAAAAGCCAACGACACCTCAGAGGAGTATGTTTATCCTTGGTTTCTGCTTTGTAAGGCGCCCTGTGTACCCAGCTGGCAGAACATAGGCAGCTGATCTGAGCGGCTCTGTAGAGGGAAGTTACAGCCGAGAGCAATTGCACCCAAAGATATTACCCAGGCAGTTGTGGATGACAAACAGTAAACGTGGGGTCAGCTTTGCAGGGAAAGGTAAACCACCATCCTCCTGTTCTGATTGCCCTTCTAGGCCCTGGGGAAGGAGTATTTGGAGTCTGCAGAGCAGGGCCCTAGAACCTGGTGACAAGAGTGTAGGCTCCTCCGCCATGGCTGCAGAGGGGGGTTCCGGGAAGACCCTCAGATAATGGGCAATGGGCATCACCAGGCAGGTGCCACACAGGTAGTTCTGGGATAGAGTAGAGACATTAGAAGATGAAAAAAACATTTGGGTGATGTGTTGCAGACTATCTTTGAGAATCCTGGACATCCTTTATGGATCGCATGCAGCAGTTATAAACGTCCCATAGAACTAGCTAAGCCACTAAGTCCAGAGATGGTCTACAGGTCACGTGCCATGCAGGGCTTCCAGGAGCTTGCCTTTCTTACCATGTGAGCTACATGGGTTATGGTCACATGCCACAAATATTGAGCACTCCAAACACACCTCAAAATTCACTATAACAAAAATGAGTAAAATGAACCCCATGTGTGAACCTCAGCACAACCATTGGGGAACGTGGGAGATGTGCTCTTTCTCTCTGAGTGACAAAGCGGATGCCCCAACCTTTCTCCATTTCTAGAGTCTGAGACCCTGGCTTCAGAAGGGAGGGATGGACCTCATGGGTCACCTTCCACCACTCCATCCCCAGGGGTAGCGTCTGTTTGCTGCACTTTTAGCTGGGGTCAGAATGGACTTCTGCCTCGTTTGTGTATTAGGGAGAATGTCAAGAAAGGTACCTACAGCTGACGTTGATTTAGTTGGAAATGAAAATGATCTGTATTTCTATATTTTTCTCTTTAAAATACTGGAAAATGGAGCCTAATAGCCCTTTCTCAATCTTTCTCTCTCTCTCTCTCCTCCCCTTGAAGAATGAGGCATCGGTTTAGACAGCTGGATGCAAAGGTATCGTTTTGTTTATAGTTTGAGAAATATTATTTTCTTCTGTTATCTTTGAACTTTCAGCGAGAGGTCAGTGGTTATGGTCCAAAATTAGAGAAGTTTACTTTTTAAAAAGCAGCCGTGACTCTGTTCATACTCGGCTTCCCATGTAATGTTCCCTGGGTGCTGGAGTGGACTTGCTTCTCAGATGCACGAATACACATGTGAGCATTAGGCTTAGGGGGAGCAGGCCTGGACCTGGCATGATATCCCTTCCACCAGGGTATTGGTCAAAGCAGCCCAGGCCAGCCTGGCTTCAGGTCAGGGAAGAGAAGACTGCTGCTTGCTGAGGGGCAGTATGTGTGTGCAGGGAGAAAGGACCTTTGGAGATACACTATTACAGTGATGTATCTTATTACAGCCACTCGTTCTCATGTTGTATTGTTGCTAATTTTTAATTGAGGGGCCAGGAAGATTCCTAAGTTATTAGAGATGAGTATCGTACACAAGTGATCATGCTAGGATATATATGATGTTTATGCCAGCAGAGATCAGAAAATATTTATAGAATATTAAGAGAATGTATGAAAGGAGCAACAGGGTATCATATTCTAAGACTATTTCCATTAGACAGGTGTACTATGTACTATATAGAAAACATTATATGATACATTCGCCTTTCTATATTAAATATTTATATTTAAATACATTGTCTGCTGCTTCTGTGCCTAGACCACATAGCACATCAAATCTACTGAGCACCTGCCATGTGCTGGCATGGGGCTCAGGGCCATCAAAGCAGACCTGGCCCTGGGCACGGACCCTTGTTCAGTGGTCTGGGTGTGGGAGCACTTGCAGGCTGACTTATGCAGCGTGGGATTGCGGGAACAATTTCCTATGCGGTACTCTCATGCATTCTAGATTGCCTGGTTTGAGGAATACAGGAGCTAGGGACTTGTCTAGGTGTTGTGTTCATAGAGACAATAGGTTGTTTTTGTTGTTGTGTTGTGCTAATTTACTTGTGGGTCCCTTAAATGGCTTTGGCAGGAGCTGACTGAAAGTAGGGGTTGGGCTAAATCTTCAAAAGCCACTCCTCAGTGCTGACCCTGCTCTGAAGCAGAGAATGGCCAGGACGAGGCAACCATGGGCGGGGCGGGGGCGTGGGCAGAGCTTCTGGCCTGCTGGACACCCACTGGGTCTGGGCAGAGGTCATCCCGGACAAGCTGACCTGACTCCCAGGGACCAGAAAACCTTCCCACCAGTGAGGGTCTGGGCAGGGGCACCGTCAGAGGGGACGATGGACCTGAACAGTGGAGGCTGAGGGAGGTGGATGCTCATGGAGTCGTATATCATGAAATCATATTGAAGGCTGTTTATCCACATGTGCCAGCCAGGAGAATCCAGGGCCCTCAGAGAAGTGCTTATTGATTCTGTCTCCTTAGCATCCCCCTGGCTATAGAGCTCACCCCCTTTGCTGGTTCTGCAAGAAGCCCACATAGGCCATGCATACTGTAGGTTTGGGAAGAAATAAACAGGTTCAGGGAAGACTCAAACTTCATAGCACACAGCATGGGCTGTCGTCACCCATGGGGTTTAATACCCCCCCCCTGCCTTCTTGTCCTGCTTCTCTGGTCCCCGCTCTTGTTAATTCCCTCCTCTATCTTCTATGCCTCCTCTTTTGAGTCTCCATTTCATGCAGATAAAATTTATGGATCATCACTTATTTCTTTAGTAAGTTCTTGGAACCTTACACCCTACTTTAAACAGCTTATTAAAGCCATTCTACCATCAATAAACACAGAGTTCTCCTCAAAGCCCCTCTAGTGAATAAAGAATCTCTCCACCTCATTGCTATGCCAGAAAACAAGGGCACAGATACCTGTAAGTCTGTAAGTAGGGATCTTACTTCGTCTTCCTTATTTCAGGGAGCCATTAACCCTTACAGTTTCTTTCTGTTCTTTAAAACAGAAAGTTAAATGAAGAGATTATTACTGAACATAAGCCCAAGTTAAACACAGATCTTTCCTGAGTGATATAGCAAAGTAGAAGCCAACTGTACACAAATTGCATTATGTCTGTAGCTTTTACCAGGTGCAAAATGATGTAATATAATTTCAAGTGAGATTCATGCATCTTGTGAAATAAACTTATGAAATATGCATGTACCAAAAATAATTTTATTATGTCTTTTACAGAAATTGTCTTACCACTTATTCAGGTTTTGTTTTTGTTTTTGTGAGGATGGACATTTTGCAAAAAACTTGATTTATTCCTATTACATATTATTTTTATTAGTATTATTCACATATCAAAGCACAATTTTATTGGTATTTGTGGCAGATAACATTATTTCTAAATATCATTTCTCTGTGTTGGTAAAATCTATTATTTCTATGTAGGAATCACTAGTGGTTTGCATTTGAGTTAAACTAATGCTAACTGATGCAAATGGCCATCTGCCAGTGGTGTGAGTTCAGAAAGAAAGCGGTGGACAGGGTCTGAAATAGCAGGTCCCTCGCTGTCCCGTTCCAGGCAAGTGCCACACTCACTCATACCCACATCTCTTTCACAGAAAAGCTGTAGAGTGGTAATTTAAAATTCAAAGTTGGAAAATCAATCTTAACACCAATTCTTTTTCTCCTCTCCCCCCCGCCCCCCTAAGCTTAATGACCTCAAGGGTCTTCTGAAAGAGATTGCTAATAAAATCAAATAAAACTCATGAACCGTAATGGAGAAAATTCTAATAATAAAAGGTAAGTCATTTTAATGGACTTTTATTTGCTCTGAAAATGAACATATATTAAGACTAATTCAAAATTATGGTCTTTTTCTCAGTTATTTTATTTTCACACATTGTCAGATTTGAAAATAATGTGTTGTGTAAAAAACGTAAACAATATTGGGTTATAGGAAGAAACAAGAGGAAACCCCTGGTCACACTTCCTGCACTGGCTTTGCTCTCAGGCCAGAGAGTGCCACAGCCAGCAGTGGGCTCATGAACTCTTCCGGATGTTTTAAAAGCACTGGAAACCCAGACAGCTATTTTGGTATTCAGTGAATCAAGGCCACACTATTCTGACACTTGGCATTTTTCCCTTTCGTATCTCTATATCACAGATGTCTTTACAGATTAGTGCCTAAAAGTGCATCTCCTTGTCATGACCTATCATTTTTGTTTGCTGCTGTGGGATACGCAAATGTCTGTGTCTTGTTTGTTTTGCTATTAGCAAATATATATTGATCACCTTTTACTACCAAGCATGTTCTAGTAAGGCATTCAAGGTTTTTAGCAATAAACATGAAAGTTGATTACCTGGCCACGCTGAGCCCAAGGCTTTGCTCTCTGGCCTTCCCATTGGCTTTCATTATGTTTTCCCATTATCTGTCCAGACTCTGAAACCAATGCTCAAAATGGTGTGGGGGACACAAAGACCTTGGAAAAAAGCAACAGGCATTCCATTTGAATAGATTTTGTTTTTGAGAAAGTGAATTGTAAAGAATGGAAACCCACAGACTCACATTCCTCCCTCCCTTCCTCTCTCCCTCCTTGCCCCTCCCTTCCTCATTCCCTCTTCCTCCCTCCCTTCTCCCTTTCTTGCTACTTCCCTCCCTTCATCCCTACCTCCCTTTTCCCCTTCCCTTAATATTTATGAAGTGCCTACTAAGTGCTGAGAGAACCATGCCAGGACCTGTGCTGAGGCGTAGACACTGAGTCCTGCCTACACATTAAGTCCACTGTAGAATTTCTATCCACTAAGTGACTATTATAGGGTAATTGTGACCATCAGGTCTCTTTCAATATATCTGGACACTCAATACTTTCCTTTGAGTTCTGACAACTGTAGATCATGTTAACAAACTCTCTATTAGGGGGGACTTTGTTGGAATAAGATTAATGCATATTCTATGTCATTGGGAAGGCAGGAATAGCCTCCCAAGTTGCTCAAGAAAAGAAACTTTGCATGTTTAGGAAGAATGTATTTCAACTCTTTCATAATGGTGTTAAATAAAACAATATTTTGCCTTATAATAAATTATCATTTGAGTTTTGGAAAATTTGTCATTTTATTTAAGTTATGATCTGATATATTTTTTAAAAATCAGGAAGAGATAAAAAATTATGATTTTTAAAAACCATAGAGGTGAATTAATCAGAAAAGATTCCAAAACAAGACGTGTATATCCATGTCTTACAATCCTGATCTCCACATCTCTCATTCTTTTCCAAACGTGTTGACTGTGAGTAAAATGGGAAAACAGACTGGCTTCTTGTGAACTTGCCCTTATTACTTAATGAATGACTGACTTGGGAGAAGGCCTTCCCTTCATTTCTGTGTGACCTTACGTGAAGGAAGGAGGATGAGAAGAGCATAGGAGGGAACAGAGGACCCATTCATTCTTGACCACTGTGTCTTTCAGAAGAATGAATTGGGTGTGTCCTGTTTTTTGGTAGACTTTTTTCTTCTGGATGTAAGATCCATTTTCTTTTTGGTTTGTTATCAATCTGGCATATCCTCAAGGCGTTCACGAAAATGCAGTTTTCTAGGCAATCAGGTACATGCTATAAAATGTGATTCTTGTGTCTCCTTGTTATCTCTCTCTCCTGAAGGGTGACAGTAACTCTCCTTGGGCAGGGAAAGGGAAGAGAAAGCCAACCCAGGTCGGGGTGATCTGCCAAATGGAGATAGGACAGGAGCGGACACTTGGGGGCAGGTCTTTACCCATCGGCTCATCTGAGCCCTTCCTCCCTGAACTAGCCTCTGATCCAGTGACTCAGGATGAAATAGCAGATGGTTGTATATATATTTCTTTCTCCTGCAGTCAGGTTGAAAGGAAGTAAGACCCAGGGTGAGAGGAAAGCCATTTGTTTTCTCATAGCTTTGTACTTAGGATCTGAGGATCATGGGGAGGGATGGTCACTGGAAATTGATTAACCCCCACACAGTAATCCATTGGTTCTTGCATTTGCTGCACTGAAATCCTTGTTCAGTGAAAGAACTTGATGTTCCTTTGGGAGTCATCATAAAACATCATTTTGATAATTGCTGCAGTGCTTAACTTTATTGCCAATGCATCTTTTTATTTATGCAGAAACTGCCTAGCAGGTACTTGGGGACTTCCTGGGTCTTCACCCAGACAGAGGGAGCCTGGCCATTTGGCCCTGCCCTCACTGGCAACCTGGCAAAATTTGTACCCACAACCAGCATATTACCAATATATTTGGAAGCAAATTGTATCCTGAGAATGTAAGTGGGGAATTCATTCTCCACACAGTGTTCTTTCTTTGTTCCCACAGACCTCTGAGTGGAGGCGACACAAGGAGGCTGAAGAACCCCTTTGTTACTGAGTGAGAACTGTTCAGCTGGGTGTTTGAACCTGAAGATGAGACGTGCGATGGACTTCACTGGAGAAGGTGGAGATGAAGGAAGACCACCCCTAAAGTGCTCACTGAAGGCTGCCTGTTGCCTCGGGATCAGCACTTGCTATTGATGGTTTCAAAGTCTGCTCCTTCTTCTGCTATACTCCCACTTTGGCCATGCCTCCTCAGAATAGTAGCCTGGGCATGCTTTCCTTCTATATCTGTATGGCTACTTCATTGATCTCCAATCAATTTCTCCTTTATTTGCCTTTTTGTGTCATGTGACTAATTCGTTGGCATATTGTAAAAAGTCTCCCAATCAGGTCTTATTTTAAAACACGCCATTGCAGGAAGACCCCTCTCTCCCCAGGAGAAACTGTTTCCTCATCTCATTCAGCTTTTATCTCAAAGGGGTGGCAAAACTGCATCCTTCCCTCTCACTCACCTGAAGCTCCAGCCAAAGGAAGCACCCCGTTCCTGACAATGTGCAAATCACCCCAAAATGGAGCTTTGAGAGGCACCTCTGCTTTTCATTGGGTGCATCTCTCTCCTCTTAATGTATTATTTTTCCATTAAAAATAATTCATGGGTATTATAGAAAATTTAGACTATGTGAAAAAGTAGGAAAAATATAAATAATCCCACTATCTAAAGATAATCGCTGCTACCATTTCAGGAGACTTCTCCAAGTCTGTTCCTATGCATGTTTTATCTCTTAAAATTTTACATAATGTCATTATGCCATATGTACGATTTCATATAAGCTTTTATCAAAGATGTTTTCTTACAGCTATGGTCTTCTTAAACACTACATTAATAATGGCATTATATTCAGCCTCTAGTGAGTCCCACAGTGTTGGTCACCGAAGGCTGGATCCAGTCGGTCAGTGGGATGAGCATCTTTGTGGGTGAATCTTGCTGCCACCGTGGAAATTTCCCACGGCTAGATTCCCACGAATATGTATTGATGATCAAACCACTTACAAGGCTTTTTCATAAATAGGAATTATTAACTTGAGTATAAGATAGGAGATATGTGAACCTAAAGCTCTTAACATAAAATATTATATTTAATCTTTAGGAAGAAGCCAATGTGCTTATTTAAATATTACGCCCGCTGAAGGCATTGGTAGAGAATTGGTGAGAATATCTTATTGAACAAGCCTGGTCCCAGGTTTCTCTGAAACAGGTGGTATCGTCACCCCAAAGAGAAGGGCTGGCAGGACATAAGGCAATTCCAAATGCCCATAGTTAGTTTCCTCAGCTTTGAATTGACTGTAAACTCAGTGGCCAAAGAAGAAAATCTTAGAAGGAAGCTAATCTAATTAGAAAAAGTACAAAAGCATGAACCAAACGAGAGAAAAAAAAAACCAAAAACACAAAGCAAAACTGTTTTCCTTTTGTCTGGACAGCATGCTTAAAATGACTCCGCATAGCATTCATGCTGCTTGCAGGAAGGAGCACAAATAACAGCAGTCTTTGTGCTTCAATCCCATTAATGGCCTAAAAGGGAATCTTTGTCAATAGGGTTGATCAATTCATGGTTTTGGACACTGAAAATAGATGGGATCAAATTTACATGACAAACATTGTCAATGAATGGCATTTTGGAGATTTCTCTGTGAGAGAATGCCACTTTCATTTCACCATGGCAACTGGAACCTCTGCTTTTTTCTGAAGCCACGGAGAGGAGGCTTATGTCGTCTCCACACTAACCGGAACAATAAAGCACACAGCACTGCATACAATCATGCAGAGAGAACCCACAGGCCCAGGCCCATACCCTCAGTTCAAGTAGAAACTTGGAATAAAATCAGTACATTAAATTGAAAACCTCCCAGAAGACACAATTTAGCACAACTCTTGGCTGATCCCCTTAAATTAAGCATTTGTCCATATTTTCATATTTCCACTGGCTGTGTTTTTGTTAGTTTAACACAGGCCTATGTGTGTATCGCCATCAGCAGCTAATGAAGGTCTCTGTTGACCCTGATATCAGAGCTTGCTCAATGCTCAGAATTCACTCGTGTTGGAGAGAGAAGGGTGTCTTTTGTAGCTTGGCTTGTCCAGCAGGTGTTTTTGCAGGGCTAGTCTGTGTTTTTTTGCATAAGAAGTCATTCTTTTCGGTGTTGCTCATAAAAATAGTGCAGGTATTGAAGTACCTCTAATCCAAGGTGCTGTCTATGTGTGGTCCTAAAAGTGCCCTGTGTACCTGTCCACAGCCACTGATAGTCCAATTTGGTTTCAATGAGTGGGTTAATGAATTAAATAATGGAGGAATTGTCATGTGTTGTTCTTGTCATTCTTTGAGAGTGAAAAAAAAGGGAATTTCTTAGTTTGTTTAGATTTATTTCTGTAGAGACTTGGTTCTGGTGACTGGAGCTGACTTCTCAAAGCAGAAGGCTGGAGTGAAAGCAAACCACAGTCCCCGTGGCTTGGGTTCCTGCCAGCACAACGAGGTTTGCCCATGGCCCACCTTTTGCCACCCCATTTAGGCCCCCACCTATAGCCCAAGGTCTCCAGCTTCAAAGACCCAGAGCCACGCCCCTGCCCCCACCCCTCAGACATGCCTGGCTGTTGAGGCAACAGGAGTCTCCACAGGCTCATAACAGGTGATGCCTATTGTTCCCAGCCCCAGACAATGATGAAGGAGGGTCCATCATCACTGAAGCAGGGTCCCCCTGCTCCTAGGCCACATTTGCTCCAGGGAAGTTTGGGGACCTCTGTGTGTCATTCCTCCCACCCGCCTTGCTGCTTCTCTGTCCTCCTGGGACTGAACCTTGTGGTCGTTATGGATACACTCCCTGCCCAAGCCTCTGTTTCAAAAACAAAAAGCTCAGAACTGGGGCTCTCAGCTGCGCAGGATATGGTAGGTGAGCGTCCATGCCCTCTGACCCTAGTCCAGGCAGGAGTAGATGGACCCTTATTCTCTGAAGATGGAAATTGTTGGGGAAAACAGCCTTAGGTGGCCTCTCCAGGCACTACTCAGACCTGAGCAGACACTTCTGAAGCACAGTTGGTTTAGGATCAAGCTGGGGTCTTGGGGGCTGCACGAACACATTCATAGCATCATTTTAAAATAAGCGTTCCCCATACTGAGTTCTTGTTTAACAAGGAGGAATTTCCTCGTCTAGTAGGTGCTGGCCAGGATTCAGAACTATGGGACCCTCAGTGGGTTTTCTAACAGGTTGCAGGGCCAGGACTAAGAACTGTGGGGCACAGTGGCCGGCTGAGAATCCCAGCTTTGCTGTTTGCTTCACTAGTCTTTGTCTTGCTGAATTTTGAGGTGGGGGAATGGTGTTTGCAATGATTTTGTGTGAATGAAAGGGAAATTCCAGGGCTCGTTTGCCTTCTTGCTTTCAAATAAGTATGAAGGAGCTAAGGATGCTCCAAGCCCTGACTCCCCAGGCCTGTGGTCACTCTGAACCCCAGGAGGCTAGAAGCCAGGAGCCTCTGTTCCTGCCTCCTCCATCCTCTTTTCCCCCAATGTCTCCCCTTTTCACTCCAGCGCTGGCAAATGGCTCTGAGGTCTGGTTAGTTTTTCTCGGAGATGAGTGAGGAATAAAAGAGAAACTGGCCTCTGGGTTGATGGAGAGAGCTTTCGCCTCCAATTTCACCGCTCCTGTCCTGCGGACAAGCCTCCTGATTAGAGTAATACCACTGCAAAGTGGAAATTGTCCCCGGCTCCCTCTGCTTTGCCGAAATCTGCTGCACTCTGGGATTATTCCAGAAACAGGCCTCCTTTCACGCTGTGCTGTCAGCTTCGTTCAGGTGGATCAGGCAATTTATGGAGCTGAGCCAAGTGCCTTCAGCGACCCATAACTAAAGACACTGGGGAGTTCCCAGCGCTGGGCCGGGGCAGGGGGAGTGGTGGGAGGGAGGGCTTTTCTGCACTCCCTCAGGTTTCTCTGACAGCCCACCTCCCTAGGGAGGCTCAGACACAGCACATCAGCCTCCTCTACTCCCTGGGGGACCCCCGCCCCTCACATCAGACCCACAGCCCACTGTCCTTGGAGTGTCAGGAAGCAGGAGAATCTCCTTCCACAGGAGAGTGGTTTCCGGGCCAGGAGGATGATTTTCCTTCCGCTCCCCGCCCCAGAATCCCAGACATGGTCCCTTCTTTTTTAAGGTTTCCTCTTCCTATCCTCTTGTCATTGACAGTCTCTCCCCCCAGTAAACAGAGAGGAGGCATTCCTGTTCTGACAGGGAGTGCATTTGACTTGGATGAAGCACTTGGCGCTCAGAGAAGGAAGCAGCATTCTCTTTCACCGGGCACACGCCTCTGTATCCACGGCGCCCGGATTAATTCTCGGTCCTCGTGGTCTCAGTGGACACCCGCAGATGGGAAGTGTCCCTACACCGCCCTCGCTAGAGAAAGGACAAGTGGGACTAACCCACTGCCCAGGCCGTGCCCTCTGAGTTGCTCGGATTTTGCCATCCCCGAATAAAGGAAGGCTGAGCTCACCTGTGCTCAGAACACCCGCGGGCCTTCTCTGCCTGGCCATTTGGGTCGCGGTGTATTTCTGTGAATGTGACAGGGACTCGGGGACAGACATGAAATGATGGTGGTAGCGATTTTCCTCCCCCTGCCAGCTGTCCATGGATGATCAGGAAATAACCTGGCTTGGTTCACAGGCCACTATTTCTGATAGGGATGGTCCTGGTGATGGAATTATGAGAGGACTTATTTTTTGCCAAATAGATATAAGCAATAATGTTGTGTGTCACCTTTAGACATTGTCCTTAAGGAGAAGAGGCTCCTCCTTCTTTGTTCTCTCCTTCAGCAAGCTGCATGAAACAAAATGTGATGGCTGGAGCTCTGGCAGCCATTTTGGGCCATAACCACAAGACTCTTTTAAAGGAATCTAGGTTCCTGATAGCTGGGGAGTCATCAAATAACACCGGGATGCTTATCATTACACTTTTTTTTTTTAAATGTGAGAAGTAAGCTTTTATTTTATTTAACCCAATATTGGATTTTTGGTCACATGAAGATGAAGCTGATTCAAACTGATCCTTCCTTTGCTTTGCCAGTTCACTTGTTTTGGTGGAGGACATCCTTTTATCAGTCATGGATGATCAGGAAATAAAAATAACTATATGTATTCCAGGCATAAAGGGTTTCTACAGGAAAGGAATTATTAAATCATGACTTCACAACTTTAATCAAAATTAATTCCAAATGCATAAAATAATTAAAATGTAAAAAGGGAAATTATAACATACTGGAGGCCCAGTGCACTAAATTGATGCATGGGTAGGGTCCCTAAGCCTGGGCAGCAATCAGGGCCAATTGGGGCCTTCCGGCAGCCAGCTGGGACCTTCCTTCCCCGGCTGCCAGCCGCCAGCCAGGGCCTTCCTTCATTCCGCTCTGCCCCCTGGTGGTCAGCATATGTCATAGTGAGCAAGTGGTTTCCTGGTCAAACTCCCACAGGGACAATTTGTGTATTAGACTTTTTTATATATAGGTAGGTAAATATTTATGTGATTTTTAAATTGGAGGAAGATTTTCTAGAGATGATACTAGAAGAAACAAACAAATTCAGTGGATTTAAAACAAAAATAATAATTTTTATGGGACATACAATATGAAACACAAAATTAAAAAATAAGTTAAAATGAATAGAAAGCCATAGTTAAAACTGGAGCTGCTGATCAAAAGTTCTTGCCTTTCACCAGGGCTTTCAACCTTAGTCCTGTTGAATTTTTGGCAGGATAATTCTTGGTTATAGGGCTCTGTCCTGTGCACTGTAGGATGTTCAGCAGCATCGTTGGCTGTACCCACTAGGTACTCAGTAGCACCCTCTCTTCAAGCCAAAATGTCTCCAGAGGTTGACACGTGTCCTAAAGGCATACTCACCCCTGGTTGAGAATCACTGCTCTACACCTGTGGTTCTCACACTTGAGTCTGCATCAGAATCACTTGGAGGACTTGTCAAACCCAGATGGCTGAATCTTCTCCCTAGGGTTTCTGATGTAGCAGGTCAAGGGTGGGTTTGGGACTTTCAGGTGTTGCTGAAGTTGCGGGCCTGGGGACCATACTTTGAGCACCTCTGGTACTACTTTGCTTACAAATACACATGTCATCCCCTAAAAAAATAAAAGTAATAATAATAATATTGACATCTTCAGTACATGGAAAGGTTGGGACTATGGGCAATCAGGGTATATTTTGACAGTGGGGTTCATCAATTTAGAAACCATGTTATCACAAAAAAATGGAAGATAACTGTAAAATTTGTGTTTTACAATCAGATAAAGACTTGGTTTACATTTGCTCCAAGCTTAGTGATTTTTCTTCAATAATATTAGTAGAGATATGAAAAGAAACAATGAAAAGAAACAATCAAGAGAAATTATATCAATGATCACAAAGAATCTTAGTCTACTAAAGGTCCGGTGGATGGACTCCTGAATCAGTGGGGTCCCTCAGCCTGGCCTGCGCTCTCTCACAATCTGGGACCTCTCAGGGGATATCAGAGAGCTGGTTTCAACTCTCCACAGGCCAGGCCAAGGGACCCCACTGGTGCATGAATTCATGCATTAGGCCTCTAGTATGCATATAAGATCTTTGGTTAATCTCTTCCCACCCTCACTCCTTCCCCCTTCCCTCTGAGATTCATCAGTCTGTTTCTGTTCTCATGCCTATAGTTTCCATTCCTGGGTTGAGTTACAGCTACTGGCCAGTTGACTATCCTATCTAATAAAAGAGTAATATGCAAATTGACCATCACTCCAACAAACAAGATGGCTGCCCCATGTGGTTAAAGATGGTTGCCCCCATGTGGACACAAGATGGCCACCGCCACAGGGGGGCATAGACTACAAAGGAGACAGAACTGAACCTCACATCACCCTGTTTGGCCCCGGAGGATGGCTGGTTAGCCAGAGATGGGTAAGATTCCTCAGGGAAGGAACAACCTAAGACAGGCACAGTCACAGAGGGGCCAACAGGAGAGAACTAAAAGGTCAACAGAGGTGGGGCACAGACCCTCATCCACAACCCCTGCAGGGGTTTGAATTCTCAACCCTCCTAAGGGAGGTCTCCTACCCCCACGGCTGCTTCGCCTCCCACACACAACTCATACGGGGACCCAGGCGGCAGACAGAGACTCGGCCAGCAATAGCTGCTGTATATCTAAATTCAGTCTATTACCAGGAATGCTCGGGACCTACTCAAAATTGCAAATATTCCTTTCCACTAGTATTCACAGGGGAAACTAAGATTTCTGCTTGAGTATTAAAATTGACAGGAAAATAGTAATCAAGTTTTCAGATTAATTTAAATTGGCCAAGTGAAATTGAGAATACTCTAGAAAATTATAGTGTACTGGACAAAAAGCTTTTCCTAAAACATTAACTGAAAAATCTATTAGTAGTTCATCTCACTGTAAATTTGCCTAACATCCAAAGAACCTAAAGCAGTCACTTTGTGTGCAAAAATTAAAATTTAAAATTATCAAGACTGCAATAGAAAATTTCCAAAAGTCCCCATTAATCAAAAAAGGGGAGGGGACAGCGGGGTAATATCATGTAAGGGACTAAAAACAAATATCGAGTAAGTAAAATACATCTAGAAAATTCTTACTCCAGTAAAGTAAATTCCATTTGTAAAAACAATAGCAGGACACCTATGAAAAAACACACATGGTGTCAAAATAAGCCAAAGGAAAATCATTTAGGCAAAAATTAAAAAGAATCCCAAGTCTATTTTGCATAGAGGATCCCTTTGTTAACTTTTGGTCGAGAATGTGTTTGTGTGTTTTCAGAGAACAACTCCAAGACCATGTGGGTTCCTGAGACGATGAGGAACTGATGGATCTGTTCCAGTCACGAGGACGGTCCAGAGATGTGGGACACTGACGGCACCTTGCCATGCTAGCAGTCAGCAGCTGTGCATGTCTGCAGGCAGCCCAGGACCAAACCAGAGAGGATGGATCATGCATTGACACGATATGTCCACCATCTGGATACCATTGCTGACTTATACACATAATGAATTATTTGACACTGAAACTGGGACTCAGAAAAGTTGGACATTGAAACCGAGACTGAAACACTTTGTTCTTATACATTTATTTCTAGTATGCAGAGGCAAGATATTTTTGAAGAAAAGAAACAGGGGAGAGTGATTGATATAGAGGCAGGATGGCCTTGAACAGGCTGTCAAGCTACAGGGGGAGGCTTGGGTGGATGGGAGGCAGATGCGGGGGGAGATCAACGGAAGGACTTGTATGCATGCATATGAACATAACCAATGAATGAAAGACACTGGGGCGGGGAGGGGGGAAGCTGGGGATATGTGCTGGGGGGTGGGGGGAGGCTGGGGGGAGGATAAGGGGGAGGGGGAAAGGAAAACATGTACTACTATTATACTGCAAAAAATCAATAAAAAATAATTTAAATAAAAAAAAAAGATGGCCACCGCAAGATGGCCAGCAGAGGAGGGCAGTTAGGAGGGACCAGTCCTACAAGAGAGGGCAATTGTGGGTGATCAGGCCAGCAGGGGAAAGCAGTTGGGAGAGACCAGGCCTGCAAGAGAGGACAGTTGGGGGTGACCAGGCCAGCAGAGGAAGGAAGTTGGGGGCAACCAGGCTTGCAGGGAAGGGCAGTTGGGGGTGACCATGCCTCCAGGGGAGGGCAAACAGGCTGGCAGGGGAGCAGTTAGGCATCAATCAGGCTAGCAGGGGAATGGTTAGGGGGTGATCAGGCTGGCAGGAAGAAGCAGAGAGGGGCAATCAGGAAGGCAGGCAGGTGAGAAGTTGGGACCCAGTAGTCCTGGATTGGAGAGAGTGCAGGCTGGGCTGAGGGACACACACCCCTGTGCACAAATTTTGTGCACTGGGCCTCTAGATCTATCTAATAAAAGAGTAATATGCAAATTACTCTACCTCAAATCAAGCCATGCCCACAAGCCCATTTGGAGCAAATAAACCTCAACCAAGATGGCTGCGGCCACTGAGAGCAGGAGGAAGGCTTGGGTTTCCCTGGCAATGGAGGAAGCCAAGCGTTCCCCTTGCCATTGCCGGCCTAGGCCTCCACTCAGTGCTACAAAGTTTCATTTACCCTAGCTAATAAAAGAGTAATATGGGAATTAACTATCACTCCACTACAAAAATGGCGGTGCCCAGTCCTCTTAGCCCCACTGGAGTCCCCCAGTCTGCCCAGCAGAGGCAGACCGGGGTGTCCAGCTGGGAGGCACCAGTGCCCAGCGGGATCCCTGGCCAGCAGCTGAAGCATGGGTTGTGGTCTCAGGCCAGCAGGGCCACGCACGCCTGCCACACAATCTTCTGACCATTGGTGTAGCCTGGGCTGGGGCCGTGCACCCAACCACATGATCACCTGGCCAGGGGCAGCAGCTTGAGCTGGGATCTCATGCTGACAGGGCCGCGCTTCCCCCCGCCCTGCCCCTTCCCACAGCACAATCCTCGGCTGGGCTGGGGTCTCATCCTGCTGGGCTGGGGTGTGCACCCCGCCACAGCAGCGCAATATCTGGCCAGGCTGAGAAGACAGCCCAGGCTGGGGTCTCATTCTGGTCAGGGTGGGGTGCACGCCCTTGGTGGCATGATCCCTGGCCAGGCTGAGAAGGCAGCCAGGGCTGGGGTGCACACCTCCCACCCCCCACAACAGAACAATCTCTGGCCAGGCTAAGATGGCAGCCTGGGTTGGGGTCTCAGCCTATTCAGGCTGAGGCTGCAGACCAGGCTGGGTCTCAGCCTGGCTGAGGTGTGATACCTTTCCAGTGGTGGCAGCCTGGGGTCTCAACCACTGAGTCATACCAGCCAGGCAGATATAGAGGAATCTTAAAATGTTCCTTTTTATTAAATACTAGTGGCCCAGTGTATGAAATTTGTGCACATTAAAAGGGTATTAATTAGAGGAAATAATTTAATATTGATATTTGCTTTTTCTCTATAATAGAAGTATCAGAGACTAAAGAAAATCAGTAAAATGTATATGAAAACCTTCCTCCTGTTAGAGTTTGGGGCACACCATGGGACCCAGAGTCAAGTTCCCACCCACTCACATGTGCCTCAAAATCACGTGAGACCTAGACCCAGGTGCGCCCTCCCCTCCACCCCCGCATTGGGATAGATTCAGACCCCGCCAGTCCCACCCTTGTCAAGCCCCGCAGGGCAGGAGGCATCCTCGAGTCCCCTGGCCCAGCACCAGGACAGGGGGCATGGCCCGAGGTCCCCCGTCAAGCCCCACCAGGCAGAGGAGCAGAGCCTCAGGTCCCCCGGTCCAGCACCAGGAGGGAGGCACAGCCTCAGGTCTCCCATCAATCCCTACTGGCACAGGGGTGCAGGCTCAGGTCCCCTGTGAAGCCCTGCTGAGTGGGGGGCACAGCCTGAGGTCCCCTGTCAAGCCCAGCCAGGCAGGAGAGGCACAGCCTCAGGTCCCCTGGCCTGGTGCTGGGGCGGAGGGTATGGTCTGAGGTCTCCCAGCCTGGTGCCGGGGTGGGGGTGCAGCTTGAGGTCCCCTGTCAAGCCCTGCCAGGTGGGGGCACAGCCTGAGGAAGCCTGTCAAGACCTGCTGGGTGGAGAAAACAGTCTGAAGTCCCCTAACCCAGCACCAGGATGGGAAGCACATCTTGAGGTCCCCTGTCAAGCCCTGTGGTTGGGAGAGTGGCCTGCAGTCCCCTGTCAAGTTGCACCAGGTGAAAGGCATGGCCTGAGGTCCCCCAGCCTGGAGCTGGGGTCAGGGGAGCAGCCGGAGGTACCCTAGCCCAGCACCAGGGCGGGAAGCACACCTTGAGGTTCCCTATCAAGACCTGCCGGGAGGGGGGCATGGCCTGTGGTCCCCTGTCAAGCCCTGTCTGGCAGGGGGAGCAGCCAGAGGTCCCCTAGCCCAGCACGAGGATGGGAAGTACACTTTGAGGTCCCCCATCAAGCACTACTGGGTGGAGGATATGGCCTCAGGTTCCCTGGTCTGGTTCCGGGGCAGGGATCGAGGCATGAGGTCCCCTGTCAAGCCCCTCTGAATTGGGGGAGGGTGCAGGCCTCCCGTCCTGCACACTGTGGCCACGCCCCCCCGCCGGCCTCCTGACCCACTGCCAGGACCACCTCACGCTTTCCGTGAGCAGTTATGTATAGGGAAGGCTGGGCCAGGATAATTGGGACGAGGTGATGGGGGGGTCAGCATCCTGGGTGAGCTGGGCCTCACAGCCTCTCTGCTTCAGCTCCGAGCACCCTGGACCCAAGGAGTAGTGCTTTCACAGGGGCCTGGCAGGCACTGGATATAATAATGCCTTAAAAACAAAAGAAGCCCCCTTTAACTCTGGCTGGAAGTGGGAACTTATGGTCGGAGGAAGCAGCCCAATATCAGGGCTGAAATAAGACCTTGGGTAGTCTCCGGAGGGGGCAAACCAACAGTAAAAGGCATCTTCGAAACAAAGACATTTGAACGTACAGTGGATATTAGGTGATATTAAGGAATTACCTTAACTTTTCAAGGTGTGACAATGGCTGAATATTTACTTCTGGTTTAAAGATACTCATCAGAGGATATTTAAGTGGGAAACAACTTGCTTTGAAAATATGGTGTTGTCCTGGCCCAGCCCTCCCTGCACCACAGACACCTCAAGGACCGAGCCTCTTCCACTCGCTAGGCCCTCGAAAGCAACATGGGCAGAGGCGTGGTCTGTGCTTCGTTCCCCGCCCCCGCTGGCATGAAGCACTTCGTTCCCCGCAGGCGCCGGGATGAAGTCAAGTGTTCCCCACCGGTGCTGGTGTGAAGCAAAGTGTTCGTGAAGGGAAGCGTCCAGGCGCACCGTGGCCACGCCTCCAGTCACGCCCCCACTCCTGATTGGCTGGTAGTGTAGCGAAGGTATAGTAATTTGCATGTTTCTCTTTTATTAGATAGGATATATTTTATTGAATTTTTACAGAGAGGAAGGGAAAGGGATAGAGAGCTAGAAACATCTATGATCAGGTGCTTCCTGCACACTCCCCACTGGGTATGTGGCCCCAACCAAGGTATATACCCTTGACCAGAATTGAACCTGAGTCTCTGAGCCAAACAGTTAGGGCCATCCAATATGCTAAAGAAAAAAGGGGGAATATGCAGGGGAGGGCATTTGAGGGTGACTGGGTTGTCAGAGGAGGGCAGTTAGGCATCGATCAGGCTGGCAGGGGAATGGTTAGGGGATGATCAGGCTGGCAGGCAGAAACAGTTAGGGGCAATGGGGCAGGCAGGTGAGCAGTTGGGAGCCAGCAGTCCTAGATTGTGAAAGGACAGGCAGTCGGACATCCCCTGAGGGATCCCAGATTGGAGAGGGTGCAGGTTGGGCTGAGGGATCCCCCTCCCAGTGCATGAATTTTGTGCACAGGGCCTCTAGTGTGTGTGTGTATCCTATTTAATAAAAGAGTAATATGCAAATTGACCATACATTCGCTACACCCACAAGTCACACCCATAAGCCAATAGGAGCGAGTATGCAAATTAACCCAACAAAGATGATGGTTAATTTGCATATCCACATACAGAAGATGGCATAGAAGGAAGTCAAGCACTGCAGAAGGGAGCAAAGCTACGGAGAAGTAAGCAAGCAGGGCGGGAGAAAAGGGAGGGAGCAAGATAGAGGAGACAAGAGGAAGGGAGGCAGTAGAGGAGGAAACAAGGCAGCGGAGATGTGAGCAAGGCAGCAGAGATGGGAGGGAGTGTGGCAGGGGAGACAGGAGAGAGCGAGGTAGTGAAAAAGGAAGGGACCAAGGCAGCAGAGAAGGGAGGAAGCTCAGGCCGCAGGAAGCTCTATTCTTACAGGAATCTTCCTGCAATGGGTCTCTAATATATATATTCATTTATTGAATGATATTAGGAAGATCATTTAATTCTAATTTCTTAATTATTTTATAATATAGATTATATGGATGTCCACCCATCTTTAGTCGACCTTTTGCTAATTGCTTGTTAAGCTTCCTATTATAAATTTTATATACATTTCCAGGGACTATGTAAGTAAAAACTATTCAACCCTCTTTGCTTAGTACCACATAATTTTAATATCTTAACTAAATAATTCTGCTGGAATGAATGCTGTACAGTTTCTGCATATAGAAACAAGAATAATGAAAGAAATCATTATGGCCTGAATTTCAATGGCTGGCTTACATTTAATCTTCTAGGTTTAGCAGACGTGACGGAACGCTGTAGAGGCATTTTCAGATCATCACTTTTTAGCACTGAGAAGTGAAATGACCCATCAATGCACCAGTGAGCTACAAGCAAAATCAATAGTCCTGTGCTAGCAACATTGTTTTATTGTTGCCTCCTTAATCTCCTCTACTCTTTCGCAATTGCTTTTATTATTGCTGCTCATTTAATGAGACCCTGGAGTTTGGAGCCAGGTGGTGTCAATAATTAAATTTTATCTAAGACTCTAATGGAATTGAGTTCAAACCAGGTTAAGAGTAATAGAATTACAAATCTTTAGTGGTCATCATCTCATAGCACACCCTTTGTGCAACTTCTATACACCAGAAATTACTGCAGGCTCCAAACAGAAAGACTTGGATTAAGGTTCAGAGAGACTAGGCTTGCTCAATAATTAATTAATCAATTAATTAATTAAACAAATATTTAATTATGTTCCTATCTGGGTGTTGCAGTATTGTATATACAGGACAGGCATGGTCTCTGCCTCATGGAGCTTATAGTCTACTTGAAGAGAAAGATAATATCCAACAAAAAATCAAGGTCACAACAGTGATAAGTGCTAGGGAGGAAGAAGTAGGACCTGAAAGGCAGGAAAGATGATGTTAGATGGGTGGTCAGAGAGGCTCTCTGAGGAGGTGCCACTTAAACAGAGACCCAAAGGCTGGGAAGGAATGGAGTCGGGGAAAGCAAGAAAAAAAAGCCACTATTACTTGTTGGAAGAAATAATCTGTAAAAGGTTATGGCATGGAAGTCATTCGGTGTCCCAAAGAACTTCAAGGTACCTGTATGGCTGGAACCTAGTGGAGAAAAGTAGGAGGTCTGAGATGAAGCCAGAAACTACTGAAGAGCTACATGGGGTAAAGGGCATTTAGACTTTGAGATTATCCAGGTGAGATTTTAATACACCTTTAACACACCTCACTCATGCTGATGAGTGAGACTTACAGAGAGAACACCTTTGGGTTCAGAGCAGTAAATATGTGTGGTCCAGTGAATACGTGAAGTCAGAAGCATGATTTTGAACTTGTGCAGAGGGCAGGCAAAACAGAGGTGATATTTTAATTAATAAAGTTGCTTTATGTAGCAACAATAATATAAAATTTGCATCATGGCACTTTTGAAAAGACACATCTGTCATGTTCAGTATACCAGAATCTCTTCCTCCTCCTGCCCTTCCCCCCCCTCCTCCTCCTTTTCCTCCTTTTCCTCCTTTTCCTCCTCCTTCTCCTCCTCCTTCTCCTTTTCCTCCCCCTCCTTTTTCTTCTTGTATGCAGCCATGCCTGGCCAGACTCTGGTGAACATTACTGTACTACACCTTGTGCCCTCCCCAGAGATTTCCTTTCTATTCTTTCTTCTTGGCCTGAGTCTCCACCTCTCCTGTTGGATGCCTCTGCATCCGTCAATGCTTAGTTCAAGAGACGCGTGACCATCTGGGAACTGAGGTCAGGAGAAGTGAGAGAATGACCAGTGTCCCCACCATCTCCAGGCTTCTTATAGCAATTTATGCTTCCAGTATTGGCACTTACATTTGCATTGTTTAAGCAGGCGAGCTAGATGGTTAGTTCATTTAGACATCCTCTACAGTAATTACTGTTGCCTTAAACCTAGCAGATACTAAGAATACTTACTGAATTGAATGCTTGCCAGCAGTTACTATTTATTGAACAATTAATTTTCCAAGCACTCTTTTAAGGGCTTGGGATTTAATCTTTATGTGATGCTTAATTTTATGTGCCAATTTGGCCATGGTGCCCAGATATTTGGTCAGACTTTATTCTGAATGTTTCTCTGAAGATATTTTTAGATGGGATTAACATTTAGATCAATAGACTTTGAGTAAGTACATTAGTCTCTATAATGTGGATGGGCCTCATCCAGTAAGTAGAAGGCCTTAATATGCAAAGACTGACCTCCCCTGAGCAGGAAGGAATTCTGCCAGCTGATGGCCTTTGGACTTGAGCTGTAACTCTTCCCTGGATCTCCAGCTTGCTGGCCCACTCTGCAGATTTTAGACTTGCTAGCCTCTGCCATTGTGTAAGCTGATTCTTTAAAATGTATGTATATAGCCTATACACATAAACATTTATATATAAACATAAGCATATATGAACATAATATATACATTATGTTACACACACACAGACAGATATATATATATATATACATATATATATATATACACACACACACATACACACACACACACACACACATTGAGTGGCCAGATTATTATGATCTCTGAATGCATAATAATTTGGCCACTCAGTGTATATCCTATATAATAAAAGGCTAATATGCAAATTGTCCCTTTGACCAACTGCCTATGTCCCCTCCCCCTGGCCAGGCTGGCCAGATCCCACCCATGCACAAATTCATGCACTGGGCCTCATAAATATATATATGCCAGATTACCAGAGATCGTAATAATCTGGCCACCGAGTATATATCCCATTGGTTCAGTTTCTCCCTGACTAATCATATATCTTACATCTAACCATTTCTATTTTATAGATAAGGAAGTTGAGGCTCAGAGGTGTTGGGTCCCATGACCAAGGGTCCATTCCTGACAAGTGTGGAGCCAAGAAAGTCCAGGTCTTCCTAAGCTCCAGCACAATACAGCTTCTCTGCATGAATCCTAAGAATGAGAACGTGAGGACCTGCATGTCACTCAAACTATATTTGCTCTCAAGTATCTCTTCTTTTTAATGGTTCACGATCGACGTTGGGATTTTGTAGTGCACAAGAACCATCAATATGCAGACACCATGCTGTCCAGGAGAGGTGCAAAAGTGCCCATTGGCAGAGAAGGCTGGTCCTTGCTTGGCATATTTAAGTCCTGTAGATTAAATTATCTTCTTTGCAGTTATAACCCCCAGAAATGTCTTGAAAGAACCACACACCTTTCATAAACAGTCAACTGCAAGATTTTTAGGAACATGAGAGGGGACTAAACCAACAACAATTGAAAATAAAGTTTTATTGAAAGTAAAATATACCCCCTCCCTCCCAAAATGGAACGAAAACAAAGAGAAATAAGCTGTGCATGTGGATGAAATTAAAATAGAGAAAAACAAACAGCGCACATGAAGCCCTGAGCCTCTTGCTGTCTTTGCCATGGGCTAAAGTCCCAGGTTGAGGTTGCAACTTCAAAGTGGCCTGGCACCTTTCCATAGGAAAAAGCAACAGTAAATATTCACCCCGGATCAATTGTTTCTGGTTAAGCTCCAGACTGCCCCAGTCAGAGAGAGCAAACTGGGTCACACCGGATAAAGAAAGGGCCGCTCTCAGGAGGACGTGCTATCCTCTGATGCGTAGAGACACTCTCTGGGGCTCTGAGTGAAAATTATTCTTCCCCGTACAGAGAAGATGGCGCTGAAGACATTATTGGTCATGATTGTTCTTGGGATGAGCAGCTGGTCCTGTGCAGGTAGGGAACTCAGCTCCACTCAGTCTGGGGGTGGTGGTGGGGGGAGGGGGTCCTGGCCCATGCACCTGACAGCTGATCTCACTGTGTCCCACTTGCTTGCGTGCCCAGGTTTCCCGGTGTATGACTACGACCTGGCCTCCCTGCGGCAAGCCCTGGGAGCCTCGGTGGCAGAAGTGAATGCTCGGTCCCTGAGCCCATATCTGTTCCGGGCATTCAGAAGCTCCATAAAAAGAGTAAGCACACAGTGCCTCTCTCCCACACCTCCTGCTGCTGCTTTCTGTCTTTGTTCTTTGGTCAGTGCATTGGGTACACTTTTTAAATATCTGTTCAGGTTAAAATGATAATAGCTAGTTATCTTTTTCAGACAATTTTTGGCAGAGAAAGGATTTAATTAAGATGGTGCCATAGACTCTCGAGTCTCGCTGGCCCCATTGCCAGTCTCCAGACAGTTCCTGCTGAGCATCTTGCCTTTGTAGCCTGTGTCCCCATGGCTCCTCTTGAAATTCTTTATTAAGAACTTCTCATTTATTAGAAATGAGGCCTTTTCAAGTTCAGCAGTTCTGTTTCTAATATTTATTGGAAATAAATCCTAGCTTTTGAGATTAAAAAAAAAAAATGCCATTCCTTTGTCAGGAGGAGTCTGTTTCCTGTTAGCTTTGGAAGGAGGGAAAGATGATTTTTCTTGGGCTTCCTGTGCCCAAGTCTGTGACAGCAAACAAGGAGAAGCAAATATAACCTTCAAAGGAAATGAGAGTGTGGGCAGCAAGTCGCCTCCCCCTTCCCTGTTCCCAGGGGATTTGGTCAGCTAAAGGGTTCTTGTGCAGAGAAGGGCAGAAATGCCCTCAAGTTGGTTTTGGTGAAGGTGCGGGGTGGGACCGGTTTATGAATTTCAGGCCACAGGGGAGGGAATGGAGGTGCTCCTTCAGACTGCCTGCTTGTGTCTCCCATCCTGGCTGGGTGCCACCTTTGCTCATGCTTAGCTTGTTTCCTCTTAAAGCATGAAGAACATGTGGCTCATGCTTTCTGAGCCCCAGTCTCCAAATACACCATGGTCATCTTGACCCTTCTTCCTCAGAAAATGGCTCTTCGTTTCATTTCCAGAGTCACAGGAAATAAATCAAATTGTCCCAGTTGTCTTTTCTAATTGGGCCATACATAGGTCATGAAGGCGGTGGGCTATGCTTTTTTATTTAAAATATATTTTATTGATTTTTTACAGAGAGGAAGGGAGAAAAATAGAAAGTTAGAAATGTCGATGAGAGAGAAACATCAACCAGCTGCCTCCTGCACACCCCCCCACTGAGGATGTGCCCGCAACCAAGGTACAAGCTATTGATCAGAATTGAACCTGGGACCTTTCAGTTCATAGGTCAATGCTCTATCCATTGAGCCAAACCAGTTTTGGCTGGGCTATGCTTTAATTAGTGAGCAGCCCAGAACTAGATGTCGTGGCCAGAAAGGGGACATGTGGCCTGGATGTCGTGATGTGGGGTCATTGTGAGATGCGTTTCTTGCACACTGGTTCTGTTGGCTATGGTGTGGGGAAATCTATGTCCTCTTGCCAACCTGCAGATGAGCAGTTTAAATTTGCTTGTAATTAAGCTGTGCTCACAACAGAATGAATAAGAGCATGAGGACAGGTCCTGAGAGAGTCAATTATGGACACCATAGAAGTCTGGCCTGGGGAGATAAGCTGGTGTGAGGCAGAGCCACACAGCACATATTCTGTCATGTGACCATCTTGGTACAGACCTGAGCCCAACACACATGCACCTGCAAATCAACACACTTAACATACGCATGTGTGTGATCCTTAATGAGTTCAAAATTAGGTGATGTCCCACCGCATCCTATATGCGGTTGTTCTATCTGGAAGGTGCCTCTTCTTGCTTCTCTCTGGACTTTCCTGATTATTCAAATTCATTGGTCAGGCGACAGTCACTATGCCCCTCCCACGAAAACTTCACATGTCCATGAATGACTGCCAAAGGATCCTGATTGTCGAAATTTGGAGTTATAAATAAATTTTGGTGAGTGGGAAAATGTACAAGTATGGAACCTGTGAATAATGAGGATCAATTATACATGCTTTCCTTGGAGTTAGGACCCTGAAGGGTTGGTTCCATCTTCCCGCTGAAGTACCGTGTGCCTTTGGTAAAGCACCTTTCCTCTGGGCCTGAGCATGAGAGCATGAGACCAGGTGATGGCTGAGGTCATTGGTAGCTGTTTTTACTGGCGGAAGATTCCGTAATGTTTTCTCCCTGTGCAGGGAGAGACTGTGCTAACAATGTGAATTTCAGAAACTCACCAGTGGAAAACTGATGTTTTGTTTCTGTAAAGGTCAATGTTCTGGGTGAGAGCAACTCGAGCTTGGATTTAGAATTCAGCGTTCGAGAGACCACATGCAGGAGGGATTCTGGTGCAGACCCCGCCACCTGTGACTTTCAAAGTGGCTACTACGTGGTAAGTGCGGTGGGAAGGGCCACCCTCCACCCCACACCCTCCCAATCCCACAAACTAACACGAGGCAGCACCTCGTCTTCTTCCATGATTGTCACAGCAAGAGCTTAGCTGTTGCCTGTTGGCCGGTCACACTGGAGGCACTAAGGATGTCCATGCTGTATTCCCCAGGGTGGGGGCAATGTTTCCCAGTGGTTGAGGACTTGAGCTCTGGGTTACATGGTCCTGAATGATTCTGGCAAATTATTTAGCCCCGGTGCCTCAGTTTCCTGCTCTTTAAAATGAGGATAGTGACGATTCCAAGCAAAGGTAATACAATGAGGCCAACACCAAGCAAAAATCCCAGAGACATTTCAAATTCTACTTAAAATAATTTTAAAACACTACACGTGAGAGTTATGTTCTTTTGCAGTTGACTGTTGTGTAATATTTGTCTCCCCCACTAGCTCAGACTCCATTGGGAATAAATGTCAGGAATAAATGTAGGACCATGCATGTTTGGGTTGTATCCCCAGTGACGAGAACATGGTCCCACACTTGGTTCGCACCCATGGGATGACATGGAAATGTTCTCAGGCTTTTGTTATACCATCATTTTGTGTGGGGGTTGCTTTACAACGATGTAAATTCTGAGAAGGAATCCTTTGTTTTGAGACTTTTCACCAGAAGTATTTTACAAAGGACCCCAAACCCCAAGTGTCAGAGCAAATGAAATCTGGAGCCAAAGGAGAACTTTGGTTCTTCTCACTTCTTTTTGTTCTAGTGGGAAAGGCTTAAGGGCAGCCCCTCAGTGCTCATGCGGGAACGACTGCTTTCCCAGGACTCATAATGTGTCAAATGCCTAAGAGATATTTAAATATTTCATTTTTCTCCTTAGGTATTGAGAAATTTTCATTTTGGAAAAACGAAATACCTCAGTGAATTTTTCCTTTCTGTCTGCATCATTTTGTCCAGCCCTACTGTATTCCTGATTTCTTGGACAGGTCTAACCCTCTGTGAGCTGCTGGAGGTACAGCTCATTGCTTTGCATTTTCCAGCCAGCAGCCTCTTGCAGAAGCACTGTGTGGATGTCTGCTGAGCAGGTGCAGGACGTGTGGGTTTTTTGCCGCTGGTCCTCCAGCTCCGAGTCGGACAGCAGCGAAGAGGTATGACTGGGCCTTGGTCTCCATCAGGACAGCTCCTCGTAGGGTCTGTGTGAGTTTGTGACAGATTGCTGTATTAGTGTAGTCGGAGCATCACCCAGGTATGGGCAAGCAGGGCTCTGCTTCCTCAGCTGGATTCTTTTTTTTTTATACCTACAACCTCATTTTAAATACCTCTTACTTCCTCCAGCTTAGCCTCTGTCTGAGTCTGTCTATCTATCTATCTATCTATCTATCTATCTATCTATCTATCATCTATCATCTATCTATCATCTACCTATATCTATTTCTATCTCTCTGTCTATCATCTATCATCTATCTATCATCTACCTATATCTATTTCTTTCTTTCTATCTATCTATCTATCTATCTATCTATCTATCATCTACCTATATCTATTTCTATCTCTCTGTTTCCCCAAGATTTGTAAAATTAGCAAATCTTCAAAGTTTTAGACTTAAGTATGCACTCACTGGTCCTGTGGTTCAGTGGAACAAAGAGGGACATTTTTGCTGGACCAGAGGTCAAAATTATTTGCTAACTCTGCAATCTAGGTCAGGATACCTAACCATGATCTGCAGCTTCTTCATCTTAGTAAAGGAATAAAGACCACCTGATAGGTTGTTGACCGAACCAGGGAGGGATAGACAGGGAAGATCAGGTCTCCCATCTGGTACACGACAGGTGCATAGTGAATGGCAGGACACACTCTTTCCTTCAATCATATTGAAATTAACTTGCTTGTTGTTGATTTGCATGTTGTTGAAGTACTTGTTGAATGAATTTATTTTTAAACTGAGGAAGAAATGGTCAGAATATGGTATGACTCTAACTAGGGTAAAAACATAACTATTACATTATTTGTTTACTCATAATAGGATAATATTTTTGATAGGTGTTTTAAAAACATTTCTACCAGTTTACAGCTGGTATTTTTATTTATCTACTCATATTTTTATTCAATTTTTCAAGATTTAAGTTTGTAGTGAAAATTACATTAAAAGAGTATACAATTTCAACTTCAAAAATTATACATAAAAAGTAATATTCTCGCCGAAACCGGTTTGGCTCAGTGGATGGAGCGTCGGCTTGGGGACTGAAGGGTCCTGGGTTCGATTCCGGGCAGGGGCGTGTGCCATGGCTGCGGGCGCATCCCCAGCTGGGGGTGCGTATGGGGGCGGCTGATCGATGTTTCTCTCTCATCGATGTTTCTGACTTTCTATCCCTCTCCCTTCCTCTCTGTGAAAAATCAATAAAATATATTTTAAAAAGTAATATTCTCATATTATTAACATACCCATGCTTTAAATATTTTGTTGGAAGTCCATCTTATTTACACATTTATATTTAGTTTTTTTAAATTTGTTTTTCAATTACAGTTTCTATATACTGTATTAGTTTCAGGTATACAACATAGTGACTAAACATTTATGTAATTTACAAAGTGATCACTGGATAAGTCTAGTATTATTTATGAAAGTCTATTTTGGGATTAGGAAGTAATGAAAGAGGTAATGAGAACTCTTGTTATGGGCATGGTGTTACTGGTGCAGGTAGAACTTTTCCCAGGTTATTAGGACCTTTTCCATACACTGTTTAGTTGAGCGTAACCTTATGGCTTGATCTTGTTCACACTGGCTACTCTTAAGGATCAATACCCAGGTGGTTTCTGGGGCAATTTTCCCAGAGTCCTACTCCCTTGGTGATATGCCAATACCAATGGCCTCCTTTTCTAGACTTCATTAAAGTATCTAGAAAGTCAGATATGTTTCACAGTTCACACACTCACATGCTCACTGCCCAGCTAGCCCAGAAGTGACAGGGGGCACGAATATAATTTCACCAGCATTTTGTTGGAATTGATTTTATGGTTTCTGTGGAGAAAGCTAGAGAGATAGTGAGGAGCAAGACAAGCATAGGTCTGGCCCTTGTGGAGTGTATAGATGAGTCTGGGTGATGTCTGTTAAGCAGGGGTGACCAGGCAAGTATTGGAGAGCACATAAAAGAGGACAGATCAGTGTGTTCCAGGCAGAGAGAGCTTCCCTGGGAGCTGATATTCAACCTAAGAACTGGAGGGTTGACATCAGGACAGAAGGGACAGGAGGTGGAGGGGAGGGAGAAAAAAATCCCAAGCAAAAGGAGATCATGAGGGAGTTCCCTGAAATTGGATAGAAGCTGGTAGATTGAAATGGACAGAAATCCATGACTGGAATGAACAAAATGCAGAGAGAGAAAGGTGTGGGAGTGGGGCTGGACAGGACATAGCCAGTGCAAGATAAGCCTCATTGGTCATGTTGAGCATCCCTGGCTGATCATAATGGCAATGGGGCTATTGAGGGGTTGTAAGTAGGGCAGTGACAGAATAGATGAAGAGTAGATTGGAACTAGCTAAGAGTAGATAGGGATAGGCAGGACAGGTGAGTGAGAATGCTGCCTGGGGTTGGGAGTTAGCAGTGAATGTTGAAAGAAAGAGATTCTGATTTATTCTATGATCTTTGACACAATTGAAATTAATTTAATAAATGGTCCTCTAAATTAACCCCTCCCTCTTCCGTGTCTGACTTGGGAAGTTGATTCTGATTGTTTGGGCAACCCATAACTCTTCTTTTTTTAAAAAAATATTTTTATTGATTTCAGAGACAGGAAGGGAAAAAGAGAGAGAGAAATAGAAACATCAGTGATGAGAATCCTTGATTGGTGGCCTCCTGCATCCCCCCTACTGGAGATCAAGCCCACAAATCAGGCATATGTCCTGGCTGAAAATTGAACCATGACCTCCTGGTTCATAGGTCAATGCTCAACCACTGAGCAATATGGAATTTGCACCACAAATCTTTCTAATTGCAGAGTGAAGACACTCACTAAGACACTGACAGTAAGTTAAGTTAGCTCCTGAAACAAACACGATTTTTACATAAACTCTCAGGTTGCTTTTCCTGGAAGGTTAAGAGATTGAGATTGTTAAGAATTCTGAGCTAATTAAAAAAAAAGAATTCCTTAAAAAAAAAGAATTCCTTAAATTTAAAAAATGCTGCAATTCAAAAGAAAGAGAAGAAAGCAGATGGAGTTTAAAGTAATTCCTGGAAACTCTGAAATAGATTTCTTACACGACAGAAAAAAATTAGAAAACAACTGTTAACCGTTTTCAGTGAAACAAATGATCATACTACAAACATGAAAGATGATATACTAGATGAATTTAGACATGGAACAAATAAACCATTGTTGGAAATAAGAAATAGAAAAAATAAAAGACACACAAGTCATGAAAATAAAGACTACTTGACAAACATGTAGAATACAAAAGAATTTCCAGGAAAAGGAATATAATGTAAAGAAAGACCTAACCATGGGTAATAAGGCTGAAAAATTCAAATTATTATAAATAAAGATTTAGATTAAATGGAAAATATCTGGTTAGAAATGGCCTTGAATATAAGAAATTTGGATTTTCCACTACCTAATTTTTAAAAGCTGTAAAGACATTTGAGGAAATAAATGTCTAAATTTGCTAAAAGTTTCCTCTCCTTAATCAAATAGATATTTGAATCATAGGGAGTCTGTGTTATTTTTTTAATTATTTTAAAGGAGAAGCATGTAGGTCTCTACATGGTGCATAGAACTCAGCCAATCATGTAACAGTGCAGTCGTCAAGAATGCAATGTTACACTGTAAGTGGGTGATTCAACTTTTCTTTAGACAAATCCTTCTCATTTGGAGTAGAAGGGAAGAGGTCTGGCTAAGGTATCAGCCAAGGGAGAAAATAGTCCAAAAGGGAGAAACTGAGGAAGAATAACTGAACAGAACTTCTGTGCTTAGGGGAGGAGAGGTGACAGGCACTTCATTTATTTACTGTCTTTCATTTCAAGAGATAGAAACTCAAATAGAGGTAGCCTGCGCTGAAATAAGACACTTTCATGGTTACATTAACATAAAGAGAGGAGTTGGCCTCAGGAGCAACTCAATTTAGGCACCTTCAATGCTATGTGTGCCACATTCATTTTCTCCTTCTCCCTTTCCCTTCCCCTTTCATGCCTCTCCTTTCCCTTCCCTTTTTCATCACCATGGCCTTTCTCAGTGTAGCAGGAAGCAAGGCTTCCAGTTACTCCACATTTAGATCCTTTAAACGTAGAGGAAAAAGGAGTATTTCTCTTAGACTCCAGTGGGAGATATCTTTTGGCATTATTTCCATTGGCCTGGCTTAATCGTGTGTCTCTATTTTTAAAAAAATACCACCTATATTGAGATATAATTCACATACTATACAGTTCCCCCTTTCCATGTATAGAGGTCAGTGGTTTTAGTATATTCACAAATTGTACAATCATCACCACTCTGTAAACCCAGAACATATCCACCGTCTCAGAAAGAAACCTCTTAGCCATTAGCAAGTCATTCTGATGCTCATTTCTTCCTGGACACAGCCACTCATCTCCCTCCTGTGTCTATAAATTTGCCTATGCTGGATATCTCACATGCGTGAAATCATACAATATGTGTTCTTTTATGACTGGCTTCTTTCACTTAGACTCATGTTTTGGCGATCCATACCAGTTGTAGTATGTGCAAATACTTAATTCCTTAAATTGTTGAATAACAGTTCCCTTTTTGGATATTACAAATAATGATACTATGAGCTTTCGTGTGTAGGTTTTCTATAATTGAATGCATTGGGGTTACATTGGTTAATAAAATTATATACTAGTATACACATGTATTTTTAAAATATGTTTTTTAAAATTTTTAGAGAGAGAAAGGGAGAGAAGAGAAACATCAATCAGTTGCCTCCCACATGCACCTTGACCAGGGATAAAGCCCACAACCTGGGCTTGTGCCCTGACTGGGAATTGAACCAGCAACACTTTAATACACAGAATGACACTCAACCAACTGAGTCATATGGGCCGCGCTTTCCACATGTGTTTTTGTATAGTCTTTTAGTGGCTTTATGAAGGCTACTTATGTGCACCTAATTGGATACATATGGAATCTTCATAGAGAGAAACCTCCAAAAATTGTCCTGAACACAATTTGCAAGTCCATAAAACAACCTTCCATCTTTCTGGTCCATAACATTTGGGAGTAATTCTGAGTCCGATGGAAAGCATTTTAGTCCATTTTAGTTTCATGTAAATTGTACTTCCCCACATACTTTCTTAGACATACATGCTTGGTATCCTGTAAAGTTATTTGAAATAATATATTGTCTTATTTAATTAATGAGAGTCCTCCAGATAAGAGTGGCATTTTTTTACAGTGTCTTTCCTTTTTCTCTTTCATGTGCTGATACATACTGATGCTCACACTTATGTAGATGATTTTTAGGGGTATGTTGGGATCCTCTAAATGGAGAAACAGTTATCTATTTGGTAAGTTGAGATCTGTTCTTTTTTTAAATGTTATTTTTTCTTGAAACAACTTCATATTGAAGCTTTCTGGGAGTCATTCAAAACTAGATGTATCTATACATAATATTTGAACAACTATAGTCATTACAGAAAATAAACATTTTCTTTTTGTTTCTTCACACTAGGCAATAGCAATATGGCCTTTCATTTAGGCGTTCCTCTGTGTTTATGCAGAGGTTTTCCGTGCATGATTTCATCTGATGGCCCCAACATCTCTGTCCAGTAGTCAGGGCAGATGTTAGTGTTCCCCTTGAGAGGGTCTGTAGACTTGAACAACCTTGCTCAACCCTCCTGAATGCAGGACCTAAGCTGTGGGGCCCACATACGCAATAAGGGGGCCCACATATGCAATAAGGTGAAGCTGGGAGGATCTGGACTAAAATTCATCTAATAGCTGGGGCTGAATTGAGTAACCCTCCAGCCAGGTGACTGGACTGGACCATCATTTCCAACTCTTGATTGGAGTAGGGAGGCTCTCCTTTCTTTCCTTCTTGTATGGCCTCTCATTTGAAGTAGGATGGGTTAGTGTTCTGTGGCTTAGGAACCAATTTTATGTTCCCGAGGCTTTTTCCTATTGGTGCTGATGATGGTCAAACTCTTTGGTGAACTCCCACTTCCTCCTTGTTCGAGAGGCACATCTGGGGCATCAATAATAAAATCACAGAATGTTCTAGAAGTGACAAGGCCTTAAGACTATTATTGTGTTCCAGATCTTGTTCCTGACAAACCCAGACGTGAACAGTTTTATGAACGGTCGCATGGTAAGTGATCCTGTCTTCTTCCCAAGGTCAGTAGACCTCAATCTCATCAAGCTAGACTCTGTGGTAGCCATTTTGTAGGAGATAAACCCATGAAATATAAACTATTTTAAGTGAATGAAATGATAGTAGAGTACTGCATAAACTTGCTTTGCAAATCATTCAAATGGTAAACTTGTGGCATTAGAAACTCACTTAAATGTTATCAGGAGTTGAAATATCAAATCTGGATTGGGAGGTCAGTTTGACCTTTTTCCTGCCCCACATTGGGCATTTTATGAATAATACAAATTATTTTGATCTTTTCTTTGCCCTCCGCTCTCAACTCTATTTTGTATTAAGCAGACATTAGTGGTATTTATTTTCTCCTGATTACGGATCCGTTTTCTTATTTAATCTTTGTGATAATTCTTTAAACCAGGCTATTGCCTGCTTATATAGGAGAAATGAGTAATAACTCAAAGTGTTAATTGTATGCACAAATACTCTGTACTAATTGCTAGACACGATTTCCTCTTTCAACCCTCACACCCATCCTGTAAGGCAGCACTGTGTTCCTTCCCATTTTACAGATGAGTAAACTGAGTTTCTGTAACTTGACCAAGGCTACCCTCCTGGATGCATGACCTAAGTTATAGGACCCAGCTATGAAATAATGTGTAACTGGGAAGATCTAGATTAATTCTTATCTGACTGACTGGGGCTGAATTGGGTAATCCTCCAGCTATGTGACTAGGACTGACCAAAAGTTAGTGAGTGGCAGAGACAGGACTTTGATACCGATCTGCCACTCTAAATCCTGTTTGTTTATTTTTTGTTTTTCCTTCATGCTGTTTTCCAAAGGAATTGTGAAATTCACTCTATGTCCAGAGTTCTCCATCACAATGAATAAAACAGATATAAGTATTTCATTGAGTTCAATGTCTGATCCTCATTAGGCATGCTTACAATTTGAGGCTTGGTTTAAGAAAAAAAAAGCCCAAGTTGTAGACCTTCCCAAGTTGCAGGACCTAAGCTGTGGGCCCCACAGCTTAGGTCCTGCATTCAGGAGGGTTGAGCAAGGTTGTTCAAGTCTACAGTCATTTTGAAAGAATATACAGTCTATAGTCATTTTGAAAGAATATACAGTTATTCCACTACTGTGACAACTGCTGAGAACACTTTTTGAACATTTCTTTTGAAATTGCCATCAGAATCTCTGGCTCATTCTTTTGAATCTCTGTAGTGGTGGTAAATATTTGCCATTAGATTTGATTTTAGAAATAGCCCAAAGACATTTGGAAATCAGTCTTACCCTAAACTTAGTACCTAAAAGCAACAATCATTTATTAGCATAGTTTTGAGGGTCAGGAACCCAGAAGCAGCTTAGTTGGGCATGTCTGGCTCAGAGTCTCTAAAAACAGTTATAGACAAGCTGTTGACTGGGGCTGTGATGTCATCGGAAGGCTTGCCTGGGGCAGAAGGATTCACTTCCAAGGTTACTCACCTGCTAGTTGGCAGGTCTCAGATCTTCGTGGGCTGTGGGATTAAGGGCTTCAGTTTCTCATCATATGGGCTGTCTAAATATCTTCAAAGTGTGACAGCTGGCTTTCCCCCAAGAAAATGACAAGAAAGAGAGAGAGAGAAGAGAAGAGAAGTGAGCAAGCAACAGAGCACCCATGACAGAGGCAAAGTCTTTTATGAGCTAATTCTGGAAGTGATAGACCATCATTTCTGCATATTTATTGATCACATGGACAACCCTTGGTGGAAGGGGCATGTCCAAGAGTGTGAACAATCAGGAGGCCATCTCAGAGGTTGGCTACCACACTGGGGAAATGCCATTTGCGATAAGAAATATATGGATATAAATTAATGTGACCGATCCTTTGTATGTGTCTCAGGAAGTAATCCCAGAGCTGAATTCTAAAAACATCTTGGGCTTTGGGAGCTTCACGGACACAGATGTGCAGTTCTCTTGGAGACGGCTTTGAATGTGACAACTTTGTTCAATGCAGCAAATCTGTGTGACAAGCACTGGGCAGAGCCATAGAGACTGGAAGAGAAATAGACAGTCCATGCCCTCAAGGGTTTACACCTGTGACTGAGACAGATCACAGCCAGTGGAGAGAAATAAGCACTGGGTCAGCAGTAACACCAGGCAGAACAGGGTGCAGGAGAGCTTGATAAGGAAGACGAAATTGTCATGTTCTCATGGCTGGATGGGTTCTGGTTATGCTAGTCACAATCCTTCTCATTAATTTATTGTCACGTGGCCTGTGAATGACAGAGGCTATGCGTTCCTTTTCTCTCTTTAGAGATCATGAGAAGGGTCTTTCCCCCTGGAGATAGAAGGTACCCAAACCAATGGCACAGAGCGAGAGTAAATACTGGCTTTGAGTAGCAGTCTTGAAGTAAGAGAACACAGGTAAAAACGTGTATTTGGAAACAGACACTGTTGGAGTGAATGCCCTCAAACTACAACTCCCACACCTTCAAATGTCTGTGCTTCACTGTTTACCTTTCATCCTCGCCTTTCCACCGTCTCTTCCCCTTCCAGACACTGCTCCTTTTTCAGCTCTTCACTCTTGTTTCCTCAGGCTCTTTCCTGTGGCATTTATTTGTATTTGCTGCCACTGATGTGATCAAGTTGTTCCACTTTAAGAGCAAACAAACAAATAGCAAACAGATCATTCCCTTCCTTTGACCCAGTGTCCCTTCCCCCCTCCCCATTTCCCTACTAAGCTTCTTGCATCAGTATCTAGGGCTCCTAATCGACCTCCTTGCCTCCCATTCACTTTTCTGCCTTTTGAAAACTGGATTCTAATCCTGAAAATCTGTTAAATCTGATCTGTCTTCCTTTCCTCCATCTGTAATTTAAACCCTGTGATCATTTGTATTATTTCTGCAACCCAATTTTTTCTTTCTAATGTAGGTTACTCTGTCATCTCTTCCACTTGCCTGACTTTTTCATCATTACACAGTTATTTCCAAGTCTACATTTCTTGCCCTGCTCCATCTGGGATCCAGGCCCTGATATCAACTGCCCACTAGATGTAGTTGCTATGGAAACCTTGGGAGCAAATGAAACTCAACCAGCCTCCTCTCCAGCTCCTTTCATCAATTGAAGACACCACCACTCACCTAATTTTCACACCTTCACAATTTTAGAGCATCATGGACTCTTCCTTACCCTCTGCCTTCTCCCAACATTGGCAAATTATTGATTTTGTCCACACATTTTCTCTGGTATTGGCCCAGGTCCTGGTCCCATGATGCCTACCTTGAAGGTCCTCAGCTTTATCTGGAAACACAGAGGAGACTCTGGTCCTGCTCTACTTCAACCTAATGTTTGCTTCAATTATAGGATAAAGCAGAGGTGTGCAAAAGTCAGATCCTAAGCCAAGAGGAGGTGTTGTGGGGAGATGGAGGTAGCCCTGGCTTTCCAAATCTACACTGAGTATGTAGTCTCATGGGTATATTAACTCTCAGTTACTAGGGATTGGAGCAAATGCAGCTATGGATTTCCGAAGGCATTGGTAAAGGGACATCAGGAAGGACACAGAGGAATGATGGTATACAATCATGAGTACTGATTCAGAGAGCATTCATTTTTACACACACACACACACACACACACACACACACACACACACACCCTAATAATAAAGCTTGGGCTTCCGGGGCTTTAGATTTACATAGCACCATATGCCTTCAAGGTAAAGTCCAAACTCCCTAACCTGGCCCACAAAGACCTTGGTGACCTAGCCCAGCCTACTTCTTTAGCCTCATCTCTCCCAAGTCCCCCAAGCCCCTAAGCTCTGGCAATACTCAAATACTGGCAATTTCTCCTGTTGTGACCTCCACCTGGAACATCCGCCTGGCTAATTCCTCCTCAACCACTCAGGGCTCACCTCAATAGTCCCTCCCAAATCAGAGCTACATCTCTTTTGGGCCTCCCTCAAGTCCTCATCCTGGGCATATAATTGCTTGTCTCCTTTCTGCCTGCTCTGCCCCACCCAACTCCCGGGCACAGAGCTCAGGGAGCTATCGTCTCCCAGTGCCCTGCACAGAGCAGAGCACACAGTAAGCATTCAGGAAATGTTTGTTGAGTGAATGATGGAATTCTTCCCTTTGGGCTATTGAGATTCTTTTATTACAATAAACCCCCCCAAAAAACAAACAAACAAACAAACAAAAAAACATACACAACAACTAAGCATAGCATAATTAATTTGTAACCATTGGAATTTTAAAGACGTCAACTGACTTTACTAAAATAGAAGGAAAAATTTACCAGTGAGGCTGTATTGGATGCAAAATGCAAATAGTAGGTTTTCTTTTACATCTATGTGCCCCTGAATATAAAAACCAGCTTAAGCTGAGATCAAGAAACTACTCATGAAGAAACAGACTCACTTTATTCCTTTTTTACAAACTTAAATCAATTCTTTTTGCATTGCAGAGCATCCTCAGGGCAAACAATGGAGTTCTCAATGATTTTGCTGTATTTTATTATTATTAATGATATGTTTATATTGGCCATGCATACATATGTATTGTTATATAAATTCATGACCTGATTTCTATGAAAAAAAAAATGATCACTTCAAAAATTTCTTTTTTTACTTGATTTTTTTTCAGAGAGAGAGAGAACTCTTTGTTGTTCAATTTGTTTGTGCATTCATTGGTTGTTTCTTGCATGTGCCCTGAGCAGAGATTGAACTGCAACCTTGGCATATTTGGATGATGCTCTAACAACTAAGCTACCCAACCAGAGCCAAGAAACATTGCTTTAAAGACAGCACAGACAAAAGGTCAAAGGCTGCCACTCTGGCCTGGGCATTGACTTTGACTGAAGTCCTGGTCTGTCTCTGTCCTCCTGTGACCTTCTGCAGGGCAAGTGTTCTAGCTCTAAGTTTGCTAGAATCATAAAACAAGGCTGGAAAGCCTCCTACAGGGAGTCTAGTGAGGAAGCTGACTCACAGGGTCTGGAATGAGCAAGCCTGGCTCCCAGCCGTATCTGCCATTTAGGAGCTGGGACAGTGACCCAATCCCTTAACCTCTATGGCTCAGGTCCTTCAAAGATTTATAGTTGTTACCATTTACTGGACCATGCATGAACTCCTTGGGGATGTCTTAGCTTGTTATCCTTATTATCTTAGTTTAACAATAAGAAATATAATTAATGGTACTATCTTAAATTAACAATAACAATATCCTTTGTTTCATGATGCTAAAAAATGGTGTCTAGAATATAATATGGGTTCAATCAGGTTGGAAGGAAGAAGAAAATAAGGAAGGAAGGGAGGGAGGGAGGAAGGAAGGAAGGAAGGACTATACAATTAAATCAGGTTGGCTTTTCTAAATTATGAAAGTCACATTTCCCATGGGGAGCTGTTTTTCTTTTTCTTTCCCCCCTCCCCCTTTTTAAAAACTGATTTCAGAGAGGAAGACAGAAACATCAACAATGAGAGAGAATCATTGATTGGCTGCCTCCTGCACGCCCCCTACTGGGGATCTTGCCCATAACCAGGGCATGTGCCCTTGACTGGAATAGAACCTAGGACTCTTCAGTCCGCAGGCCAATGTTCGATCCACTGGGCCAAACAAGCTAGGGTTCCTGCGGGGAGCTTTCTGAAGGCGGACATGTGGGCTCACACAGCACAAGCCCAGAGCTTGGCTCAGTCTCTGGAACAAAATAGGAGCCAAGGAAGTGTTTTTGAACCATAACAAACCCTGTTCTAGGATTCTCTCAGGTTGCTAGAAAACCATGTTATCTATCAGAGTGGCTAGGAAAAGGTATTATTTAAACCAAGAGCTCTGAAATGTTTTTGTATTTGCTGTTCTCAAATAGGAACTATGGCAAATCAGCCCCCCTCACGTTGGCCGGGCTCTATGTGAGGGTCTCACACTTTCTGAATTGTTATTGCTGGATTTGTCCAGACATATTCATTATATAGGGGCTGGAAGACCACAAACCTCACCGACTACCCCCAGTCCACAGCAGCGTGAGTGACACATGTTCCTTTATATGGATTGTTCATTGGTGTGGAATTCTTAAACTCCATGCCCCAGACCGGCAAAAGAAGTGATTCTTAGTGAGGCCTTTTGGCAGTTACTATAGGGTGGGAAGAATCAGTCTCATGATTTTATCAATTTGTTTGACACATGTTCACCAAATGCCTGATTCTTCCCCACCCCCTGAACAAGAACATATCAGAACTGCCAAACGTGCTGGGGTCCATGTTTGGACCCTGCATGTACTTGGCCTTCTCTAAATCTTGCAGCAGTCTCATCAACTGCTGTCATCATTGTCTCCCTTCCATGATTGAGGAAGCTGAGTCTCTTGGAGGCGGTGCTGGCATTGGGAAGTAGCTCTTGATATCTAGCTGTCTGTCTCCAAAGCCCCTCTGTTCCTCCCTGTGATGCTCTACCTCATGACAATAAACATGACAATATCTCCATGTTTAGAAAACAGTACGAGAGGACAAAACCTCAGGATTATTTGTCTAAAATACATTTGTCGTGTGTTGGGTGAAGCCAACTAGAAGGCAAGGACTTTGATCGATTGGAAGTGTTGACAACATACCTACCTGCCATCAACTACATGGGGGTGGCCCTAAAACATGTACCTCTTAGTGAACTTGCTGAGTGGTTTCCATACCAAGTATCAGACCCATTAGTGACTTTTTGTCGTGAGCTCCCATGACTGCCCACCTACTGGGGAAGCCAAACACCCCAACCCCTCATAAGATAGGAAAGACCCAGCCTGTGCTATGGAGAGAGGTGCATACCTGGCTGTAGGTGACTCTATTTACTCACAATCTGAGATCCACTTGCTGCACACCTGCCAATGACTCCCCAGGTATAGTCCATTCCCCTTGCTATTAGCAGTAGTTCTGCTCTGTAAAATCAGTGAAAATACCAAATCAGTGGGTCCTGTGGGAAGTACAGAGTTCGGTTCTTGCCAGCCGTCAGTCACATTCATGGAATTGCATTGACTGTGCTCTATTCTGCTTCTGTCTTCTCCACTAGGTTTTCGGTTCTTTTTCTTTTTCTTGTAGGTTTTCGATTCTTTCTTTCTTTCCTCCCTCCCTTCCTCCCTTCCTCCTTTCCTTCCCTTTCCTTCTTATTGGAGATCGGAGCTTTGTAATCTCCCCAAGAGATACTCAATGCATACATGTTTATTGAATTGATGAATGAGTGAATGACTCGATCCACACAGCCTCAGTTGACTGCAGCTGAGGTCAACCTACCCCTTTACTGGCTTGACTGGTTTCTTCCCTCCCAGCCTCCCACCACCAGCTGTTCCTTAGACCAGCCTGAGTCCCAGCATGTGGCTGCAGCCTTTCCTTTTTGAGACATGAGCATCCTATCTGGGGCTGTGTCTCCATTACCTGGACTCCAGTTCCTCCTCTTCTCACTGCAGGTGTCCCTCACCCTTTCCTGTGTTTGAAGAGTTGGCCACATTGCCATCTTGGGTTCCATGCTGAATGGCACCCAGGCCCCCCAGGTCCCCCAGGTCCCGTGCCTCCATGATAAGAATGTGAAAGGCACAGCACAGGGTCTAATCATCTTGTCTTTCTCTCTTTTAACAGCAAAATGCATTAGAAAGAAAAGTTCCAGTGAAGAAAGATGCTACATGAATTGAGTAATTTTTCTTTTGGTTGGTTGCAGTCCTTAATAAATGTCTTACTTTTTCTTTTTCATTGCCTGACTTTCTAAAAATAAAATAATGAAAGATAGGAGTAACTATTACATTTTCAGATAAGGAGCTAATGCCATGAGGAGATTAGTTTAGCCAAGGATTTTAGGGGTTGAGATGGATAAAGCAGCATGTTTAGCATAGTTATGTCAAACACCTGTCTTAAATCATACAATGGTCATAATTCTTTGTTCCTACCAAGACAGGCAGTCCCAGGCAGCTCAGTGTCAAGGAGTGTCTTTCCTTTTGTGGCTAATTTTAATTTAAAAAAGAAAAAAGAAATCATCTGGTGACTAAAGGACAAGAGGCAATCTCCTCCCCACCAAAATGCTGTCATTGCTTCTTTTCCTTCAGATTTCTTAGACCACAGAGTCAATAGCAAACTGGCTTTCTGTCAAAGCAAGTATTGCCAGAAAAGAACCAAGGATGTGTCCCTGAGCCACTTACTTAGAAATCTGTCCCAATTAGGTGCCCCAGTTTGGAGGCAGGCGTTTCTGCGGCCAGTCTGTTGTGGGAATGACAGTAGTGAGAGGTCTGGAAGATTCAAGAATCCCCCAATTGGAATGCAGTCCCTTGCCAGCGAGACAGAAACGACACCATGAAGATGTCAGGAGGTCCTGCGGACTATTTTCAGGACCAATGATACTCTAAGTCATTATCAGGCACTTGCACCTCGATTTAGATGGGCTTTCTATTCCTGCACTGTAGCAAACTGCTCTATTTATCACAGCTTCTAAGTGTTGGACAAGGCTTTTGTCTACTTCATCCCACTCATCTTCTCTATTTTTTCAAAACTTTCCCATACACATTTTAAAATTTCAACTTTAAGATTAGCCTGTCAAGTGATGAATAAAAATCCTGTTGATATTTTAAATTAATTTAATGACATCAAATTTGTAGATTAAATTCAAAAATAGATGTCTAGACTTGAGTTTTGCTTTATAAGAATAAAATATACATTTCCATTTATTGAAATCTTTTTGTCCCTTAATAGAGTTTAAGTGTGTGTGTGTATGTGTGTGTGTATGTGTGTGTGCATTTGGCATATTTCTTTCATAATTTATTTATTGGTATTATTCTTTTTGTTGTGATTATAAATGAGATTTTTTTGTCATTATATCTTATGATATAAAATTGACTGATCTATATTAAGCTTTTGGTCTGTCTTCCTACTGAAATCTTATATTATTTTTAATAGGTCTTTAGTTGATACTCTAGAGTATTCTATGTATATACTCTAACTTCTGCAAGTGATATTAATTTTGCCTCCTCTTCATTTTTTGAATGTCAATGTCTTTTTATGTTCTTTTAATATATTCCCACAGGGTTAGAGGACAGTACAATAATAAGCATCCTGGTTTTGTTTCTCACTTAGACAGAATTCTAAGAAACATTTTAATGTCTCATCAGTAAGCACAATGTTAGCTTCTGGTTTGGTGTCTATATTTTTAATCACATTAAGGTTTATTTATGCTTTCATTGTTAAGAGTTTAGAGCTTAAATGTATATTGAACTTTATCAAAACATCTTTTGAAATTTGTCTGTTTTGAATTTTTCACTTTTGTCTTCTTTGATAAAAAATATGGTGACTTATGTTAATCTATTGCATATATTGAACCACCTTTGCATTTCTGGAACATCCCTGCTGGGTCTTTAAATAGACTGCCACTAGTTATCACTGTTTCATGTAGGCTGTTGATACCAACCTTCATGAGTGAGCATGATCTGCTATTGATTTGTGTGCTGTCTTTGTCTGATTTGGGGATCAATGTTGCGAAACCCAAGTTATCTTGCACCTCCATAGCATCTCCCCTGTCCACCACTCTCAATGCTGTGTCATGTATCTGGCCATAAAGCTGTCTGGTTTGTTCTGTGGATTGTGCGAGCCCATGACCTCCCCAAGCACAGTCACCTGCCCCAGCTCAGCCCCTGCCTGCTCCCAGCACTGCACTCCCCTGGGAGTGAGCCTGTCAGCAGGAAGAGAAACACTATGGAGACATGGACTCATAGGTGATTGGCAACAAGGGAGACCTTATAAACGATGCACACTGAGGGTACAGAACTCACACTCTCTGTGTGCTCAGCAATATTGGTTCTAAGAACAAACGTGATCTGATTCCTTCAGGACAGAATTCAGGTGAGTAATTTGCTGTTAAAGAAGGAGACTTCTCTTATGGCTGAGTAGTATTTAATTGTGTATATGTACCACATCTTCTTTATCCAGTCCTCTATCACAGGGCACTTTATCTGTTTCCATCTCTTGGCCAGCATGAAAAATGCTGCAATGAACATAGGGATGCATATATCTTTGTGTATAAATTATTTAGAGTTATTCGTGTATACACCCAGTAGAGGAATTTTTGGATACTATGGTAGCTCTATTCTTAAGATGGTGCTATATACAGGTTTTGTAACTTAGAAATCCACACATTAAACCTATATGTTCATGTTGACCAATGTCACCCCAATAAAATTTAATTAAAAAAATAATTACAATGTCAAAAAAAGAAGACCTCATGGCTTTCCTTTGAACAATGAACACCTGTCCTCCCAACTGCCGCCTCTATAGAAATCCCCTATGAGACAAGCATCTGTACACCTTTCCATAAAAATATCGGAGTCCCAGACATTTTTATACAAAACAATTTTGGCCTCTCCTCAGAGGCAGGTGTGACCAGAGCCAACCTGTCTGGAGTGGCTTTTGACGTGGGAATCCTCAGCAGCGTCAACAGGCATAACTATGTTATGTTACTGGGCTCTGCCCCTGGGAACTAGCGCACACCTTTACAGAGGGACTGAGTTTACCTTCCTTGTCCCTTCATAGCTTGGATTAAAAATTGCCCAGAGTTCAAATATTTAATGTTCTTCCTTATTTCCCAATTCTGGAATGTCTCATTGTGGCATGGCTTGTGGCCAATGTATGGTGTGCCCTCGCCAAGTACTGGGCAAGGTTTCACTTTGGGGCTACTTCAGCCCCAACATGCATCTGTGACCTTTGCACCTTTGGGGCAGCTTCCTAGGATGTTCTGTATTGCATTATTTTCCTTTCTGGGTCGCAGCAAGATATTTAGTTTTATCATACGATCAATTTTCTACACATTTCACAGCACGTGGTCTGATTTGTTCTGTGACTGTGGGGCATTGGCCTCTCAGAGACAGCGGGGCAGGGGCAAAGGAAGAATCGTCCAACAGAATGTCCTGCGCTGCAGGTGCCAACTTGTGGCCTTTCAAAAATGAAGCTCAGACAGGTCAGCTCTGAGTTTCTGGATTGCCTCTCTTCTTCTTGCTTCGTTTTCTTTCCTCAACCCCTGTCTCCTCCTTCCCTGGGCTCTGATACGTTGTCTTCAGCAACCCATGGAAGGCAAGCTGGGAGTTTTTCATCCTGTTCAACCATCTTATGTGAAGAGCTCTGTTTTATGGGAAGAGGGCTTATATCTCTGACATCTGCCCTCCCATCCCTAAAAAATTGTAATAATTAAATCTTTAGAAAGTTAACCAATGGTTCTGAAATTCTCTCAGAGTATGGTAGCCAAACCATTGTCTTGATGGGTCACTCTGGTCATCAATGTCATGTGTGATTCTTACAAAACCACTGCCAGCCCTGCGGCAGCCCACCTGCCCTCTCATACATGTGCATGAAGGTGACCCCACAGGTTTGGTTCTCTGAATCTGCCCCCATGATGGTTGGGGACCCCATGAGGGTTGGAGAACTGTTTTACACTGAAGGGCCCTATTAAACATTCATGGTGCTTCCCATCCATTTTCTTCTTCCCTACCCCAAAGGCCTAAACCTCCAAGCTTATGAAATTAGATGCAAAGCTGACATTCCTTCCAAGTTTTCCTGTGCCCATGACATTGGCATTCTTTCTTTTCATATCCAAATAGATACTCCCTTGGCTATCATTCAACAGAAAACTGGCATCCCCTGAAAGCCAAACAAAACCAGCTCAAAAAAACAAAATGAACCAGCACAGAAGACATCTGAGCGTTATTTTCTCTGACCTGAGAGGTTGAGGGGGAAGGGAGAAAGACAGCAGGCTGCCTGGGCACCCAGCTGGCTCAGGGCTCGGAGACCTCCATACTAGGTAGGAGAGCAGGTTCGGTGCTTTCTCCAGGTCCCTGTAACTAGGTCACAGTGATACCAGGAAATGTGTGTTGTTCTCTGGGCAGAAGCAATGTGATTGTTGCTTCTGCTTCAAAGGCAGAACTCAGCATGGCTGCAGCAACTGCTGAAAGCTGCTCACTCCCTCCACCCTTTCCTCTTTCTTCCCTGCTTTGCAATAGTGAGTCCTCTCTAAGGTCTCCTCCTAAGGGCCTCTGAGGGTGCGCGTGGTCGCTGCTTCCCATTCAAGCCATAAATTGGGTTAGTGACATTCCATTTTCAACTTTGCAAGTTAGCTCTATCCACATTTAAAGATAATGCATTGCATAGTAAAAGAAAGCATTACATTAAAAAATAAATAAAATTCACCCAAATTCCCACCACCTACATTTATCTCTTGAGTTCCCTTTAAAACTAATTATGAAAATGTGCTTCTGACATAGAATGAAATGCTGGCGGCCCCACCTTCTTTTCTGACCACTGTCAGAGAATAAAAAGCTCTGTGGTTAATTTTAGTCCTAAAACAGACTAAGGTCTTTAATTAGAATAACACCATGTTGTAGGGTATATATGCATATTACATACTAACATACATATTAGCACATGTCCTATAATATAGTAAAAACTCTAAGACAGTTGTCACTGTCTTCTCTTTCATCACATCCTGAGTTAGCCTGTACTGGGGAAGGGACATGTTCTGTTCTCGCCCTCACTCTGCAAGGTGAGGGAGGGGCCTGCACAGTTCTTTTGGGGTTGGATAGCTCTGTATCCTGGGGCCCCAAATAGGAAGGATGGTTCTTTCACTCAGGTTTCTGTAGAAATTCCCTCTGCTCTCTCTCTTGTGGTTCCTTTGGCCATGGCCTAAACAGACACAGCTCCATGCCACATGGTCCCTGTGACTCCCCACTCAGTCCCAGGTATTCCTACATCACCCCCACCCTCCCTCTCTAGGTCTTCTCACTCCTCCATGCAGCCACACTAGATTGACTCAAGATGGCCCCTGCCAGCTGCCTTGGGTTGAATAGTGCCCCCCAAAATTCATGTCTTCCCAGAATATCAGAATGTAACCTTATTTAGCCATAGGGTCTTTGCAGATATAATTAGTTAAGATGAGTCCATACTAGATTACGGTGGGTCTTCTAAGAAAATGTCCTTATAAGAAAACAGAGACACAGAGACAGAGGGAATAAGTTCAAGTGACAATGCAGGTACAGACAGAGATTGGTGTGATGCATCTACAAGTCAAGGAAGGCCAAGGATTGCCAGAGCAAATAGGAGCCAGGAGCAAGGCTTGGATGGGTTTCTCCTTCAGAGCCTCCAGAGGAACCAACCCTGCATAACCTCTGCAGTTCTAAGTCACCCAGAGTATGAGACTTCCTTATGGCATCCCAGGACTGCACTGACTTCCCCCATTTACTCAATCTGGTCCCAGAAAACACCATTGATGACCAGAGTGACCCATCAAGACAATGGTTTGGCTCCCTGTGCCCTGATAAACCCTGGAGGTTCCCCAAAGGCAGATATCCCCTGATCTTGCCTCCAAAGTCTTTGATCAGCTCTTGTCCTCTCCATTTCCTAGTGGCATTTGGAGCCCATTTTTTCCTTCTCAATTGGAAACCCTTGAGCTATGGGTTGGGCACTAGCATGCCCTCTCCTCCCCCCATGGGTGGGTTTATACAGCAGCCAACCACTCTGCAAAGAGACTCTTCATCTTCTCCTCAGAGGAGGAGACTGCTCCTCTGTTGATCCCTTTGCAAAGCTGGCCTTGCTAAGAAGTGCATGTGCTGGGCCGTGAGCTCTCCTTCATTCCCTTTGAAATTCTGCGTATGGCTGGGGGAGGAGGGTAGTGGTGGAGTCTTCTCACACTCATTTTGTTTCCCAAGTTCCATCCTAGCATCCTATTACATGTGGTATGTATATAAATATGGTTTTACATTGTTAAGGTGGGACTGTACAAAGTCTTTATGGAGGCATTTCTGGCTCATTGTAGTAGATTGAATTGTGCCTTCCCCCCTAAAAAAAAAAAGACATGTCCTTCCAGAATCTATAGATGTGGTCATATTTGGTAAAAGGGTCTTTGCTGTTATAATTAATCTAAAGGATCTCAAGACAGGATCCTTGAATTTAGAGTGGTTCCTTATAAGGACAGGTGTCCTTATAAGAAGAGAGGAAAGCATAGAGATACAAAAAGAGGAGAAAGTGATGTGTAGAAGGCACAGATGGGACTCATGCAGTCCCAAGCTGATGGATACCTGGATCCTCTAGTGGCTGGAACAGGCAAAGAAGGGTTCTCCCCTAAGCCTTGGGTGGGAGCTGGCCCTGGAGACCCTATGGCTGACACCTTGATTCCAGACTTCCAGCCTCCACAGGTGTGAGGGAATAACATTTTTGTGGTTTTAAGTCACTCAGTTGTGGTGATTTGTTATGACAGTCTTAGAAAATGAACACACTAATTATATTATAAACATTTCCCCATGTTATTAGACATTGTGGCAATTATTTTTAATGATAACACACTATTCTATAGTATAAGGAAGCCAAATCAACACTGTATTGTAAAATGTTTAATATTTGAAAATTGAACTAACTAAATCATAAGGAATTAAATGCACTTGAATGTACCTTTTGAGTACCTGGTAATTTCCTTAGGAAGATTTCCCAGTGGTGGAAATGCTGGGTTGAAGGCTACACCCTCTGCTGTGCCTGTACCTTCCCTGCCTGAAGTCTATTGCTCAAAACCTGTAATTTCTGCAACTATTATTTAATGCTGGTTGGTACAAGACATGTAGTAACCCTGTGACTCATTTCTATAGCAATTCTTACAGATGCTGGTCTGTGAGCATGAAAAGTAGCCTTCCAAAAACAAGGCATAACCCGGTACTTAGCCTGTCTGGGTTACCCGTCTGATATATTTCAGTCACAATTAGCTCACATCCTTCAATTTGGTGCCAGGTGTGTATTAAAAATGTGCTTCTTTGTGCTTTTCCTTTTATTGGTCTCTACTCTAAAAGCAAGCCCTGAAATATAGCAAGTTGTCCTTAAATCAAACATGTCCTGGGGTCAGCTCCCTCCTCCATCTCCAATACTTAATAGCATAAATGTCATAGAAGTCTTTGGCATTTTGTTCTGAAGAAGTCAGAATTGAAAAAAATGCTGAAAATTCTATATACCAGGAGGTAAAGAATCTGTGGTTCAGCTTGTAGTCTGCTAACATCTAAAGATTTTGACTTGAGAATGTTTGTATCCCTTAACCTTGGTACCATAACCTGGACAGTGAGAGCAATGGGCTGAATGAACTCTCACATTTCCAAGATTCTGTCCCCACTAATGTTTAAATGGCCCATTTCAAGACCTTTGAATGTCCATGTCTAAGTACTGGGGCAAACGTGTCTTAATCACATCAACCTTCCTATGCACACCACTCAGAGATGAGACTGAAAATGAATGCCTGGCCAAAATAACAACCTCAAAATCCTGGTTACATTAAACCAATGCAATTGTATCAGGAGCTTAACATGTTTATTCAGTACAATAAAACATCTGATTTTTATATGAACTGCTATCTTGAACACAAGGCTATAAGTAGAGCTGATAAAATAAATCATAGAATCATTATTCAACCAGCCATTATGTCTCATTGGTATGTTTATAAGAGACTGTAATTACCATAAGCATGTCTATCTGATGTCTATATAATTCTGACCTGGAATCTAAAAATGACTTTAATAATTTAGTCTAGAAAGAAACTGATTAATATAATCCAATAGGGGACTTATTATTAGTTTGGCCAAATTACTGTGGAATAATACTCTTGGTTCTAAGAGAGAAACACAGCAATATGCACATATACACATACATATAATGTATAAACACACACAGCACCCACATGCACACACACGTACAGAATACATAGGCATATGTGCACACATGTACACACAGTGCATAAACACACATGGGCACACACTAAATAGCATAAAACACACAGAGAAGAATCTTTACCTTCTTCTTAGCACCTTTCTGCTTCTCCTCTTCCTTGAGAAGTGATAGCACCCCCACACATCACAAAGAAAGATAACATTTCCACCCAACAGTCTTTTGGGTGGCACTACCACTGGCTATGTGCTGGCAACCATATTCTCCACCCTAAGCCCCCTGCATTGGGCACAAGCAACACATTTGGAATCAAGGAGTCACAAGAAACGATGATAGTGGGAATAGCACAGGCAGAGGCACAAAAAGCCAGCTTAGATACCTAGGATGTTCCAGCAGGAAGGGATAGACAGGTCACCTGTCTCTACCCCTGCTTTGAACCATTGGGAGCCTCAGATCCAGGCAGCCATGAACCTGAGTCAAAGCCAGAGATGGGATTTAAATTTAGGGCCTCCAACTCTCAAGTTACATGCTATCTGGGGGTCAGAACTTACAATACCCACAGTTCAGTTTCCAATAGCCATAGGGATCACTGAGAGCCACTGTTTTAAAGAAGGAAGCCTGGACCTCAGGGAAGAGGGTGCCCCCAATATTCCTGGCAGTGTGGTCCCAGGAGAAGGCCATTTTTTCTACCTCTGGAGTTCTAACAGCCATGTCTGCACCAGTGCTCAAGGCTGTGGGCCCGTATCCCAGGAGCCCCATTTTTGGAACACAGAACAGGATGGCATGCTTCAGGGGGCAGCCTCACCTACAGAGAGCCTTCTGTCTTCCCTTCGCTGGTGGCCATTAGGTGACATCAGCCTGCCGTTCTGGTGAGCAGACCTTCCCTGTATGCTCCTCAGCTTCCATGCTATGACCAGTTTGTGTTTTACTCATGTCTTCTCTTCCTCTGAAGAAGGCCACCTTTTGCCATCTCAAACTGAGAACCCAGACTATTTTTGCAGAACTGCATGGCAGGTGCCCACAAGCAATACCTCTCCTTCCAGCAGGACCAAGAAAGCCAGCCTCAGTGAGTGGGAGTGACCTGCACGGCCACCTCTCCCTCCAGAGTCAGGAGCTCCAAGGCCAAGTGTGCTCACTGAAAGTCCTTTTCTGTAAGGCAATCTTAGGAACACTGGGCTTCCTCATGGCCTGGGTCAATTTTGTTGAATGGACTCTGAATTCTTTTAAAAGGACCTGATACTTTAAAATATTTCACAGCTCTAAATATAATCCCTTTGATAAAAGGATCTTTGCTCCTGATTATCAGAACACTATGGAACATTTGTAAGTAGCCTATCTAATAAAAGAGTAATATGCAAATTGACCATACCTCCACTACGCCCATAAGCCATGCTCACCAGCCAATCAGGAGCAAGTATGCAAATTAACCCCAACCAAGATGGCTGTGACCATGGAGAGAGCAGGAGGGAGGCTTGGGTTTCCCTGATGATGAAGGAAGCCAAGCTTTCCACACACCCTGGCCACTCCAGGCCTCCACTCAATGCTACAAAGTTTCAATTATAGAAGATAAATAAGTCCCAACAAAAATGGTGGCAGCCACCACGCTGGAGAGAGCAAGAGGCTAGGGTTGCCCCTGGCGATGGAGGAAGTTAAGCTTTCCACAGCCCCGGCCTGCCTTGGCCTCTGCTTAAGCCTACAAAAATTTATTTCAATTATAGAAGATAAATAAATCCCAACAGAAATGGCTGCAGCCATGGAGTGAGCAGAAAGATTGACTCTGCTCCAAGCTACAAAGTTTCAATTGTAGAAGTTAAATAAATCCCAGATACCAGGGCTTCTGCTTTGGTTGCCGGGGGTGTGTCTGGCCTGCAAACCACCACAGAGCCCTCACCCAAGCCACCCCACACCCCAAGGGCAAACCAGCTGGCCCCCACCCATGCAACAGGCCTCTATCCTATCTAATAAAAGAGTAATATGCAGATTGACCATCACTCCAACACACAAGATGGCTGCCTCCATGTGGTCAAAGATCCTGCCCCCATGTGGGCATAAGATGGCCATCACAAGATGGCCAACAGGGGAAGGCACTTGGGAGGGACCAGGCCTGCAAGGGAGGGCAGTTGGAGGTGATCAAGCCTGCAAGGGAGGGCAGTTAGGGGTGATCAGGCTGGCGGAGGAGGGAAGTTGAGGGTGACCGGGCCTGAAGAGAAGGGCAGTTGGGCATGACCCAGGCCTGCAGGGGAGAGCAGTTGGGAGGGGGGACTAGGCCTGCAGGGGAGGGCAGTTAAGGGCAAACAGACTGGCAGGCGAGAAGTTAGGCATCAATCAGGCTGGCAAAGGAGTGATTAGGGGGTGATCAGGCTGGCAAGAGAAGTGGTTAGGGGCAATCAGAAAGGCAGGCAGGGTAGCAGTTCGGATGCAGCAGTCCTGGATTGTGAGAGGGATGTCCGACTGCCCATTTAGGCCTGATCCCAGTGGGATAGGTCTGTTCCCACCAGGCAGTCGGACATCCCTTGAGGGGTTCCTGATTGGAGAGGGTGAAGGCTGGGGCTAAGGGATACCCCCTTCCCCCGTGCATGAATTTTGTGCACTGGGCCTCTAGTGTTTTTATAATTCTATGTAAAGTTGGTGTGCACTCAAATGAAACCAATCTGAAGCAGCTGCTGCTCTCTGGACAGGCCCATGATGGAATTCGGAAGGAATGGGATGGGAGGGGGGCAGGGGGGGTTGGAATAAGTGACTGTTCCCTGCAGGCCATTCTGGTGCTTTGACCCTTTAGTCTTATTTTAAGTTGCCACTGCCAACACAAGAGCAAAGCCTGTGACTTGTCAATGTGCAGCGTGACTTCATTAAAGACTGATGTTAACCTCCGGTGCCCAGCCTAGCCTCGAAGCCTCAGAGCCTCGGAGCTGAGCCACGAAGAGCCACGAAGAACTGAGCTAGTCCCGAAAAAAAGACACAACCAGAAAAAGTTTAGGAGGGAAAACAAAGGGGTTTAACTGAGTTGGTTTGGCATTTTTCTGATGGCAAACATTCAAAGGATTCTTCTATAAAGACACCTTGTTTGTTGGTGTGCATTGGGGGAAGAGGAGGTTCTTGAGGGACTTTTCATACCCGAGGGACTTTCAGCTTGAGGTTTTTCATCCCCATGGGCCTCCAGTGTAGCCCCTGGGGCTAGACTCACCCATCATTCCCTGCATGGTCCGGCCCTGACCCGGGCTCCAAATGCTTTAGCAAATGGAAATTCGGGTCATTTCTGTGGCTCTGTAAACACCCCGCTTACCCAGAAGCACGTCCAGTCAGCCAGTCCCCCAAAGCCAAGCCAGCTCTGTGCTGATGTCCTTGTTTTTTGTCACCCCAAACAAGGTAGAGTAAGTGGCCCAGCCAATCTTTTTTCTACTTTTCATTTCCTTGTTTTTTATTCTCTGTTCTGTAAAAGCTTCCCCACATGGCAGTTCCCCGAATGGAGACTGTCCAAGTCATGAAATGTTATGTTTGTTTGTATCATCAAAATTGTCTTCTGTAATCATGGTGTAACAGGTACTGACATGAACTGAAGTTTTCTAAGACAAAGAGAGGGCATGTCACGTAATTAAAGGGAGCAGGATATGCCATCCCCAAATATGCTGTTTGTCATTCGCCTGTTAATCTGTCTTTTATTGTAGGGATCTCAACTAAGAACTCAGAAGTGTAGAGGGAAATTAGTTTTTCCTTCCTTAAAATGTCCTACATTTATTTAATCGGACTTTTTCTCACCTCTTCCCCTTTTTCAGTTTGGGGATGCTTGCCAAGGGGTGCTTTGGGAAATGCTAACCTGGGGACATATATATTACTAAGTAAAATTTAAGCCCACTGCCGATGCCTGTTCCGGCTCTTTGGCTCAGAGAAGATATGTTCTTGGCATTGCAACCTGGAAATCAGAATTCATTTTCCATAAAAACAATGCAGCTAGATGTAATTGAAATAGTACAAGAGCTATAATTTGGATGTAGGTGGGCCAGTTGAGCTTTTGTGGACTAGTCTTGAAATCGAACACCAGGGACAGAGCCGTCACGAGGGAAGAATCCACTGGAGTTGCAAGAAGATTAGAAACATACACGTGGACTTCGACCTGCTTACTCGGGGAGCTGACTTTGTCTGAATTCTCAAAGCAAGGCTTTTTATTAAGCTTAAATTGTGCACCCACTTTTGAATGACTGAACCTAACGTGAATGGTTTCTACTGTTGCCAGCTCATTTGCCTTAACATTCTGAGTCATTCTTTCATGTTAAATTTTTCTTAAGAATTAAAAAAAATCTTGAATAAATGTCTTTCAATTATAATCAGCTTTACTTATTGCTATGGAGTAGTTTTGCTTGGTTATAAATTCTTCATCTACTGCTCCTGTTTCAGAAAAAAAACTTCAACTGACTAAATTTTAAAGATCTGATTGGCTTTATTCAATAATTCATGAATTGGGCAGCATCCCATCTAGCAGATAGAAAGGAGCTCCAAGGAGATGAACAAAATGAAACTGCTATGATTAGGAGGGGGTGAGACACAGAAGTTATTCGCAAAGAGGGATTATTTCAGGCAAGGTCGCCTTCCTTTGGAGGATGTCAGATTCCCTCTCTAGTGCTGACCAGGTCATTGCAGATTGACTGGTTTGAGATTCCACTCCTGGGAGTGGCTGAAACAGTAATAAAGTTAGGTATGAAGTCTGGGTTTGGTGACAGGGGCATGGCACAGGTGACTCTATTTTGGGTCTGTCTCTTTTTAATACTCCTAATTCAGCTCAAGTTTCAACAGCTGAGCAAATATTCTGACTCTAATGACAGACAATTAATAAAATTTTTAATAGTTTTAGTCTTCAGTGTAGCAATGCCTACCCAAGGAGTGCCAAGAAAAGAAAACAAAACTGGAAAGATATTTCATAGTAGCGCCAGTACAGATTTTCAAGAAGAAAGATTTGGAATGTTTCCTTTTATTCAGGATGGAAATTTTGTCTAAACAGCTTGAGAATGAGAGAAGCCATTTGTCAAAAGACTCATTTTAAAACGTTTAAATCTGAAGCTGTTAGTTGGGAAGCAGGCTTCTCACCAGCAATTTTGTACAAACTTGTTTTTCTAGAAGAAAACATGCTTAATATTTGTCAAAATGATTTTGATGATCTTATTATTCTATGGTTGTCAGAGAAAAATAAAAATCAAGGCTATACCAGGCCAGATAAATGTAACATAATTTTTTTAAAGAGGATATATTATATTAAGTAAGAGTAAAATTAAACTGTATTGGCCTTCTGAAGACTTAAACCTGTACCACCCATGAAAGCCAAGCATTTGCCATTCTAAGTTGCTCAGATGTCTGCTCTTATGCAACGTAAGAATGGAAACGTGAGATGAAAGCTGAAGTATTTAGAGGTGAAATGGCAAATTTTTTGAAGCTTAATTTGAAACGGTGGCTTTGTAATATGTCAATTTAGCCATGCTAAGCTATGCTTCCCAGCATTCTCTTTCCTGTATGTTTCTAGTTAGGGTGGGCCACAAAAGACATTCTTGGGAAGTTTTGAGGGCAGAAGGGAAGTGGCCACAATTCTGTGGGTCATGCACCTCACTGCTGAGCAGCGAGCTCACCCCTCGCCTTGTTGGCAGGAGCAAGCAGCTTGGCCTGCCATCAGTCCGCCTTCCCTGGGATCCCCTTCCCACTTCTCTAGCTCCTGAGCCAGGTGTGTGTGGTCAGCTCTGTAAGGGGGGCTCCAGCTCCTGCAGGACATCTGCTTCATTAAAGTTGTTGGTGTCGAGAATGACATAAATCTACCAAGTGTAGATTTTGTTGCTCTCTGAAGATTAGCCATCCTCGGGGGGTGCCAGTCTTGATCTCCTACATTTTATATCGATTTTCCTTTCTGCCTGCTGCCCTGTGGATTTCAACTTCCAGCATCAGAAACAAAGATAACAGCCTTACAGATGCAGAGAAACAGATGTTGCTATGTAGCTATGTAGACATGTGGTGGTGGATCTGCCCTTCTGAACTCTGCCACACATGACTACCTACATAAATAAATATGTGTGTGATATTGAAAGAAATAAATTTAATAAAATAAATGGTTGGTATTATTTAACCTAGAAAGCAGGTATATAAATTTTTATTTTACCACTAGAGGCCCAATGCACAAAAATGTGTTTACTGGGGGATGGGAGGTCCTCCAGCCAGCCTGCCCCCTCTCACATTCCGGGAGCCCTCAGTTAATGTCTACTGATGGCTTAGAGTCGCCTCTAGGGAGCGGGCCTAAGCAGAAGTCTGCTCTCTCTCTTGGGGAGGTGAACGGGCTGATCAGGGGAAGGCGCTATCCCCATCACCCCACTGCTGCTGCAACTGCTGGCTGCCCACCCTCCTCAGCCCTCACAGCCACTGGAGCTTTGTCTGGAAGGACATCTGGTCCATCTGGTCTAATTAGCATATTACCCTTTTATTAATATAGATTCTTTTAGCTTTTTTATATGTTTAAGCTTTTCCATACAGACAATTTGGGGAAAGAAAGAATTGATCTTGTAATGAGCGAAGTTCACAGATTTTTTTTCACAGTGGCATGTCCTAGTCTCTTTGTCTCTACCTAAATAAAACTTGCCTTTAATCTCACTTGGACTCTTACCCGATCTGGAATTCTTTCCTGTGTGGGTTCAAGAGCCTGGAAGTCCCAGACCACATGGGACAGGGCCAGACCCAGGCACAGAACCAGTCCAGTGATACCACTATTAATGCAGTGCTCTAAGGATTTTATCCCGTGCCCCAGGTGTCACCAGTGGAACAGAAGCTCTTTCCCACCTTATGTGACCTCAAAGAATCCTTTTGCAAACTGCTTTCTGGTGAGTCTTTTTCTGAACTCAATTATTTCTCAAATATTTATAGGTCAACACTCAGCCAAAATCTTGAAGGCTCTTTCTTCTCTGGAAATCTCCAGAATTCTCACTCTATTTTTTGTAGCTCTTTCTTCTCCTATATTTTACTCAGAACATCCTAGCCATGTTGGCCCTTCCAAAGTTCAGCCTCTTCTTCCTCAACTCAGGGAGACCATTGGGCTCTGTATGGGACCCACTTTCTGTCATGCAGCCTGGAAACTGCTCCTAGTCCATGAACTGGGGCAACCTGAGGGTTTACTGCACTAATTTCCCTTCACTTGGGGACTCTGCACTTTCAGTTATCCACAGACTACAAAACTCTATTTCATACAGTGTGACTATCTTCTGGTTGTTTAAGTCAAGAGGGTCTTTGTTAATCCATCTTGGCCAAAAACATCCAGTTATTTATTATGAATAATATAGAATATTTTCATAAAATGATCTGTTAATTTTTAACATTTTACCTCATAGAAAGCAGGAAAGAGACATAATGATGACCACAAGAGCCGTCATGGAGTTCTTGCTGACATTTCTAGCTTTAACTCACAGTAGCTGAAGTATAAAATTCTCATGGGGAAATTCAGTTAATAAGCCTTCACCTCTGCCCAGTTTTAGTAACCAAGTTTTGCACACCAACCATGAGTCCTTCAGGCTCCATGAATTGGGTTATAATTTCTGCTCAGTAGTAATCTGTCAGGTCACTGAGCCTCTAGCTTCTATTCCCCCTTGAGGTATGATGATATATTTTTAGGCAACTTAAAGTTGAAAATGAGCCCTCTGCTCTCACTGTAGTGATCAGTTCAACCCAAAATCTAACAATGCTGACAACCCAGTAACTTTACTTTGAAGACCATATAACAAACAGCCAAGATTATTTTTTATTTACTTTTACTTTTTTAACCCTCACCTGAGAAAATGTTTTTATTGATTTTTTTTAAGAGAGAGAGAGAGAGAAACATCAATGTGAGAAACATTGATGGGTTGCCTCGCATATGTGTCCCAACTGAAGATTAAACCTGTAACCTGTATCCTAACCAGGGATAGAACCACAAACTTTTATGGTGCGTGGGATGATGCTCCAAACAACTGAGCCACCCAGGCAGGACCAACCAAGATTATTTAGGTAGACAACAACAGAGAAGCTATCTGAGAGTTCTAGGTATATTGAATTTCTGGCATTGGACTTTGCAATGAATCTGTAAAATTCTCACACATTTAATTTTTTATACTTTATATAATTGTTTCTTTCATCGTATCTAACAAAAGAGTAATATGCAGATTGACCATCACTCCAACACACAAGATGGCTGCCTCCATGTGGTCAAAGATCCTGCCCCCATGTGGACACAAGATGGTCACCACAAGATGGACAGCAGGGGAGGGCAGTTAGGGGTGCCCAGGCCGGCAGAGGAAGGAAGATGGGGGTGACTGGGCCTGCAGGGAAGAGCAGTTAGAGGGACCAGGCCTGCAGGGGAGGGCAGTTAAGGGCAAACAGGCTGGCAGGGGAGTGGTTAGGGGGTGATCAGGCTGACAGGCAGAAGTGGTTTGGAGCAATCAGGAAGGTAGGCAGGCAAGCAGTTGAGAGCCAGCAGTCTTGCATTGTGAGAGGGATGTCCGACTGCCCGTTTAGGCTCTATCTTACTGGGATCGGGCCCAAAAGGGCAGTTGGAAATCTCTCGAGGGGTCCCAGATTGGAGGGCGTACAGGCTGGGCTGAGGGACAACCCCCGCCCCCTATGCACAAATTTTGTGCACTGGGCCTCTAGTCCTATCTAATAAAAGAGTAACATGCAAATTGACCATACCTCTGCTATGCTACCAGCCAATCAGGAGCAGGGGCCATGGCCAGGGGCATGGTCAGCAGATGGGTGTGGCCATCAGATGGGGGCATGGCCAACAGACAGGGGCATGGTCAGCAGACAGGGGCGTGGCCACAGTGCCGCATAAGCAAGCACCACACTATAAGCCCTGCCCACATGGTACTTAAGGGCTGGCGGGATCCCTTCCTCCTTACAGTTACTGTTGACTGAGTCACGACCTTTCGAAGTGACCTTGGGACGCTTAGGGGAATTTCATGCCATGAGATCCCCTCACAAGGCTCACATGTAGGTAGCTCTGATAGTTAAGCTGTGACTGAGGTGTGGAGGTGTGGAGTTTACCTGTCATGTGGGACATGTAAATGAGCGCCAGGGGCACCTTGGGTAATGAGTGCTAGTGCAAGGTGCTCTGGCCCCAAGTGGTGGAGCACCAGGAATGCTGGGGAATGTAGTTCTGGTGGCATACACACTACCGGATCTCCTAGACACTATATCAAAGTGAGTGTGGAAGAAGTTACTGTTATGGGTGGGGGCTGGAGAGAAAGCAAAGGTTGGGGTTTCAGACAATTCACTCACGTGATTGCAAAGACAGACAGAAACTCCCAGATTGGAGGGGGTCCCCTAAGGGTCCCCAGATTAGAGAGGGTGCAGGTCAGGCTGAGAGACCCATGGTGGCAGCCACTGTCTTAGCTCCACCCCTGGGAGCTGTGCACTCCCTGCCAGGCACCTCAGCTCTGGTCCAGACCTTAGCCCCGTCTGCACAGCTCCCAGGGGTGGAGCCAAGGTGAGTGCGTGGCCCCCAGAGGCGGAGCCAAGGTGGTGGTGGTGACCACGTGGCCCCCAAGGTCGGGCAGTTGCAGGCAGCCAGGACTAAGGCCTGGACTGGAGCTGAGGCACCCAGCAGCGACTGCATGGACCCTGGGTGGTGGGGGCTAAGGCCAGAGCTGAGCAGAGCAGGTTGATGCTGAGTGCCCAAGGCCTAAAGCCTGGGCCAGAGGCAGAGGCTTTAGGCCTTGGGCAGGCTGGGAGTGAGCGGTCAGTAGGACATCCCCTGAGGGCTCCCAGTATATGTGAGGGGGCAGGTTGGGCTGAGGGATCACCCACCCCCTGTGCATGAATTTTGTGCACTGGGCCACTAGTTTAAATATAATTCTGAAAATTTTTCCTTTTTTTGGAACAGTTACTTTACAATTAAAATTTAGTTTTATAGTATCCAAATATTGTGATATATACTGATTTCATATTGTTCTCTCTTCATCTGCTAGCCACATTACCACAATCATCATGCTTGCATACCCCCCTTGCCTCCCAAATATTTCATCCTTTCTCAAGGGACAGCTTTTTTTCTTCAAAATCCTTCAGTAATTAATTTTGGCATAACTTTTTCCAATTTACTTTGAAACTTTTATCGTTTCTCTCAAATCATTAATCATTTCATTTTCTTTTGAAAGAAGGAAAAGTATCTCTTACTTCTCTTTGAAGTATATATATATATTGTAAGTCTGTCACACTTAGACTTGCTAAAGACACCAGAATCTAAAGTTATTCCTGTGTCTACAAGTGACTTGACTCACTGGCCTCTTGTACCATTGAAGAATTGTTTAATAAACCATTCATCAACTGCTACGCTTACCCAGGAATTACTGTGTTCTGCTAGTTCAGTGACACTGATTCAGTGAGCTTTAGGCACCTTCAATAATATCCATAACATACTCATGAGTTCCTCAGTAGCTGCCCACATTTTTACCTAATTTCTGAGTGATCTAGAACATGCTTAGTTGAACCAGGAGAGGGTCTGACCACACCAGGCCAGTCACCCCTTTACCTCCCACCACTTGAACTTAAGGCTTTGGCCAGAATCAAGCTAAGCAAGTGCTGCCAGATCACACAGTCCGGTGGAGAGGTGACTGTGATTTAACACCCTCCTCCTGTAATTTAAGGAAGGGTATTCTGGTTGCAGTAAACTGGGGTGTTATTTAAAGGATGACGCTGAGGTATCTGTAACTTCCTCCCTCTTCTTCTTTTCCTTGCATACCCCACCCATCTATAGATAATGGGGAGATGATTGTGTAAGAGACAGCCTGACCCACATGCTCTGTGTTTGGATAGAGCCACTGCAAAGATTGACATGCGATGCTCTGTGTCCAGTCTACCACCCCTCAACGAAGGATGAGCAGTGAGTGGCACATTCTGTTCCATTCTCACACTCAACTTTCTTCTGTGTTTATCCCAATATTTGGCTGAAACCTAAAAGTGGAAAAGCGCCCAGGTTAAGCTTGTTTTGAACGTTAAAAATATATAAATCACTTCCTGTCACATCAATATGAAAAGCTGAAGGCATAGGTACTCTAATGAATTGTGCAAACAATACACAGAGCCAATATAATGAAGTAAAAGATACAGATATACATCCCCCTTAATTTATGTGAGTGAACACACATCTACAATTTATAGGTTATAAAACAAAAATTCAAACTCCGCAGCTCTGATTGTTGATATTCCCTGTGATATTTCATAATTCGGATATTATAAATATTATGGCATCATATAAAAGATTATGGAATCCCCAGAGAAAGAGGCAGTTGAAAAATGGAAAAAAGAATGAGTCTAGCTGGAGAAACCTCATCTTGTGTAGCGATGGAATGCAGGCTGTGATGGATGCAGAAAATATGTTGTCCATCCTTCATTGCATGGAACCGCTCTGGTACCATTTAGTCAATGGCATCAGACTGCTAACAACAACAGCAAAACAACAACAATAACAACAGCAACAACAACAACAGCAACAACAACAACAACAACAACAACACAGTAAGAAAAGCCTGAGCCAGAAACAAAGGAGAGGCAGGAACTGTCGGAGCTGCCCTCTATGAGCCCTATTCCCAGTTCATTCTTTAGTTTGATGTATGCAACTTTCTGAACCAAATCTGATTAATTCAAACGCCTGTGGAGAAAAAATTTGAATTTAATGGATTATATATTTTTATTTGCAAGCCTGGGCTTTTATTGAATAGCTAATTTATCTATTTAGCAGATGTACGCCAAGGATCCATACTCCTCTGGGTGAGGACTAGGGAGGAGCGCAGGGAGCCTTTTTGGATTCAGTTAGGAGGTGGAAGGAAACCTACTAATTTAAGAAAGGCTTTAGATAATAGTATCAAGTTAGGTCCTTATACAAAACATTGGTCATAAGTGTCAAAACCAACTTTTCCACACTGACAGGGTCATCTTTTTTCAAAATAAGAGTAATTAGTAAGGGGGAATTGGGCTGCAGTCATCAATGATTACAAAAGTATCATTTAAAAAGATATAAAGATATATGTTTTTATTGACTTCCAGAGAGAGGACAGGAGAGGTATAGAGAGAGACAGAGAGATGGGAACATCAATGAGAGGAACATCATCAATTGGCTGCTTCCTGCTCCCTTCCCCCCTCCAGTGGAGACTGAGCCACAACCCAGCAGGCAGGTGCCCTGACCAGGAACTAAACTTGTGACCTCTTGGTTCCTGGGTCAACAACTCTCAACCACCGAACCACACAGGCAGTGCAAAAGAACCATTTTATGGGAATGTCATAAATACCTATGCTCTGAAGTTTTACCTGCTTCATTGACAGGCATAGCTGTCTCTTGGTGGTGTTTTCTGGCCCAATGACCCTTTCTTGCAGTCCATTGTGGGAGGAAGGGGTGGCTCTCACATCACCCAGCTGCTGTTCTTAGAGCCTTGTGTGGGTGTCCACAGCTCACCACACCCATCCTGGGTTGGGGTCCCTGCCCTCTAGACGGCTCTCCATGCTGCCAGTCATTGCTGTTGCCTTGGACACTGTCCACTAGCCTCCACACCAGCTGTGTGATCAGCTTGTCCAAGGGCTTCCCCATCATTTTGTCTATTTGTTTTGGTTGTAGAGGATACAGAGGCATTAAATATATTGACCTTGTATCTTTCTACTTGCATATTTTAAAGAAACATTATGATAAAAGCAATGTAATTCAACTCTTTTAGAAGAGAATGTATTCATGTAAAATTGAGAAGCACCGCATTTTCTAAAACATTGTGATACAGACTAGACAAGTGTCTTTTCAGACAGTGAAATGGATTCAGGAAGGATGAGCCTTGTACCAAACAACTCAACTGGCTTCTGACTTGGTTACATCCCTTTCACCCTGCAGGCATCCCCTGGTCCTGTACAGCCCCAGATCTGGAATCCAGCGCCTGAGTCACAGGGAGGCAAGTCATGAACCAGCAAAAGGAGAACTGTTCTGACATTTGAGCTATTTGCCAGGTTGCTCAGGAGCAGAGTGGCCTGGTGGCCACAGGGACAAGGTCAAGGTTGCCCTGATGCATAGGTGGCCAGGGCAGAGGAGGGATGTCACTGTACCAGAGGGTTTCCTGGCAACACACTCAGGCCCTTCCTGGGGAGAGTTGTGAGATCTCCCATGTGCAAAGGTTAAATTTGCAAATCACATTGCAGGGAGTCAAATTGGCAGCTCCTGAACAGTGATTGTGGTCACAGGGACAAATGCTAACGACCCTATTAAGAGTGACAGGGACATGTCTTTGTCCTCATCAGTGAAAGTCATCTCCGGAGAGCAATAAATTAATTTCTGAATATCATGTACAGCATAAATAAATAAATAAATAAATAAATAAATAAATAAATAAATACTTGGCCCAGAAATGAAATTCTAATAGACCTGGTGGGAAGTAATTTGTGAACAAATCTTTCTGCTGCTCTATATGCCAATGGCATCTCTGGGAGAGGTCATCAGTGTCTCTAGTGCATTTTCTAATTACTGATGCTAATTAGCTGCATCATCATTTGCATACCATTATGAGGCAGAAGCTACAGAGGGCAGAGACTCTTGAGTTTTTACTTTTTCTCTTGTTCATTCAGGAATGAGGGGATTTCCACCCAGGATGCATTTGTCAACTGACAGGATAGCTGAAGTAGGATTCAACCCTTGGCATGTCTTTAGGGGCACAATAGCTTCCAGCTCCCAGACTTGAGGACAAATGCAGCTTTATCTCTATGCCTGTACCTATCTCTGTGTCTGTACCTATATTTATATCTTCTAGAGGCCTGGTGCACAAGTTCATGTACCAGTGGGGTCGTTTGGCCTGGCCTGTGGGATTGGGCCTAAACTGGCTCTTTGACATCCCTCAAGGGGTCCCAGATTGTGAGAAGATGCAGGCCAGGCCAAGGGACTTCACCTATACATGATTGGGACCAGGGAAAGACACGGGAGATTGGCCAGCCAGGGAGGGATTGAGGAAGGGCTCCAGGGAGTGACCAGCTAGTCTCGCTCAGTCTCCATTGATCAGCTGGACCCCAGCAGCAAGCTAACCTACCAACTGGTCAGAGTATCTGCCCCCTGGTGGTCAGTGCACGTCGTAGTGAGTAGTGGAGGAGCTTTAGCGTATCTATATATATAAAAGCTTAAGTGACCTTTATGACCAGTCAACCGAACGACCAATCACTATGATGCACACTAACCACCAGGGGGAAGATGCTCAATGCAGGAGCTGCTCCCTGGTGGTCAATGCACTCCCACAGCCAACCTCCCACGGTTGGCCAACCTCCCATTGTCCCTTCCCCTGGCTGGCCAGCCAACCTCCCAGCCCCAATCAGCCCATTTGAGACTGGGTGAGACAGACCCCAATAGGCCCTGATCACCAGCCACGTGGAGGGACATTATACTTGGACTGGATGACCAGACACTTAGCATATTAGGCTTTTTAAATATAGGATATCTATCTCCATCTCTATCTCTATCTCTATCTCTATCTCTATCTCTATCTCTATCTCTATCTCTATCTCTATCTCTATTTATATCTATCACCTATCTTCTATTTACATCTATCTATCTGTCTATCTACCTATGTATGTAGGCCCATGGCCAGTTTGCAAAGGTTTTTAGGCACTCCCAGTTCTGGGAGGTGTGAAGGGTAAAAAAAAAAAGTATTACTTTTCCTCCCACCTTCTGAGTTCTTCTGTTAGCATAGATAGCTAGATAGCAAGAATGGGAGAGAGCAAAGGGAATCAGACATTGTTGAGTTAATGGTCTGGGGAGCTGAATGGGACACTGAGCCTGCTGCTTCACTAGGAAGCTACAGTTTCACACACCCCCCCAGTCGTTAACTGGTCATTACCGAGGGAGGAATAAAAACAGCAGGAGAGATTTCTCTGTGGGCACATGTGCAGGAGGAGCCAGGATGGCAACCACAGAGGCCTATCTGGCTAGCTCAGGAAAAGGATCGGATTGGATAAGGAACTCAGGACCCTGGAAGATCCAGGAAATGGATTGGTTAGAGGGAGAAACCAGCAGAAGCCCAGGAAAGATTGGGAAGATGATTGGTTAGTTTGAAAGGGTACATGATCCTTCCCAAGCCTGACATGATATAACTTAAGCTTAAGAAAGAAGCCTTTAATACCTCTCTCTCTCTCTCTCTCTCTCTCTCTCTCTCTCTCTCTCTCTCTCTCTCTCTCTCTCTCCACACACTCAACTAGGTCCTTTGCACATTCTCTTTCCATAGCAACCATGCAGCCCTAACAGCTGCCTGGGATCAGGGAGCACTGTGGGCTCCACGCATGGGCCTGGGCACAGCCCAGCCAGAGTACAACTGGGAACGGACTAAGCTAGCCTATCAGGACAGAGACATGGCCTGACCAATTGTTTAAAATGTCTGGACACTGGCCCTATGTCTGGGCCTGATGAAGATAAGGCTAAGTTTTTTCACTGTGGGATAGATGGAGATTAGACATTGGGAATCCAGGGAAGTCCTTTCAATTTGCTTCTCCAATAAAACCTTGCCACACCACACAACAGCCTCCCATAACCATGGGTCCCTGGAATGCCTTCCTTCTGACACCCTGAAAGGCTTCATTTCTACCAGGCAACACTTCTAGTTGGGCTAATAATTAAATTAACAGACAGATTAACAGGAAAAAATTAAAATGTTAATATGTGTGCAAGGGAGGTGGCTGGTTAGCTCAGTTGGTTAGAGCATGGTGCCAACATGTGTGCAGAGGGAATTAATATAAACATGAAAATTCCAAAGACTGTGAGGCAAAATTGGGTATATATGACATTCCGGACAAAGGATAAAAAGCAGGAATGGGTTATGAGGTTTCAAAGCAAGGAGGCAATTTATAGGTAGTAGAGGAAGATCGGAACATACTTGGCAGGTAAATGTTTGCTCGGCAATCCAGAAACCATGAGAGATAGCAGGCAATCTAGTTAACTGGCCCCTGCTTAGCACCTTCCAATCTAAACATGCTTACTTCAAATTAGGCTGAGGTGAATCCGTTAACATCTCCCTCCCAGAGGAGGTCTTTCTGAATCTCTTGGCAGGAAAGGGGGAGGTCAAACATTCTTCACCAGCCTTTGTTTCTTAATAACTAGCTTAAAATCATTATTCCAAAAGGCAAAACTTCTGTCCCCTTTAAAGGTCATGTGGCACAGTGGTTAGGAGTCCAAGCTGTGGAGTTAGACTCTAACTCAGCCAGATGAGGGAATCTGACTACTGCTGATTCAGGACTCACATTGACACTGATGGGATAAAAATTCTGCCACCCTAAAGCTGCCTTTTGGGATATTGATTTTTATATTAAAAAGAAACAAAGGACTCAGAATCTTTGACGTTCCCCCTGCTGCTGTCCAAGGAATTCAGACAGAGAAACTTGCTTTAGGGAGTGTGGTAGGCAGTTAGACATGAGCAGAGCAAGGAGAATGGGCCAGGTACAGAAGGTCACCAGGGTGGAAAGCCCCAGGTGCCTAGCAAAGAACACTTGTGGGGTGGGACCTCACCCCTAGGGTGACTTTTTCTCCCCTAGCATCTCACTGGTCATGAGGTTCTGATCCCCTGACTTTTCCTCCCCAGAGATAACATCTAGGCCTCAGTTGTATTTCAGCTCCAGATCCAGAAAAGCAGTGACCCCATGGCTGGCCTCAGGACCAGCTGCATTAGATAATGACTCCCTGCCCTGGTGCCAGTCAATCAGTGGAAAGCTGAACCCTGAAAGGACACACATGGAAAACTGCTGAATAGTCTATTTAGATCTTCCCCTGAGACCTCCCCTAAAATCTCCACCCTTAAGACCTTTAGGACCAAGATCCAACATGCTCTCCCTCAAAAGAAAGAGCACATCCTTGCCTTTCCCTTCTCCTTCTCCCTCCTACTCCTCTCTGGAAAGTTACCATTATCTTCCTCACTCCCAAGTTCCAAGGACCTTCCTTTCTCTCTATAACTTGTTTCCTACACCCTTTTCTTCCACAAATTACTTCTTCAATTTCTGTGGTTTTCCAAATAAATGTTCTCTTATAGTTTGAGGCTTGGCTCTGAATTTTTTCTTAGCAAGAACTCAAATTCTGAGGTTGCAGAACCCAGGTTCAGTCTGACCCCACTATTCTAACACCTCGTGCCATCCCCCACCTACAGCACTTCCTGGCTCCCCTAATTCAGGAGAGAGTGTCTGCAGAGCTGACTGCCTATATGGATGTTTGGCTTTTGTTTGTTTTTCCGCTTTAAACACACACACACACACACACACACACCAGCAGGAAACTACAAAAAATCAATCATTTATTTTTTAATTCAGAAGACAGAGTGTATATTTCTTAATCCATTTACATAGTCTATATCATGACAGAAATTTCATCCGAAAATTAGCCTCTAGCTTCTCCTTCTCCTCTCCATATTTGATTACCTTCATGGATTTTAACAATGAGAAATAGAATAAAGCCTTTAAAAATATAGCTAGCCTACCTTTGTCATTCTCACCTTGAGGTTTGTTATTTTTAAAAATAAATACAGGGGAAAACTTTGTACTGCTAAAATACAGAGCCATTATAATTATGTTGTAAATAATATACAGCAGTTGTTTGAGATGTGAAAGTGTGGGATTTTAGTAATAAATTAGAGCATCAAAATGTGTCTGTAGCTTGCTGAATTAGGATTTGTGTGTTTTAATGCTTGAAATGACATGTATATAGAGTCCCCAAATGAACTCCACTGCATTTAATTATGTGTTGTTTAGTGAACACATCATGTATACTCCACTCTGCCATACTGTCCTCACTCCTTTCCCACAAGTTTAATAATAGTCTTTGCATTTCTGGACTATATTTAAGCATAAGTAAATATCAATCACCCTACAAATCACAAATTTAGTCCATTACTCCACATTGCTCTATTAGCTCTCTACTGCTGTCTACCAAATCATCACAAACTTAGCAGGTTAAAGCAACACACATTTATCATCTCATGGTTCCCATGGATCCAGAATTTGGATGTGTCTAGCCTAGGTCCTCTGCTCAGGGACTCCCAAGGCTGCAGTCAAGGTGTTGGTCAGGCTGTGTTCTCATCTGGAGGTTTGACTGGGAAAGAACCTGACCCCAAGCTCCCTCCGTTATAGGCAGGAATGATCTTGTGACTGTAGGACTTGTGGGTCTGTTTTCTTGCTGACTCTCATCAAGTCACAGCTCTTTGCAGCTCCTAGAGGTTTCCCACAGTTCCCTACCACACGATCCTCTCCCATAGCCATTCAGGGTAGGAGATCACTCAGGGCATCAATGCCAAGGGTGGGCAGGGACCAGGAGCCATCAGAAGACTCTGCTGACCACTGGCCTCTTCATTGTGATTCCAGCTTAGTGCTCTGGGACTACCTGAGACTTACATTGACAAGCAGAAAAGAATGGCATTTTAATGCCCAACTTAGATTTAGAGAATTTGAGAAATTTCATGGCTTATTTGCTTCATTATTCATGTATTTTCAGAATAGTAAACTTTGCTAGATTCCCTTTACTACTGGGACATCAATCCCCTAGCTCTTTTACATGCTAATACATGTAATACAGAAGCCCACTTTCCTGGACTTCAGGTGGGAAATTCTATGTAGCATTTTAGATCCAGAGACAACACACACACACACACACACACACACACACACACACACACACACACACCATGGATTAACCAGTTAACTACCACGGTATTTCAAATTTAATTTAAAAAGTTCCACCACATGTGTCTATAGATGTTTATGGCATACAGTCAAGGCTAGACTTTATCTGAGGCCACATTCTTGCTTTGCTCCTTCTTTCCCTCTCCTGTTCCCTCCCTCCCTTACTTGTGTCTCCTAAAGAGTATTTTCTCAACATAACACCTGTACATGTATCCCTGATTCCGATTCTTCTTCTAGGGGGTCCAACCTGAGATGTCTGCCTTGTTTCAAAAGAGATGTCAGGTGCTCTGGCACAGCCATTACCTGCCTTGGTTTGGGCACCAGGCAAGTTGAAGTTTGTTTTCCACTTCTGCCACTTACTGGCTCTGCATACTTATTACTTAACCTCTGGAAGTCTCAATTTTCCTACCTGTGAAATGGACTTCATAAGGGTAAGAAGACTAAACTGAGAGGGCATATAAAATGCACATCATATAGTAAGTGCCCAGGATATTTAGCTATTTTAATGATTTCCAAAGGAAACAGCCTGTGGACAAACTTTTCAAGAAAACATGTTCACATGTATTAACATTTTAAGCGCTACACATATGCTTTTCTTTACATCTAATGTAATTATGCCGGCTCTCCCAGGAGTGGCTTTGATTTGTTCTTTGATACTATGGTAATGAGCTCCCATTGGAACATTGCTTTTTTTGAGCACTGCCCAGGGACCCAAGGCCCTGCTGCAGGCTGCTGTCCTTCCTGGGCAGCCCAAAGCCAGAGGTCCAGAGCCTGTTTTTCCTTCGAGGATCAGGAGCCATGTCTTTGAATTCTCAGCAACTTGCTCTCATTGCTTTTTAAAGCGAATCAATCTGGCTGAAACCGGTTTGGCTCATGGATGGAGCATCAGCCTACGAACTGAAGGGTCCCAGGTTTGATCCCAATCAAGGGCATGTACGTTGGTTGCGGGCACATCCCCAGTAGAGGGTGTGCAGGAGGTGGCTGATTGATGTTTCTCTCTCATCAATGTTTCTAACTTTCTATCCCTCTCCCTTCCTCTCTGTAAAAAATCAATAAAATATATATTTAAAAAAATAAAGTGAATCAATCTGGGTTTCTTCCAGTTCTACGGCTCACCCGCTGTCCTGAGCGGTGGATTAGAGCTCAGATCACAGTGGCCTTTTTCATAAGAAGGTTCGCATGTGTGTGTGGTGGGGGTGGGGTGGGGCACAAGAGAGGCAGTGGGTGGGCTCTCAGGGGAGAGGAATGTAAACACTTAGTAGGTTTTATTTTATCCCTGTTCCATTGGGAATGTCCTTATACTCCATGGTAAAGAATTTGAATTTTACTGTAGGCCATGGGGAGTCATTAAATGTTTTAACCAGAGAAATGACATGGTCAGATTTGCATTTCAGAAATCTTTGGCTGTGTGGGGAATGGATCACGGGGAAGAGGGGAGGCAGGGAGAAGGATTGCTGAGTTGCAGCAATCACCCAGGAGAAAGGGAAGGGGACCCTGAATTAGTGCAGTGGTGGTGGGAGTGGGGAGAGAGAAGTGGAAAGGAGAGCAGAGGCAACGTGTTTGATAATTGGTTGCATGGAAGGGAAGAGAGGACAAGAATGGGTCTATGGGCTCTCTGTTTGGCAGTGAGGTTGATAGAGAATCACACATTGATGGGGAACGCAGTGGAAGGAGTGGGTTTGGGAGTGAGAATATGAGTTAAGTTTGGGTTGAATTGAGATAGGACCTCCAGGTGGAAACGTCTGGTAGGCAGCTAGCTATAAAGAGGGAGGCATAATAGCCCTGATGTGGCAGTGAGGAGAGAGTATGGGGGTGCAGGAGAAACTTGTCTCTGCTCTAGAGGACCACTGGTGAGCACCACACAGGGTATGACCAAACTCTGTTAAGTCAAAGACAGTGAAGTATTTCATCATATCTTGGCAGGGGGAGAGGGGATATTTACCACAAAAGTCTCTTCCTCCCTCTGGAGAATATTGAAATATTGGGGGAGGGAGAAAAGGAGGGGAGGAAGAGTGAAGGCTCCGTGAGGGAAGAGGAAGAACAGAGAATGTGGGAATGAGACTGTGGCAAGATGTGATGACCAGAGGCACTTTCAGCTCCAATGGGACCAAGAAGAAGAGGATACAGAGCATGAGGGTTAGTTAACTGTAAGAACTCCAAAATAATTAGGCACTGACAAGTGCAAGGGTGCCCTTCTCAATGAGCAGCTCAGCGATGAATTTTTCTGGCCCTTTCCACTGGTGGCAGGGTTGAGTGGGGTGGTTCAAATCCTGGCACATGTGCAGGAACCCCTAACCTGGCTCAATCCTAACCACATAAAAATCAAAGCCACACCCCTGCCCTTTCTTCAAGTCTCTGCATTGGCTTGTACCCATCTTGATCTCCCTAACATGTGATTAATAAACCTTTTCACCTCATCCTGGGGCCCAGTCTTATCATCCTAACCACTCTGGGATGGTCAATTGCATAACCTCCTCGGAGCTTTTAAGCATGACACCTGTTCTGGAAGGGTCTTGTTTGACTGTGAGGTGGCCTGGCCCTGGCTTCAAGGCCTCCTGGGTGGTGGTGCTGTACAGTGGGACCAGGACCTGGTCTAATCCCTCCTCACTCCTCCAGCTGATTGATGTTCACTCTTAGCCAGTCTTGCCTCAAGCTCCCAAGGACAGAGGCTATCTGCTTTTTTGTTACCATTCTGTTCCCAGAGAAAGAAAGGAAAATAAAGTGGGAGCTTAGAATCTGGTTCCACACCAGTGGTATATTCACCAGGAGTCAGGCCCAGCCCATCCCTAGCTTTTGCATGGATGCTTGGTTTTGGAAACTTTTGGCTAAAGGGACAAGTTAAAATGATAAGGTAAGGAACAGAACCACAACTGAGGACTAGGATTCTAGCCTTCGGAGTTATCCAGAAATTTCAACAAGGAGTCCCCTCTTGGGGAATTTTTAAGCAAAGGCTGGATCTGGGTTCTTTAGGTGAGATTCCTAAAGTGAGTAGCCCTCGGAATCAACTTCCATGGGATCTTCTAGTTCAGTGGTTGGCAAACTCATTAGTCCACAGAACCAAATATCAACAGTATAATGATTGAAATTTCTTTTGAGAGCCAAAAACCAACTTCTGCTCATGGGCCACGAAGTGTTAATCTCACTGTATGTGCACGCTTACACGTGGTATTTTGTGAAAGAGCCACACTCAAGGGGCCAAAGAGCTGCAGTTTGCTGACCACTGTTCTAGTCTATTCCAGGAGTCACCAGCCATTAGTGATGGGAAAGGTGCAGTTACTACTCACAGGCACTAGATGGCGACGAGGCACTAATAAAGCTGAACAAGGAGGCCAGGTCCTGGGCTTGGCTGGTTCCACCCCACAGTGACCCTGGGAGGTGGACAGGAGACAGGAGGGCTGTTGGGGCTAAGGACTTCACCCACTGATCACAGCCTTTCCTCTGGCCACAGCTGAGACTTCAGGGGAGCTAGCAAGCTTTAATATTAATATTAATTATATCAATTAAGCTGTTCCCAATGACTTTAAACACTTTCCATACACTGAGGTGTTTAATCCTCACACTGACACTGTGGGTTAGGATTGTCATCATTTTCATTTTACAGATGAGGAAATAGGCAGAGAGATCACGGAGCTCTTCCAACATCATGCTGCTAGTAGGTGCCAGAACTGGATTCAAACCCAGAGCCATTGCTCTGTATCTTTTTGTGTTGCTTTTTAAGTGACCAGTATGTACAAATATATTGAACCCAAGTCATTCATGGACAAGGGCTTCCTTCCATGGCCCTGAAACATCAGGATGGTCCTTCTTGGGACAGTAGGGAGCAGGCCTGTGGGTCAGGCCATGACCTACTCAACTAGTGGGACACGCACAACTCCTTCCCCCGCCTTGTATGAGCCAATCAAAGCACTTTCTAGAAGTTTCCCCTGTGAGTCTGCACAGTAAAGAGAGTGCTGGCCACTGCTTGCTATTTTTTATTTCTTATTTTTATTTAAGGGTAGTTGGTATACAATCTTATATTGGCACATTACTTTCAGGTATAGCAATTCAATATTTTTATACTTTATAATGTATATGTGATTATTAATTAGTAATTATCTGTTACCCTGTGAACTTATTACAATATAATAATTCCCTTGCCCATCCACCACTTCCCCATCCCTCCCTTCTGGTAATCATCCCTTTGGACCCTGTTACTATGAGTCTGGTTTTGTCTTGTTTTAGATTTTACCCACCGCCACTTTTGTGAAGCCTTAAGATCAACAAGATTTTTTGAAGGTGGAGATCCTGGAAAATCAAGTCCGCCTGGGGCAGGACTCACTGTTTGCCAGCCTCTTGCACCCCTATCCTCTTCCTGGTCTGGACAAAACGTCCTCACACTCAGAGAGATGAAGCTACTGACTGGCTCAGGAAAGTTTCTGACATTGAACAAAAGTGGCCAGCTTGCCATGCCTTTGTTCTTTGAGAAACCAGAACTAACTCACCTCCAAATGCCGGAAGGTTACATTTGCAACCAGTGACTCACTCCATTGAAGTTAATGTTTTTTTCATGTAATGATGTCAAGTTTTTGACACTTGTTGGAGCTTGGTGAAGATATTGAACGGGAACCAGAAAGAATCCCACAACCAGTTCAATTAAGTGAAGCATTTAAGGCCCTTTTAGTCTAGGAACCAACTTCACCAGGCAGCATGCTGAGGGTGAATCTCCAAGGCCCAGGGCCAGCTCAGTGGCAAAGTCTCCCCATCTAGGGACACTTGGCCAACCAACTGGGACATTCTAGGTTCAATCTGGTTTCTTGTCCCAGAGGACCTTGGCTGGCAGGGTTGGAATTCTGCCCCTCTGCCCCCATGGTTGTAAGGCAGATAGGCAAAAGGCAGCATGGGGCACCCTCCAATGCCTGGCTTCCACCAGAAAATTTGGGCTTGAAAGTGGAATTTAGACTCATGCTATTTTGTTGGTATTAAGATTCAAAATATTTTCTTTTTCAAGTTAAATTTTATAAATGTCACATTTTAAACCCCTGGCAAGGTGAGACCAGTGATTTGAGCAGCTCAAGACTATCCTCAGACTCTACCTAAAATGTCACATGAGGAAGCTTCCTACAACCCAGCCCTCCAAGCCCCAGGCACTCAGTCACGTTTGTGGGGGCCCTCACAGCTGTGCTCCTTCTCTGTGGTGATATCTGCTTGCCATGTGCTAGCTGAGGACTTGATTTGAGTGTGTCCCCACCCCATTACACTAAGTTTCATCTCGTTCTTGACAATCAGAGTGGTCAGGAAATGCTGTTGAACATGAAGCAGTAGAATTACTAAAAAGGAATACAAATAAACACATTCAATTAAAGGAGAAAAATTATCGACATGAATCAGCTGATTAATTCTATCACAGCATCTACATCCACTGGCCTACTGTGCGGTCATTGACTTCCATGATGTAGATGTATCAGCTCAGTAACAAAGATGCTCCAAGTACACCTTGTAAATATGCAGTTTATAAAAGTCTATTAGAAAATACACAAACCTGCATAAGAAAAAAAGGTGGGGAAGCATAAACTCTAGACTATTAGGAGTGTTTACATTTGCAGGAGAGTAGGTATGGCAAACACTGCTAGTTGAGCACCCAACCCATGTCCTTGTCTTCCTGAGTCCCAGCTAGGCCATGTTTCCCAGCCTCCCTTGCAGACATAACAGATCTCACCAATGAGATCTGGGCAGAGTTGATGTGTTCTGTATTCAGGTCTGCTCTCTGGCCATCTGCTGGCCAGAGGTCAATGCCCAGGGTGACTTGGGTTTTGAAAGCTACATGGTGAAGGTGGCAGAGCTGTCAGCAGCCTGGATACCTGAATGACTGATCCTGAGCTCTGCACAGCACCAACATACACATCAACCTACACCTATAGCAATGGTTACTGGGGCTGTGTCTATGGGGACATTTTAAAAGGAGGGGACTTGGAGGGTGGACACAAACAGAGGGAGTCTTGGAAACTGCTGGCAGGTGTTGCAGAGCCTCGTTTTTTGGGCCTCTCCCCTGTGCATACCAAGGAGGGAGCTCCCTCCCTCAAGTGCAGGATCTGATTGCATCTGCACTTCCCACCAGGAGTAGGCTCCCTTCCCACAATTCATTTGGATTCCACCGTGTTTCAGGCATGGTCAGTTACTGAATTAGTTTCATTTTGTTATTATGATTCAATCCTTCACTAATTCCGAACCTAGATTTTATTTCAAGCTCTCTGGCAGATGGGACTTGAGGCTCCAATAGATTGGTCTAGGGCTTGGGCATTAAGGAGGAAGACAGGAAAACATGTTCCCTTCTCTAGCTCTATGTGGCAGTTGGCTGACCTCTCCTGATTTGGTGAAACCATTGCTCCCTTACATGACAACCCCCTTTCTGTGGAAGCCAGGTGCTGCACCTATGACTATTGTTGATAGGAGCAGCCCTGGATTCCCTTTCTGTGGGCATCACAGTCTGGCTCTCAGGGGGGAACAGTGCCCAGGTATGGGAGATCTTGCTAGGACTTGATATCCTCATCTCTCCTTCAGCTCCCACCACTGTGATCCATCTCATGACCTCCTATTTCTGGGTTCTCTTGCCAAGTGGGTAGTCCTCGTAGGTATTGCTGGCAGTGCAGCATTGGCCCAGCCATCTTCCATGATATCTACTCTACCAATGGACAATGCTGGACTCTTTCTACCCTCAGCTCTCTCTCCCTAAGTGAGTGGTACACTGGAGATGACTTGAACCAGCTCATAAAATCTGAATATTAAATTTTCAGGAACTTTTTGAGTATATCAGTAGTGCCTTGGTAACTGGAAATATGCCATGGGGGGAGTGAGTATTTACACTATGGGGATTGGCAAAAGCCACACAACATACCTTTTTTTTTTTTTCCTATCTGGAGAGCTGATTGTTAGAATATTATCAGCACACCACTGACTTTCTCTGTGGGGCTAGTGGCTGGGTTATTTTCAAACAAGAGACAACCCCTATTGTTGAAGAAAGAGGCCACCACTTGATATCTAAAGCCAAAAGCTGAGTGCACTGCTCGGCAGGGGATGGCATGCTTGTTGGGCTCAAGTCTCTGAAAAAAAGCAAACTGCTGATTCCAAGTAGGATTTGAGGTGTGAACTCAGGGATTGGAAGGCTTTCTGAGGCAGGATTAGTTGTCCTTTAGCAATGGGACCTGGTTATTGGGATTTAACTGTTACTGGTTGACTGACTCTCAAACTGTGCTCCCTTGTTGTAAAAATGTTATCAATTGATAGAAATGAGTTTAAGACTGGCTAGAGTGGTTACTTGTGACTATGGCCAAGAACGACAAGTCTCTCTCTTTCTTGAATTTGGAGTATAGGAACTTCTTACATTCACCATTTCCTGACTCAGTGGTGACCTCTTGGTTCTTAAAGGAAAGGAAGTTTGAGAGACGGTCCTATGGACAGATAAGAAGGAATGTGTGGTTTTGGCTCTTCAAACTCCGTGTTCTTTGCACAAAAGACCATCACCCTTGACTCTTCCAGTCCTGTTCACAGTGGCAGAAGCTTCTGACTGTTTGGCCTGTCTTTTCCATGGGAGCCCAGGGAGTTTTATGCTGAGACTTGTAACCATCCACAGGAGTGGGCTATCTTCACGACAAATGCTGCGTTGTTCTTGAGTAACATCTAAGAGCAAGGAAAGACCTCATCATAGAAAGTCCTACTGTGAATAGAGCTGAAGACCATCATCTTTTAATTTCTCACCAGTGACACTGGGGTAATGTGAATTATTTGATTAAATCAGGGATACAAAACTCACCTGTGCCTGAAAGCATTTCATCGGAAGCTCTGCATATTATATTTAAAAAGGGCCAGAAATAAACATGACTATGGCTCATTTATGTAGAGTCAACTGTCTTATAAAAGATCACATGCAGCAGTGTTTACCTACAGGACAGTGGAACAGCAATACTGCAATTAATTATTTAAGCAATAGCATCTCTGAGAGTTACTTAAGTGATATTTATGGTATTTTGCCATGGCAACCGCTCTTGTTTTGAATAGCATTAAAAATCTATCAACCTGCAGTAGTGGACTTCTGGTTTAAGATTGCACTGGGCTAGCAGCCTCTGAGACAGCCTTCCCCAACCTCCTACTGAAATTCCTGTTGAATATGAAGAAACCTTGAGTGCAGCAATATGGCTCTGGGCGGGATGGATATGGGAACCCCTGTGCAGAATGATCACACTGCAGAAGGGACACTGTGTGTGTCCAGGATGATAAGTTGCATGTCTTATATAGTATCTGAGTTTCCTGGGGCTTCTGTAACAAATAACCACAAGCGAAGTGGCTTAAAACAACAGGAATGTATTACGTTACAGTTCTGGGGGCAGAGGCTAAATAGGTCAGGAGGACTGGGCTCCTTTTGGCATCTCTGGAAGATATTCTGCTTCTTTACCTTCTCAGACTCTGACCCTCCTGCCTCTGATGACATTGACCCACCCTAATAATCCAGGCCAGTCTCTGGGACTCAAAGTCCTTTGCTCGGCCACATCGGCAGAATCCCTTTTGATCATTTAAGGTAACATATTCAAAGATTTGGGGGTTTAAGATGTGGCATCCTTTGGGCAGGGCATCTTTCAGCCCACTAGATGAGGCTCATGTTCCAGGAATAGGACTCTGTGAATGCAGCCCCATGGGGTTCTTTAACAGCCCCCACAGCAGGTCTAATCCCCCTGCCTTTGAGTTCTTCCTCCTCCTCTCACCCCCTGACATTGCTTTGAACTCAGCAGCCTGCTTGGTGCCTCTGGATCCTTATAATGCCATCTTCATGTCCCTTCCACACTGGGGGACCTACAATCCACCACAGAATCCTCTGGATTTGGGCCACAGTCCTGCCCAAGCCCTGCTGAGTGCTATTCTTACCGCAAAAAAAGGAGTTCAGCCTTGGCTGGTGTGGCTCAGTGATGGGGCCATCTTCTTGCTGCCTCATCATGTGGTGTTTACTCTGTGTTTGTGCACCCCAGTGTCTCTCAGTGAGTCCTAATCTCTATATATAAAGCCAGTGACCGTAATGCTATAATGACCATAATGACTGGTTGCTATGAAGCCTACTGTGGCCAGCAAACTTGACTGATCAGGGGGTGGGGCTGCTGGCCAACCTCCCACAACCCCTCCCCCTGGCCAGCCTGCCCTGATCATACTCTCCCCCCCTGATCAATGGCAGGGCTGATCTGCTAAACACTGTCCCTAATCTGCCTACCCCACCACAATAGGCCTGCAGCCTCTCTCCCCAGCTGCCCTGCCCCTGATCACACTCCCCACCCCAATGGGGACAAGGCCAGCCGCCAATCTCCTGCAGCCCCTAAGACTGGCTGCCCCACCCCTGATAACACCTCACATCCCAATAGGGGCGGGCTGGCTAGCCAACCTCCTACAGCCCTCCGCAAGGTGTTCTGCCCCTGATCACACCCTCCACCCCAATTGGGGGAGCTAGCTGGCCAACCTCCTGCAAACCCTCCCCCTGCTTGGCCCCATCCCTGATGAGCCCCCATCACCCTGATTGGGCCCGATTTGGGCAGGCTGGCCAGCTAACCTCCCACCATCTCTTCTTCCCAACAAGCCCAGCCCCAATTCACCCCAATTGGGGCCAGGCTGGCCAGACCCACCTGTGCACAAATTTGTTCACTGGGCCTCTAGTTTCCTCATTAAGGACACCACTTAGATTGGATTAGGGACACACTCAAGGCTTCATCTTAACTTAATTTTTTAAATTGACTTGAGAGAGAGGGAGAGAGAGAAACATCGACTTGTTGTTCTACTTATTTGTGCATTCATTGGTTGTGGTTCATGCCCTGAAGGGGAATCAAACCTGAAAACTTGATATATCAGGATGTCACACTAACCAACTGAGCTACCCAGCCAGGGCCTAACTTAATTATCTCTTTAATTTCCCTGCCTGCAAATAAAGTCACATTCTGACTTATGATTTCAACATATAAACTTTGGGGGATCCAATTCAGCCATGACAGCTCCCACAAAAATCTATGAGGATGGGAGTGATCTACAAAGACACAAAGGCACACAGAAGTCAGGACAGTAGGTTAACGTGATTTCCTGGAGGGAGGAGAAGGGAGCAGGAAGGTATCCAGGCAGCCTGCAGAAATCCCAGAGTAATTAAGCTGGTCTCTAGCAAAGGTGCCAATGCTCTTCCTGACAGCAACTCTGTCTCCCTGTTAGCCACTCTGTTGGCTGAAGCTCAGACACAGAATCAACAAAACGTGTTACAACAATTCTTATTTAACTTTCATTTCAAGAGAACTTACTATTTGCCAGGCCTCCTGTAAAGAGAATTTTTATACATTGGATTCATTCAACAAACAGTGAATTCTTTTTAGCTAGTACAAAGAGCTGTGCCGGACCCTTTGCTGAACTTACGAGAGGAAGCAATCCATGTGTTTTCCATGGCCCGTAGCTGACAAGACACGGCAGGGAGCAGCCGATGACTCAGGGTGAGGCCCGGGGCCCAGTACTTGACTAACTCAGGACTGGTAAGACCACATCCTGTCTCCTATTTCTGTTTCTCATTAACAGGAGATTGTGTGTGTTCACAGAGCTGTGCAGACATTTATCACATCCACAAACACCAACAGAGACTTTAAAACATGGAGGAATGTGTGCTGTTCCCAAGGTCAGCAAAGGTCATCCATAAAGTCAATGTTAAAGAAGACGCAACCCATCTGCCTGGGGGTTGAAGCTACCACATGGCCCCAGTGTTAACCTGGACGCAGAGGGTCATTTATCTTCACCTTTACTAGGCAGAAGGGCTGTCCTAGTGTTTGAATAACTGTTGGGAGGGAGAAAGGAATCTTTGGAGAAAATTCTCTCTCTACACATCAGGTGTCATACCTGTTACTTACAATGCTGCCTTTTTATATTTTCACCTGCTTTCTTTTCTTTCTGACAGGGCAAGGGCTCAGTCTTGCTGGCCACTCTGTGAAATGGGTTGAGTCTGGCTGGATGCTACATGTGTCACAGGGAAGCTTGCTGAGCTGCCACCGGGACGAAATGGGGCTCAGCTCACATCGTGGCTGTTAAGGCACAGGGAGCTTGGCTGCGGTCCAGTGACCGAACCCATGAAAGAGAGGCCTTAGGCAATCATTGGCGAAGCATTCTCCATGCGATGCCTTCTTCTCAAGTTAGTTTTGTGGGAACCACTAGTTTAACCCAGACCCAGGGGCTCTGACTTGGCAATGACCTCTGACAAGTAAATGCTTAAAGATCAGTAAATAATTAACATAGGTTCATGGAGAAGCTCAGCGAAGCATATCCAGAGCATCTAACCACTAACAATAAATGTTAATAGTCACCTTTAGATTATAGACTCAGATAATGAGATCAAACACACAGGAAATCATAGCTCACCATATCGCTTTTCAAGAGTCACTTTACAATAGAGTCTTGCCCTCCATTAACCGGTGCAGTGTGTCTGCCTTGATAGGTAGGCAGAGTTTAGCTATAGCAGTAGTGGGGGACCTTTTTTTCTGCCATGGACCATTTAGATATTTATAACATCATTCTCAGCCCACACAAAATTATCAACTTAAAAATTAGCCTGCTAAATTTGGTCAAACATTTAATTAACTCACTCCTAATGCCTTAGCAGGTGCAAACCAAATTACTTATTGAGCCTTCTATGGCCTGCAGGCCAGGTGTTCCCCACCCTGAACTATAGAGTGACCAGCATGAGGGTCCAGTCTGCCCTCCAAGGCTGGTTCTTCTCACTCTGGAAGCTGAAGTACAATTCTGTTGCCAGATTAGCTATTAAACTTAGCAAGTTTGAGATTGATTCAATAGTACAGTCTAAGTTTAGGTGCTCAAACAGGAAGCTGGAACTATTAAGGGATAGCCAAATACTGAATTCAACCCTGTTTTAGGCAGTGGGAACAGCACCAGGTGTCTGGCTCGTGGGGTTAGACCAAACCTGGGTTTAGCAACTTGGTACTTGGGTTCTGGCTAGGAAAGAATTCAGAGTCCAGACCCAAACTGTAAGAGAACATTTATTGGGTAAATTTCAGAGGTAGAAGAAATGGGATTAGTAAACAAGTTATAAAGGTAAAGGAAGGGCCCCTGAGAGCTGGGGAGTGAGGAAGCTGATGGTAATGGGGCTGGCTGATGGGAGGGGGTGGGAGGAGAAAAAGGCATGGGTGTACTCCCGGGAGGGAGAACACACTGGGTCCTCCATCCTAAGGGTTTTAAGGATGAGATTTTAGGGGAGTCTTAGGGAAAGGTCTTAATAGAATACTCAGCAGTTTTCCAGGTGTGTTCTTTTGGGTTGTGGTCTCCACTGATTGGCCAGCACCAGAGCAGGGGGTCATTATTCACTACAGCAGGTCCTGATGTTAGCCATGGATGGTTTTGTTGCTTATCTGGGCATGGAGCCGAAATACAACTGAGGCATAAATGTTATCTCTAGGGTGGAAAGGTCAGGGGGTCTAAACCTCAGAACCAGTGATAAGCTAGGGGAGGAAAAATCACCCTAGGGTCCCACCTTACAATTGATTATCCGTTGTTAGGCATCTGGAGCTTTCCACGCTGGTGTCCTCTGTAGCTGGCCCATCATCATCTTTGCTCTGTTCATGCCTGATTAACTGCCTACAACAAACCTCAATACTAAATTCAACCCCAACACTAAATTCAAGCCCATCTCCTTTGAATTAGTGGATGGCGGTGTTTGACAGTCCTGCTGTCTGCTTCCTGTGTGCCCCTCAAGTCTTCCCACTTTCTCTCTGTTTGCATTTCAGAGTGGCCTCTTCAGTAGGGTCCAGCCATGAAGCTTACCCCACACCCGAGCCCTTGTACGAGCAGGTTCATAAGAAGAAAGAGCAGGAGAGTGTGTCCTCTGGGGAGGCAGGGTGTGCTGAGTCCAGTTCTGAACCTCACTTGTCCTAGTGTCTGAGGCTGCTGCCCAGGTATGTGGCTGTAGGAGGATAAGACACTGGAAGCCAATTAAGTTGACCCAATTCAAGGATATTTGTTCATCACTTCCTTTCACCTTCTGAGTATCTTATCCCTTCAAACAATCAGTGGAATTAGTTTGGCCCTTTCCCCAAACTTGCAGTGCAATGCATCCTCACCCGGCTCTTCTTACAGCTCGGAGCTGTCTCCTCTCTGCTATCCCTTAAGGCCCAGGGTAACTTCCTGGGAGATGAGGACACATGAAATATAAGACAGGGCAGGAGAGCCTGCTCCCTGCCCACCCTGAGTCCTGCAGGCTGGGGCAGGCCTGGCTCAGGGCCCCCTCTCTCTGCTCACTTGAGACTCCATGCTGTTCTGCAGGAAGTGAACAACTAGCTGGTCAAAGGCAGGCCACTTCTTCTCTCACCGGCAAGCTAATTCCCAGCATGCAGGGAACAGACTGCGGCCAGACTTGGTTAGCAGCACATGTTGGTCACACACGTAAGATTGGCAAACAGCTCACCCCAATATTTCCGGGCGGGGGGGGCAGAATCATTCCTGGGCAGGGGGCCCTCTGTGGACTTATCTGGAACAGTATCCTTTTCTGCTGCCCAGACCTGCTCAGCTTCTCCCAAAGCCCTGAGATGTTTTGTGGTCTGAGGAGAGGTCTGCCTCATTGCAATCGAAGTCAGAGCCCTGGGCTGTTGGGAGAGCTTCCAGGCAGACCCAGTCAAAATCAGTACATTAGTTCTACTAAAAGGAAGGAACTGTGTGTCATGGGTGAAGCTAGGTGAGCATCATCCGTGGGCCAACAGATTAATAGGGCTCCTGAGAAGGAAGAAAATTCAGGCAAAATATAAGGCAACATCTTCCTTCTGTCACTCAGGGCCATGCTGCAGATTCCTGAGTGGGGAGATGGGCAAAGAACCCCATAGCCGCACCCTGGCTTTGTCTGTGCTTGTCGCTTTTGCATGCCATTCTCATGTTATGTGACTCTATCCCCGGGTTTGTGGAATCAGTGATCAGAGGGAGAAGTGGCTCTGAGACCGTAGCAGGAAGTACTGATTTGGAGGGGCACAGAGTCCAGGGATGTGGTCAGGCTGAGCTTCAAAGCCAGCAAGTACTAGTTGTCACCATACAGCACCCACCTGCTGTCTTCTCTCTGTGTTGTCATATTCCAGACATCTCATATACATGGAATCGTGTAGTAGGTGACCGTTTAGGTCTGGCTTCCTTCACTTAGCCTAAAATTTTCAAGTTCACCTCAATGGTAGCGTTATTAGGCCTCAGTTGCTGGCACTGACCGTGATTTACCTTATTCCTCACCACAACAAACACCTGCTAACAAGTACCCATGTCCCTGACCCCTCCCATTGCTAGGGGTTTGATCTTAAGAGCAAAATGATTTAATAGCCAGACATTTGACATAGAAGTTTCTATATTTTCTTGCTATGGCTTAACTCAGGCTTTCACACTTCCATAACAATTAGTGTACAAGGTTGCAAACAACTGCATCTATTGTACTTTGTGGGCTGTTGATAGGCTGTCAGGGATCGTCTGGATGTCTGCCAGTTTTCTGATTGGGGGTCAAGAGCGAGCCTGAGTTGAGTGTGTGCAGCTGCTGTGGGCACAGGGAGTATGTGTTCTCCTCCATTGATGGCCAGGCCTTCCCTGAGCTGAGGTCGGCAGCCCTCTCATGCCCCGCCTTTTGAATAAGGTTGACACCGCTGGGCTGGCTCTTCCTGGATGTGTTCTCCAGGGGGTCTGGGCCATTCCAGGACCTGTTCTTCACCTTGAAAGATTTAGACACTTCATGTTTTCAATTGCCCCAAGATTGATGAGACCTTGGGAAACCAATGTCTGCTAACTACATTTACAGGAGTGTGATTTACAGCGGGGGTTGAAACTTGGTTAATGTACTTTTGGGGTTTGTATCAGTTAGAATAGGTTGCCTGTGCCACCATGATAACTCTCAAACTCAGGGGGCTCAGCAACAAAGCTTCTATTCCTGTTGGTGCAAAGGCCACTGCAGGTCCCAGCCATTGTCCAGGGCAGCAGTCCTCAGTCGATGGCTTGATGTTGTACCTCCACTGTAACCACTTTAATAAGATGGGATAAAGAGCATTCTGGAGGGTCTCTCTGATGCTATTTAAGTGCTTCCCCTGAAGCAATACACACCACCTCCACTCACAACCCATTGGTCAAAGAAAGTCATAAGATCACATCTAATCTCCAGGAGAGGAGGGGGGTGGTGGTACTAACAGTTCTCGGAGTGCCTAGAAGAAAAAGAACTGGAAATATGAAAGAGGGACCTACCCTTCCTAACAGCTGGAATCCCTACATCTATTTCCCCTCCAGAGAGTGTAGCCCTGAGAGGTGGGGTTACCAGGAAGGGGGCAGGGGGTCCCAGCTGTGCAACAGGATCTGAATGTGTGGTTGTGTTTATAATAATTCTATTACTAATAGCTAATGTTAGGCTTACTTTATATCTTATGTCATAGGACATGGAATGTTGACTGTTTGAATGAGTCTGATGAGCCTTCTTTGCTCCTATGTTGATTCAGTGTGAAGGTCAGATGATTTGTGGCCATTAGATTTTGGGTTTCCTGTAACCATTCATTTGTGCACGTTACAGTACATGTTACTTCCTGGCAGCATTTTGAAAGAGTTGGGAAGAGTAAAGAACCTCCCAAAACATGATTGGAAGGGGGTATCCTTCAGTGGGTAGGGGGTCTGACTACATGTGTTTGATTTAAGAAAATAAATATGTGGGTTCTAGTTACCAGCTGCTGTGGAACACACCGAATCCTAAGGAACGATCTAGAGCAAGTTGTAATCCCTACAAATAAACATTAAAAATTCCCTTCACATGTTTCCTCTTATGCACACATAGTTGCTCTTTAATTAAAATGTGAGATGGGTGCTCCTTACTGTTATAGCTTCAGACCTAGTGACAAGTATCGGGTGAGTTACATGGGATTGACAGTCTCTCCAGATCACTGTCTCCACTGTTCAGAACAACCTGTGCACATCCTCTGTTGCTGACAGGACCAAGTTTGCAGCACTGTGATGAGTCGGCCGAGGGAGTGAAGAGTTTCTGCTGACCTACAAGGCAGGGTGATATGTACCTGGTCCCAGGGTCTTCACAGGCAAAGGGAGCGCTCACACTTCCCATAAGGTTACCAACCTAGAGTGTACAAAGACAGGTGGTGTGTGGATGTGTGCTGTGTGGATGTGTGTATGTGCTGTGGATTGTGGGTTGTGGGTTGTGAGTGTGTGTTGTGGATCTGTGTGTATTGTGAGTGTATATTGTGAATGAATGTTGTGGGCTGTGTGAGTGTTTTGTGGGTGTATGTAGGTGAGTGTCATCACTTGTGGGTTGTGGGGGTGGGTGTTGTGCTGTGTGCACACACGCATGTATATCTGCTTATGTGGGGAAGGAATAGAAGAAGATTCCTCAAACTGGGCTCAAAGTCAGGAAGGCAGGTAGCACAGAAAAGTGGCAGGTGACACATTCCAGCTTGGTGGTACTGGAGGGTCCAGGAAGCAGGCTGGGGTAAACAACATAATGGACCAGATACAGGCCAGTATGGCCAGACCATGGGATGATTGAAAAGTGGACACTATCTCAAATGACCCCAAATTGAGGCTTGCCTAAGGGACACCAAAGGGGGAAGTAAGGGATCAAACGTTCGGTCTCTTTCCCAATGAGGATCAGAAACAAATACATTACGTGCAACATCATCTATCTTCCCTGATTTTCCCTAATCTGAGCTATCATTCCACCCTGAGCCCTTCTGTGCTATGGGTCTGGCATTTCCATTTCTCTTTAGTAACTATTTACATTGGCATCTGCTCATTTCTAAGTAGTTTCTTCTTTTTCCTTGACATCCTAAGCTCTTTGTCTCTCAAATGACAGCCACACACACAGAAGGCATGCCTGACTTCGCACTGTCATTTAGTTTTATTAGGAATTCTACTCTATAGCCATATTTATAAACCCCAGGGTTCTCACCAAACTGGATTTCATTGGGGTTCATATCTTTTGCATAAATGAAGCAAGTGGCAGTGGCTAAAGGCTGCCTATGGAGCCCATTTCTTTTCCTATTTCATTTAAAACTTCTACCTTCTGATCATGGGGCTCACCTAACCCTGGAAGCCTGGAATCTCAGGAAGAATAGGTGAAGACTGAAGGAAACACAGTAATGCTGGGTCCGAATATGAGCTGTAGGTAGGCAAAGGCGGGGTGCCCACTGCACCTGGGAATGAGATCCACTATGGGACCCAATCTTGGTCACCAATGAGGAATGCAGTAAGGTTCCACATGGTGACCTTCTGATGACCTTGACTTTGTGTAGTGTCATAATGCAACCATCAGTCTGATTTTGAATCCCAGCTCTGCCACTTATGAGCACTGTGGCCTTGGGCAAGTCACAGCCTTTCTGAGCCATTGCCTTCACATCTGTAGAATGGGCTGATGACACTCGGCTCAGAGGCTGGACTGGGGTCAAGGAGACACTGAGATGTAACAGCACCCATAATGTTGATGTTGTAGGGTCCACACTCAGCACTAAGGAGCTCTTTCTTTCCTCTGCAACAGTGCCAGTCCTCAAGAGGTGGCTGTGGTGCACAGCTTGGGCATAAAAGGAAGAAGAAATGTTAAATCTCCACTAAGATTTATCTCATCTCTTTTGTGTTCCTTCAATTTCCCCCATTTTGTTCCTGTGACTAACCTTGTGGTGCCCAGAACCAGAAATCTGTAAGTCAAGAGATAAGAGAGAAAATTCTAGGAAATTAGACTTTATGAATCTTACTGTCAACTCCAACCTCAAAAATAAATACAGATGACTAAAAACCCTTGGAGATCATAAGGCAGAGCCAGTGACTCTGGGTCCCTCCCCAGAGTCCCTTTTAAATCCTCCATTTCCCATTGCTCACTGTCCCTGGATCCATTTGGCCTTCAGTAGCATCCCTTCCCTACAGAGGATGCCATTCAGCATCACCTCTGTGGATGGTACCCTAAGGGCAGACCCTTCCCTTCCCTGTGCCACTGGTTCTGATCCTGGCATCTCTCAACAATTCTTAGCAGTACCCTCCCAGCTCTTGTCCCTGCTTCTACACTTGCTTCCCTCAAACTCACCTCTTCACTCAGCCCGGATAACTTCTCCGAAACTCAGATGGGCCTCAGATCCTTCAGGGATTGGCTGTTGCTTGCAGGACAACCAAGGCCTCTGCTGGCAACTATGTGCTGTCTGATGTGAAAGCCAACCCCTAGAGACAACCTGTGCACAGTCACTTCCCAGCCAGCCCCTCCAGAAACACTGGGTAAGGATTAGGCTCTTGGTGTGGGCTAGCCTCAGCAGTGCAAAAGTGGAGCAAGGTGAAGGTCACTGAGATTAGAAGAGGTCCAGTGGACTTAAGAGTGTCTATCTGGACTCTCAGTGGCCCTTACATTTATATGACCTTTTCATTTACAACATGCTTTACTGAAAGCTTGTCAGTGTTTCCACTAATTCTGTATTCATTTTAATTTCATACATGATTTCATAACTGATTTGATTTCATAAAAAAGAGATTTAGTAACTCAGCACCTTAGAAAAAAGCCAGGGAATGACAGAGTTGAAGAAAGAAACCCAGCCATCTGACACACACGTCCCTCCCCACACAGACCTTTCAGCAAAATATGACAATTTTGCAAAATTGGGGCAATGAAAATATCCAGAGCAATTATATGCATTCACTTCACCCCCAAATGCCATCTTATCTCATCTTGACTCTTAAAAATGGATGAGGTATCACTTTGTTACATATACACAGTCTTAGTCCAGCAAGGAGCAAACATACCTACCCACCCTGCAACCCCTCTCCCTTGCACTGTTTGCATCCAACTGACCCCTTGGCCATCTCACAGCAAGTGCAGAGCTCCCTATGTGTGTCATAGTACTGTGATCAGCATTGATAATGAACTTGGATTAATAATTGAATCCCCAGTGCCACATTGTGTTTCAACAGACTGTGCTGTGGTAGAGAAATTCTTGTCTGGCTAAGGAAAGCCTTGTCTTGAAGTCTTTGGCGAACAACACAATGACTCAAAGATAATCCTCAGCCTTAAACAGCCATCAGCATTGCTCATCTTCTCTAAGAGCTGCATGTGCAGCAAATACGTAGTTATTAATTTATATATTATTTCCGAATCAGAAATTTTCTGAGAAAAATGTTTCTGAGAAACGATGGATTGAAGTCCTGGTGTTCTCTTAAAGAAACACGTAAATGTTCACATGCTGTAGCTGTGGGAGACCCCATAGAACATTCTGCCCTTTCTCTTCCAAGTGCATGCAAAGCCCACAGCTTATTCTGTCCTCGTGACTCAACTTGTGGAGCTACCAAAGTAATTCCATTGCCCATGTTTAGAAGACCAAGATCAAGGTGTCTGCTGGGCCATGGCTCCAGGGAAGAATCCTTCCTTACCTCCTCCTAGCTTCTGATGGTTGTCAATAATCATCCTCAGCATTCCTTGACTTGATCCTATGTCACAGTGACTTACAGCTGGATCCCTCAATCTTTGTCATGTCACCACATGGCCTTCTTCCTTCTGTGTGTCTGTGCCCAAGGCACCAGCCACTGGGTCAGGCCCCACACTGATCCAGTGTGACCTAATCTTTACTCAATTACATCTGCAAAGACCCTATTTCCAAAGAAGGTCACATTCACAGATTCCAAGTCGGTGTGGATTTTTGGAGGAGACTGTTCAACCCAGTCCAATGTTTCATGAATAAACTTTTCTGGTCCTCACAATGGCCCCATTGGGTATGCTGATCATTTTGAGGCTTAGGGAAGTCAGTGAAGGTCATACAGTGAGGAAACCATGGGACAGGTATTGAAAGCCAGGTAGGTGCTTCAACCCCAAGGTCTCACATACAATCACCAACACCACTGCTGGAGGCGCTATTTGTACCAGAGGCCAACAGGTTAGAAGCATCAGTGTGAAGGGTATGTCCAGTCAAAAGGAAAATGGACAACCAGCCCCGTAGGTAACAAGGGCCTCAGTCTTAATTTTTCTCCTTTAGGAAAAGAGGTGGAAGCTGGGAAGTGAGGAACAGGTCCCTTGAGGCTCCAGGTGGGAAGGCAGGCTGGGAATTGCTCCTGTAGGTGTTCAGGAGTCATGCAGCTGCTGCAGGATCCAGCTGTGGAGCTCCCAGGTCTTCTGGGGCAGGTGGGGCCACCGGTGGTTCTGGGAGATGCAGATGCTCATGGCAACAGAAAGAGAAGCTTTCTGCCAACAAGACATCCTTTTCCTAATGAATTTTGCATTTCCCTTGATGAGGACACATGATGGGCTTAAAAATAGCATCAGCGGAGCCTCCTACCTTCATCATTTCCACTTTCACACCCTGAATGAGCGCCTCTAAATTTGGAACTGACAAACGAAAAAGATTTCCATCCAGAAATAATGGGCTTAATGGGCCTTGTGACAAATGGTTGAGGTTTCATTTTCCACTGCCCCTTAGTTTGAAGTATCCTCATTTTTTTTTCCCAAGGAGGTGCCATGTATATCTTTGTTTGCAATAATTGGGTCTGAGTTGAAAGGAAAAGCCCCCGTGGAATGAGTTTCCTGTGAAAATCAGAGCTCTATCTTCTAAAATAAAACTGTAGTAGGAAGCCCTCTGGCTTAAGTAATCGAATTATGAAAAGGTCATCTTCTCAACTGTTGTCAAAAAGGTAGGAAGGCGGGTCTTCAGAGTGTGAGAAGGGAGCACTAATCCCAAGGGGGAGTGGGCCTTGTTGGTCCTGGCTCCTTCCAACTGCCCGGGTGAAGGCACAGGACCTCTCCGAGCCTGCCTCCTTGGCATACGCTGACTCTCACCTTAGAAACACATTTGTGCCATATCTATCTTGTTTCGTCCTACTTTTAGTAAGTAATGTCTCCCTTTTAGTATAAAACTATGAATTTTTCAGTTAAAATGGTGAATGGAGCGTATGCATTTAGCTCCCCCATCCCTGATTTTACTTTATTTTTTTGGCAATAAAATGTGAGCAGAGATTAATGAATGTGTCCATTTTCCAACACTTATCAACAATCAATTTAATCAATTATTATCAACCATTGACAATCTGGTAGTAAATAAGTATTTATATCTCTTTATGCGTTTTTCTTTGATTATTAATAAAGTCAAACCACTTCATATGGCCCATTTGTAATTACTCTTCTGTGAACTGACTTCTTAAGTCAATTAACTAATTTAAAAAAATATGTTTTTATTTATTTTAGGGAGAGAGAGAGAAGGAGGGAGGAAGAGAAAGAGAGAGAGAGATGTGAGAGAGAAACATCGATTAGTTGCCTCCCATTTGCACCTTGACTGGGGACCAAACCAGCATCCTGGAAAAGTGCCCTGACTAAGAATTGAACTGGTGACCTTTTTGGTACATGGATTGACACCCAACCAATTGAGCCACACAGGCCAGGGCTAACTACTTTTTATTGTAAGCATTCTTTGCATATTAACCCATTCTCTGCCAGAGAGGTTGCAAACATTTATCCTTCTTTGTCATTTTTCTTTTAACTTTATGCATAATTTTTTACACAAAGAAGTTAATGTTTATATAGTCATATTTTATTCTTTATTTAAAGGTTTCCGTCTTATGGCATGTTTAGAGAATGCTTCTGCACCTCAAAATTATAAATATTTACCTAAAGCTGTATTCCAGGGCTTTTGTATTTTTATTTCTTAATACTTAAATTTTTATAATCTAGAATTTATTTTGAAGTAAGGAGATAATTCTATTGATTGTATTTTACTTTCCAACTGCTTACTAAGTTGTCTCAACTTCACTTACAAAGCCATTTCTCTTTATCCTCATTGATGACATGGGGACATACTCAAAACCATGCCATATGAGAAGAGCTCAATGACCCAAAATTGTGACAGATAGAATGAGCCCCCTATCTCAAGCAAATGTACTTATGGAAATTTTTTGGAAGGAATTGTAAATGCTGTTGTTTGGAGAGTATTTTATACTTTAATCCTTTGACATATTTTCTAAAATTCCTTACAATGTGTTATGTTATTTTATAATCAGGAAAAAATCTATCATTTTAAACTACTGTGTTCTTGAACAACGTAAGGAGAGGCCTATAAATCCAGTTTATTGTCCTCATGGAATCCTTTCCCTGGCCTCAGCTGTTATTGTTCAACGTTCTCTAGCAACATAACTAATCTTCTGCTGCACGGTGCCTCCATATCTCTACTTGAGCATCCCATAAACTTTCCAAGCAGTGGGGATAAATAGGAGTTTTTCTGAGTGAAGAATTATAGTGCATCGTTAGTGAAAAAGCAAAACCTTAGAAAAGTCACTGAGTTGTGCATAGTGAGATAAGCAGGAAATTAGCAGAGCCGGAACTTACCTCACCCTCCTCCTGCTTAATGGTTTTCTTCTTCCTTTTGCTTCTAGTTACAATAGATTTTGAAAATACAAGAACTTTTTTTATTTTTTAATGATTTGAGAAGTCACGCCAGTTTCCTCTAAGGGCATCATGGTGGTAAGTTTCACTCTTTACAATTCACAGTGAGATTCTGTGCAGCAGTGAAAATAAAGTAACTAGATCTGCCCCTTGTGACGGGACTGTTGTCAAATTAAAGATGGTCAAGATTCGAAGGCCTGTTGCAGTCCCTGTAACACAGAAAGCACATGAATGCATCTGTTCCCTGCCTGCTTTTCCACTCACTCCATGTCTGACAATAATACACTACCAGAAAAACACCCGTTCTTAGGAAAATTCAATTCGGTAATCACTTATTGAACATACACACTAAGCAATGCTAGGCAGTGAAGCAGATACAAAGATGAATGAAGTTAACAGTCAAATGAGAAAGGCAAGCGAGAGTAGAAATGCCCCTAATAGGACATGCATATGTAAATGTCCCTCTTTTCCCAGGGCAGGGTGACAGTTTTAGAACCATCCCTCCCACTCTACCACTCGATGTTCACGATTGTACACAAGCGACATTTTGATAGCAGCTGGCTGGAATGAGGAATGTGGTTTGGAACAGAGGACTGGTGTGAATGAAGGTCATGGGCATCAACCAGAGACATACAAAATTGCCCTAGAAAGTGGTATTGATTATCATTAGGAAAAGAAAAGAATATTTATGAAAAGGAGTGATCAATAATGGCTACTGGATTCCACAAAGGACTGTTTCAAAATCCAGTTTCAATAAATAAATAAATAAATAAATAAATAAATAAATAAATAAATAATATATTTCACAGAGGAGGCACTGTGCTTGGCTATGAGGGGTATTATATAATGAATGTGTCAGAGAAGAAACAGTCTTACCCTCAAGAAACTGGCCTTTTAGTTGGGGATAAAGACCTGACAGCAATGAAGCAGAATGGAACAAAGGCCTTGGGGAAAGAGCCAGGCTGTGGGGGTCAGAAGGAGAGAGGGAGAGAGAGAGAGAGAGAGAGAGAGAGAGAGAGAGAGAGAGAGAGAGAGAGAGAGAGAGAATAGACTTGGTTGAATGGATCAAAAAAGATGTAAAGGAGATGGGGCATTTGAAACACACCTTGAGGAATGACCATGTGCATACATTCCAAATATTACATATGCCTTATAATTTATGTATTCAGTTTTGCTTATATCCTTCTTAATTTTCTGAAATTATTTTTTAAATTAACCAAGCAGAACCTTCTTATAGTATCATGAAACACAAACATAGAGTCAAATGGAAAATCCTTTTCATTAAGACTCGCAGTTCAATTCCTTTCTCCAGAGATTTATACATGTGTATTATTTCTGAACATTTTCTCTGTGCTTAATTACATATATTTGTATTTACGTAAGTATTTGGGAAAAAATGAGCTACAATATGTACAACTTAAGCTTATACAATGTTATATGCCAATTATACCTCAATGAAACTGAAAACATAGTGAGTCAATGTTATGAAAGATTGGAAGAATATACTTTATAATGTTGATTACTTCTAGTTGGCAAAATTAGGAGTAATTTTATACTTCTCTTACTCTTTTCTGTTTTCTACAATAAATGTGTATTTTTAAAAGTGAAAATCATCATTGAAAAACCAAACCAACCAAAAAAATGGTCAGGGGGGAGAAAGACTTCTCTTTTCTCAACCATGGAATACAAATCCTGGGACCAGCTTGGCTCCTCATTTACCCTCCCCCCACTCCCCAACCCCCACCCCCTACCCCTAATTAATTAGTAACAGAGGAATGTGTCTCACTGAGTCCTGCACCCATTTCTGTGGCTCAGAGAATGGGATGATAGCCCGCTGGAGGTGGGAACAGTACCGGCCAGACCACTCGGCTCCTGCCCAGGGGTGGGATGAATGTCTGACAGGCAAGTTCTCCTTTAATGGGCTATGTACTGGCTTATACAGTGACATGCTCCCCTCTCCCTGCCCACATACATGTCCATCCAGAACCTCTACAGGTAACCTTATTTGTAAATGTGTAGATGTAAGCAAGTTAAAATGAAATTATGCTACATTAGGTGGATCCTTCCTCTATGACTGGTGTCCTTAGTAGAAGGAAATTTGGAGACAGATCCACCATGAGACAACTGGAGGCAGGGGTTGGGAATGATACAGCCACAAGCCAAGACACCCCAAGGATTGCCGGCAGCACTAGATGCTAGGAGAGAGGCACAGGGAGCAGAGCCTTTCATATCCTCCAGAATTCTGAGAGAAGATGCTTACCTGATGCTTGCAGCCACCAGTTTATGGTGCTTTATCACACCATAAACTGGAAACCAACCCTAGAAACCAGAACTTGCCACGATGCAAGTGCAGCTCCGTACCCAGCACAGCCCTCGTGTCCCCCACAGAGCCACTTTCCCTGGTTGTTAACAAGAATACTCATGCCTCCCCTTTCTGCATTCTAGTGGTCCTTTTAGCTTCCGGAGGGATGGAGCTGGGAGCAAATTTTGATCCTATGGGCTTAATTTCTGTGGGTCTTTTTGCTCCAGAAAAATGCATTAAGCCAAAAGCAAATGAGGATGGACAATGGTACTAAAATGCTCACCGACTGAGTTCCTTGCCAGTTGAAGTTGCCATGTACTGCTATGTGTGTCTGTGCGGTTATGGGAATGTGTGAGAGAGGGGAAGGCTGGAGACCTAAGAAAGGGAGTTAGGAAGATGCATTGGGAGAGAGAGAAAAGGATCAGAAAACATTTTGCCAAAGCAATTCACTTACTAGTCATAAAAATATCTGTGGCTACTGTTCTGAGCTGCACAATCTGCTTTGTAAGCCTCTGTTGTATTACTTAGAATACGGATTTAGGCATCTCTTTCTCACATTAAGCCTAATTTACCTCAAGAGCTACTATATAGAGAAACTCTTGCAACATTTTTCTTCTAGCTACTAGGAAAGTCACTCTTCAAATTTTTTACAAATGGAGTGCTTTAGTTTTAAGCTAATCTGAAGTTTGTCAAACCGACCAAAAATATTCATAGTAGCAGAGTGCAAATTTAAGACCGATATGTTTTACAAAGAAAGAGAATCCATTTCAATTGATTTTCACTGGATTACAAATACTAGCTTCAGCATGCTTCCAGCTAGATTTAAATATAATTTTACTATTACAGCAAATCATGAAACATGGAAACTTCCTGAGGGTCATACACGGGGAACCCTAATGGAAACATTTATACTAATAAAAGGGTAATATGCTAATTAGGGCAGATATCTTTTGGACATCCATCCAGACGTCCATCTGGACAAAGCCACAGCGGCTGCGAGGGCCTAGGGCCGTTGCCATGTGGGAGAGGCGGGGCTGTCTGGCTCAGCACAGGAGCGGGAGAGAAGGGGCGGGCAGTCCAGCACTGCCGGTCCAGCACCGAGGCCCATTTTGAAGAGACAGTGAGAAGGCGGTGCCACGCCCCGTTCCGCAAAGGTGGCGCAGGACAGGCCACAGGGAAGCCCAGTCCCAATGCTGCTCCTTCCGCCGAGGCAGCCACAGAGACAGCAGCGTGGCCTGGTGCAGGCACCAGGCCTCCGCAGAGGCTGGTTGGGGTGCAACCTGCTGTGCCTCAACCTCCCACAGCCTCTCCCCCAGCCAGCCTGGCCCCAGATCGCTCCCCACCCAGCAGTGGTCAGAGGGCGGGGTCAACAGTCAGAAGCAAAGGTCGAGGGCTGGCAGCTGCAATGGTTGGCAGTGGCAGCATCAGCAGTGTATTGGGGGCAACACTTTCCCCTGGTCAGCCTGGTCACCTCCCGCAGAAGAGGACATCCCATGAGGGCTCCTGGACCGTGAGAGGGGGCAGGCCAGGTTGAGGGGCCCCCCACTACCAGTGCACAAATTTTCATGCACTGGGCCTCTAGTGTATTAATAAGCAAGGGTTTCTGTTTCGAGAGAATTGATCCAGCCATCATGGAATGACTTGCCTTTCCAGAAAAGATGCAAAAATAGACCCATTGTTATATGTAGAAAATTCATAATTAGTTGGGCAGAAGAATTCTAGCCAGCTCTTTATTTTATGTATGTATTTATTTCTTGTAGCCAACTCTTTAAATACACTCTAGTTATAAAGACCTAGTGTTAAAGAAAAAAGTATAGACCATGAGAAGAGTGGTTCAATGGATGAAAAATTATTGAAAGGAAGCACCGGGGATAAGGGAGATTCTGGCTAAACCATCCTGACATTTTTGCAGAAGGCAGGCCAGGGTGATAAGATACCAGAATTTGATAAAATATTCAGGGTGGTCAGACACCAAGTAAAGGAAAAAAACACTTTCTTCTACTTTACTGACCACACTTCTGCCACTAAATGTGTGGGGTGTTTTCTCCCCACACGAACTAATTCTCCAACTCTCCAGGCACCAACTGGGGGTCTTGCAATTCAATTCTGACACCAACCACCTGGAGGTAGAGCAGAGCCCACAGGTTCCAGTCTCAGTTCCCCTGACTGCCACCATGTCAGAGGCCACTCAAAAGTGCCATGGTGTCACCTGTTCTTTTGACCAAATGGCTGTAAATCAGGTCCTCTTCTGTTACCATGGTTAGCTAGTTATTAAAAGGAAGAGAGCAAGGGAAGTCACAGATTGTTGTGCATGTTCAGCTGGGAAGCAGAGGCCAGTTTGCTTCACTAGGAAGCTACAGTTTTAAACCCCAAGAAATCACAGCATTGTCCCTCCAACGGGATTAACATCCCTACCTTCCCCATCCTTTACTTGATTGTGTGTGGAGGAGGTAAAGGAGGGGTGATAAGGGCAGACACAATAAAGTCAAAATGGAAGGAGGTGCTTGACCCTAAAGGTCTGTCAGTCGAACCTGGGGTAAAGATCATTAGCTAGGAGGGTGAAATGAATGGAAGTCCCTGAAAACTTGGGAAACTAATTGGTTATTTTGAAACAGTTCCTGGTATAATCCCAGAAGAAAAAGAGCTCTCTCTCACTTTCTGGTGCCCCACACTCACCCTGTTTTTTCCTGTTCTCTCCCACCAGGAGCATACAACCATTTGGGTCAACTGGCCACCTGGGGCCTGCAACAGGCTGCCTGTGCTCCAAAGGACTATGAAGCAGAAACTCTGGGCACTGGCCTTGCTGACGACAGGGTGGGACATTTTCCATGGTGGGGCCAAGGGAGATGGGACATTGGAAGCCCGGGGGCAGAGGCAGACTTCCCAGATAAATCTTAAAACAAAGACCACAATCTCCCATTCATGGGTTCTTAGAATTCTTTCCTGGCAATCCTGTGGAAGAGCCTGTTTTTCACCGACACTTCCTTGGGTTTGATAATTTGCTAGAATGGCTCACAACACTCAGGAAAGTGCTTTACTTACTATTGCCCATTTATTAGGAGCAGCAAGTGGAAGCGATGCACTGACTAGGTATTGGGAAGGGGCATGGACTTCCTTGCCCTCTTCAGGTACGTCACCTTCCCAGCACTTCCGTGTCTGCACCAACCCAACCGGAAGCTCTCCCAACACCATCATAGGTTTTATGGAGGCTTCATTACCTGGGCTGGGTTGACTCAATCTTTGGCCATCATGATTTACTCAACCTCCAGCTCCTTTCTTCTTCTGAGGTTGGGGAGAGCTGAAAGTCCCAACCCTCCAATCATGTGGTTGGTATCCCTAGCAACCAGTTCCCATCCTGACGTTGTCCAAGAGCCCCCGGCTCCCTTATCATTTCATAAGCATACAAGAAGACATTTATCACTTTGAATATATTCTGAGGGTTTTAGGAAATGAGGAGAGAGACCAAATATGCATTTTTTATTATGTCATACCATAGGCAGGGAGTTTTTTTCTAATCTCATGCAGCAGGATTCTTGCTAAAACTGGACTAAATGGGCCAAAGGCCAGAGCCCAAGGATGAGATACTGTCAAAAAGAGGACTCAGAAGAGTATGACTAAGGTTTGGTTAAGGACAGTCTCATATACACTGGGAAACAATGATATGCTCCATGAGAGAGAGGCAGTAACCGTGTGAACAATTGCAGCCGTATGCCCAGCACCCAGCATTGTCCCTGGCACACAGTACATGCTCAGCAAATATTTATTCAATGAAAAAGTTATGCTTCTTTAAAAAATGGTCATTATTGATTATATGTAAGAGCCTAGCAGGAAATTGATCAACGTGGATCCAGCATTTATACACTCAATTTTGTTATTCAATCAAGAGGTTTTTCTGAATTTTTTTATTTTATGGCAGGTGCCCTGACAAGTCTTGGGGTACAAAGTTGAGCAAAAACACATGTCCGGCCTTAGTGTCAATCACACCAATCCACAGACAAATGTGGAATCAACTGTTCAGGAAAGACATGCAATGCCACAGAGATCCGTGCCAGGGAGAACAACCTGGTCAGAGAGGTCCAAGACGCCTTCTCAGAGGGGCTGGTGCATCTTGGCCATGACAGCAGTGAGGAACATGGGAAAGGACTGCAGAGCATGCTGGCAGGGTTGTGGTTAAATCATTTCAGCCACACACATGAATGGTATGGATAACAAGCTCCCGATGTGGCCTTTCTAAAAATATCTGCTTTCTCTTTGTGTTTCCTGTAATATTGCTAGTAGATTTAAAAAGTCTCCATGATTTTTCAGTAGCTAATTTAAGTGCCTATTACTTACTTTCAGCAGGAGATTCTATTGTTTAAAAACCATTACAGTTTTTTTGAGGTTATACTAGTAGGAGTATAGTTGCCATCGGTTCTTACACTGAATCTGTTACCATCTTTGTGCCTCTCCAGCTGCCCACCTGAGCAGGCTGCCTTCTTCCTTCTCCCAGTTTTCTCACTTGGCTGTAGTTTAAGAAGAGCACTTGAGCTGCCTTTTATTTTCCTGTTCATTTATTTGTGTGTTTATTGACAATCTTCCTCCCCCCTCACCCTCTCCCCCCCTCCCCGCCCCCTGCCACAAGACCTTTTCTGTCAGGTCCACTGCTACATTTCTGGTATAGAGAACAGTGATGGAGGGGTACATGGAAGGTACCAAAAATATTTACACATGAATTCTAAAAAGATAAGAGAAATACAGCAAAGAAGGGGGAAAAAATGACTTTTATTTATTTATTTTTACCAACAAGATAGTTTGGCAACACTTTGCTGCAAGGCAGCTGCTGTTTGAGGAAGTCAGTGTGCTCCACCCCTAGAGCCCCACCCCCAGCTCTTTTCTCTGTCTGCGCTAGAAAACCACAGAACAGGAAGCATGGGCTAACCTGTGGCGCACTGCACATTGAGGGTTGTATATTCATAAGTAATTAACAATTAGCTTTTTAGAGGGGGGAAAAACACACACCCTGATTTGTAGCATTTGCCACTTCCTGTGGTATAAACACTACCACTTTGGCCAATTTTAATCTACCAACATGAATTCACTGAAGACGAAGTTGGGAGGATTTGCTCGCAATTGGGTCTCACAAACCTGTACAAGCCACCTCCAGGACATCCCTGAAAGGCACAGGTCCCCCCAAAAATCCTACGTGACTTATGTATTCATAGTGGGTAGGACTCTCCCTCCAGACACATGACTGTGTTCTATTATTTTACCCAGTTGCAAACCGAACTTTCATTCTCCCTGGTTGGCAGAAAGGTTAACTTTGGTCCTTCTTGTGTCTTCCATCCTCCTTCTCAGGGTCTTATCCAGGATGTTACATGGTGCCTAGGTGTAGGAGATACCTCTGGTCCTTGGTCAAAGGAAACATGCACGGACCCCACATCTCCTGGTCCTCTCAGCTCAGATGCAATGCCTTGCCAGTCTTGGTGTCTACTTAGAACAGTAACTGTGCCATTCTTTTGCTAATAATGGCCCAGTTCTATGTGGTTGTGATGTGAGAATAGCTAAACAAAAAGACTTTTCTTCTCTCTTCAAAAAAGCATAGCTGCAAAGAACAACATAATGGCCATTTTTAGTGCCAAGAACTAGAGTGGTGATTTTCTGTATCTTCAAAACTCATAATGATGAGCCTGAATCTTTGCAGATGTTGTAGATGAGGATCAGTCAATAAACCACCAAGAAGCAGCTTTTCTGTGACGAGCATACAATTCTTTTATAAATAGGGGGAAATAGACTAAAATACCATCATGCATAATTTTGAATGTGCCATGTGATCTTAATAGCTATAAGACAAAAGACAAAAATATTTGAAGGAAATGCACCCAACTGCTAATGGTGTTTGTCTTGGACTGCGAAGATGTTTACAATTCTGTCATTTCTTTTATTTTATTTTTTAGTGTCCAAACTTAAAAACAAACAAAAACAAAAAAACCTAAGCATTACTATAATAATAGAGAAAAATAATATTTAACTTGCAAAAACTAGACAACGAGCAAATAAATAAACCATGTTCCTACTATGCCAATGAAAGCCGGAGAAGGTCCTGGGAGGTAGATGCTGCCTTGAACTCATGTCTGGGAGCTAGGAAGTCTCCGCTGGAGTGGAGGAAGGTCAGAGGCAGCAGCAAGAGGGCAGCTTAGAGGACAGCTTTTCAATTTCTGCTGACATTGCCCTGGCAGCTGCTACAAGTCACTTTACTGCAGAAAATGGCAACTGCTATCTGGACCATTGGTTCCACTGTCCCGTGAGGTTCCAGGGACTTGGGGCTGACCTAGGAAAATGACCACAAGGTGGCAGTAGTAAACACACTTTATCTTGGGATGCTTGGGCAACTTTGTGGGAAAGTCCCTCAGGCTGCATTTTGAGGGGTTACTTCTCAGAAGGTGAGGAGGGCAGGGAAGCTGTGTGTGGGGGAGAGGGGCGTGAAACAGGAGGCTCACATATATCTCTCACAAACCTATGTGCACCATGTCCTACAACCTCAAAATCTACAATGCAACAATTGACGGAATGGCAGAGAAATAGGAAAATTAAGTTTTGGAGAGTAACACACCTTTCCCTGAAAATAGTAGATTAAGCAGGCAAAATTAAAAAATAATAAACCAAAGACTTTCACAATACTATTGAGCTTGAACTATTAGTTGCATGTGTAATTGAAAACCAAATTAACAGAGAACACTTGTTCTTTTCAACCATATCTAATATTCTTACCCCCAAAAAATGCATGCATTTGATCCCAGAGGGTGGCTGTGCAGAGTATATGTCACTAAAGCAAGGAACTTGGAACAAGTACTCCCAGGTCCTTGCCGGTTCTCAGCATTTATAATTCCAGGATTTACTTCTTTTCACTCTTAGAAATAAGTGTTAAGTAGGAAGGAAAACATAAGAACAGTGGGGTACCTCACTATTTGCGGGCCCATGAAAGTCTTCTCTGAGTAGTGGCCATTTGCAGTGTAGAACAATAAAGAAGAAATGAGGGTGCAAAGAAAAAAAATCCAATGACATTGATTAAGGACTAGAGGCCCAGTGTACAAAATTCATGCATGGGGGAGGAGGTGTGTTGTTCAGCCTGGTCTGCACCCTCTCACAATCTGGGACCCTTTGAGGGATGTCCGACTAAAGTTTAGGTCTGATCCCACATGGATAGGGCCTAAACTAGCAGTCAGACATCCCTCTTGCAATCCAGGACCACTGGCTTCTAATTGCTGACCTGCCTGCCTGATTGCCCCTAACCATTCTGCCTGACTGTCTGCCTTATTGCCCTTAACCACCTCTGTCTCAGCCCCCACTGCTGCAGCTTCGTCCAGAGGTGTCTGGAATGACGTCCGGAAGATCGTTCAGCTGTCTGGTCTAATTAGCATATTACACTTTTATTATTATACATGACTAGAGGCCCAGTGCATGAAAATTCATGCACGGGAGAGGGTCCCCTCGGCCCAGCCTGCACCCTCTCCATTTTGGGACCTTTTGGGGGATGTCCAACTGCTGGTTTAGGCCTGATCCAGAGGATCAGGCCTAAACCAGCAGTTGGACATCCTTCTCACAATCCTGGACTGCTGGCTCCTAATTGCTCACCTGCCAGCCTGCCTGGTAACCCCTAACTGACCCCCTCTCCTGGCCTGGTCACTCTTAACTGTCCTCCCCTGCAGGCCTGGTCACCCCCAACTGCCACCCCTGCTGGCCTAGTCTCCCCTCACTGTCCCCACTGCCAGCCTAATCACCCCTAACTGTTGCCCCCCTCGCTGGCCTAGTTGTCTCCAACTGCACAAACCCCCTGCTGGCCTGGTTGCCCCTAACTGCCCCCCACACCAGCCTGGTCACCCTTTACTCTCCCCTACCAGCCTAATCACCCCTAACTGCCCCTTGCTGGCCTAGTTGCCCCTAACTGCATCCCCCCACACACACACTGGCTGGTCACCCCAGGCAGCCTGTTTGTTCAGTTGTTTGGTTGTCCCTTACTAATCCCCCTCCTGGCCTGGTTATCCCATGCAGCCTGCTGTTCAGTTATTTGTTTGTCCCTCACTAACCTCCCTGCCGGCTTGGTCACTAATGCAGCCTGCTTGTTCAGTTGTTTGGTCATTCCTCACTAATCCCCCTGCCAGCCTGGTCATAGGTAGCCTTCTTGTGAGGGTGTCAGGGTCAATTTGCATATTACCTTTTTATTATATAGGATAAGGCAGGCTATTTAAGACTATTGTGATAATGGTAAAGGTTGCTCAATGGGATTTTGCACAGAGGGAGAGAGATTGGATTTATTTCTGAATATGGAGGTAGATATTTATAGCCAATGAGCAGGGTGGGGGTCAGTGCAGGGAAATCACTAAGAGGAAACATAAGGGATAAAGGGGGTAAAGAAGTTCTGGCTTAATAGGATTCTTGCAAAAGGCAGACCAGGTAATCAGACATCGAGGGGGGATGGGGAGGTGGGAGGGAGGGAGAAGTGAAGGATGAGGATTTTGATCAGATATAGAAGGTGATCAGATATGGAATGTGGGAGTTTTGGTTAAATTGATTTAGCAGTGTCCTTGCTAAAACTAGGTGGGCCTCAGAGAAGGTTCAGGAGCCTGAAAGAAATTTGGTGAAGATCAATAATCTTTGTGAGGGTGGCAGGGATGTTAAGGGGAGCCTGGTACAGAACATGGCAGTCACTAGAAGGGCTGAACCAACCTCTGAGACAGATAAGAATCAACTGGAATGCAGCGTTGTTCCCAGTGTTCAAGCTTAATGCCATGTAACTTCTTAGTGCCCACCCCCTGTGGGCAGGACAAAGTCCCTGAGTCTGTCTGCTGGGGTTGATCTGTTTGCTTTGGCCAATGGGATGTTAGCAGACTAGATGCAGGAGGCATCAATGCGCACACATGTTTCTGCCTGCACCTCTGTCCCTCGGCCAAAGAGATGTGAGACTAAGCCCACCGACCGCTTTGTCTTCTTTTCAGGTTAATAGCACTAGGCTTATATGACAAAGTAATACTGACTTTGGGTTGCCATTGGCCACCAGTGAAAGGTAAGGGCAAAAATCAAACTATAGGATATTAACAGAGTTCTAAGTAAGTCCTCACTGTATTACAACTTAGAATCTCTGGATTCTGTACTGCGGCATTGGCCTTGGCACCCTCACACGCATGCGCGGTGGAACTCCTGTGCGGGGGATGAGGCACTTGTTTTGTCTGGAACACACATCTGAAGTATAAATTTTCTGTTCAAACACATGTTTTAATAGGTTGTGTTTTATTTTGTTGGCTATTAATTTAAACACTTGCACTGCGTGAACAGTCAGTGACTAATTCCAGGTTCCTCTTCATGTGGGAATGACTCAAAGCTCCTCTCTAACTGCTGTGTTAATCAGAATGACTCACCTTCTCCCAGTTCCAGAGCTAATAGTGTGGAGGATCCAGTCGTCGCTTCAGGAAATGAGTGAGGGTGAAGTAAGCTGGCCAGCCTCCTCCCCTTCTCTGCTCTTTAGTTCAAAGGGAAATGTCCCAGGAGTTTCTATCTTGTAGTTTAGGACCATTATTTTGTATTCCTTTTAAAAAATCTTTCTAATGAAGTATAACCTATAGAAATAGACATCTGTACTAATAAAAGCATAATATGCTAATTAGAATGGATAGCCAAATGACTTTCCAGACATCATTCTGAGCATCCTTCTGAACAAAGCATGAAGACTGAGGCAGAGGCAGTTAGGGGCAATCAGGCAGGCAGGAAGAGGGGTTAGGGGCGATCAGGCAGGCAAGCAGGTGAGTGGTTAAGAGCTAGCAGTCCTGGATTGTGAGAGAGATGTCCGACTGTTGGTTTAGGCCCAATCCTGCAGGGATCCCAGATTGGAGAGGGTGCAGGCCAGGCTAAGGGACACCCCCGTGCACGAATTTTGTGCACTGGGCCTCTAGTACATAATAAGGACATAGCTTGTTGAATTTTAGCAATATGAACTCCCCAGTGTATCCAGCAACCAGCACAAAAATCAGAGCATTAGCTATACCCTAGAAGCCCACTGTGCCCTGATGTCTTTTTTATCCAGCCTTATTGAGGTATTATTAACATAAAAGTTGTACAGCTTTATAGTGTACAATGTGATGTTCTCATATGTGTGTACATTGTGAAATAATCACCACAATCAAACTAAGTAGCAATTTATCACCTCACTGTTATCTATTTTTTGTGTAAGAATATTTAAGAGCTACTTTAACAAATTTCAGATATGCTATATTATTAAGAATTCATTTATACTGCATAACTGAAGCTTTGTACTCTCTGACCAACAATTCCCCATTTCCCACTGGCCCAGCTCCTGGCAAACACAGCTTCTATGAGTGAGACTTTTTAAGACTCCACATGTTAGTGAGATCATGTAGTATTTGTCTTTCTATGACTGGCTAATTTCACTTAGCATAATGTCCTCCAGGTTTACCCATGTTGTCACAGATGATAAGATTTTTTTTAAGTCTGAATAATATTCTTGAGCACGTGCACGTGCGCGCGCGTACGCACAGACACACACACACACAAAATTGTCTGTATTCGTTCATCCACTGACAGACACGATGTTTCCATGTCTTGGCTGTTGTGATTAATGCTGCAATGAACAAGGGGGTGCAGATATCTCTTTGAGATATTGATTTCATTTCTTTTGGATATATACCCAGAAGTGGAATTGCTGGATTATGTGCCCCTGATTTTGAACTCTATAACCGAGTTGCTTGTTTCTGAAGTTTATATAAATGGACTATAGATTATAGGCTACGTATAGTATACACTCATACACTTATACTATATATTCATAGACTATATACTCTTTGTTTTTTTTTTCATTCACTTTAGGTTGGTGAGTTTCATTCATATAATTAAGTTTAACCATTGTTTTTTTCATTTCCATTGCTATGTATATTTACTCATCCTTTAATTTCTCATCTCCCTGTATTTCCCTCTTTGGGTAAACTTTCATAAATAGCCTGTCAGGGATAATCTTGGTATTTTAATAAGTGGGTTTATCCATTTCTTGTCTTGCTTTGTTCGCAGCTTTAATGCACCTCACTGCTGCCTTTCTCACCTGCCCTTTGCCTTAGAAGAGAAGTATGTTTAGCTTGCTCTTATCCTCTGAAATGGCTTTGAACTTTGACATTCTGAATTTAATCCTATCAGAGCAGTGTTCTTCAGAGCGTGTTTGGTAGAACACTGGCCCTGTGAGACAGTCTGTGGAAAAAAAGAGATCTCAGGTCAATCATCACAAAGAAAGTGGAATACTATGTACCCCCTTAGAGAGTCTTAAAGAACAACAGCATGGGGAAGGTTCTGTTAAGTCCTGCAGTGGAGGCAGAAGGGCACCTGTCTTTGTTTATTCCCTAGAGTTATTTTTAGGGTGGCTTATTCCTGAAATCCTTAAGAAGATATTTCCCAAATGTTAGTCGAATATGAATTTCTGAGCCTATGCTGGTAGGGGGTTAGGGAGTGAAGGGGAATCCAAAAATGAAAAATTTCTCTCCCTATAAACCCATTTGTTCTTAAGACTCGGCCATGTGGCTTGATGCTCCTAGAAGAAGAGAGTGGGCACCCTGAAGGAAAGAGTTTCACAGGTGATGCATTTGACCTACAGGAGGTCCCCTTGGGACATGAAGGGGAGGTAGAAGCCCTTCAGAATGGGAGGGTGGAATGGGTGGGGAAAAGGAGAGGAGAGTAGGGAGGTGAAAGACAGAAACGTTGTAGCATCTGGGCCACAGGGATCCAGAAGAAGGAAGCTGGAAGTTCTGAAATCTCTTATGGGGAGTGTAGGCAAAGTCCATGGCTGAGGTCACACAGCTCCAGAGAGAACCAGCATGGGACCATGGGTAAATCAGGCTTTTGCAGGAGAGCTCTAGTACAATCAGGGCATCACTCAGAGGCCTGTGAGGCCCCAAGCCTGGGTCAGAATTTTCTCTGAGAACAGAGAGTACACTCGAGTTAGGATACCTGGAGTTAGGATACCTGAAGTAGGGGTGAATAAAGGAACTACCTCCAACATGTGTGTATTGTCTGCATGGGTTTGGGCTGGGAGGAGGAGGAAAGGCTATATGTCTGAATGAAGACCTATACTTCAGCCTTTACATGAACTGGACATTCTAGTGACCAGCAGGGGCCTTCTTGCTACCTAAGAATGGTCAGAAGAGCTGAAACAAGTTTGGCTCGGTGGATAGAGCATCGGCCTGCTGACTGAAAGGTCCCAGGTTCGATTCGATTCTGGTCTAGGGCATGTACCTTGGTTGCAGGCACATCCCCAATAGAGGGTGTGCAAGAGGCAGTTGATCGAGGTTTCTCTCTCATTGATGTTTCTGACTTTCTATCCCTGTCCCTTCCTCCCTGTAAACTATCAATAAAATATATATTTTTAAAAAAGAATGGTCGAAAGAGCCAAGGACTTCCCAGATTTTCATTTGGCAGGAAAAACCCAATGCCACGAAATTCATTTGGGGGGATATCAGAAGACATGATCACTTGATTCTTCTAAAGCATAAGTCCCCTGCTGCCATGTGCTTGACACATAGAGAATTCTAGGAGAGACTATACAAATAAGCTAACATTGCATTTACCACCTTTCTATCTTGCTGAAGACTCCATCAGTATTTTGTCTTTTAACTTTCACTGTCTGCATGGGAGGAAACGCTCTGATCTTAGGGACAGGGAGCCTGAGGATCACAGCGATTAAGTAATTTGCCAAAGTTTATCCATTGAGTAATTGTGCATCTGGGGTCAATCAAAATTCTTAACAGAATCCAGTTGAGGAAGAAAGTTGGGTGAATAGATGCACAAGATTGGCCATGAGGTGATAACTGTCCAGGGCTGGTGGTGGCAGATGGGGCTCATTATACTATTCTCTCTACTTTTAATATTTAAAAATTCCCATAATAAAAAGTGGAAAATGTGTTGAACATGTGGTTTGGGGAGGACACAGAACAAACAGAAGGGACACAGCTTGAAAGTAACGGGAGTGCCCACTCCACTGTGTTCTGGCTGAGGACCAGCTCTCGGTGCAGTGGGGACTCAAACCCACAGTCCCCATCCAGCTTAGGGCCCTACCAACCCCCACCGTCACAATGGCCCATCTTTCTGAAATGGCAAGAGAAGTGGCTCTGTGGACAGACCCTTTCTTTCTTTGTCTGTTAAAAATATGCTTTTATTGATTATTTTTAGAGAAAGAGGAAGGGAGAGAGACAAACATCAAATCACTGCTTCCTGCATGTCCCTTCCTGGAGATCAAGCCCACAACCTGGGGCTGGGTATCAAACCAGTGACCCGTCAGTGCATGGGACACTCAACCAACTGAGCCACACTGGCTGGGTGGAGGGCAGACCCTTTCTTGTCTCCTATCCCTGTGACCTAATCCTCCTCGGACTCTCCCTCTCCTCTCTCTAGGGTGGTTGTACATTGGGGCAAAACGGAGGGTCTTTCCATGGACTTGACAGTTGGGAAAATCAGATTTGCCCTACGAAGAGTTAAATTCAGTGCAAGGTATCAGAGATAAAATTTGCCACTCTGCCAAGGCAGAATGGATTCTGAGCCATTAGCATAGAAACCAAAGGCTCATTTGTCTAATTAACAGGTTTCAAGGTCACACTTCTTTCTTCTCTATTAGTGCATATCCCTTTAAAAGTCATTAAAATATTTCATGGGACAGGGTTGGATCACACACACTGAGCATATTGTACCGCTGTGGTTTTCAACCACTGATGTGTCTTTACAGCCGCTCCTCATGATAGTTTAGGCACCAAAGTTTATTTGTTTTATATTTATTAACAAGAATTAGAATGCATTTACTATCATCCTTATAACCTTGCCACAATCATCCTGTTGGATTCTGACACATGTCCTAAATGTGAAATAAAGAGGTAGGATCAGGGCTGTTGTGATCACCCTAAAGAAGCTTTTGTACCATCCATCATTGACTTGCTGTGAGAAGTAAAAGGGTTAAGATCCACTGTTTCGATGCCCAATAACTGATTGTGGGGTTGAACTGAACACCAAATCTTGCAGTTACTATTCAAAACAGAAATGCAGAGATAATAAAATGGATTCCTTTGAACAGAAGTCTGACCTGGAGGGGGTGGCACATGTGAATGGGGGACAAATTACTCTCTTGGCTTGCAAATTTTTTCAGAAAAATCACCACCAAGAATCCTCTCAGTGGCACATCAAATGCTTGGTTTGTTAAAAGGTATTGATAATGATAAATCGGTCTTGGGTGGAAGGTTTATGGTTGGGGATAATTTTATCGATTTGGGTCTGGCTGGTCTCTTGAAAGCATAACATTATTTTCAGTGAATCGATTGTGTCTGGTTGGAGAAGGCTGTGCACTATGTTTGCCTTAAATTGTATTTAAATAATTGATCACAATTTGTATTTGTTAATGACCTTTAACTGAACTGTCATTGACCGGGTTTGGGCCACAGAGATCAATTTTGAAGGTGGCTCATTTGTCTTTGTGACTTTTCTAAGATACTGGTGTTTTTCTTCATTCCAATCCTCTGATGGGTGTGTAAATCAGAAATCAAGGATTCTGGCTTACTTTTGTTCATTAAAATGGAATTTTGAAGATAAGCGTGCTTCCCCCTCCATAGCTCTGGGAAGTCCACATGTGGAAATGTCATTCTCCCTATTGGGGTCAGATGCTGAAATGGAGGACAAGAAAGGAAAAGTAACACCAAGTATCTCAAATGGAACCCATGCCCTTTGTCTCTCAAATCTGGGCCTCTGATTTCCATAACAAAGTCTGTTACTGCTGTATTTTATCATCATCAGTACAGGTGATCCTGGGAGAGGAAAGTGATGGTGTTGATGGACAGGTCTCCGAAGCTGCTTACTGCAGAGGAGACTCCGTCCAGGGGCTTTGATCTCCAGAAATCCCCATGACCCAAGCTTGGAGACTGTGGTTATGGTCGGGGGTCGGCTCCCAGTCTTCTGGGAGTATGGAGTGAGGTGTAGATCTCAGCTTGGATCAGCTGCTAAGGTGGCTGTGGTGGCAGAGATATGTCCAGTAGGTGGTCACATGACCTGACTGCCCAGCAACCTCTATATCCAGGAAGGAGTCCCTGGGGGAGGGGGAGAGACAGGCCCTGCTCTCCTCTTCCCAGCACACACACATCACTGTTCATATCAGGATCTTTTCTCCCAGTGGTTAGCAGCAATCTCTGGCATTCCTTGCCTTGTGCATGTATCACTCCAATAATCTGTTTCTGTTGACGGCATTCTCCCTGCATCTTCACATCCTCCTCCCTCAGGGCATATCTGTCTCCGTGTCCATCTTTCCTCTTTTCTACAGATACCAATCACATTGGATCAGGGCCCACCCTAATGACCACATTTTACCGAGATTTCTTCTGAAGAAAAGATCCTGTTTCTAAATAAGGTCACATGATGAGGTACTGGGAGTTAGGACTTCAACATCATATCTTGTTGTTGTACAACTTAACCCATAACAAGGGAGAGATGGAAGAAAATGCTCAGAGGGTGGAAGTCCAGAGGCTGGGATCTCAGGGGAGCAAGCCCTTTGGCGGGAAGGGCCAGACTGAAGAAGATCTATCACACCCAGCACACGGTTTCCAAAGCCACCATAGCTGTTTCTGTCCTAGCCAACTGGAAGGGAGAAAGGGAACAGAGGAAGACATGTAGAGAGATTCAAAGGGCCAGAACCGAAGAAAAGCACACACTTCCCACTGGCTAGAGCCAGTCACCACCAGGGGAGACTGGGACACTGTTGCTGTGCCTGGGACAAAGAGAAAACCGATTTTTATGTTTGTCATATCCAGAAACAGAGTTGAGTGGATAGTAGGTGCTCCAAAAAATGCTTGCTGAGTGAATGGGCCTAGGTGTGGGCTGTACCAACATGAATATGGTCTTCAATGAACCTGTCAAAAGTCATTGATATTTCTGCTTACAGTATCTACATCTCCCATCAGGCATAGAAACATTTCATTTAGCCCTTATTGTGTACTCACTGTGTCTTGGGCACTTAGCTACATGTTAGAGATCCTTCTGAATAATACCAAATTCTGGCCTTAAAGGCCTTACCGCCCATGTATCTGAGGGTATCCGTTGTCTTTATGTTGAACTAGCTGCATTTGCACCGGAGAGCCGGATAATATTATCTTCATGACCAGAGTTAGGTCCTCAATGGATTTATCTAAAATCCTTTAAACACAGAACCATATGCGGAAACCCTTGATGGAATATTAATCAAAACATTTTTTTCTGGGTTCTGCAGCCCTGATTGAAAATGCATCTGTGTGAGCAGCCTTTTTAGGAAAATTATATATCTTACATTGAAACAAGTAATCAAGTCTTCCCCACCCCTCCACAATGCAAAAGCAGAGATGACAGCTCATCCAAATGAAAAGCAGAATGATTCTTTTTTTCTAATGAGAACACAGGGCTAGATCAATTATAGACAAGTGTGCAAAGATATTGAGGTTTTCTCTTTTTTATTATGGTGAATAGTTGCATGAAAATACAGCCTTTTTGCTGCCTTGTGAGGATAAGAAGTGGCTTCTGATGTATTTGAATGTAATCATGAGTACATCTGACAGTATCTGTTCCCACTTCCAGAAGGAAATCTATTCTCAGGAACAGTGAAGACATGATATCTGAGATTCAGGAGGAAAGTGGGGCTGAGGCAGGAACCATGGACATCAGGGACAGTCTAGGAGGAGGTCCCTAGTACAGACACCCTTCAAGTTGGAAACATGCAGCTTGATTTAACTAAGACCTTGAAGGATGATGGAGAAAATTCCAGAATCTTTGATACCCTGACTCAGTCTTATAAAGAATAAAGCTGATTCATACTTTCACTTTTTCTTGGCCTCTGTCTCAGAAAACACAGCTGACTGTTGAATAGGTCAAATGCAGGAACCAGTATAGGACTTTATTAACTTTGGCTAGGACAAGGCAACATGAGACATGGCAGACACAGAAAATCCTTAGACCTACTCCTTACTGAAATAGAGTTTTTTCTCCTTCTTTTTGATTCAGGGAGCCAGTTCAATTTTGTCCAAAGATTCTAAGTGCCATTTTCATAACAAGGTCCCTCTGTGGCTGGAGGAGAGAAACGGGGCAGGGAGGGAGTGGAGTATTTCATGTATAAACTAGGTAATATTCTTGCATCCAGAATCCATGCAGGCCAGAGTTGACTAGAAGCCCACTGTCAGAGCCTAAGGAGAGGTACCTGAGTGCATTGACCAAACTCAAGTGTCCAGAGCCAGGTAGAAGAAATTTGGATGCAGAGTTATAATACAAATTATCAACTAGAAAGACCAGGGAATGGACTCACGGTGAAACTCAGCCGAGAGTTGCAATGAGCTGCGGCAGGGGTTGGCTTTCCTGGCAGTTTTGTTTTGCTGAGGATCTTCTGGCAGGTGAGAGGGTTGGCTCCATTTTGAATGGCCAGGGATGGGGCACACAGCACCTGCCTACTGCTGGTCTCCTTCCCCAGGAGAGCAAGTGGATGGAAATGAGAGACTAATATTCTCACTCCAAGCCTAGTCTTAAGAGGCTCAATATGGTTTTACCTGCTCCTTGTGCCATGAGGAGGACATATCCTAACCAACCTGGTGGTCTGAGGAAGACGATAAACATGTGGAGCAGAGCCAGACCCAATGTGCAGCCTGGTGCTGCCTGAACAAGCTCAGCCCAACTCAGTGGACCCCAGTCATTGTCCTTGCTATGCAGGAGGGTCCTAAGCATTTGCAAGATCCAGGGCAAGCGTCCACACGCACGCTCTCCCACCTGTGTGATTCATCCTTCGCCTTGTTCAGACAGGAATCCCAGCATGATCAAACTAAGGTGCATGCATTTATTTACTTGGATCACTTATTTATTTCCATGGGACTGGTGCTCATTAAAGGTGGAAGCTATTAAGGGGCCTGGCACACTCTCTAAAACAAGACACTAGCAACATTTTTCCTCTTTTCCACTGATAACCTAAGTGCTTAAGAATTGGTAATAGATGCTATTCTATTAGGTTGCTAATAGAATTTGTTTCCATAGAAGCAACTAAGTCAGATATTGAAGTTTGTATGCCATGAGCTCATCATCCCTACTCTGAAGTTTTAGAAACAACCCTTTGTAATGATATCAAAGTTAGTTATTTTTATTCAATTTGCACTACTTACCCCTTTCTTCATCGCTTTCTAAAATAGCCAGGTCTACTAATGCAGGGTCATTACTTCACTACAAGGGTCATTCAAAGGCATAAAATCAAGGTCAGCAAATACATACAAGTTACTAATGCTTACTTTTGTATATACAGTTACATCATTGTTTTACTTTACATAGCTTTGACCAGTTTATAGATTATGTAAAATATAAAATTTCTATCTTTCTATTTGAAATATTCCTAGGATAGAATCATCAACAAATGTGTTAATAAATACTTTGTCTCTCAAATGAGGTAGGACTTAAACCCTGGTGCCTGGTGGAGAGGACACAGAGAAACCAACGCTTTTACGCCCTGTTTGGGCCTGTAGGTTTTCATAGAGCTTCAGAGGATAATTTTGCTCAATCTACAAAAAATTTTGAAGTATGTAACATTTGAAAAATTTTGCTTTTAGAAACTTGTTCCAGGTGAGAAAGCATGGATGTGCACAAACATTGATCTAGGATGCACCAAATAATGAAAAATTAAAAGCATGAAACATTTATTTTTTTAAATATATTTTATTGATTTTTTACAGAGAGGAAGGGATAGGGATAGAGAGTTAGAAACATCGATCAGCCACCTCCTGCATACCCCTTACTGGGGTTGTGCCCGCAACCAAGATACATGTCCTTGACTGGAATCGAACCTGGGACCCTTGGGTTAGCAGGCCGACGCTCTATCCACCGAGCCACACCGGTTTCGTCAAAAGCATGAAACATTTAATAGACGAGGATTTAAGTTAGATTACAGTAATCCACAGAATAGAGCAAATGATCAATAAAAATAATTAAAATACATAATGTCATGGGCATTTTCATAAAAATGTATTGGAAAAATAAGTTTCAAACACTGTGATATTACTTTTGGGGAAAAAATGATCTCTATCAAAGAGTGATGAAGTATTTATTAAAATGTGAACCGTATTTGATCCTGTAGGATTCTAAAAGATTTTGATGGCTTATATTGGTTTTTCTGAATTTTCTACAAAAAAAGGTATTATTTATGTAATACAAACAAATCTCAATTGAATAATTTAATAAAAAATATGCATTCACGATGGAAATGGCAGCACTGACAGCCGGTGGAGATACCCCGGAGAAAGACTAGACGATGGGAAGCTGTTTTCTGATGCTTTAGACTTGGCATCTGTATGTATGAATCTGTTTGGTCTTGAAGTTAAAATATTGCCACTGAAAAATGAATGATATCTGGAGGACTATGTGTGTATGGGAGAGTGCACATGCCCTAGAGTTGGCATTAATGTTTTAATTATGTAAAGAATTAATTTAATATAAATGCATCTTCTGCCCTTGGCATGTGTGTGCTGGCTAAATGCCAGCTAATTCATATTTTAAGACAACAAGGCTCAATTTCCCAATGGGAAGGACAGGCTTGCATCTTCAAAGATGTAAACTTCTAACTTCAGAGATAAAAGCCATAGAAGGTTGGGATGTCACAGGTTTTGATGTAACATTTATCTGAAAGTATTTGATTTGCATTTCAATTTAAGAGATTTATATTCTTCCTCTCTCCCTCCCCCCATTTTTTCTACTGATGGCCAAGGACAGGAACCTCCCCCTACCCCCTACCCGTCAATATTCCAAAGACAGAGAAAAGAGAGAAATTTATTTGCCATAAATCTTTCAAACATAGAGAAAAGGGAGGTTTGGCTGTGTTCGGAGACATAAACAAGAGCAGAGATGCCCGTGCATTAATGGAGGTTCTCTGACGAATCACAGCCTCACCTAAGGGCCACAAGACAGATGCATGCCCACCCAGCCTAAGAATTTGCTGTAGTTGAGCCTACATTAAAGGGACCTGCTGGGTGAGTACATAGAATGTAGTAGAAAGGGAGGCAGAGGAAGGGAGCCAGGGAGAGTTTTGCAGTAAACACAAGGCCCCCCACCACGGAAAGACGGGGAGCCTCTGCTAGCTGCAGCATTCTTTAGCCTCCTGGTGAAGAAGTATTCTTGCTGCTACAAAGAATATGCAAACTTAAAATTCTGGTACATGTTGTCAAATTACCTTGTAGAAAGTTTGAACCAATTAAAAGTGCTCACACCACAACTGAGCACTATCATTTTGTGAAAATTACTGGTTAATCTGATATGTCAAGCTCTTTTCATGTGAACTGCTTCTGTTCAGTGCTTCTTCTAGAGTTCATAACCTTTGGCCAGCTTTCTCACGTGGTGCTTATCTCTTTGAATTAATGATTTGTAAAAGTTTATCATATAACAAGGATACTAACTTTTGTCATTTTTTTTTTTTTGCTTTCATCCAATGTATAGAGATTTTCATCCAAGATTCAAGAAATTGGTAGGAGACAAAGTCATATTATGACATATAAACATCTGCCACTTGTAACAGCAATCAAATGCAAACACAATGGGTTTTTGTAAAAAACATTAAACTTGAGATAACTATATAGTATCATACATGTGGGTTGGATTCTGGATCCAGGGCAAGAAGATACACATAAAAACATCAGAGTGGGTCATTAAAGGATCAAAACATCCAATGGCTATCTGCCAGCTGGTCTATAGAATAAGTCCTCTCTCTTGCAGTAGTTTGTCTCTAGAAACTGCCTCTCAGATCCTTGCATCATGGTTTGTCCCATCTGCTTTTGAGGCCATCCAGCCACAATGACCTACCTGCAACCCCTGGCTTAGGCCAACTCTGCAGGCCAAGGCTAACCTGCCATAGTTCAGACCGCTAAAGTGTTATGTTTGTAAGGCAGGTCCATCTGCACGACTTAAGAGGACAGATGTGATCATTCATGCTTCCTGAGACTTAACGATCATGCTTAGGCTGCTTCAAACCAATCCCCCCCCCCCCCCGCCACCTCATAGGGTTTCTTGGGCTTATTCTAAACCTGGATGGATATTCTCAAGTCCAAGAGTGGTGCCAACCCTCTGACACATCTGGAGCACTGGGTCAGCTCAAGAAGACAATGTACCAATACGCCCTTGTCCACTGAGCTTCTATAGTCATCACCCTTGAAGGGAACACCTGCTTTTGGATAATGCCTGTCGGTATGTTTGCCATTACCACACTTGACACGAGTTCAATCTAGTCCTCCAGCCTAAAGAAATGGGTGACATCAAATGATGCTTTGTTAGGGTGAGAGGCTCAGGGTAGTCAGCTGGAAAGAACCATCTAGAAAGAACACTGGATTTGACTCCCACACTTGAGCCTTAGGGTTTCCCCACCAGGTTCCTAGACTACTTTACTTTCATGTGTGGGGCACAAGAGAGACTATATGGGAACTTACTTGGTAAACTAGAAAGAACTCTTAAAATGTAAGGTGATATAGAAATATGATCTTCAAAATGGTAGGTATACCTACAGTGCTTTAAATATTCTTAATTCTTGCACTCAATTTGAGCTACCTCTGGATTAATGCTCTCTACATTTTTAATTATAGCTAGAAAATTGTTTTTTTAATTCTTTCTCATTGCCTCATATTTTTCAGGTAGTTACCATGTATGTAACTGCCTTTGGTTACATGCAATAGTAACTCTAACTACTTAATAATTTTTAAGGCCATGACTAGTTCTTAGATCAGTTAATTAATCATTTAACCAGTGAGCTCACTGCTTTCCCAAGTATGTAAAAAGAAACTTTTTACACACAGTACACATAAAAAAATACATGAATTTAATTGTCTTCACACAAAACGTTTAATCTGCCTGGGCCTGTTTCTTCTTCTAAGATAATTGGTTACTACATACCATTTCAACATAGAAAACCTGTTCTATCTGTATATCTTGATTGGTTCCATTAAGATTAAATATGCAAAAATTAATCACCAACATCTATGGCCCAGAATCTTTACTGTTCTGTAAGCAAAGTTGAAAGTCTCTCAACTGTTCTTTTTCTGAGTTTTAAATAAAAATAATCTTAGTTAACATCCACCTCAAAGTGCTCAACTGGGCATAAAAATCCTGGCTCTGTGCTTGCCCAAGTCTACAAAGACTGAACATAGTAGTCACTGTGATCATGACTATAAATTGCATTGTCCCTTTAAATGTTCAAGTACTCACTGTTTTCTTTAAAAAGACATAAGCTCTGTCTTCAGTTAAGGAAATATACAAGGAATGGAAATGCTCAAATTATACAAATCTATAAGTCAATTAAATGAATCTGAGACTAAAAAAATTGCCAACATATTAAATTTCTCAAATTCAAAAAAAACTGCATAAAAAATAAATAAAAACAAAACCAAAGCAAGATGTATGTGATACTCTTCGTCAGAAATATTTTAGTAAAAAATAGCAGCTAGTGAGTTTAAAACCAGTTCGCTGAGTAAAGGAGTCTGTAGAAAATTCTGAGCAGTTCTATTTGAAGAAAAATATCACATTTCCCCAGACCCTTGTGAAAGTAGGTGCAAATCTATAAAAATTGGTAGAACCTTGGTAAGAATAAAGGATAAAAAGAGCATCAATACAGTACAGAAGAACATACAGTTTTTTGTAAAGGAAATACTGTAAAACATTTCTTATTTTTGGAGTTAAAAGTCAAATGCTAAAGGGTCCAGTGGATGTCACTGAAGACTTCGGGGTCTCCCAGGCCCCCCTCTACTTCTAAGTAATTCATGAAGGCAGCTATGGCTGTGTCGTCATTGTCACACAGGGCATCAAAATCCAGCTAGGCACCACCGCCTAGGAGTGGTTCGTGACTCGGGGGAGCAACAGTGCTGTGGTTTTGCCTTGTGGCTTCTAGCTCCCATACTTCATATGGATTTAGTGGAATCGACTCCTTCTCTGACATATTCTTGCAGTTTATAGTGTGAGTATCTTTCATTAAATCTGTTGGACTTGAATCACCAAAGGATGAAGAAGACTGTAACCTTTGTAAGTCCAGAGCTTCATTTGCGATATCTGTGCCAATACTGCCAGCACCAACCACTGTGCCGGAGCACAGTCCAGGCACACCGACACAGGACTCTTCCAATGACGGAGAGCTGCGAGGGAGTGATGATGCGCCTCCAGTCTCTCTGTGTCCCAAAACTAAAGTGTTGACAGACACAATATATTCCAGTCCTTTGGTCCAAGGATTTGTGAAACTAAACCACTGGCTTTTTAAAGTTACAAAAGAGCCATCTTTTGCTCTGAATTTGTAAGAATCTGTAAATATTTTCTCTTTACTCTGTAGAACTGCTTTGTGCTTGTTAGTCAAATTACTACAGTCATCCTGATGAAAATATTCATAGCAAGAAGTTCCCAGAAGTTCCTGAGGCAGATATCCTAAAATTGCTCTTGCCCTTTGGTCCACATAGACAAATTTCCCATTCACTGCAAAACGGGTTATAAATTCGGTTGGTTTCACTTGAACCTGGCTACTGTTCTGTGGGACAGTATGTGGATATAATCTCCCAATGGCAATAAGGCAGGTGAAATTGCTGTCTTCCTTACTGTCCCTCTCTTCTTCCATTCCAATAGCACTTGTAGGCCAGCTTCTCAAGGAACCAGGGCAGTGGACAGTGCAGAATTTCCTATGATCTTTCTTTGCCGCATCGGGCGAGCCGTCATGCTCTTCTTTGACCGAGATTTTGCAGCTCTTTATCCCACAGAAAAAGGACCGTCTGGAGCCAGAGCACACGCGAGTCCTCCTACTATGGAAATTACCGTGAACTTGCAAACCCGTTTTGGCATCCATTAACTTCTCTCTTGGTGAAATGTCAGAAGAAGACAGCTGTTCCTCTACTTTGGCAACATCTTTTGGATGTAAGAAGTCAAATAAGCTCTGTCCAGTCAAACTAGCCTGATAATAATTAAGTATTTTGGAGACTGACTTAGAAACGAAGAGAATTTTTCCTCCTTCACAACCAACCACCAACAGGAAGGCTTCTGCAGTCTTAAGGACTAGGTGTCTGAGCTCATTATCCCGAATAAAGGAAGGTCGATAAATATCTCCTGCACAAGAATTTGTCATGTCTTTTAGAGACTTCAAGTGCTGAACGGCCATTCTTAAAACGGCCAGTTTAGTTGTCCAGCCTCCGGGCCATGGGCTTGCACTGGGGGTCATCGCAGACAGTTCTTCAATCAGGTTGTTCATTTTCTCTTTCCTGCGCTTCTCAGTTTGGCTGTGAGCTTCTTGGGATAAATCCAAATCATTTTCTTTTCGTTTTCTTGGGAACTCTCTCACGAGGGGGCTGAAGGATCCAACAGCTACTGGTTTTGCCCGTGTGCTCCTATGATTGGAAATCATTGGAGCAATTAGCCGGTTGTCTTCTACCCATACTTTACCTCTCGCCGCAGCCTCCTCAGCTGCCGCCATCGCCATCGCAGGACTGTGGGGTGGGCTCCGCAGCCCCAAGGCTGGCAGCACGGACAGCCTGTTGCCCGCTCTCCGCCGGGGTGGCGACCTGGGCACAGGAACTCTGGCCCCCGTGCTCCGCCAGGTGCCGCGGCTGCCGCCCCAGCAGCCCCCGAGTGCGCAGCCCTAACTTTTGTCATTTTTGTTATAGATAATTTATCATTGACTTTTGTACTACTACTATATATATATTTTGGGCATATGGAAGTAATTTTTAAAATTATTTAATTGTCTTTAAATACATCTGCTGTTTTCCTTTGGAGTTTTTACCTTGGGGATTGTATTTGGAAATTCATTTGCATTCTAAAATTACAAAATTATTCACTTAAATTTCCCCCATTAGTTTCATTTTATATATATATATGCATTATATATATATGCATTATATATATATGTGTGTGTATATATATGCATTATATATATATGTGTGTGTGTATATATATGCATTATATATATATATATATATATATATATATATATATATGCATATCTTCCCCACTCTTCCCAGGACAAAATGAAACAAGATATCACAGCAATAAAATGGCACTAATATCACAATTCATGAGTCCATGGTATACATGCCACAACCTAAGAGAGACCCTTATTTGTATACCATCTCATATTCACTTCATACATATTTTGTTCTGCACAGACTTATTTCTTATATTACTCGGAAACTAGTTTTAGTTTGTTGAAACATTAAGCTCATGATTTGCACTTGAATGGCTAAGTGAAATAAAAATACCCGTACAATGAGACAGACCAAGCTCATTTTATGCTTCCTGCATGGGAACTGCGACCTAAAAGAATTTGTCAGTCATGTATTCAAATACACCTCAAATACAGGGAAATAATGGGAAATGAAAGACTAATAAAAGCATCAGAACTTCCCTGGAAATGACTCAGAAAAGGCTTCTACAAAGATGTGTTTGGAATGGCTCCATCCTGTGACTAAACTCGTTATAAAACCAGGCATAACACGTACATTATCCAGGAGTTCTGGATCAACTGAGACTTGGGTTTACTCTATTCTAGGGTTGGTCCCTCCTGAAAATTATGCAGCAAGTATTATTATATGTATACAGCAAACAACTCCAAGAAAATGCCACAAATGTTTATTTAGAGTATATAAGAATCATGACTTTAATGAGCTGAGTTCTGGAGCAAGTTTATTTAGGGATTAGATGCTAAATCTGTTTCTTACAAAAATCCACATCAAATTAAACATGGGGATCATTGGGCATAAATATTACACAAAATTTAGGTCAGCATTTTGTTAACTTTGAAAACTTAATATTATTCTTTGATTTTAAAAAGCTTCCAATGGAGACCTAGAAACTTCTGAACCAATGAAGCATTTAAGTTATTTTAAATTAATGGGAATGTAATTAATAAACTTAAAAGCTTATAATTTAATGTTGTTGTTTTAGCTCTGGGTGTGTTCCCAAGAGGATACTAGGTGTAGAAGTGATGTAGACAGTGGAGGTTGGGATGGGTGTGGAGTGAGCTAAGGTTGATAACCAGGTTGTAAAGAAGTCTTGTCCTCAGCACACCTCTGTCAAAATTCCTGCTGAATCATGTTAGGAGTGTTAAAGTGATTAGGACCACAATTCCTCATGTCTGAATGAACTCACTACTACCATTGTCCACTCACAAGAAAAATCTGGTGGTTAGCCTTCATGATGCCCTCTCTTCCCTTCACACCACTTAATTAGTTTTACCTCCTCAGTATCTCTTAAATATGTATTATCCTCATTATCACCATTGTGATTACTTCAGTTCAGGTATTCGTAAGTTCTCACCTGGCTTATTATGAAAGGCCACCAGTTAAAAATGGGAAATGATTTGAATAGACACTTCACCAAAGAAGACACACAATAAGCACATGAAAAGATGCTCCACATCACTATTCTTTAGAAAAACAAAAATTAAAACCACAACAAGCCCTGGCTGGTGCGGCAAAGTTGGTTAGAGCATCATCCTGTACACCAAAAGGTTGTGGGTTTGGTCACCAGTTGGGGGGCATGTGGGAAGCAATCCATTGATGTTTCACTCTCACATGGATATTTTTCTTCCTCTCCCTCTCTGTCTTTCTCTCAAAATCAATAAAAGGATTGTCCTCAAATGAGGATTTTTTAAAAAGGGCAAGATACCACTTCACACACTAGTTAAAATGAAAAGCAGTGACAGCACCAAATGTTAACGAGGATGTGTAGCAACTGGAACTCTGATCCGCGGCTGGTGGGACCCTGCAACAGTTATAACTACTTTGTCAGTTTCTTGGGAAGTCCAACACAAACTTGCCCTGTCTCAGCAAATCCTCTCCTAGATATTTACCCGAGAGAACTAAAAACATCTGCCTCCAAGAAGCCTTAAACAAGAATGTGCATAGAAACTCTATTATAGCCCAAAACTGGGGGGAAATCCAAATGTTCATTAGCAAGAGAAATGACAAACAGATTGTTGTTTATTCATTCAATGGTATATCACTCAGCAATGGAAAAAATAAACTACTGATGAATTATGGAGACATCTGGTGAGCAAAGAATTCAGGCAGTAACACACTTTATAATTCCATTATGTAAAGTTCAGTTGCAGGCAAAACTAACCTATGGTGAGAATAAGGGTTGACTAGAATGGAATGCAGAGAAACTTCGTAGGGTTTTGAAATTATTCTGTCTTGTTCGTGTGTCAAAACTTACAGAACCAAACACTCAGGATTTGTGCGTCTTTGTGTATTTCACTAAAAATGAAAACATTTACACAGAACACATATATTGCTATGTTTTTGGTCATTTTGCTGTATACTTAGTGAATCTTTTCAAGCTGCAGGATCAGGTTTCTCAGAAGTACAAACTTTTTATTTTATCATGTAGTATCACTTCTTTTCCAAGGGTTCTCTTCCACAGAAATTCCAATTGCCCCTGAATTTTTCCCAGTGTTTGTTTTTTGCCCTTTTCCTTTTTCTGTTGAGAGGACCTCTCTCTTGGTTCTCCCATCACCAATGCTGGCTCTTCTCTTCACGGCTTCTGCGTGCACATTTTAATTCTGAAATTTCATCTAGCTCTCTAATAACATTCCCTCCATGCAGACAGCTCTCTTCCTATAGAATTAAAAACGTTTTTAATTCCTGGGAATTAAAAACACAGGCTTTGGAATCTGATAGACTGGTTTGCCAATCTAGGCTCCAGCCGTTACCGTATTACTTTAGGCAAGTTCATTTACTTTAATAAACCTCTTTTCCTCATCTGTGAAGTGAGGGTTGTAGTTGTAACAATTTCATGGTGTGCTAACAATTCTGTGAGCAAAGGTTGGACAGCAAACACAGCTTTCGGATGGAGTGCTGAGTAAATAAATACCGACCTCATCATCGCGCTCACCAGCAGAACCATCATCTTCACCATCACTATGCTTGTCTTCCTTTGGACAAACACATGTTGGTTTCAAGCAATTAACTATCCACTTCCTAAGTGTTTGGTACTCTAGCCGGCACAGGGTAGATGGCCAAAAAACATCTAGTTGAAGAAATAGATAAATTTGTTCCTTCATTTTACCATATACTCTAATGTCATACTGTGGAGTCTCATGTTTTGGATGTCAGTGAAACAGTTAATGGATGCAACATCTACTCTCAGATCAAGTTTTTAAATAATGACTCAGTTACTTTACCCAGAAAAACATCGTTACAATATTAGCAGATTTAGAACTATGTGCCATGACTCATTTTTAGTTAGAATTTTGATGTTCAGACCATGGTGTGGTTGCTTATGGTCTCCGAGTTTGTAAAACCACCGTGCTGGCCTCCCCTGAGCTTGTCGCGTTTAGTATGTGGTCCCTTCTTTGTCCACACAGCTAATAACAGTTTCTGTAAATCTAATTTCCACTGGTAAGTGATCTATTTCTTCTCTTCGGCTGCTTTTAGGAGTTTTTATTTTTCCACTGGGTTTTCTATAATTTCACTATAATCTGACATAGAGTCGATTTCTTTTTATTTAGTGAGTTTGGGATTCATTCTGTAAGTGGGGAATTCATATTCTCACTAATTCTGGAAAGTTTTGAGCTGTTGTCTCTCAAAGTAATTCTCTTTTTCCATTTTCTCTATACTAGAATTGACATCCTACCCCTAACACATTTATACTTTCTCACTCCCTACTTTGTATTTCTTTACCTCTTTCATATTTTCTATCTTCTTGTTTCTCTGTGTTAAATATTGGCCAATGTCTTCAAATGTGCTTTTCAGTTTTTTCTTCAACTGTATTTAATCTACTTACAACCAATCTACTGAGTGTTATATTTTACTAATTACAATTTTACTAGGGGCCCAGTGTATGAATTTGTGCACCTTGAAAGGAACTGTGGGCCACAAGGCTGCAGTAGACACAGGGGCGGTCTTGGCCTATCCTCTGTGCCCCCATCCAGCCCCTCCTTCTGTGACCCCTGGTCCACTGTGTCTGTTAGCAGCCCTGCTCCTGTCACCACTCCCATGCACTGATAGCACTGGCCCTGCTCACACCTGCTGATGGTGCAGAATGATTGGGGTGGCGGCAGCAGCAGGTGGGAGTGGGAACGGCACTGTCAGTGGGTGCAAGCAGTGACTGCTGCCCCTATTGGCCCTGTAGGAGCAGGGGGAGGTGCCCTCAGGAGCAATCAGGATGGCAGCCGCTGCTAATACCCACTGATGACGCTGAGGACCGGTGCGGGGCACCAGCAGTAGGTGTGAGCAGGGCCAGCACTGGCAGTAGGTATGAGCACTGAGTTTGACCCCGGTGCGTAGGAGCAAAGAATTTTCAGTAACCACCAGAGGCTCACCCTGATGACAGCAACTGATGACCCACCTTGGTCTGGCATCCCAGCTCACCTGCTCCACCGTCTTGCCGCAGCCAATGCCTGCTGGTGGTCAGCGCATGTCATAGGGACTGGTTGTTCGGTTGTTCCACTATTTGGTCAATTTGCATATTAGCCTTTTATTATATAGGATTTGTGTGATTATTTAAAAAATAATGATAAAGTAAAGTTTAGCATCTTTCCTTTAAATCAGCACTTAAAACATTTAGGACTTTCCACTGGGTATTGGCTTCTCTTAGTAACGTTGGCTTCTCAAAGTAATTTATGAGTTATTTAAATTATTTAAGTCATTTAATTATTTAAAAAAATATTCCTGGAAATTTTAATCATCCCATGTGAGTGGTCATTTTTATTCTTTCACTTCTTCCAATAAAAATAGTCATTTTCTGATCTATGTGTGATAAATCCAATAAGTGAAGTGCTTTGGGGAACTAATTCCATTGTTTTTGCTTTTGCTGACAGCGGCCTCTTTACGTGTTTTGTAATTAATTTTGAATTCCTATTCATCTGCTGTAATCGGAGGCAATCCCAAGGGATATTCTAGGATGCTTTTGTGCACAAAGAGCTTGCTAGAGCCAGGCATAGCCATGTTGGACCTGTTGCACTCCCTCCCAGTCCCAGGCTCTCTGCACCTCCTCCTGGCAGGCCCCTTACCTTACAGAGACGGTTTCACTGACAGAAGCTGAGAACATGGAAAAAGCTCCAGCTGGTCTCTGAACAAGCATCCCCAGAGTGCTTCGTGCTATTAGTGGGTTTTCCAAGGTTTTGCTGGATGTGGAGCTCAGATGACTCTGTATCTTGGCTAAGGCGGTACGATGAGTGGGTTATTGTTTTCCTGAGAAAGCCGCACTCTCAGAATGAGGCTGAGAGAAAGGAAAAAAGGCCATACGTATGCTGAACAACACACACAAAAACATTCCTTACGGATGATGACACGTTAATGGGATGACTCATAAATTACTTTGATTCCAGCAACGTTACTGAGAGAAGCCAATACCCAGTGGAAAGCCCTAAATGTTTTAAGTGCTGATTTAAAGGAAAGATGCTAAACTTTACATTATCTAACCCCTCAAGAGCATCTCAGCAACCTATAAATCATTTTCATCTCAGAGACAATGTTACACCCAGTGTGTATTTAAATTCAATCATGTCAGCTCCAACAATATAAGAAATGAAAATAAACTAATGTAATTTCTGTTTATGCCGAGTAGTTTGATCAAAGGGATCATTTTTTTCTATTTGAATGATAAAAATAGTAAAGGTGAGAAATCTTAATAACAACCTTCATTTTGTTGTTGCTCTTGTTCTTATTAAAACCAAGTGTGCATTTTTTTAATGAGTCATGTTCAGGCCATGACCCTGGAAAAATCAAATCCACGTTGGCTGAGTGAAGCCCCAGTCTGCAGATTTTCATGTGACTTAGGAGCATGAGTTTTGCACTCTGGATTCCATTTGCTCAAATATAAAGAGTTTCTCTCTGGGGCTTTTTCCAGACCTGAAATTGCAAGATTTTTATAACACACTAGAGGCCCAGTGCATGAAATTTGTGCACGGGGGTGGGGGTGAGGTTCCCTTAGCCCAGCCTGCAGCCTCTCTAATCTGGGACCCCTCAGGAGATGTCTGACTGCTGGTTTAGGCCCGATCTTGGGGATCAGGTCTAAACCAGCAGTCAGACATCCCTCTCACAATCTGGGACTACTGGCTTTTAACTGCTCGCCTGCCTGCCTGCCTAATTGCCCCTAACTCCCTTCTCTACTGGCCTTGTCACCCCAACTGCCCTCTCTTCACCGGCCTGGTTGCCCCCAACTGACCCCCCCCCCGCCAGCATGGTTGCCCCTAACTGCCTTTCTGCTGGCCTGGTTGCCCCTTATAGCCCCCCTGCAGGCCTGGTCACCCCCAATCCTCCCCCCCACTGCAGGCCTGGTTGCCCCACACAGTCTGTTACTCAGTCATTTGGTTGTCCCTCACTAGACTCCCGGCTGGCCTGTTTGGTCGTCCGTTCAGTTGCGATGATCACTTAGGCTTTTACTATTTTAGATACACCTTGATTGTTGGAAGGAGAAGTAAAGGTTGGTCCAAAACTTTTAATTTTATATCCTATGAAATACAGGCTTTGAAAGGTGTGGTGATTGAGTTGCTTAAAGTTATTCAGCTAGTTGTTGAAACTATTTTGTTAGGAAGGAAGGAAAGAAAGAGAGAGAAAGAAAGAGAGAAAGAGAGAGGAGTAACCTTATAAAGTTGAATTTCAAATAGCATAGTAGAAGAGAAAGGGTCTTAACTCCAATTAGCAGCTATTAATATCTTATCTAATAAAAGAGTAATATGCAAATTTATCATCACTCCAACACAAAAGATGGCCACCACAAGATGGTCAGCAGAGCAGCAGTTGGGAGGGACCAGGCCTGCAAGAGAAGGTAGTTAGGGGTGACCGGCTTGGAAGAGGAGGACAGTTGGGGGCAACCAAGCCTGCAGGGGAGGGCAGTTGGGGGGGGGGAACCAGGTCTATAGGGGATGGCAGTTGGGGGGAACCAGGCCTGCAGGAGAGGGCAGCTGGGGGGACCAGGCCTTCAGGAGAGGGCATTTGGGGAGAACCAGGCCTGCAGGGGAGGGCAGTTAGGGGCAATTGGGCCAGCAGAGGAGCAGTTAAGTATTGATTAGGCTGGCAGGAGAGTGGTTAGGGGGTGATCAGGCTGGCAGGCAGAAGCAGTTAGGGGCAATCTGGCAGGTGAGTAGTTGGGAGCCAGCAGTCCTGGATTGTGAGATGGAAGTCCCAGATTGAAGAGGGTGCAGGCTGGGATGAGGGACACACATCCCCCCCCCATGCATGAATTTCGTGTACCAGGCCTCTAGTACATTACAAATATGCATACATCCCAACCTTCTTATATTCAATGATGTCTACAATGCAAACTTCAATTTTTATAAAAATGCAGTTTAAAAAATCCGTGAAATCATATTTAGGGATAAACTATAGTACTCTTGCACTTGCAAACAAGTTATTTCAAACTATATTAAATACCTAGAAATGGTGATATAATTTTTCAGAATATTTTTGAAAAACTTTGATCTAGAGGAAATGAGAAAAAAATATGAAATGGAGAAAGGATTTTTACTGAAGTAAACTCACCCACAGTAGAGAGAACAAAGGGCAGGTTATGGGACCCCACACGAATGGCCTTTTTCTTGAGATTTCTGGTTCTTTCCAGTTAGACATTCACGTATCTCCATCTGTTTCCACAATGCTGCCTCTCTCTTACTTTTGTCACAAGTCTCCTTCCACCTCCAGAAATTATTGTTATACGATTTACTCAAATTTGGTTCCTTCCTCCTAATGACTGCCCATATTTTTAGATCAGTTACTCAAAACATCTATAAAACTTTTACAGTTCTTTCTATTTAACTGGCAGTGGAAAAGAAAATGTGCTAATTTCACACAATACAGTCACTGCAGGCACACATATAATGTCCACCTAAGGTGCGTTCCCCTCTTCTTCCATCCACATAAACTCTGTTCACAGGGCAATGTGCTCGCTCACCATCTCAGCTTCCTTTGCCACTAAGGGTGTCCATGTGACGCGGTTTGGCCATGCAGCGGAAGCAAAGCCTCTGGGGAGGGCTTACCTGCTGTGGTAACCAAAGCTTTGGGAGATGAGTCCCTGTGTCTTCAACCTGCCCGTGTCCTGCCTGGAACGAACAATGAGTGGGAAGCACAGTAGCCACTTTGTGATTATGAGGCTGAAAGGCGTGAGAAAGATGATGAAGCAGGAAAATAAGAGTAGTCGGATCCTCAGGGACTTTCTGGAGCTGCCTTAATGCCCTTGGATATCCTACCCACCATCTTCTTACTTCCATAAACAAATAAACTCTCCTAAGCCACAATTACACAGCTTTCCTTTTTGAGTCTGAACAAAATTTCTGATATAAAAAGCCTGCTCCGTGTCATCCTATTCTAAGCTGTTTTCACAGATTACTGCACATGGTCAATTAGAGTGTTATTTATAGCAGGGAGTGATGGCTACAGGAAATTGGCATTCCCATGGTAGTATAAATGAATAATCTCAAAATACTTTATAGTCTATGACTCTTCTTGGGAATATTTCTCAAGTAAATAATCCTTATTATAGACTAGAGGCTCAGTGCATGAAATTTGTGCACAGGGAGTGGGGGATGTCCCTTAGCCCAGCCTGCACCCTCTCTAATCTGGGACCCCTTGAGGGATGTCAGACATCCTTCTCACAATCCAGGACTGCTGGCTCGAAACTGCTCACCTGCTTGTCTCCCTCATTGCCCCTAACCACTTTTGCCTGCCAGCATGATCACCCACTAACCACTACCCTGCCAAACTGATTGATGTCTAACTGCTCCCAACTTCCCTCCTCTGCTGGCCTGGTCACCCCTAATTGTCCTCCCCTGCAGGCTTGATTGCCCCCAACTGCCTTCTCTTGCAAGCCTACTCCCTCTTAACTGCCCTCCTCTGCTGGCGTGATCACCCACAACTGCCCTCCCTTGCAGGGCCTGGAACTTCCCAATGGCCCTCCCCTGGTGGCCATCTTGTGGTGGCCATCTTGTGTCCACATGGGGACAGGATTTTTGACCACATGGGGGTAGCCCTCTTATGTGTTGGAGTGATGGTCAATCTGCAAATTACTCTTTTATTAGATAGGATAGAGGCCTGGTGCAAGGGTTGGGGCCAGCTGGTTTGCCCTGAAGAGTGTCCCAGATCAGGGTGGGGGTTCCCTTGGGGTGAGGGGCAGCCTGGTCAAGGGACCGTGGAGGTTTGCAGGCTGGCCACACCCCCCAGCGACCCAAGGGAAGGCCCTGGTATCTGGGATTAATCTATGTCTACAATTGAAACTTTGTAGCCTGGAGCAGAGCCAAGCCTTCGGCTCGCTCCGGGGCAGCAGCCATTTCTGTTTGAAACTTTGTGGCCTAGAGTGGAGGCCTAGGCCAGCAACAGCAGACTGAAAGCTTGGCTTCCTCCATTGCCTAGGAAACCCAAGCCTCTGTTCTCTCCAGCTCAGTGACTACTGCCATTTCTGTATCTTTTATAATTGAAACTTTGTAACATTGAGTGGAGGCCTAGGCAGGCAATGGCAGGTGGAAAGCTTGGCTCCCTCTGTTGCTGGGGAAACCCAAGCCTTCCTCCTACTCTCACTGATGCAGCTACCTTGGTTGGGGTTTATTTGCATAATCTGCTCCTGATTGGCTGGTGGGTGTTGCTGGTGGGTGTGGCAAAGGTAGGGTCAAATTTGCATATTACTCTTTTATTAGATAGGATAAAGCTTATATATAAATATGTGTAGTTACACATAACTACTTAAGTGACTAAGTCTTCAGAAATAAATGCTTACCAATGTGTAATGATAAGACAATTTGGTGCTCAATAGATTGAAACAGTCTATAGCCATTAAGAATTGGTGTTTTTTCAAAGGTATTTTAATGGCAAAGAAACATACTTGTTGTTGGGGGCGACCTCAGTTGACAAAGTCCTGAGAAAAGCAGGTTTCACAAAGTGGCCTGTCTGCCCCTGGACCACAGTGACCCTTAAGTACAATAGTTTAGTAAACACATTGCCCTTGAGCAAGTAGCAGTACACAAGGAGATAGCTAAGGGTTGAAGTGGCGCCAAGCTAGGATAAGGAGTTTTGTGTGAAGGTTAATGCTTGTCAAATTATGAAATGATGAATGTGTTATGTGACCAGCACTGCTTAAAAGTTTGGAGGAAAATAAACTTGGGGCCGCAGTCTGAAAGAGGGCTTGTGGACCCCCCGATCCCACTTTTCTCTGTCTATCATTTCCAATCCTCACCCCCCATTTCAAGAGTTGTACGACTGATGCTGGCTGGCTCCAGCAACTTGTGTTATAGTATTAAGCAGAATATGCAAGATCCAAGCTATCATTTTAACATGATAATAACTATGCTAAAATTCACTGAGCAAAGACTGAAAAATTCATTGTCCTTGATTGTATGCTTGCTTTATATTTTGTCTTTAAATTTTTCCAAATTTTCTACAATGAGAAAAATCAGAGGTAAAAAGATGTAGGCTTCTCCTCTCCTCCTTTAAAATAACTTTATATTTCTTTTTAATTTTTTCTCTCCAGAATTGCATCTTCAACAGAAACCCTTTAGGCTGGTCTTAAATAGAATAAGTTGACTATTTTATAACACATTCAAGATGTTATATAAACACAAACTATAAGAAGGGCCCAGTTCAAGTCCTACAAAATGTTTGCTGTTCAGCCTGACTTAACTTGAAATAGGTCTTCCTTAGAGATCAGGCTCAGTTCAAGTGTCTGAGCCCCAGGCTCCTCCGTGGCTCCTTGAAAAGTCTGCATCCTGGCTGGTTCCCCCTGAGTCGGTGTGTCTCCCTTGACATCCTCTCCTCGGCAAAGCAGCTCTCCAGACCCCCATCCGCTGGTTTATCACATCTGGAGGCTTGTTCCATCCAGCTTGTCTTCCATTCTCCTTTGGAAGCAATGACCTTCTCCCTGTACCAAGTTCTGAGTCAACTGCTTCAATAACACCAGCCTCCAAGATGTTTCTTCCTCCCTCCCGGGGGCACAAGTTCATTGTTCATTTATTTTCCACCAGCACAAAGGGCTTAGGGCTCGTGGTTCTTCTTGGGACCCTATCTAGGTTGCAATTTCACACAGATACAGAGCTGCCCACCCCGTAGACTGGATGGTGCATGCAGCGACGGCTGGGGAAGGGTTTGCTCAGAACAGACTCAGCCTCAGAGCATTTACACAGGAACCCAGGTGTGGTGTGACAAGACGTCCATGTGCAAGTGCACACATGGCAACCACTGAGGTTTTCCTTCCATCAACCTGATCAGAGATGAGATGATCCCATATTTAAAAATGTCAGGCTAGGAGGAACCAAGATGGCGGCATAGGTAAACACCTATCTTGGTGCCCCACACAATAATTCCAAAACTATAACTTAATGACAGAACAAACATCATCCAGAATCACTGGAAAGCTGGCTGAGTGAAAATTCCACAAATAAAAGTAAAGATAGGACACTGTGACTCAGAGGAGTGCCGGAGCACAGCACTGAAGAGGTTTGGAGAGAGGTTTGGAGTCCCGCGCCCATGCCAGTGGAGAGGGCGGGCGGCTGCAAACCTGGCTGGTTTTCTCCAATGAGGAGGGCAGAGGCATCCCATTGTACTGATTCCCCAGTTCTGGGCAAGGTCTGGGGAGCCCACACTCATACGGGGTAGAACTGGGCAGTGGGAAAACACGCTGAAGCCCTGAGTGGCAGAGTTCTGAGAGGTTGTGGAGAGTGTGTGTAAACTTGGAACAGCAGTTTGCGTGTAAACTTGGGAACAGAAGTTCGCTACCGCACAGAGAAGACTCGTGACTTTCTCCCTCGTTCGGAAGACCACTGGACTGCATTGTGTTGCAACCCTAGGTGAGACTTTCAGGGTGCGGACTCATTTGGGGAGAGGCTGAGTTGTCTGGCAGCGGGTGGAGATCGGCAGCGGCTTTCTCTCGGAGGTGCTTGCAGCCATTACCACCCAGCACAGAAACCCTGGTGCAGCATAGGGCAGAGCTGATGCTGCCTGCTCAGCCCATCCAACCTGAACACAGCTTAACCTCATAATCAATTGGCCTGGAGGTCAAACCCTCCTAGTGCTAACAACAATAATTCAGGCTTAACTTCAACAAGACTGTGCAACCCATAAAGGGCTGCACCAAGAGTATCCACCTCAGGTAACTGGGGAGGCTGAGCCACTGTCCCTTAGAGGACATCTACTACACAAAGCTAATCGACCAACTCAGGAAAGCAGCCACAATGCAGAGAAATGGAAAGAAATCAGGTGTGAAAGAAATGGAGGAAAAAAGACGACAGACATAGAGTTCAAAACCACGGTTCTAAGGTTTTTCAAGAGGCTCCTAGAAAAGGCTGAGACCTACAAGGAAATGAATAAGACCTACAAGGATATGAAAAAGGACCAACTAGAAATTAAGTATACACTGACTGAAATAAAAATTATAAACAAAGACCTAAAAGCAGTCCTGATGACCGCAAGAACCAAGTCAAAGATTTTAAATACAAAGAAGCAAAATCCACTCAGTTGGAAAAGCAAGAAGCCAAAAGAATCCAAAAAATTGAAGATAGTGTAAGAGGCTTCTGGGACAACCTCAAGCATAACAACATCTGAATTATAGGGGTGCCAGAAAAAGAGAGAGAGCAAGTTAATGAAAACCAACTTGAAGAAATAGTGACTGAAAACTTCCCACACCTGGTGAAAGAAATGGACTTAAAAGCCCAAGAAGTGCACAGAACCCCAAAATATAGGAATCTAAAGAGGACCACACCAAGACACATCATAATTAAAATGCCAAGAGCAAAAGATAAAGAGAGAATATTAAAAGCAGCAAGAGAAAAACAGTTAGTTACCTATAAGGGAGCACCCATACGATTGTCAGCGGATTTCTCAACAGAAACAATGCAGGCCAGATGGGAGTGGCAAGAAATATTCAAAGTGATGAATAGCAGGAATCTACAAAGATTACTCTATCCAGCAAAGCTATCATTCAGAATTGAAGGTCAGATAAACTGCTTCGCAGATAAGAAAAAGCTAAAGGAATTCATCACCGCCAAACCAATATTATATGAATTGCTGAAAGATATTCTATAAGAAAAGGAAGAACAAAAAGGTAAAAATATAAATTATGAACAACAAATACACATCTATCAACAAATGAACATAAAAATCAAGTGAATTGATAGGCTGATGAACAGGATAAACTGGTGAATATAACAGAATCATGGACATAGAGAGGGAATGAACTGACAGTTCTTGGGGAGAAAAGGGATGTGGGAAGTGCAGCAAGAGATTGGACAAAAATCATGCACCTATGGGAGAGGACAATGGCGGGGAGGTGAGGGCGGAGGGTGGGATGGGTACCGGGTGGAGGGGAGCTATAGGGGGGAAAAAAGGGAAACAATGTAATTAATAAACTGAACAATAAAGATTAAAAAATAAAAATAAAAATGTCAAGCCAGCCCTACTGGTGTGTCTCAGTTGTTCCATGTGCCAGAAGGTCCCTGGTTCAATTCCCCATCAAGGCACGACTTCACCCCTACTAGAGAGCCTGCAGGAGGCAACAGATTAATGTTTTTCTCTCACTGATATTTCTATCTCTCCCTCTCCCTTCCTCTCTCTGAAATAAATAAAAGCATATTTAAAAAATAAATAAAATAAAAATGTCAAGCCATGCACCACACTTTCACTCATTAAATAATTTTTTTAAACTGACAACTCAGTCCTCAACTATTTAGGAAAAAGGGCTGGGTCCTGACAAGTAAAAGACGTTCAACAAGGAGAACATTTTAACAACAGAGAAGAAAGGGAGGCTCAGCCGCCAGCGCCGGGGCTGGCTGGCCCTAGGAGCAGGTTTGGCTTTGTTATTCACTGCAAACTGTCATTCACAGTCCCTATTGTGCCAACTCCAACTCCTCTCTTTTAGGTTCATCATTGTGAGGCAGGAAGTTGACCCGGACCACAACAGGCCTAACTTTTGACCCACCAGCCTGCCCAGGTGGGCCCTAAGCATGATACTCTCTGAGGCTCGTTCACAAGGAAAACACAGCTGAGATGGGGAAGGATTTTCAGAGAAGCACGTTGCAATGTGGGTGAGAACCACCGCTACCTTTAATCAGTTTGTTTCACCATTTGTCCCAATCGATAGCTTTGGTATGCCATTCTCAATGTTTAAGAAAATAAGAAGGGGGTGATGCAAACATGTGCACCCCCCAATATCTGCCATCCTCTTTGCATTGGAAGTGCTGGAGTTGAGGGGCTTCGGCAAGGACATGGGTATGGGGAGTGGGAGGACTTTGTGGTCACAGGAGCTCAGAGACAGGAGCTGAGCCATGCAACAGTTCAGCACAGAGCGCTCGGCCTCTGATGGGAGCTATGCTTCTTTTCTGCTAACTCTCTACCTCTTTGCCTCAACGTCTTCTCAAGGGCCCATTTCTTATCAGAGATTGAGTAGCAGATGTCTGCAACCATGGAAACAGTGGCAGCATTAATTAAACCACCAATAGAGGAAGTCTTGTCAAGTATTGATCCACAGTTAAAAAACCAATACCTAGGGGATGACCCATTTTTGATTAGCGATTGTGGGCAGGTGGATAACAGAAAACACTAAGCATTAAAACCTTCAGGTGATGGCTTATGTCTGATTTTTTAAAATTGATCTGTATTTGTTTAAGTATGTACTAAACATTTAAAACATCTTTTTTTAAAAAAAAAAAAAGAGGAAAAAACAAACAGAAGAGGAAACAGTGATTGCAGATCACCACCATCAATTTTTGCGCCAATACACTCCCCATTTTCAAGCAACTGGCTGGAAGCCCTGACACGTAAAAGTCCTCCAGTTCCAGAATTGCAACATTTGTTCAGAAGGACAAACATAGCCCTATTTCAACCTGTGACAAGATTAGCCTCAACTCCATTTCTACTTCAGGGCAACAGAGGGGGAGCCGAGCTCTTAATGAAGGAAGAAAGACAGGAAAACCAGAGTTCTTGGGGGAAACCCAATACCATCCTTGACATCCCTAAAATGTCCCCAAGCAATGAAAGCTGCCATGCCATGGGTCGAAGCGGGGAGAACAGCTTCAGTGGCCGTGAGCCTGACTACCTCTCACAGGATGCCGGTGTGTGTCCCTGGGTTCAGGCCACCACACCCCGCAGGGAGCCGGGCATGGCCAGGAAGCTGTCCCTGGAATCCTGGCTACACCAAGAGCCAAGAATGAAGCTCTGAGTCATGCTTCCCAGGCCCTGGACTGACTGATAACCCTGACCTTTCTTGCACCTCCTCTCCCTGCCTTCCTAGGACCGACCTTCAAGTTCCTTCTGGAAGGACTTGGGCAGAATTGACAATGATCTCTGGCAGAGTCTAACTGAATGCCCACCCATCGGTAAGTCAATGCTGGTCAAGCAAGCAGAGGGCTTGCTCTGACAAGCCGACTACAGAATCCGCACACCCACAACTCAGCAGACAGAGGACCTGCCTTTCTCTGAAATAACGTTTCTTCAAAAAGGAAACAATAATAATTGTAGCGTAAATACCAGATTCGTGTTCTCAACAAGATTCAAGTAAACACAACACCTATGAAATAACAAGAAACCTTTCTTTAAAATGTTAAAATACGAAACAGGGAACGATGGTGTGAAATGGAAGCCCGATGGCTGAGCTGGAAGGTGAGTGAGCAGTCACTGTAGAGAGGGGACCTGGACCGGCTCCTACGTAATGTCCAGCTTTGAGGCTGGTTTTACGAGCAGCATCTGATGATTATCATCCGGCGACTTCCCAAGAACACATCCTGCACAGATCCCTGTTCGATTTTGAGAGGAGAGCATGGCGGAGAGGCCGCTGATTAGCAAAGCAACTTCTCTACAGTGTTTCTGAAACGTAGCTCATCGCCTCCCAGCCCTCACCCCTCCTTCAGCGTCTCTCCCAGGAAGATGAGAAGGTGTGACTACGTTATTTCATTGGGTTCTCTCCTTATTTGTTTTCTCACTGACCAACTAGATAGTGAACCTCCTCCGTCAGCCTGGCTCACGGATGTCACCCGGCCGGGCACCACCTGGACGGGACAGAGGCTGGGTCAAGAAACCTTTGTGAAACAAACAAACCAAATGTTGCTTCTGCTTGTTTCTTATTCATGAGCATCCCTCGGGTGAGATGCCAACCCTCTACGCAGCCTCATCTGGCCCTTGACACTCATTCAACTGGCTTTCAAACACACGCCTGTGTTGGCGAAAGAGAAATGAAGGAGGCTGTGGAATTTATAAACCCCTGTTGTGAACTTGCAACAGGCTCTGCCTCCCAAAGGGTGGTCGGATGTGGAAAGCACGTGGGTCCCGGTCAGCACAGAGGGTGAGATGGGACACGCCAGTGCCATCTTCGCCCGCCTTCGGTTCTCTCTCAACACCAGACAACCACGTTCTGCTGTGGAAAAATCCAATTACTTTAGTCTTGACAGACGAACATGTGAAAATAGACGTGTCAGTCATTTTCACGATTTCCAGGGTGGCTGCCAAGGAACCAGCAGGACCACATGTGGGAACTGATGTGGGAAGTGGGCACCTGGTACTTTCCATTAACACTTTCTGTGTGGGGCCTATGCGCTGCCAACTAATGCATGAATTCCACTTTTGTTATTGTTGTCAAAGAGAAAAACACACAGCTGAGTCCCTCTTGCTTCCAGTGTCTTGGTATTCATTTGAACAGGCATCTGCATTAGGAATATAGAGTAGTCAAGTCCGTATGTAACTCACCTTGGCTCTATAGTTCATATCTGTGCTTGTCATTCTTTAGCAGAACAAACTCCAGCCTCAACCAGCCTGATAATCATCCTCATCTCCTGCTACCAGCATCTGAATGCATAAAAATATCAGGAGGTGCTGCCATTATCCTCATGTTACAGATGGGGATACTGAGGCTGGCAAGGCTAGGTGACTTGCCACAGGTTTTGCAGCCTTAAGCAGTGGAGTCTGTCCCCAGGGCCTGCAGTGGAACTGTGCCTTGCCGGGGTTGGTACACACACCATCTCAGTCACTGGGGGGGTGGGGGTGGAGGAGTGGGGGGGAGTCTGAGCAAAGACAAAGAAACAAGCAAACAAGAGAATGCCCTGTTAAGTTTGAATGGCACATAAACAACAAATATGTTCGGTATAAGCATATCCTGTGGAATCTTTGGGACATAGTTTTACTTAACAATTCCAGTTGTGTATCTGCAATTCCAGAGTAACTGGGCCTTTGGCAATCTAGCCCCGAGGCAAGAGAGGCACTGGTCTTGGATTGCCTACTTGGGTGTCCAGAAGCCTGGGAGTTGGGGGGATGTGGAATGGGAAGTGGAGGTCAGTGAAGACAGACAGGTCAGTGGAAGCAGCCAGAAGCTTCATCTCATCCTGGCCCCAGCCTGACTCCTGCAGAGAAGGGTCTACACCCACCTACCTGCTCCTGCATGGGACTCCAGACTCAGAGCCGCTAAGCCTCTGAACGGAGTATTCTGCTGTGGCCAGAAGGGGGCGCTGTGGTGTTGGATGAGCGTCCAAAAATGGAGACATGGGTTCAAATTCTCATTTTGTCCTTTTCTTTAAAATCCATGTGGGGAATGAGGTCTGCTGATAATATTTATTTGTAATGCAAAACCAAAAAGATGCCCCTGCGACGGCCCATCTCTGTCCACCATGGAAAATCAGGGCCAGAAAGAGAGTCAATGTCCAGGAATTCTGTGCCACATTCAAGCTTAGTCCCAGTCCAGCCTTTGGTGAAATTAGCTTGTGTCTCCAGCTGCAACCCTTCGATTTGCTGCTGTACCCAGGCTCCCACCTGAAGCCTGCATTTAGAGTCTTCACAGGCATCAGTCATTTGATTGCTTAGGTCACATGGCTACTACAGAGAGAACAGGTGAGTATACCAGTGAGGAGAGAGAGAGAAAGAGAGAGAAAGAGGAGAAAGAGGTTCTTTGAGAGAAAGGAGGGAGAGGTTCTTCGCTCACCTGGAATTATGTATTCTCAGGCTTGGGAGGAACCAGAAACTTTTTCAAAAGAACCATCAGTTTCCCAAACTTCCACAGGGGGTGACCTGTATGTGTCTGGTCCATACAGCTGGAGGGGCCCTGCAAAGAGAGAAGCCACGAGGCTGGGTGGGTGTGCTCAGTCAGGTCGGGGAGGGCCACGTATGCCATATTTCAATGTTATCCTTTGATATGTTGGAGCCTCCGAAGGCATTAAGCATAGAGTGATGTTTTAAAGCGATCACTCTGGATGCCTGTGGAGAATCAGTTGGAGAAGGGCCAAAGGGGACTCAGGGGACCAGTTTGGGAGGCTATGCAATAGATCCAAAGAAGGATGGGCATTTGTAACAGAGAAAACACAGGCACAGGAAACCAGGTTCATACAGCCACCGTGTGTGGAGCGCCTCCTAGGGGTCACCTGCCCGACCAACAAGCCTGGGGATGGAAGAGGCCTGGGCCTGGGTGCCCATCTGTACTCCAGGAGGCCTTGAGACCAGACAGGGCTACAGAGGGAGAAGAGGGAGAGACAGAGGCTCTGAGGAGACTTCTCTCTGCCCCACCAACTGCTCCCCTCCCCTCACACAGGTAAGACAACAAACACACAGACAGGACAGTGTGTCTGCCTCTGCCGTTGTCAACAACGAGGGGACCACACTGATTGAACGCACTCCAGACCGAATGATATCAAGATAAGCAACACTGCACTGTGCTGATGCCCAGAACACTTGAAAATGATTCATCTTCACTCCTTTGAAACGTAATGTCAGCAAACGTTCTAAGGGGAGAACAAACCACATCCCGAGAGGAAGTGATAAGCGCAGAGGCGCAGTGCGAATAACGCAGGGGACAGGCTGGCTGCTTGGAGGCCGTAAATAAGAGGTGTTTCTACTTTGGAAACACAGCAGAAAACAGAAAGGCTATGCAATGACAACGGCGGAGCAATTATCTCTGTGTTCATCTCTAAAGGAAATATTTCCTGAGGCTGTGTGTAAATCCCACATGTCCTGTGGACACGACCGTGTACAAGATCCTCAATGAGGAAGACGAGCGTTTTTAACTTTTTATTTTGAGATAATGGTAGATTCACCCACGGTTGTAAGAAATTACAAGAAGTCCTTTCAGTTTCCCAAAACAGTAATATTTTGCATAAACAGTGTAGCATCCCAACCAGGAAATTGACAGTGGTATAAGTTTTGAGAACTCTTAAAGCAATATATTGTCACTTTCAAGTTATAAAAATGTAAAATGTCTCTGTGTTTTTTAAGCCAACTAAAAGTAAATTACCAAATACCAGATGGTGAGAGAATCTTTTATATTAATTCTAGCAAAGAGTTTATGTCTATATAATCATCATGTTTCCATTGATAAGAAAATATTAAAGTGGCCTTGGAAAATATTTTGATGGCCTATAGAATTACAACCAAAATTACAACAATGCAGCCATATGTAAGGAAATTTATGAGGCTACATTGGATGAGTTTACTTACTGAGATGAGGTTGTTTTGAGGTATATTATTTGATTGTGTTCCTTTTAATCCTCACTCGAGGATATGTTGTTATTTTTTAAATGATTTTGAAAGAGAGAGAGATGGGAGAAACATGATCTGTTGCTTCCCATACATGTTCTGACTGGGGATAGAACCCAAAACCTTGGTGTGTGGTCTGACTGGGAATTGAATCTGCAATCTTTTTGTGCGTGGGACAACACTCCAAGCAACTGAGCCATGGGGCCAGGGCTGATTATTTCCTTTTTAAAGTCCTCCACCATTATTTCTGATATCCAAGAGTTCACCAACGTCCTCTAGTTACATTTAAAATACCTCGTGACTTTTTACCCATTCATTCATTCATTCATTCATTCACTCAACAAATATATGTTGATCAACTACTATTGGGCAATTATTTTTCTAGTGGTTATGAAAACAGAAGTGACCAAAAAAAAAAAAAAAAGCCCTTTGGGGAGCTGACATTCTAATCTGTCCCCATTTTCATTTCAACTGCAATTGCCTTGTTTAGGATTCCAGAAGGGCTGCCTCCATCAGCCTCTGCCTCCATCAGCTTCTGCCTCCATCAGCCTCTGTACAGTCTCCCCCCGACCCCTCCACACACAACCCCCTGCTAAGTCTATTCTCTGCACAGCTGAGTCTTTCAACAGATGCATCTGATTAGGTGATGCTCATGCTTGAAACCCAGTGTTGTCATTGCTCCTGTCCTATTTGTGCAGAACCAGCTCTAACTGCCTTCACAGCCCTTAGTAGTCCAGCCCCCACCTTCCGGCCATGTCGCCATTCTTCCACTTTCTTTCCCGCCCACAGGGCTGGCTGTCAGTCTTTGGGTGTAGTCATTCTTGTACTCAAGTCCTCCCTTTGTATTTCTGCTTGAAAAGTCACCCTCATTAACCTTTTAGTCTAAACATGAACTTCTCTGATGAATTAAGTAAAGTCCATTTAGTACCAGATTTCATTTACTTGGAGATCACCAAATAACCACCTATTGATTGGGTTAATGTGCTGTCACTCGATTTGTATGAGCAAAGAGATATGTCGGCTTTGCATTGTTTGTTATCTTCATGCCCTTGATCCTGCTACCATGTGGCAACAGTGATTCCTTTGGGGTGGAGCAGAGAGTGTACCTAGCATTTTCGGTTTGTTTTGTTAATCATTTTCTGCTGAACATAAAAGTAATTTGAAAATTAGAAAAGAGTATAATGGAGAAAACACCAAATACTGAGAGTGTACTATTGCAAGGTTTGGGTATATTTTCTTCATTTCCCTAGCACGTTTAATTACTCTACATTGACTTTTGTGTGTGTTTTTTCCACTTAAAACATATAAAGTATTTTAGATTTTAAACACAAACTGCTAAATTGATTTCCAAACAGACTGTAAAAATTTGCCTGCCTTATCTACCACATTTGGGCAAACCCTGATATTAATTCTTAGTACAAGAGGGAAAAAAAAAAAGTCTTTTTTTTTCAGTTTGGCTTTTCTTTGTTGCTCATACAGTATTTCATCTACATGAAGTTCAAGGCCAGCCAACACCAGTGCATAGTCTGGATGCAGGCTGACGCTGGGGAGAAGCGAAGATGATTGTGGGAGGAGTAGGCATCCTTGAGATCTCTGAGGGTCTGGTGTTTTCCCAGGGGTGGTGACGTGGGCACCTTCAGAGTGTGATTGAACTATCCATTTACACTCTGTGGACTTTGCATTTGCATGTCTGCAGTGGGATGAATGGTAGTCCCCAAAAAGAGGTGTCTAAGTCCTAGCCCCAGTGCAGGTGAATGTCATTTGGGAAATGGACCTTTGTTGATATGATTAAGTTAGAGACCTTGAGATGGGATACTTCTGGATTGGGATGGGGTCTACATCTGATAGCTAGTGTTATCAGATTTGGGTGACTCTAGTTATTAGATTTACACACAGAAGAGAGGGTCACCTGTGAAGACAGAGGCAAAGGCTGGAGTGACGCATCGACCAGCCAAGTCACACCAGGAATTGCCAACAACTACTGGGAGACAAGAAAGCATCACCCTAGGAGCTGGCAGAGGCCACAGCCCTATCGACACCTTGATTTTAGACACCCAGCCTTCAGAACTGGGAGAGAGCAGATGTCCAGTTGCAACGATTTGTTAAGACAGCCCTAGGAGTCTACTACAGTGCCATAGTTCCGTGAAAAAATTCACTCAAAACAAAACAGAAACAGCCAAGGCAGGGGTGTGAGATCAGGCACGCTTAGGCATAGTGGCTGGAAGCCTCACGGAAAGCCATGACATTATTGCGCTGAATTTTTAAATGCATGCTTTCATCTTATCCCAGTGTAGGACTGGAACCTAAGGAATCATTATGGATGTCCACAGGATCTTCCCTCCCACATTGATTACTCCCAGGCCTTTAGGGTCTCCCTCTCTGACCCTAGAGGCTGCTCTTGTTATTCTGGGCTGCAGTCTTGGTCTCCAGTTCTGATTCCTCTCTTTCAAGGCCATGCCCCCGGGGACTCACCCTTGCTCAGTTCTACCATCGTCTGCCTGATACAGTTATGGGCCAGCCTGCCTCCTGCCCCACTTCCTGCTCAGATAGAACCTCTGCTATGGACTACATGCTGTGTACCCCCCAACCCCCAATGCATATTTTGAAGCCCTAATCCTCAATATGAGAGTATTTGGAGGCAGGATCTTTGGGAGGTGATTAGGGTTAGATCAGTTCATGTGGGTGGGACCCTCATGATGGGATCAGTGCCCTTATGAAAAGAAGAGACTCAAGATCTATTTTTCTATCTCCTCAAGCCCATAAAGAAGAGGCCGTGTGAGGACAGAGCAAGAAGGCAGATAGCAGCAAGCCCAATCTGCCACCACCTTGATCCTGGACTTCCAGCCTCCAGGACTGTGAGCAATAAATGTCTGTAGTTTCAGCCTTCCCCTCTGTGGTATTTTGTTACTGCACATACCACAGCTGACGAGATAGCCCCTGAGCGCTCGTCCACCCCTGATAGGTGGAGGGTTCTCTGGGAGATTCCAGTTTGGAAAACAGGCTTGCTTCAGTTTTCCATTCCTGCTCCTCCCCGTTCAGCGCCAGGACACCACCCTGTAGTTCCCTTCCCACTTCTCCAGCAGGCCTGCTGCTCTCCATCTCCCCTGCAGCGATTCCATGTTGACCCCTCTCCTGCCCACCTGGACTGAGCACACCACTTCCTGCCTCTGTCCTGCAGGTACTACCAGAGGGAGCCTTTAGAATCCAGGCGTCTCTTCAAGCCACCCAGTCATCACCATGAGGGCTCCCACTATGTGCATCAGTACCTGATCCCACACCCCAATAATTACGTATTTATTTCCACATTTATCTGTCGAATGCCACTATATCCCTGATCTCTGTCCCTCCTCGCACATGGTTTTGAGATCGGAGATCACAGTCTATATCCTAGTGATGAACTGTCTACCTCAATGAAGTCAAGGTTCAATAAATCACCCCAGCCTACGGTGCTGCCCCTGCATCACTTGATCCATTTTTCCTTTTAATATTTTGTATATAAATCAAAGTCCATTATCAGAGGGGAGTGAGATTGAGGATTAAGGAGGTTATCTTACCTTCTATTGTATCTTCAGTTATATGTATTTCTATATTCTTTGAAGTGTTTATGATAGTAACTGTGTTACTTGTATAATATAATTTCCAAACAAATAAGTCTTTTAAAAAGAAATAATAATAAATGTTTCTAACAAACCAAATTGCTGACCTGATCTTGCATGTCTGATGATATAAAGCAGTGAACGAGGCCACCATCTACCCCAGAGCTGCCCTACCGCTGCCAGATGCCTGATTTCTGATCATCTCATCTGCTCTCTAAGGGTTACTGTATGGCCAGCAGCCTCCCAGGCTGAAGTAGCATCAAGGGCATTTGAATGTCAGGCTGACTCCAATGGACACCTTGCATTCCTGATTTGACATGAGCATGCTGAACTTCTCTGCAGCAACAGCCCTTGCATGCTCTTAAATATTCAATTACTCATTCATTTTCTTTCTTTCTTTCTTTCTGAACTTTCTTTTAAAATTTTATTTATTGAATTTATTTGTGTAACATTAGTTAGTAAAATTACATACGTCTTAGGTGTACAATTCTATAATATATCATCTGTATATTGTATTATGTGTCCACCACCCCAAGTCAAGTCTCCTTTCATCACCATTTATCCCTCCTTTACTCTCTCTACCGCCACTCATTCATTATTTGTTAAGGCAGACATTCATTCAGCAAATATTTCTATAGCAACTAACGTAGGGCATTCTGTAAAAACTGAGACATTAGAAAAATCCATCTAGCTAGAAATTAAGGAAAAATGCTCTTAACAGCTATTATACTAAGAACCATATGAAAAGAAGGTGTTTCTTACTAGAAGGCAAAGAAATAAATGCAAATTAAAACAATGGGTTGACATTTTCCCTTGTCAACAATGAAAATAACTCATTGCTTGCTGGTGCAGATGTAATAATTTAGGCAATTTCTATTTACTGTGGCGAACCAAGTATCCATACAGGTGTGACAGGCTACTTCAGTGAGACATTAATTTGTATTTTTTCCTTCTGAAAATTTCTTCTTCAAAGAAAGTGAGCAGGCTGTATCTGTGAACAACTGCTATGTAAAAATACCAGCAAGCCCCAGTTCTGTGGGTCAGAAGCTCAGGCAGGACTCAACTGGGTTTTCTGGTCAGGTTCTTACAAGACTGAAATCAGGGTGGCTGCCATCGTGATCATTTCTGGGGCCTCTGGGGGAACACCCACTTGCAAGCTCACTCAACCAAATTCAGTTCCTTGGGGTTGTAGGACTGAGGTCCCTTGGCGACTATCAGCCTGGGGCACTCTCAGCTCTTAGAGACCACAATGCATTCCTTGGAGATGGAAGGAGCCACATCTCCAAAGCCAGCATTTGACCTCCCTCACTCTTGTCCCTCTCATGCTAGGACAATCCCAGGTTTTGTAAGTATTCATTTGATTGGGTCAGGACCAACTGTTAAAAATAAATAAGATACTTTAACAAAATAAATAAATGAACTGATAAAGGAGACAAAACACTGAGTTTTGGCATGACATTTGCACAGGATTGGTGTGGCAGTAAGTAACTGATACACTGACCTTCCTGTAAGACAGACTGGCCCCAAAACTCTCAAGTTAAATATGAAAGCTGGCAAAGACAGCAGCAGGGACCTTAGTAATATGAGGCAGGATTGTTGTTTCTTCATCTCTCTGCCTGTCTCTTGAAAGTTTATCCCACTGTCTCTCAATTTCTGTCCCTTGCCCACGCGCGCACACACATATACGCACGCACACGCACACATATCCTTGCTCAGACAGAAAAACCAGCACTGGCAACATGACTGGCAAAAAACCCTGTGCAATCAAACTCCAGGCTCAGCATACTTCGCGTGCTCTGGCCGCTGAGGTTACACAAGACGCAGGGACTGTGGCGAAAGAGGAAGTCCGGGGTCTGATGTATTATGCGGGAAGGCATTTAGGCAATCGCAGACCAGACCTAATGGACCACAGCTCCTTCTCACTTCCTTGGGGGAGAAAAGGACCAAGCTGGCCATGTGATTCTGGTGTTGGGGCTGTGGTTTCCAGCAAATGTCACAGCAAGAAAAGCCAGGTATTTGCACCTTGGACTTGGCATTCTTCTCCTAAAGGCACTTCCAGGTCCGACCTCAGCTCTTGCTCAGTGATGCCATCTATAGTTTTCTTTTTGCTGGTGCCTCCACCCTGTGCACCCATTCACCCCCTTGGGCACATATAAGGACACACCTCCACATTCACCTGGGCACACCCAGACACACAACAAATTTATTTCCCCTGCCTTAAAGTCTGACAGACACACATACATGCATAGACACTTTCCTAAACATAAACACATAGACACACACATGCAGACACTCAGAGACAGACTAACACACCTGTGCACATGTACACTCACACACAAACGCATGCGCATAAATTACACGTCTGCTCCAGTGCATTCACAGGCATACAACTTCTTGGCAGAAATTCTGATCCATCGGCCCTATCAACTTTGCATGAGAATTTTATTTCCCTATTGTTTGTTGACCCCCTGCCCTATTTTCCTTTAAAATTAAGTAGTTACAGATCTGAAGAAGTGAAAACTGCCCAACAGTCACAGCCACTGGCGCCTGGGCCAGGCGAGTCTGATGCCAGCTCTCAGCAGGGCCTGGGCAAGGGGCTCCATCGACAGGACCTCTGGATAAGATTTAAGCCCCTTGTGGGCCTTCGTCTCCTGTTTGTGTGCTCACTTTTCCTTAAAGCACCTCCTCTCTCCCCACCGGGGTCATGGTGGTCTTTGTGGAGCCAGAAGTGAAGCAAAATGCACATCCGACTCACAGGCTCATGTGGGGTTGGATGCCTGCGGTCCTGAGAGCCAGACTCCTTCACCAGTACCAACCCCTGACATCTGTGCCCCACAGAACAGGGAGGTTGTCATAAGGGGACCACATGAAGGGTCCTCCTGGGGTTGGAGCCATTGAGTGTCTTGACTGTGGTGGTGCACACATGATCACACACACACACACACACACACACACACACACACACGCGCGCGCGCGCACACAGGTCAAACTAGGAAGGTTAAAATAAAGCCTGTGGATTGAATTAATGTCCTGCCTGTGATGTTTTGCTAGTTGTAGTACAGTGCTGCAAGGTACTACCCTGGGGGAAACTGAGGGAAAGACATGTGGTATTGTTTCTTATAACTTCAAGTGACTTAATAATGAACTTAAAGTAAAAGTTTAATTTTTTTAAGGGGAGGGGTTACAGGTATATCACTTTGCTTGGGGTTTCCTGACACCCTTGCATGCCTTTTGGCCTCCTTAATTATTCTCCTTTGAATTTTCTCTATCTTGACTCTTAGAGGAGTTAGCTTTTTTGGACAGTGTTCCCTAGTTATGACCTGGTGGTCCTGGAGGAGGTGGATTCTAGAAATTGCCCGGTAGCTATTCCTGCTACAAACACAGGTAGGAGTGTCCTGACCCAGCTTCTTGCTCCCATTGACCCTGCCTCCAACCTGTCAGGGAGAATTTTCTTTGGCTCCCTCAATTTTCTTGGGCATCGATTTACGGTCAGTCATGGTGTTAGGTCTTAGGGGGTGGGCTGCCGGAATCCTGAGGTCTGCATCATGGACCCAGAGCAGAAGGGAGATAGACAAGCACTCAGAGGTTGTAAGACTGCACAATACCTGATGCCATGTAGGTGAGCACAGGATGGAGAGCTAACCCAGCCTGCAGTAGAGGCCTCCTGGGAGAGCAGGTCTAGGCTCACTCTCCAGGGAAAGAGGGAGCAGTATCGGGAGAAGCTGCCAGCATCACATGCCCTGGGATGCCTATCTCTGCTGACTCACCCTTACATTCTGCTTTCTGGCACCCTCAGAATAAGTGGTGCCCCTCCCCTCCCCAGGGCCACACGCAGATCCACAGTGCCACTTAGCATGAAGCAGCACACGATCTGACATGTTCTGTTTGCGGTTAGGCACCAGAAATAATACACCTGAGAATAACTCTTAAAGGGACCAGTGTGAGACTGTAAACCCAGAGAGGTGAGAGCCAGAGAGAATGGAGAAACATTAGGGTTATGTGTTATGCTGTAGGACAAGAGGATTTTCACTTGATCTTGTCCACTGCGCAGCGAGACAATTCAGCAGTCTTTCCACATCCCGCTCATAGTTGCCAACCTGCGTCCAGCCAGTGTGAAAACACCCCCAACATCGAAACCCTCCAACTGTCTTTTCACCAACCTGTCCTCCCCCTTCCCTCTCCTGACTCTGCAATGCCGTAGACGTGGGAAGGATGTCTTCACGTCTGCAAGGACAGCCTTCCTTCCTGGGCCATGAGCCACCAGACAAGTCACTGGGAGACTGGTTAATGACTTGGAAACTTCTGGATAGGTGGTTCTCAGACTTGCACATGCATCAGAATCAGCTCGAGGGCTCATGCAAACGCAGATGGCTGGGCCTTGATCCAAGTTCCTGGTTCAGTAGCTGTGAGGGGAAGCGGAGTAACCTGGTGACACTGAGGCTGGTGTGCTGGGTTCCACACTTTGAGAACCTATTACAACAATGCCTAAGGGCAGAAGGAATCCACCTTATAGCATCTCCTGATGCTCCCACGTAATCAGAACAAATTTAGGCACCCACATAATCCCTAAATGCATTCCCTGACCCACGATCTGCACCTCTGTGTGACGTCACTGCCACAATCAACATCTTTGGCTGTTTGTGAACCACTAGAGGAGTCAGGGACAGGAACAAGAACTCTAAACTTGAAGTCGGATGACCTGGTTTTCATCTGGACGCTGCTACTTGCTTACTGGTCAACTTTAGGAAAGTAATGGACACTCTTCATTACTCCTTGGTTTTCCCAGCTTAAAATCCCCTTTGTCACATGAGGCTCTTCATAGAACGAAATGAAATAAAATATACGAAAGCTATTTCTAGTAAAACACAAGGTTTACCCTCATTTGGTTTCTGTTCTGCTGTCATATTCCACCTCAAAACTGAGCACTAAGAAATTAACACTCAAAACCTGAGTTTCAACACCTCAGAAAATGCTGAAAATTATGTCGATTTTTCCAGTAGTCCTTTAAAAAGGAAAGTCCTCTGTACATCTCAACTGTATAAAATGTGTAAGAGTCTCTGTTTGCCTGCAATGATAGTTTGTACTGGACAGCAAAGAAAAGCAGGAGAGTTTGAGATTTCTATATAATATCTATGTAATCGACATCTTTCCGCAATTTTATTTGAGTCCGTAAAGTAGAGAATTGTTGAAAAGCAACTGATAGGAGGAAAAAATATCAAGCCAGTGCTGGGCTGAACCTGACACCCCAGGGAGCAGCGATGGTGCTATGTGCGAGCTGGTTACCCCATTAACCCAACACCTTCCTGGTAGTCCCTGCTTCCCAAACAGGGGCTCAGGACTAGGGGTGTGGCCCTGTGACTGGCACCCCACTGATCTGTCCTCACCCTCACCCACTGGTGACATATGCAAGTTTAGCTCTCGATCAGAAGGGCACTTGGACGGTTCTCCCCCAAAAGCTAATCGATATTACATGTCTAGACTTTTCTGCATCACACAGAGGCGCAGATCCTGGGTCAGGGAGTGTGCACTACTTAATAAGTCATTGATTCGAACCATATAACTTTTAGAGGTATTTCTCAGGGCGTTACCACCGGTCACAAAAATATAACGTGACTCAGAGAATAACTAATTGCTTTCCCTTTTTTAAAAAAGGAAGAAACCACAGCCCAGACCAGCGAGGCAGCTTCACCGGCCACATGGAAAGATCTACGTCAGCTCTCACGGAGCTGCGGCAGCTCATCTTGGTCCGGCCCATGTGGCAGAATTGGAAGTCCCTGCCCCCAAAACCACACACTGAAAGCCCATATGTCAAAAGGGGACACGTCAAGGCTGAAGGGCCGTGGTCTCACCAAGAGCCCGCTTTACAGAAGCCGTGGTGTTGTGGCACCACCAAGAGAGAAAGAGCGTGGGTTGTCGGTCATAGAACCAGTGCTCCTGGCAGTGTGCTCTTTCATTTCACTGGCTCACAAATTTAACTGTAAATAACCAGAATCGGGTCCCAGGACATCTTTCCTGGAGTCTCCAAATTCCAGCTGGTTTCATGGGGCAACTTCTATGGATTTTGGCTACCTTGCTGGGGAGAAAAAAGTGAGAAGTAGTTGGATTCTTGACTTTCCCAGGTACACAATCATATCACAGGCAAATAAAGATAATTTTGTTGGAAAAAAGAAGACATAAGTAATATTTTCAACAAGAAATAATTTTAAATAAAAAATTAAAAAGTAAAATATATTTAAAAATATATTTTTAATAAAGATAATGTCTTCTATACTCTAAAAGCTGTACCTTTTGATGATTCTAAATCTGCTAGATCATGTCAGGCAGTAGAACATGGCAGGCCTCCATTTTTATTTCATTGGAAATGCTTTTAGCTCTTTACCCTTAACGCATCACATTGTCTAGTCAATGTACGACACACTCCTGTAATAGTTCCTTTACGAGGGCTTGTTTCTGCAATGAGAATGATTGTTGTACTTTTATATTAAACTAGTGGCCCAGGGTGTAAAATTCCTGCATATTAAAAAGGAATTAATTAAAGTAAATGTTTTAATATTGCTATTCACCTCCCCTGATCCGTCATTGGGTGGGGAGGCAGCCTCACATCCCAGGCCAGTGCCAGTCCCCGCCCACCGGTGCTGCAAGTCCCTGCGCCCCCTTCTGCCCCCACCTCCTGCCTTGCTCGCAGCCTCCTGCTGTTGGGTCCTTAGGGTGTCATGGTGTGGTGACCATTTGCCCATTAGCCTTTTATTATGATGATGATCTCTGGCCCAACTTTTTTATTATTATGTGTGATAAATTCCTGGAAATGTAATCACCCACCCCAGGAGCCTGAATATTTGCTACATCCTATCAAACTGTCTCCAGAAATGCTGTCCCTTATACTCCGGAGCAGTGCGATCAAGTGTCTGTCTCATCACACTCTCTCCAGTACTGATATTGTGATTTTTTTTTAAAGTTCCAGGTATCTTTACTTTGCAATTACTTGATTACCTTTGAAGTTAATTTTCTTACATATATTAGTTACTTTATTTCTTCTTTAGTTCAAGGTCTTTGCTCGGACATATTCTTCTTTGAGTAATTGTATTTCGTTTGAGTTCATGGGAAGTAATAACAGCTTCCATGGAGGAAGGTGGGGGGGCTAGAGGGAGGAGAGTGGTGCTGGACCAGATGTGGTTGGCAATGGCTCCTGTTAAAGGTTAGATCAGAGGTGAGGGGGTTAAGGGAGGTATTAAGTTCTGAAACTGAAATGTTAGGATGAGGGCACACAGTCAAAGGTCACCATTTGGGAGGTTGGGCCCACAGGATCTGATGTGGAGGATGAGGGTCAGACCCGGGTTTGTTGAGGGACGCAGGAGGGGAGTGTCTAGCTGGGAAGGTCTGTAGGTCTGGATGACTCCCTGGATTCAGGCGCCCAGCACTTGCGACCAAAGCTGGGGCTACCGCTCTGTGCAAGCCCTAAGACTGCCAGACGGACCTGCAGCTTCAGCTCCAGCTATACTGCAGGGGTTGCAGGAGGTCACATGGCCCCCAAGCCTGTACCTCCTCACCTCTGAACTGGGTGCACGCCCCTCTTCAGGAGAAAAGCCTGAGTGGCCCTTCTAGGTGACATCACCTGGTGACGCCATCAGTGGGCACACCACACAGCCTGATGCTGTGCAGGCTTGGGGAGACTTTATGGGAGGAGGTCCTTTGTCCCCTAACCCTACCACCACAGGCTTGGAACCCTCCTCCCTGCACACATGGTCGTCTGTAACAAGTGTCCAGAGGCCGGGGTGGGGTGGGGGTTTCTCATGATGTCAGAAACTGATTGTCCCAAGGGCCCCTCAGTCTCAGTGTTGCCACATGACTGCAGGGCCTCGGTGTTATGCCACTACTTTCTGATGCCAGTTTTATACCTTAAACTCTTAACCGCAAGAACAGCTTTCCTCCTCACCCTCCTGGGACTCAGTTCTGTTGCATATGCTCCTTTCAAAGGACCGTTTCTAGTTTTTGGCCATGTGGGGTGTTGCTGACCTTTCATTCTAGGTTTTCACGTGGGACATCCTGAATTCTGTGAGGATGGTGACTCTGTTCTACAGCAAGCCTGTGAGCAAATGAATATGATCCCCATTTTATATCTACTCTCAGACCGTAGTAACATTTCCCCAATTGGGACTGGATCCTATAAACCAGTTCCTATGCTCCACTACACTGAGTAAGAATGAAGATCTGAGTTCACCTTTCACATGAAGAGCCAATGAGGAGCCTCACAACCCCAGTGGAGGCAACCTCGTGTCCCAGCGGCACAAATCTCCGCCCTCTTCCCCACCCACCACACAGCCTGTTCAATGGAGTAATGACAATTTGCATATTACCTCTTTATATATATAGATGCCACTTTCAGCATCTATTGATATTTCTCTGATTTTATCTTTTAATTTGAAATATGCATTAATAGCTTTCTGACCATTATATTACCCCACCACCCTAGAATTCACTTTCATTGGTGTATTGAAATATTGTATTATTTATGAATTTATTTGCAAGCACTTTATTTAGGATATTTGCAGCTCTATTAATAACATTCTATCCTTGACAAAGATATGAGATCAGAAAATAGGAAGAATAGTATCATTTTATCTTTGTCTGGAAGAGTTTATGAAGTATGTCAAGTTTCTTTTCTTTGAAAGTTTAAGTGACTTCCACAGTGGAATTTTCTGAGTCTAGAATTTGGGGAGCAGGAAATGCTTTATTTTTTTTTCTATTGTTTTTTATTTGAAATTTTTATTACTATAAATATATTCAAGTTTCTACTTATATTAAAACTTTTTATTTAATACATAAACAAAAAAGAAATGTCTCTTTATTCATAGTTTAAAATTCCTTGGCATATTATCGTTGCGTTCTTCTCATATAGTGTAACATCAACATTTTTTTCATTTCTGGTTTTCATGTATAATTTTTCTTGATGAAATTTACCAAAGCTTACTTCAATCAATCCTTAAAGAATCAACTTTGTGTTGTATTTAATTATTTTTTCTTCTCTTTCTCTTTATTGTTTTTAAAAGTATGAATGAATGAAAACATCCTCAATCCTAATCCCCTCTCCAAGGGTAATCACAGGCGGGAGGTGGGGGTGCCGCACCCCTGTCCTCTTCTTCCTAGGCATTTCGGTGCACATATCTATCTGTACATATGCATGAATGGTTCACATCATAGAGTCTGGCCTGACTTTCAATTAACAATACATCTCACTTAACCAGTGTTTATTAAGAGAGATCTATGTGTCCATTTCTGTTCCAGGGTCTTGGAATGCACATGTGAACAAAACAAAGATTTTGCTCTCACAGCGCTTACATTCAGCTGTCCTTCCATGTAAGAAGTTGTCACCTAATTCTTTTGGGGGCATAATATATTTGGGTTTGCCCTTGTTGATGTTAGCTGGACATTCCTGCCAGCTTTTACTATTACAGACAAGGCAATGAGGAATATCCTAGGCTATATACCCAAATATAGGAGTGAATATTCCTGGAGGATGGTTTCTAAGAAACACATTTATTGGGTAAAGGGTTAGCATATTGTAGATTTCTATAAAGACTCACAAATTATTATTTAGAATTTTTTTCCAAATATCCAGGTTAGGATATTTTTTTTTAATATTATTAATTATTTCTTGTAATGCACAGGGATAGAGAATTTTGCCTTTCTTCATCCATTTGTTTCTTTTTAAAGATGTTTAAGGCCCTTGGGTATGGCTGTACAAGGCAATTACAAAGCTATGTTCTTCTAGAGATTTCCTCCCAAACCTTTAGGAGGGAAGCGCTTACTTTTTGCAATGGTGTCTAAGTTCCTGGATGCTTCCATTAGAATCTTTAGGCTGTTGGAGACGTGTCCACTGAGGAGGGTTCTTTCTTTTCCCCACCCGCAATCCTCTTCCTCCTTGTCGTTGTTGGTCACTGCGCCGCCATGATGATGCCTACGGGTTGCATCCTGGGCGAGGCACACCTGTGTGAGGCTGGAGCTGTGGGCAGCTTTCCTTCCCACATGCATTCTTTTTCATTTTTCACTGGAAACTCTGCCCAGGTAAATTGCTCAGGCCAGAGTCTAGGTCAAACCACATCCCTCCACAACCTGTCTAGACTGAAGAAGGGGTGGAGTCACACTCTTACCTCTTCCAGTTCACAGTGGGACCCTGGAGAACCTCACAGGTCTCCACTATTTGTGTCTGTTTATGGACATGCAGACGACCTCACTTTCTTTGGTTTTGTTGTTGTTGTTGTTTAGTTGCTTTATTGAATTTAATAAAGCTCCTCCCCAGAACTCAAATAGATTTGTGTTTCTCTTTAGAACTTTTACATGCCATTTCCTGGTGATGTTGAAACCACTGCATGGGTTTTCACTGAGTTGTGTTTCCTTTTGGTGGTGGATAGTGTCTTCTGTAAATGCTACAAGATGACTTCACATATACATGATCTCTGGTGGACTTATTAGAATCTGTTAATGGCTTTTGATTCTTTCTAAAATGTATTTGGTGTTTTAATTTAAGTTCATAGATACTATGTTGCCTGGTACATGAAAGCTTATTACTTGGGAATCTTAAGATCTCTGGAGTCAGGTTGCTTAAATATAAATCCCGAGTCTGCCACTCACTAATTATTTCTTGTAATTCACAGAGATAGAGGACTTTGCCTTTCTTTGTCCGTTTGTTTCTTTGTAAAGATATTTTGATTTAATTCAACATTTGACAAATATTTGTTGAGTGCCTACTCGGTGACATGGATTGTTCTAGGTACTGAAATGAGATTATAAATGAAACACAGTAGAAGTTGACACTGAGGGGAGAGAGTGAAATGAAAGAGTGAGATCACACACAAAAGCAAACAAACACAGCAGTGTTCTGGTAGGTTGGATGGTGATAAATGCTATAGAGAAATAGAAAGGAGAATAAGGGGCTACAGTTTCATAAGGGTAGTCACAGGGATTCTTGAGCAAAGATCTGAAGAAAATGAAGTTATCAAGCTATATGGACAGATTGGGAACTGTGTTTCAGGTAAAGGGAAGACCAGGTACAAAGTCACTCTTATCCTAAACTCAATAAAAATTCCCAAGGGAAAATCAGAAGATTAACATGGCCAGAAGGGCATTTATTTAAACAGTCAAATTGTTTGTTATATTGAGATAAATGAGAAGATGTGAAAAACTAGCTGGGAGACAATAGTGGGAATTGTGGTGAAAGATGAACCTGAGAAGTGACTGGGGATGGAGAAATGTGGAAGTTTTGAGATATGCCCTAGATGTAGACTTGACTATGTGTCTGATCCTATGGTGTGCATCATCCTGAAGAAGAAGAGGCAGAAAAGGTGACTCCAGCTCACCTCAGGTTTTTAGTTTGAGAAACTGGATGATGAAAGTGTCATTGTAATGCCAGGCAGTCTTAATCCAGCATCTTGAAGGGTTTCAGGAATCTAGAGAAGGCACTGAGTGTAAATTAATCAAGAGTTCAGAGATGAAACATAATTTTGGAAGGCATTTTGGGGAGCCAGAGAAGACTTAGCTAAAGGAACCAAGTTCTCCTTATCTCTCTGAAACCCTTGCTTTTTATTAACACAAATTGTCCTAAAGCAAGCTAGATACACATATCAAAGGCCAAGGTTTAGTATACAGAGGTATTGTTGGATTGGGGGAACTGCCTTCAGCTGTTCAGGTGTTTGGCCAGCAGGAGGCAATAACTTGTAGATTGAAATGCTCTCAGCTGTCTGGCAGCAAGCAATCATTTATGCATCCTTTTCAGGTTTAGGGAAATGCCCTCAGCCATTCCAGACGATTCAGCCCTGTTGACTGCTGGAATTAGCTTTCAGCACCATTGGAAAGGACACTGGAGAATGACCCCAGTGCTGGTCAGTGTGCTTCTAGGTCCCTGGCCTGGGGAGGTAACTTCATTCTCATCTCATCTCAGCATGACCAGGGAGACATTTTGGGGGCATCTTGGCAAGCTTGCTACCTCCCAGAATTCAGAGCTGGGGCAGGACCAAGTCTGTAGGTACAGGGTCCCAACAGTCCCAGTTCCCCTGAGTTAGGGATAGCAGACATTACAACAAAACAAGGCAGGAGCATTTGATAGATGAGCTTCTCAGCCTGTCTCTTTACAAGGAGATGCCAAATTTATTTTGTCTTAAGATGTAATTGTAGGACTGGTGGTGAAAAAAATGAATAAACTATAAAAACAGAATGTTTTATTGGATTATGGTTCTGAATGTTTTGTTCTTCAGAACCATAAGGGCCTCTAAGGACAATGGTTCAGCCAAACAGGGAAGAGGAGAGCAGAGCACTTCGATCCATGTGGATGTGCACGTTCACAGCTGGAGCAGAGCGGTCAACTGTCTGCAGGGTGAGGAGAGTTTGGAGCTTCTGATCTCCCCTGGATGGAAGTGAAGAAAGAAAGAGAAGGAGGGCCAGAAATATGGCATGGTTTAGGGCATAGCATATGTGGGTCCTCCCTGTGACCACCTTCCCACATCTTTGGGAGCATCTGCAGCATCATGAGCTCAGTGAGAGTTCTGGAAGGAAGGGGCCGAGTTTCAAGACTGGGTGACATGTAGAAGGCCAAGGAGGCCTGGAGGTAGGGAGGACCTTAAGACTCCGCAAAAAATGCATAGGTTTGAGTGAAGTTACATGATTCTTAATTTTTCACCCAAAACTCTGCCCAAATTCCTCATGCCATGAAATTTTAGTGGTAGCCAAAGGGTTGGGTTTGAGACAGTATGTCCACTGCTTTAAGAGGCAACCCAACTGAGTTAGATCATTAGTCCAGAGTTCCTTTCCACTCCCCATTATATTCCTCATTCCTTCTTTCTTTTATCTTTATTTTCTTCTTCTGTCTCTGGTAGTAAAGACCTCTCCTTTGGTAGTAAGACCTCTCCTCTGTCCTGGTAATAAAATATTCCCTTCTGGAACAACGTACCTAGGTCAGCCCAGAAATGCATCCAGATCCATGATCAGAAATCATGGACTTCAATCCTCCTGCTATAGAAGGGAAACTGAGCTCAGATGAGAGGTGGCTTCTTCATTTTGTGTGTGTTTGGGTTGTTTCTTTTTCTTTTTTTCTTACCACGATATGAGCTGCGGAAATAGCCTCTGCTGTTTTATCAGTTGATTCTTCTACCACAATTTTTCACAGAAATATTTCCTCTCAAAACATCTGCTACTGTCAGGAACATATTTTCCCCCTAGTACTTGACTTTGCACTTCCTATAGCTGTCAGATAAGCGTTGCCGCACATATTCTGTGATATAGCTCGATATTCTCAAACAAACATCATTTATGCTTGTGGCTGCAATCCTGTCAATCTCAATGCAAAATGCGCCAGCTGTCTTCCTCGCTAAAGACTTCTTAATTACCCTGGCTTAATTATGCTGAGACTGCAAGAAATACTCTGTATTGTCGCTTTAGAAATAAAAATGCTATCAGCAGGTGACTGCGAAGGCTTCTTCTCATCAAGCTAGCTTTTGCAAATTAAAAATATTCGTGTGAGAATTCCTAACCCTGACCAACCCAATGTTGTAGGTTCATCTCCCTGCCACCTATTGATCTTCCTATTTCTGAACTCATCTCTGGGAGCTTTTGTCGAATATGTCCCCCTCCTAACTGAGCTAATTCATTCCATTGAAGGTTCCTATAAGTAAAAGAGGACCAGGGTGCCCTGGCCAGAGTGGCTCAGTTGGTTGTCATCCCATGCACTGAAAGGTCACTGGTTTATTCCCAGTCAGGACACACGGTCATGGTTATGGGTTTGACTCCTGGTTGAAGTGCGTATGGGAGGCAAACAATTGATGTTTCTCTCTCACATCAATGTTTCTCTCTCCCCTCCCCTCTCTGTTCTTCTCTCTCTAAAATCAATACAGAGATATTTTTAAAAACAGGATTATGGCAATGCATTTGAGAGGTTTCATTTCAAGTGCTCAGAATGTGGCAAAGGTGCTTTCAGTGTCTCTCTCTCTCAATTCTGTACTTTGAAATCTCTATGGCTAGTGCATAAACATGGTTCCAGCCAAGAGTTGTATGTACATTTGTGATATTAGTGATCAAAAACATTCTTTTGAAAAACAATAATTTTATTCCTCTCCCTCTGTTTTTCTTTCTAAGAAATGTTCAATTTGAGATCCAAAAATCTTGTTTGTAAAAATTATTTCAACCAAAAAACATCTACATGCATAAAAATTTTCTTGAAATTTTTTTTATAATAATATGAAATAATATTATCTAAATATTATTGAGTACAATTTCTACCACAAGAGTCACCCACATATGGTCCTTAGCAACTTGGAATGTAGTAATGGTGTTTTTCGCTAGGGATGGTTCTGGCAAGACCAGCCATTGGGCACAGGGTTATTCTAGGATGACTAAACAATCAAGGATCAACAAGACCCACATTACTTCCCGTTAAGCACTTTGACTCCCTGCAGGTCCATCACCTATTCATCACCCAAATGCAGAGTGGACCTCATGAGGAATCTCATTTGAACAAACTAGCAATAAGAAAGATTTTTGAGATAACTGGGGACGTTTGATTATAGCATGGGTATGAGATGATATTAAAAACTATTGTTGGAGAACTAAGATGGCGGCAAAGGCAAAACACCTATCTTGCCATCATAATTAGCAATTTTAATACTACAACTTAACGAAAGAACAAACACCTTCCAGAATCACCAGAAAGCTCGCCGAGTGAAAATTCCACAAATAAAAGTGAAGATAAGACATTTCCTTGTGACTCGGAGGAGCTGCGGCAAACAGCATTGAAAGATTCGCACGGAGAGAGGTTTGGAGCGCGCGCCGCGGAGGGGGCGGGCGGCTGAAAACCGGCCAGTTTTCTCGAACAGGGAGACAAAGGCGTCCCACTGGACTGATTCTCCAGCTCTGGGCGAAGTCCAGAGAACCCACTATCACACAGGGTGAAAACTGGACAGTGGGAGGGAACGCCGAAGCTCGGGTGCTGCCGGGTCTCCCGGCTTGTGGAGAAGGCAGCTCTCGTGCGAACAGCTCGGCTGAGTGACGGCGCAGAGAGCACACCGCGACTTGCCTCTCATTCGGAAAACCATCAGACTGCTTTGTTTTACGACCCTGGGTGAGACATTGCACATGTAGACTCATTTTGGGAAAGTCTGAATTCCCCGGCAACCGGCAGCCGGAGGAGCTCCACAGCCGCTCTCTCTCAGAGGTGCTGGCGGCCATTGCCCCCGGCACAGAGTCCCCGGGGCCGCATAGGGCGGAGCTAACGCTGTCTGCTTGGCCCAGAGACTCCGCCCACCCAACCTGAGCACAGCTGAGCTTCACAGACAATTGGCCTGGAGGTCAACCCTCCAAGGGCTAACAACGATTAACTGAGCTTAACTTCAGCAAGACTGTGCAGCCCATATCCACCTCAGGTAACTGGGGAGGCTGAGCCACTATCCCTAGTAGGAAGTCTACCACACAAAGCTAATTGACCAACTCAGGGAAGCAGCCACCATGCAGAGACATGGAAAGAAATCAGATGTGAAAGAAATGGAGGAAAAAAAACGACTGGACATGGAATTCAGAACCACGGTTATAGGGTTTTTTAAGAGGCTCCAACAAAAGATCGAGGCCTATAAGGAAATAAGCAAGACCACAAAGGAAATGAATGAGTCCTACAAGAAAATGAACAACACCCTCCAGGATATAAACGAGAGCTGCAAAGAAATGATCAAGACCAATGTGGAAATGAATGAGTCCTACAAGGAAATGAAAGAAACCCTCAAGGATATAAAGCAGACTCTCAAGGATATGAAAAAGGACCAACCAGAAATTAAGCATACACTGACTGAAACAAAAAATATTATACAAAGACCTGAAAGTGCCCTGGAGCACCCCAAGAACCAAGTTAAAGATTTGAAATACAAAGAGGTAAAATCCACTCAGCTGAAAAAGCAAGAAACCAAAAGAATCCAAAAAATTGAATATAGTGTAAGGAGCCTCTGGGACAACCTCAAGCATACCAACATCCGAATTATAGGGGTGCCAGAAAAAGCAAGAGGCCAAGACAATGAAAACCTATTTGAAGAAATAGTGACTGAAAACTTCCCACACCTGGTGAAAGAAATTGACTTAAGAGTCCAAGAAGTGCACCGAACCCCAATATATAGGAACCCTAAGAGGACCACACCGAGGCACATCATAATTAAAATGCCAAGAGCAAAAGACAAAGAGAGAATATTAAAAGCAGCAAGAGAGAAACAGTCGGTTACCTATAAGGGTGCACCCATACGACTGTCAGCAGATTTCTCAACAGAAACGATGCAGGCCAGATGGGAGTGACAAGAAATATTCAAAGTGATGAACAGCAAGAATCTACAACCAAGATTACTCTATCCAGCAAAGGTATCATTCAGAATTGAAGGTCAGATGAAGTGCTTCGCAGATAAGAAAAAGCTAAAGGAGTTCATCACCACCAAACCAACATTATATGGAATGCTGAAAGATATTCTTTAAGAAGAGGAAGAAGAAAAAGGTAAAGATGAAAATTATGAACAACAAATACACATCTATCAACAAATGAACATAAAAATCAAGTGAATTGATAGGCTGTTGAACAGGATAGACTGGTGAATATAACAGAGACATGGACATAGAGAGGGAATGGACTGACAATTCTTGGGGAGAAAAGGGTTGTGGGAAGTGCAGCAAGAGACTGGACAAAAATCTAGCAACAATGGGAGAGGACAGTGGGGAGGGGGAGTTGAGGGTGGAGGGTGGGAGAGGTACAGGGTGGAGGGAAGCTATAGGGGGATAAAAAGGGGAAACAATGTAATTAATAAACTGAACAATAAAGATTAAAAAAAACCATTGTTAATTTTTAAGCAGTGATGATCATATGATGATTATGCAAAAGGTCATCTGCCAAAGATACATTTATGTAGAAAACAAAGTGTTTGAGATTTGTTTATTTTTTTTAAATATGAGGTTGAGCAACATAAGACAAAATTTGAAAAATTATGATCAAATTAAGAAAAATGACAATTATTGAACTTGAAGCTGATAAATGGGCACATGGAAGTTTATTACAACTTGGGCTATGTTTAAAACATCCAAAGTATTTAAAAAAATAAATAACTCAAGATAGCTATGGTTATGAAAATAAAAATAAATCAATATCAGAATAGTCTTGGGGCTCAAAGCATTAAATCAGAATAATTGAAAATTTTGTTGACACTGAAAATGGGATTTCATGGAATTTTTTATTGTTAACATTGCTGTTTGTGCTATTCATTCATGTTTCCATGCTAGGGACATGTTTTGTTTATCTCTACTGGGAAACAACATTTCCTTTACTTTCTTTTCATAAATCAACTTGTTTTTCACTTATTGCTTTTTAACTGCCTGATCAATGCATGAAGATATAGAATCTAAATCAGTGGTTCTCAACCTTCCTAATATAGTGATCCTTTAATACAGCTCCTCATGTTGTGGTGACCCCCAACCATAAAATTATTTTCATTGCTACTTCATAACTATAATTTTGCTACTATTATGAATCGTAATGTAAATATCTGATATGCAGGATGTATTTTCATTGTTACAAATTGAGCATAATTAAAGCATAGTGACTATTCACAAAAGCAATATGTAATTATATATTGTGAAATATTTATTCCTAATTACAAATAAATGAAATTTTGTCTTGAACCGTGGTGTAGCTAGGGTAACTGTCTTAATATAACAACAGTAAATTATATTTTGTGACAGCATGTGTATAAAGCAAATGTCAGTGCGAAGGTTGAGATTGCTTCTTTCTCACCAGATCAGAAATTCTCGGGGCAGTCTTTCCAAGAGCACAATGAAGATCATCTTCCACAACAAGTCTGCTTCTGTATTTAGACTTGATAACCAACAAGCTGGAAAACCCTATTTCACAAAGATATGTTGTTGGAAATAGAAGAAGGCCAACACAGTCTCAGACAGAACAAGATATGACTGCAAACACTTGATCCAAAATTTTGTAACTGGCATTCAGTTCTTGCTGTAATTGCTGTTAATAAGTTCAATGAACTCCTCTTGTGCTGTCTCAGGAACATCTTCAACTTTGACTGTGAATGGGCTTCTGCAAGTAAATGGGAGTCAGGTAGATTTGGAAAGTACGATGAAATTTCGTCTGCAAGCATATGCAAGTGTTCTTTCACAGAAATTATCATCGTAATCCTTTTGTCTGGTTCAATGTCATGTTCCTCAAAGAAAGCAGATAAGGTAGGCAACATGTAAATTTTATTTTCATCCAAATTTTTGCCAAAGCTGAAGTTTTATTTCCAATGATCAGATCTTTTCAGACAAATAGAGGCATGTTGCATTTGGTTCTTGCAGTGATAAATGTAATTCATTCAAGATTGCAAAGATGGCAACCAAATAAGCTATTTTTTACAGTTTACTTTTATAGCTGAAAAGTATTTCGAACTGCGGTCTTGCTTTCTGATTAAAAAAAACATTTTGAGTTCATCACGAAGCTCAAAAAACATGTTTTAAAACTTTTCCTCTCAACAACCATCTCACTTCAGTGTAAAATAGCATTGTTTGGTGCATCCAACTCGTTGCACAGATGCAAAAACAGTTGACTGTTTAAAGTGCTCACCTTTACAAAATTGACAGAACTTATAACACTTTTCATTAATTCCTGTAACTCTTGTGGCAGCATCTTTGCTGTTATTTGCCTATGAATCATACAATGAGTTCCGATGACCTTTGGTTACTGATTCAGTACCAAACGTTGAAATCCAGACTGACATCCTAGCATAGCTGGAGCACGATCTGTGCAAACACCACAAACCTTTTCCCAAGAGATCTTACATCATTAAGAAATGAACCAACTGTATCAAATACGTGCAGTAGTTGTCGTTTCAAGAGGCTTGCAAAAAAGAAAGTCGTCTTTAAAGTCGCCATCATTAATATATCTCATGTAAACCAGTAACTGTGAACAGTTTGCAAAGTCTGTATATTCATCAGGCTGGATACTAAATATTGGAAGTGGAGCAGATTTAATTTCCTGGATTACCTGATCAAGAATATCAGCAGACATGTCATCTATTCTTCTGCGGACAGTGTCATTAGATAAGAAAATTGCATTCAATTTCGTAACAAATTTGTCTCCAATCATAACTCGAACAATGTTTTTGGCAACAGTAAATCCTCAGCAATTGTGTGAGGTTTCATAGCTCTGGTGATTCCGAGTGCCACCAAATATGAAGTTTCAACGGCTGTTACGTTTTGTTTGTGGTACTTGCCACCAGTGTCAAGACTGGTATTCTTGAGTCCATCAGCTTTTAGGATACCAAATAGTTGGTATCCTTACCAGCAAAGCTCGTATGCTTGTTATCCAAATGGCATTTCGGTTTGTTCAGCTTCATACATTTGGCTGATAGAACTTCACCACAAATAACACCTTGCAGTTTCTCAATTCCTGCTGTAATTATTGAGGTAAAACCCTACTGCAAAAAAATCCACCATATTTTCTTTTCTTAACATTCTTCTCTACACAACCCATTGTCATAGGATGGTTTGCTAATGAAAATAATATATAACAATAGCTTTAATAATACAAAAGATGATACATAGCATAGTTCAGTCAATACAGTTCATTAACGTTTCCTATGATTTACCTTTCTATATTATTTTTTTTTTACATATACCTGTTACTATTACAAAGGGACAGTATTCACATAAACCACAGCTGAATATAAAAACACTGATCAGCATCCAGATTAAGTGCCCATGGTACAGATTTTTTTTTGTAGTGGTTGATGATTTTACAGTACATGATTTTACATTTACCCAGTAATTATAATTCATGAAGTGTTGTTTTACCTCCAATGCTGCTGCTTTCAATACAGTAGCTGCTTTCTACCACAGTGGTGTCTCAGTTCCTAAGACCATCAGAAATATGTGTTTTCCAGTGGTCTTAGGCGACCCCTGTGAAAGGGTCCTTTGACCTCCAAAGGGGTTGTGACCCACAGGCTGAAAACTGATGATCTAAATCCTACTTAATTCTGAAGGGATTATTGATGATTTCCTATCTAATAAAAGCATAATATGCAAATTGACCATACCTCCAATCAAACCACACCCACCAGCCAATCAGGAGCAAATAAACCCCAACCAAGATGGCTGTGGCCACTGAAAGCAGGAGGGAGGCTTGGGTTTCCCCGGCAATGGAGGAAGCCAAGCTTTCCACCTGCTCTTGCCAGCCTAGGCCTCCACTCAATGCTACAAAGTTTCAATTATAGAAGATATATCGCAACAGGAATGGTGGCAGCCATGGAGCTGGAGAGAGAAGAGTCTAGGGTTGCCCGGGCAATGAAGGAAGCCAAGCTTCTGCAGCCCTAGTACCTAGGCCTCCACTCTAGGCTACAAAGTTTCAATTATAGAATTTAAATAAATCCAAACAGAAATGGCTGTTGTTATGGAGAAAGCAGAAGGCTTGTCTCCACTCCAGGCTACAAAGTTTCAATTGTAGAACATAAATTAATCCCAGATCCCAGGGCCTCCGCTTGGGTCACTGGGGGGCATGGCTGGCCTGCAAACCACCACAGGCCCTTTGCCTAGGCTGTCCCACACCCCAAGGGAACCCCCACCCTAATCTGGGACACTCTTCAGGGCAAACCAGCTGGCTCCCACCCATGCACCAGGCCTCTATCCTATCTCATAAAAGAGTAATTTGCAGATTGACCATCACTCCAACACACAAGATGGCTGCCTCCATGTGGTCAAAGATCGTGCTTCCATGTGGACACAAGGTGGCCACCACAAGATGGCCAGCAGGGGAGGGCAGTTGGGAGGGACCAGGCCTGCAAGGGAGGGCAGTTGGGGGTGATCAAGCCTGCAGGGAAGGGTGGTTAGGGGTGACCAGGCCGGCAGAGGAGGGAAGTTGGGGCAAACAGGCTGGCAGGGGAGCAGTTAGACATCAATTCAGCTGTCAGGGTAGTGATTAGGGGGTGATCAGGCTGGCAGGCAGAAGCAGTTAGGGGCAATCAGGAAGGCAGGCTGGTGAGCAGTTTGGAGCCAGCAGTCCTGAATTGTGAGAAGGATGTCCAACTGCCTGTGTAGGATTGGGCCTAAACAAGCAGTCAGACATCCCTTGAGGGGTCCCAGATTGGAGAGGGTGCAGGCTGGGCTGAGGAACATCCTTCTGCCTCCCGTGCACAAATTTTGTGCACTGGGCCTCTAGCAATAAATAATCATAAGGTAAAATAGGAGAACTTAGGATTTTAAAATTCAGAGATTACTCATAGAAACAGAGAGTAGGTTGGTGGTTTCTGGGGGCAGGGACCAGGGGAATGGGTGAGGCAGGTCAAAAGGTACAAACTTCCAGTTATGGGATGAATGAGTTCTGGGGATCAAATGCAAGCATGGTGACTACAGTTAACAAGGCTTTTTTGTGTACTTGAAAGCTGCTAAGAGTAAATCTAAAAATTTCTTATTGCACACAAACACTCATTTTGCTATATATACCTGTGTCAAATCACGTTGTGCAGTTTTAACTTACACAATATTCTATGTCAACCATGTTTTAATAAAGTTGGAAAATGTTCAGAGAATGTACAAAATGAACAGAGAAAGCTGATGTTTCCAGGTAACTTTAAGAAAGGACACCCCTGTATTTGTTTCTAAGTTTCCTGGTAACCAAGGCCAAAAGAAAAACAACTATTTTACTCAATAGTTGAAAAGGAAATCAGACACATTAATCTCTGTTTGTAAATGAAACTATGCTTATGATGAAATACAGTATATCTCTAAGGATTAGAGTAGCATTGAAAGATAGCATCTTCAGTTGCTGTTTGATATAAGACACGGAGATACAATTTAAATGAAAGCTTCTCAATTAATTTTCTATGAAGTTTGGAAATATGTCATTAATTATAAATCAGTTCTGTGGAAGGTGAAGCAAATGTGCTCCAGGCATTTTGTTTTCTGAAGATCTAACTGATATGAAGAATCTAGAAGAATGAACAAGACATGTGTCCTTAGCCAGGTTGTCATGCCACTCGGGGAAACCCGGGCACTGGCTGCTTTCTGCCCCACACTTTTTCACCCCCACACTCGAGTCATAGATTTCCCACATATATTCTGGGAAAAGCCAGTTCTTTTAGATATTCTCTAATAAAAAAATTTCAGTGCCAAGTACAGTATTGAGATTTGCTGGCCTAAACAATGTTCAGTCTATTTCTGTGATTTTCTAGGATACTCTTAGCCTTTATCATACAAGGGTATATCTTGAATGTCCAAGGAGCACAGAGTGTGTTGATTTCCCTTTGTGCTTGACCCTGGAGTCCCTCTTTCTCTCCTGTTATTTTTTCTAAGTATGGTGTGCTCTATGATCCCTTTCTTCTCGACACATAGTTTGGGAAATCTGGATTGTGGTCAGGCTGAAACTAGAGCCATTAGCTTTATGTTACATTGAAAGCACCACGATTCACATTCTGTCATTCAGAGCCAAGCCTGCAGACTCCGAGATGAATATGGTAGCTCACAGCAGGCACCTGATTGTCTGATTCATCCTCCCTCATCCTCCCCCTAAGAGACCCAAGAAAGACACATGCAAAATTGCAACCTTGCAGCTGCACCAGAAGCTGAGAACATCAGTGAAAGCTTGGCCCCAAGCTGAAACTGGTTTGGCTCAGTGGATAGCGCATCAGCCTGCAGACTGAAAGGTCCCAGGTTCGATTCCAGTCAAGGGCATGTACTTGGCTGCGGGCACACTCCCAGTAAGGGGTGTGTAAGAGGCAGCTGATTGATATTTCTCTCTCATTGATGTTTCTGACTTTTTATCCCTCTCCCTTTCTCTCTGCAAAAAATCAATAAAGTATATTAAAAAAAAAAAAAGCTTGGCTCCAGTCTAGCAGGATTTCTTCCACAGTGGTGGCGATGAGGATAGACTGAGGCACTCTCTTAGCTGATGCGCAAATGAGGCTTCTGAAGCAGAGCTCCTAGGCCAGATAACAGAGGGCTGGCTCTTTCCTGGAATGTGGCCAATGTCCCTCTCTCCCGCTATGGCTCTGGGAAGAGAAATCTGTTAGCACCAGAGTGGACAGGAAGGGGACGATGCTGGGGCTTTCCACAGCTCAGTTCTATTGAGCTGTCAGAGCCTGTTCTCCGTGGGTCAAGACGCAGCATTCAGTAGGTGCATATCAGTAAAGAGACATTGGGTTTGGGCAGATGGTGAAACATCATCCGACTTAGACACACCATGAGTCAAGTTAACAATAGGACATAGATCTTCAAAATTACAGCAAGGAGAAAAAATAGTCCATAGAACAGACATAAAAGAAAAACAAATTCAAGGTTCATAAAAAATAAAATAACAAAAGAGCACACATACTTTTTAACAAAATACCAAAAGTCTCCTTTTCATACTTTAAGACTACATTAAAAAAAAAAAATGAAGTGTGTGTTGTTGATATGAGACTCACCTAAAACAAAAAGACAGAATGAATTTTTTTTAAGTGAACAAAAATAGCCTGGCTGGTGTGACTCAGTGGTTGAGTGCCAACCTATGAACCCAGGAGGTCTCAGTTCGCTTCCTGGTCAGTGCGCATACTCAGGCTGCAGGCCCAATCCCCTGTAAGGGGATGTGCAGGAGGCAGCCAATCAATGATTCTCTCTTATCATTCATGTTTCTGTCTCTCTCTCTCTCTCTCCCTTCCTCTCTGAAATCAATAAAAAGATATTTTTAAAAATAACAAATAAAATGTATAGGTATAACACAAATGTACCTTCTTTTCAAACACCTATAAAATATTTATAAAGGTGACTATTAAATAGCACATCAGGGCACATGAAATCCCCAGGTCTATCTGCCTTTGGAGTGGCCCCAAGACTAATCTGGCTCTTTGGAGGTCCTAAAGCCCAGGCCTAGATGGCACCAGCAGAGAGCAGCCCCTTGGAGCCCACTGCAGCAAGCTCCAGGGAGGGAGAATTTTAGAATGAGAAAATGAGGTTCCCAGAATAGCAGGTGTCAGCAGAGCCCTAGGAAAACTGCACACGACTGTTCTCTTGACCCGGGTTTCCCTGTGGTCATGTGGCCAGGAAAGTATGAAACACACCAGAAGCAACCATTAGTCATATCTCTAGGCAAAGATCCTCCAGGAGGTAAATTGTAACATGTTGCTCATATGACTGGGCTGTTTAGTATGTCCATCACAACAAGAAATTAAGTGTTAATGAATAAAAGGCATGGATTAATTTATTCATTGCTGAGCAGTTATCTTGTTCTGATTTTAAATCTTGGACAAGCCCTTTGTTTTGTGTTTGTGGTTTTTGTCTTGTTTTGTTTAACACTGTGGGTTTGTGGCAGCTTCAGAATTCAACACCCGGGAGAAGGACTAAATGACGGGCTCCAATTCATAGTCTAGCAGGACACCTGGAACCAGGCACTCCTGTGCTCATGCAAGCTAAGAACCTGGTAAGCCTTCCTTTCTGTGTCAACCACCCAGCTTTTCACTTTTCACTATGGCTTAGTCACCCAGCTTGGTATCCCAGACTGCTTAGGGCTTTTAGCTCAGTGTAAACAAATTAGCCTGGGTTTCAGCAATTATATAGAGACCCTTTCCTGGAGTGTGTATAGCCTGAGGGTCTGCTTATCAAAATCCCACCTGGCTGTTTCCCCATGGGAGCCTCCTGCAGACAGTGGGCAGCAGAGGGAGCAGCTGCCCTGCAGCCTCAGCTGACCCCACTGAGATCTCCAGAACATTCCACAGCATGAAGATCGCAGTCCTCAGAGTGGCTGGACAGAAAAACAGACAACGTTACAGGGCAGGAGAGGGGCTCATCTCCCCAGGTTGCTGCTGGGAGTGGGATTCTTGTGATATCCCAATAAAAAGAATTTTCTGATACTTGCACAGGAGGATGAACTATAGTAGAAACCTTTATTTCCATGGAATTATACCCCTGGGTTTCCAAAGTCCCATTCCCCTTAGTCTAGTAATAGAAGAAGTGTAACTGGGGCTCCAGTAGAGCTAAAACCAGAGCCAGAGTACATAGTTTCCTTTTCATGTTGGAGCCAGTCCAGTTCAGCATCAGGCTAGCTGAGCTTGTGTTTCCCCGCTGCAGCCCATTAGTCCATTGCATGTAGGGTCTGCATGGTTGTGGACCTTATGGGCCAATGCAAGAGGGCCAACAGCCAAGAACAAACAAGAAGAGTATCAGGAGTCCAAGAGAGCGAATTCCTTTGCTTAGGAGATTATGTATCCTCTAATTTCCATGTGCTTGCAGTGGCCGTACTCATGCTGGTCAATGACCTCTGTTCCCATGTGTGACTGACAACAAATACCTTCCCTAGTCCTTCCAACTTTACTGGGCATGTGTCTCTGCTTTGTTGGATCTCTGGGGAGTATGAAACTGCAGCTTCCTGGCAAAGCTGCCCAAACGACATGCTTGTAATATCTGACTTCCCTCTTTGCTCCCTTCCTGTTATTAATAACTAGCTAATTACAACGGTGTCAACAGGAGCATCGGGAAATGAGCTGCTTTGTGCAGTGAAGTCTGGAGGAAGCATCCTGCATTAGGACAGTTCAATCACAGGACCCCAAGTCTGCCTTCCTTGTATCTCTGGCTCATTTCATGCTTCCATCAACCACCCTTCCATGCAAGCACAGGATCATGAGCAGCCTCTGCTTCCTCATGTCAAATGAATCAAGTCGTCTGGGTTCTCCAAAATGCCTTCAAATTTTAAAAAGGTTTAGTGCTGACTACTGTGAAAACTCACCCTCATTTCTTCTTCAGTCACTCCATAGTGTTCCCAAGTTTCCAGGAAGAAGTTTCTAGAAGTCTGATGGGTCCAGGACTGTCCCGTGTTCCCATGGAGGGTAACCCAAAGAGTCAAGGCGTGGCCAGGGTCTCTAAGGCCATGCTCTTGACCTCTCCCCATTACACTGCTTTTGGTCCTCGGGGGGAAAAAGACTCAATCCAACAGTGAGCTGGAAGTGCTGTCCTCTGTGTACAAGGACATCCGAGTTCACCTCCAGCTCCAGAGTTGCTCCTTCTTGTGCCTTTCAGAGTCAGGTTGGCTCTCAGCTCTTCTCTGAGTCGGTTTCTAAGGTCTGTTTAAGTCAGTAAACACTGCACCCTCTTTCTCTCCAGGTCTTCAAATGTTTTTGTCATGCTGTCATTCCCTCTACTGCCCATCAGGGTCTCCATCTCTCTCTTTAATTGATTTAGCAGAGTGTGGTTCTGGAGAGAACAAATTTAGGCATGCACAGTGGGTCTGCCATTTTAGCCTGGAACTGTGGTTGCCAATTCAGGTGGCAAGTCTTGGTCAGAGATCTTCAGTCTGGGCCCACATACCTTTGGGCATGAGCAGAGTTTCCTATGAGGATCAGGCACAAGGAGTCAAAGGAGTGATTTTCAGGGTCTCTGTGCCCTAAATGGATCTCCCCCAAGGATGCACTCCCCTCCTCCACTCCCCCTTCTTCTGCTTCATAAAGGCTGTGCCTCTTATCCCTATCCAAGGCTCCTCCAAAAGGGCATGTCAGTATTGGAGTTGGTCTTGAAAATGTGAATGGCTCTAATGACTGTCAGTAAATCCTTCCATAAGCCAGGTGGTAGTTTCTAAATGTTTGCTTTCAAAAATTCATCCATTGATTGATCATTTCTTCTTGATGAAAACACATAACTCAGAAAGTTAGAGGATTGAGTGACACTGATTGATAAAATAACTTTGTAAAAAACCAAAATAACTTCTGTGTACAAGGGCAAAATTCTCATAGCTGATAGCTATAAAAATGAAAAATAGGAATCAGAAATCATACTGAATTCCAACTTATTGCCACAGTAGAATACTCAGACATAGGAACTCACTGAAAATGGAAACAACTCGATCCATATCATGAAGAGATGAATTTCTGGTCACATCCCCCCTTTAGGCTTAAAATTTAACCATCAAAATGTCGGCTTTATTTGTGTTTTGATCAATTCTTTGCTACTAATCATTGTAATGATAATGTGATCCAGAGGAAATTTTTAGCACCTAAATGCTTATAGTCACAGGATATTGAAAACATATTTCAGTTCCTCTTCATGGGCACATTTGTTTTGGATCCAGGGACGTATAATCAATAAAATATTTTCATGCATAAAATGTTTTATGCCAGATGAAATTCTGTGGGAATGGAAATATGTGTTCAAAGACAAAAGGAAGGATATAAATGTCCAACTGCTAAAGAAGAGCCTTGGTTGCTGGTTTTGATTTAATGGATGATAGTGTATATTCATTCACTATGATATTTAAAGTCTACTGCATAATTTTTAAAAATGATGTTGCAATTGTGTTTTTAAATGTAAATAGTTAAAATTCACTGGAAATTTTATCTGTTGCAATTATTTAAACTTATAGGCAAAAATTAGTAATCTAAAAATGTGCAAGGGGTACAAACTTCACTTGTTGCCTAGCATTACTGCTCCAATAGTGCTAGTGTGGTGGGAGTTTGGTCAGGAGCAGTGGCCCAGAAGTCCCGAACAGCCAAACTTGGGCCCACCCACTGATGTGTTAGAAACTGAATCTGTTCTAAACCCTCTCTAAAGTTCAAGTGTGTGTGTGTGTGTGTGTGTGTGTGTATGTGTGTGTGTGTGTGTGTGTGTGTATGTGTTTGTATGTGTGTGTATGTGTGTGTATGTGTATGTGTGTGTGTGTATGTGTGTGTGTATGTGTGTGTGTGTGTGTGTGTGTGTGTGTGTGAGAGAGAGAGAGAGAGAGAGAGAGAGAGAGAGAGAGAGAGAGAGAAAGGGGATGGACCTCAGGGTGCCTCACCCATCATTTCGTCAGGCCCAGGTGACCACTTGGTTTCTAAGGCAACTGAGACCTGCTGTCTGGCTAAATTGCAGAAATCTCAGGGCCATGCCATTGTCCCTATATCAGGATTGCTGCCTTCTGGGGTCACCCAGAGCACTTTCTCTGTATCCTTCATTTGACTGTTTTTACAGCAGGTCTCATGGGCATTGTGGCAGGGCCAGCTTTCATTTCCTGAATCTTTTTCATTTAAGGAGTTAATTTTATGCTTCTTTTATGTTGTTTACTGTGGTTGATACCTCCCCATCTCCTCACTTTCTTCCCTCATCGCAAGAGTACTAGATTAGTTTCCTAAGACTGCCATAACAAAAAAAATCCAAATCTGAGTGGCTTATAATGGCAAATTCCAAAGAAGGATAATAAAGGTGTGTTATGAACAACTCTATGCCCACAAAATTGATAACCTAGATGAAACAGAAAAAGTCCTTGAAAAGCACATTCTGCCAAAACCCACCCAAGAAGAAATAGACAACTGTATAGGCCTATCTCTATTAAAGAAACTGAATCAATAATTAATGACATTCCAAAACAGAAAGCATCAGGCCCAGATGGGTTCACTGGTAAATTATATCAAACATTTAAAACAGAAAATATACAACTTTCTACAATCTGCTCTAGAAGATAACAGCAGGGAGAATACATCCTAACTCATTCTATGAGGCTAGTGTGGCCCTTATACCAAAACCAGACAAAGACATAACAAGAAAAGTACAGGCCAATATCTCTCATAAATATACATGCTAAAATCTTCAATAAGATATTGGAAAATCAAATTTAACAATGTATGAAAAGAAGTACAGTCTTCCCTTAGTGGCTACAGGAGTTTGGTTCCAGGACCCCCTGCGAATAACAAAATTCGTGGTTGCAGATTGCCTATATAAAAGGGTGTAGTGTTTACGTATAACATCCTCCTGTATACTTTGAATCATCTTTAGATCACTTATAATCCTATCTAATAAATAGTAATTTGCAGATTGACTATCACTCTAACACACAAGAGGGCTGCTTCCATGTAGTCAAAGATCCTGCCTCCATGTGGACACAAGATGGCCCCACAAGATGGCCAGCAGGGGAGGGCCATTGGAGGTTCTAGGCCCTGCAAGGGAGGGCAGTTAGGGGTGACCAGGCCGGCAGAGGAGGTAAGTTGAGGGCAAATAGGCTGGCAGGGGGGCAGTTAAACATCAATTAGGCTGGCAGGGTAGTGGTTAGCAGGTGATCAGGCTGGCAGGCAGAAGCAGTTAGGGGCAATCAGGGAGGCAGGCAGGTGAGCAGTTTGGAGCCAGCAGTCCTGGATTATGAGAAGGATGTCCGATTGCTCGTTTAGGCCTGGTCCTACCAGGATTGGGCCTAGATGGGCAGTTGGACATACCTTGAGGGGTCCCAGATTGGAGAGGGTGCAGGCTGAGCTAAGGGACAACCCCCCCCCCCCCATGCACGAATTTTGTGCACCGGGCCTCTAGTATCTAATATAATGTAAATGCTATGTAAATAACATTGTTCTATATTTTTTAGAAAATAATGACAAGAGAAAAAGTTTGTACATGTTTATTACAGATGCAACCATTGTTAACTTCACTACATAGTACACATCAGCAGCAAGGTAAATATCATTCTGAATATTTTTTACTTGTGATTGATTGAATCCTTGGATGTGGAATCTGAAAATATAGAGGGCTGATGGTATACACCATGACCAAGTAGGCTCTATCTCAGGTATTCGAGGCTAGTTCAATGTTTAACAATTAATTAATTTAATTCATCATAACAAGTGGCCAAAGAAGAAAATCACATAATCATATCAATAAATGTAGAAAAAGCATTTGGCACAATCTAGTACCCATTCATGATAAGAAGTCTTAGCAAACTAGGAATAGAGGGGAATTTTCTTTATTTTTAAAAATTTATTTTAGAGGGGGAGAGAGAAAAAGAGAGAGAAAAACATTGATCTGTTGTTTCACCCACTTGTGCATTCATTGGTTGACCTTGTATATGCCCTGACCAGGAATTGAACCTGCAATGTTATGTATCGGGACAATACTCTTACCAACAGAGCTACCTAGCCAGAGTAAAAGGGAACTTTCTTAACTGGATAAAGAACATTTACCAAAAAAAAAATGTACAGGTAACATCACACTTAATAGGGAAAAACTAAAAATTTTCCCAATAATATCAGGACCTCTCATCCACTGATGGTGGAAATGAAAAATGACACAGCCACTTTGGAAGACAGTTTGGAAATGTTTTTAAAAAATTAAATATACTCTCCTTATAATGTAGTCCAGAAATTGTGCTCCCTGGTATTTTCTCAGAGGAGTTGAAAACTTATGTCCACACAAAAACCTATATGTTTATAGCAGCTTATTCATAATTGCCAAAGCTTGGAAGCAGCCAAAATATGTTTTAGTAGGTGTATGAATACACTGTGGTACATCTAAACTATGGAATATAATTCAGTGCTAAAAAGAAATGAGCTCCCAAGTCATGAAAAGACAAGGAGAAAACTTAAATACATATTGCTAAGTGAAAAAAGAAACTATTAAAAGACTACATACTGTATGATTCCAATTATATCACATTTTGGAAAAAAGCAAAACTATGGAAATGGTAAAAAATTCAGTGGTTGTCAGAGGTTGGACCAATGAATGATGGAGTAAGAGGACTTTTAGGTTAGTGAAACTATTCTGTATGATAATGGTGGGTACGTGTCACTACAAATTTGTCCAAACCCATAGGATGTACAGCAAGAAGAATTAACTTTAATGTAAACTATCCATGTTGCATAATGATATGTGAGTATAGGCTCATCAATTGTAATGAATGTACCACAGGGGGATAAGTAATAAGAGGCTGTGAGCATGTGGGGGCAAGGAGCTTATGGGGACTTTCTATTCAGTATTACTGTGAATCTAGTAGTAAAACTGCTCTAAAAATAAAGTCTATTTAAAAGAGAGAGTTGTTCTTCTGCTTTTTACTTTGAAGCATATATTAATTTCCAGCATTGATTTGGCATTAGGGAAACAGGAATATGGAGTGTCACTCTGTTCTGATTTACAAAAGTTATTTATGCCTTTCATGTTAGTTTTCTTATGTAGAGAACTTTTTTAATATGTAATACTGAATTTGGGGTTATTTTGAGTTTTACATGAGCTAGTATGAGTAAGTGGTATATATAGAAAGAAAATCTTCTGGGAGACAGGTGTTTCTAAACTTGACTTTTCTTTCTCCTGAGACTCAAAATCCAGTCCCCTGGTTTTATTGTTTGGCTTGTTTCTATTTTAATGTACTTGAGGTCAATATATTCTTATTAATCAAAATCCTTGCTTGAGATAAATATCATTGATTCATGATCTTGTTCGGTTTCTTTATTTACATGTACATCCTTCATGAGCACACATGAACTCACCACCAACCCCAAATTTAGGTCATCAATTGTGAATTACACCCAGCAGTGGCCTTTACCAAAAGTCCATTCACCCCCAAAGCCCACCCACCATCCGGAACTTCAGATTGGCCACACCCTTCCTTTGTGGCCCATAGTAGCAGCCTGAACCCACTGATGGGCTTCTCATCTACCTCCTTCCCACAGAGCTGCTCCTCTGACTCTTGCTGAGTGGGTAATGGATCTTGTGACTCACTAGCACCATTGCTAGGATCAGATGGGAACTCGTGGTTTGCTCTCTTTGTAATTGAGAATTGCTACCTCAAAGAGGCATTTGAACTGGGAGGTCATGAAAAGCTGTGTCCAGGGTGAGCATGTTTCTGCCATGTGAGCATGTGACAAAGTGAGCTAGTCAGAAACAAAATGATGTGAACTCAGCCAAAATCAGGGACGAGGGAGCAGATGGCTCCCCAGACAGAGCTGAGAGAGTAGCCTCCTGATCCCTGATTGCTGCCTAAACCTTGATTCCAGGACCTTCCAGGGCTGGGTTACCTGTCCTTCCTTTGGTTCTAGAGGTGTGCCTACTCTTTGCTTAAGCTGCACTGGGTCAGTTACTCTACCTGGCAGCCAAGCCATTAAAGGATGTAGACATGCTTGCATGGTGCAAAGCCATATTTATATCTTATATTCAAGCATTGATTTACCAGTGAAGCTATGATCTTTTAGGCTAAAATTCAGAAACAGAAGAAATGTGGAATAGAAGAGTTAGACATCTGACCTGCCCTTTGGACATTTGTGACTCTATTGCAAGCATTCTTTTATCCTGTCTTTGATTATGATTGCGCAAAATAGAAGTGACTTTGAGCTCACTTCCACTAACACAAGAGAATAATTATTACATTCAACCAGAAGGGTCCTGTGCAGCAAAGACAAAATATACATCAACCCAGATTGAACAATTCTGGTGACACACTACCAATCCCCAGAGCTATCCCAGGAGCCCTAGATGTCATTTCTCTTTTTGTACATCTGCCTGACATGTGACCTTTAACAGTCAATAGGACCAGCTGTGTAATTTGCGGGGTCTAATGGGAAAGTGAAAATGCAGAGCCTCTTGTTCAAAAGTTATTAAGCATTTCAAGATCGTGACATCAGAGCATTAAACCAAATGCAAGGCCTTCATGGGGATCTGTGGGACTGTGATGGTGATGTGCCCATAAAGTTGGCCAAGACAACCAGAGGAATGCATGGTGCTCTACTGATCAGAAGACACATTCTTATTTCCCTGCAAATAAAGTCTTTTTAAGTCTTGTAATATAGTTTCTGTACCACTGGGAGCTGCCATTTAGCACATGTTGAATAAATAAATTGTCCACAATATGAGCTAATGGCTGATATGGGAATGTAATATAATTTCTTCTTTAAACACCAAAATGAAGGAAAATGTGGTAAAGTCAGCTGTGATGGGACTTGAGGCAGCATCAGCACATGGGCCAGGTTTAGGGCTTGGAAAAAGCATGAGAAAGAACAAGGCTTTATAACAAAGACTCAGGAATAATGGTCCTAATTTGGACTGAAACACCCACAAGCCTCAAGGGACTTGTCTAGAATTATGATCACAAGTCAAGAAATAATAGGAGGTATAAAATAGCATTGTTCCAGTTTTGCTCTTAAGGACTTTTTGCTTCTGATTGATCCAGATGCAAAAACATCTCTGGGCTCACTCCAAAGCTACTGCATGAGAACCATTACTGACATAGCCCTGGAATCTGCCTTTGTAATGAGTCTTCCAGGTGATTCTTGCACACAACAAAGTTTAAGACTCAGGTATGAAGACCGCAAAGCCCTGACTTCACACTGTGCGAAGACTACTTCTCCCAAGTTTGCTAAAGAGATTATTTACTTGGGCAAGGAGGAGAATGGACCTTTCCCAGCAGGCAGTTAGAAATGTTGGACTGAGTTTGGGTAGTGGAATGTTGAGGGTTCTGGGTACATGCAGAAGTCATCTTCAGGAATGTCTCAACTACCTCTTAGCACCCTAAAATCTTTCCCTGTGGCCCACTTGAAATCATTCTCTACCTTGTCCTGAGAGTTACAGAGAAACACTTAATGCTGCCATAAGAATATCATACATATTAGAAGAGATGGCCATATTTGATCTTTTGCTAACCAGGCTGACTTATTTCCTCTGAACCTAACTTAGTCATTTGACCTGGAGTTTGTGTAAATCAGAAAGTTTCTAAAACCCACCTCTGATGTCCTAACATGGTAGAAACCATGTCACCATGTAGAAAGAACCATGGACTGGACTCAGAAGGCCTGGCTCAGTCCAAGCTCCAGCTCCAATGAACTCTTGGATTTTAGGACACACTTAAATTTCCTGAGTTTATTTATTTTTTTCTGAAATGGGCATAATGAACTTGTCACTAAGTTGTTTTATGAGAATTAAATGAGAAAATATGAATGAAACACTTTGAAGCATTTATATCAAAAAATGTCAGGCATAGTCCCATATCTGTGAGTAAAAATGATGCTACAATGAACATCTTTGGAGATTCTTTGGATGCACTTGATTATCCCAGAAGGAGGTAATACTGAATAAAAGGCATCCTATCTAATAAAAGAGTGATATGCAAATTGACCATATCCCTGCTACACCCACAAACCACACCCACCAGACAATCAGAAGTGAGTATGCAAATTAACCTAACCAAGATGACTAATGCCATTGAGTGAGCAGGAGGCTGGGATATCCTGGCAATGGAGGAAGCCAAGATTCCTGCACACCCTGGCCAGCCCTGGACTCCACTCAAGGCTACAAAGTTTCAATTATAGAAGATAAATAAATCGCAGATACCAGGGCCTCTGCTTGGGTTGCTGGAGGACATGGCCAGGCTGCAAACCAGCACAGGCCCCTCGCCCAGGCCACCCCACACCCCAAGGGAACCCCTAACCTGATCCAAGATACCCTTCAGGGCAAACCAGCTGGCCCCACCCATGCACCAGGCCTCTATCCTATCTAATCCTACCAGGCCTCTATCCTATCTAATCCTACCTAATAAAAAAATGATATGCAAATTGACCATCACTCCAACACATAAGATGGCTGCCCCCATGTGGACACGAGCTGGTCACCACAAGATGGCCAGCAGGGGAGGGCAGTTGGGAGGGACTGGGCCTGCAAGGGAGGACAGTTGGGAGCGATCAAGCCTGTAGGGCTGGCAGTTAGGGAGGACTCAGGCCTTCAGGGGAGGGCAGTTAAGGGTGACCAGGCCTGCAGGGGAGGGCAGTTAGGGGCAATCAGGCTGACAGGGGAGTGATCAGGCTGGCAGGCAGAAGTGATTAGGGTCAATTAGGAAGGCAAGCAGGTGAGCAGTTGGGAGCCAGCAGTCCTGGATTGTGAGAGGGATGTCCCAGATTGGAGAGGGTGCAGGCTGGGTTGAGGGATACACATCCCCATGCACAAATTTTGTGCACCGGGCCTTTAGTCTATATAATAAAAACCTAGTGGTCCTAACGCTATAATGACCAAAGACTGGTCACCAGGAGGCTGCATGCATGGCAAAGCATGTGGGGGTGGGTGAGGACTTAACACTGGGTCCCACGGTGCTGGCAGGACTTGGGGGAGTCCTGCGGTGCTGGTGGGACTTTAGGGTTCCCTGTATGCGCAATTTTTCATGGGTCTGGGTCTTACACGATTTTGCATGCTGGGTCACTAGTTATTGCATAAAGTTGCATTCTGGGGTCAATAGATAGGAACGTTTTTGAGGCTCATGCTGCATAGTGCCAAATTGCCCTCTATAAAAGTTGTCCCAGTTTAGTTTCACTAGCATTATGAGTACATTTCCCATCATTTGGTCAACATTGAGTATTATCTTTTCATTTTTAAATTTGGTCTTGCTTTTCAGTTAATATTTCTTAAATCTCTGGTGATGTTGACATTAAAAATATGCTTGTAATACACTCACATCTTCTCTTTTGTTGTGCTTATTCTCTTAGTAAGATAGCACACCAAATCAGGAGTATATTCAAACATTCACAAATGTTACCTGCTGCCCTGCTAGTGTTGTTTCCTTTCTCTAACTCACCATTCTTCTTGGCATTTCTTTCTTTTTTTAAATTTATTTATTTAAAATGTTTTATTTTTTATTTTTGTAATATTTTAATTTTTATTGTTCAGTTTATTAATTGCATTGCTCCCCCTCCCCCCATAGTTCCCTACCACCCGGTACCCATTCCACCCTCCTCCTTCACCTTCCCCAGTCCTCTCCCATAGGTGCATGATTTTTGTCCAGTCTCTTGCTGCACCTCCCACACACCTTTTCTCTCCAAGAACTGTCAGTCCATTCCCTCTCTATGCCCATGATTCTATTATATTCACCAGTTTATCGTGTTCATCAGATTTTTAATTCACTTGATTTTTAGATTCATTTGTTGATAGATGTGTATTTGTTGTTCATAATTTTTATTTTTACCTTTTCTTCTTCCTCTTCTTAAAGAATACCTTTCAACATTTCATGTAATATTGGTTTGGTGGTGATGAACTCCTTTAGCTTTTTCTTATCTGTGAAGCACTTTATCTGACCTTCAATTCTGAATGATAGCTTTGCTGGGTAGAGTAATCTTGGTTGTAGATTCTTACTATTCATCGCTTTGAATATTTCTTGCCACTCCCATCTGGCCTGCATCGTTTCTGTTGAGAAATCCACTGACAATCGTATGGGTGCTCCCTTATAGGTAACTGTTTTTCTCTTGCTGCTTTTAATATTCTCTCTTTGTCTTTTGCTCTTGGCATTTTAATTATGATGTGCCTTGGTGTGGTCCTCTTAGGGTTCCTATATATTGGGATTTGGTGTGCTTCTTGAACTCCTAAGTCAATTTCTTTCACCAGGTGTGGGAAGTTTTTGGTCACTAAATCTTCAAATAGGTTTTCATTGTCTTGCTCTTTCTCTTTTTCTGGCACCCCTATAATTCAGATGTTGGTATGCTTGAGATTGTCCCAGAGGCCCCTTACACTATCTTCAATTTTTTGAATTCTTTTGGTTTCTCGCTTTTCCAGCTGAGTGGATTTTCCCTCTTCATATTTCAAATCTTTAACTTGGTTCTTGGGGTGCTCTAGAGTACTTTTAGGTCTTTGTATAATATTTTTTATTTCAGCCATTGTATACTTAATTTCTAGTTGGTCCTTTTTCTTATCCTTGAGGGTCTCATTCAAATCCTTGTAGATCTCATTCATTTCCTGGTAGGTCTTGTTCATTTCCTTATAGGTCTTGTTCATTTCCTCATAGGTCTTGTTAATTTCCTTGTAGGTCTCGGCCTTTTCTAGGAGCCTCTTGAAAAGCCTTATAACCGTGGTTTTGAATTCTATGTCCAGTCATTTTTTTCCCCCTCCATTTCGTTCACATCTGATTTCTTTCCATGTCTCTGCATGGTGGCTGCTTTCCTGAGTTGGTTGATTAGCTTTGTGTGGTAGATGTCCTCTAAGGGACAGTGGCTCAGCCTCCCCAGTTACCTGAGGTGGATATAGGTTGCACAGTCTTGTTGAAGTTAAGCCAAGATTATCGTTGTTAGCACTAGGAGGGTTTGACCTCCAGGCCAATTGGCTATGAGGTTCAGCTGTGCTCAGGTTGGATGGGCGGAGTTTCTGGGCTGAGCAGGCAGAGTCAGCTCTGCCCTATGTGGCCCCAGGGACTCTGTGCCAGGGGCAATGGCTGCCAGCACTTCTGAGAGAGAGCTGCTGCCGAGCTCCACTGGCTGCCGGGGAATTCAGACTCTCCCCAAATGAGTCTGCACACCCAACCTCTCACCCAGGGTCGTAAAACAATGCAGTCTGGTGGTTTCCCAAATGAGAGAATAAGTCACGAGTCCTCTCTGCATGGTCATGCAGCTGTGCTGTTCCCAAGTTCACACTCACTCTGCACAAGCTCACCCTCTCCACAAGCTTGCAGACCCTTGCAGCACCTGAGTTTTGGCTTGCCTCCCCACTGTCCAGTTTTTACCCCGTATGTTAGTGGGTTCCCTGGACTTCGCCCAGAGCTGGGGAATTAGTGCAGTGGGATGTCTTTGTCTCCCCAGTTCGAGAGGACCGGCCGGGTTTTCAGCCGCCCGCCCTATCTACTGGTGCGCGCAGGGCTCCAAACCTCTCCGTGCATATCTTCAATGCTGTCCTCCGCCGCTCCTCTGAGTCACAGTGTCCTATCTTCACTTTTATTTGTGGAATTTTCACTCAGCCAGCTTTCCAGTGATTCTGGATGATGTTTGTTCTTTCGTTAAGTTGTAGTTTTGAAATTGCTGTGTATGGCAGCAAGATAGGTGTTTACCTATGTTGCCATCTTGGTTCCTCTCTCTTCTTGGCATTTCTTAACACATAAAGATTTTTTTTTATCTTATGGTAGTCTGAACATTTTAAGCATAAGATATGAGACAGCTAAATTTATATCATAAATACATTCTTTATCACATTACCAGCATGAATTCTTTCTCCTTTCTTTATCCCCTAACTTCCAACCACATTTTTAAAAACTATACTTTGTAGACAACTTAAACAAGTTTCACACCGATATTAGTTCAGGATTTTTTTACTTATTGCCTATAAACATTTTCTATTTCAGAAAAGCTTTCAAGTTTAAGAGATCATTTTGATTTTTAACCTCCCTACTATGTTATCTCCTAATTTTTCTTCTTAACTTCGTATGATTGTTTTCTGTCATCCTTTCATTATAATTTCAAGTTGTATATCTAATTTCATTTCTCCAGAAGTCATTCATTGAAAACCTGCTAATTTGCTATCTGTATGTCTGTTTTGATGACATGTCTGTTAAGGTCTTCAGTCAATGTTTTAATCAATTTGTTTTCTTATTGTTGAGTTTTAAGAGTTTTTTTTAAGTAACAGTTATTTTTCATCTATGGCTTTCTGAGTTCTCTTTCTTTTTTATTTAGTTATAATTCTAATTTTAGTTGGTTAACTTGGGATTTCTAGTTAGACATGTATATAGTCTCTGGACAATAAACAATTTCTTTAAGCTATTTCTCTCACATGTCTATTGTACTGGCTCCATTTCTAGAACAACGATAAAGAGGGGCAGTGATAATGGGAATCCTCTCATGGTCTTATCTTTAATGGGTCTTCTTAGAGCATTTCAGGTCTAAGTATGATATTAATTATTACTTTAAGATTGATATTGAACATTCTTTAAAGAAAATAGCCTTTTGCCCAGGCAGCAGGCTCAGTGGTTGAGCATCAACCTATAAACTAGGAGATCATTGTTTGATCCCCTACTGGGCACCTGCCCTGTTGCGGCTCAATCCCCAGTAGGAAGCAGCCGATCAATGACTCTCTCTCATCGTTGATGTTTCTATCTCTCTCCCTTTCCTCTCTGAAATCAATAAAAATATATATTTAAAAATAAAAGAAAATAACTTTCTCCATTACAGTATAATATTATTATTGTTTAGAGCATACCAGTTGTTGAATTTTTGGTATTTGCTAACATTATAAATTAAAGGAGCTATCAGAGGCACTTCAAAATGAAGTTATTTGCTATGTTCAAGCTAGAACTAAAATGCTCATCTCCTGGGAAAATGAGGTCTGCCCTTCTCTTTTCCTCTCTTAATTTACAATAACCCTGCAGCAAGTCTACCTTCAATAAAGCTCTCTTCTCTCAATTTTATTTCTACTAAGTTTGTCATGTAATGATCCCTATTAATCATCTTTTATTGACCAGGATTCTGAGTTTTTCAAGTCATTGCCTATAAAAAGGGGGGAAATGGAAAACGAAGCAGGAAAGTATAAAGCATTCTTGTTTGCGCTCATTCTTGGCTGCCTTCTCCTGCCCTGGAATCCCTCAGGCTCCTGCTCCTGTGGGTGAGCTGGTGCAGATTGTTCTCTTTGAGGAGTGACCACCTTGTTCTCAGGGGTCCAGTCACTGCTGGTATTACCATGTCTGATTTCTTGAGACCCATACACTAGATTTTGGAAGCTACAGAAGGTCACTGTGTTTATTTTCTCTTTCAGTGAGACTGGCCATTGATTGAAAAGGGGTATTGTTTTTTCTATGGTAGTGCAATTTCTTTGGATAATTTGCAGACCGCAAATACAAGTCAGGCTGGTTTTTATTTTGATTCTTGAAGGCACACAATAGCAGTTTTCTTTTCTACGTCACGTGTGCTCTGGAGAGGCAATTATTCTGTGAGTGGTATGTATGGATTTTTTTTTCCCATTCAATGTTTTGTTATGTCAATAACTGCTCACAGTTATTTGGTTGGCCATCTATCATCCTTTTGCACAAACCATGGCATTTGCATGCCTCTGACCTTCTCATGTCTATGTTGGTGGCTATGAGAGCCAGAGGGAACCCCAGAATTATGTGGTCTACCATCTCCCAGAACCTGTCCAGGAGACACTAATTTTGAAAAATGATATTTACCAAAGGGGTCTAGTGGTCAGATCAACAGATTTGCAATGAATGAAGAGAAGTCCTGAAATAAAGGAATGTATTTCACTGAGTTTAATCCAGAGTCTTCCAAATATTTTATCATATAACCCTTTGCTTGCCTACAACAGTATCAGGGCTGCAAAAACACTTAGAAAAATGCATTGCCCTTACTCACAGAAAGTCTCACTGTTCTACTAGTGAGCAGTGAACTGAAAATTATGGGAAAGCCTTAAGTGACCACTTGGAGTTGTTTACAATTGTGACTAAGTTTATGGTGTAATCTACACACAAATATGACCTTATAGTATCACTGGAGATATATCCTTTGCTTACTGTGAGTTCAGCCAATCTCTGCTTTTGTTGTCTTCATAAACCATGAATCTTTCCAGTTATTCTTGAATCATAGACCCTTACACTGTGGGAGTCTGACTTCCCTGACTCCTCAGGTCAGGTCCTGGGCTGCTCGGCGGCTCTTCCTGCAGAGGCTGCTCTGACCAGTATTTCTACCTGGTGCCCTGCAGGCTCACAGGGACTAGTAGTGTCCAGTAATCCCAAGGCTAGTGTCCTGAATCATTTACCTATGGGGCCCAATTCCATTTCCTCATCCCAAGGCCAACACTGCACCCCTGACCTTAGCCAGCTGTTCTGCCAAAGTGCTTGTAGCTATTTTTCCAGAAAGAATGAAGCCAAATTTTAATCCCATTTGTTCAATCTCCATTTAACCAGACAAGCATTTTACAGAGTGTCAGGGAGTTAGGAGTCCAGAGTAACATGGAGAAAGTTAACAGCTGCCTATGGCCAGGAACACTGGTGCCTTGGGACCTGAATTTCTCAAGTTGTATCAAGTGAGCTGTGCCAAGGATCCCCTGCACCAGCTGGTAAAATGCAGATTCCTAAAGACTACTGAGTGAGCATTTCTCCTGGGGAGGGTCTGGGAATGAGCCTTTTAAAACAGCGGTCACCAGCCTTTCAGACCCCACGGGCCCCCAGTGGTCCAGGGACCATCAGTTGACGACTGCTGTTTTAAGAGGCCCCTCTCCTTCCCCCATGACTGTTTTGCTCATGAATGTGTGAGATGGTTTATTTTAGAGGTACAGACAATTTTCTTCTTTAGCAAGTCTCTGAACTCAGGCGTCAGTTAATATCTCTTAACTGTAAGTACAACACCAATTTTCCCCCTCCTCCCTCCTTAACTGAGGCTCAATAAGCAATCCCTGCCCATTCACCAACTCCTCCCTCCCTTTAACGTTAGGCTCTGGAATCCTCCTTTTGTGTTCCCAAGAAAAAAACCCTCCAGCTTTGAAGTACTTGGAGCAAACACAACAAAGAACAATAAAGGGCCTCTTCAAGCTGCTTACAATAAGCTCTACCAGGGGGCCATGTAAGCCTTCCTTTACCCACTAACAGATCAACAGCCCCCTCCCCCTGCGTGTCCTCCAAACAGCTCCAAACAGCAACCAGAAACAAAGAGAAGCCCAGGCTCCCTTGAGCCTCTGAGAAAGTCAGCCAACCATAGATAAGGTCTTGCCTTCACAGCAGAGTTCACCGGGCAGGCTGATTCCCAGTGCTCTGCAATGCAGTCATCAGTTATTCAGGGGATCCCATAAACAACAGAGTAAGTAAACATAGCATCAAGTTTAACTCTGTCCTCCTAAGGGAAAATGTAGAAAGGGCCATTTCATCCATGCATAAATTATAGGCACAATAATATCCCCAGAAAAACAAACAGAATTTCTTTATATATAAACTTACCAGGAAGACAGTTTGGGGGGATTTGGCTTGTATGTTTTTAAAAGGGTATGAGAGTTATCTTACTTAGGAGCACATAGAAATATGGTAAGCGTTTGTTGAGCACCTACTATGTGTCACATATGTAATATATGTGCAACATATATACAGCGGTTTACATTTATTAAATACTTATTATGTGACAGGCACTGGGTAAAGAGTTTACATATTTATCTCACTTAATCCTTACAACAGGGAGAGGAGAAATGAGTGTAAAAGAATACTCATTTTGCCCTCGCCGGTTTGGCTCAGTGGATAGAGCATTGGCCTGTGGACTGAAGGGTTCTGGGTTCGATTATGATCAAGGGTGCATGCCCCTGTTGCAGGCTCAGTTCCCAGTAGGGGGTATGCAAGAGGCTGCCTACAATGATTCTCTCTTCAGTGATGGTTGTATTTCTCTCTTCTGCTCTCTTCCTTTCTGAAATCAATAAAAATATATTTAAAACAAACAAAAAACCACAGAGAAGATCCACAATAACAATTACTTTCCAATTTAATTAAGCACCACTCCATGTTGCAGCATAGCTGATGGGCTAGATCCTGACTTCCAGATCCTGATTCTAGACCCGGGTTCTGCCCTCTGAAGGTGACCTTGGCTGGGCATCTCCATCCACCACTGCAGGAGGGAGAGGGCTTGGACTTCAAATGCTGCCCAGAAAGCCATTAGTTCATTCTCACATTTCTGCCCACCCTGGCCTGTGGTCATGTACCCAGTTAAACCAGATGAAATATGGACTTTCAAGGAGGAAGCAGCAGGCAGCAGAGTTCTCACCGCGCCCTCCGGCCTCAGGGAAGGTCAGTGTGGGGTTTACCAAAGACATGAGGGCGAAGGTCTAGGTGACCGCTAGCCTATCAGTATTTATGAGACCCCTTACATAAACCCAGAGAGAAACCGCCCTCCATGCAGACACAACTGGTCCGACTCAGAAAATGCCACACTGGAAAGGAGAAGGTCAAAGGCCCTTGGAGGCAGACGCATGATAGACCTGCTCACAGCTGAGAGCAAGCCGAGTCCAGGAAGGCAGGGGTGGTGTACCATTTCCTCAGACCATTTCCTCAGCGCGTTTCCCTGAACCCCCAGGGGTGGTGTGGACGGGAGAGAGTGTCATTGCACTTGGGACACACTGAGTAAGAAAAGGCTTCTCTACTGCAGGACTACTCGGAGCTTGTACTGTGAAATGTCCATCACAGGACCAAGCCATAACAATGTGGGCAGGCTGTTCCAAACTTATTTGAGCATAGAGACCTGGTGTGTGGGGGAGGGTGATTGGGAGTGTTGGGTGTGGTATGCCCACAAGTGTGTGTGTGGCAACGCCTAGTCACCTTGTTTGCAAATGCTCCAACACAGGCATTCATCCGAGGCTGTAGAGGAACACCTCGGTGACATGTTCGGCCTGATCCAGGTTTCAGCCTGTGTCCTAGCCTCAGACCTCACCACCACCGCTGACCCTGCTGACATCCAGGAAGTGACTCCAGTATCAGAGATACATTCGGTCAGTTCTCCTGGAGAATCAAAGGGAGCCTCTGGGAAGATGGCAGCTTTGAGGAATTTGTTGTTACCCCAAACAGGCGGAGTGATAAACCTTAGCACCTGAATATGAGGAGCCTACTCTGCAGTGAGAAAAGCAAGAGGCGGATGATAAAAGATTGGCTTTTTAAAGTAATTATGTTTTTATTGATTTTAGACAAAGAGGAAGGGAGAGAAACAGTGATGTGAAAGAGAAACATCAATCGGTTGCCTCCCATGTGCCCTAACGGGGGAATCAAACTTAACCTAGGTATGTGCCCTGACCGATAATCAAACCCTCAACCTTTTCGGTGTACTGGATAGTGCTCCAACCAACTGAGCCACAGGGCCAGGGCCACAAAGCCTCTTTCATGAAAGATCCACGTTCTATGCTTACGTCAGGAAGTGCAAAGAGAAATAACTGAATACTGATGGGAATAGCGTTTCTTCCCCACCCCTTCCAAGAGCCCTAAAAATCTCTCAGGGCAGTTTTAATCCTTATGTAAAGAATTGCCTCCTTATCCTAGTGTGAACTAATAGTCTCACCGTGGTATTCCATCTCTGCCCCCTTGGGACCCTTCCCCTCAGCTATACCAGGTGCGAAAGGCACCAGGCTGCTCCAGCCCCCTCCTTGCTCCCTTTGGTTCCTTTGTTTGGGGAGGTCGGGTTTACTGCTCTCCCCCCTGCTGACCATCGTGAATCAAGCTGCTTTTCTAGTCTTTGGGATGGAAAACTTCAAAGGGCCTGGCTAGTTCTCCTTAGGCCTGGGAACGCCCAGCAACCCAAGAACTTTGAAAGGGAGTCCCAGCAACTGTCTTGAGAAGTTCTGCAGCCTCTGGTCACACTTGAAAAGCCTCAGACACCGTCTAATGCTCATCTTTGCTTTTGCTTAGGATTCAGCAAGCATTGGGAAATGTGCTAACGAGCTCTACAATCCTCAGGATCTGGCAAAACCTCTGCCGTGAATGTTGAATTTTGTCCTTCAGACTCAACAGGTAGTTAAGGATGGAATCTGGGCCCACAGGTGGGGCAACTCAGGAAAGGTCACCATTGAAAATAATTAGTCTGCAGTCTCAAAGAATTGTGGGTGAAAATTACGTTTCTCATTGTAACTAGGAAATGCATCAGAAAACTCAAGCAGGTTTAAGCTATGGGGGAGACGTTGTTTAATGGACACTCAGGTTGTCTGTGTAGTGAACACTGTTTCAAACTCTGTCTCCACCTGAAAAGGGCTTTTCCTTCCAGAAGAAAGTGACAGCTCCTATGATTCTGCCCTCACCCCAACTCCCGGTCCAAGGGGGCCCTGCAGAGAGTATCGTTCTTCAGAGCAGAAGCCTGCCCTCCACAGCAGAGGCTCGAGGAGATTGGCCTCCACTGTGATCAGGGACTATTCTGTGTGTGATGTCTCCTTTACTGAAAAGCTGGCATTTGAGCAATTGCAGATCACAGGCCCTGACATTAGTGATAAGGCCTGGTTTGGAGAAGGCCCACACTATCTCCTCCCCACCCCCTCCTGGGGTGCGGGGAGCTGAGGAATGCAGTGTTTACCTTTCCCTATCTTGATGCAAATTTTTGTCTGAGTGAAGACCATCGGGGAGGAGAAGGGGCTTTGAGGGCCTGAGGCTAGTAGAACCTGTGTCTCTAGGACTGGCAGGATGGGGGACCGGGAAGGAGGCCCTCCTGACAGGCATTGATTGATCCTTTCACATCAGCTCATCTCTGAGGCCCTGGAGGGGGTCAGAGCCCTGTCCTGCAGAGGATCAATCACTAAGATTCACAGACTTCTCAGAACCAAACCCAACAAGCAAATACTCTAGGAGCTCTGTTAGGACTTCATTCATTGTTTTTAAGTTTTCACTTTAATCTCACTTCTAGAGGCAATTTTAAATATACAGTTTTGTTTTCTAGGAGGCTTTTATTTTTTCATTAAATCCTTTAGAAAACACCTATAAATTATCCCACTCAAACAGTCCAGCCAGAATTTTTGTTATTGTTGTTCTGGCATGGGACTGTAGTGTTTTATTTAGTATTAGAAAATACAGAAACATACAAATCAGAAAAAGAATGTCTGTGAATTTCATCTCTTTGAGATAAACCACGGTAATCACGGGTGTAGCTCACGTCAATTTTTTTTATGCATATGAAATATTTTCTGTTTGTGAAAATAATCCAGGCAAGGGACTTTAGAACTGGCTTTAGGAAGTAAAAATAATACACATTTAAAACATTAGGCATGTAGACTGGACTGCACTCTATATCTACACTGTAATTTGTCTTCTTCACAACTTTATAGTATTTAATTGAATGGATGTTTCATAATGGATTAGACTATGACCTTTAGGTTGTTTCAAAAAAATTATTTTGCAGTTAAAAACAATGATGCAATGAGTTTCCCCAGCCAATATATTTGCATATCTATCTATTTTTTTCACAGGCCCGGAATTGTTATTGTCCTAATTAGCTAGTTTATAGTAATAAAGGAAGAGAGCCAAGGGGAGGCCAGACTTTATAAGCATGGCCATCTGGGCAGCTTCACCAGGAGGACAGAGCTTCATGCTCCCCAGGTCCATTCCCTGCAGATAACCAGGGGAAAGGATCCAACAAAGGGGGAGATATGCACAGTGAAGTGGGGGTGACGCAGGGAAAGTGTTTTCCTGTCAGTCTCGCCTTGGGAGCAATGGATTGGCCAGGGGGTGGACCCCTTCAGAAACCCTCCAAATCTTAGAGAGTTAAAATCTCCAGACAAAGAATTCCCTCTCACTTGGGAATTTGAGCTCTTGCTCTCATTCTCTTGCTGCTTGTTCCCTCTGGCTCTCTTGCTCCATGACCCACACTGGCCCGTGCACTTGCCTGTTCTCTCCATAGCCATGTGGCCGTAAGCACCCAGTCATGTGCACCCCACATACAATGGACTGCAGCTGGGAACACAAGCTGAGCTAGCCAGATGCTGGACTGGACTTTAAAATGGAACAAAGATTCTGGGCAGTGGCCTTTATTCTGTCCTTGCAGAAGACAAGATTGGATTTCTTCCATGACAAGACAGACAGAAATGGGATCTTGGAGGGGAGCCCCCTTAATTTTACATCATCAATAGAGCTTTCTATGAAACCCTATCCTCCCCGAGGGGCCTCAGGAAATTCTTTTTTTTTTTTTTTTTTTTTTTTTTTTTTTTGTGGCACACCAAGAACTCCACTTCCATCAATGACAGAATTACTGGGCCAAAGAATATGGGCATCTTTTAATTTTGACAGCTTTAAATTTTGATTTTTTTTTTGTTGCCTTTCTACATATCGCTATTCTGGTGCACATCCAACCCCCTGAGAGTTTTTACTTCTCGCTCCTTTGCCAACCCTCAGCATTATCATTCTTTATCAACTGCAAGGGCAGAATATGCTGTGTTCCCAGAGGCTCAGTTATGCTTCTGCTATTGTTTCCTCCATCATTTTAACATCCAAATTTTCTACCTTGATGATAAATTATTTTATAACTTACTAAAGTAAAGTTTATGTGCGATGTAACTTTTACAGTTGAAAGAAATTACGTATGGCTGGGGATTTGAAAAGTTTAGTGAGGTTGAAATGCGGGAAAATGCCTGGCTTCTAAGGAATGGTAGTGTCTACTGGCACAGGAAGAAAGTGAGATTGAAGAGAATCATGACGAAGGGGACAGAGGTGTGGATGGACAACAGGGAGTGAGCCAAGATTTCTGTCCAAAGAAGACTGTAGGAGGGCTGGGGTTTAGAAAGAAGAATCTAGCATCAGTGTCTAGGAGAAACCAACCCTGACACAACTCCCCAAGACCAGGCATGAGGTAATGGGAACATAAACTAAAATAATGGAAGGCGTTAGAGAGAGAGAGAAAGATCATCGCTGGGCAGCCTCTGACCCCCAGAAACCAAGGAGCTCCTCCTGCTGCCCTTTGTAGAAGCTGCGCCGTGGGTGATGCAAGCAGGTTTTTCTAGCTTATTTATTTGTGAAAAATAAATCTGATCTTGGGAGGCCTGGAAGCATTGTGCAATTTCTCATTGATAAGAGGTCACACTCAGGCTAGCAAAAAGAGGGTAATTTCAGCTACAGCAACTGCCTTTCCCTTTGGGAACATTGCATTTCTCCAAAACTTCTAAATAAATAAATAAATAAATAAATAAATAAATAAGACTGCGTTTTAATAATTTTAGTCCTAGATCAATATTTTCCAAGGAGGGAAAGAAATTACGACTTAGGGGGAAACAAACATAGAAGCCCTGCCCCTCTCTCTACATGACCAGAACTTAGCACCCAGGAGACAGTGTGGCCCTTCACTCCTCCAATTCTTGGGGCCAAATGAATCCCCACCATCAGCCTGTTGTGTTCTCCAAAGAGCATTAGAAAATGGTCCTGTCAAATGCTCCATCAGAGATTAAGCTTTTGGTTTAAGAGGATAGGTTTTAAGGAAGCCTTTGGCTACAAAAGAGCCACCAAATCAGTTCCTTACAATGATAAAGGCTTGTTTCTCACACAAGGTGCATGTTGGCAAAGGGTCGCTGTGATTCTTTTTTTTTTCTTTAATAAATATTTATTGTTCAGATTATTACAGGTGTTCCTCACCCACCCCCCATAGCTCCCCTGCACCCCACCCCCTGCCCTTTCCTCCCTGTCACTGTCTTCATCGATAGGGGTAAGATTTTTGTCCAATCTCTTCCCACACCCCTCACACCCTCTTCCCCCTGAAAATTGTCAATCCACTCCCTTTCTATGTCCCTGATTCTATTATATTCATCAGTCGATTCTGTTCATCAGATTTTTCATTCACTTGATTTTTAGATTTACTTGTTGGTAGGTATGTATTTGTTGTCATTTTGTTGTTCATAGTTTTTATCTTTACCTTTTTCTTCTTCTTCTTCTTTTTCTTCTTAAAGACTACCCTTCAGCATTTCATATAATCCTGGTTTGGTGGTGATGAACTCCTTTAGCTTTTTCTTGTCTGTGAAGCTCTTTATCTGACCTTCAATTCTGAATGATAGCCTTGCTGGGTAGCATAATTTTGGTTGTAGGTTCTTTTTTTATTATTATATTTTATTGATTTTTTACAGAGATGAAGGGAGAGGGATAGAAAGTCAGAAACATCCATGAGAGAGAAACATCAATCAGCTGCCTCTTGCACACCTCCTACTGGAGATGTGCCCACAACCAAGGTACATGACCTTGACCAGAATCGAATCTGGGAACTTACAGTCCACGGGCTGATGCTCTATCCACTGAGCCAAACCGGTTTTGGAGGTTGTAGGTTCTTACTGTTCATCCCTTTGAATATTTCTTGCCACTCTCATCTGGCCTGCATAGTTTCTATTAAGAAATCAGCTGACAGTCGTATGGGTACTCCCTTGTAGGTAACCAAGTGTTTTTCTCTTGCTGCTTTCAAAATTGTCTCTTTGTCTTTTGCCCTTGGCATTTTAATTATAATGTGTCTTGGTGTGGTCCTCTTTGGATTCCTCTTGTTTGGTGTTCTCTGTGCTTCCTGGACTTGTAAGTCTATTTCTTTCACCAGGTAGGGAAAGTTTTCTGTCATTATTTCTTCTAATAGGTTTTCAATATTTTGCTCTCTCTCTTCTTCTGGCACCCCAATAATTCGGATGTTGGTATGCTTGAAGTTGTACCAAAGGATCCTTACACTATCTTCATATTTTTGGATTCTTTTTTCTTTTTGTTTTCCTGGTTGAATGTTTTTTGTTTCCTCATATTTCAGATCATTGGTTTGATTCTTGGAGTCCTTTGATCTACTGTTGAACTTCTGTATATGCTTAATTTCTGACTGGTCCTTTTCCATTTTCTTGGCATTCTCATTAAGATCCTTGAAGGTCTCACTAAGCTCCTTGGAGATCTCATAAAGTTTCTCAGTGGTTTTTAGAAGATTCTTGAGTAACCTTATAAATGTGGTCCTGAACTCTATGTCCTCCGTTTCTTTCATTTGTGACATGTTTTTTGTCTCCACGTTTTGCTGCTTCCCTGTGCTGATGGAGTGGAAGAACTGCTGTACTGGAGACACATCTATGGGGCAGGACTTGCTTCAGTGGGGCTTTGGTGCTCACTGAATGTGTCACTTATGGAAGTGAGTAGTTGAATTCTGGTGTCCTCTCACACTGACCTCTAGATACACTAGCATCTGGATCTCCAATGGGGTGCAGGTCAGTTACTGTCTGAGGTGACCCAGCAGAAGCTATAGCAAGTCTGCAGATTTCTCCTGGTCTGACCAGAGCTGCAGTTTAGGTTAAGCTGCAATAGCGCAGGCCATTTATATGCAAATGCCACTGTGCACAGCTCAGGTGGGTTTGCAGACTGTGTGGGGCAGGGTCTCAGGAAGTCAGTAGGCTAGGGCATGGCAAACAGCGATGGCTGCCACTCAGCAGTTTCTGCATCTCTGTGTTTCCAAGTCCCCATGTCCCATGCCTCTGTGCAGTGAATAATGATTGCTATTGGCACCTCTGCAAGGGAGCTACCCTCACTTTCTGACCCAATGGCAGATGGTCCAGCTTCTCCCTGTAGGAGTCTGGGTCACCAGTGTTTCCCCAGAAACTGGAGTTCAGAGTAATCAGGAGCTTGTTTCCCTTTGGGTTGAAAATAGCAGTGCCCCTTTGCCCACCGCCAGCCCAGTTCGCACACCTTCGGACCTCAGCTTTTCAGCCTTTGTGTACATCTCAATGCTCTTTTCTCTTTCCTTCTAGTTGCAGAAGTACTCATCCAGCTTTCCTGTGGTTCTGGGTGGTAGATGTTTGTCTTGTAGTTGTAGTTTTGAAATTATTGTGTAAGGCAGCAGTTTAGGTGTTTACCTATGCTGCCATCTTGGCTTCTCCAGGGTCACTTTGATTCTAACCCATGTTGTCCACAACCAGATTCTGAGGAGGCAGCTGATTTGGAGGCCAAGGTGTTCTAATGGTGAGGAGGGAAGAGCAAGAAAGCTGAAAATACTGGTAACTAGCAATGGTCATAAAATCTCAGGTGGCATGCTATTACACTTATGTTCATACTAGTGACCTGGTGCACGAAATTCGTGCATGGTGGGGGCTTCCTTCAGCCCACCCTGCCCTCTCTCATAGACTGGGAGCCCTCCAGGAGATATCCTACTGATGGCTGAGGCCCGCTCCCCATCAGTCTGGCCACCCTCTGTGGGAGGTGACTGGGCTGATCAAGGGAAAGCGCCAGCCCTATTCTGTTACCCTGCTGCTGCAGCCACTGCCAGCCACTGCAGCTCCCAAGGTGTTTCCATCAACATGGACTCTAGTCCCTTCACTGTGGAAAAAATGACAACTTTCTTTAGGTATTTTCAAGATGTGTATTTCATAGGATATGACATTTCTTTCTTTTTCTTTTTTTATCTTCACCTGAGGAGATGCAGCTGAGGGTGGGGCGGGAACATCCCTGTCTCTGAAGGCCAGCAGTCAGTGCTGTCGTGGTCGCCCGCCTGGGGGGCATGCAGGGACCCCTGAGCCACACACCGCAGTGGCCACCAGGGTCTTTGCATGCTCCGAGGCCAGCAGCCAATCCTGTCATGGGTGCTGGGCTGGGGGCGTAGACCCAAACTGCTGCTTGGCTTCAGAGCACAGGAAGAAGCTGGGGTGGGACGGGAACATCCCCGCCCCCAGCGGTTTGGCTGCTGCACACATAGTCCCACAGTGGCTGGGGGTGTTCTGGGACACCTGCCACTCAGGGCCCAAGTGCAGAGCTGGGCTGGGGGAGATGCAGGGCCTGGGGAAAGGGTGCCGCGTGGCCTGGGGATCGGGCACCTCGGGCCCGTGCCATGGGCCTGCTGGGACCGGCAGCACAGCATCAGCTCCCCAGGCCGCACGGAGGCCACGTGAGGGGTATGGCCATGCGTCGTGCAAGCCTGCCCCTTGCGCTGCCACCGATCCCACCCCTTGCACCCACCTCTGTGCAGCCTGGGGAACAGGTGCTGTGTGGCCTGGGGAATGAGCACCGTGGACCTGCCAGGATCTGCAGCACAGCATCCGCTCCCCAGGCGCGAGGTCCCCTTCCCCCACCCCCCACCCCCACTCCTGATTGGCTGGTAGTGTAGCAAAGGTATGGTAATTGGCAAGTTTCTCTTTTATTAGATAGATTTCAGATTCCAAGGCCAGCATTTTCACCCCCTCTAATTCTTTAAAAACTGCTCTCACTGCAGTGTCTTCTCAAACCTCCCCCCTTCCCAAAGAACAATTTACTTTACAGAAAATGCTTACTTAAAGTCCTGCTACTATCAGAAGTTGAACTTATTATCACCCAAACCTTAGCATAGTATCTCTAAGGAAAAATGTGGCATTTTAAGTCCAAGTGGTTGGAGGACTAGAAACTGCAGTCCTTCAGGGCCTGCTGCCTTCTCTCCAGCCTCATATGCCTATACATCATTTTCCAAAGTCTTTGGTAACTTAAAAGCTTTGGAGCATTACTGGGTTAAATGATAAACATTTAAATATTTCAACAAGTTTTAAGTTCACCTGGTTTTAGCTTCTGTTACAGAAAATCTCTAAAGTGGATTTGGAATGTCTTGTGATTTGTTGAAGGTGTGTTTCTTCAAAGTGAGAGTGTTCACAAATGTCAGTCTAAGAAATGCTGGTTGTTTACTTTTTGGTTAATTTTGGAAAACTAAGGTTTCTTTTTTTTATCTTTTTTTTATTATTGATTTTTTACAGAGCAGAAGGGAAAGGGATAGAAAGTCAGAAACATCGATGAGAGAGAAACATCAATCAGCTGCCTCTTGCACGCCCCCTACTGGGACGTGCCTGCAGCCAAGGTACATGCCCTTGACCGAATCGAACCCAGGACCTTTCAGTCCGCAGCCCGACACTCTATCCACTGAGCCAAACCAGTTCCGGCAAAAACTAAGGTTTCTAAGAGTTAAGAATTCTTATTAAATTGGAAAGAAATTGTAGGCTTTGGTAATAGAAGGCATGAGGCATGAACATGCATTTTGAAGGAAAAAGAGAATGAATTAAAGTTGTAAGAAGGCTTGTGAAAGTTATAGAAGATCTGTTAGGAGAAATGTTAAAAGGAAGTTTTATAAATGACGCTGGCCAGTAAGCCAGGACAAGCAGAATAGGGAATAGTTTCACAGCAGTTTGCAGCCATCTAGAAAATCTAGATGCCAAGCAGTAAGCATCTAGTTAATCCTATCTTCCTAAATCAAGGACACTTAAAACTAAATGATTTTTACTATTTCTCCCCAGCCAGAGGGTAAGTAGCTTAAATCAACCCACCCAGGGAGATAGATAGCAGAAATCTAATTAGTGCCATTTGCCAACCACACCCAAGGACAAAAAAAGAGAATAAACCTTATTTTGGTACATTAGACTACAACCCTCCAAACTAATGTCTCTTTCATTCCATCAGACCATTTGTCATAATTCTTGTTGTTCTAGCTTTTGTCCCAGTTATACTAAAATTTATAAAACAGTTTGTCTCCACCAGGTTAGAAACTCTACCTGTACTAAGGAAATACCACTGGTAGATACCATCACAACCTCCTTCCCTGCCCAGGCCTGACCATCCCTCTGTCAGAGAGCAAAGGTTTTTGGCTCTGAAGAAAAATGTCACCCCCTTTTAGCAGGAAGCAATTACAGAAAAGAGACCCGGCACCTCTTTTTCTCTGAAAGAATTCAGTGCCAAAAATCCTTAAGGTGAGTAATGTTAGACTCCCAGAATGCTAGAACCCCAGAGCAAGAATGCTAGACCCCCAGGGTCAGGTATAGAAATTCACCTGGGCAGAAAGCTCTGGCTGCCTAGCAAGGGGCAAAATTGGAAAAACAAGAACCTCTCTCTGCCCAGGGTAACCTAATATCCCCTTTCATATCACTAGCCAGGCAGTTTAGACCCCCTGACCTTTTCCTCCTAAAGATAGTATCCAGGCCTCATTTGTACTTCATCTCTAGGCCCAGAAGAGCAGTAAAACCAGACAAGTGATGCTATGGCTGCCTAAGGATGAGCCTTTACCTACCAAGTTATTCAACAGGTTTCCTCCGCCTTGAGTATCATACAAACTCCACCCAGCATCTTAATCAAACACTGATTGTAATTAATGAGACAAAGTTCTACTCAAAACAGGGGTGAGCAACTGGAGGAGAACCTGTACTCTATCTCTCACTCAACATAGGTATAGCGCCCCCAATAATCAATCTTTACCGGTCCTCATAACACATCATATCAGACACGAAAGGGCAGTCCAGATAACCCCTTGCCTCATACCCCTTGGTATTTCAGCAGGTGTCTGGATTGGCATAGGGGCTTAATTACTGCTCTACCATATTTTGCAAACTCATAGAACTACAGGCTAAAAATGTAAATTAATACTTACAGGCGATATGAAAGACATATCCTATTCCTCATCCTCATCTTTGACCCATGTATTCTGCATCATTTTTCATCTTTCCTTTAAGACCACTTTTAAGCCTTCACCAACCAGTCACTCAAGGAAATCAGTTGCTGTACCCTCTTGCTCCAACCTTGAAGAATCTATACAGTGTTCCTGCCGATTACAATCAAAGTCCATCCCCTTATGATCTTGACATCCCCTCTCAGCATGAAATAACTACGGAAGAAATAACTTCCACCTCTATTTCATAAGACGGAAATATTGGAATGTTAGGCCAGGACCGGTTTGGCTCAGTGGATAGAGCGTCGGACTGCGGACTGAAGGGTCCTGGGTTCGATTCCGGTCAAGGGCATGTACCTTGGCTGTGGGCACATCCCCAGTAGGGGGCGTGCAAGAGGCAGCTGATCGATGTCTCTCTCTCATCGATGTTTCTGACTTTCTATCCCTCTCCCTTCTGCTCTGTAAAAAATCAATAAAATATATTTAAAAATATATATATTGGAATGTTAGGTCTTATCAAATAATCAAATCTATACTTCCTTTCCTGAGAAACTGACCTTAAGATCATTTTGCAACTGACATTTCCTTTTGCTTATACTACATTCCATTTACTAAGACTAGTAACTTTCCCCTCCAGATTTGCCCAAGATCCAGACTCAGCAGAGAATTCTCCCCCACCCCCCCCCCCCCACACACACAAAAAACAAAAACAAAACTCACCTAGAGCCCTTTAAAACCTCTGCCTCTGTGGTTCCTGGGTGCTGATGCCATTTTGGGGTTCAGCCCATTTGATGACCTAATAAATTCATAAATCTTTACCCCTTTTGGCCTTGTGCATACCTCCTTCGGTGACCCAACAGTGCCTATCAAACTATTTTAGGCAATAAAGCTAGAGTCCCAGAAACTGGTACTGCATATTTACAAGAAACCCCCCCAAAATGATTCTAATTTTCTTGTATGCTTTAGGTTCTAGAGTAAAGATCATTTCTTAAAGAGCTTAGGACACTGCCTGCAGCCTAAAATGAGTCATACTATAAGAATAAAACATGGATGGGAGTGTCTTTTGTACCGCCCGTATGCAAGCTTATTTGTGGGATAAATAGACCTTCTCTAAAAAGGACTCATGGAAGAAATTTTTCTCGCTATCAATAGGACCTTTTCTGAAGAGTTATGCTCACATCCTGGCATAAACTATGAGGGAGCTCACACATTTATGGCTCACCTCTTGCAAGTAATTAGAATATTTATGTTTAAAAACCAACTTCAATTGAGTAAATTTTGAAGATCTGTTTGGCTTTATTCAACCATTCATGAATCCATCAACATCCCATCTAAGCAGACAGAAAACAGATCCCAGGAACTGTACAAAAGAGGGAATGGGATAAGGAAGTTAAACTGGCAAAACAGCAGGTTTGTTATTGCAAGTTTACTTTCCTTTAGGGGATGCCCGGGGCCTAATAGATGACCTCGCTAGGGCCAATTAGGCAATTCCTGATTGACTGGTTTAAGATTACATTTCTGGGAGAGTTGACACTATAATTAAGTCTCAGTTTGGTGACATGGGGCTTAGCATAACTGACTCCATTCTGAGCTGTTGTCTTTAACAGTTTGTTACACATTTCTTGGTGAATCTCACCTTAAACTTTATTTTCAACAGTATACTGTTGCTATTTAAGGGGATGTTTAAAGAGTTTTTAACAATGTGGAAAAAGCAGCAGAACACAATAATGTACACTCTATAAAACAACATTTAAAAAAAAACTGAAAAGAAATGTGTTCAGGAGGTTAAAAGTGAGCGTCTTAGGGTGTGGGGGTTAAAAGAAATATACTACCTTTCCTTCCACCTTCTAAATTCTTCTGGCTGGGCTACTTATCAAATAGACAGAGACAGATTAACAGGAGAAAATGAAAGTGTTATGTTAATAGATGCAAATGGGGCATTTGTATAAGCATGAACATTCCAAAGTCGGTTGTTAGGTAGGAAGTTAGATGTGAATGGCTGGTATGGGGCCTGCCCCGGGGTCCTGAACAGGGTTTGTACCAGCATTGCCTTCAGACCACCTTTCTATGGCTGACCCAGTAGCCAGCAGACTGACAAAGGGCAGGTTTGGAACCATCCAGTACCCTATCTGGTCATGTGGCTTGAACCCCTCATCTTCCATATCACAGGTTAGGTGGGTTAGACCTCCCTGACCTTTTCCTCCCTAAATGTGACATCTAGGCCTTAGTTGTATTTCAGCTCCAGGCCCAGAAAAGCAGCAAAGCCAGTTAAGTGATGTCGTTACTGCCTCAGGACCAGCAACACTGACTAATGACTTCCTGGTCACCAAGCAATTTGTGGAGACCATGAGCCTGAAAGAGCACACCTGGGAAGCTGATGAATATTCTATTAAAACACTCCCCTGAGACCTTCTCTAAGATTTCTACCTGCAAGAGAGAGATAAATATGCTCAGGGCATAAATATGCTCAGCGGCCCCTTGTCCTGAGCTAACTCCCTGAACCTGTCTCCAAGACCCCCTTTTCTTTGACTTCCCAGTGAGCAAAGCAGCCCAGCGTAGGCTCTCCTGTTGCTTCATCCCTTGTTTCACTCTCCTAAGTATATTTTTGCTGCAGTATATAAATTCTTGCTTGCTTTCCTTTATTTTCATTGACCTTAAAATCTTTTCTGCATTGATGAGAGTAACGGAGGTCCCAGCCTGTAACCCCAATTGGTAGCACAGTGACATGACATTAGAATCTAAAACATTTTGGACAAATTGTTAGGGGTTGGAGGGAGAAAGACTAATGGGGACTAGCTTCCATTATAAGAAATATTAATTATGCTTTGTTAACCCTGATTGTTCCTTTTGCATACCCAATTCTTATTCTTTTTGTCTACTTCCCCATGTAATCTTTGTCCTTCTACCCAATATAAACAGTGGCTTTTGGGGCGGGGGGAGGGAGCAGAGCAGATTTTTATGGATGACCTGCTGCTCTCCCATACTGCTGGCTATATGGAAAATGAAAATGCTCAGATGCAATTCAACCCTGCCTCTGCTTAATTGGCTCAAGTGGTGATAGGCAGGCCGGACCCACTCATTGTCCGGTTTCAAAATGAGAAAAGGGGAAAGAATGGGGTCATAGATTTCAGAAGTGAAAGTGGGCAACTGAGGAAGAGGGAACTGGAACATTCCCCTTCGTGACCCAGAGACAATGGATACGGGATATTTATCTAGCAGGCACCTGACTGAAGCCTTCTATTTACCCTACTTAATTCAAATAGGCTAGGCCAGCATTCTAAGATCTCTTTCCTGAAGCAGGTTTATTCTGTCTGAGTCTCTTGGGCAGGAAAGTGGGGAGGGTCAAAGGTTCCTTCTGAGTCTTTTGTTTCTTAACCAACAGCTTAAAATCAATATCCCAAAAAGGCAGCTTCAGGGTGGCAAAACTTTGTTCCCTTCAGGGATTATAGATAATATTTTCCAGCTAGCTCTTGTGCATTTTTTGTTGTTGTTGTTGGAACACTACATTTTCAATAATGAGCATGCATTCCTTTTATAAATCTAATGGGGAAAGCCACCAGTTTAGGAAAAATGGAAATGCTAGTGGCGCTCAGGCTGCAAGGCGGCCAGCCCCAGTTAATGGCATCAGGAAACCAGAGACAGAAACACAGGCACTTTTACAATTACTAATTTGCTGAGCACTGCCTTGCATTACACTTGAACTGTTTTGTCTACAAAGCATTAGAGCATGAACACTTCATTATGTAGTTAATGCAGCCACATGAAGCATTTATATAACATCTATATTTCCAGGGCTGGCATGCCTTCATTTATTTTTTTTACTTCCAGAGCTGAGACAGCTGCTTCAGATCCCTCAGGTGAGGCTCTCACAGGTGGCGGTGGTGGGTGGTGAGGCAAGACAGTCTGCTATTTGGGTGCCAAAGCTGGTGAGAGCTTCCAGGCAAAGAAGTTTGCCCTATTGGTTTTTCCCCTTTCCTGTTCTCTCCAGCCTTTGCAAGACATTTCCTGGGTGTTGAGTTCTTTTCTCATTTTGATTGATGCGAATAGCATTTTGCAACTACAGGTTCCCCAGATTCTCTTAACGACGCACTTGGATATTGTGATAACAATGTCTTCAATTCCTGCAACACTTTTCACCCAATATTTTCAACACTAAGTTTAGAATGGCTTATTCGTGGAAAATGGATTCAAAAGATTTAAGAAAGTGTTTCCCTTCAAACAGTTGTGCGTTGAAACATGATCAAATTCTGAGATTCCAAGTCTCCACTTTATGAAAAATCTCCCATGAAATTAAACTGTGTTTCTTATGTAAACTACTCTTCTTATTCCTGTTTTAGAATTGCCAGGTAAGATAAAGGACATCCAGTTAAATTTGAATTTCAGGTAAACAATAAACACTTCTTATTTTATTTTTTAGTCTAAGTGAATCTTAAATCTTGCATTCTGCTCTCCACTATGAAGCAATCCTTCCCTCAGTTAGATCAGCCAGTCTGGAAAGGAAGCTTGGTCAGCGCCTCATTGCTGCATTGACATAGAAGAGAGTGGATTTGGCGGTTTGGACAAAATCGCCCATTAGATGCTTTCTCTTTGCAGATAGACGATTTTCTCTAGTTCTGTTAACATCAAAATTAGCTAGTTTAATATTAATAATAGAAAAAGAGCAAAAGGGAGGCCAAACATTATAAACTTGGTCATGGGGCAGCTTCACCAGGAAACCACACCCCAAGGAATCACAGCATTGTCCCTTGAAGGGGATTAACACCCTTCCCTTCCCCACTGTATTGTGTGTGTGTGTGTGTGTGTGTGTGTGTGTGTGTGTGTATGGTGTGTGTGTGTGTGTGGTGGGGAGGAGCAGGGGAGATGACTGCATGCGCAGTGAAGTGGGTGGTGAGTTAGGAAAGGTGCTTGCCTGTCAGTCTAGCCTGGAAAACAAAGAGCTTTGGCTAGGAGGGCGGAACCAATGCAAGGAAGTGAAATCCTGAAGGGTTAACTGGATAAACTCCTAGTTTATCCAACAAAGTGTTCTCTCTCTCTCTCTCTCTCTCTCTCTCTCTCTCTCTCTCTCCTTCTCTCTTTCTCTCTCTCTCTCCTTTTGCTTCACTCCTGCTTCCTTGTACTCTCTTGCTCCATGACCCCCACTACACTACATAACCATGTGGCCTTAAGCTGCCTCATGGCCCATGGCCATCTGGACCCTACACGCAATGGATTGTAGCAGGGAGCACAAGCTAAGCTAGCCAGATGCTGGACTGGATTATGCTTCAATATGGAGTGGAGACTTTGGTTAGCTGCCTAATCCTGACCCTGCAAGATTGGACCTCTTTCATGATGAGATGGAGGGAGATGAGACCTTGGAAGGGAACTCTCTTAATTTTACACCATCAATAAAGCTTTCCACAATATCCCATCCTTCCATGGGGGCCTCAGCAAATTCTTTTCCCAGTGGCACCCTAAGAACTCCACTTCCACTGATAACAGGTGGGTTCACAGAGGCTGTTTGAAAGCCTGCAGAGAGAAAGCGAACCTGTATCCTATAGCTCACCTTCATTCCCATCTCCAGTGTGGAAAAAGTCCCCCGAGCCAGATCCTGGTGAGTGAGTTGCTGGAGGACAGAGGGGAGAGGGTGAGAGGAGGACAGAGCTGCAGGCTGCAATCCCACCCCTAAGCCTTACTGTTCTTCTGGTTTCTGTGGGGAAGGAAGAGACGTCCCTCTACCCTCTAAGTTCTATTGGCTGGTCTCATCATCTAATAGACTGGAGACACATTAGCAAGAGAAAATAACCAAATATATATATATATATGTATAAATTCGAAGCCCTCGCATATGAGAGAGTCGGAGATGCCACATGCACCAGAGGTTCAGAGAGAGAAAGGGTATAGAACACATTCTGAGCTGGGGATGAGATAAGGCACATGAGGGGCTTCAATAGGTCACTGCAAGATGATAAAAGAGCAGATGTTTAGTAATAGAAGTGTGTTATGCCCTACAGACAGGCCACAAAAGGTTTTCTCTGATAATCGAACATTATTGGCAAGGCCCCTAATCCCATTTATTCCAGGTAGTCAAGGGAGGGCCAGAAGTGTCTTCTGAGCCAGCAGTTACAGCTGCCCTTAGCTCATGATGGGACCAAAGTTCTGCCACCCTAATGGTGCCCTTTGGGGCATTGATTTTAAACTGTTTATAAAGAAACAAAAGACTCAGGAGGAGCCTTTGACCCTTCCCCTTTCCTGCCCAAGAGATTCAGACAGAGAAACCTGAGCATCTTAAATAGAGGGCGTCAGGCAGGGGGCCTGTTAACTAGACACCTGCTGTGTCCTTTTGTCTCTGAGTGGCCTAATGAGGGTTTTCCAGCCTTGTGTGTATTTCACTTTTCCTCAATTACCTGTTAATCACCCATTTTCACTTCTGAAACCTAATGCCTGTTATTCCTCTTTCTCCTTTGTCCCAAATGTCTTATATGTCCAAAGTTGCCTCACTGTCTTTGGAATTTTCATTGAAGGATCACACCTATGTGCACATGTATTAAACTTTTATTTTCTCCTGTGAATCTGTCTCATGTTGATTTGATGAATAGCCCAGACATAAGAATTTAGGAAATGGGAGGAAAGTGTTAATATTTTTTAGGCCCACACTCAAAACAATTTACCTACCACAGAAGTACATCTTTGGGTGACTATCCCTGAACCCTCTACATTACTAAATCTGTAGAATGCTCGTTGTGAATAAATACCTTATCTAAGGGAAGGGGCTGCATTTCCTCAGTGTGTCTGAGGGATGGAACAGAAGCAGCCCACCCAGAACCCCAAGCAGCAGAGATCATGAAAAGGGTAGGGATGGGGACTGGGAACCTGCAGGAATGGTGGAAGACTAGATGGTTTGTCTGGCTTCTGGGTTGCAGCTTTAGAGTAGACAGACATTTGAATTCAAAGCCTGGATCTAATATCTACTAGCTGTGTGATCTTAGACAAATAACTGAACCTCTCTGACCCTCGAATTCCACATATTTAAAAAGACAATGTTGACAACTGCAACTGGTAGTGGCAATGTGGGCTCCCAGTTCTTGAGTTTGGCAAAGAAAAAAATCAGAGTCAAGAATGCTAGCACAAGAGGAAATTTATTTAGCAAGCAGAGCAAAAGTACCCTTAAAAGGAAGAATTGGGCAGGCTGCTCAGTGAGCTGCCTTGGCCTTTTATTTTATTTATTTATTTATTTATTTAAATATATTTTATTGATTTTTTTACAGAAAGGAAGGGAGAGGGATAGAAAGTCAGAAACATCGATGAGAGAGAGACATCGATCAGCTGCCTCTTGCACGCCCCCTACTGGGGATGTGCCCGCAGCCAAGGTACATGCCCTTGCCGGAATTGAACCCGGGACCCCGCAGTCCGCAGTCCGATGCTCTATCCACTGAGCCAAACCGGTCTCGGCTGCCTTGGCCTTTTAGAAAGAAAGTCACAGAGGCAGAAGTGAGCCATCTGGGCTGAGTGGAATCAGGACACAAGTCACAGAGGCCAAAGAAGGGCCCTTGGAGAAAGAAAGGAAAGAAGGAAGTGGGAGGCCCGGACATGCTCTCAGGAAAGTGTGCCCTGGGTCCTTTGCCTTAAGGGTTTTTATTTGTTTTCTAAAGGCAGGAATTTTAGGGGAGGCCCCTGGGGAGGATCTCAGTAGAATATTTATCAGCTTTTCAGGTGTGTCCTTTTGGGGTCATGGTCTCTACTTCTCTGCTGATTGGTCCCTGCTAGGGTAGGGTTATTAGTCAGTCATTGCAGCTGGTCCTGATGTTAGCCACGGTATTTCTCCTGGTTTCCCTGCTTTTCTGGGCCTGGAACTGAAACATAACTGAGGCCCAGATGTTATATCCAGATTGACTAGAACTCTGTCTCTATGGTCAACAGACCCAAAGCTTTGTTTCTAAGATTTGATACTAATCAGAACTTCATTGTCTTAATGCTTAAGGGAGCACTGTGCAAGAGAGAAGAAGGCATGTGATTCATGGTCCTGGATTGGGCTAGTTTGAATCAGCCACCTGTCTCAGTCCCCAATTCCACTTGCCAGGGAATCTTCTTACCTTCTTACTATCCTTCCTCACATCTAGGGCCTAGTGCATTGTGTTCCTATAAGTTCTTCTTTTTTCTTATTTCCACCATTTCTAGGAGATGAATATGCTAGTAAAACGGTTGTAGCATTGAAGAAACACTGCAGAAAGCAATCTCTTCTATTTTCCATCACTTTCAGTCTACAGATAAGAGCAGGAAAAGAGCAAGCTAAAGTCACAGGGACAGCAACACAGGCAAATAATGTAGCTTCCTGTGCGTGTGTTCACACACACACACACACACACACACACACACACACAACCTGGGTCATCTTTCCTCCAGTCACTTTTTAAAAATAGGTCAGTGTTTGGAAATTATTCATTGCAAATCTTTTTCTCCATTTCTGACATCATTAAATAATTCAACTACTTAATAAAGAAGGACTTGACATTTTTGGCGTCCTAAAAACTGTAGGGAAATAAAACTCTCCTCTCTATGCTTTTAGGTTCTGTGGTTCTGTGGCTGCTCTAATAATTAAGTTGACATAACAGATTAACAAAAGAAAAAAATCATCTTTAGTTACATAAGTTCATTTAAAGTTCACAAAAATAAGGTTATTCTCAGGTGACTGAGACTTCACACCATCCTGGGCTAACAAAAGGGACAAGAGTGGGGCTTCTGGGAGTGGAGTGGGCACCTTGGGGGCAGGGGAGGGAGGAGATAGATGGAAACCTTAGGGCTCCTTCCTTGTTGCAGATAAGCACCTCGGGTCAACAATGTGATCTCTCAGAGTAGCTCTCTCCTAGGTACACTTAATTCTGAAAATTTAATTTATAAATGTCAATTTCCTGTACAAAGGAGGACATTGTAAGTAGTCAGGGGAGGTCAGGAGCTTTCCCTGAGTCTTCTGGTTCTGCTTTGCCTTTAGCTTAACATAGTCCACATGCCAAAAGAGGGGATTTTGGAGTGACATGTTTGAACCCCTTCAAATCCTATAAAACAACACAAGATGTACAACTTTTACTGAACTTCACCCAGAACTATCAGTATGCTTGCAATAAGGCTCTCTTAGGACCACCATTTAAGCTCACTGCTTCACCAAATCCTGTTGTGCAAACCCAGAGACCCTAAGACAGAAATTCAGCCCATACTGGGTGCCAGGGCTGCAGGAGAGGCTGGAGAAAGTGCCCCTCAACAAGTCTTAATTGCAATGAGAATCCAGGGAACTGGGACCTCTCGCCTGGTGAGGTATTGCTTTGAGAAGAGGCTGACAAGTGTAGACAGAGCTCCCTGGGGCCTGGGCCAGTGGGATGGCGCTGATGGGCGGTTCCCAGGGAAGGCTGCCGGCATCCCAGGTGCTGAGAAGTGGGGGAGGACTCGGGTGAGTTCAGGTCCATGTGCACAACATGCCTGTAGTCTCTGGGAGCAGGCAGAGGGTTGTCCTGTGGCTGTGGGCACGGCTATCCCCTCCCCACGCCTCTGGGAAGTAGGAGGAGGATGTGCCCTGTCCTGCACCATCCTGCTGGAACCTGTAGGAGCACTTCGGCCCTGCAGGGATGGAGGGCCAACTGTTGACCTCTGTCTGGTGGAACTGGATGCCTTGAGCCCTGTGATAGGGCATCTTATCAAGTCTAAGTAAGAGCCACATTCCAGACTTCCTCCAGACAGGAGCTCTCACTGGCACAGATTTCACCAGAAATTAGAAACAAAGAGCCTGCCTGTGTCCCTAGTGGTTCTGACCAGAAATAATCACCAACTTGGCTCATTAAAACCAGCAACAAATCCTACAATTAGCCAAGTACTGGTTCAGCTCCCTGTGTCTACCAGTTTGGGGTTATGAAGAGGGCTGGAGATAGATAATAGGAGTTAAATTCAGCCCTCAACAGATAGCCCATCATTTTATCTTCATTCTCTTCCCTTATGTTATTTTTCAGCATCACTGACATGTTTGCTTATAATCCTAATGTTAGTATAAGTAGCTAGTTAGTTAGGGAAGGGAGCAAATGAAACCACATGCTGAGCTTGATAAAGAAGGGAGCTGAGTCGGACATTAAGCCAGACTAGCTATTACATTCACAGGCTCCCCAGGAGACAGCTGAATCCTCCCCTGAAGGGACTTAATCTCAGAGCAATCCTCCAGTGGGCAGGAAGAATCTCTCCAGGGAACAACCACTCCATTCCCCACTGATTACCGGAGAAGGAAGAACCAGTAAAAGGGAAATTCCTTTGCTAGTCCCGAGTGCAGTAGAAACCAGATGACGAGGCAAAACTTTGGGGCATGTTTATCAGATCCAGAATGGTGACATTGAGGGGCAAAGTCTAGCCTGGGGAACCTACAGAAAATACCAAATTGGACAGGGGAGGACCCAGCACAAGTTTACAAAGGATTAGGAAAGAGATTGGTTAGTTTGAAAGAAAACCTGCTCTCTCCCAAGCTCAAGGTGATATAATCAAGGCCTAACAAAGACCCGTCTTGGTAGTTTGTGTTCTTTTGTGAGTTCAACCATTCGTTTGCATGTTCTCTCTCCGTAATAGCCGTGCCAGCCTGCCAGCTACAGGGCCCTAAGTGCAGTGCTGGCTGGAGCTCAGCTGGAAACAGAGACTAAGCTAGCCTGAAGGGGACAGAGACTAAACTGAACTATGGAATCTTGGAAGCTTTGGATGCCCCGTCGATGACGTGGAGATGGGAAAATGAGGCATCTCTGGACCCTGGTCCTCCTGGGCTTGGTGAGGACTAGTGAGGGCTTGCAGCTTCAGAGTCTGGACTTATTTTGTAGTGGATGTAGCTGAGCACCTGGGGACAGTCCTTAGTCTTTGCCCCAGTAAATCTTACCACTACACCTCACCCTCCTATGTGTAGGTCCCCCAAATGCTTTTCTCATGACTCCATGGAAGAACTCATTTCTACTGGCAACATCAACTATAAAAATATAGAGATAAATTAATCATTTTCTCTTTCATTCTTTCACTTTTTTTCTTTTGCTATATACACCACATTGTTTTTGTTCAACACTCTTCTAAAAGTTCTAGGCAATTTGATAAGTAAGATATTGAATAATTATTGAAAAGAAGCCAAAATTATTAAATAATATTATAATTTTGGCACAACTTAACAACTATTACACTAATAAAGACAGTGGGATTGTGTTACATAAATATTATCAATTAAAAATATATGCATGTGTATATACATGTGTGCATTTGTGTGTGTGTGTGTGTGAATTGTCAACATAAGGAACATTTGAATCTGTAGAGAATTTTGATGAGTTTATTTGAGCCAGACTGATGATAACTGCAAGAAAGCAAAATCTCAATGGATTGAGAAAATGCTCCAGAGACTGGCAGTTTTGCACCTTATTTTATACATGGCAATCAAAGGAGGAGATTTAAGGAAGGTTACATGAAATACATTGGTGATAGATTAAGGAGGTGGGAGAAAACAAAGCAGTGAAATATCTGGGATTGAATAAAAAGTAAATAAAGTAGGTACATATCTTTTTTACAGAGGTAGGTATAGGATAGTTAAGTCAACAATTAACATGATAATAATAATGAGGCCACTTCTGGTCTTTGCTCTGGTGTGGTAGTTGTGCCCTGAGGCATCTGGGGGGAAAAAAGGAAATTATCCTGACATTCCAAAGGTATGTTATTATAGATGGAAGAAGACAGACTCAGTTAAGGAAGATACCAGCTGAGTATGTGGCTACCTGCCATGACTCAATTTTAATTGGGACCTTTTAATTTCAGAATATACCATGAGGTTATTTTTGGTCTCTAAGTTTGTAATCTGCCATGCAGATCTTCCCTGAGCTATGCATTATATAGTTTTCCTATGCGCAAAACAAAATAAAACAAAAACCACTTGAAACATAATAAATTCCACTTTGGGATGCTTATCTGAAGAAAATTAAACACTAATTTAAAAACATACATGCACTCCTATGTTCATGTGGCATTATTTACAATAGCCATGATATAGAAGCAAGGTAGGTGTCCATCAATAAATGAATGGATAAAGAAGATATATATATATATATATATATATATATATATATGCACACACACACACACGCACGCACACATGCATACTGGAATATTACTCAGCCATGAAGAGGAATGAAACTTGCAATTTGTGACAAGATAGACCTAGAGGATATTATGTGAAGTGAAATAGGTCAGAGAAAGACAAATACTGTATCATTTCACTTATATGTGGTCCTCCCTTAGTCATCTTTGGGTATTGATATCACCAGTGACTTTGATTCTCCTTATGGATTTTAAATATAACTTAAAATTTCTACAATAAGCTATATATTTTGTAATCAGAAAAAATACCAATATTCCCTCCTCACAAAACTAATCTGTTCCTAAAAGAAATAAGAACTGATTTATTTTAAAAAAGAACAACGCCAAACCAGTTTGGCTCAGTGGATAGAACGTCGGCCTGCGGACTGAAAGGGTCCCAGGTTCAACTCCAGTCAAGGGCATGTACCTTGGCTGCCGGCACATCCCCAGTGGGGGGTGTGCAAGGGGCAGCTGATTGATATTTCTCTCTCATTGATGTTTCGGACTTTCTAACCCTCTCCCTTCCTCTCTATAAAAAATCAATAAAATATATATTTTTACAAAAGAACAAAAGAATGTTTCCTTGTGAATTTTTTTTTAAAAGTAGAGAGAATAGTGTAATGGTCACCTGTGAATCTTGGTTTAACAGTTGTTCACATTCTGCCATTTAAAAAAAATCTTTAAACTTTTGCTGAGGTACTTGAAAGTTAGACATTATATTTCCACTAAATATTTTAGCATGCACCTGAGAAAGATACAGATACTTAACTTTAGTTATCATATTCAATAAAATTAACAGTCACATTAGTACATTAAAATCTCAAAAAACTATTGGATCACATTTCTGTAATTTCTGTTGTGTTTAGCGATCGCAACATGATATAATTGAAGTTCAATTTTTGCTTTTCTTCGGTTTTGGAAGCACCTGGTAAAAGCGGAGCGAGGGAATGAGGGAGGGCGCTTGTTTCAGGCATCACACAGCAGGAGCTGGCTCTTTAATTCCATTTAGCAGAATGCAGTTTACAAAACACTGAGCAGGAAGGTCACATCTCTGTGGTGGTTGCAGGTGGGAACCCAGGCATCCTGCTGTTCAGTACTGGGGCGGGGCAGCTCAGCTTCTGCATATAAATAAATGCATTTCAAATGTTGTATTCTTTCCAACTTAGCATACAACTGAGTGGTCAGTGCAGGATTTAGGCTGTGTGTCGACACATTGACCAGGGGGCATGATTTTCTTCATGGAACAAATATGTCCAGTGTTTATTAGGAGCAGAAGTAGGTTAGTAATGCTTTCACTTTCTCACACTGCTTAATGTGGTAGGCATGGGTGACAAGGGCAGGATGAAGTTAGGTCTGGGTCCCTAAGCCATTGATATCACCCTGTTGACAGTGGGGGTGGGTATCATATCCTTTCTTCTTTATCCTTCAGCTCTTCCTCCTGACACTCTATGAAAGGTTTGACCTTTCTGGTTAGGGAATCATCTATCAGAGTAAGGACACCTGACTATCACTAGCTGAAACCATTGTGAAAACTTCCTCCTCTCATACAAGCTCTCCAGGGAGACTTAATTGTACCCACTTTGCCTGGTGCCTGACGGGGCTAGCCTACAAGCCACTATAGCTTGTCCATGGGTTAGGGCCATGGCCTCCACTGAGGTTGGCACCCATTCTCTTGCTGACTGTAAATTGGCACTGATTTCCCATAAACTGGCCAGTTCCTGGATAGATGGATTACAGCTCTGGAAGTTTCAGTCCCTGGAATAAGGGTGGGACACTTCCTCTTTCGGACACAATAAGTTCCCATGTCTTTGGGATTTGGACCAAAGCAAGCCTGGCTCATAGGAGGGCCAGGCAGCTCTCTTGGCCTTAGGAACAAGAAAATGGCTTTCATGGCCACATTCGGAAGAGAGGTAACCCTACCAGCTCTCCTGGCACCATCAAAGAGAACCTAACAGATAGCAGGAGGGCCAGGAAGTGGCTGGACTCCATGCCAGGTTCATGTTTGGGATTCGGAGCTGGCCCCCAGCCAGGGTAACTAGAGCAGCCTCATTGTGGAGAGATGGGTTAGCAGGAACCAGGGAGCATTAGCCTGAGCAGGGGCCTTGAGGATGAGTGTCTGATCTGATTGCCTGCAGAGTTTTAATGGGCTGAGACCCACTCCTGCACACAGGAGTGTGAAATGTGGGGGCCAGGGAAGGCTGCAGATGGTACCCAGCCTCACCTACACACAGGTCTGGATCATGGCAGCCAGATTACTCTGAACCTCACCGGCTGCACTGGCACAGCCTCTACCCTGTTCCCTGTCTTGGTTGCCATGAGAACAGCTATTGGGTGGGGCTTAGCCTGACGTTTCCAGAATGTCTCAATTCCCACAACTATGCCAGCAGGAGATCCCCCTTACCTTACTGGGCAGTGCAAACACCCAAGGCTGATTCCCCTCAGGGTGCTCGCCCCATGCCTGCCCCTACAACTCCACCCCCTCTAGTATGATAGTCCCCGACCCTTTTCAAACAGTGACATGATTAAACACACAGTTCTGGAGCCACACTATTCCTGTTCAAGGCCCAACTCAACTGCAGAGCGGCTGTGTATAAACTTCACAAAATACTGTCTCAGCTCTCTGTGGCTATGGAAAAAAAAAGACTCCTAATCGAAAAACCCAAATAACACCAAGAGTTGTTTAGAAGTAACTGGAGATATTATTTAAAGCTGACTCCCACAGCACGATGTGCTGTGATGCTCCTCACCTCTAAAATATTTACCTTTAAACATATGCATAGACCTCGGGACCTTATCACGTGTTTCCACGTGGTCAGAATGCCACAAGGAGTTAGCGTCGTGGGCAGGGCAGCTGTTTACTCAGCCACGAGGACCCGCTCACCACTGTTCCCTAACTCACTGGGTTTGCAATTCATTACACTCACAATAGGGAAGTAAACTCTCTCCTCTGAAAGGCCAAAGTTAGCAAACACACTCATCCTGGATTTGGGGGGAAATACACTGAAGTACAGGGTTTCATTTTCCTCATTAGAATTAATTAGACAACACAAATTTATTGTTTATTACCTGAGATACGATTTAATCAACTAAACCCTTCTCTGTGGGCTTAGTGAATAGGAGAATATGTAAATATATGAAGTAATATGCATAAGTCTGTCCTGCTAGTCTCTCCATCTGGACTCATTTTTGAAGACTGTTATGGGGAGAGCAGTGTTTTCGAGGTGGTCTCAGAATTGCTGGTGTGCTGGTCACATGGAGACTCTGGGCTCCACTCTAGACCAGCTCAGTGGTTGGGATCTCTACAGTGAGACCTAAGGGTCTGTTTTCCTAAAAATCTTTCTTTTTTTTAAAAAAAAATATATTTTATTGATTTTTCACAGAGAGGAAGAGAGATGGAAAGTCAGAAACATCGATGAGAGAGAAACATCAATCAGCTGCCTCTTGCACACCCCCTGCTAGGGATGTGCCAGCAGCCAAGGTACATGCCCTTGACCAGAATCGAACCTGAGACCTTTCAGTCCACAGGCCGACACTCTATCCACTGAGCAAAACCGGCTTTGGCTTCCTAAAAATCTTTCTAAGGATTCTGATTAACAATAATATGTGAGATCCACCATATAGTTCCATATTGCTACACCCAAAGCCAACATGAAGAAATGAATACATGTTCTGAGCCTTTTTCCTGATACAATATGGTGCCAGGATGCTGGTCCCAGTGTGGGGGTAGTGTTGGGGCAATAGAGAGAAGCAGAGTAAAGTAGGGGTTAGGAATCCAGGCTATGAAGTTTGCTTGGATGAGGTCAAATCCCATGTCTGCTATTTATTGGTTTAGTGACTGTGTAGCCTTAGGCTGTCCTTAACCCTCTTCCTTCTCTAACATTTGATTTTATGAGTGTCAAATGAGATTATCGCAGCCCAGTTCCTAGCGTGTTAGGGAGAACTTTTAAATTTTGCCTGTTTCTGGAGGTAGAGTTAGGAGAAACTGGATACAAGAGATAGTATTATGGTAGGCAGTTAGAGAGACATGAGCAGAGCAAGGATGATGGGCCAGGTGCAAAAGGTCACAGGGTGGAAAGCAGGGGGCATGGGGACTGAGTGTCCGATCTGTCTGATTACCCATAGAGTTTCAGGGGCAAAACTGGAAAAACAAGCCCTAGCTGGTTTGGCTCAGAAGATAGAGCATTGGCCTGTGGACCAAAGGGTCCCATGTTCCATTCTAGTCAAGGGCACATGCCTGGGTTTCGGGCTCGGTCCACCATGCAGGAACAGCCAATAAATGATTCCCTCTCATCACTGATGTTTCTGTCATTCTCTTCCTCCCTGAAATCAATGAAAATATATTTTTTAAAAACCTGGGAAAACAAGAATCTCACCTCCAGGCTAATCTTTCTTCCCTGAGCATATTGCTGGCCATGTGGTTTAGGCCCCCTGACCTTGTCCTCTCTAAGGACAGCATCTAGGCCTCATTTGTATTTTAGCTCTGGGCCTAGAAAAGTAGCAAAACCAGACAAGTGACTGCAAGGTGACCTCAGGACCAGCTGCATTGACTAACGACCCTTGAACTGTGGCCCTTTCTCTCAGGGAGCCAAAGCAGCCCGCCTAGGCTCTCCTATTGCTTCTTCTCTGCTCAGCCCTTTCTTGTTTCACTGTCCTGAGTGTAGTTTTGAGACAGCGGGTAAATTCTCACTCACTCTGCTAAACTTTGTCTTTTGATTGAAATCTTTCCTTTAAGAAGACAAGAACCAAGGTCTCATCATCTTGTCGGTAACGGTGTGATGTAACTTCTTAGGCATTTGTTGAGCGGGGTGGGGAACCTTTTTTATGGCAAGGGCCATTTGGATATTTATATCATTCGCTTAATATAATTCACTTAATGTAAATTTTTGTTGTTATGAGAAAAGCTCCTAGATTTATTGAATTTGAGTCCTGCCTGCAATTTTTTTTGGCAGGGCCAGACCAAATGATTTCGAGGGCCGCATGAGGCCCGCAGGACAGACATTCCCCAATCCTGCTAGCGCATCCTCCCAAAGGAAACTGCGAATACCTATTACGTGGTATTCAACAATCTTAGAATTGAAGACCCACATGAGCAGGCTGATTGCTGACAAATGTGATTACAGCCCCAGGTGCTACCAGCCAAGGCAATCACTAGAGATGGAACCATCAGCAGGCTTCTCTGGAGAAACCGGACACTGTGACTCTAGATGTCCCTCCTTCGTGATTATGGTTGATGAATGTCCATTTGGAAAGCATGTTGATGTGACAGCTCATTTCACATGCAAAAGAATTCCAACCAGAAGGCAAACATTTGGGGGTTATTTTATTGCTTCAAAAGACACTTCAGTGACTGATTTTATAATGACGGAATCAAACATTAATAATGTTAAGATCAAAACAACATATGGCGACCACATCGAGAACAGCCTCCTTTTCCTGCCATAGTTAATTGTTTTCTCATTTTGTACTTCACGTTCCTTGTTTCCTTCTGTGATATAAACGAAGTGTACGCGGAACTCACCATTGAGTGTCCACCTGTGGAAACAAAATCCAATAAAGTGCATATGTTTATTGGTAAGCTAATATAGGAATAGATGTTTTCCCACATTCGGTACCAATATGGCACAGAGCCAAGTGCACTCTTCCAAAGAGTGACTATGCAGTGAGGGTAGGAAGATAATCCCAGTTCCCTCCTTCGTGGACATCGATCACGCAGGGAGAGGACCCATCCTATAAAGCCTCCCTTTTCTGGAGCTGAGCGTACAGGTGACGAGAGCCGGAAGGAGAGAGGACAGAGACTGGCCAGGAGGCACAGGGACACAGAAGCAGCCAGAGGGATTTTTCTCATCTGCCAAAATAATCTGATAAAAATGTAACTCAGGCCGTGGGTCTTTGCTGGGATGCTGCCCAAGCTCTTGGCAGGTCCCCAAATGTTCAGATGCTGTTCTATCCTTGCATGGGCAAAGAGAAAGGCTGAGTTTGATGCAGGTGGCCTCTGAGTGATCGGCTCAGCTCACTCAGGCACTGGGGCCCCTGAGCTCTGGCTGTCTACTCTCATGAGGATCCTGCCTCCAGGGAGTTACACTGCTCCTTCGCCTCATTTCCTCATTTGCACATCACCCATCTCTCAGGAGATACCTCACTGCTGAGTAGTCCTGCTCATCAATGCCTGCCAATCGTCCTGTCTGTGGTCTCTTGGGGCCTCACACTATCTGAGATCTTGTGTCTGGGGTGGAGGAGTGGACAGGACAGCTGAACCAAGTGGGCAGCTCAGGGGAAGCTGTCTGAGTGTATGAGGTGTAGCATTGGACAAGCATCTTATCCTCTCTGTGTCGCAGTTTCCTCATCTGTAAAGTGGGAATGATAAAGAAGCACCTAATGAATGGCGTTACCATAAGGATTAAGCGGAATAAGACATGAAAAGCACCAGGAAGAAGATGAACACTCAGGAACCACCACCTACTCCAGCTCAGAATACAGCTCTCCCTTCCCCACCGGAGCACACGCACTGCTTTTTCCTCCCCTCCACTTGGTTCTTTCTCTTTGTGAGGCCACAGGAGCTATTGGAGAACAGCCTGCACCTGGTCTCTCCAGCTTATTATGAATGTTCCCAAACCTCAGTTTCCACAACTCTACAATGGGAATAATAACCCTTCTCTCACAGCTGTAGCAAGGATAAAATGCAGTAACACATATCTTATGAATTCCTACCAAGAACTTTTACTACTTCTTACGTTATAAGACATGTTAAATCTGACAATATTGGGTTCATATTTGGTGAACATGGTAAACTGTTGTTACTCATTTTGTTGTTTAAGGAAAAATAAAGCCCTGTTTTTTAAGTTTTACAAATAAGGCAAGCCCCCCCAAGTCAGGTGTCCTTGTAGAACACAAAACATACTCAGGAGCCAGGCAGCAAGGCAAACATCTTTACTTCTACATAGAAGAGTGTACACACATGGTCTGGAAGCATGCACACATGAAGCAGGTGGGCTGCTTGGCTTTATAACCCCTGACACATGTGACCTTTCCCTTGCTCTTGATTGGAGCTCAGGTGCACAGTCTTTCACTATTGGCTAATTCAAAGGGGGGGTTGGCCTTTGCTGTTTCAAGATGGTGGCCCCCAGGGGAGCTGCAAGCCATGTGGCCAAAATGGCAGCTGCCAAGTTATGCAGTCCAAAATGGCGCTGTCTAAACTGTTCGTTGACAGAAAAGATGACTTGCTTATTCTCACGTGAGACCAGATATCCTATATAATAAAAGAGTAACATGTAAATGTGACTGTACCTTGGCTCCTGATTGGCTATGCTACCAGCCAATCAGGAGCAGGGGCCATGGCCAGCAGGATGGGAGGTGAGGTTGGCAAGGCAGGCAGGGGTGTGGCCACGGTGCAGCGTTTGCAAGGAGGTGGGACTGGGCAGGCGCTGGAGGGTATCAGAACCAGCAAGAATTCTGGGAAATGTAGTTTTGAGCTCTGTGGTGAACATGTTGGGGCTGTGACCTGGGTTTAGGTGAAACTTCAATTAAAGCTGTGAACTCTCTGTAGGAGAGAGTTTGAAGTACTGAGCATGGAATGGGGAAGCTGCGGGCGGGGGGGGGGGGGGGTGGCGGTGGTGGCCCCCCTTGGCCCTCCAGCTGCTTCAGCGCAGAAGCAGGCATGCGGGGGGAGGGGGGGTGGCGGCAGCAGTGGCTCTTTTTTTTCTTAGTTCACAGCTTTAATTGACGTTTCGCCTAAACTCAGGTCACAGGCCCAACATGTTCACCACAGAGCTCAGATTATTGGTCAATTCAGTGAAAATGGGACAGAAAAACTCACTAAGGAACAGCAGCTTCCTGAATCTGTTCACTCATATCCTATCTAACCCAGAAATGCAGAAAATTGCCTTCAGAAACATCACAGGATCAAACCCTTTGTGTCCAGGAGAAGCTTAAAAGGACACAGACTTTTCCATTTGCTCTGCTCTTCCCTCCACAGGATTATCTTCTGACACAGCGAGTTCAGAGTTCTCTGGTGATTGCAAGGACCTAGGTCCTCATTGCCCCCTCCCCCACCCTCTGCTGCTCCTTGAAATAATCGATCATCCCTCTTTTGGGGGAAAGGAAGGGACACATTAAAAAAGTCTTCTCTAAAGGGATGCTTATGAAATAAAATGTAGAAAGGACTACAAGAGAAGAGTGTTTTCTTTAGTAGACAAAGCAGCTCTATTAGGCAACAGGTTTGGGAGCCCTGGCAGCCTGAGCCCACGCTGGCTACCTACAGGGGTGCTTGCACTTCCACGAAGCTTCTCCGCTTTACATTGCAACATGGTCTTCTTGGTGAACCCAATCCAGTGCACAAAACTCGTGCAGGGGAGGGGTCCCCTCAGCCCAGCCTGCACCCTCTTCAATCCGGGACCCCTCGGAGGATGTCCAACTGCCAATTTAGGCCTGATCCCGGGGATCATGCCTAAACCGGCAGTCAGTCATCCCTCTCACAATCCTGGATTGCTTGCTCCTAATCGCTCACCTGCCTTCCTTCTTGGTTGCCACTAATTGCTACTCCCCACTGGCCTGATTGCCCCTCACTAACTCTGCGTGCTGGCCTGATTGCCCCTAACTGGCCCCCGCTGCTTGCCAGGTCACCCCCAATTGTCCCCTCCCTGCCACTGGCCTGGTCACTCCTAACTGGCCTCCCCCTGCCCCACTGACCTGGTCGCCCCTCACTGCCTCTCCTCTGCCCCCCCCCCCCCCACACCACCAATCTGGTCACCCCACACAGCCTGCTTGTTCAGTCATTTGGTTGTCCCTCACTAACCCTCCTATCAGCCTGGTCATAGGCAGCCATCTTGTGAGGGCATGATGATCAATTTGCATATTACCTCTTTATTATATAGGATAAAGCTCTTAAACATGTGGGAACTCACACTTAGTATCTTTATAAAGGGCTAGGCAGATTTTCATTGTCCTCTGCATCTAAAGTGGTTTGTTTTATGTTTCATTTCATTGGGATGTGCTTTTAAATTGTATAATTTGATGCGGCTGTGTTGTTTACTACATTTTCCTTAAAGTTTGAGGGCCTTTTAGACAAACTTTTGTCGACCTAATAATTACAATGAAAGAAGCCTTCTGATTTCCAGATGAATCAGTTAGGAAAGAAACCTTTAGAACCCCACCCTCCTGAAACTTCCCCGTGCAAGGAGTTCAAATGAAATTCAGACCAGCAGTCACCTCTGCAAGCGTGGAGGCCGCTTCTAGAGGATGCTCGAGGGTCGCTCGAGGCCTGTGGAAGTCCTTCAGCTGCACCTCTGATCCCTTAGGGGTCTTTTGTGAGGCCCAGAGCTTAGCTGTTGGCAGCAGGGACCCTCTCCTGACATTCACTTTGAATGTTTGAGCAGCCAAGAAGGCAGGGAAAAATTAAGGGCTTGACCGGAAATAGGGGAATCCCTACACAAAAGAAGGAAGTTTGAACACAATAAGAAACAAAATGGAATCACACAAAGAGGAAGCAGGGAGCTGTGCTGTGCTATTAAAGAGCCTAGAAAGGACATGGCTCTGGATTTGTCTCCAATGATGGAAGTTTGTTTAGCCTCCAGCCTGATGAGGGTGAAGGGGTGCCTGCACTGCCTCCCTCCCGGGAGATGCGGGGGGGGGGGGGGAGAGACACACTCACCTGGAGGCATGGTCAGTCCACACACAGGTGTGTGCTCTGGTGATGCTCCGGGGTGGGGCGCCTGGCAGGTCTGACCTGAGAGCATTAGTGCAGGCTCCACCAGCAACACCTTCACGAACGGGGTGCTTGACTTTGGTTACAGCAGTGGTGTTGCGGCAGAGGGACCGCAGCATTCAGTCCTGGAGTGACCCCTTCTTATCTCTGTCTCCTGGACAAGGAGCAAAGGAGCTGATGAGTCAAAATTCTTCCTGAAGGTCAGAGAGAGGCACAGCTTCTGGACAGAGCATCCAAATGTCAGAGCATATGGGGAAGCTGTGTGGTGCCCAGCAGAGTCGAGCAGTCTGGGGGCAGTGGATGTGCAGGACATTTTTTGGGGAAGCCCCAGAAGCCCCAGAAGAAAGAGCCCTGGTGACAGTGTGGGGAGGTTGGGTTTCCATGGACTGAGGGAGGGTCTGGCAGCAGCTTTGCCTTGTGTGTACTTCCCATCATGCAACAAGCACTGCAGTGATTGCCACTGTCGACCCCATCTACCCCCAATAGCAGTCTCCCTGCCTCAACTTACCCCCCACGAAAGAAAACCTTGCTCTTTGATTTACTCCCAAAGGAGACCCTGGGGGCAAACACATCTTCTGAGTGGCCGCTCTATCGCATTTAGATTTCAAAATAAGAACTTAGACGCCTCTGAGCATTTTTAGTGGTGGACTGAGTCAAGGCTGGGCTCCTGCTCAGCCACCTACCAAGCCACCAGCTCTACACCTTGGGAGACAGACATGGATGCTTCTAAGCATCAAAGTCCACCTGTGGTGTGAATGCTTGTGAGGCTCCCAGGAATGTGTTATCTTAGGAAAGGTGCTGAGTGGGTGATCCCCCCCTCTCTCCAGGGATGGCCAGCTGCTGGACCCATCCTGATCTCAGCTGGGAACTGGCCCCTGCACTCTTTGAAGTTCCTGGATAGCCATCATGTTTATCTTCTACTTTCAAAGCTCTGCTTGCTTCCAGGGATGCCTCCTTCTGACCCCCAGGTCGAGGCTAAGCAGCATAGGCATTCCTGGCCCGCCTCTCGAATAGTTGGCATTCTTTCAATGTAGCGCCTGCTCCAGAATACATCCCATCAGCGCTGCCAGAGAGCCCCCAACAAAACCTGGATTTTAAAACTTCGGCTCTTATCACTGTGTTGCTATGGCTGATGGATAAATACAAGGATTCAACCCACACATTCTCAGATATGTTCTAAAATTAACATTTTACTTTCCAATTAAAGCTGAGCATCTTTTTTATAACTGGTTCAACTCTTCTATCTGTATGTTCTGTATATAGCACAACAAGAGAGAAGAATCTCACTCACACAATATAAGAAATCCATGCATTGCAAACCATGGTTAAATTATTTCCCAAAACGTCAAAATGCCTCCTAACCATGATTGTCACCTACAGGGCACATGTTTGATGCAATTACCTGACAGAATAAAAACAAAGAAGCGGTTGTTCTTTCCCCTCTTACTGAAAGGACTTTCCAAGGAACCTAAAATACTCAGCAAGTGGGTGATGTACTGAGTCTCTCGCTAGAATATTCAGTTTAGTAGGTCATTTTCCCACCGGCTTTGGTGTTATATTTCAAATAGGTTTTACTATCTAGGGCCACGCTTGAATCAGGTTTTCAAATGATAGCTCTGAGACCAAAATGAAAATGTAAATAATTGTTATCTCACTTACAGGGGCAGCAAAGGCACTCATGTGAACATCACTCCCGGCTCAGGGAAACCTGGGTGCTTGGGAGTCCCTGGGAGGTCCTGATCAATGAGGCTGTACTTTTATGGTGTGGAAAGGGGCCTCTTCAAGCCCAGATGTTAGAAGATTTAAGCTGTTTTGATGCAAGATTTTCCAAAGATGTCCCAGACCTTCTTATCTGTCTGAAGAGAGTGTGCTTGACATAACAGAATGTTCTCCATGCTTTTAGGCAAAGCTCTGGGCCTAGCTATGTGGTCTCAGACCTCTGTTTCCCTTCCGAGGCTTGGACTTACTAATTAATCCCTAAGACATTACAGATCTAAGGTGTAGAAATTCTCTGAGGTTTCCCAATGTAACTGATGATCCAGATGCCCTGGAAACTTTCAAAGAAGATATTTCTGCACCTGACAACAGGCTATGGAATTGGGGCTCTGGGTAGAAAGTCAGGGAACTGTTGGCATGACGTCCCCTGGGTTGTTGGCCTCCCCAGAGTTTGGGAGGCAGAGGTTTGGGATGCCAAGCGTTCCGCAGCAGGCCCCCTGACCCCTCTGGTTCTAAACAGATGAATGGACATGAACAAAGCCAAGAGGAAGTCTGTCCAGCTGAGACAATATGCAACCCTCTCTCTCTATTATGCAATGGGCTGTCTGCAGGAGGAGGTGCCTGCAGCTCTCTACGGACTCATTTTCATTGTGATGGTCCCTGAACCAGGCTGATGAGAGACTTTTCCATTGTCACCACTTTTGGTTGGGGGAGGAAGAGTGTGTAAATTAAATTCCTCCTATATTCACAATAAGAATATAAACAGAGAGGAAGCAAAAATGGTAACTCTAAAGCTTCTGCTCCCTGAGGTGAGGGAAGGAGGTGGTGGAGGTGGAGCACATTCCAGAAAGCAGCAGGAAGAGAGTCAGCTTATGAAAATCTGATGGGAGCAGATCTTATCCTGGAAGGAGACACAGCCCAAACCCGAGGCAGAGGCCAGAGCTCTCACTGGGTGTGAGCTCCCACTAAATTGCTAGCTTCCTGCCCTATAGTTAGATCTATGGCAAGTCCAAGGATGACCTGCTACAGGTCTCCATGGCACCATGTGCTGTTAGGACCAGGTTGGAGAGAGACACGTGAGATGGGGCAACAGTGGGTAACACTGGACCACGCAGCACTACCCCAGTGTGTCCACAGGTGGCCAGAGGCACACTCAAAGCCGCAGGTCGAAAGGCCTGTGAATAAAAGTAGTTGGAGAGTGCCATGACCTACCCCATTCGGTGGGATCTTCTGTCTCAGAGAAATAGTGCCGGCAAAAGAGACAGATGGGAAATGATTGGCGTCTTCTCTGGATTAATTAGTCCTGTACATTGGACCCCAGTCAAATGGAAGTCTGCCGAAACCTCACACTAATCCTGTGCACTAATGCGATAAATGGCTTAAATAGTTCTCCACGTGTGCTGACATGAATGGCCAACTTGTTCTGTTCCTGCCCACTTATCTCTGGAATGATTTAATTTTGGATCACAATAAAAGATAAAAGAAACCGGTCAAGAATTCACAGAGCTCTGGGCTTTACAAGAATGATAACTTCAAAGTTGAAATATAATTGCTTCTTGCACCCAACTGAAACACTGTCCCTGCAGCCCAGCTGCCCTCTGTTCCTGACACACTCTCAGGTGTGGAAGGACTCAGGTAATGAACTTCCGGAGAACCTTCTGTGCAAATGATCAAAGACGACTCAAGAATGAAAGATTGGGGAAGATGTCGTTTAAAAAGACCAGCAATGTGCATTGATGCCAATAAACATCTATAATTGCTTAACTTTGATTACAAAATGTAACAGGGAAAGTCTTTAGTACAGGTTGTCTACAGTAATAAAAAACTTAAACTCAAAACAAGCAAACAGGGCAAAAGCAGTATTTAAAATCAGGCTATCATCCCAGATTACAAAAATGGGGTAGGTGTGCCGTTTAAGTTCAGAAGGAATAGTCAAGTGATTATTTTACTCATGAATTAGATAAATGGGAATCTATGGGTTCACTCCATCATGGTAGAACATAGAGAAAAGGAAAGCCCAGGATAGATCATAATCGTGGAGAAAGGCTCTTTCCCTGGAGGAACAGACAGAATAGTGGTGTGTGGGAAACACCCACCACCACTACCTGCAACCTGAACTCTCCTAAATCAGAGCAGATCTGTGCCTACTCTCGTGTAAGATTTCCATCTGACATGTGGGCCTACAGAGCGTGCTGTGTTGAAACTGCCCACAACCTTCACTCAGCTTATCGATGTGAGCGCCCACAGGAAGCAACGAGACCACTTGTCGTCTTTGTCTCATCACTGTAATACACCCTTTAACAAAGGAGGAGGCAAGGGCAGCGGAGGGCAGCACACGTTATGAATGTTTCTGCGAGCAACGAAACAATGTCCATGGTTACCAAACCACTCCTTTATGTCACCCACTACTTTTCTGAGCATGGACTTTGGGTTCTAGAAATACCAGGCTCCCTTTGAACAAGCATTGTTTGCTGTAAGATAATCCATAAACAAGCAACCAATCAAATGAGGTGATATAATCAAGTGTCGCCCGGCTGAGTGGTGAAGGAGAAATTCTGAGCAGATGGCATGGAGCAGAATTTTCAAGAACAGCGCCAGCCACATAAACATGCAGAAAGAACCTGCAGGCAGAGAGAAGAGTGGATGCAAAGGTCCCAGGGAGGGAATAAGCCAGCCACAGAGGGAGTCCTAGGAAGGCCAGAGAGACTTGAACATGAAGCCTGACCTGATGGAATGAAGGGAGCCCAGGCTTGGCTGGGTTTTGTAAACTCAATGGGGGTCCGTATTGCATCTGCTGTGTGGATCTATTCGAAAGGGTTAAGCACAGGACGTCATAATCAAAGTCCCATGTTTTGAAAATTTGCTAAAATGTGGAGACAGCAGGTGTAGCTCAGCAGTTGAGTGTCAACCCAAGATCCAAGAGGTCACCAATTCAGTTCCTGTCAGGTCATATGCCTGGGTTGCAGGCTCTGTCCCCTGTGTGGGGCATATAGGAGGCAGCTGATCAATAATGTTTCTCTCTTATCAATGGTTCTATCTTTCTATCCTCCTACCTTCATCTCTCTCTAAACAAAATCAATAAAAACATATTTTTAAAAAACTTTTGAAAATGTTGTGAGCCATGGACTGCAGCACTAGAATGAAGGAAGCTAGGTGGGAAGCGTGTCTTGCCAGGTGGGAAAGTCAAGAAGAGAAAAGGAGATGAGTCTGGGGACATTTTGAATAAAAGGTGGTAGGATTTGGGGATGAACATGGAAATGATTCAGTACAGAGGAGGGGCAGGTTTGGGGAACTGGTAACCAGAAGCTGCTTGGGCCGTACTGAGTTTGAGATTAGGATTCGGTGCCAAGCGGGGACGCTGAGTATTCTGTCAGACATGTCAGAGCTGGAGATGAGACACTTGGAGGGCACTTGCCTGTGGGTGCACGTCAGAGTCCCTACATGAGGTTGCCTAGGATAAGAGAGTTCAGCGAGAAGTGAGGCTAAAACAGAGCTCTAAATATGCGAACACTCCGAAGGCCAGCCGAGGAGCTGGGCCCCCGTGTGGAAACCAAGAAGGAACAGGCAGTAAGGGTGAGCGACCAGGAGCACAATGATAAAGAAACCAAGACGGGGAGGCTTTTCAAAGAGGGAAGCCAGGCTGTGGGTGCTACCGCTGCTGTTGAATGTACAGTATCACCACTCTTGGAAATAAGATAAAATCTGGGTGTCTGTATTTTGTAATTTAATCATATGTGAGGTTGATATCCACTTAGTCTCTGAAAGAACACATACCGGTTTCCTTTTTAATTTTACCTGCCAAGTGGGAACTTAGAAATACAGGAAAAGTGCTCCAAATGGAAAGAAAAATATTCCCTTTAAAAGGTCACTTTAGAAAGTTTGGAAAAGCCAAGTGGTTTCCCCCCCTTTAAGTAGATGTTCTCATTACTCATACGTTTATAAGATCTACATGGTGTGATTTACCGACGTGGACATTTGGAAAAGGTGTTATAAAAAAATTGAGTAGACACACGGGCCATGTTCCCAGGTCCCTTGTGTGGATGTCACCTCTCATGTAAATGTCAAATGAACAGCTGGGGCGGCTGCATTTGGGCCACACCCGTGGCCCCCACAGACCACACCTGCACTGGCCATTCTGCGCTGTGAGCTGAGAAAGACCTCCAGGGGGCTGGCCACACTTGCCAAGCTGATAGTTTTTGTTTCTTACCAATGTGATTGCTTTAGCTTTTAGACAACTGGTAAATCCAGTGCAGGGGAATTTTTGGGGTTTTCACTTCCAGCATAACATCATTCATGACATTCATGTCAAATGCAGAATAATGGTAGCTGACATCCCCTATGGGTTGACAAAGCCCTTAACCTTGATCCCCACCTGCCCTACTTCCCAAAAACCATCATCCCCCAACAGCATTGACAGCCACATTGGTTGAACATGTGAGTTTGTTTATTTCTATCAGATGTACTAAAATGACAAAATTATTTTTTCATAAATGAAATAGCAAAATGAGAAAGAGAGAAATGGCAGCATTAAGAGTGAGGATAATAGAAATGAAGACAATTAAAAGTAAACTTTGAGCATTTTTCTTCTGTGGGAGATGTTAATGTCTTGTGCAAGCATTAGGAAATATGTTAGCAACGGCTCAGCATTTCACCAAGTCATTATGCTCCTGGCCACAGAAAGTGCTCATAGGGACTTTGCTACAGCCGTGTGTATATGAATGCAAGAAATGGGATTTGGGGCTTAAACAAAGAGCCAGTCCAGTTGTCCAGATCCATTTAACATCACATTTCATTACACGTCCAAAAACATACTTCCAGAATTTCATCAAGCAGAGCGAACAGTGACCATAATAAAGTTTATGTAGCCAGAATTGCTCAACATACAAGGCAGCCCATCATAATGTCATTTATAATAGAAAAAAAAAGAAAACAATAATAGAGGAATAGCTGAATCAACTATGTCATAGCTATATATTGCAATAGTATGCAGATGATTTGTGGATTATTAAGTTATGGGACAACACTCTATATATCTACATGGAGAAAGAGAGAGATTTATTTTAGAGAATTGGCTCATGTAATTGTGGGGGCTGGTGAGTCTGAAACCCACAAGCCAGGCCATCACACTGGAGGTGCAGGGAAGAGCTCATGTTGCAGCATGAGTCCCTTCTTCCTTGTGGACCTTGGTCTTTTTTTTTTTTTTTCCCTTAAGGCCTTCAACTGATTAAGTGAGAGGAGTGGTAATCTGCTTTACTCAAAGTTTGCTGATTTAAATGTTAACCCCATCTAAAACACTACCTTCACAGCAACATCTAGATGTTGACCAAACATCTGGACACCATTGCCCCACCACATTGATACACACTACTAACCATCACAGATAGAAACGCTTAGTCAACACTTGCATGGGGTTAACTAGAAGCCTGGCCCCAAACTAGGGAGAAAGCAGGGGTTGTGGGCTGAGAGGAAGGTCCAGCGGTAGCAGCAGCTTCCTCGCTGTTAGCCTCTGAACTCTATGGCTATAGGCTTTAGCCTGCTTACAACAGAGTCTGAAAGTTCATAAATTTTTTTAATTCTTTTTTTCTGGGGGAGTGGGGGAGGAAATGGTTAGAATCTGAGTTGATGGAAAATATGTATACTCATGAACTAAAGGGGATCCATGCCAAAAAAAAAAGGTTCAGTGTGAAGCCTAAGAGATCTCAGGACTACCCTGTAAGTGATATGTAATTTCACAAGGAAAGACTCAGCCAGCACTTTCTGATTATTTCCTGAGCAGTCCGCGAGCTTCTCTCCCTTTGGGGATGCTTGAATAGCGATAATTACCTTGCCTGGCATTAATATTGAACACATGAGCTTTCAAATGGCCTTCACAAGCACAGTTTCACTCTACTTTTTACATCGTCACCCTGGAATACTCACACTCAGGTGGTCCCCAATAAGAAAGGCTTAGCTGGAAAACAAATATTGTACCAGCAGGATGAGTTTGATTGCAAATGAGAGCAGACTCAGGCTTGAAATGACTTAAGCAAGAAGGACATTAACTTGTTCTCTTATTATGAAGCCCAAAAATGGTGTGGGCCAGAGGTTCTGGGAATACTAGTCTCCCAGTTCAGCAGCCTATGCAAGATCCTGGTAAGAAAGCTCTGCCCAACATGTTAGATCTGTAGCGGAATACAAACCTTAATGGCCATTTGTAAGCCACAAGAGATAATGGCCAGAAAAAAAGTTTGCTGGATACCAGGAGTCAGACTATATAAGGAATGGAAGCTGTTCTGAAGACAACTGATCACATACCTGCATTCCCCCACATTCGAAACCCACCAGCTCAGCCCCCAAGCCTACTGATGACAAAAGTTTCCCACCAGAAACTGCAGCTCCTGGGTGCTGCCATCATCCACCCAATGTCCCTTTGGCTTGGTGCTGTGCAGCCCTTCCCTTTGGATATCCCATCTTCCATCTCCTTTCCTTAAATAAGTTTGATTTTTCTTCATCCACTATCTGAGGTTATTTAGCCCATCTGTGCACATCGTCCACCATGTTCACCTTTCAGATACAACACCCTAGATGATGACCAATGAAACCACTCAAGACTTCTAGGGAAAATGTGAACCTGAGATACTTGGACCTATGTCATTAGTGGCCAAGACTGTAGAAAGTGCAGGAGATATTTAATAAGCAGAGGCATGAGGTAAAGAAATCAGATGGTATTTAGTAGAAGGTGGGATGCCCAGAGGGCAGACAGGGCAGTGCCTAGGAATCAAAATGAAAGTGTTCTCAACACTCCAGGAGGAAACCTGGATAGTAAGGCATTCCATGATAACTACTTTGCAAGAGCCACTTTTAAGCCTATATGTCAATCAATATATATGAGGCCTGACTGATTTCAAATGGGTGCAGTCACAGTGAAAGCATTTGCACCATTTCCTTTTTTTTCCTTTCTACCTGCAGACATCTTTAAGTTAAACAAGTTGGACACCATTAGCTATGTCAAATTTCGGCTTGCTATTCCTATTCTTTGACATCAGATAAAGCCAAGCCAACACACCAGCCATTGGTTTTTACTAACATACACACATGCCAACCACTTCCATTAGTATTTGTGGAAGGATGAGTAAGTTAATGATATATTTCCCCAAGCTTCAGCTGGGTGTATGTTTCATGGCATCATTACTCATAAAGTATAAGGGCCATTGATGTTGGGAAGGAAAGGTTTTTGTCATCTATGCATATGACACTCATGGATGCTTCCCCAAGCTTCAGCAGAGCATGACTTTCATGTAGTCATGACCAAGGTCACACCCACTCATGAATGTTGACTTGACAGGAAAGTATAGATTGTTTATGGGAATTATATGTGTTTGTACACTTGCCAAATCCTTTTGAATTTGAGCTCAGGAATGTTCTAACATGTAGCTCTTAGCATGTCGGCCATTGTACAGAAAGGTACTTCTGACTTGTAATTGTTTCTCTTTATTCATTTCAAGAGTTTTATGCATATTTGATCATTTATCTACTGAATTCAAAATTCAAAAGTTTCAAGAAGTATAAAGATGGCTGAACAGTGGCAAGAAATTTAGAAACCACAAAAAAATTCAGAAACCATAGAAAAAAGCTAACAGATCATTGCGGTGAGAATGAAGGCTCATGTTGATGAAGTTGGCAGAGATCCCAGTGAGAGAAAAGAGTTGTGCATGGGCAGAACAGTGACAGGGGACTCGTTTAACAAAGGGCTGAAAGCTGTGATCCAGGCAGATAAACGTGCTCAGCTTAAATGCTCCATTGTAGAGCATGGTATGGGGCAAGAAGTCAATGTGTCAGATAATTACCATCTCTCTGTGGTTGGATGAGTAAGGCCACCCTAATTCCAGAGTCCAGCATTCTAGAAGGGCTTGGTGCTGACCCCCTTCCCATCAGGGCCCTGGGATGCTGGTGCCACAGGCCTGTTCTGATGGGAAGATAAAGTTTCCACTTTCAGAAGAGTGGGTTCCTGGGAGAGTGGGGTGGTGGGTGGTGGGAGGAGCTCAGGTCACTCTTGGCACGTGTCTCACTGGTGATGGTGGGTAGGGTGGCAGGAAGGCCATCTGAGGTTCCAGGGAAGTGCACGGGCAGCCAGGCCAGCCTGTGGAGCAGGGCCTGGACAGGAGACTGTTGCCAGAATGTGAGGGAATTTCAGAAACTCACGACCATGGCTCCATGTCTGGGGCATGGTCCAGGGTAAGTGTGGGGAAGGGCTGAGTTGCTGTCTATAAGGACCAACAGTTCCCTTTAAATCAAGGGTCCAGGTCAGTTTCATCCCCCTGGGACCATAATTCCCTGAGGTTGAGTTTCCAGGACCCTCCTCTTCCTCTGGAATCTTCCCAGGCTTTTCGCTGGCCTTTCACATTTCCACCACAAGGAAAAGTGCGGCTCAGGTGACCTGCTTGTCACCAGGAAGGAGTAAGGCTACACAGAGATGGGTTCTGTGGATCTACTCATGTTGGGTAGGAAAACTCACTCTGCTAGGAGTTTCTGTCTCCCTTGATAGCATGACCGTAGGACAGGGAGGGATTAAGAAGCCCAGGGCAGGAGTGAACCTACAGTCCCTCTCCCAGGCTTTGGAATGCATGCCTCACCCATCTGTGTGGGTCCCACCCAACTTCTCACTTTTCTGGAGTAGAGTGGTCCACACACCCACAAAACCCACTTCCTGAGGAAGCGCTCTGGAGGGGGCCGGGGGGGGGGGGGGGATGAGGGAGGTAAGGGCCAGGAAGGAGGGAAACACACCCATCTGAGGTGTTTCTTCCTCACTCAGAAATCTGCCTTTCAAGGTGTCTAGAAGCTGCTGAGAAAAACGAAAATGATAAAGATTTCAAAGATAAAGTGATGCATTTTTAATGAAGCATTAATCTGCTTCCCCCTTGAACAGTCTCCTTGTCTATTTATAACAAGTCACACAAGCAAATGGAGAAAGGAAAGCTTTGTTTTTCTGTACCACGGGCAACCCACAGCCCCTGATACACACCCAGGCTGCTGATTCCCACTCTGTCTCGCTGCTGAGACAGGGGCCCTGGCAGAACTCCACGTGGGAAATGGAAGGCCCTCTTCTACTTCTGGGGAGATGGGGTGCAGAGTCCAAGGCAGGACTCTGGACTCAGGAATCACCTGTTGTTTGGTGCCCTGAGCTGGTGGAGTGGAGCATCTACCCCTGTGGGAAGCATGCTTCACTCAACACACAGGCCCTTGCACCCTCTGCCCATCAAGTCTCTGGCAGTGTGCAGATGTGGCAACAGATGGGGAGGGGACAGGCTCTGTCACCCTCTGCACTGGCAGCGTTTCTCCTTCCCTTTCCATAGGAAGCCGATGTGGAAAAAGAGGCTGAAAAATAGCTTGGAGATGAGTAACCCTGCCCCTCCTCAGAGTCAAGGTCAGTGAGCATCTGAGGTCAAGGAGCTGGTCCAGAGTAGAAGGCCTTCTGCTGTGGCTGGAATCACTAGGCTCTGATCTCCACCTGCTTGCACAAATCAATCCCCCTAATTTCTATTTTCCCTGAGCTTCCCTTTCTTCCTATCCCTCCCCTGCCCTATTTTCCCACACAGCACCCCATCTTACCTGACTCACTGAAGATTATTACAAGTGAGAAGGGCATTGTTCTATAATGCCCTGCTGTGAGGTCTGCAATAGCACTGGAGTATAGGAGGTACTCAATATCTGTTTAATACAAATGTTCTAATTTTATTTGTATGTTTTCCTGTGGGGTTCAAACCAGAGGATTGATTGCCCACAAAGACTAGAAGACTTTGGTGGTCATGGGTGGGGCCACCATGGCTAGCGGGCCTTGAAGGTGAGGACATAAGTGTTTCCCTGTTAATTGTTATTTATTTATTTATTTATTTATTTTCTCTCTCGAGGGTATGTATGCCATTGATTTTTGAGAGAGGGAGAAAGAGATAAAGAGACATCAACATGAGAAAGACACATTGACTGCCTCCCACTAGAGCTTCAATGAGGGCTAGGCATCAAATGTAACCGATGTATGTGTCCTTGACCAGGACTCAAACCTGCGACCCTTGGTCCTCAGAGCCCTCGCTATAAGCACTGAGGTACACTAGCCAGGGCTCCCTGTTAATTTTAAGGGGAGTTTGTGGCTGCTTTTTTGGCATGGATGGGGGTGGGCTGTGCTCCTCTATGTTCTGCACATCACCGGTCAGGGCAGTGGCTAATTTCTGAGCTGGTACCTCCATCCTCAGCAGGCAGGTTTCCGATTCCCGACCCAACCCCCTCCCCTGATACACACCCAGGGTGCAAAAGTCCACTTCCTTTGGCAACTCTTGCTTCCAGGTTTTTCTCCAGGTCCTAAAAATAATCCTTTCGGGCACAGTACGTGTGCCTATCTTTGGTGAAATGCCTGTTGGACTGATGTCTTTAACATGCATTGCGAAAACCGTATGTGGTGATTCCAGAATATAAAACCGTGACAGGGGCCGTGCCAGAGGCTATTTTTAAACGCTGTGTTCTGGTGGAGGGGTGAGCTGCCTGGCTGTGATTTCCTGCTGAATGCCGGCACTGGAGGATGCTGTGTGAGGGTTTGGGGTCAATGGTGTCACAGTGGAGAAGCTGGACATACTTGCCAGGAAGGAGGCAGGTGAGCAGGGATCCTGGGGTGAGGGGATATGATCAGGGCTCTTGGGAGATGCTGCCAGGGCGAGAGGGCACCAGGAGGTGACAAGGCTGCAGGACTAGCTCCCCACAGGCCGTGAGGCCTGGAGAGAGAGTTTTCACAAAGCATCCTGCTACAACATCCCTCTTTCTCTCCTGATCTCTGTCCCTTCTTCCTCTGCCCAGGGGAGCCCTGGGTGTTGGTCCATGCCTGGTACTCACTTTGGTCCCCTCTGACATGTCCAGTGATTGAGGGGGCCTTGGAGTCTCCCAGAGTGTCTTGGGGGTGAGAGGAGCTAGCTCTTCTGGACCAAGGCCTGGAAATGGACACTGGGGTGGGACAGACCAATTGGCTCGATGTCCCTCCCCTGGGCCTCACAGCATTTACCACTGTCAGATATTTGTGGCTTCTATCAGAATGTTAGTCCCAGGAAGGCAAATATTTGTGGTTATTACTATAGTTCTAGTCCTACCATCCCTTGTGGCATATAGTAGGCACTCAATAAGTACTAGTATTTGTGGTGGAAGAAAAAGAAGCACGGAGGGAAGGAGATTTGCTGGTGACACCACCTACCCTGGAGAAAGACTTCTGCTGTGTCCCTTCACCATCACAGAGAACATAAATGCACAGCCAGCTGACTCCAGCTGCTCCCCATTTGGTTGTCCACCTTGGCCGTGACCCTCTGCCTGGCTCTCTGCAACCTCTGCATGGTGCCTCTGATCAAGGTTTCATCTGAACAGTGGGACAAAGAACATTCTAGCTGATGAAACATGACCATAGGGAGTGCAAGAAGTAGGAGCAATTTGGGAGCTTTCAGATTGAATAACAGGGGATCCTAAGGCTGCTTCAGGAGGAGGGCAGGGAAGGGGAGCAGTGTCTATTCCTGATATGCCCACACTAAGAGGCCAGGGAAGGGCCCCAGTGTGCTGCTGAGCCACTATAGTTCCAGAGTCTAGCTCCTCCGCTCATCGTTTCCTAGCAGAAGAGCAGCCATAAGGTCTGTACTGTTTGCTCAGCCCTTTAAGACATTACCCTGGGCTAAGGAATCCCTGCACAGCGGGTGGGAGGGAGGGAGGAAAGGGAGGAGGAAGAGGTGTTCATTGTCTATGTGGTAGCTCTTTGTGGGTTGAAGTAGACCAGAGAAAAATAACCTGGTGTCATCAAGAAAGCCTCAGAAGCGTTCCTGCAGTGTCCTTGCTCTGCTCAAGGCTTCCCGTCCTAACTGACGGCACACTGGCCACGTCTCATGCATCCATTCAAAACCAAGTGCCCAAACGCTACTCCCTTAGGGGTTTCTTTAGAACAAAGACAATTTTCTCCATTCCCAGACTCCTCCCACCCTTTGGGGGCCGAGGCTCCTTTGGCAGCCAGGCCTCTGCACCCCAATGGAAATTGCTCTATTAATGTGTGTGCGTGTCCACGCCATGCAGGGCACCTGCTTTTCTGGGACCACTGCCATCTGGAACCAGGCGACTTCCTCATTGTGCGCCTCTTTCTGAACAAAGGCTGGGAGAGTTGGATTGAGCAGGCATCCTCTCCCACATCCTCCAGCTGCCTGGCAGGCCCGATTAAGATGTCACACTCCTGCTCAGCTAGCAGACTTGGCCACTGGGAGGGGGGGCAAGTATGGAGTTCCATCCAGCTTCCTGCTCAGCAGCCTCAGTCAGTCAGACACTTGGGCCAGGCACAGAGCATGTCCTGAAAGGTGTCCTGGTGGTTGTCCCCTCCTTGATGTGTCCTATTGGTCTTGGGCTGGCTCCTCTCTGGGCAGCTCAGTGGTCGCAGTGTGTCTGGCTCCCACATGTCGCTACACTGCCTGGAGCAGAAGAGTCCCCTCTGGAGTCCTTGGGACTAGAAAGGAAGCTGGAAGGCCAATCCCAGCAGCCAAGGTCATCTCTCATGTCTCTGTGGCCCACCCCAGCCTCGGTCCCTCCGGACAGTGACTGCAGAGGCGGAGGTGTTTCTGCAGATAGGGACGGGAACTAAATGTTGCGAAACCATCACCAGTGTTCACTTGGAGAAAACTGTTACTTATTACAGCACTTTTTTACAGAAAAAAACAAAAACAAAACTATGACTAGGTAATGCGTTTAAAATAGAAAAGTAAAAAATTAAACAACCCACAAGGAACAGGAAGCTCAAACTTTAGATCTGACCAAAGTCTTTCCACGTGGGCTGGTTTAGGGATAGAAGAAATACTGACTTCTTTGCTGGGGGTGAGCGTGGGGTGGAGGAATGAGGGTGGAGTGCGAGGCCATCCTAGAGTAACCTGCACCTGCTAGGAATCGGGTTGGGGTGCAGCTGCAGGCTGACGGGTGATGGTCCCAAAGCAAAGCTGTGGGAGAATGCCCACCTGGAGCACCAGGGAGGGAGAGGTGAGCGCATTTGTTTCATGTGGAAAACACTACATCTGGGGAAGCCTAACATTCCTAACAATAAACATTTAATGAACAGGCTTTTCAATTCTGTTAAGATTTTTGCTTTTCTAGAATATGATCAAATACATTCACAGAACAGTGATTTGTTTTAAAAATATCAAATTCTGTTAAGTTTGTATACATTGTTTTTAGGAATAATTGTAAAAAGGTGTCCCTGTAAATCCAGCCTTACAGTCACCCTACTCAGAGCCAATGTATTATGTTTTCAATAAATCAAGATTAAATGAAGAAATTTTAATAAAATTAAAGAAAATAGGAGGGTAATGAGGCTATATTATTCTCACTAAGGAATCATTGGATAGCAATTGGTATATGTACAATTTTATATAGATACTCGAGGCCCAATGCATGAAAATTCATGCAAGAGTAGGCCTTCCTTCCCCCAGCTCACGAAATCATGCCGGTAGGATCCTTAGGCCTAGCCTGCAATCAGGGCCATCTTCCGCCCGCTCACCAGTCCCCAGTCCCGCCCCGCCTTGCCACCATGCACCCCGGTTCCCTGTGGTCCCCCGTTTGCCATCCAGTGGTTGGAGCCTGTGGGCTTGGGCGAGGACTGAGAAGTGTTCAATGCCCCTAATAGCAACTGGTCAATAGGTCATTCTGGTTGTTACCCCATTATGGTCGCTGGCCTTTTATTATATAGTATACCTTTATATACTATATTATGGTGCATATATAAAAAATCATATATGATAAAACAGCCCAATATGCCAATAACTAGTAAGTTAAGCTCTATGTGGAGAAATATCACTAATATTTCATATACAATAATGTACATATATAAAATGTCATAAACCTAATAAAAATGATTGGATAAATATTTTTAGTACATATACCATACAAAACATTAATACAATGATTATACAAAGCAACCCCACAAACTGGTAAGAAAAATAGATCATCGAATAGGAGCTTAGTCAAGGGAAAAGCAGTTGATTCTTCACATAGTATAATGATTTTTCAATAAAAAGGCTTCTCAGCCATACAAAGAGGTCCGCTCCATGAAAACACTTCAAACCCTTGTTGGCGACGTGGAGAGGCCCCATGGGGAGTGGAGGCCCTGAATGTTGAGAAGACTGTAGATTCTAGAGTCTAGAGGGAGTCAGGGATGTACAAAGGGGACCTGGGCTGAGTTCCCTGCTCTGCCAGGAGCTGCAGTGTGAGAGAAAGATGTACAGCAATAAACCCACACGGGAATCAGGGGTCTATTGGGGATGGTGGCTGAAGAGACAGCAAGGTTATATTCTGAGTAGAAGATCAGGAATAGAAGTCTGTGCTCTAGACCTCTTGCCTATAGCAGTAACTGTCTCTTTCCCAGTTTTCTTTTTGGAGCCTCAGCTACTGGAGCTCTGTGCCCACCTGGGCTCTCTCCCTCGCTCACTTCGAAATTGCCCTCATCAACCTTCTCTCCACCATCGGCAGGCACAGTAGGGACAGGTGTGGTAATCCTTAGAAATGGTGTTGGGGGCTGTGCCATGTCCTAAAGAATAGCACACATTTCCTATGTGATTGGATGGATGGGGGACTGTGGTGGAATCACCAGGGAGCCTCAGTGACTGTGCGACCCACTTGGCCTGTAGGACCATCCTGAGGTGGTGGATGGTACTTCTCTGACCCACACTGCTGTGCAGTGACTGCTCAACTGACCCACCAGACAGATGCCAATGCATTAAGCCTGCAGAAGGATGTAGCTTAATTCCTAATAAACCGGCCGTGACAGGAAGACCTATAGCATCATGATTTTCTCACTCTTGAGCAATGGCACTGTCATCTTTCCAGCTACATAAGCCAGACTCAAAATTCCACCTCTTGGTATCACCCTCCTCTGGCCACATAGTTTATTGTTCAAACCAGGTCACTTTGGGTAAAAAGGAACCATTCATGATTATGCTGAACCAACAGGCAAACCAGGATCATCCCAGTAAATCCAGCCTTACAGTCACCCTACTCAGAGCCAACCCACCCACTTGGGTCTGTGGTTTTTATCCTAAAAGTCTCTCGCATCCATCCCTTTTCTCTTCCACCACCACCCTGGCCTCAGTACCATCATCTCTTCCCCAGGCTGAGGTCCACCTATACTCATAACAGTTTTCAGCCAAGTGATCATCTCAGATACAGATCTAATAATGGCAGGTCATACTTCTATTTTCAGGATTCCCCCAAGACTCCTCCTTGCACTTAGGGTAAAATTAGAAGAACCTGGAAGTTCTTAATGTCTGTTTCCTCCACAGGATGCCTACCCAGGGAAACAGGGACCCTAACTGTGTGGTCACCATTTTACCTGTGGCAGCTGCTACATGCTAGGTGTTCAATCAATATCAGAGAAATGAAGAAACAAATCAATGATTCTGATTTCCTGAGCTCACAGACTCTACTCAGATAAGGCTTCCTGATGACTAAGTATTGGTATAGATGAACACTTGGTGATGAAAAATCCCCCATTATCTGTAGCTCCAATTTGGATAATAGGAACTATCACAGGCCTGCAATGCTCCCACTGTTGCTGTCTTCCTCACCCCACCCCCAAATTTGCTGTTACTAGTAGTCATACAGCTCTGGGGAATTATTCAAATGGAAACAAAACAATAAACAACTCTTACTTTTTGTTTCATTCTTTAAAAAACAAATTCCAGATTCCAATGAAAAAAGGAAATATCTCTTCCAGAAATCTTTCTAAGGAGAGATTTGGCATGAAGCAGAGAAACTGCAAATTGCTGGTGTTCCATTGTGACTTAATAAATGTTACACAGAAATAGTAATGTTTTAACAGCTGGAAACAAATGCTGCCATTGCTTAACACAGGTTAACGATAGAAGGCATTATTACCAGATAACCGAGAAACCTTGAAAAGGGATAAAAAACACTTATCACTCTGAAGAACATGTTCTAGTATTGGCAGCGTTTTCAGGATAGGGTTGAAGATGTGCTCCTCTGGTTAACCTTCTTGCCCATGTTCTTAAATACCCAGTACATCCCCAGCACTTACAGTGGAGTTCAGCAGAAATGTGCATGCGTCTGGCCCCCAGGTAAAGCACACTGTCATCAAAAACCATTGGAAGATAACATAAATGCTTCTGATAGAAAAGGTTTGGGGCACTACTTCTTAACACACTGTGCTCCGCTGTGCTGTGGAGAAAAACCACCCACTCACTGGGGTGTTTCCCCTGCATGAGAACCTACATTTTTCCCATCAAAAGCATGCAAGTTGCTCTGTACCTCCAATGACAGCCTCTGTGAGACAGGGACAGGGGCCCACAAACAGCACCGTGTAGAGTGAAGCCAAGCAGATGCCCATGACCCAGGTTCCAGTAATCTCTTGTTGATTCCTTTCAGATGTGGGCGCTGGTAGTATAGGCAGCTCCTCCCAGATAGATATGATGAGCATGTTATGTTTCATCATCCAAAAACACATCAAATGTAATCTTAAAAAAGCAACCTCACCCACGACAACGGGGGTGGCTGAATTGTGGCTCCTCCGGATGTCATGCCCTAATCCCCTGACCTGTGAAGGTGACTTATTTGGAAAAGAGGTCTTTTGAAACTTGGTTAATTTAAGGATACCAATGGGGAGGTTATTCGGAATTATCTGAGTGGGCCTTAAATGTAACCCCCAAGGTCCTGAGAAGAGTGGGGCAGAGGGAGATTTTGGTAGGTGAGCATGGAGACTTCACATAAGCATCAAAGTTCAGGAGAAAGCCACGTGAGACCACAGACCAGAAGACGGGAGTGATGTGGTCACAGGCCAAGCAATGTGGGCAGCCCCTAGAAGCTGGAGGCAGAAGGAACAGATGTTCCCTTGACTTTTCAGGGAGTACGGCCCTGCTGACTTGATTTTTATTCAGTGAAACGAATTTGCTCTTCAGGCTTCCAGGACGGTGGGGAATGAATTTCTGTTGCTTTGAGCCACCTAATGTGTGGGTAATGTGTTCCAGCAGCCACAAGAAAGAAATACAACTGGCTTTCTCTGGCAGGGTTCTTTGGTCCCAGGAGAGGGAAAGTCCCTCTGGCTAACTCTACCCGGAAGGCACCTCTGAGGGCGGCCATTGGAGCTCTACAATTCAGCATGATTACAGAGCCCAGCTGGGCATCTGTGCAGAAGGTGTCACCAGTGTGCTGTATGGAGTCCATCCTGGAGTGACCATGTTCTGGACATGTGCTCTCCCTTGAAGGGGACCTGTTTTACCTATTGGAATATTGATTTTAAGCTGGTTATTAGGAAACAAGACTCAGAACAAGCCTTCCACTCTTCTTTCCTGCTATTCTAAGAGGTTCAGAGGGAAAGCCTACTCCAGGAAGGAAACCTTAGGATGTGCACCCAGCAGCCTAATTTAAATTGAGTTTGGTGGGTGGGAGGGCCTCACATGCAGGCCTGTTAACTTGATTGCCCTCTGGGTCTCATTGCTTCTGGGTTGCCAAGCAAAAAATTTACCTGCCGTTAGTGTTCAGCTCTTGCCTACTTCCTCTGAAATCTCAAAACCCTACTTCTTATTTCACCTTTGTCCAAAACAACACACATATCCAATTTTACCCCACTGTATTTGGAACTTGCATGCTTTGTGAAGTCCCCGTGTTCATCTATGAAAATTTGGATTTTCTCCTCTGAATATCTCTGTAAATTTGATTATTAACTCAGCAAGAAGAACTTAGATGATGAAAGGGAAGTCATTACTATTTTTAGTGCCCACAGTGCTTATCAGACATGTTCCATGTACCAGGCACTGTGCAAAGACCTTGACATGCCTCACAGAAGGCTGGAGCAGCCTGGCTAAACCACTCATGTAAGGTGGAACAGTTAGTGGCTGGAGAAATCCTAGGGCTCCCATTCTTACTGCTTCAGGTCTTTTCCCATTGTGTCAACCTGCCTCCTTTTAGAAGTGCAAATAAGGTCTGTTCAACACTGAACTTTGACACACAAAGAACAGTGAGCCAAGATTTCAAGGAATTTCTCACAGCCCAGTTCCCCATATTAAGATGTCCCCAAACCATGGTAGATCACCTTAAGCTTAGAAGCTGTCATTCATGTCATGCATGAGTCATTCCTTCAGCACCTCACCTTGGGCCGACTGTCCTTTGGCAGGGTCAGAGCTTCCCCCGCATCCTTGAGAGTGTCAGGGTTAGTGTCTCCTTCCACGGAGCTCTGCCTGTAATTTAATCCTTTACCCCCACGGGCTTTCCAGTTTTTCTATCTCCTTCTTCTGCCAACAAACATAAAATTTAGCAAGATAGAAAAGCTCACTTCTAAATGAAAAACTGATTTGGAGAGATTATATTCTGATGTATCAGCCTCAAACTTATTTCATCATAATTAGAACTTACAGCTGCCATCCCGGCCCCTCCCCTGTGCAAGTCAGCAGCCCGGGGCGCATGAATCACCCACCAATGGTTTATGCCGCAGTACCACTGCAAACTAAACAAATTCTTTCCACGTTAGCCTGAGGGTTAAAAAAAGAAGTTGTGCTCTAAAGAAGAGAGATATAATTTTGAAATGAGCACTAGAAAGAAAATGAAAAGGAAATGAGCCCTCAGTCGACCATGTACTGATGGGCCTGAGCGACTTCCTTCCTCCGAGGTTTCTGATGGGACGGTTTCTAAGTAGGGGCTTTCCATAGAAAACGGGGTGCAGGCCAGCGGGCAGGGGGCACAGAACGCACCGGAATGTGCCAAGGACAGGAGTTTGGTGTAACAAGGCCTTGTCAAAAAGCGTGCTCTATGATTTGTACCAAAATGCCCCTAAAGGGAGTGGACCGAGCCTCCTCCCACCCTTTCAGCCTTGTAATGTATGTAAGTGACCATTATAGTGTAGGTAAGTGACCATTTACTGAGGCTTCATGTAGCTGCAAAGCCGAAACAAGAGGCACTGGTGGCCCAGAATGACTGCCTCCCGACATTCTGCAGCCTGAGGTGAAGGGAGGAGGAAGTGAGACGTGCTGCCTGGGGGAGGTGGGGAAGGGTAAGAATCGGTGGCATGGAGTCTGCTGCTGTCCTGAGGGGTTCCTCTCTCCACCCAAACCTAGGCACCCTCTTAGCACAATGAAAGCCCTGCATAGCAGAACCGACTTTTCTTGAAAGGTGACATGGTGACTGTGGGTTCCATGCCTTGTCTCCAAGAAGTCTCTGGGTGTCTCTGTCTTCTCACATCCCCAAGGACCTCTGTGCTCAGGCCCACCTGGTTCCTCCCTGCCCCACCTTGCTCCTCTCCCCCACCCCCTCCACTTTGTGCTCCTCCTCCTCCTGCTCTTTTTCCCACACAGATGAGGCAGCGGCCAACTCTCTTCACTCCTGGTCTCCAGGCTCTTATACTCAACGCTCGGTCCTGCACTGCAGACATGGCATACAACAGCTTGTTTCACAGTCTCTCTGAGCCGTAGGCAACGCCTTTTAAATGCAAGGAGCAGTTTATCAAAAACAGTTTCCTTGTCAAGGTGCCAACATTTGCAGTGATAAAAACAGCAATTAGAAGTTGGGGAAAATTCCACCTCCGAATAGAAAGGATCATGATGAATTGGGCTAAGGAGTATTCACCCTGCCCCCAACCCCTAGAAACACACCTGTCCATCTGGGCCCTGAGAATGTGACCTTGTTTGGAAACTAGGTCTTTGCAGGTGTAATTAGTTAGGATGAGGTCATCTTGGATTTAGGGTGGGATGACTGGTCTTAAAGGAAGACCATGTGAAGACACGGAGACACACTAAGAGAACACCATACGACCATGGAGAGAGATTGGAGTGACGTGTCTGCACGCCATGGGACCCCACGAACAGCGGCCGCCACCAGAAGCTGGAAGAGGTCTGGAATGGGGCTCTTCCTCGGAGCTTCAGGGTGGAACCGAGCCTGCTGGCACTTTGGTGGTGGATCCCCAGCCTCCAGAATAGTGAGAGAATAATTTCAGTAGCTTCATGACACCCAGGTTGCAGTCATCTGTGATGGCTGTGTCAGGACACACATGCATGGGGCCATCAGAGGCTCAGACCATATCCCACAGCACAGCGGACCTCTTCCTTTACCCCAGATCACAGCAGAGCCCATGACCACGGGCCGGGCCCACCGCAGTGCTCTTGTTCCTGAGCATCGGCAATGCCAGGCAGAAGGTAGCATCATCTTCCCAAACTGCACGGCTCAGAGAGTCTTCATCTGAAATAGGAGAGAGCAACCGTTTTCACTGCCAGGACCACAGGGACTTTAGAGAGTCTTCTTCCTTAATTCCAGCAATCTGGGGGTTGACAATTCTTCGCAGCAGAAAATTTAAGTGGTAGCTTGAATGTTTCATCTTTCCAACATGAGGATGCCCTGGTCTGCGCCTGCTGAATTGAAGAAAGAAAACCCTACAGGGAACAGCGGTGGTACGGCTCCTCAGGTGAGCGCCACCTGCCACCACGCGCGATCCTCTCTCAGAGATGCCTTTCAGTGGCTGCAGGGAAAGACCGTCTCGGGCAGCTACTCATTCAGGTTGTAGACCTGCCTCTGCACTAAGTGGGCACCATTTCTTTCCTTTAAAAAAAATCTAGTTTTTTTTAATATTTTTAAATTTATTTCAGAGAGGAAGAAGAGGGAAAGAGAGATAGAAACATCAATGATGAGAGAGAAACATTGATCAGCTGCCTCTTGCATGCCCCCTATTGGGGATCGGGCCCACAACCCGAGCATGTGCCCTTGACTGGAATTGAACCTGGTGCCCTTCAATCCAAAGGCTGATGCTCTGTTCACTGAGCCAAACCAGCTAGGGCTAAGTGGGCACCATTTCTATCTCACAAGTTTTCAACTACAAAAGGAACATTGGACACAATGCCTCCCAAACTTCCAGCTCTTACATCACATGTAAAGGTTTGGGGTGGGGGAAGTTGGGTTCCAGAATCTATGCAGTCCAGGAACCACACAGAGGCTCTCACGGGCTTATATTGCTGAGCTGGGGAAGAAGGGCTTGTCTCTGTTCCTGACAACAGGGCTATGTACGACCTCTCCCAGGCCTTGTCCTGGCCTCTCTCATTTGTGGCACAAAGTGAATTAACCTGCTGTGAATCCTATTCTGTGCCCCCTCCCACCTGCAGCCCACCCCAACCTCTGCTTCCTGCTCAGGCATCTCTGTAGATACAGCCCGGAGCTGTGTGTGTGTGTGTGTGTGTGTGTGTGTGTGTGTGTGTGTGTGAATTTCTCCCATTGTGCAAAGGAGAGGGCGAAATGCTTCCTTTCAAAAACCTGATGAGCTCCTTGGAATCCAGTCTTCCCAAAGCTTCTCTGCTCAGTGCCTGCTAATCCTCCTCCGAGAACTGATATGAGGTGTTTTTTAGATGGATAAGAGCAGCAGTCTATTTGCTTTCTTTCTTTTTTTATTTTTATTTGCAGCCTCAATGCAAGTTACTTTTGCCCATTAAAATACAATTGTTCCTCACACTGGTTTTCTCATTTCAAAGGTGATTAATAATTGACTTTTCTTGGTCTAGGAAGAGGGAGCTTCTCCCCGCAGACAATCAGGTGTGTGCTGGAGATAAGATAAGCAAAATTCTGCACGCTTCTTTCTCGTGTATGTGTGTGTGTGTGAGTGTGTGGTATGTGTGTGTGTGTGTGTGTGTGTGTGTGGTGTATGTGTGTGTGTGTTGTGTATGTGTGTGTGTGTGTGTGGTGTATGTGTGTGTGTGTGTGGGGTGTGTGTGTGTGATGTATGTGTGTGTGTGTGGGGTGTGTGTGGGTGTGTGTGTGTGTGTGTATGTGTTTCAGCCGAAGCCTCCAAAGCAAACACGGCAGCTGCTGAACTCAATGGTGCGTTATTTCACAGGCGACAGCAGATAATGGCCATGGCCTGGTTTTCATCTTGACCGCCTAGGCTGGGTGGATGGGCCCAGAATGTTGGACAAAGTTTGTTGTTGTTTTGTTGTTGTTTTAATCTTTTCAAGATTCCTTTGAGGCAAGTAGCAGGGTAAACATTTTTTCACTCTCTGCTCATGGAGGGAACCAGCGTAGTTAGAGAGGATTAGTGGGAGAGGGGCCCAGGGACAGGGAAAGCATTGAAAGCCCGTTTCGCTTCAGTAAAAGGTCACATTAAAAGGTCACGAAGCCTCCTTGTCCTCTCCCTCCCAGGAACTAATTCTGGAGGTCTTTTCCTCTGAGTCATCAGCTCTGTCCTGTCCTGAGCCCCAGGTGACAACTTGACATGTGGCTGATGTGACTTCAATGGTTCCGTGAGTATAAAGTTGATGCCAGGTTTGAAAGACTTAGTGCCCAAAATACGTAAGATATCTAATTCATAATGTTTTCGAATAGGATACAAAGACATAGTTGTCTTTGCTTTTTGTGCCTTATCTCATATGGGGGCTAAATAATATCAATATTTTTTCTCCCGCTTTCTAAGTTCTTCTGGCTGGGCTAATAATCAAATGAACATGAGACAGGTTAGCAGGAGAAAATCAAAATTTTAATATGTGTGCATGGGGAATTCGTATAAGCAGAAATATTCCAGAGACGGTGTGGCAACATCGGAATGTAAGATGCTTTGGGGCATAGGAGAAAAGGGGCAGGGACAGGTATTAGATTTCAGAAGTGAAAATGGATGATTTATAGGTAGTCAAGGAGGAGCAGAACATACCTGGCAGGAAAATTCCCCTCATGACTCAGAGACAATGGGACAGGAGGTGGGGGTGGGTGGGAGGGGAATGGGAAGAGGGGGAAGATGTGGCTAGGGGGTATCTAGCTAACAGGCACCTGCCTAAAGCCCTCCTATTTACCAGAGTGCATTCATATCAGGCTAAGGCAGCATCCTCTGATCTTGCTGGGCAGATTTTTCTGTCTGAATTCCTTGGGCAGGAATAATAAAAAACAGTTTAAAATCAGTATCTCAAAAAGTAGCTTCAGAGTGGCAAATTGCAGGTGCCTTCACTAACTGGCAGACGCCCTGAGAGCAGATCTCCCCAAACAGAGCAAGAAAGTCCCATGAGATCCCATATGAATTCCAGGACATTAGGGTCCAGCTCCCCTTGGAGAAGCTGCAGCAGAGCTCCTGTGGGGATTTGAAGAGAGGTGAGCAAATAGAAGGCCCCTGGCCTAATACTGATGAACATCTCAGGCCACTGCTGTGGTTCAGCAGACCAGCTGAGTGAGTGCATTAGGACTTGAAGGCTGCCTGGGACACTGGAGCACTGAGCAGAAATATGGGGCAACACTTGGGCCCACAGTCCAACAAAGGTAAGAGCTTCCTTGAATAGCTGGGTAATAGCAAGAGCATGCAGGGGACTCAGTCTGGGACTGCTATGGTCTTTTCTTCTACAAAGATGTCCCCAGCTCCCTCCCTACCTGTGCAACCCAAATGGAGTTCCTCCCACTCCCTTTAAAGCACCCTAAAATCAATAAAATAAGCATTTTTAACAACAAAAAATGAAGAGGAAATCTTAGGTTTGGACTAAGGATCTGAAAGGTTGAAGTCGGTGATGTGCAGGCTAAATAGCCATTTCAGATGGCAATTAAAGAAAAAATAGAATCTATTTAAGGAAAAGGGGTTGGGAGATGGGGATATCCAAGGAGAAGGGCTACACAGCACTGAGCCAAAGGGTATTGGGTCCATAATGGCAGCAAAAAGGTACTTAGGAAGGGCATGGAAGAAGCAACAGGAGAGCCTAGGCTGGGCTGCTTTGGCTCACTGAGAAGTCGGGGGAAAAGGGGCCTTGGAGACAGGTTCAGGGAGTTGGCCACTGCCCATTGCTCCCCTGGTTGCAAGTCTCCTGGGAACCTTTAGAGCAGTGGTTCTCAACCTTCTTAAGGTTGTGACCTTTTAATATAGTTCCTCATGTTGTGGTTGATAGGTACCCCCCAAACTGGTGGGCCGAGTTAGATATTGGAATTCTTTTATGTAAAGGGAGGAGTCAGCTGAGAAGGAGCCTAGGCGCTTCTCGATCTGAGAGAGGTCTTGGAGGGAGAAGGGAATATGGACTCTGACCAGCCCTGCCACCTCTCCGAGGTGGCGAGGACGGCCGGGGCCTTAGAGCGGGTATGAGAAGCTACCGGGGAAGAGAGGTCAGGAGGGGGAGCGGATGGGCTGGGAGTCGGACTAACTTGAGGGATGGGCAGCTCCAGGGCGGTGGAGGAGCGGTAAGTGTCTGAGGAGGAGGTGAAGGGGTGGGACACAGGGCACTCTGTTATGTGATTGATTGGTGGCTCAATGTCTCTGTCAATTACATCATAACCCCGCCCACCAGTTGGGGGGGGTACCTATCAGTGGTGACCTCCAACCACAAAATTATTTTTGTTGCTACTTCATAACTGTAATTTTGCTACTGTTATGAATCTTAATGTGAATATTTGTATTTTCCGAGGATCTTAGGTGACCCTACTAATGGTTCTCAATGACCCACAGGTTGAGAACTGCTGCTGTAGATCCTACGACCATCGGAAAGCACAGATATTTCCATTACATTTCATTAACAGTAGCAAAATTGCAGTAATGAAGTAGCAACGAAAATAATTTTATGGTCAGGGATCACCACAACATGAAGAACTGCATTAAAAAGGTTAGGTTAGGGGATACGGGCCCGTGGGGGAATGGGCTGGTGTGCTCTTTGGAGAGAGAGCACACACTGGGTCCTTTGTCCTGCATGTGTTGAACTCTTGCAGGTGGAAATCTTAGGGGCGGTCTCATGGGAGGGTCTCAATAGAATATTCATTAGCTTTCCAGGTGGGCTCTTTCAGGGTTGTGGTCTCCACTGATTGGTCAGAGCCAGGGCAGGGGGTCATTAGTCACTGTAGCTGGTCCTGAGGCAGCCATGGTGCCTCTTGTCTGGTTTCGCTGCTTTCCTGGGCCTGGAGCTGAAATATAACTGAGGCCAGATATTATCTTTAGGGAGAAAGGGTCAGGGGGTCTAAACTACCTGACCACTGATATGAAAGATCAAGGAGGTCCAAACCACATGATCAGCGATACGTTAGGGGAGGAAAAGTTACCTGGGGGTGAGGTGCTTGTTTTCCAAGTTTTGCCCCTTGCTAGGCCTCCAGAGCTTTCTGCCCTGGTGAGTTTCTGTACCTGGCCCATCACTGGTGAGTTTCTGTACCTGGCCCATCGTCCTTGCTCTACTCATGTCTAACAGGGTTATTTTGTTGGCTCAACTTCGCAACAACAATGGGTAGGTTGTGTACGAAAAGATAAACATCTCTGTTTCAGAATGAATCTTTAGCCGGAACCTCTGTGGGCCTGAATGATGGGCCTGAAGGAGGGGGCCGTTTCAATCTCAAGCACAGAGGGGGAGGGTAGACAAGTCCACTCAAGCTTAAGTTAGGATGAATGATTTATAAGCCCCGGGAAGGGGCAGACATTTCAAATATCCCCAGAGAGGCCCTGATGGCCTAATTTGTTTCCCAGGATGAAGTAGCCCAATAGAGGGAGGGAGGCCTCGAGTAAAAGTCATGCACTTTGGGGTGGAAGAATAAAAAAGCATTCTGATGAAATTCTTTCTTCATATCCTGATGTTTGCTTGTATTTTGAAAATAAAAATAAAAAAAATACACACACTTGGTTTTTCCTTTGATAATTATTATAATAGCTTATTGGATAAAAATCTGTGGGGGGTGGCCCCAGGCAAGACACCTTGAGGATTCTCTAAATCTTTGTGCTAGCTGAATTCAAGGTGCCTGGAAAAACCAGGTCTTGAAAAACATATTCACCAATGGTTATCAGCTTGGCTTACTTTGCCTCAGGTGTTGGGGAGAGGGCCTTGATATGTAAATGTAGGCTTGCCCCAGGAATGGGTAAATGAATAGGGTCTGGGCTCACAGAAACTCCTTTGATCCTAATGTTAGAGAAACCCCTTTGTATTGTGGAATATAAATAAATGCAACTTCCTGGGCTCTAGCATGGCTGTTTCTCCATGAGAGGGAGAACAGATGCCCACCTAGCCCCAGCTTTTTAATCCTACTTCTGTCTTCTCTTCTATATTTCATTTTTCTTCATCCTCAGCTCCTCCACTCAGAAACTCCCTAATTAAAACGTGGGAGAGAGAGAGAGGAAAAAACACCCCTGATAAAAATCACATTTCAGAGGTTTTATATTTTTACCTTTCTAATGCACAAATCCAGATATTCTAAAATTTCTATAGTTGGCTTTTTACCTCCCCCAAATCTGAATAGAATTGAAAGATAGAAAAGATAGAGACCACATTGCTGTCTGACACATGTGCTTTTCTCTGACAAACATAAACACATTCAACCTCATCCTGCCTTTCTACCTGATTCATTATGCTGATTGACTTTGGGGCAGTGTATCATGAATATGTCAGTATAGAAGGTCCCTAGAGTGATTCTTTAAAAAAAAAGAAATATATATATATATAATTGATTTCAATGAGGAAGGGGAGAGAGAGAGAGAGAGAGAGAGAGAGAGAGAGAGAGAGAGAGAGAGAGAGAGAGAGAGAGAGAGAGAGAGTCATTGATCAGCTGCCTCCTGTATGCCCCACAGTGGAGTTCAAGCCTGCAAACCTGGAAATGTGCCCAGACTGGGAATTGAACCATGACCTCTGGGTTCATAGGTCACGCTCAACCACTGAGCCAAGCTGGCTGGGCCCTAGAGTAATTCTTAGCCTCTCAATTACATAGACTATCCTTTGGGTATGAAAGCAGCAAAGATACCTCCCCCTGTGTGGGTTGTACTCGTGCTCTAGGTACTGCACACCCAGCTTTGCCACACTGTGGCGGCTGGTTAGTTGATCTGGGTGGCACTGTCTGCCAGACGTGATCTGGACACCTTATGGCCTCCCAACTTCACCCTTGCTTTCCTCAACCAGTGTCCCCAAGTGGCAGTCCTGCAGGTGATCCAGCAGAACGCAGTCTCAGGGGTCCTCAGCCACCTGACTCTACCTTTCTTTCCTTCATGTTATGCAGCCAACCCTACTAATGGCCAAACCAGGGCACTGGTGATGGGCCAAATGGCACCAATAGTGACCTGTTCATTCCCCATAGGTAACACCAAACCGTAGGGGAAGTGGAATCTAATTAGCTCCCAGGAGGTGAAGGTGGTTCAATTCACAGTAAGGTGGCAGAGCTCTGGTTGTCCCTGTTACAAGTTAGCCTGCTAAGATCCTGCAGGGAGGGTGGAGTTGAAATCCTTGATAGTTCACACTCTTCTCTAGAAATGTACTGTGTTCTGAAAACCTCTTGGAGAGCAGGTTCCTGTCTTGCACTGCTTTCCTTCATGCTCAGTTGAGTGCCTTGCATGGGTCTGGGTGACGCAGGTGTCTAGTTTATTCTTGGGACTTGACTCAAATCTCAGACCAGGAGCCCAGAAGAAAGACCTTGGGATACTTCTTCCTGGGAGCTCTGCTCCCAGATAAACAGAGGCAGAGCAGAACAGGGTGGGAACTGAGGACTAAAACTGATGGGTGATGCACTTTGGCGACAAAGGCATCTGTGCCAAAGGAACAGTCTGGGAATTTTAATTAAAGAGTTAAAATTTCAAACCCCAAACCCAAGAATGTACAAACATACAAACTTAGGAAAATTAGTTCTGTAAACCTGAATTCACAAGAAAATTATGTCAGGTTTAGGATGAATTTACCTACTGTGGTTCATAGAATTTGCTTGAGAACTGAGTCAGCTCCTTTCTGTCATTCAAACATTAAGTTACAGATTGAAGCTTGTTGGGTGATTATGAGATCAAGGCCTATGGTCTTTAACATTCCTAAGGGGCATTTTAATTCCCTATAATGGATCAATTGCTCTTATTCCCTTGAGGGATTTTTCTCCACCAACAGCCCTGTTGGCACATCAGTTAGAATAGAATGCTCTCTCCTTTTGGAAAGCTGATGGCAAAGTCTTACTATTACTTTTCCCTCAGACTCAGTCAACTATTTCTCATTTCAGTTTGTAAGTCAAAGAATGTGTGTGTGTACTGCCTTATTGATATATAACGTATATCATAAATATTTGATAATTTATATACTCACAAGAATACAAGTCAATGGAATTGAGTACATTTATGAAGTTGGGCAATTAATCATCACAATCCAGTTTCTGTTTCCAAACTCTATAGATTTGTCTTTTCTGGACATTTAAAGTGAATGGAATAATATAATCTGTAGTTTTTTTGGTATTCTTTCACTTAGTATAACGTTTTTGAGATTCATTCAAGTTATAGCATGTAGCATTCGTGCATATTGCTGAATAGTATTCCACTATGTGAATTTACTATATTTTGTTGAAAAAGGTATGTTATTTTTCTCCCTCTCCCAACCCTTTAAATGCCATGAAAAAGCTATGCTTTGAATGATAAACTGTCTGGCACTGGAATAGATATATTAGGAGTTCAGAGAAAGTTTGGTGACGTCTCTGTAGGTTCTTCAAATTTAATTGGAGAGGCAAACTAAGACATAGGGAGTGATAAAAAAAATTTGTAATGTATGGTAACAGGTGTTAACTGAACTTATTGTGGTGATCATTGTGTAATATGTACAAATATCAAATCATTAGATTGTATACCTGAAACTAATATAATGTCATATATTAAGTATATCTCAATAAGACATGAGAAAGACCTTGAAGAGAAAAGTAACATTAAAAAGTAGTGTTTAAAGAAAATAAAATGGCAGAGCTATGGCAGAGGAATTTGAATTGAGAAAGCTTGAGGCATGAGTTGGAGGAGTCTAAATAAATCCTGATCAGAGACTAAACCAGATAAACTAAGCCAAGCTAGGAGATCAGCATGGACTCCCCTTGGCCACTCTACCCAGGGCTCCTCACAGGTCCCACGACCCCAGACTCTCCCTCCCAAGTCTGCACTTGTTGCCGGAACTCCCTGGCTCTTAGCTGCACTGGCTTCTTCTTAGCCTTCGGTGTTCTCAGAGCCCCCTGAGTAAGCTGACCCAGTTCTTCCACCCTGTCATTCACCCTCTCAGCCCCCTATTTTCCTTCCAGACCACTTACACATGGCATAAGTCATAATTATCTTGTTTACCTGCTTCTTGTTTCTACCTCAAAGTTCAGGGGTCTGCCTTCTCATTATTTTATCTCTATGTTCAGGTTGGTGCCTAGCCTAACTCAAAATATATTTATTCAACATACCCAATTTGCTTATGAGACATTTCACAAGAAAAGTGGCTAGAACATGGAAAATGAAAAGGTTGGAGTAATTGAAATTGTCAGGAAGCATGGTGTTTCATCAAAGTCAGGGGATTTGAAGAAAGAGGAAGTTTCTGCCAGAAAGTGTGGGACTCTGTATGGATTCGCGGCACCTCCACCAGTGCAGAGTACCGCCACCAGAAATAGCTCAGTGGAAGAGGTCTTGTCCTCTTCCATGACCAGAGAGAAGACAATCAGGATTGAGAAGTGCTAGCAGAAGCCACAACAGCAGTGGCACCTCACATGGACAAGGGTTAGGTGAGTTCCAAGTGAGCCACAAATGAGAGAGGCAAAGACCAAGGCCTGGGAGGTCATGCTCCTGCCCTGGTGTCAGGAACAGAGACAAGCCCCCTCCTGCTCCTCTGCAAGGTAAGTCCGCCAGAACCTCTGCATGGCTTCCAATCTGCATAGAAACTCTGGCTCCCCAAACGCCTCCCATCCCAAACCTTTATCAATTATGTAAGTGCTAGAAGGAATTTACTTGACATTTTGTCCAATGTTCTTATTTTTAGATGAAAAATTGTGAGATAGAAATGGTACCTACTTAGTAGTAGAAGTGGATTTGCAATCTGACTCTTGATAGAAATGATCACCTGGTCAATGGCAGAGGTATATCCATAATCTGACTCCTTGACTTCTTAGTACTTCTCTTCCCCATGTTTCTTAAACTTTGAGTGAAAACAGCCATATTCAGAAAATGCCAAACATCTGTCTGATGTCTGTTGGATTCATTCCTCCTGAATTTCCTAGCAATCCCTATAGAGAGGAAATAATGAAAACAGAATGACATGCAATTATTTCAATATTGCAACCACGTTTTGAGAAATCCACTAAGCTGAGTGAAGAACCTAAGCTGGTCCATAAGCTATAATTAGACATCACACATGAAAATCAGAACTTTTTCTGCATGATTGACACTGAATCCAAAGCTGACAGTAAGCTAACATAATAAGAGAGCTAGTTATCTTAGTTTTAATAAACCCCAGATCCTGGCCTTCCAGTATTGCCTCATTGGCAGAGTCAAAGAAATGTCTCATCTAAAAATATCCAAAACTGTTAGATAAAATATGACCACGTTTATTTTAAAATACATAATTAATTTAACAAGCAAGAAAGAGAGACCCCTGATGTTGGAAACAGAGGGAACCAAAACCCAGAGCAATATAGTATGAATCATAACTGCAGTCACCAAGGCTGGGAAAAGGAAGTCATCAGACCCAGAAATATACCTCACAGCTAGAGTCTTTGTTAGCACCCTATAAAGATAGGAGCTTAGGTTTGGTAGAGCGTTGGAACTGAAACCTCTGCATAAAATTGAAGAGGACACAGAAAACTCTACCTACCAACGTGCCTCTGTCCAAGACTCTGAAAAGGAAAAATGACCCATCTGCATTTATAGTATAGGGGTAGCACAGAAATCCCTCAGTTTAGTTTGAAACATATAAATTGGTCCATAGCAATCAAACATCTTGAGATAATAGAATTCGCTAAAAAGACCAAACTATTAGTGTGTTCAAGATTATGAAAGTGCTTCTTAAGAAGAAATAGAAAATGGTAGGAAGAATAATAAATAATAAAAACAGAACAAACAGACTGATAAAAGAAATAGAGGGATAAATAATAAGGGATAATTTGACTAAAGGTAATATGAAAAATAGATTCAGTTAAGCTCTCTAGTCTTATCTAGTCTTAATTTGTGACTAAATATGCCTTTGGTCTTTCAGTTTTATAAAAAGTTTCATTAAAAATTATTCAAATGTGTAACATTGTACTGGCTTGAATAATGTTCTCCCCAAATTCATGTGTATCTGGAAACTCTGAATGGGACCTTAATTGGAAATAGGGTCTCTGCAAATGTAATTAGCGAAGATGGGCCCTCATCTATGACTGGTATCCTTATAAGAAGGTCACATGAAGACACAGAGACATAGAGACACAGAGAATCAGGGAAGAAGGCCATGCAAATATAGGGACAGAGGTTGGAGTGATGCAGCTGCAAGGAGAAACAGCCAACAGGAATTGGAAGAGGTGAGGGAGGTTCTTCTCTGGACGCGTCAGAGAGAGTTCAGCTGTGCTGACATCTCAACTTCAGGCTCTGCCCTCCAGAACAATGAAAATATATTTCTGTTGTTTTAAGCCACCTAGTTTTTATGTTGGCAACTCTAGAATACTAATATAAACATATCTAAGTGAGAATTCAGAAGGAAGGAACAGAGGAAATGCAATGTTTGAAGGGCTTATGATGGAGGATTTTCCAGATTAGATGAAAGACAAGATCCTCAAATTTCAGGTTGCCAAATTTAACAAAGAAATTACCAGATTCCAGATGAAATTGGAATTTTAGAACAGCAATATATATATATATTTAGTAGAATCATGTCTCATGCAATATTTTGGTCATACTAACCTGAAACTCAAATTTAATCGAAGTTCCTGTATTTTATCTGGCAACTCTATTTTAATTAGAAATTCACAGAACATCTTGAACAAAATAAATAAAAATCAATTTTTGTGTAAATGAAGCTCAGTGAAACTGCTGAGCACCCATAATAAGAAGAAAAACCTTAGAAACAGTAATAACATAGTCCAAACAACAGGGTGACAGCAGATTTCTCTTTAGCTACAATAGAAGCCAAAAATAATGGAGTTAAATATCCAAAGGGCTAAGAAAGAACTGCCAACTTCAATAAATTAAGATAAATTATCACTTAAGAGTGAGGACAAAAATAAATATTATAACACATGGAGAATATTTTCCACTCACAGACCTTCACTTGAAGGATGATTAATTGATGCACAAAGAAATAATGTTGAGTAGCTGAGCAAGTGGTTACTTTACATATTGAGTAAGCCCTTAGAATGAGCCCCTCCCCCGCAATGATCTCAGATCCTTGATATTCATGACCATGTACAATCTCCTTCCTTTGAGCCTGGGCTGGACCTGGTGACTTAGCTTCTAATAAGTATAATGCAGTAGCAGTAATGAAATGTCACTTCCAAGGTTAGGTTATAAAAAGACGTTGGCTCCTATCTTGGCTGCTCTCTCTTTCTCAATCTCTCTCTAATCACTCATTCTGGGGGAAGCAAGCTGCCACTTGTGAGTAGCCTGACAAAGAAACCCACATGCTATGGGTGGGGAGGAACTGAGCCCTCACTCCAACAGCCTAGGAGGAACTGAAAGTCTGCCAAACTAGGAGCGGGAGCTTAGATCAATGCTCCTGTTGAGCCTTCTGATGACGGCGACCACAGCTGACACCTTGATGGCAACCTTTTGGGGGACCGTGAGCTAAGCTGCTCCTGGATTTCTGACCTACAGAGACTCTGAGATAATAACTATTTGTTATTTTAAGTTGCTACATTTGGGGATCCTTTGTCATACAGCAATAAACGACTAATCCTGGGTATTATCTGTACATAATCATAGCAATAGCCAGGGCTAATTGTGGAGCAACAGAAATAAGGTGTTGCTAAAAACTATGTAACACCATGTGGAAGATGCTCATAAGTGCCTGGAGTTAGTGTGCTCCAAAGTCCTTGTATATTCACGATGGTAGAGACACTGATTCATCTTACAATTTGTTAAGGAGGAATGTATATTTAAACTTTCAGCAAAACTAGTGAAGTAATAAAAATATTAATTGCAAATGAGTGGGAAGGAAGGAAAAGAAACTAAAGAAAAACATCAATTCAAGAGAAAGCTGAAAGGGAGAAAAGTAGCAGCAAAGAAACAACCTGGTAAATAAAAAAGCACAAATAAGCCATTAGAAACTAATACAAATAAATCCATATTCACAATAAACATGAACAAAGAGAACTCAGTCGTTGAAAGTCATTACGCTCCAGAGATCAAAGCAATCTCAGTGCTTGTTGCTTCCTCCTTACAACATTCAGAGAAACTTCTACAGTCCCATGTGCTCATGAACTCTATTGTTTTGAGAAGAGCTTGGGCTGGAAGGAATCAGATCGGGCACAATTACCTGTACTATAGCCCACCTGAGCGTGGAAGAATGCTAAAGTATGAAGCCAAGTACTGGGTTTGAAACTTTCTGCTTTGTAACTTTGGGCCTGCTTCTTAATTTCCCATTCGTAAAGCTGATGGGAATTCTTGCCTTCACCTCTTCACTTGAAATTTGTGACATTCATAAAGTTTTATACAAATACCAGTTATATAGTTGAGCCTGCATTCTAGTTCATTGCCAGGAACTAGAAATTAATCTCCAATATTTTTCAGTCTCCATTTTTAGCAGTTAAATACCACCCCAGCCACATCAAGCTCCCTTAGAGCCAGTTCTAAGTCAGATGCCACTTTTATCACTTTGTGTCACAAATCTACAGGAATGTGCAGTACAAGTCTCTAGTTTGCTGATCTTGGGTCACCGATTTATTTGTTACTTGCTAATCCATCCACAGCGCATGCTAAACCCACAAGCTCCCTAGGGGCTAAGCATGAGAAGGCCTCATTCACCCTCTGAGCACACAGGCCACTTCTCTGCAGAGCCTGTCTTGCCTCTGAGGGGATTGCAGGGTGAGAGGGTTGGGGGGTGAAGGTGGCGGGGGTGGAGTGAGGAGATTCTTTCTCAAATCCTGGTATCTGTGTTTCAGATTGTGCAAAAGATCATCAAAGCCACTGGGAACTTGATTAACTTGTTTATCCACAGCGGGAACCTGGGTACATCCCAAATTCTCTTAAACTTTTTTCTTCCCTTGAATTGGCCAAGTTCCTCCGAGAGTTCACCATGATGAACACGTTGGACAGCTTTTCGAGCCACACAGCCTGAAGCGACCTCCGTGTTTTATTAAAAATAACCCAGCCCTGCCTTCTGAATTGCATCTGTGAGCAGTCAGTCAGTGCCTGTCCAGGCAGAGGGAACCTTTCTATAGCTGGATTGGCCTTGCTAGAAGGAATTGAGGGAGGTGAATCTCAACAAGTTCAGCTATTGAGTTAGGGTAGGTAGCTCAAAATTCAGATTTTATTTTAATCTTATGCAAATCTTTTAAATTGGCAACATTGGCTGGAACTACCACCAAAACCTTATGTAAGGAATGAATGGTCCAGGACCCCTTTATTAACCCCTTTATTAATTAACTTACTTAATGTGAAAGGAAAAAACTTAGCAAATTCCACTTCAAAAATGTTCACTCTTATGTTCCTGCAAGTTTAAATGAGTTGTCATAAGCATGCTCCAGTGACCACTGCAAGTACTGTGAACTTGCCACTTAGAAGTATCTCTTGGAACCATCGCATATAAGAAAACACACACACACACACGCCCCTCCTTTTCCTTTGCTTTACCCAATTTGCAACTTGTTTAGGTACTCCAAACTTCTACCAGATTTTGAAGGAAATTCTAACTTTCAGAGAACTTAGGACTTGAGCATTTTCTTTTTTAAAATTTAATTCAGTTAGAGGCATAAGCTTTAATGGTGATTTTAAATTTCTAATAGCAGAAACACAATTCCCCTAGTTATATATTTTAGAGCTGAGAATGAAGAGTTGAGTTCCCTTATAGTGCTCCTCTGGAACTTAGAAACCAAATTTTTCTATTTTAGAATTGAACTTGAATATCATCACTGATGGATGGAGGTAGAAACATAACCATCTTGAAGGTCAAACCAGTAAGAGGTTAATATTCCCAAGAAAGGTGTCCACTGGTAGGGCAGCTTGCTTAGTCAGATTGCTCGCCCCCTAAAACACCACAGGAGGGAATTCATTGATTAGGCTGATACCAGTTTCCAATCCACTTGACAGGTGTGGTTTGTCTTACAAACCAGTCCACTGACACCATGGTGCTGATCAGTCCTGGGTTCTGATGAGACAGTGTCCCTGACCCTGCAGGGCCACAAGTCTGATTCTTGGCCCAAGAGAAGAAGACATGTTGCAGACAGACCCCCAATTCCACAGGCATCTTCCTAGGTATGCCCCTGGCCAGCCAGCTCACGATCCCACTTCCTCTCCAAATGCGCATTCTTAGAACACATGTACTTGCAGTCATTCATTTGACCACTTTGGACTGTGCTATAGACTGAATGAACTGTGTCCTCCAAACTCATATGCTGAAGCCTACCCTCCAAGGTGATGGTCTTTGTAAATGGGGCATTTATGAAGTGATTAGGTTTACATAAGGTCATGAATATGGGCACTCATAATGAGATTAGTGGCCTTATAGGAATAGATACCAAAGAGCTTGTAGTCTCTTCCTCTCCACCATGTGAGGCACAGTGAGAAGGCAAAGAAGAGTTTTTTTTCCCAGAATCCAACCATGCCGACATCCTGATCTTGGACTTCCAACCTCCAGAACTGTGAGAAATAAATTTATGTTGTTTAAGTCCCTATGGCATTTTGTTATGGTAGCATGCGCTAACTAGGACAGACTGTGATATGCATAGGGCCACTGGAGGCTCTAACTTTGGCTAAATTAGTGTGGCCTCACAGCAAGACCCTTACCCACAGCCCTGGGGCACAACCTTTCTTATGACTGTGTCCTTTACTCATATCATGGAGCCTGCTTTTCCTGCTATGGGCAGCCTCTTGCCTCAGACAACCTTCCAGACTTCTACCACTGGCCCTTACTCTAGCTTATATCTACGATGCCATTTCCAACTGGGCCATCTGGTATACCCGTAAGACCACTGCCTAATTCGACCCAACCTCCCAACCTGAGAACACTGCACAGGTTATCACCTGGATGCTTAAAGTGGGGGCACGAAAGTTTTATTGACAGGTCATCTCAAGATCCTGCTCTAGGCCAAAGACTCAGAGAAGATGAAAGGGTGAAATGAAAAACAGGCTTTAAGAAAGAAAAAGTGAATAATGCCACAGAGAAAACAGATGCATGACAGGAGATGAGGATGCCAGCTAGCTAGGTTTCTGGATTGTTGGTTTCTTCTGACAGTAACTCCAATAGCCCCTCCTGCTGAGAGCTTTCTGGGTACCCAACTCTAACCCTGCCGTTCCCTGAGCTCCTTCCAAACCTGCCTATTTTCAGAAGCTGTGTACATGACATTGTCTTGTAATTCATTTGGTCTTATGTCTGTAGCCTCCTTCAGGCCATAAGGGCTCTGGGGCCTATGCAGTGATTGCGCACTCAAATTCTATTCAATAGAATGGAACCTGTTCCAAGCATGGCATCCAGTTAGCATCGTCTGTTTCTTCCTTTAGATGCTCTCCCACCCCATTCCCCATAGGACATTTTCCTTAACTGTCTCAGACTCCCCCTCCTCCTGGAAGGAGCTCCGGGAGGGGCAGTCAGACATTCTCACTTTTGTCAGCATCATTCAGCCAATGGGCCCAGTGTACCACCCAGGTGTCTCCCTGAGAAGGTGTTCTCAGGGTGTAATGTTTACCTTCCTTCACCTTCAGCAAGCAGGTAAAATGATTTTCATTTGTACTGGATTTCTAAGGCACTCTTTTCAAAACCTTCACTTTCCAGGTCCCCAAACCATTTGGCAAACACATGTTCCCCTTAGCCACTGTCCTCTAGGAAAAGTTTTTCATCAGAGTTATTAGAACCCGCTTCTTAGTGAGTAGCACTGCTTTCTCTTTCCCCTTCTCCTCATCACTGCTGCTCTCCAAACACTGGCCTTGGCCCAGGTGGGAGCCATTCTCCACCTGGGAGGTTTGTGTCTTACATGTGTTTTTTATCGTGCAGCTGAAGACTGATGGTATCAGGGCAGTGATAACATGAACAGGAGAAAGTGAGACGTCAAACTCATCAAACCAGAACCAGGCAAACACAGCCCCCAGGCAGGCATCTGCTCCAGGGGTCTTCGCAGGTGTCACCTAAAAAGGAGCGATAGCGAGTGACCTGAACTGTGTGTCTCCCACACTTGCAGGACAGTGGGTTCCTGACAGTGACCAGGACACCCTTCCCTTTCTGCCCCATCGGCGAGAACCCACCATAGTCCTGGGTGCCCCCACTGCAGTCATGAGAGAAACTAAACGTGATGGGGCCGTAGCTTCCTTGAGTATCAGAATGGTATTTTCCAAAGATTCCTGATGAGCCAGCCTCATCGGGAACCCTTGAAACTGCTCCAACCCAGACCAATTACAGGACCTGTCAATCTGCAAGTTTCAGAAGCATCTGGACGTCCCTTCAAGCGGTAAAGTTTAGGGACACGGAGATGGAGCAGCTCCACACCAACATTTCCATGTTTGCAGCTACTTGACTTGCATAAAGCACCTCTTTATTCCATGCAAAGTGAACCAGAGACCATGTTCTGAAGTCAGGCCCCAATTCCCAGCTGTTGCCAGCATAAGCCTGACCTGAGTGCACTAGTCTGGCTGGAGGAACCGTTGGCATGTCCTTCTGCGGGAAATAACTACTCTTGATCATCTGTGCTCCCCAGGAGCTGAGGGAACCCCAACTCTGCCATGGCCCCCTTGGTCCTCTGGCTTCCTGCCCTTCTGTGGTGGGATGTTTGTTTCTGCTTCCTCTCACCCCTTCCTCCTATGGATGCACATCCTGCACTAGGTTACCATGAGGCACAGTGGCACCCCTGACCTCCAGCCACTACAGGAGAGACAGGCACAGGGCCACAGGTGCTGACTCCAAGCGATGGTCTCTGTGGTTAGCAGAATGAGACAAAGCTAAGTGCGCATAAAAACTAGTGATGCTGTTGTGAATGTGCAGACCCAGGGGCTGATGGTGAAGCTCTTTGGGGGACATAGTCACTAATATCCTTTCATGATTATGAACTTCATCTGATTCCAGTGAAATGCAGTAAGGGCAAACTCTCTGCCAAGCTGTGAGGAAAGCATGGAGGATACCAAGGCAAAAGAGACTCTGTCACCGAGGGACCGTAGACCAGAGGGAAGAGAGACACAGGCAGAGAATCTGGGGAGAGGTTGTCTGGGACCCAATGAGCTCCCTGAGGGGGCTGCACTGAGGCTCTGTGTCTTGGCTCTTCCCCTACACAGGCGTGGCTTCAGGAAAGATAACCTCAGCCTTGGAGCTGATTCCTGTGCCCAAAGTAGATGTTGAAGAAACTCAGATTAAATATGGAATTTACATGAGACAGTTCACAATGACTTGGGAGAGAATATGCATCTTTTAATGTGAATTTTTGACTCCTAGATTCTAAGTATCCTCAGACTTCCTGAAACATAGATTCTGCAAGTTGTGCTCAAAACAGATTAGCTGCAGACGTGAGGCTCTGAAGTAGGCTGTAGTAAAGTAATGATAGGTAACAGTTAAAACCGGTCGGTTGGCTCATAAATGTTTTACTTGCTCAGTTCAGCAAGCTGCGGGTAGACACTTGCCCAAAGAAGTAAGTATTGATTGCATCCTAGTCTGGAAGCAGGACACATAACTGATGGTTTAAAGATTGAGGAATGCTGTGCTACACTCAATGATAGAAATGACTCAGGTCACAAAATCAGAGGGCACGCTCTTTGTAGGGTAAGGTAAGTCTGAGGGTAAGCAGGGTTGCCATATAAGCCTTAGAATCTAAGGTTGTGTGGACAGATTCAGCACAAGTTAGAGAGTCTGACAGGTGGGTCTCCATGACTATATAGGAGCACAGAACCATGGAGATGGAGGGTTCCTTGGGCTCTTCCAGTCTATCTTCATCCTAAGATGTGCACCATCCTCTAATACCCAACTTAGGATCATCCACAGGTGAATGAGTTCATTTTGAATGTTATTTGTGCGCGGGACAACAGAATGCAAGCTCTGAACAACTCAGCTCAGGACTAGATGCTCAGTCTAAGGACTTTGTCACAACCCTCCCCTGAAATAACCAGCTCACAGGAAAGTTGCTGCTGTGAGGGTCATAGTGACCCAGCCTGTGAAAACAGTGACCCCTCGTAGGATATAAATCCAGGAGACTTTAGGACAAACAATTAAGTCATGAGTCTGGAGGAAAATGTTCCATCTTTTAGGACTTCTTTTGGTTTGGGTTTCATAATATTATAAGGTTTGAGGAGGAAACATGGGGTGGGTCCACACTGCACCTGATGGTCTAAGCTTTGCCAGGCTGCTGGGCGCTTGGTGGGGAGGAATCACTCCTGGAGTAGTAGGTGCATTGACATGAACAGGGAATTGGACCAAACAAATCCAAGTGTGGCCAGGTATGGGCTACCTGTGCCTCCTAGGTAATCTGGGGCCTGAGTCTCAGCCGAGCACTTATAACATTTTTGTTCTGCTTTTATTGGTGGCACCAGGAGCCAGAGGGACCCTTCTCTTAAGGAGTCTTAAACTCTGAAGGGCACCCCCTTTCACCTCAGTGAGCACATGTGACCAGGATGGGAGAGACTGAGAAGCTCATTTTATAGTAACAGGCCACAGATCACGGCGAGTTCCTGAAAAGAACTCAGAAAAAGCCACCGTTTGTCAGAATCAGGGGGTTGAGAGTGATGCCCTGCCAGACACTACCAGGTGGGAGACTACTGGCTGAACCACATGAGGGTCACAGGATGGGAGACACTTATACAGAACAAACATGGGCCACACGGTATCCCCAGCTTATGAAGCTCAGAAGTCAGTCAATAGTTTAACAGTCCCTTTGGGAGCATGCTGCTTCTCTGTGGCTCTTGTCCTAGATTGGGTGGTAGTCCCCTGAAAGATATGTCCCCCCAGGCCTGTGAATGTGAATTTATTTGGGAAAAGGGTCTTTGTTGATGTTGATAGGGTCTTGGACGAGATCATTCTGATTAGGGTGGGCTCTAAATGCCAGGAAAAGGGTCCTTAGAAGGGAAGGGAGAAGGCACGTAGAGAAGGCCAGGTGAAGACAGGGCACAGGTGGGAGTGATGCGTCTACAAGCCAAGGACACCAAGTATTGCCAGCAGCCCCCAGAAGCTGAGAGAGGCAGGGAAAAGATCCTTCCTCAGAGCTCCAAAAGGAACTAACTCTCACAACATCTTGATTTCACACTTTTGGCCTCTAGAGCTATGGGAGAATAAATTCCCATGCTTTAAGCCACCCAGTTTGTGGTAATTTGTTACAGCAGCTACAGGAAACCAACATATCTCCCAATACAAGCTTCGCTGCCCACTCCCATCCAGAGCTCTCTTTCATCTTAGCCTCATTTGCAGCTGGGGTATAATTATATACTCCTGCCAGTGAAACTTAAGATTTAAATAAACGTGGTGCTCACCCGATGCTGACCTTTGAGAGGGATTGCCCTTGATGTCAAAAGATCATGAGTACCTGGAAGGACCTGGGATGCCAATGGCCAGGTGCATTTTGTTTTAAAGAGTAAGACGTAGAAGACATTGAACAAGACCCCTGAAAACAAACCTCTAAACACTGGAGGGATTTTACATGTGCAGACTCACTGTTCCCACTTTCCTGGTAACCAGCTGGGTGTGATGGTGGAGGTGTGGTATGAATGCCCAGCTTTGCTAGGTCAGTGAAAAAGCTCTGGAGACTTGGTGCAACAGGACAGAGGCTCTGTCAGCTCATGCTGAGGCCAGTGCTGGCAGAGCAGCTGGGCTCTCCTGGCAGAGGCGACTCAGGCCCAGGATACTCCACCAGGACCCTCATTGGAATCATTGGATTCAGTCAGCTGAGGGGAACAAGAGTGTGGAGAAGGGTTATGCTCTTGGAACCAGAGCATTTTCACTCAGGTTACACTGGGGAGAGTCAGTGGCATGACCCCATGTCAGTCCACGCACACAAAGGTACAGGGCTCAGAGCAATTCCTTCTCAATGGGAAGAGAAGGAACAGGAGGGTGGGTGGTAGGGAGTGGGAGTAGGCACGGGCTTTGACCACTCTTGAAAGGTTGCATCACCTATCATGTAGCCAACAGCTATCCCGAGGACAGCGAAGTATCTATCTTACTGTGCTGTAAATTATACGGATATTCTTGGACTCCAGGGAAGTCATAATTACTGTGGGGTGTCCTGTAAATGTGATGGATTGAATATCAGGCCCCACAGTAAGTCTCCTGAATACCTGGGGCCACACCAGCAACCAGCTGGTATTGCTATGTCCCACTCGGCACCATGTGCCTGCAGAGGCCATGGCAACATCCACTCCATGGAGGCAGCTCTGTGCATTTTCTGGGTCCTCTCCTGGCACAAGCCTGCATTTCCCCATGTGCTGCTCACCAGTTACACTGGATCCAGCAGCCATGAGTGCATGTTGTGTATTGAAGCCCACCTCCTGGGATGCTGAGACCATGAATTCTGTCCTTGTTCCTAAATGCAGTCCACAGAACAGCACTCTCAGCGTCACCAGGGAGCTCGTTGAAATGCAGACATCTGGGCCCCACCTTGAGCTGATAAGTGAGATTTTGCATTTTGGCAAGTCCCTGGGGAGTCCTATGCACATCACAGTGATAGAAGCAGTGACCTAGAGAATGTGTTCATTCCAGAGCACATTGACAAGGTGGTAGGTTAATGCCTAACTGGTATATCTGTCATTATCTTAAAAAGGAACCGGACAGACAAGAGTCCGATGACCTTGGAGGATGGAGAAACAGCAGCCTATGAGCCAGTGAGGAAGAGCAGCTCACAAACTCCAGGGTCAGAATCCTTTTCACAGGCTCCTGAGTCCTTGAATGAATGAGAATCGTAATGTGGTCCCTCCTAGGAGTATGAATGTGTCAAATGTACTTAGGTGTGGATATTCACACACTTAAATTTGAGCAAAAGCCTGAAATTAGGATGAGAGCCCTGAGATTACTGTCAGACTGGTGGCAAAGCAGTACACAGCAATGCTGAAATGCTGTTCTGGAAGCAATCCATATTCCTGGGGGGGTGGGGGTGAAAACTGAAGATCTGAAAAATGGAAGAAGGAATAGGAGGAATTATGCAACAGCATCAGGCCAGTTCTTGTTCAACTCTGGGGTTATCAATGCAAACATCAAATGTGCTGTCATATCCACAAGCCCAGCAGTGGCAGTTGAAGGAGGTAAAAGCAGCTCAAATGTTGCCCCATTAATAACTCAGTTAATATGCTTGGGAGGCAATTTTCCTGGACTGTTCAAGTCTAGCAGTACAAGAAGAGTGCTCTGCTGGGTACAAAGGTAAACTCTAATTTATCATTTTATCAGCTGAATAGTGTGTTAATAAGTATCTTTGAGAATGGCTACAACTACATATTAGATAAGCTATTAATTTAGGGTTTTTGTTTTGCAGCTTTATAAACTGAGATATGCTTTTTGTTGGTTTAAAGTGGACAGTACTGTGGTTTTAGTATACTAGTATTCACAGTGTTGTGTAACCATTACCGTTATCTAATTCCAAAACATTTCACCACCCAAGACTAACCCCATATCCATTGGCAATCACTCCCATGCCCCCACTCCCTGCCAACCACAAATCTACTTTCCGTCTTTATGGGTTTGCTTATTCTGGTTTTCCCACAGAAACAGAGCCATATGATCCATGGCCTTTTGTGTCTGGCTTCTTTCACTTAGCACAATATTTACAAGGTTCATCTACATTGTAGCATGAGTCAGTACCATGGCCAGCGTTTTCCTGGGAATTCTTGCTTGCATACTTTCTTGGCTGACCTGTCCCCTCCCCCCAATCCCCACTTTGAGAACCACTGTCTTGGAGGGACCAGAGTAATGCTGCTCAGGTCAAGGTTTTCTGGGGCCCCAGCATAGTGCAAAGCCAATGTCTTACAAGAAACGCAGACCCTCAGAACACCGAAGCCCCACCAAATCAGGCCCTGTGATATACAGGCCCCCTAGATAAGTGGTGTGCATGTCAGATTTGAGAGGCAGTGGTTTGCAGAGCCATCTTTCTGAGCTGCAGAGGTGGGGCACTGTACTAATTATGAGCTCGAAATCTGGACCACCCATCACGTGCCAGGCTCTGGCTGTGGGCTCTGCAGGGCTGTGCAGGGTTACTTCCGAATCTGAGCACAGGTCTTGCAGTCAGACTGCCCAGGCTCAAATCGTCACTGTGCTTGGTGGCTCTGTGACCCTGACAAGACACCCAGCATCTTCAAGCTTGTTTTTGCATTTGTGAAGTGAAGGCAATGATAAAAAATAGGCCCTGTCCCATAATGTTCATTAAGTTTAGATAGGATATCTGGCTGATGTATTTAGTTAGTGCTTGACACTCCATAGGTGGTCAGCAATTATTAGTGTGATTATCTCTCTATCTACCTATTTACCTGTCTGTTTGTTGAAGGTACAGGCAGGATGGACATACCTACGACTTGTAAAGTGCAATCCCGAGTTCACCATTAGAAGAATGAGAATTCTTTCTACAAACGAAAGAAAAAAGGAAGCTTATTTTTCCCAATTGTCACCTCATAGAAACACCCACCAAGGTTTTAAGTCCTGCTCAGACTCTCACAGAGAGAGATGTTTGCCTTTGCTAAGTCTTCTTTGGTTCACTCCTTGTGAGTTGGAAGTGTTCTTACAAGTGAAGATGGAGAGGGAGCAGCAGAGTGGGACTTGTCCATAACTAGAGAAGTGGGGCATGCCTGCAAGTGAGAACAGGCATTGCAGGGAGAAAGGGCACTGTCCATGCAGGACAGGCAGCCTCTACGAGGGTCCAGACCTGCCTGGCTGGTTGCACAGTCCTTTCTCATCTTTGGAATCACCGGAAGGACAGGCGAGGCAGGGACTGTCAGACTCTCTGCGTATATGGGGCATCTAGATTAAGCAAGGTTAGACAGTCAGTCCACATTGCACCCCAAGGCAGGCATCCCCCCCCCAGTGCTACCTACTGGGGTGTATAAGTGCCCTGTACCAGAGAGGCATTGCCCAAGCATATGATTTCTTAAAAAGAAAATCAGAAATAAAATGCTTTAAGAATAGAAGCTGGTGCAGAGGGATTGAGCTAGACACTAGAATGTGTTCCACAAGGAAGACTTGGGGCCAGCCGTTTTGGCCATCATGCTGATCCTGCCTGCCTGAAGGACTAGGAAACAGACAACTCCACAAGAGGTCAGGGCAGGAGGAGAAAATGGATGAGGCGAGACATAGCGCTTGGGGACAGGCCTGTCATGAGCTGAGTTCTTAGGAGGGAGGGGCTGAGAAAAGGCGGCCCCTGTCAGGAGGGTGGCACTGCCCACTGATGACAGTTTCCTTCCTCTTCTGCCTGGATTCTGGGTCCCACTTTCTATCCGCTGCAGAGCCTCCCTTCTATTCCTGTGGGAGCCTTGCTCAGGGAACAGTAGACTGGGGATACTCTTAGCTCAGCCTCTGGCTTCACCAGGTTTCACCTGGGCTCCACCCTAACAGTGATTGACCCCAGAGGTGATCTAATTTTCTTGCCTCAGTTTTCTCATCTGCCAGTGCACAAGCATCCATTGATTAATTTACTTGGTGAATGAATTGATCTCAAGGAAGGAAAAAGAGATTGAGCAGATAAAGCACTTAGTGGACACATTAAGTGTTCACTAAAGGTTAGCAATGGTGCTTATCATAATTTCCCAGGACTAAGTCAGAGTAGAAATCTGTAGAACTGTATTTAACATGACTTTGTTAATTAAAAAAAAATTAAATTGATTTTTAGAGAGAGAGGAAAGGAGAGAAAGAGAGAAATATCCATGTGAGAACAAAACATCGATCAGCTGCCTCCTGCATGCTCCTTCCAGGGATGGAGCCCAAAATCAAGGCATGTGCTCTGACCGGAAGTAGAAGTGGCAGCCTTTTGATGCACGGGACGGTGCCAACCAACCGAACCACACCAGCCAGGGTGACTCTGTTAATTTTAATTAGTACACACAAAGAGATGCTTGTCTTCTTGAACCCATGCTTTAACTTTAAATATTGCTTTGGTTGTTTCTTTCATGCAGGACTGTCACATTCTGAGAACACATTCACCATGACAGCCATTAGCAGGAGGTAAGGCCCAGCGTGGCCCATCAGGTCCTTCCCTTCCAAGAAAGCCAGCTCATGCTCTGCAGACAGGAGTGAAACCACAGAGTTCTTTCTTTCTCACTTCTCATCTGGGTGGAGACACAGATGTCACCCTCTCAGAAACCCTCTCTGCAACTTCCTCTCAGAAACTAAAGCAGCCCGTTCCCCATCAGAGGTCGTGAAAAACACATGCATGAAGTGCTCCAGCATCTGGGCCAGTTCTATGTGAAACGTGTCAGCTGAGCTAGGGAGTGCTAGAAGAAGAAGCTGTTTTAAGACTAAGTGAACATGAATGAAGCATCTATTTCGGGACAGAGATACCTTCAGAGTGACTGAGATGGAGAATTTGGTTCCTGGCAGGCAAATGCCAAATTGTGAGCATCAGGCATGCTGTGGATGTAGAGGAGGAAAGGGAGAGGTAAGGTGGACAGGCAAGAGCCATGACATCAGGGAGGGTCAAGTTCTTAGCCAAGTTCTTGCCTCACTCTTCATCATGCCAGGCCTTTTATCTTCTGCTCTTGGCACATCATTTGTCCTTCCATCGTAGCACATGAATGTGACATCAGAACAATCTATGATGTTGTAACAGGATTGTGTCAAGAGCACAAGCTCTGGAGACAAATGTGAATGCGCATAACCTTACACATGAAGAAGAGCTAAAAGCTCAGAGGGGAAGTTCAGATTGGGGAAAACGCTTACGACTACAGTTAGCCTCTTCGATTGTTAGAGGTCAGAGTGATGGGTCACTTGGGGTTATACACCTTGAAAACAAAATGAACAGTATCATCAAATACCAAGCATCACCTGGCCCTTCAAGGACTGATTTGTTAAACCAAGGTTACATTAGGTTGCACCAAAAAAACAAGGGTTTCAGTTTTTTGCTTCTGTTGAGTATTTTTACTCCTAAGTAGCTGTGGTGGTTTTTATAAATGGCTTTTCAAGCATTTTTCAGGTTTCAGTTCTTACAAATGGCGCCTGTCCCCTTTCAGTGTCATCAGGCTCTTAAACATTTGCTTCTAGAGTGATAAATAAATGATGTAGTCAAGCCTTGCTCATATTGTAAGGGAAATCACTAAGCTACCCAGTGTTTTACTAATGTGTGAACATTTCCACATCCTACAGAGCCATTGCAGTGGCTCATCTCACAACAATGATCTCAAAAAATAATAGGATTTAGTATTTTCATCTTAATCAAAACATTGAGTGGCAAATAACTATTTATAGAATGTCCATTTCCATTAACATTTACAACCCAAACAAATTGACATGAATTAAGTCATTATTTACTGAGCACATACTATATGCTCAATGTTATGCTAGGCACCAGCTATCAAAGACCTACTCTTTACGGTGGAGATGCTCACAGCCTAGACTCTAGGCCCTCGAGAGATGGGCTGTTGGAGGACTGAGGGATTCACTGGTCTTCAGACTTCAGTTGAACATCTAATTCGGCCCCTCACAGCTACAAATGAGAAGACCTTGCACAGGAGGATCAGGTTCTAGAGCAGCTGGTTTGACTCCACTCCGGCCTGGACCTGGAGTCAGCAGCTCAGGGGTCAGAAGGATGAGGACACCAAACTGTTATGAACAAAGGAAGACTGCAGTGACCTCATTTAAAGGCCTGTAGTATGGTTATCATGCTTTCTACATATCACTAGTAGCCCGTAAAAACCAAAGCTACTTATCAAGTACCTGCTCTGTGCCAGGTACTTGATAATCACATCACATTTGTTATTGTCCCATCCTCCCAACAATCATCATGACCCAATTTTACATAAGGGGGAACTGAGTCTTAAAACTTCCAACAAAATCATGGGTCAGAATTTGAGACTAGATCTTTTTGGCTTCAGAGTGAAGACACAACCATTATTTAGTTTTGTGGCTTGATACCTGCCTCCACGAGCCACACCTTGAACCTTCAGAGATCCTATTGCTTCTCAGTGTCTCTCTCTCTCTTGAGAAAGTGGCCCTTTCCCAAGGGCATGGACAGAGCATGCTGGTCTTAGTGCACCTGCTATTTAAGAGGACTCAGGTCCTTCTGAGGGCTCAAGAGTGGAAGTCAACCCGGTTATCTGCAGGGAGGCAGCTCCCTGAGCAGCTTCATAATGACTAACAATTATGTTAGCCCATTGGTACTCCCAATTTTACATAATCAGATATTTTTGAAATAATTAACCATCAGGACCTTTACAATAACTGAGAAGCTGGGGATGGGCTAGACCAGTGGTTGGCAAACTCATTAGTTAACAGAGCGGCACACCGTGGCGGCTTGTGAGCCACAGTTTGCCAACAACTGGGCTAGGCATGGAGGCCATTTTCCTAAAGGATTTGAGAGGACTACTGACGGGCACCAGAAGCCAGACAGGCACTCCTAAATCCACCTCTATGGGTGGAACAGAGACACTCATACCAAACAAGCAGAGACGATGGATTCAGCCCCAGAACCACCTTCAGACCCGTCCCTCCCATCAGCAAAGGAGGCCTAGAAAACAGACAGCAGAAACCATCCACAGACAACTTCCCCAAACATTTGCTTGTATAAATAATTTATTTCTGTTCACAGCATCATATAGGCATATAAAAGGGAGCAGGGACAGGAGAGGAAGGATGGGTCAAGACAGAACTGTAGCAGTAGAAATGAAAACAGCCAGGAGACACAGTCCCAACACCATGACAGAGAACGGGGGAAGAGAATTGTTCTGAAACAAAACTGGCCTCCCTGTATCTGTGAGAAAACACTTCATAGGTTGCTGCGGGGAGGCCCACTTCCGCTATGTGACATCCACACATTCTCCCAAGGGCAGGAGGCATCTTAAATCACTGACCGCAAGGTCAGAGGGGATCTCTGGGCTGACGCCTCCAAGATGATGCGATGTTTGTTCAGAGATGAGATGGGCTGCTATTAGGTCAAACATTATAGAAATCAACTGAGACTCTTTTAACTATTAGTTGAGACACCACAGGGTTTTACTTTACTACACAATTACTAACAGCGGACTGCACCCTTTAAGTGTTGATAGTGCAAAAAACCAAAAATCATTTCGCATCCTTTGTAAAGCGTGGCAGGATTTGAACAGTGATCTTGAGCCTAAGAATGGTGAGCACGAGAAGGTTACAGTATTTGGCATCTGCAATGTCACAAAATAAATATATTATTCTCTCAATAGTGTGGAACTACCAAAATGTCAAAGTGCTTAAGAAATAGTTGCATGTGAAGAAAATAAAGAAGATGGATTTTTTTTTTTAAATAATTCTATACAGAGTCTTCAATGATGGGACCAGCCCATTTAGAAATCAGTGAATATGCTGTTGATATGTAAACTGAAACCTCGCAGGCTTTCCAACACCGCTTAGCTATATTTTCTCTACTGAGTTTCTACAAAAGACCACCATTGGAGGGGTACCAAATACTATGACAAAGGAGAAAAGAAGATGGGTTGCTAGGTTCCTTCTTTCAAAATATCTCATATAAGAACTGGGTTTCAAACAGGAAGCCAGGAATTCTATCTCTGGTTCATAAATGAACTTTCTGAGTGCAGTGTACAACAGGCATGACCTTATCATTTGACTAACTAACGTGGTTCAAGCACAACCATGCCCCATTTCAATAGGCTTCCTTCATAAATTAATTTATAATAGTGGGGGGGGGGAACACAAAATTCTACCTGTGAATATGGATTCAAAGAGGAAACAAAAATCGAACAGTAAGCTTAAGTTTCCCTTCTGATACTGTGTCTCAGGGTAAAATGACAGCTTTTGCAAACCAAGACTCAGTCCTGATTATAAAAAATTTATTTAAATTACATTATTAAAAATATTTATTCTTTTACTTTATTTTCCAAAGCCTCTTTCAACTACACTGTCAAGTGCTGGGGCACAGGTGACCATAACGTCACACACTTGCCTTTTATCTCAAGCACCCACTGTGGTTTGCATTTGCTACGCAGGCCAGTTCCCACAAGGATGAATTAGGAAGAGCCTCATCCTGGTACTTTTCCTTCGCTTTCAAATCCATGCAACAAGGTCAGCTTTTACAACAAGGTGGGGTTTTATTTTGTGGTGCATGACATGAAATACTCTAATGACACATTTTCAATAAACTACCTAAACAAGGTAGACCTCAATGAACCCAATTAGAAATTTGAACATCTCGCCACTTGCAGCGTAAAGGGATATAAAAGGGCAGAGCAAAGTGTTTTTTTCCTATGGTGAATATTTCTAAGGTGAGCATTCATTTGTATAAGTGTTGTGTTTGTTTTTTTTAACATGTCTGAAAACCAAAACCCGTCATCAGGCGATTAGGATGAGACATCCCTTGTAAAAAACCATCTTGCAATTCAGCACACATCTACAGCTGGTGTGCTCACAGAAACCAATCAGTAAGCTAAGAGAACTTAAAGATTCCACACATATGGGTCTAGATATTTATGTCAATGACACAGTCCAGAGGGAGGTCCCTGTGTGCACACACACATCCATCCAGCATTTACATCCAGAGCCTTACTTACCCTTTAAACACCTTTAGCTGTCCTGCAAACAGTAAATGCATCATTTGCCACCACCTCCAACAGTTTTTATTTTATTTTATTTTATTTTTTATTGGTCTCTTTGTGTGATAATGACCTACACATGGACAGGTCCAAACCATCTGGATGATGTCTGATTCCAGGCTGAAAAGTGGTTCTCAGCAAAACTGGTTCCGTAGCCACCACAAATCACCAGGAGAGGGACATCTTGGTGCAGCATCCCAATACACAGCCCCAGGGAGTGTGTATTGTTCCAGGCAGTCCTCTGACAGCCCAAACCACCATCTCGTTTGGGCCCAGAGCAGGACAAGTGAAATTTCAACAGGGTCCTGCCCTGTGACGTAAAATTATCCAGCTTCCACCGCCCATGGATGCAAAGAGCATGGTTCCCCCAGCACCTCCCACTGCCAACATGACCCTCACCTGGGGACACCCAGGGTTCTGGGAGTTGCATACCTCAGGTAACACACAGGTGAGGGCGGGGCAGCCTGAACTTCTGGCCCTGCTGGAGTAGCAAGAAATCGCTTTTGTTTCTGATATCTGAGCCTTCCACATGGGCCAGGAGGGCGGCTGGCAGCTCAGGCACGTCCACTCCTCAGGGAGGCCTCCCACCCCATCAGGGAGCTCTGGCATTCAGACAAAGGTCCCCTGAGCTGGGGTGGGAGGGAGCAGGTGGAGGGCAGGCTGGCAAGCCAGCTTACACACCCAGGTTAAGTCAGTAATCCTGCATCCGGGTGCAGAGATTCCATGTTAAAAATTCGAAGCATCGCTTTGGTTCGCTGTCTTTGTTCGCGGACGCGGGTTCTCGCACATCCATTCATTCCTTGCCTGACTCACTCGCTCACTCCCCCCACCTCGCTCCCGAGCGCTGCAGGGCACATTACCGCTTCTTCTTCTGCTTGAGGGACTTCCTGCGTTTCAGGATCATCTCATAGAGCTTGTCCATGCCCTCGGTGAGGCCCTCGCCGATGATGGCGCACGCCGGCTGGACGTGGTAGGTGGTGGCCGGGATGAGCTCGTGCAGCGCCAGCTGCTTCTCGATCTCGGCCACCGGCAGCGACTTGGGCAGGTCCTGCTTGTTGGCGATGACCAGCAGCGGGGTGCCCTGGTTCTCGGCGAACTTGGTCACCTTGTGCAGCTCCGTCTTGGCCTCCTCCAGCCGGTCCACGTCCACCGAGTCCACCACGTAGATGATGCCGTCCGTGCAGCGGCTGTAGGATTTCCACAGCGGCCGCAGCTTCTCTTGGCCGCCCACGTCCCAGAAGTGGCAGCTGATGCCCTTGGCCGTGCCGTTGCTCAGCTTGATCTTCTCCGTGTTGAAGCCGATGGTGGGCACCGTGTTCACGAACTCGTTGAACTTGAGCCGGTAGAGCACCGTGGTCTTGCCGGCCGAGTCCAAGCCCAGCATGACGATGTGCAGGGACTGGAAGGCCGAGATGTTGGAGGAGATGTTGCCCATGGCTCCTCGCTGCGGCGCCGGCCACTGCGGCTGCGGCGGGAGGGCGCCGCCCCCCAAGCGGTGAAGGGCCAGCCGCGGGCCGGAGGCACCTGAGCTCCGCCCGACGCCCTTCGCGGCGACCTGCCTGGCCTCCCGGGGCGCAAGGCTCGGCGCGCTCAGACGCCGCGGCCCCCAAGCCCGCGCCAGCCCAGCATCACGTCTCCCCGGAGGGCTTTTGTCTCCTGCAAAGCCGCCTCTGCTGCTGCGACGCGGGATGCTCGCTCCTGAAGCCCTCCTTCGGCCTCGGCTCGCTCTGTGTCTTCCTCGGGCCGCACCCCCACGCTCGGTCGCTGCTCTCCGCGGCTGGCTCTCTGGGCTCCGGCAATCGTCTCTGCCCTGGGCTGCGCTGCGGGCCGCTCCCACTCCCGCTCCCGCTCTCGGGGCGCACCTCGGAGGCGCAGGCGGGGGCGTGGGCTTCCCCAGACGTCGCTGCTGCCTCTGTCCCCGCAGTCCCCGCGCTGCCGCTATCGCCACCTACGCCGCCGCAGCCGCCGCCGCCGCCTCCAGCCTGCAGCGGCGGGAGGGCGCCCGGCTCCGCCCCTCGTGGCCCCGCCCCCTCCGGCCCCGCCCCCGCCGCGGCCCTAGGTGGGGTGTAGGCTTCTCCGCCCCCCGGGCCGTTTTCGCGCCCTTAGGAGCGTTGGGAATCGCCTGGGTGTCCCTCTCGCGTGCCGCGCCCAGACAATGGGCCCGAGAGCTGTCTCTTTCGCCAAGGCTGGTTGACGCATCTTATAAAAATAGCTCCGGGCTCCCGGAACTCCCTGCCCCCCCCAACCCCGGCCGGCGACTGCCCCGCGGGGCCACAGCCCGAGGGGGGGGGGCGGCCCCGCTTGCTTCGGAGAGCCGGTTCTGGGTTCCCGCTCTGCAGGCGCTGCCGCCAGGGCAGTGTATGCCTGGGGAGTGGGAAGCGCCCGGGGTGGGGTGAGAGTGCCCCCTGGGGAGTTAGGGCAGTAGAGTCAGGTCTCCAGCCCCCAGGAGAAGGGAGAGGAGGCCGCTGGCTTCAGTAAACCACCAGCCTGCACTCGAGCGCGCCCCTGTTCCCAGCCTGAGCACGTTTCCACTCAGACACCCTTTGCCATGTCCTGGACCCTGGTCTTTCCAAGCTCTGGCTCCGGAGAGCTCCACCAGGCCTCCGCGCACGGGAGGCCCCAGTCTGTGCTTAGGGTGGCCAGAGGCCCCTCTTTTCCTGCCTGGTAGTAGGGCTGAGTGCAGGGATCCAGCATTTGCACCATAGGCTGGGGGGGGGGGGGGGGGGGGGGGGGGGGGGGAGGAAGACACGTGATCTCCGGATAACTCAGACAACTGATCATTCCAGACAGAGTCCCCTTGGCTGCCTTAATCTGTTCCCACCAACTATGCTGACATCCCAGGTCAAACGTTAACATCCCACCCTACTTTGAGAACCGAGAAGCACCTGCCCATAGGGGAACCATTCTCCCTGCACCTGGGGATTTAGAGGCACTTAGGGGCTGAAACAAAGTAGGTCCAAAGTAGGTCCAATGTTACCCCTCCATAGTCCGTGCCACCAGACGTTACAAACACCAATGTGGGTCCCTGGCTCCCATCTCCCCTCACTCCAATGCAGCGGTTTTTATTCCCGTTTGTAAACACCTAACAGATGCACATTCTCTCTGGATGCAGAGGAACCAGTGCGTTATGGGAAACACACAGACCTGAGGGAGGAGAGGCCGCAGCAGGGGAACTGTCACATCTGCTCACTTCCCACTTAGGAGCAGGGTTGAAAACGATAACCATTTAGGAGTAAAGCCCCACATTTTACAGGCATGCTTTCCCAGGCCGTGGTAAGATATATGACGATAAGATATTTGACTTTGTTGGTATTGAAACATGTGAGGAGGCCACATCTGTGGAAAACAGGACAAGCCATCCTATCTTTGGAATTCCCATGGGGGCGGCAGCCATGGCAATCATCTGCCCTCCAGAGTGGGTCCAGGGACAGGGAATGTAATGTCAGGGCTGGAAATGGACTTGAGGATTATTCTGTCCAACCAGCCAGAGGAGGAAACCAGAAGCCAGCCCTGCTTTTCACTTTGCCAAGGTGGAACCTAGATGCCGAGACCTGCCGCTAGGCCAGTGGTATTGGTGCCTAGGGCTGAGGGCCTGCCTGCTCTCTCTCTCACTCCACTCACACTCTAGGTTAATTTAATGGGAAATGGAGTTGTAAGTAACCCGAATTAAGTGGCAAAAGACAGAAATTCAACTCCAAATGAGTTGGACACACAAGGAAGCATATTCACTGGCATATTTGAAAAGTTCATGATTCAGGCATGGCTGGATCCAGGAGCTCAAACAAAATCTTTAGACCAGATGTCTCTTCATTTCTTCTGTTGCCCTCCGTATTGATTTGTTTTCCTATTGGCATCCCTTGGACTCACATCCTCAGTTTATATCCTACAGGAAAAAAGTTCTATCTCTTTCCCATTAACTGTGACAAAAGCCAGAGGACACTTCCCTTTGGCCTTCCTGGCCCGCCCCTGGATCAAGCATTCCTGTCTAGAAGGATGGAACACATGGATAGTGTGGGCCAGGGAACTAGGGGAGGGTGGTTCCCAAAGGAGAATCGGGCATCTGTTCCCAAAAGGCAAATGGTAGTGAGCACGTAAGAAGAAATGTCAGTGTAATTTATAAGGAGGTCATTTTGGTCATTGGGAGCCCTGGAAGACTGAATTTTGTTTTTGTAGTGATTTTTTTTTTGCTTTCTTCAAGGCCTGCCCCATTTATAGCACCTCCTCTTTAGACTGTTTCTCCTTCCACCTTCCTCCATGCCCCAGGCAGGGCCACTGGTGGGTGGAAGTACAGATGGGACTTTGATGAGTAGCCTGAAAACTGGGCATTTGGAAAGGCACAGATCAGACGGGGACCCTTTTGGCCAGGATCCCACAAATGATCTTAATATAGGGCTCCTTTTCTTCACTTGCCTCCACCCCCAGGCAGGTCTCATTTTTGTTTTAAGGGTAGTAGGAGGGAAATGTTTTAGTAAAATGCCTGATATGTTTTCTTGGTGCTGTAGTGACAACTGCCAACAGTGGTTTTGACTGCAGCTCCCACATTTTGCTCCCTCACGGTGGGGGTTAGCAATCCAAGCACTACCTATTGTCCGGTAGAAAAAGCAGAGTCATAGACATTAATAGAGCCTCCCAGAGCAGAGCCATTCAACAGCAACTCACTGTAATTGAATGGTAACCACTATGCGTTCTAATTTCACTCACCAGGTGGTAAGTTGATTTTACAGTTGATGATTTAACTTATTTCCCATAAAAATGCCATTCCAGCTCAGTCAACTTTCAAACATGAATTGAAATTGAGAAACACCAGAGTCATGAAAAAGAAAGCCATGTTTACCTCTATGTCAGAAATGCAAGGCCCACTTAGAACCCATTTTTACACAGACTTAGTATCATGGCTGACGGCCTGGGTTCTGTTGACAGACTGGGTGGGTGCCTTGTGGTTCTCACCGCATTCTAGTCATGTGGCAATACCCAGCTCACTATTTCTCAAACTTCCCATCTTTAAAATGTATCTAATACATGTGGTGCCTGTGACGAACAAATGACATAATACATGTAAAGTGTTTGGCACAGTGCCTGGTACACAGTAAGTGCTCAGTAAGCGTTGACTTTGATAACTGCAAAGAAACCACTTTGATACTGTAGTACATAGTCTTATGAGTAGTGATGTCCCCTCCCAGTTGGCATGTGTTCCACTGAATGGAAAATATTGGCTGCGTGTGCTACTTTCTTCATTTTAATTAATCAGAAGACATTTCTCAAAGAATAATGTGTGCTGTGTCTTGCCTGAGATGAATTTCACTTCCAGCAGCAGCAATATTTCAGCTCCTCTCCCTTCTCTTCTGCATCAAGATGACTTTACACCAGGAAAAGAACTCAATTAGTTTGAGTTAAACAGAATGCAATTGAATCCTGAAATATTATGTTTCCCCCTTTAAGGGCTTAGAAATAAAGTGTGCCACCTATTGAAGTGACTTTTAAGTGTTATCTAGTGAACAGAGCAATGTATCCCATGGCTATTATCTTTGAGTTGTTAAGGGTAGTAAGATGCAAAGGTGAACGTCCCATCCACAGGTGAGTGTGGATAAGGATTACAGATCAGAATCTGGGCATGCGAGTCCACCAGCATGCATATAAGGAGAGAGATTATTTGCGCTTTCTGATTGGCTCCCTGGGTTCAGGTCCACTGCCCCGTGCTTAGCTGTTATAATACAGGAGTGCCCTCTACTGAGCTTCTTGTATAATGGATGAAGGCTTTTACAGGGGTAAATTTGCCTAGTGAATGTTCAGTACATATTGAAGAAATGAATGGATAAGCAACTCCCTGATCTGATTCTCTATATGGATCTGTGGAACCAATTCTCTTAGATCCCCACTTGTTAAGCTGAGAAAGTGCTTCTGTTGGGGCCCAGGGCTTGATGCAGGCTCAGGTCTTGTCTGTGTGGCCAGTGCAGACAGGAGAGTGACTGGCCAGGAGAGAAAAGCAGAAACCTGGCAGAGCATGGAGGGGTTTGACCAGGAAAGCCATTCAGAGAATCACAAATTGATGGAAGAGAGAGGGAGTCAGCATCTAGGAAACCCAGCTGAGATTAAAGATGGAAGAAATCAATCTTTGCATCTTATTCAGTGGGCAGGCAAGGCAGCCAGAAATGGAGATGGGACTAGGAGAGAAGAATAAAGGAGGCCAGTGAGACAAAGAAAGAAATGAGGCCTGAAGGGCCGGAGCCAGGGGGTTCAGGATTGAAATTCTTTGGCTGGTGGGAGTGTTTCCTTAACAAAGACCTCACCCACACCCCCAGAAGTCTTGGGGAGTGCAGGATGGAATATGTCTCTGTCACTGGACAGTCTCTGCATTCCAGGTGAAATGCCAGCCCCAGGCAATTTGCACCATAAGCTGTAGTAAAGGGCAGGACTAAAAGAAGGGACCAAAAGACACTGCTTCCAAGGGGAGTTTTGTGGATTGTGCAATCAATTTTGCTGGAGACAGATATGAATCTGCCATGTTTATGGCCTTTTGCTTTATTTGAGTGGTTCAAAGACTGGATATAAAAGGGATCCACTACTTTATTGTCCATTCAAGTGTATGAATGGGGGAGAGAGTAGATTTCTTATGATTTTAATGAAAAACAAAAACCAAACAAAAAAATCCCTTATTTTTAATTTTTGTTTGTTTGTTTGTTTGTTTGTTTTGTTTTGTGGAGCAACAAGGCTGAATTAATTCAGGTTCTCATTTTTTCCCCAACAACCACTACTAGGATCATTTTTGTAGTTGTTTGAAATTTTGATAAAAAAAACAAAACAAAACATACTTAATATATATTTTTTTCCATTCAAGCTTTATTTATCAATTGTTCATCTCAATTACATGTCTGGAATAAGTATGAAAATTTAGAATTATTATCTTTTCTATCAATATTATTTCCAGATAAGATTCTTGTATAAGATTGTTTTTAACCTCTCCTTAAAAGCTTAAATTCCATCTCTTAATTGAACTTTTACCAGGGATGTCAAGAGCTGATATGACAAAACAATTTCTTATCATGCCAGTACCTTTTCAGGTGAAGGAGAAGAAAGAGTTTGGTATGTAGAAGTTATTTCTGATTTCTTTAATAATTCAATTACCATAGTTAAATTTCTACTCTAAAAGCTACAGTGAAGAAATGGGGGGTGGGGAGAGGGGAGGAGGATAATGAACACTGATTAGAGTTCTGTACCCTCAACCAAAAAGTATTTGATGGAAACAGAGCACTTTGGTTTCTCCTCCTCCTTCCTCCCCAGGTGAACTGGGATGCCTATTATTTTCATTTAATTAAAACCTCCTTGGCTGGACCCAAGAGAGAGGGAAACAATTGCGCTTTTGTTCTTCTCTGAGCCCTGTCGGCTCCTTATTGTGGTGGAGGAGGCAGGGTCTGTTGCCAGCTCTTGCTTCATCTACTGTGTGGCCGATCACTCAGGATGACTTGTCCTTCTAATCCAACAGTCACTTCTTGTGGAGCTACAGTCTCTGTGAACACAGTCCGAGCATCTGAAAAGCGTTCTTTGCTTGATTGTTGCTGCTGTTAGAGGCACAGCCACCAAAGATGATCATTTCCCCAGGAGTTACCCCATGCTTATGTAATCTAACACTTTCTTCCATTGATCATAGAAAATCCCCTTTACTTTCTTGCTCCTGCCCCCTCTGATCTCTTAAATCTGCTTTCCTAAGGCCATTGGGGACCAAAAGAAAAATCCCAAGGCCTTTTTGCTCCCTTCCTACCTGGCCTTTCAACTGGCCCTGCTGATCACGTCATCCTTCTAAACATATTCTCTTAAGAAAACCAACTGGCCCCCTGCAATGCAGGTGACCATCATGCCCACGACTTGTCTCGGACTGTTAGCATAGGGAGTGAGATATTAATAGAGGAAGGGAGCAAAAGGAATTAGATGTTATTAAGCATAATCAACTAGGGAGTGTAAGCTTGTTTAGCCAGGAAACTAAAGCTTCACACACTCTAGGGAATTAGCAACCTTGCCCGTCAAGGGGATGAACACCCATCCCTTCTCTCACAGGAGCAGTCCGCCTTCCAGAGCCTAGATTGTGGGGGAGTAGGGGAAGGTGCTTCTATGAGGCATGTGCAGTATGAGTCAAGATAGTGACCATACAGGCCAGTCAGTCTAGCAGGGGAGAGAGTAGATGGGTTAAGAGGCAGATCCATTAGAAGCTGTGAAACCTTGGGAAGTTGATTGGTTCACTTGAAAAGAGCACCTGGTCCTTCCCAAGTCTGAGATGATATAATCCCAGCTAACAAAGCCCTTCTCTCTCTCTCTCATCCAGTAGTGTGCTGGACCCTGTGCACTGGCACCTTCTCACTCCATAGCAACCATGCGTCCTTAGCAGCACCCACCCAATGGACAGCCAGGCAGACTCCAAACACAGGCTCCAAGTGGGAGCCTGGGTAGCAGCACAGCAACAGCTGGGAATAGGGCTAAATTACTTGGACCTGGACAGGGACTGAGACTGCTTAGCAGCTGCCTGCGGCTGCCTCGCAGACCCTAAACACCGGCTCCATCCTGAGTGCAGCCAGGAAAACAAGCTAAGCAAGCTGGATGGCAATAAAGGCTGGACTGGACTGAGCTTTAACAAGGACTCTACTTTGGAACAAAATGTCTGAGGACTGGCCCTATTTTTGGGCCGGATGAAGGCAGGATTGGACTTTTTCCACGGAGGAACAGATGGAGATGAGACATAGAAAACCCAAGGGAAATCCTTTGATTTTGCATCTAGCGCCACAAATAAATCTCATCATCAGACCTCATCCTTCCTTGTGGGTCTCCTGAAAGGTTTTCTTTGCAACACTGCAAGGACCCCACTTCCACCTGCAACAGGGTGGTCACAGGTCCAGAAGTACCCCACCCTCAGGGACCTCCAAATGTGCAGCTACAACACTATGCTCTCCTCCCCATCTCCCATCACGCCCACTAGACCTTGTTTTGTTAGTCGTCAGTCCATAGAACCTTGGTGGCCTCCAGTTGTTGGTCTTGGGCCTTCCTCTCCTTGTTTCTCAGTAGTCGATCCCTTCTACCTCTCCTGATTTCTCACTATCACTGCCAAGAGCAGCTGGGTGCTAGGTTCACTTGGCGGCATTCCCAGGGCACCCATCCCTTGGAGCTGAGCCTTCCCATGGTGCTACTGGTCACCCACTGGACATCAGGAGACTGGGCTGCTGTACTGCCCCATCAGCTGCAGTCCCGACATCTGGCCAGCCATTTGGAACTGCCTCTCCCTGTCTCCTGAGTCAGACCAACAGATGCTGGTTGCATCTCCTTTGATCCGGATGCAGCCCTGGGTCCTCTGACTTATAAGGGGCTGGTTCAGACGAGAGAAGGCAGGGGGACAGAAACACTCACTCCAGCTGTTTCCAAGACTGTTCTGGCTTAGGATAAAAAGATAAAGGAAAACAAAAGCAAAGAAATGAAAATAAATTTAATTTTTGTGGTGGAAGGAACTCACTACCACTTATTGAGTTCTACCTTATTTGTCTAGAGTTTCTTAACTTAATTTCCAGCCTGCTGCTCATGGACCATGTCTTCATTATAGTCTTGTCTGGTGCAAAGTGGGAAAAAGAACTACATAAAAACAACTCTTGGTTTTTCCTGGCTAAAGAAGTCATAAATTCAAATGTCGAAATTAGGCCTAGACTTTGGGGCAGAGTGGTGGTGATACAAGAAACCAGGATTACAATCACATGTCACAGGGCCAGAAAGTTAGCTACAGATAGGTGTCTACTATAAAAAGTTGTTTATACTGACCAGAAATTGGAATGCCCATCTGTAGCAAAATTATTAAATAATCTAAGATACTTCCATGCAATCAAACACTTCAGAGCTAACAAAAGGAATGTGATAAATCTGTGCATGTTGTAATGGTTATGATCACCCAATTGATTTTTAAAAAAGGATAGTACACAAATACTCCCATATATATACATATATATACACACACACATATATATATGTATACATATATATACACACACACACTCACATACATATATATACACATACATATATATGTATACATATATACATATATATATACACACACACACTCACACACACATGTGTGTGTGTGTGTGTGAGTGAGTGTGTTTGAATGTGTAGGTATGTGAGAATGATATGTAGATATGATATATGTGAGAATTTTCTAAAAAGAAACACAGGAACACAAAAATCTATTGGTAGTGGTTATTTCTGAACAATAGAGCTGAGTATGTGGAATGGAAAAGAGACATGTTTCATTGTATACTTCCTGTACAGTTTGAATTTACTTTTTATGTGCACAAAAGTATCATTTTCATAATAAAGAATGTAATAAAAACCCTCACCATTTAGCTAGTGAATGCATGCGCAGACAGAAAAAATGCCTGCATACATATGTAGATTCAAAAGGCCCTTAATTCTGCACTGCGTTCTAGGGAGAATTAAAATAATATAACAAACACTCAGAGAATGAACTACTGCACTAGCAAATGTCAAATATCTATAAGTAAGTGCTTCCTGTCTAGAGGCATGTCAGCAGCCTTCAAGCATTACTGAAACAGGGCTAGGGAAGCCCTTCCCATGGCAAATTGACAGAGAGCATCATTTTCCTTCAGAGCTGCTATTCTGCTACCTCAAGGTCAGTCTGGCAAGGTTAAACATCACATTAACAGTTAGAAGTGCTTTCCTGGGGAGGTGGAAGTGGGGTGAGGTTCGGCTCTTCAGAAACCTCTAACCTTCCGTGAAGGTGTATGCTGCCAACGTCCCAAGTTCTTTTCAGGTTTTCAAGTGATTCTCCCCAGGGCTGGCCCCGAAAATAAAACAATGGACTGGCATATGCTCATAATGTCAATGACATTTTGTGCCATTACTTGGAAATATACAATTCTCTTCTGCTGTGTGTGCATGCAAATATCTTTCATAGCAACATTTAATCTCCATATCATTAGCACTTATCACAGGAAAGTCGTGGAAAGCAGCCTTCCAGTGGAGTTTCTGTATGTAGTGAAGAAACGGACTTTCCACAAGGTTTTCTCACACTTTCTGTAATCACCTGGGCAAAACTGAACACAGTAGCATTAGATGAATTTCTTGTGTGAAATAGGATGCCTTTCACTTTTAAAGGATGTATTTTATTCATACACCAATGCTTATCACCCAAAGCATAGGTGTTTCTGATGATGCTAAATGTGGTTAATACCAACGGACACTTTTCTCCCCTTCAAACCTCACTGTCTCTTGTGGAAGTAACATTTTCCTGAAAAAAAAAAAAAACTGTCCTGCTAGACCATTTTTAATTTTGACATCTTAACGAAATTGTATGAGGAACTGAAACCTATAGTATAAAATATTGTCATTCAGGGAGCAATGGAGTCTGGCCAGGGTCATCAACCCTGTCATCAAGCCTGCTATCGATCATATCTGCTCATAGCAATTTGACCTTTGCCTTCTCCACAGTAATTTCAGTAAGCTCATTACTTTTTATTCCTTCTCCTGGCAATGTAAAGACCCAAGCTAAAGAACTTAGTCAGCAAGTTTGATTTATCCAGGATCTGAACATAGTTATTTGCCTCATTCTCCCCATTCTAGAAACTTCTGTCATAGTTAACCATACATAGAATTGGAAATGTTGTAAGAAAGTCAGAAGATTCTCTAAGCCACCTGCACCTCACATGTTCTTATAATCAAATTGCTAAAATCATATATATATATATATATATATATATATATATATATATATATAGCACCTGAGGATATTTTTCCCATTGATTTTTGGAGAGTGTGGATGGGAGGGGGAAACACACCCAGAGAGAAATATTGATGTGATAGAGACATATTGGCTTGTTACCTCTTACACCCACCTGACTGGGGCAGGAGACCAAGCCTGCAACCAGGGTGCATGCAATTGACCAGAATTGAACCCCCAGCACTTCAGTCCAGAGAGGACTGATGCTCTCACTACTGAGCCAAATCTGCTAGGCTTTTAAATTTTATTTTAGGTGCTGGGAGGTAGGAGAGGCTGGGGGGAGGATAATGAGGAGGGGGGAAAGGAAAACATGTACTACTATTAAATATAAGTTATACTGCAAAAAAAACCCAATAAAAATTAAATGTTAAAAAAATAAAAATAAAATAAAATTTATTTTAGGTTATTTTTCTTTTTTATTAAAGCCATTCTCCTTATAACCACCCTCTGCAACAAAGGGTTAATTGTTAAAAATTGCTAGAAATAGATCTGGGGCATATGGATAAGCTCTGAACCAGAATTGAACCAAGCACCTGTATCAGGAATCAATATTCCAGTACAGATAGCCAAAGAATATTATTTTCATAGTAAATGCTATTCCTTTAATTACTCTGAACCTTTATCTTTTCATTTCTCAAGTTCCCTCTAGGGAAGAAATCCTCCTAACTTGTTACATAAATTACTGAGCATAAACTGTTTTCTTTATATTGGATATGTGTGAAGGTGGTTACCTGTGTTAATGTGTGGTGGATAAACCGCCATTCATTTATTCATAAATGTCTATTAAGACTTTAGGATACCCAAATCATTAGAGCAGATGAGTATGGATGATAATGGGAGAAATATGTCGACAATATGTCCAAGGCATAAGCCCTGTACTCAGGAAATTTACTGCCTGGTTGGGAGTTAAGTGGTCACCCACTTTGGAGAATAACATCTCTTTCATTTCTCCTCTATTGCTTGCCTTTTCTTCTCACTTTCCCAATCCAACCTCACTCTTTTTTCTTTTTTTTCAGATTTCAGTGTCCTCTTCTTCCTGCCTTGTCCTTTCTCTCTTACAAGGCTCGCTGAGCCGTGGCCCATGGTGCCAGCCTGGATCTTCCTCCATGTCCAACTTGACAAAGAGAAAGGCATTTCGACAGGTAAGTGAGAAAACGGCCTGATCCACAGAGCAGGGTCCTGTGCCACTGTGCCCAGGGTCCTTGCTACTATGGGGGCTGTAAGATCACCAACGGATGCACAGTAGACACACATGCTCGAGGCACCGTTTAATAGCTCATGTTTCGTGTGGGGAAGGGTCCAAGTGAAATACAGAAAGTGAACAAACCATCATTTCCAATAGAAATACAGTCTTTGAGGAAATAATTCAATATTCATCCACTTAAGACACAGTTTGTGAATATACATTCTGTGCCCGGTGATGGACTCATAAAACATATTACTGATTCTCAAGGAGTTTGAAGGCCAGTGACATGTGCAGACAAGTAATCAGGCAAGGATAACAATAGGCAAGTTCTCAGGGTGAGGGGAGCTCAGAGTATGGTGGGTAGGGTGGGGGATGGCAAGGAGAGGGGTAGGGGAAGTGAGGAGAACACTCTCAGAGGAAGCTTCCGTGCAGGTGACATCTAAACATGGAGCATAATCGACAGATATTCAGGTAAATAAAATATGTCGTAGGCTCTTTGGTGCCTGTGATTCTGTCCTCATATCTTCCTGAGTGCATTTGATGCCCTGATGGTCTTGGGATACCATGGTCATGAACCAACATAAGAAAACAGGAAGTTTGTTAAGAAGAGCTCTGCGCAGCATCTTGCGACAAGAAGCCCCTGCTGGCAGCACCTGAGAGCAGAGTTGAAGGTAACATCCCTGGCAAGTCCAGGTGACTAATCAGGAGTGTTCTTTTCCAACACCAAGGGCCTCTGGGCCCCCACTTCAGGTGGATAATACAAAGTTATACTTACAATCTTGAAATCACACTACCCACTTAGCAGGCCAGCCTTGAAGACTCACTGATTAAAAGTGTAAGAGTGACAACAACAACAACAAAAATAGCTTCTGGTAATTCCGTGAATACGGGGTGCCAGCTCATTGGTAACACCGCTCAGTTAGTGTGTTGTGACCTCAAGGATGTGGCACTTTACATTTCAGGGATGTATTTTAAGAACACCATTTTCATGTGGAGAAGGTTTATATTAAAAAACAAGTTAGGAGAATAATGAGAAGGAAATTCGATCTAGTCTCCTTATCATAAGAGGGGCTACATGAGACAGGGAAGGCTGTGAAGGTCTCTCCAAGGAAGACCTTGGAAGGAAGCACCTCATCTCATCCCCTCTGCACCGTCCCCATAAACATGCACTTTCTTCATCTTCTGTTCAGCACGTATTGAGTTTCCCCTGTATATACAGGACTGTCTTGGCTACAAGAACACAAATGTCTACAAATCCTGTCCCTTGCTCCCTCCCTCCATCTTTTCCCCTCTCCTTCCCTCTCTCCTTTCTTCTTCTCTCTCTTTCCATTTCTACACTCCCTCCCTCTCTCTGCCTCTGCCTGCATTCCCTCCCCCCCCCCCCCCAGCCCTCTAGCTAGTGCCTGGCAGGTCTCCTCCTTCCCCTGCCCAACCTTGCAACCCCCCAGTCTGCTATGCCCACTCTTTGCCCTTGGACCCTGTCCTGTAAAAGCCACTCCTGATCCTGCACAAACTGGATGTCTTTCAGTCCTTAACTTACTTGTCCCTATGGCCTCTGGCACCTTGACCACATTCCTTTTTTTTTTTTTTTTTTGGCCCAAATGCTCTCAGCTTTGGCTTTCCTCGCATTTCAGTACAGCCCTGCTCCCAGCTCTTTTGTGCCTCAGAGGCTCCCTGACAGGGTCCTTTTCTTCCATCTGCCCACAAACTGTGAGTGTTTGCTGGGTCCTCAGCTTGGCCCTCTTTCCACACCATATGCACCTTTGAAGGATAGGCTCTATGCTTAGGGGAATTCTTCTTTGCCACAAATCTCAGCACCCAGATGTCTGGCTCTCCTGTGCTCTGTGCCTCAGTTTCCTCAACTGTAATGTCAGCATAACCATAATGTCTACCTCACATGGCCCTCTGAGAATAACATGAATTAATTAGTCCACACGGAGGGGGAGCTTAGAAGAGTGGCTGGCCCAGCTTGGTACTCAATAAACATTCTGCTATCATTGCTGCTATTCAAAAATATCTCAGAGCCCCACTCCTCTAGCATCTTGCTTTAGAGAGTTCCTTGCAGCCAATCTGTTTCCTTTATACCGAACAGATTGCAATTTTTTCCCAAAAAATAAAAATGAATTAAGAGGCTGTAGTAGTCTAGAGTAGAGGGGAGTAAGAGTTCTAATGGACATAGAGAAAAGGAGTGATGACCAGAGAGGTGAAGGGAGGCAGGCAGGGGGAGAAGAGAGTGCAGGAAGACTGGAAAGCAACCTGCCAAGAGAGAAAATGTATAGATGGGGGTGAGAAGTACCATCCTCAGAGTGCTTCTGTTGTGATATACACACAACTGATGTCCTAAGTCATCTCACATTCATTGGTAAAGTGGGCTCACCTCCTAGACAGTAATGCCCAGAAGGTAAGGATCCTATATCATCTTCTTTTAGAATCCCTCCCGCCGGGGACTTGACAAAAGGATGCATGTGCAATGAGCGACTGCAAATTGCTTATCCAGTATCAAAAAGATCCTGTAGGTGAGTGGTATCAGTTGTTTTCCTTTGTATCAATGAGCAGGGTTCACGGCAGAAGGACTCAGGAATCCACCAAGCAATTTCCAGTTTCATTGGAAACATCTCTCATGAATGATCATCAGTAGCCACTCTGCAGTTAGCATCAATAGTGCCCTGGTATATAAATAGAGGCCAACTTCGGTAAGAATTCATCACATTCATGAAGAATACAGCTTATCAGTAACAGCAATGTTAATAGATTCCACAACCGAGTCTCTCAACAAATCATAATGTGAGAGAACAGAAGACGGTGTCTGTCCATGCTGTGGACTTGGAGCCAGGAAGAACCATGGCTTCCTTAAGCAATATCATTGTTACTGAGACATCATTCACATGTTTTAAGATTCTTTTAAAACAAAGGCCCTGAATCATGCTGGGTTTGAGGATGAATGTAAGTCAGCACCCAGAGGGTTTTCAAGTAAGTTGGTGATTCAACTGTTTGCTTTGTAATCCATCATAGAGTATTTACTGAGTACCAACTAGGCATCTGGCACTGTTCTCAGAGCTGGTGCTGCCCTGGAGAGTGAAGATAGCAGAGTCCTTCCTGCTTGGGCTTAATCAGCTAAGAACATGGTGAACAGTGGCTACGGTACTGACTTATTGTTCTGGCCAGAATTTGGCTAGAAGTAAATATAATGACGAATAGGTAAGGAGGAGACATATAGAGAAAATGTATTTTTAAATGTCCATAAATATAATGGATTTAAAGTCTCTGGGTTCTTAAATTAGAATGTGATATTTGTACCTAGAAGTGTGTATTGTCTGAGTAAATAGGAAGCATCTACATGGGGCACCAATTGTACTTGAAAATTTGAGGGGAAAACCCATGGTTTTTTAATATAGGTAAGTTATATTGAAAAAATGCAATAGTTTCAATATTTTTATGGTGAAACAAAAAACTGGAGGACATTCCTCACTGGTAGCAGCACCTTCAGATTCCAGTCCTCAGAGTATGTGTTTTTTCTCCCCTGCTGCTAGTTAGCCCAGTGGAAACCTGTTTCCATGTTTTCTCTCTTCCTAACTATTCTGGTTAACTTTTTTTTTTTATTGAAAGTGAGCTACAAATACTAGTCTTTACAGCCGAATGAGTATGGTTAAAAGGGTAACAGTATTCAGTGTTGACACTGGGTAGCTCACATTCTCAAATGGGAGCTTGTTTGCCTTTACTATTGTAGCCAGAACCGAAGAGCTGCTCCAAGGAAAGCTTTCCAAACAGTATGTTACTTTTCAAGAGCAAAACTCACAAATAAGAGTTGACATTAAAATACATTAACGTAATTGACTTGGAGAATAATGAAGACAAAATGTTGGATGATCCAACTTCCCATCTGAGAAGAGGTCATGAATGTATTGACTGGAAAGACATCTTATTGGCCTATAGAGACCAGATGAGAGTAATTTGAATATTTTGGGGAAGAATCAAATAAGTTCAGGGATCAGAGATAGAGGGGTCCTAGAAATGCTTCTCAAAGTTCACCATGAATAAAGATGACCCAGAGCTTATAAAACAGATTCTTGGCATCCATCCCAAAGATTCTGATTCCTTGGGTCTTTAGTTGGTTTGGGAGACATGCTTGTTTCCACCAGCTCCTTAGGGGATTAAAAAAAATATATATTTTATTGATGTTTTACAGAGAGGAAGGGAGAGGGATAGAAAGTCAGAAACAGCGATGAGAGAGAAACATCGATCAGCTGCCTCTTGCATACTCCCTACTGGGGATGTGTCCGCAGCCAAGCTACATGCCCTTGACTGGAAGCAAACCTGGGACCTTTCAGTCCACAGGCAGAAGCTGTATCCACTGAGCCAAACCGGTTTTGGCTCCTCAGGGGATTTTGATACAAGTTACTATCCTACTACATCTTGAGAAAAATCTAGCTCTGGGTGGTTCATGGAAGGCTTTATTTTAGCCCCAGGAACCCCTGAGATGGGACGGCAATTCCGCTTTGTGTGTTCATATTTCTGGAGAGAGGGAGGACCCATACGTTTCTTCATATTCTCAAAGAGCGTCTGACCCAACAGCATTTTGGGGGATGTAGAAGGGGACCTTAAAGCTGGACTCTGCCATTAGCAAGATAAAGAAAGGAGGTAGACAAAAAGGCTATACAAATTGGCATGGCTATTTACTCATGGCTATCGAGAAATGTTTTGACTTTAACATAAATTAAAACATTAAATAAAAAAAGAGAGAAGATATTTTGTAAATGGCTCAGCATATGGGCGATCTGTATCTTTAGGACCTTCCATCCACCTCCTTATCAACAGATGTGCGGTTGTTATGATAGCAGAAGAAGAAATGTATGTCAGCTGCTGCAATGGTTACAGGCAAGTCAAATGTGTCCCCAGACTTACACATTATTTTTAACCTCCTTGGAAGATGGACCGAGAGGTCCTGAACGCTGGAGTGCTTCTAATTATAGGGAAAAAGACATCCGGGTTTCTGAGTCTCAGGTATTTCTTCCACCACCAGCGCTGCGCTCTGGAGTGCATTACAAATAGTAGATGTCAAAGAAAGGTGAAAGGATTGAAGGTGACAAAATTTAATCAGAACAAAAAAGCAAAGAATCAAGAAATGAAACCAGGAGGAGCGGGAGGAGAAAGCACATACATTCCCTCAAAATGGATTTTTCTTCCAAAGAAATTGCTTTCTCTACGAGATCAGACACTGTGAAGTGAGCTTCCCATCAATGTTGCTATGAAGTTGCTAAGCACAGAGAAGCATCTGGGGGAAGGATCACCAGATGAGGAGTAGAGACTGCTTCCACCTGCAAGTGGTATGGGTTTTGTGTCAGGGGGGCATCTTCGGTACCGGAGTCCCTGTTCCAAGGCCTTCACTGTGCTCCCCACCTGTGGGTTTCACATGCAAGGCTGTCCACTTGATCCACGCATTTCTGTCCTCTTGGTTCCTCACCCACAGAGAGGGGCCAAAATGTACACTCCCACCTCAGCCCAGCTCCTGCATAGGAGCCCCAGACCCTCACAGACTTGAGATGTTGATCTGATGAGAAGGTTTTTTCTTCCCCTTAATGTGGCTGCCCTAGTTCTGATCCTAGAGGAGTCTCTGCTTATGCTTAGCAGAGAAAGCATACATGGGCCCTGGGTGGAGGAGGGGTGTGGAGACACGAGGCTGGAGTACAGAATTCTGATGCTCTCCTTCCCCAGTGCCAGGGTTCTTGAGGCTGACCAGCTGCAGCTTGGAGCCTTCCAGGGGTCCTCAGAGGAAGGTCAAGGCAGCAGGGAAGCCTCTGAGGTCCAGCCCCTCTGAAAGTGGACTGTTCACAGGAGTGTGAACAGGAGGAAGGGGAACCAGGAGGACAGGGACCCTTGGGGATATGAAGCTGTGAAGGGGATCTGGTAGGAGCTGTGACCATGGAGATAGTGAGCTCCCAGAGTCTGTCAGCAGGGATAGTAGAGGGCACACACACTCCAGCCTTTCTCCTGCCTCCGAGGTCCTGGGTGGTGGCTTTGAACCTCCCCTCTTGGGGGCCCTCTGATTTGGGGCTTATATCTGAAACAGTGTTAATTTGAACTATTCATGGTGCTTGATAACATGGCAGACTGTTTCAGTTACTCTGGAGAGACTAACAATCAATTTTCCAATAATTTTTAATTACAGTTGACATACAATGTTATATTAGTGTCAGGTATACAACACAGTGATTAGGTACTTGCCTTATGAAGTGATCCTTCTAATAAGTCGAGTACCCAGCTGGCACCATGCATAGTTATTGCAATATTATGGACTGTACTTCATATCCCTGTGATTGTCTTTGTAACTGGCAAATTGTACTTTTTTCATCTCTTCACCTTTTCACCCTTCTCCCCAGATCTATGTTTTCTTTTTTGTATCCTCACCCACAGACATGTTTTTATTGCTTTAGAGAGAAATGAAGGGAGAGAGAGAAATATTAGTGTGAGAGAGACTCATTAATTGGTTGCCTCCCATGTGCACCCCTGCAGCTTTTGGTGTACTGGATGATGCTCCAACCAACTGAACCACCCAGATGGAGCAGAACTATCTGTTTTGTGGCTCCAGTAACCCAGAGTGAATCATGCCTATGTCCCATGACCAGGTATTCCAATACATCCTCCAAAATTAGTATGTGGGGGGCGGGGAATGGGAGGGAGAGACAACTTTTCACATAATGCAATGGCAAAAGGGTACTATTAACTGTTTCATATACATTTTCTATAGTAAAAATTCCATGATAAATTCCATTGAGTTTGCATATGCTGTTGTTTTAGTACACCACTTCATTCTTTTTGCTAAGATTTTATTTAGGACTTTTGTTTCTATATTTGTGAATGTGATGAGTGGAGAGTTTCCTTTTCTGCATTGTCTTAGTAAGCAGTTGGTGCTAGAATTATGCTGGCTTTGTAAAACTTATCGACCTACGTGACGAACTCTTTAGACCTTACAGACAGAAAGAAAAGTTTAAAAATGGATCATGATATCCCATACTGGATGGAAAGGAAAAGTTTAAAAAATTTTCTTTCTTAATTAGCTTTTAGATTTTGTGCAGTCTTCATTATCCCATTGGAATGATATTTTAGAATTTGACAAAATAACTGTAAAGCTCATCTGGAAAAAAATACAGACAATAATTTTGTTATCTAGGGTCTGAAAAAAAGTGTATTTTCCAAATATTGTAGGATATGGATTTGATTGTTTTTTGTAAATTATCTTTTTTATTTATCCATTGTTACTGATGTCACTTTATATAAAAAAATTGTCACTGTGGTCAGGGAATATGACCTATGAGATTTCTGCTCCAGGGAATTCAATGATGATCGCTTTGTAGCAAGCACATAGCTTTGTAGGTAATGAGTTTGAGATGTAGCTACACAGGCAGTTTACATTATTATTTAAAATTTTAAATCTACCTTATTCTTATGTGTATGTTTCTACCTGTTCCACCACAAAACCACAGTTGTATGTGAAAAGCTTCACCACACAACATACCTGGTTTCTACCACATTTTCCTTCTGTCTTTGAAATATTTTGCTACATGAACTATGACTTATTCAGTTGTAAATATTCATTATCAATGAACATAGCAGAGACTCAAATAGCAGAGCAAAAGTCACTCAGGAGTGTAGCATGAGAAAGTGGTCCTGCCAGCCAGTGAAGGAAAGATGGGCAGAGTTGCCTATCTGTGTTTGGGGAAAAGGGTGTCATTGCTTTTCAAACCAAAATAAATTCCAGCCTTGGCCAGTGTGCCCCAGTTGGTTGAGCATTTCCTGTGCATGGAGCGGTACCCAGTTCAATTTCCTGTCAGGGCACATGCTGGGGTGGTGGTTTCCATTCCTAGTAGGGATGTGCAGGAAGCATATTTCTCTCTAATCGATGTTTTTCTCTCTCACTCTCTCTTCCTCTCTCTCTCTCTAGAATTAACAATAACCACAACAAAAGAGCACTAATGAAGTACACAATCAAATATTTCTTTCAGAAAAAGTAAAAATAAATCAATAAATTCCAAGTATATCAGTGATCTAAGTGTATAATAATAAAACCTAGAATTATTAGAAGTAAGCAAGGATTCTCTCCTTATAATCCTGGCATGAAGGCCTTTCTAAGCATGACACAAACCCAAAAGATATAATCTTATCAAATAAAAGAGTAATATGAAAATTGACCATACCTCTAATCAAGCCACGCCCATCAGCCATGCCCATCAGCCAATCAGGTGCAAATTATGCAAATAAATCTCAACCAAGATGACTGCCACCACTGAGAGCAGGAAGGAGGCTTGGGTATCCCTGGCAATAGAGGAAGCCAAGCTTTTCACCTGCCCTTGCTGGCCTAGGCTTCCACTCAATGCTACAAAAGTTTCAATTATAGAAGATACATAATCCCAACAGAAATGGCGGCAGCCACAGAACTGGAGAGAGCAGAGGCTAGGATTGTCCAGGCAATGGAAGAAGCCAAGCTTCTGCAACCCTAGTGGGCCTAGGCCTCCACTCTAGGCTACAAAATTTCAATTATAGAATTTAAATAAACCCAAACAGAAAAGGCTGTTGCCACAGAGCTAGGAGAAGGCTTGGCTCTGCTCCAGGCTACAAAGTTTCAATTGTAGAACATAAATTAATCCCAGATACCAGGGCTTCCAGTTGGGTTGCTGGGGGGCGTGGCCAGCCTGCAAACCACCACAGGCCTCTTGCCCAGGCTGCTCCATACTCCAAGGGAACCCCCACCCTGATCCGGGACACCCTTCAGGGCAAACCAGCTGGCCCCCACCCATGCACCAGGCCTCTATCCTATCTAATAAAAGAGTAATATGCAGATTGACCATCACTCCAACACACAAAAAGGCTGCCCCTTGTGGTCAAAGGTACTGCCCCCATGTGGACACAAATTGGCCACCACAAGATGGCCAATAGGGGAGGGCCATTGGGAGGTTACAGGCCTGCAAGGGAGGGCAGTTGTGGGTGATCAGGCCAGCAGAGGAGGGTAGTTGGGGAGGGGGACCAGGTTGGCAGAGGAGGGAAGTTGGGGGCAAACAGGCTGGCAGGGGAGCAGTTGGACATCAATTAGGCTGACAGGGTAGTGGTTAGGGGGTCATCAGGCTGACAGGCAGGAGCAGTTAAGGGCAATCAGGGAGGCAGGCAGGCGAGCAGTTTGGAGCCAGCAGTCCTGGATTGTGAGAAGGCTGTCCAACTGCCTGTTTAGGTCCGATCCTGGTAGGATCGGGCCTAAATGGGCAGTAGGATTGGGCCTAAACGGGCAGTCGGACATCCTTCGAGGGGTTCCATATTAGAGAGGGTACAGGATGGGCTGAGGGACACCCCAGCCCCTGTGCACGAATTTTGTGCACCAGGCCTCTAGTAGAATATATGAATGCATTTCACTTTTCTTTAAAAAATCTGGCAAAATATTTTAAAGTCAAAAGTTGAATGGCAAACAGAAGGGAGAGTTGGTGAGATATATATGAGAGACAAGTAACAAATTATTTGCAAGAACACAAGAGGGAAATAAAAAAATTCTTGACTATGAGTCCCATTTATGTCTTTCAACAAATTTAATATTTTTTTCTGAATTCTTTTTTGCATCTTTTTGAACATTTCTATTCCTACTGTCTTTTCATCCACATTTGCCAAATATTTCTTTGCCATATTTTTAACCTTTCTAAGTCATTTTATTTTTAGATGTGCCTTATAAGCTAGAATATCTTTAGATTAAAAAAATTAACCTGAGTTTGCCCTTTTGAGAGTAATTTAAGCCATGTGTCCTTTCTGCAGTAAGGAATAAATCTGATCTCCATACATTTTTTTGCCTTTTAAAAATTTTTGTTTGGCATTAGTTTTATTTTTTAATTTTGCAATATAAATGATGTTTTGCCTACTTTCAAAGCCAATAATAGCTTAAAGGCTGGCATCCTTTTATTAATTCTACCAGTCCTAAGTTTCATAATTTACCAAAATAGTTTTAAACACTGGCCCAATTAATCACTAATGTCCATACATTACTCCTTTTCTTTTCCCCCATCTCTACTGTTTTGTACTTACATTCTCTTTTTTTCTCCTTCACTTTTTAGTTTGCTGCCTGTGCCCCTGTGATGGCTTGAGGGGGGCGGGTGGGTGGAGATGAGTCCTGATTGAGCTTCTGCCATGGCTCAGAGATGATGCAAATTCTGATGACAGCAGGGGAAGGAAGTCATGGTGTTTTAAGAGTGGCGGCAAAGCTCACTTTTGCCTTTTCCCAGTGGGGATAAGTGCAGCAAACTGCTGCCTCCTCTTCCTGCTGGGGAGTCCCACATCAGGGACATCCCAGTTGACTCTGCAACATGACATTCAGATGAAAGGGGACCAGCATCACTGGGCTGAGCTGCAAAAGAGCCTACTCAAGAATCTGGGATGGGCCTGGCTGCAACTGAGGTGTGATATTTGCCCTTTACTGGATGTGCTGGCCCCAAGGACCCAGGAGAGTACTGTCTTACAGCCAGTCAGGTTCCCCAACGCCAGAAGCCAGTTCCAGCATGTCATAATTGCAAGAGTTTCATCAAAAGGTTGATGGAACTTGGGGACTCAACAAGGGCTGAGTCACATATGTTATCACCTGTTGGTATGGCTGAAGGCATTTCCCCAAAACTGAAAAGTATAATTGTTTGCTGCCAGACAGCTCAGGGCATCTTAATCTACATGTTGGCCAAACACCTGAACAGCCTAAAGCAATTCCCCAATCTGAAACCCTATGCTTTAAAGTGTATATCTCCACCTTGCCTTAGGACAATTTGTGTTAATAAAAAGCAGAGAGAACTTGTTTTTTTTTTTTTACCCAGGCTCCTCTGACCCCCAATGCCTTTCAAAATTATCTTTCCTTTCTGGATTTTTACTTAAGTGACACTCAGCCTTTCTCCAGATTGCTGAACCCTTCTTAATGTCGAAGCAAGAATCCCAGTACCCTGACAAGTACATTTGAGTGTGGCATGTACTGGGTTGGGACATCTGGGAATATGGGGTCAGGCAAGGCCTCCCACATAAGTGAGATGAGCTGACACCCATAGGGTGAGGAGGGTATAGACATGCTCGGGGGTCAAGGAAGGAAGTGTTGCTGGCAGAGGAACAGCAAGTACAAAGGCCTCCGGCAAGAGGAAACTAGGAGTTGGGGGTTCTGGGTGTTGGGAGGCCAAGCAGAACTGATTCTGACTGCGTCAGGCAGAAAAGGAGCTTCTGGAAAGTTACCGAGAGGTCTCAGAGAATCACGAATGGCTGGAAGCCAGGCTAAATGAGGTTCGGGCCAGGCCCAGGGGACCTGGAGTCTGGAACACGAGCAGCCAGGGGAGGGAGATGCTACGGTGTTAGATGACAGATGATCCTGCTGGGGTCACTACACCCCGACCCAGCAGGCCACCCTCTGGCCCGGATCCTGCCCTGCCTTCTGGATCTCGGTGCCTCTTGCTTCAGAACCAGATTCCTGTGCCTACACTGTGATTGCCAAGATCACACTGGGCACAGGCCACTCTGCCTGGAGAAAGGGCACTTTTGCTAACTTGCACCCCATGTGGTTTGGAGGGAAGCCTGGGCTAGGACAGCTGGTTGTCCAAGCTCAGATCCCATGCCTGTGCCCAACTGCCAGGGAGTGGGGGGAGCAAGTGTCCAGGCCTGAGGGGTTTCTGTGGGTTCCCATCCAACCTCATGCTGTGGGTTCCCCCAAACAAAGGAGAAGAGCTCAGTAGGGGCACAAAGGGCTGCAGCTCCAGGGCAGGGCAGAGGCAGTGTGACAGCTGGGACAGACCAGATCGTGCCGCTTCCTGAACAATGCGCTGGGCCTTTGCATTAGCACAGGAGATGGCGATTCCATCTGCACGGAGGCACTGCGTCTTCAGCAGTTCTCTGCTCTCCTCACGGTGACCCCACGTGACAGATGCTTCAGGACAAAAACATTAGGAGACTCTTCCAATGGACTTGATTCCTCAGATGCTGCTACTTGCAAGCTGACCCAGTGTGGCCTTTAGTCCTGGGACCCAGAGCTGAGAGCAGCTGCAGTGTTGGCCCCCCCCCTCCCCTCAGGCTGTGAGCAGGGCATGTGGAAAGTCCTGTCACTTCTGTGGCTCCAGGGCACCGAACTTGCATTTATTTATAGCTCCTCTGTGTATTTCTACAGAAGGAAGGCACACAGGCAGTTCTCAAGGGCCAGCCCCCCACAGCAAGGATGCAATAGTACAAGGAGCATCCCTGAAGGGCTGGATTCCTGGGGATGATCCCTTCCATCCACAGCCTTACCTGCTGGCCTTGCATAGGGATCACATCGGGGGAATGGCAGCAGGGCCACTGGTCCCACTCACAGGCACACAGAGCTTCACCGTTAGACTTGTCCTTCCTGCCAGTTCTAATGCAGCCACGGAAGGGATGGCGGCAGGCACCGCACAGCCTAAAGCCTACAGCCTGTCCCTGGTTCACTGTCTGTTGAGCAGGGTGTTTCAATTTTAAAATAAATTCTGTATTTACTATGTGAATAATTTGACTGATTTTTTTTGTTAAAAACATTCATTTGTTCAATGTAGGCTTCTAAAATACAGCACAAGTGTGGTAGCTGTCTTTGGGTGTTTTTCATATTCGGTTTTCTAGGGCTGGGACACTGGAAGGGCCCAGGCTCGGGTGGAGAGACAACTGGGGAGCACTCAGCCCTCCCCCCAGATGGCCAGGGCACCACATCCCCAATACCAAGAACATTTTGGCCTCTGGAGCTCTCCAGGAATTCTGGGTGCAAAGTTGACGGGTCTTAGACGCTGCTGCTACCCAAGGATGGAAACCCTTTAGGTTTTGAGAATAGTTGAAGAGATTTTTGAAAAGATGTGAAACAAGTTTCTTCAATTGACTGGAATTTTCTAGGACTCCTTCCCCAGCGGTTTGCAGACTTGGACTGCCAGGCTGGGGAGAGGAAAGGCAGTGTGAAAGCTGCAGCTGCTGGTAGCTACCCAGAGCCTCCCACTCAGAACACAGGCCCTCTGGCCTCTGAGCATCCCTCACGCTGCTCTACTGTGGGGGCCCGGGCTTTCCTCGAGGGCTATCCCGGCTGGCACCTGTCCAACAGAATATGCTGGCCGCCCTGCCAGCCTGGACTCACACTCCTGAGTCTGTGTTGGACGGACAGGTAATTTGGATCTGGGACACACAGGGGACCCGAGGTGGGTTAGAGGAGTAAACAGCCCAGGGTTCACGTCCAGATGCCAGCTCTGATATGTTAGGATGTGTGGTTTCAGGGACACTAAAGAACAGAATCGGTTCTAAAGACGCCCGTGTTCCTATGGAGGCCATCGCTCTGCAGACACCTCTTGGAGTTAAAACATCCGTGTTGTTTTCTGGAGGCTGGGGGATGGCAAGCCAGTCTTTTCAGTAAGGAAAGAGAGAGTAAAGGAAGTGGGCAAGGATAGAAGGATAGAAGGAAGGAAGGAAGGAAGGAAGGAAGGAAGGAAGGAAGGAAGGAAGGAAGGGGGAAGGGAGGAAGGAAAGAAGGGAGGGAGGGAGGAAGAGAGGGAGGGAGGGAGGAAGAGAGGGAGGGAGGGAGGAAGTGAGGGAGAGAGGAAACCAATGACACAGAAGACAAAGGCAGGTGCAGATCCATCCCGAGAAGCAAGTCGATGAGCAGGGATGCACGACTGAGCAGATTCCAGAATTGAATTCAGGATCCGGGGAAGATCTGTGTTTGGGGGGTTAGAGGAGGATGGAAGTATCTCCCTGGTCGGGCCAGCTAACCTCCAGGGCGCTTTCATGGAGAGGGCTCACCCAGATGCCCATGCCCATGTTGCCATGACAACGGAGCAGGCAGGTTTGAGATTAGGAAGGAAAGATGCTCCCTAATGCCACAGGGTGCTCCAGTGGGATTTGTTACAGTGCCAGGCACAGGCTGTCGGGAGCGGGAGTGAGTGGGCTGACCACGTGAGTGGCAGACCCGGCTGCTGAGGGCAGCCACCAGCCAGCAGGCAGGAGACATTGGCCCACATAGGTCTGAGTATATTTGTGTGTGTGGAGGGGGAGGATTGGGTGTGTGTGTGGGGGGGGGGGGGGTTTGGGGGGACGGGGGAGACTCAGGGAGGTTTTTTCAAAGGAAGTCTCCAGAAGGGAAAATTCCCATCACACCCTTCATCTAATTCTAAGGAGACCAATCTTCACAAGTGTGCTTTCTCGATGAGTCAGAATGGCATGTTTTCTTTCCTATGCAGCTAGTTAACAAATGGTTATGAAAGGGAAATTTTTGTAAATACACTAAAACACGCTAGTTGTGGGAAAGAATCAAAAGACTATGAACAGCACTGGCCTGTGGCCCAGTTGGTTGGGCTTCACCCTATGCACCAAGAGGTTGCCAGTTTGATGTTGAGTCAGGGAACATGCCCAGGTTGTGGGCTTGATTCCCGGTAGAGGGCGTGCAAGAGGAAGCTGATTGATGCTCTGCTCCCACATCAATGTTTCTCTCTCTCTCTCTCTCTCTAAAATTCAATTAAAAAAAATCCTTAAAAATTTAATAAAAGACTGTGAATATATAGACTGCAAACATAAAAGCTTCTTAGCTGCTTTTTGCTGCCTGCCCAGCTACACTCCAGCCCCTCTGTGTCCAGTCCCTTTCCCACACTCACAGTGCCATGAATCAGACATCTGTGGTGCTCCAGACCTGTCCCTCCTTCCCACCCACCTCTGCAGAGCTGAACTTGGAGCTCAGAAAACCCAGTTCTGTTCTGCCAGCTGCTCCCTCAGACACTGTCCATGAGGGTCTTAGAGGGAGACCGGAAAACAGGACGAGGGACAGGGCTGCCGTCACCTCTCCACTTTATGTGTCTGCAATGGCCCCTCCACCTGGCAGCTGTTAATTCAGTCCTCAGCTTTGTCCAGCACCACCAGAACATGTCCCCACCCTCAGGGGGCCGTGTCCCAGCTCTGGCAGTCCCTCTGAGCACTGGGCATCTAACTGCAGCCTGGGTCAGTGTGGGCAGGGAGCTGCTCCTCCAAAACCTGCTCCTGCCTTTGTTTTCATAGTCTGAGGGGTGGGAGTTGCCTTGCCTAGCACCTCAATTTTCCCTTTTGTCTTCTCAGTTCTACAATAACTTTTAAACTAAATCCCTGTATTAAATTCTATCTGTGCAGCTTCTGTCTTCCTAATGATCCACAAGATTCCATGATTTGCCATATCCCCTTGACCATACACAGGACATTGTTCCATATGAATGCATGTAGCCCTTCCTCGATCATATTTATAACTGCCGGTTCTCCTGTGACAAAGACCACCTTCCTCCAGGGACCACATTTGGGATGCTGCAGACTTTCCCCACCACAAACAGAGCTGCTGTGAGCAACCATGAGTGAGACAGTCACTTCTGCATCCTGGACTTCTGCAGGAGGGATTTCCAGAAAGCCTTCTTTTGTTCACTGGTTCTCATCCCCTCATTGAGCAAATGATGCAGCCCAGATTCTTTATCAGTACACAAGCAGCCCAGCATGCAAAGTCGCTGGCCCTGCCCACCTATGCAGTACAGGTGACTGGTGACTGGTGTTTGGTTGTTAAGGCGTCACAACCTCTGGGATTTTATTATATAGACCAGTGGCCCAGTGCATGAAATTTGTGCATGGGTGGAAGGGGATGTCCCTCAGCATGGCCTGTACACTCTCCTGTCTGGGACCCCTCAGGGGATGTCTGCCAGTTTAGGCCTGATCCCAACCACTGGCTCCTAACTGTTTGCCTGCCTGCCTGATTGCCCGTAAACACTTCTGCCTGCCAGCCTGATCATCCCCGTACCACTCTCCTGCCAGCCTAATTGATACCTAACTGCTCTCCTACCAGCCTTATCACTCCCAACTACCCTCCCCTGCTGGCCCAATTGCCCACAACTGCCCTCCCCTGCTGCAACCTGCTTCCTCTGCTGGGACCCACCTCTTCCGTGCCATGTGGAGCCTTGGGACCCCCAGGCCTCACCGTGCAGAGTGGCTACTGGGCCCTGCCTCTACTGTGTGCGTGGCCATCTGTGGCAGCCATCTTGTGATGGCATCACATGCAAGGGCCATCTAGGCTTTTATTAGTATAGGTAATTTCAGAATCCAAGATCATTTTCACTTGCTTCATCTTCTAGTCCAGTGATTTGAAACCAGTGTGCCACAAGAATTTTAAAAACATGCGACACCTGCCCTGGCCAGTGTGGCCCAGAGGGTAGAGTGTTGGTCCATGCACGAAAGTAGTCAAGTGGGGGAGGCTCAATTCCCAGTCAAGGGTACATACCTGGGTTGCAGATTCATCTCAGCCCTGGTCAGGCACGTGCTGACAGCAGCCAATCTAATGTGCCTCTCTCGCATTGATGTTTCTCTCTCTTTTCCTTTCCTTCTCTCTCTCTCTCTCTCTCTCTCTCTCTCTCTCTCTCTCTCTCTCTCTCAAAAAAAAAAAAGTGCAATTAGTCACAGGCACTGACCCCTTTTCCCTTAGACTGTCAAATTAAAAAAATAAAATAAAACAGAGAACACAAAAATAGCTGTCTGGTGTGAATGAGTCAAAATTTTGTCAGATTGGCAAAAAAATGTAATATATTATTTGGTGTGACACAGAATTTTAGAAATTAGTTTATGTGTCATGAGGTGAAAAATACTGAAAATTGCTGTTCTAGTTGGTTCAAATGTCTCTATAGCCTATTAATATTAAATAATATTGTTTTGTATACAAAATCTTTACCACCAAGGGATAATAAATTGATTTCCTACAAACTCTTGCTATTTCAGCATGTTCTTACCTCTATTTACTCTTCTGTAGTATGAAAAATTTATCAAATCCATATTATTAACTATAAATGCTACACCACAATTACACCATTAGGGTTCAGCTTGCTTTCTGTTTTCCACTTACGAATTAACACTCTACATTCCCTAGCGTGTGTAGCTAAAGTTTGCGTCAGGTAAAGAGCCACTATGACATTTTTCTTAACTCAAGGGAAAAAAAATTCTAATTAACTTCCATTGATTCTATAACTTAAAAACACACAAGCAAATCTATTGTTATCTTTATGTGAGGAATTTAAAACACAGATGGGCAGTTAACAGGTAACAGGTAAAAACAAACACAGATTGAGAAGTCCTTTCTCAATCCACATCTTGTTCCTCAAATATACACAGAATCTGGGAAATTATAATGAGGTAAGAAAAGAGGTAGGAACTCCATTTGGGAATTGGAAGAAAGTAGCGGGGGGTTGGAGGAAGCTCTCTGGTTTCCAGGGGTCTCTGAGCTTCTGGTTGCAACTAGAAATCCTATAACAAAGTCTATTTAGTCCCCAGGGTCCAAACCTGCGGACCAACAGTCTGCTTTAGCCAGACCTGGTCTGGGCTCAAAGCTTGTACCCAGCACTGCAGAGGCAGAGAGACCCTGGAAAGTTTCATTCTGCCTCCTTCCCACCCAGTTCTCCCTCTCCTATCTCTCAGGCCTTTCTCCCTGTAGTCTTCTTCATCTATTTGGGCAGTTCTTACGGAACCATGGTCCCAACTTTTTTTCTCAGTGATCAACTTCTTCATCCAAGTACAAGCCTCTCCATACTTACCCCTGGCTCTACAAATATGTGCAGATAAATTATGGAGAATAACAAAAGTTATGGTCCCTGTTGGGCCCAGGATCTCTCAATGAAGGTAACGTATCATGGCCTGCAGAACAAAGGGGATTTCAACAACTGATGGCGCCTGCAAGGCCTGTGACTTTGCACCAAAGGTAGACAGTCTGATGACACCTACAAAAGATCCTACCCCTGGGAAATGGTCACACAACTCTCCTAGGTTCAGGTCCCTCCCCTCGCCCAGACTACAGAGGTCTCATCAGAGTGAGTCGGGCGAGGACTTGACCTGCCTCTGCAGTCGGAGACCTGTGCCTCTCACACGCTCCCATTCCCAGCCCTGAGAACAGAAGCACTGCAGGTTTACCAGATATCTCGGCACTGGTGGCATCCCAGGGGCCCTCCTACATCCAGCATGAGTTGAAGAAATAGCATTCAGATGACATGGAGTCCACTTAACAGCTGGGAGAGGTGCAGGCTCGACTTCCTGAGACAGTGAGGATTTCAAACAGCCCTGAATGCTTCTACAGGACAGATAAGAAAATAGAAGGTGACAGAGCCCGAAACTCACGTAACAGGTATGGCAGACAACTGGGATGTTGCTTAATCCAGGAAAAACTTTGATCTGAGGCCGCTGCCTAGAAGGGCCATCTCGAGTTGGATGGAAGCCAACTGCAACAAAATGTCTTATCAGTTTTGTTCTACAGCCGGAAGCCTCTGTGACCTTCAGGTTAGAATGACTGAGATGTCCACTGACTATTTTTATCCCCCAAACTGTGTCAGGCTTCGGAGCATGGACAGTGTCAGGAATATTTTCAGGGCAATGAGTTTGGTCCACAGATAATTGGCAAGACATGCAAATTAGGTGGCAATTCATAACAGTTAGAAAATTCCATTTAAATTGCTAATCAAGCTGAATCCACTTGCAAATGTAGAAATCAACATGTACATAAATTATTAGGAAAACTGCAAAGCTCAGAGGAAGACATGGCATCCAGCAGCCAGTGGACAGAGGACAGAGAGAAGCAGTGATATCTGGAGGCAGGCAACCTCCCTCCAAGCCATCTAAGCATGTTATCCTGGAGCTCCTCAGAGGGCCTCTGGGCCAGGGCTTCTAGGTGCATTTCTCAGGACAAAAATGATCTGAGATGGTTATTAATGGATGCTACACATACTCACACACAAACACATACACAAACATACACACACACACACACACACACACACACACACACACTGAAATAAATGTGGGAGAAACAGCACCCCATAACTCCTCTCGGAAATACATATTGGTTCATTCCAGATGCTGAGATGTGCTCACCTTGGTTGATTTTTAACACGGCATTTTCAGGAGGCAACAGATCTGAGAAGGTTCCTCTTTGGTGGAACACCTATTCACATCTTGGGACGTACACATTCGGAAGCCCGGCTCTCACCAACTGCAAGTTTGCCGCTACCGATTTCATTGCTTACTCTTTGGTGGGGAGACTACTCCCATACCAGTAAGTAAGGAAACAAATCACAGCTGCTTCTCTCTCAGCTGACACCCCCTCCAAATAAGCAACTGCTTCCCAGGATTCCCATCTGTTCTGCCTGTTTATGTCTACACAATCCTCCCACCACTAGATTGAAAGACGGAGGATCTGTGTTAAACCTTTAATAACTGCACTGAGTAGACAGCGAGCCTCATCTCTTTCCTGCTCCACCACCTGCATTGGCTCCACATTGCTTCACAAATCACCTCACCATTCTGGACCTCAAAGCCTCTTCTACGCTGAACCCATGGAGCCTGTTCTGCCTCGTCTTGTCCATGCTTCCGTCGGATTGCACTGCACGTCTCATTGTCCTCTCAACCCTGTGTGCCCCTCCCCCATCACTGCAGCATGCTTCTCCTCCACTTACCTAGAACAGGGCTTCACAGTCTCTCCCTAAAAAGGCCAGATGGCAAAGATTTGAAGCCTGGAGAACCATACAGTCTGTGACCCAACTCAAGTCTGCCATTGTGGCGTGAAAGCAGCCAGTGACCAATATGTAAACAGATGAGCTTGGCTGAGATCCAATAAAACTATTTACAAAAGTAGGCAGTGAGCAGGAGTTGGCCATGGGCTATAGTTTACTAACCCTGATCTACACAACTGTCTATTTTTAAAGAAAAATTTCTAGTCTTCTTCCATGATTCTTTCATCCATCCCTTTGGCAATCATCCTGCATTTAACCTCCTCGTTGGCCCTAGGGAAGGGTTAGAGATTTAACATGGGACACCCACTTGTGTTCTGGGGTCTACATACATGATTTCATTGTCTTCAACCATAGTTATTTCTGCTTCCCAGCAGCCCAGGCTCAGCGTCTCTGGTCTACGGAGAAACTGCCAGTGGGAAACAGACTTGGGCTTAATTGTTCTGCCTGATTCCACAGCCCAGAGTGTCCACTGGGCTGGTCCTCATGCTGCACACCCCAGGGATATAGAGACTGCCTTTTTCCCCATTTGCAGATATGTAAATGGAGGCTTCAGATGATCCGCTGGTTGCCCACAAGCCCAGATCCAAACTCACATGTTCAGTCTCCAAAGCCTATTTCCCTGTGTCATGTGTTCGTTAGGGAATGACGCCCTTTCCTGGGAGACGCAGAGGCAGTGGAATGTACTGGAGCTTGTCAGGACCTGCTGGGCAGGTCGCTATGTGCCTTGTCTCAGAGGTAAAGGGAGGTTATATAAAGACATATAAGATATAAATAAAATACAGTATGGATAAATAAAACTCAGACAAGGTTTATCTGCATTTTGACCCCTAACTTAGAAAGAACACAGAGATTTTTTAAAAATATTAGATCTGGGCTTCTGTTCTTCAGGAAACTGGTGGAAGACGCCAACTTCCTGACAAACATTCTTCCATCCAGCTTTGAAATTGGTTGAGAGTAGACACAGGGAACCAGAATACTGTGATGATGTTAATGATGAAGCTGCATCAGAAAACTCTAATATTGTGTCTTCAGTCTAGAACTTGAGACCACATGGACCCAGACGGATTCCTCAAGCACAGGCAGAAAGTCTGACTGAAAAGAGCAGAGATCCGACCATCCCCAACAGAAACAGGCCCAGCCTTGTCTGTTTAACATGTAGAAACTAAAGCTCTGATGCCCTTGGTTCCATGAACACTTCGTGCCATGGCCCGTATTCCCAAGGGATGTCTGGCTTCCCCCAGGCTCTTCACCCGAACTAGTCACTGGGCCTTCCTTGGGGAAGAAATAGTGTGTGTGTGTGTGTGTGTGTGTGTGTGTGTGTGTGTGTGTGTGTGTGTGTGTGTGTGTGTGTGTGTGAGAGAGAGAGAGAGAGAGAGAGAGAGAGAGAGAGAGAGAGAGAGTCCTCTCTGAATTAGCACAGGGAAGTCCCCTCATAGAAGTAGGAAGCTAGAGGAATGAGTGTTTTCCTTGAATTAGTTAGCTATCATTGTGTAACAAACAACCCTTCACCCTATAGGACTTCTCATTTAGTTACATCTTGGCTGGCTGCGGAGCTGTGGCTCCATTATACACGTCTTCCCCACCCTGAGATGCCTGAGGAGGCAGCTTCATGCCAATGTCTTGGCAGAAGGAACAGAATCCAGGGGTCTGGCAGAAAGCATGCATATGTCCTGTCATATATGCTGCCCCATGAAAGCCAGTCACCTGGCCAAGCCAAACATCCTCAGGGGATGTGTAGTCATCTCACAGGAAGGTAAGCACCCGGAAACACAGTGGAAGCCTGCTGTCTCATAGAGACAAACCCACTCATAGCAGAAGGGAGAATGCCCTTCCTCCACAGAAAGGCAGTGAATTGTCCAACTTCCACTGACCCACGTGAACGAATCAGTGAGCAACTTCAAACACAGAAGTGACATGTGCTGTGTGCACTGTACATGTAAGATGACTTCTAAAATGCTCTAAACCTGCTACTTCCATTTATTTCAATGTTATCGTGTTTCATGTCAGTAGAATCTCACCCTGGTTTCCTTTCTTCAGTTTGGTCCCCCTAATTCATTCTCCGTTCTGTGCTCAGAGTGAGCCTCCTACAGAGCAATCTGGTTTGTCATTCTCTGTGTACAACACCCTTGTACCTGCAGCTCCGACTATAAAAGCATAGCTAAGGTTTTCTTGCTCACTTAATATGTTCCAGACGTGTTCCTGAGCTAATATAGGTATTATTTTATTTAGCCCCTTACAGAAATGCCATTGAATACTATTATGAAGGCCAGAGGTCCAGAAAGATTAAGTAACTTTCCCCTTAGAGGCTGGGTTTTGAATCCAAGAATAGTGATTCCGTGTGGCCAGCCTGCAGGATAGACCCATCGTTCCTGCATTGGACCACTCACATCATTGTGCAGTCCCCTCTCATACTCTGGCAGCGTTGGTCTCTGTGACTAATAGAACATGGTAGAAGTGACAGCGTGTGACTTCCATGCCTGGGTCATAAGAGACATTGTGGTTTCTGCCTTGATCTGTCTCTAGGCTCTCTCTCTCTCTGAAGATGGGCAGCTGCCGTGCTGTGAGGAAGCTCAAGCAGCTCCACAGAGAGGCCCACATGGTGAAGAACTGAGCCTCCTGCCAACAGCTAAGGGTAACAGATCTGCTGAGCCATGTGAGTGAGCTACCTTGGAATCAGATCCCCAGGCCTTTAAACGATCTCAGCCCTGGCCAAATCCTTGACTGAAGTCCAGAACCATCTGGCTAAGCTTCCCTCGGTCTTAAGCCACATAAACTGTGAGATAATAACTGCATGTTGTCTTAAGCCACAAAATGTTGGGGTAACTTGTTATACTATCATAGAAAACTAACATACTATCCAACCATCACACTAGATCCAGCTTTTAAGACCATGGTGAAGCACGACATGGTATCCCACTGCTATGGAGTATGACACATGATGAAACGTCCTGTGGAGAAAACTCAAGCTAGGAAAGGGAGGTAAGAAATGTGGTAAAATTTTAAATAGAAGAACCAAGAAGAGACTCATAGGTGAAGCAACTTTTGATGAAAGACCTGGAGATAGTGAGGAGGTGAGCCCACTGACTGCCTGGGGCAGTGGTCAGCAAACTGCCGCACTGTTGACTAATGAGTTTGCCGACCACTATCATATACTACCCTTTTCCTCTTTGCGCACAATTGCCACAATTGCCTAATCCTCACAGCTTCCAACTACATGGTAACATTTAGTCTAGTCCAGTGGTCGGCAAACTCATTAGTCAACAGAGCGGCAAACCGCGGCTCGCAAGCTGCATGTGGCTCGCAAGCCGCAGTTTGCCAACCACTGGTCTGGGAGAAGAGCGTGCCAGGAATGGGGTGAGAGGCAACAGCAAGTGAAAGGCCCTGAGGTGAGCATGCACCTGGCATGTTCAAGGACACAAAGAAAGATCATGCGGCTGGGAGAGGTGAGTGCAGGCATGTGCAGTAGGAGATGAGATCTGAAAGGGGCCAGAACAAGTAGTGGCCTTATGGGTGACATTCAGTCTGAATGAGGAGGAAAACCACTGTAAGGCTTTGACCAGAGGAGTGACACCATTTGACTCATACTTAGTACATCCCCACATCCCTCACAATAATTGAATAAAATTAAATAATGCCAACTAATATTAGTTAATGATGGTTATGTGCTTGGCATTATGTAATCTACTTTACCCGAGGTTAAGGTGTTCATAGGACATCCCATTTTACAGATGGGAAGGCTAAGTCTTGGAGTGGTAAAGTGGCCCAGGGAACTGAACCCAGGCAGTCTGGGCTTCCTGGGCTACCAGTCATATTAACATGGAGCTCATGATCAATAAACTGAAGTTCTGTTCTCCAAAATTATACTTAGTTCAGCTGGATCAACCCATGCCCTGAGTTCCTTGACTGACCCTGTCTTTGACTCTCTGTGTATCATCTCAGGAGGGGGTTGTACAGGCCAGTGGAGGGACCACAGCCTGGGGCCTAGAAGGACTTTAGCTTAACACAAACTTCATCATTAATCTTAGGCAAAACTTCTCTGATCTCAGGTTTTATGAGAGTAGGGCTGTTGTATGATCGAATAGCATGTGATTAAATACTCGATATAAACAGCTATCATCTCACTTTAATCATTATTTGGGGGAAAGCTAAAATTTGAACCTACCCTTATTGCTTCTTAGATGATTTATTGCAGCACCCCTAAGGTAAAATCCAATTGAAGGGTTCTACAGTATTGAGGTAAAGAAATCAGGTTTCTGTTCCCATTCTAATATCATTGCACACTTTGTTGGTTTTTGCCCCAGCCACGTGACTGCCCGAAACAATGGTGAACACTGAAACAGCTCCTTATAGAAACAGATTCTTCTGACCAGGCCATTCACATTTCATGCACTTACCCCTCAGTGGCCGGAGAGAGTTGTGATCATGGAGATGGAAAAAAAATAGTTTTGTCACAAAGCGGATCGGTGACATTCATCTTGCCACGGAATGTCACCTTCTCATGGGGTTCCGCCGGTTCTGCGGACCAGGCTCCTTTTTAAGGTGTCTTAGTCACACTGCAGGTGACTAACGCAGTCCTTCAGGGCCCACTCCTTCAGGCCCAAGCCCCACGTTGGGGGGTTCACCGAGCACTGTGCGCTGCTGTTTTCAATCCGCCGTGGTTTCCCAGACTGTCATTAGGAGTTTTCAAGTAATGATGTTTCTGCAGCAAGGACGCTGCACTTGGTAACACTCGAGGGTTCCACGCAGGAAACAGGTGACCGTGGGAAACAGGCACCAGGGCCTATTTCAGGACTCAGTCACAACAGGCTGCCTGGCAGATGTTTTCTTAGAACGAGGGGAGGGTGTCTCTTTGCTACCTCTTAGTGGAGAGAAATTTCTCTGAATGACCTAACTCAAGTAGAGCCTTGGAGAGTCAGCTTTGTAAAATCCTATCTAATAAAAGAGTAATATGCAAATTGACCATCACCCCAACACACAAGAGGGCTGACTCCATGTGGTCAAAGATGGCTGCCCCCATGTGGACACAAGATGGCCACCACAAGATGGCCAGCAGGAGAGGGCAGTTTGGAGGGACCAGGCCTTCAAGGGAGGGCAGTTGGGGATGATCAAGCCTGCAGAGGAGGGCAGTTAGGAGTGACCAGGCTGGTAGAGGAGAGAAGTTGAGGACGACTGAGCCTGCAAGGAAGGGCAGTTGGGGGGTGACCAGGCCTGTAGGGGAGGGAAGTTGGGGGCAAACGGGCTGGCAGGGGAGCAGTTAGGCATTAATCAGGCTGGCAGGGGAGTGATTAGGGGGTGATCAGGCTGGCAGGCAGAAGTGGTTAGGGGCAATCAGGAAGGCAGGCAGATGAACAGTTGGGAGCCAGTAGTCCTGGATTGTGAGAGGGATGTCCTTGGATTGGGCCTAAACGGGCAGTCAGACATCCCTTGAGGGGTCCCAGATTGGAGAGGGTGCAGGCTGCACTGAGGGACAACCCCTTCATGCACAAATTCTGTGCACTGGGTCTCTAGTAATAATAATAACAATAACAATAATAATAATAACAACAATAATAATGTAACTTGGTCCTTATCGCAGGGACCTGCAAGATTTTAGTGCCTTCCCGTAGATTTTAGTGCTCCATCCCTATGAATAAAGTACAACTAGAAGGACAGGCGATACTTCTCCATTCAAGGTCCCTCTCTTTAACCTCCTGTGCTTTCACTGTGGCCCTGAGGTGATGCTCAGGCAACATGTCTAACGTAGAAGAATTAAAGAAGGGATGTCCTGGCCCCAAAGCTGAGGATGGAAGTTGTGGGTGAGGGTGAGGCAGGGGTCATCGTCAGAGAAACCAGGACCAAATGCCATGAACGGTGGACCATGCATCCTCGGGAAGGAAAGGTCAAGGAGAAAACAGTAGATGGGCAAAGTAAGCAAGCTGTCAACAGTCAGCTGACGGGGCTTGAGAAGTAGGGCCAAGCCGCTTTGGAAACTGGGTCCCCACCTGGGTGGGGGACATGCCATTTGTGGGGGTGGCTGGAGCACTTGATACAGTCAGCATGACCCTTTAGAGACATCTCACCAGACTCAGTACCACTTGAACCCCGCATACTTTCACTTCCTTTCACACCTGTTCCAGGGGGTCACCCACAACCTTTGTATTTTCTAGGATGTCCTATACCTTGTCGCCTTTACTTATTCAACCATCTTCAGGCATGTACTAAAATGTTATTCAACAGCTATTTATTGAGCACTTACTCTATGCCAGGGAGGGTCTAGATTCTGGGTGCATGGCCCCTCCTTGTGTGATCACCCTACTGGGCTTGGCTCACAGGTGGGCCCCCAGTTCGAGGAGAATGCCTTATTCATCGACCGGCACAGTGTTTCACTTGGCATCTGGCAATTAGTCACACTCACCGTTGTTGAAAGAGTGATTGGATCCCTGTTGGGGAGCAACCAAGATGGCGGCATAGGTAAACACCTATTGTTCTGCCCCGTGTAACAATTCAAAAACTACAACAAAACAACAAAACAAACATCACCCAGAATCACCGGACAGCTGGCTGAGTGAAAACTCCACAAATAAAAGTAGAGGTGGGACACTGAGACTCAGAAGAGCGGTGGGAGCGTAGCCTTGAAGATACGTGTGGAAACAGAGGTTAGGAGCTGCTGCGCTCGCGGGCTGTAGGGCTGGAGCAGCAAGCCTGGCTGGATTTCACCAACGGGGTGGGCGGAGATGTCCCACTGCACGGATTCCCCAGTGCCAGGAGAGGTCCAAGGTCCGGGGGATGTACCCTGGAAGCCGGGCGTGGCAGAGGTCTCCTAGTCTGAGGAGAAACCGGGTTGCTTGGAAAAGCAGTTTGTGCGCGAAAAGTGTGCGACAGCACAGACGCGTGACTTGCCCCCTGGTCCCAGAGACCACCGGACTGCTTTGTTTTACAACCCTGGGAAAGACTTTGGATGTGCAGACTCATTTGGGGGAGGCAGAGTTGTCTGGCAAGTGGTAGAGACTAGCGGCTTTCTCTTGGAGGTGCCTGCAACAATTACCACCCAACAGAGACCCGCGTGAGAGTGCCGCATAGGACCTAGCTGATGCTGAGGCTGCCTGCTCAGCTCAGAGACTCTGCCCATCCAACCTGAACACAGTCTCCCTTCACAGCCAATTGGCCTGGAGGTCAAACCCTCCTAGGGCTAACAACAACAAGCTGGGTTTAAATTCAAAAATACTGTACAACCCTAAAGGATTGCAGTGAGAGTACCCACCTCAGGTAACTGGGTAGGCTGAGCCACTGACCCTTAGAGGACATCTACCACATAAAGCAGCCACCATGCAGAGACATGGAAAGAAACCAGGTGTGAAAGAAATGGAGGAAAAAAGATGACTAGACATAGAGTTCAAAACCACGGTTATAAGGCTTTTCAAGAGGCTCCTAGAAAAGGTCGAGACCTATAAGGAAATAAGCAAGACCAACAAGGAAAGGAATGAGACCCTCAAGGATATGAACGAGACCTGCAAGGAAATGATCAAGACCAACGTGGAAATGAATGAGTCCTACAAGGAAATGAACGAGACCTACAAGGATATGAAGGAGACTCTCAAGGATATGAAAAAGGACCAACCAGAAATTAAGCAGACACTGACTGAAATAAAAAATATTATACAAAAACGTAAAAGTACTCTAGAGCACCCCAAGAACCAAGTTAAAGATTTGAAATACAAAGAGGTAAATTCCACTCAGCTGAAAAAGCAAGAAACCAAAAGAATCCAAAAAACTGAAGATAGTGTAAGGGGCCTCTGGGACAACCTCAAGCATACCAACATCTGAATTGTAGGTAGGGGTGCCAGAAGAGAGAGCAAGACAATGAAAACCTATTTGAAGAAATAGTGCTGAAAACTTCCCACACCTGGTGAAAGAGGTTGACTTGGGAGTCCAAGAAGTGCACCGAACCCCAATATATGGGAACCCTAAGAGGACCACACCAAGGCACATCATAATTAAAATGCCAAGAGCAAAAGACAAAGAGAGAATATTAAAAGCAGCAAGAGAAAAACAGATGGTTACCTATAAGGGAGCACACATACGATTGTCAGTGGATTTCTCAACAGAAACGATGCAGGCCAGACGGGAGTGGCAAGAAATATTCAAAGTGATGAATAGCAATAATCTACAACCAAGATTACTCTATCCAGCAAAGCTATCAAGCAGAATTGAAGGTCAGATAAAGTGCTTCGCAGATAAGAAAAAGCTAAAGGAGTTCATCACCACCAAACCAATATTATACGAAATGCTGAAAGATATTCTGTAAGAAGAGGAAGAAGAAAAAGGTAAAAATATAAATTATGAACAACATATACACATCTATCAACAAATGAATACAAAAATCAAGTGAATTAATAATCTGATGAATAGGCTAAACTGGTAAATATAACAGAATCATGGACATAGAGAGGGAATGGACTGACAATTCTTGGGGAGAAAAGGGGTGTGGGAAGTGCAGCAAGAGACTGGACAAAAATCTTGCAGCAATGGGAGAGGACAGTGGGGAGGGGGAGGGGAGGGTAAAGGATGGGATGGGTACAGGGTGGAGGGGAGCTATAGGGGGATAAAAAAGGGGGAACAATGTAATTAATAAACTGAACAATAAAGATAAAAAAAGAAAAGAAAGAGTGATTGAGTTGATGAAAGGATGAATGAATGATAACTCTCCACATCTCCTGACTAATCAGAATTGGAGTCTCTGGATGTGACTTTTTGGGTAGCCACAAGAATTGTATTCCTCAAGGATTCCTTATGTGAACTTGGGTTTTCCCTAGTAAGTCCATGCAATATCAGGCAGTGCAGGAGACATGCAACGGGGTGGCCTAAGGGGAAGGCAGCCTGCTGGCTAGAGGGGGCCCTGCCCTTGTGATCATTGATGCCTCAGTCATTTGTCCTCCAACGCCTGTTGCCCTGTGCTGGCTCAGTGCCACTCCTTACGGGTGGCTTCCCTGCCCCATTAGTGTGAGCGCACAGATTGCAAACCCTTTAATACGGGTAATCAAAACTCTATTTGAGAACATAAATGAACTTGGATGGTAGTGGTTTTTTTAAAATATATTTTATTGATTTTTTACAGAGTGGAAGGGAGAGGGATAGAAAGTCAGAAACATCAATGAGAGAGAGACATCGATCAGCTGCCTCTTGTACACCCCTACTGGGGATGTGCCCGCAGCCAAGGTACATGCCCCTAACCAGAATCGAACCCGGGACCCTTCAGTCCGCAGTCCGACACTCTTATCACTGAGCCAAACCGGTCTCGGCTTGAATGGTAGTGTTTTAAAGCTAAATTGATTGATTTGGGATAAGTACTTCGTGTGCTCAGTATTTATATTGCACACTATTACCCACAAAGAACAAGCCATGTGGTCATGACAACGAGAATCAGAAATCACTGTGAAAGCCCATCTGAGTGGGTGTGGGCTTACCCACAGGGAGACCTTCGGGTTTACCGTTAGACCAGACGCTGGCGGCACACGGAGCAGCTCTGCTCTCTGACCAACAGAAAACGTCTGAGGAAGTGAAAGAAAACGTTCTGAAGCGTGGTGATAAACTGTGTTTAAGTTACGATATTTAAGTAATTTTTATTTTTTGTTTCTATTTTCTAATTTCTCTAGTGGATTTCTGCATTTCTCACCCACTTTTTCTTTAGTGAAGTACAGATGTAGATTTCAGTGACTTTCCGAACATGCAAGTTTTTTTAAAAAAATGATTTTTAACCAGAAGAGGGAGCCACGCCTCACATTTCACTCTGTTTTCAAAGGCTCTTGGTGGATCCTGCCCCTCCTTCTCCCAGGAGGTCCTTTGGAATGTTTAGACTCCCCAGGGCGAACACGGCTGATTCACATCAAGCAGAGATGTGGGACCACCACCCACCTGTGTCATCCCAGGCAGGTTATTTCAGGTATTAGCTGTCACCCCAGGATGGGTAGAGGGTGTCTTTTTAAATTTTATGTCAGAGAGGGAGACACACACAGAGAGATAGAAACATCAGTGACGAGAGAGAATCATTGACCAGCTGCCTCCTGCACTCCCCACGCTGGGGATCGAGTTCTCAACCCAGGCATGTGCCCTGACCGGGAATCGAACCGTGACCTCAATGCTCAACCACTGAGCCACACCAGCCGGCCTGGAGGGTGTCTTTTTCTCTCCACTTCTGCTCTTGGGAAATAAGTGAGATCCGAAAAGTAAGGAAGAAGCAGAGCATTGCGCCTGCCCCATGACACCACCTCATTCCCGGTGGTAGACACGGCCCTCACGCTCGTCAGTCACATCAGATCGGCGTCACCTCGCGTGTGTGTGAGGTGTGCATGCGGCGTGACAGTGTGTATGTTCCTCTGTGTGTGTGTTGGCGGGGGAAGGGGGGGGAGGAGCTTGTGCCCTGGTGTGAATGACATCAAGAAGAAAGTGACTCAGCAGGAAAGGGTTGCGTGAGCCTGAGGGCACCGTGGTTTCTCAGGACTGACACGCAATCCCCTCCCCCCTTCTTGTGGCCTCTGGTACAGTCTGAGTTGGTCACAAGAGAGATCAAGTTTCACATCACGTTGTCACCTATTCTTTTTTAAATTTTTATTTTTTATTTTTAGAGGACATTTATTAAAGCTGGGGACAGTGAAGGAGGAAAGGGCCTAGGATAGAAGCAACAGGGAGAGAGGTTAGGTGGGGAAATGAGCCTGGGTTGGGCTGCTTCGGCTAAGAAGTCAGAGAACAGGGGCCTTGGAGACAGGGTCAGGGGTTAGCCCGGCGCTAGCTGCCACTGCCTATTGCTCCCTGGTTGCAAGCCTCAGGGGGGTCCCTTAGAGTTTAGGAGATGCATGCCTGTGGGGGGAGGAGGAGGGGCGGGCATTGAAGGGAAAGCTCAGGCCTATTCCTGCAAGGAGAGCGAGCCTTGGGACCTCCCCCAAAGTTGTCACCTACTCCAATCATCAGCATACATTCTGGGACAGATGGCAGCCTCTCTCCTGGGCCGGGGCAGCTAGCCTTGGTTCCCAGCAAAGCCAAGAGATGGCTGCTTGACTGGCTTCCCTGCCCATCCCTCCTGCACCCAATGTAGAGATGAGGCGGAGTCTGTGGGTCCCCTCACTGGCAAGTCCTGTAGTTTGGTTTTGTTCCCTGCCCAGCTCACTGGCTTGGTTGGGGTTTGCCTGCTGCCTGTCAGGGATGCTGTCAGAGGACCTCTTCACAAGGGCCATCTTGGCACCTTTGTTTCAATTCTGAGAGTCTGCTGTTTCCTTAGTGCAATTCAACACAATATAGTTTATTTTCTCAAAATGCGAGTGTGAAACACCTTTAAAGACACAGGCAATTATCTTTCCATCACAAACATGTTGGAGGTAAAAAGGCAGAGAGCATTTTAACTCACATCACCGGCAGGACCACATCCTGGGGGCTCAGGCTTAGGTGAGATACACACTCCTCCAGGCACACCGCACAGAGCCAAGTTCTTCCTCTGACTCCCACCACAGCTTCCAATGGCAAGTGCTAGCTAACTGTTGTGACACAAATAACTTATTCTCATTTTCCTGGGGTTAAAATGCAGCAACGAATCAGGGAAAATCTAATACATACTCAACTTTTATGTTTGAACAAATGACACAAATTATGGTTACTTTTAATGAGTATATGAAGACTAACTAAATCATGGAGAGTGTAAAATATCCAATTTCAAAGACAAGTATATATACTTTCAAACATATGGATAGTTAGGGTGGAATAGGGCAAAGAAAAATTAATAGAGTTTTACAGTCAAAGACACATGCAGAAGTGTGTAATCCACAAACCCTTTCTCATCAGAGTCTTCTTAAAAAATTCTTTGATCTTGACATTCTCCAATGTGATTTCATTCTTCAGAATCTCTGAGCGTGGAGGGTGCAGACACCGTCACCAGGATGCTGTGCACAGGACTAGAATCCTAGTCTGAGCAGGATACTGCTCTCACGGTGAAGGTGCTCATTTGCACCACTAGAGGGAGCATGCTGCACGCAACACAATCATAAATCATAAGGAAGTACCATTATTAATCCTCATAGGGCAGGAAGGAAAGGGGGAGAGACAGAGAGACATGGAGACAGAAACAGAGGGACAGAGAGACAAAGAAACACTCAGAGGGAAAGACAGAGAGACAGGCACACACAGAGTAACACACACACACAGAGAAATTCACAAAAGCCCAGAAGCTCAGATAACAGAGGACCCCAGAGGCAGGAAGGAAGCCCGACTGTGCTGTTAATGGACTTGAACTCAAGCACAGTGATTGCTGTCGGCCCTGCTGCCAATCAGAACACGAAGGGCCTATTTGTTTTTTGCAAAAGGTTTCTCTGGCAAATAAGCAAAAATGGCATTATAATAACATTCTGGATTTATAACCTCAGATATATTAACAAAGACCGAGGTATGAAAGTGGGGATGGCCATTATTTCCATGGGTACATCCAAGTCAGAAGTTATTGTCATTTTTTTTTTTACTCTGATAATTAGAAAAAGATGGGTATAAACACAAGTTTACAAATCTGTAAGTAAAGGCTAATTGAGTTAAGAACAGAATGTTTCTACTTTCAACTATAAGAGAAAGGAAAACTAGTTCTATAAATACATATATGTAAATATACTTATATACAAATAGATGACAGTATACTTATAAAGTACATGTATCTCTTTTTATGTATAAAATATACATATTACATATATAAGTTCTACATAGAAGATAAGAAGTGAAGGGAACAACAGTGGGGCCCAAAGAGAGAAAGTGTGACATTTTGTGGAAAGAAGAAGTGAAAGAGAGTTGTTCGAATCTCATAATTTAAAAAATTATACTTAAATCAGATTTTTAAAAAGCATCAATTTCCTGCTTATAAGGGGCACAGTTAAAGCACAAGGTGCCAGGGACAGTGCTGGCATGCGACATTTGTGGGACTAATAAATGAAAGAAACAGCCAGAACAATGGCAGCCACCCAAATGCTCGAATACAAGGAACGGAAGCGAACCACAGTCAACCAGGTAATGAAATAAAAATATCTTATATACGTCTCGTGAAATGCTTTCCCTGACGGAGAAAACACTAACAATAAAAGGTGAAGTCAAAATGAAATGCAACTTGAACATGTGGCTAGGAATACCTGAAGATGTTTATTTACCCAGGAACTCAATATTGACTGAGAAAATACTATTCCCTCCGAGGTGACATAAATACAGTTTTATAGACGATAAATTATTTTATAAATCTCCTTTCTGCATTTATTTTCTGTCTCAGCCTTAGACAAAGAAGAAATGAGAATGTGACCCTAGTCAGACTCATTCTCAAGGGACATTCTCATCGCCTCTGCAGTTATGAATCATCACCTTAGCAGGAGGGAAGGTGGCTCAACCACCCAGGTCTCCAGCTGGGTCAGACTCCAGTCGGGCATCCTTCAGCCCAATGCCACCCTCCTCCCTGCCGACCTAAACTCACAAACACGAGAGGGCGGCCTGGGCCCCTTTCAGAGCTGCTCTTGGTGTGCGCGCTGCCACATGTATTAATGGAGTTGCTGTGAGACTGGGATGAAAGAGAACAACACAGTGGCTCGGTTGCAAAATTCTTGCATCAGCTGGTGCGAGTTGGCCTCAGTCAGCCAAAAAAGATAGAAATGCCTGGAACTGATCACAGGCCTGAATCAAAATTTACACCCCACCCCCCACACTGGGTGGGTGCAGAGGTCACTGTGATGGGAGCCCAGCACAGGCCGCAGTGATGCTGGACAGAAGGAACATGGAAGGGACGAGTCTGTGGTGGGGCCAATCTGTGGCAGGCCCGAGGCTGGGTGGGGCAGGACACAGACTCCCACCCATAGACTCAGTGAGCCTTTGTGGGGAACTCTGGACCTGCTTCTCATTGCTAAAACTTTCTCCATCTGAACACAGATTCTCTGACCAGCTTTCCAAGAGCAGATGGGAATTCTCTCTCTATTCTCTGTAGAGAATTCCTTCTACCCAGAATATAGTCAGCCTTCCTAGGAAGACTTCTGGAAGCTTTCAAGCCATGCTGAATGTTCCACTGAATGTCTCTGAGTGACAAAGCTCTTTCCCAATTGGAGAAAAAACCTGTCTCCTGAAATGAGTTCTATTCTTAGGACTACCAAGACTGTTCAAACCCCATTTTTCCAGGAAAACTGTCTTATTGCATGAGCACTCTCAGCGTCCCAAGCTTTGGTTGTTTGCCTGGCTTCCCCAGCCCCGGGGTCCCGGTTTCAAGGTTATAAGAGGGTCTCTTTTGGACCCTGAATTCACCCAGTTGTCATCTTTGCCCAATCATCCTCCTCTCTAAGATTTAAAGGTTTTTCCCCTTCAAAATTAGAATAAGACTTTCTAGGGTTGTTTTAGAGATTAAACAGATACTAGAAATGAATGATTAGGCAGCACCTCGCACCTGGTAAACATCCCAAGTGTGTTTGCCAAGAGAGTTCATCGTCTAGCTAGCACGGTCTCTTCAAGGGCAGAGTGTGAAATCCGTGCTGTGCCCAGGTCTGACTCACAGCGGAGGCCAGCGTTCACCTCTTACTCTGAGCCTGACCTTCAAGGAACGTGCTCAGGATCAATGGGAACTTCTGAGGGCCAAGCCACATGGCAGCCACACGGAGCCTTCCAAGAACCTCGGAGGCATTGGTGAGACATGGGAAGGGAGCCCTCCGCTCCAGGCAACACTGGGGAGTCAAGAATAAAAGAAAACTTGTGACCGCAGATGGAGTGGAGCACAGAGCAGTGGCCAGAGCTGGAGCAGGAGAGCTGCCAGGACCATAGGAGTTTGGAGGGCCATGACTGCACTGCCCAGGGACGGGACCGAATGACCAGAGTGAGGCTGGAATCAGAGCTAAGATCTCCCGCGAGGTCCAGGGCTGTGATGTAGCTGCTCGTCCAGGAAGGAAAGCACAAATGATCAGCCTACCTGGGGTTGCATCTACCCTTCCAAAATGAAGGGGGAGCACAGGCAGGCACCACGTTAGCAGGCTGTACATATCTGCGCCTGCCAGTCCCAGGCTTGGGGGTGCAGTGGGCTGCTGGGGTGAGAACCTCAGCTTCCTCTGGGTTGTGGTCTCGGAGGATCTGCCTGAGAGCACCACGAACCTGAAAGTCAGAGAAAGGGGATTCCTTTCTCCAGAATAAAGAACATGTAACCCCTGTGCCACACGAGTAGAAGGATAAATGGTACAAAGCACATACGGAAATCAAGTGCGGAAGAAGAGAGAGAAAATGAACCAACTGGAGAATATGCACCTGAAAAAAGGGTAGAAAAAGCAGAGAAAATTTATGATAAATGGTAGTTAGGAATCAGCATCCATATGGAGAAAGAATCAATCTCAAATTTGGGGGAAAATTTTTAGTTATTGAAATCAAAGCCTAGTAATTCAATGAGCTAAAATGTTGAAAAAATTGATGAAGGAATTAAAAATTTGTAAAATAGAGTTGAGATAATCAATCCTACTGTAGCATAGAGCAGTAGTTGGCAAACTCATTAGTCAACAGAGCCAAATATCAACAGTACAACAATTGAAATTTCTTTTGAGATCCAAATTTTTTAAACTTAAACTTCTAATGCCACTTCTTCAAAATAGACTCACCCATGCTGTAGTATTTTGTAGAAGAGCCACACTCAAGGGGCCAAAGAGTTGCATGTGGCTCATGAGCTATGATTTGCTGACCACTGGCATTGAGTGATAAAGAGAAAGAAATATGAAAGAGAATGAAAGAAACAAAAGAGATATTAAAAAGCTCCACATATTTCACATAAAATGAGGAAGCGGCGTTAAATAAAATTAGGGCAAATTATTTCCAGAAGGGAAAGAAAAATGGTAAGCTTTTCAGACTGAAAGAACCCATTGAAGACCAAATTAAGAGAAACATACAAACAAAATTCCCTATTTAAATGCATCACAGTGAACCGAAGATTAGAGCTGATGAGGTTTTCAAACTTCCGGAAAGAAAAGACATATTATCCTAAGGAATGGCCACCAGATAGACAGACAGCTGACCCTTCACAGCAAAGGAGATGCCGGTGTTGAGGGAAAATTACTAGTGATGCAGCATTCCATTCCCAGCTGTAACGTCTTCTCTGAATTATGGCTCATGTAAATACTTCCAGATACACAAATGACACAACCAGGTTATCTGGTCAAGTTGGCAGAATGAGCAGATGTCACATAAGAGTAATACGATCAGTAAGAGAGGAGGGTTCGAAGGAAAGTGAGCAAGTTCTTGAGATCAGCCTGGGTGGTGAATTCAACATTATTCACATTTACATAAATAATTGTTTCAGTATACAATATTTATATTTTAAAGCTAGGTCCTTTGCCTTGTTCGGGGGAGTTCGATTAAATTTAGATTCTGACTTTAGGGCAATCCATGGCATTGGAGCCTGTCTTTCCCAATGGGACTCTTCGAATGACGTGACCCTGTCAACCGCAAGGCAGAGCTCTCTGTGAGGCCTTTTCTTCTTGAAATGCTTTGAATTGCACGTGGATTTCCGCCCCCCCCGCTCCCCGGCTTGGGCCATGCCAAGATCTAACCTATAATTGCTTTCATTTCGCACATGGCAATAAATGTTCAATTTAACTTCCCAGCTCACAAGACTAGAATTCACTCACTCACTGGCAGAGCCAACCCTGGGAAACTGGTTTAGAACAGAAAATTACAGTTGTTAACTTATCCACAGGAGGGCTCTCCTGTTGCTCTGAACACAAGAAAAGAAGCTTGGGTGGAAGTATAAGGACATAATTTGGGGGGGGAAATGGATTGAATCTTCTCAGTGTAAACAACATTTTAATAAATGATGATTCAGGTGAGTTCCATGTCTTATACAAATAGAACCCCAGTCTTGTGGTGGGGTTGCATTTATGACAACACATGAAAGTCACATTGATACAAAAGAACAGGTATTTTTTGATAAACTAATAGTATGAAAGCAAATGAAATAATTTCAATACAAAGATTAACACCAACAACCTGGTTTCTGGATATTTCATTGTCCTGCTCTGCTTGGGCATGAACAGTCTGTTAACTGAAGAACAGGTATCTGGCACCTGGGTGATAAGAATTGGTAAAAAAAAACCTTTAATCTCTCTCTCTCTCTCTCTTTTTCTCTCTCCCCCCATAACTTCTCACTTGCTGAGTTACTAGTAACAAAAACTGTTATTGAGTTTTAAGGGTTTAATCAAACATAGCCCAGAAAATCTTGAGTTCTGAAGCTATCTACATTAATAAAAGAGTAACATGCAAATTGACCACACCTTCACAACGCCCACCAGCCAATCAGGAGTAAGTATGTAAATTAACACAACAAAGATGGCAGTTTAATTTGCGTATGCAGGCACTGAGTGGCTGGGGGTGGAGTGGAGAGGGATGTTTGTGTTGTTGCCATGGCAATGATGCAGGTGTACCGCACCGCCCCAGCTGCTCCTGGCCTCTGGGCAGCATGGGAAGACAGAAAGGTGGCTCTGGCCATAGCGAAAGTAGTTCCAGCAGCCAGGTGAAGGAAGGCCCATTCTTGCACAAATCTTCATGCATCGGCCCTCTAGTAGAAAAATAAGCACCAGAGCCGAGACCGGTTTGGCTCAGTGGATGGAGCGTCGGACTGCGGACTGAAGGGTCCCGGGTTTGATTCCAGCAAGGGCATGTACCTTGGCTGTGGGCACATCCCCAGTAGGGGGCGTGCAAGAGGCAGCTGATCTATGTCTCTCTCTCATCGATGTTTCTGACTTTCTATCCCTCTCCCTTCCGCTCTGTAAAAAATCAATAAAAATATATTTAAAAAGAAAAGAAAAGAAAAATAAGCACCAGAAAGGTAAGGATCCCATATAATAACCTATTTATTCCAGGGAAGTTGGGTTGGAGACTGCACTCTGCCTTCAATGTAAGATTATAACACTTTATCCCTTGAATTCAAATGGACCCTTTCTGCTCAGTCCAAAGATGAGCAGGTGGGCTCTGCAGACTTTCACCCACATTTGTGGTGAAAAACCTGGGGTGTCTCATAAGAACAGGCTACTCCAAGTGAGAGTGCCACCTTGTGCCCAGGGCAGGCAAGAACAGCTCTCTGGGTAAGTCCCTTCAGAAGGCTGCAGAGAAGGGAGGAAGCCAGCTGCTAACATATCCTCAGCTGCACAGAAATGTTGTTAAAAGATCCAGTTTTAGAGGTCAAGGAAGAAATAAGAATGTTCTGTCTGTTCTTACCGTCTACTGATTGGCCAGAAAACTTTACCTACATTATCTTGATGCTGTAGGTATGGCAAATACTGTTTACTTCTGATCAAATTATTTTTCCTAGTTCTAACTTATTTGATGTCTACTCTATAACTGAACACAACCAACAACAACACATATGTCACCTTCCACAATGACCCAGCAGAGCAAATGAGTGTATTATTTTTTCCTCTCCGCTTAAAAAAAGAAAAAAAAGAAAATTCCTTGCATTTCTATTCCATTATCAATAGTGAAAGAGATCAAGATGGGAGAGCAAAGAAATCAGAAGAAGTGGCTGGCCTTCCCTGTGCTCAACAGGGAACAGAGAAATGACAGTGCTGGGAAACCATAGCACCAGCAAAAGGCAGCCTACATCACTTTGACAACTGGCGAAAATGTTGAGGATGTTGAATACACAGGTTGAGATGAGGGGTAGTTTGGTGTTTGGCTAAAACCGGACTTCTTTGATTCAGTGATATTCTTACCTGCACTGCGTGGTGAGTAAAAAAGACCTCAAACGATGCTTTTGGGTGGACTTCTGAAAATCTCGCTGGATTTTCTTTTCAAATAGAAAACTTCTTAATTTTAAAAACTTTCTGTTTAGGACAATTATAGATCCAGAGGAAGTTTTAAAAAATCACCTAGAGAGCCCTGGCCAGTTTGGCTCAGTTCTTTGGGCGTTATCCTGTGCACCAAAAGGACATTGAACTGGTCAATTCCTGGTCAGGGCATATGCCAGGTTGCAGGCTCAATCTCCAGTAGGGGGCATGCAGGAGGCAGCCGATCGATGTACTCACCTTGATGTTTCTCTCTCTTTCTCTCCCTCTAAAAATCAATGGAAATATTTTTTTTTAAAAAAATCATACAGAGAGGTGCAATATTCCCATCACCTATTCTCTCCCAATGTTCACATAAATATGTGTACTTCATTAAAGTACAATTTCAAAACCAGGAAATTGACCTGATGCACAATCCATGGATCTTATTCCAATTTTTCCAGCTTTATATACATCTCTGTGAGTGTCTAGCTCACAGTTTGATCACATGTCTATTCATGTAATCACAACCACAATGGATCTACAAATCTCCTCATTTAGACCAGGATCAGGGCCAAGGAATACCCGGGAATGCCCAGGCCCATGGAAGCAAGTAATACACATCTTTTTATAAAAAATGTACTTTATTCCTTTGTGTTATCCAGTGGCTTTTAAAATCCTACTTAACCAACACTTTTCATTACAAATACCCTCTTTAGAGTCAAAGAAATTGCAGCTCATTGTCTTGCCCAATTTGCATGCCTCCCAATTATCTACCATATAACACACAGGAGAACACCGCTCAGCTCAGCGGCAAACAAGGATTCGTCTGAAAGAAACAAGTTCCTTTGTTTTCCTCACCACTGTCATTCTCTATGATGCTGCCAGACACCAACAAGGAAGCAAATCCATTTGGACAATGGAGCCATAGGTCTTTGGGGGGGTTCTTTTATCCCCTAAAAGTTCGCACTAGGGAGAAGGCATTTAGATGAAGACAAAGGCCAAGTAATGAAAATACCTTTCAGCTGTTCACTGGAAATTCAGATCCCTCTGTGGGAGGAAGGGTTTTCTTGCTGGAAGCCTCCCTGTTTCCAGCCCTTCAGCCCTGAAGATTCTGGAGTTTGAGGGCGAGGAGATGTTTTGCTGCTTTGGGATGGGGGAGTGAAGGAGTCAGCAAGAGGAAGGAAAACGCCTGCACTGTATTCTCACCCCTTGGACCTGCTGTGTTAAACTTGGGGGGCTCCCTCTGATCCATCCCACCACCTCACAGGCCTGGAAAGCCCCAGACCTCACCTCCTACCTTTCCCAGCCCAGACCTCCCATCTGCATAACCAACTCTCCTTTTCCTTTTCCTTCTCCTCAACCTGTCTCACCAGGCTCCAGCTCCAGAACATTCCAAACATCTATTCTCCTTAGGAGCCAGGTAAAAGGAAGCACCCATAACTGGGCCTCTTCTGCCTACAGCAATGTCTGGTTCCCTGTCCCTGCTGAGTCCTCAATTTTTTTCTCTCTCATCTTTCTTCACCTCTTTTTTTTTTTCATTTTTTACCACAGATATTCTAAACTAGAAGCCCGGTGCACAAAATTTGTGCACAGAGGGTGGGGGAGAATATCCCTCAGTCCAGCCTGCACCCTCTCCAATCTGGGACCCTTTGAGGGATGTCTGACAGCCCGTTTAGGCCTGATCCCAGTAGGATCAGGGCTAAATGAGCAGTCACACATCCTTCTCACAATCCAGGACTGCTAGCTCCAACTTGCTCACCTGCCTGCCAGCCTGATCACCCCCTACCCACTACTCTGCCAGCCTAATTGAGGTCTAACTGCTCCCCTGCCAGCCTGTTTTCCCCCAACTTCCCTCCTCTGTTGGCCTGGTCACCCCTAACTGCCCTTCCCTGCAGGCTTGATCACCCCCAACTGCCCTCCCTTGCAGGCCTGGTCCCTCCCACACTGCCTTCCCCTGCTGGCCCACAACTGCCATCCCTTGCAGGCCTGGAAACTCCCACTGTCCTCCCCTGTTGGCCATTTTGTGGTGGCCATCTTGTGTCCACATGGGGGCAGGATCTTTGACCACCTGGGGGCAGTCTTCTTGTGTGTTGGAATGATGATCAATCTGCGTATTACTCTTTTATTACATAGGATAGAGGCCTGGTGCATGGGTGGCAATCGGCTGGTTTGCCCTGAAGGGTGTCCTGGATCAGGGTGGGCATTCCCTTGAGGTGTGGAGCAGCCTGGACAAGGAGCCTGTGGTGGTTTATAGGCCAGCCACGCCCCCTAGTGACCCAAGCGGAAGCCCTGGGATCTGGAATTAATTTATATTCTATAATTGAAACTTTGTAGCCTGGAGAGGAACCAAGCCTTCTGCTTGCTCTGTGGTGACAGCCATTTCTGTTTGAAACTTTGTAACCTAGAGTGGAGGCCTAGGCTAGGGCTGCAGAAGTTTGGCTTCATCCATTGCATGGCAACCCTAGACTCTTCTCTCTCCAGCTTTGTGGCTGGCACCATTTCTGTTGGGATTATGTATCTTCTATAATTGAAACTTTGTAGCATTGAGTGGAGGCCCAGGTTAGCAAGGGCAGGTGGAAAGCTTGGCTTCCTTGGTTGCCAAGGAAACCCAAAACTCCTTTCTGCTCTCAGTGGTGTCAGCCATCTTGGTTGAGGTTTATTTGCACAATTTGCTCCTGATTGGCTGGTGGACGTGGCTGTGTGCATGGCTTGATCAGAGGTACAGTCAATTTGCATATTACTCTTTTATTAGATAGGATAGTCATTGTCGGAAGTGCTAAACAAGTATATTAGTTTCCTAGGGCTCTCAGAACAAATTATCCCCCACAACGTGGTTTAGAGCAATGGGAATCAGTTCTCTCAGAGTCTGGAGGCCAGAGGTCTGAAATTGGGAGTGGGCAGGTGTGGCTCCTTCTGCAGCTCTGAGGGGGGATCTGTTTTGTATTTCTCTCATCTTTTCTGGTGGCCACCAGCAACCCTTGACATTTCTTGGTTTGTGGATGCACCCTCCAATCTCTGTCTCTTTGTCCACATGGACTTCTTTCCTTCATTTTTTTCTGCATATGAGCCCAAATGTCCCTCTTATAAGAACACTCTTATTGGATTAGAGCCCATCCTAATTCAGTATGACCTCGTCTTAACCAGTTTACATCAGCAAATACTTCATTTCCAATTGTGGTGACAGTAACTGGGACCCAGAGTTAGGGCTTGAACATATATATATTTTTTTTTGTGGGGGGAGGGTAGGCACAAGTCCACTCATTATAATAGCCTAGTAGCCCTGCACATGAATCTGTGCACCAGTAGCTCTCTACGGGGCCTGGTCGCTCTGTGCCCACTGCCCAGAGGCTTTCTGCAGCCCAGAGGCCCATCCATGGCCAGGTGCAGAACCCTTGCCTCGTTGCCAGGATGACGATGCAAGCGTCCCACCTCCCTCACCTCTGGCTGCTCTGTGCCACACTACCCAGAGGCCCTCTGAGGCCAGGATGGAACATCTGCCTCATCGCTACCGGGATGAAGCAAGCATTCCGCCAAGCCACTCATGCTACCTGCTCTCAGCAGTTACCCCATCCTCCAGCCCTGGGACTGGGGGACTCCAGCAGGGCTGAGAGAACGAGGCACTGCCATCTTGTGGCTATGGGTGCTGCCATCTTTGTAATGGAGTGACAGTTAATTCGCATATCACCCTTTTATTAGATAGGATGTCTCATATTTAGAAGGAGTGAACAGATTTTAGCTTTCTTTTTAAGAAATAATTATCTAGCCCCTAGGTCATTTGCATTTTCTTCTCTAAAAGGAAGACTATTAAATATGTAATTCCCAACTTCCCCTACCTCATCCATATCCCCATATGCCCCACACCTGTCTCACAGGGGTGCCCCCTGCATTTCCAAGGCAAGTGGTCCATCTTTGTCTCTTCTTTAGGTTAATTGCCTGACTCCACTGAAGACTGAAGTGACATCTCCTTGATTACAATCCATCTGATGTATTCATTGCTTCAAGGATACGCAGTTTCTTCAGGAACTGCTAATGTACATGTCCCTCTCAGTCAGGCTCCTACTGCCCCACCCCCACCCCCATGAAGTACATCTTGGCTTTTCCAAGCCATTCTGAAGTACAGAGCACCACTTTGCTATGGCACTCTCTTTTAAAAAAAATATATTTTATTGATTTTTTACAGAGAGGAAGGGAGAGGGATAAAGAGTTAGAAACATTGATGAGAGAAAAACATCAATCAGCTGCCTCCTGCACACTTACTATTGAAGATGTGCCCACAACCAAGGTACACGCCCTTGACTGGAATTAAACCTGGGACCCTTCAGTCCACAGGCCGACCCTGTATCCACTGAGCCAAACCAGTTAGAACAGCTCTCACAGGTCATTTTTCCAGCACTCAATAACTGTACAGGGAGAACCACTCCTTGGAGAAGCCCTACCTCTAGCTGATTTCAGGGATATTGTTAGCATGTTGTACTTTTGGGAACCATTCACTAACACACTATTGGATGTCCAGTCTTTCCATGCTTCTGATTGGTCTATCCCATCTTCCACAAGCATTTAGGCTTCAGCAAATGGAGATCTGTGTCAAGTGGTCAAATAGCATTGGGTTCAAAGGGCCCTGACAATGCCCTGTGAAAAGAGAAGGGTTAGGTTGGCGCAGATGGTCAATGAACAGTTTTAGATGGACCACGTATAGGAGACATTGCAGAGACCAGAAGCAAAGGGGACTGCCAGTGAGTAACTGTCATTTTTGTTTTCCCCAAAAGTTTAATGAAATGGGTTCTTGCAAACTATAGCTCAAGGATCTTGACAGTGATCCTAGAAATAATTTTAGAATGGGAAGTGTGCTTACTGAATCCCACACAAGGACCAAGGAGAGGTGCCCTAGGCCATACTTGTTTCCTTCTGTGATGAGGTGTGTAAGCTTTTAAAATAGGGAGATGAGGCAGCCATAGACTCTGTGACCTTCATCCTGGTGTGCCTCATGCCATCATTCCAAGGGCACCACAGCCTCCAATGGAGCACCATCAGTGATGGAAAACTCATTACCTCCCAAGACAGATCATTTTACAGGTGCTCAGATTGAAAGAAAATTTATTTTTTCCTTCTTTTGAGCTAAAATTGGGCACCCTGAGACTTCTATTTATCACCATTAATTATTTATAAGTTCCTCCTATAGGTGCATCACCACCTGCATTCCAACACTGCATTCTCTCCCGTTAGCCTGACATCAAATCAGCAGCTGAGTCTCTCCAGGGACCTTTTCAAGCTTCCTCTCAGCTACTGGTAAAACACCAAAGTTTCTTATCTGTGGCTATAGCTAAGTCACTGAGGCCATTTCTTCAGCTTGGGTTGGATTTTCTGTGCTGGCAGGATCTGACATTGTCTGTTCTGGATTTTCTCATCTTCTGCAAAGTTCCAAGTTCTATCTCAGTTGTCCTTAATTAAAAATCATGGCCAGAATCATTTAGAAGGCTTTCTTGAAATATGAATGTCTTGTCCCATCGTCAGACTAAGTCCATAGGACGCAATACATGCCCACACTGAGATGCATTATTTTCTTCACTTGGCGGACCTAGGTGCCCAGAACACACACAGCTGCCTGAACAGAAAGAAGGCTACATCTCTGAAACAGAGGGCAGGGTGGGTCTGAAAAATACAGTTTTATTGCTGTAATTATAACCCGATTGTCATCCTTGGGCTGGCACATTCCAGAAAAGCATGGCTTATTAAAACTAAAAGGCATACAACAAACTAAGGGACAATATTTGAAATAACTGTAAAAGATGAAGAGCTAATATTTTAATATTAGCTGAGTTCATTAATGTCAGCAAGAAGAAATCCCCAGTAGTAAACATGCTAATTATATTAATAACTTACCAAAAGGGAGAGAGAAATGATGAATCAATATTGAAACAAAGTCATCACATGCCTGGTAATCAAAGGAATGCAAGCTTCCACAATAAGGAGAGTGTTTTTGGAGGTGTTTCTCTTTGTTCAATGCTCTGCAAAGCACCAAGAACTTACTGAAAGGGGATGAGCAATAATCTCCACTTTGGGGAATTCATCGTAAACAAGGAAAACGAACATTCCAAAAACATGTATGCCCCAACATTAATTTTAATATTTTTAAATAGTATTTTTAATGATGGAAATAATCTAAATGTCCAACATTAGTTGAATGGCTACATAAATGATGGTTATCTTCTATGGGAAGGTATTTGTAGGCTCACCTCCCCTGTGAGCATTCAGGATTCTTATTCACTGGATACTAAAGATCTATCTCAGACCCAGTCCAAGGGTCCTCAGCTCAGGTGTGAGAAAGGCCCTGTCAATCTACCAGAGCTGGGATACCCGGCAGGAAGCTTACCCACACTGGGAGGTGGGGTGGGGAGCACCAGCAGAACCCAGAGACAATTTAGCTTGAGGTACTTACCCAGATCTTAGAAACTCTAGAAAGAAGCTATGAAATGTCAGAGCATGTGTAAGCGTTGCTGTGTAGTTCGGTGTCATCATTTTTATGACATTGGTATGCAGGGCTCCCAATGTCTTCATATGGCCAGGTAAGAGACTAGCATCCCGCACAGCAAGTTCACAGAAAGGGCCCAGGGACAGCTGAGAGTTCCAGTATCTTTTCGAGTCATAAATCCAGACAAGGGTGGTGTAGCAGGCCTCAGGGAGGACTGCGTTAAGGCAGGTTTCCACTCTAGTGTACAAGACGTCCTGGTCATGGTCTCACTGACTCTTCTTATGCCATTTATTGGGGGCACTGAGACTTGTATTATGCCAAGGAGTCAAACTCAAGGTCAGATCAGCAAGGCACAGCTGTGTAGGCTCTGGAGTAGCTGGGGAGCTATTGAAAATGATGTAAGTAATCTGCTGGCATTTCATTGTAATTTGCCATTAATTTCCAGCTGAAGGCAATGGAAGAGGACAGGGCGACAGGCTGATGGTTTCCTGCCCCCTGCTGAGGGAAGCCAAGATGTTTATTCTCCTAGGATTCTCCATGAAGATATGATCCTATAGCAGGGGTCAATTTCAAATATTGCCAAGTAAATTGTGACTTGTTTTAAATTATTTTGCAAAAGCATAGTTGAGTTTTGAAAAAAAATGTGATAAATGCTCGCTGAGTCTTTTTGGCACACTGAAAATTCTCGGTAGAACAGCAAGAATCGATGCTATTTGTTTTGTCGAGTAGAAATGAACAGTTTTCTAGAGCCTACCGCCTGCTCTCAGGAGGCACTAGGACCTGATTGAGTGAAGACATCTTTTAACATATTTCATGAACACTGAGTATTGCAATCCAGAGGGAAAACCAAGATGAAAGAGGGTCTGTTAGAAGACCAATTCTCAAGTACCTATGTCTTTCCTCAGGAGATCCCCAGTCAGATTTGGGTGTGAGAAGAAGATGAGGATGAACAACCATCAGTCTCTTTCTTAGCTGATCCCAAAAACGGTGTATAAATAAACTTGTCCCTCTCATTTTCTCACTAAAATGACTATTTAAAAACATCTCCCAGCCAACTTTTACCATTTCCCATCGCCACGTAACCACGTTCTCCATCCTTGTCCCCTCCCAAGCTCCACGTGGCTGCATAAAAATCACAGGACACTCCTGTTTGCTGCCATCAGATGGGCCAGGGAATGCTCCCCACCCCCAGGTATAGCCCCAGAGCTGGAGCAAGGCGGCCCTTGGTTTGGTCATATCACAGGACTCCCCGGCTGCTGAGCTCCTGATCTCTCTCTCGTGTGATTCCAGCAAACTGACCCATACGCTGAACATTCAAGTTACAAATATTTCTATGCCTCGAGCCTCTTTTCTCTAATTAGATCTTCTGTTGCACTAGCATTAAAAAAAATTTTTTTTTAAGTTATTGCAAAGAAAAGATTTTTCTTCTCTTTCAACAGGCATGGTCAGAACATCTGCATGGCCCCCGGGCAGCTTCTTTAATCAACAGAGAGACATTAGCATCCCATGACCGTCAAGAGTTCGTATTTATCAAGATTATGTAGATCCTGAGTGCTTGCTACTGTTTTTCTCTTCACCTTTACAAGCCATAAAAAGATTCTGATTAAAATAAAATGATGGGTAGGCATTTTTTGGTTCTCTTTGATTTTTGTATTTTCTACTTCCCTCTCCATGCCTACCCTCTTTCAAGCAGATGTGTAGCCTTGAGGTAAAGAGAAGGAATGTGACAGGGCAAGAGTGGAAGATAAACAAAACAAATAAACATGAACAAAGTGTCTCTTGAAAAGTCCACGCCCTTCGCCCACTAGAAAGGTTTAGCACATGGACAAGGTGTTAGAGAAATGAATCAGGTTTCCTCGGAGGCAGGAAAGGTTCTTCTCACATGGGGAGCAAAGCAGATGGGAAGGAAGGTGTGGGTTTTAGGAACAGTAGTTGTGCCCCAGGGAGGGGGCTGATAGGCAGGTGCTACCAAGGAGTTGGGACAGGTAAGGCTCCAGGCACCATGGAGGGGCTTGTGCTCCAGGTTGCACTGAAACAGCAGCATGGTTCTGCCCCCTCTAATGATGCTGATAGCTACTTTTGCAGGAGCCGGGGAAATAGACAGGTAGATCCGGGCAGCCATGTGGGTGCCCTCCAGCCACACCACCAGAGAGCACCTGTCATGGAATACAGTTGTGTTTATTGACCCATTTCTGCACACAGGGGACCAGGGCCACCTCAGGAGGAAATGTCAGAAAGGATTCATTTTAGAATCTGGAACTTATTGGACACACACACCCCATACACATGCTCTCATCCCCCTAACATATACACTCAACTTCCACACCCAGCACACACACACGTCATACACATACAACATACACTCACCCACACACATACACTCACCCCTGACACACACCATGTACTCACACCACACACGCGGCAAGCATATGCAGTGCACGCACTGTGCTCCTCACTGCCTTTGGGGTCTCTCAGAATTTCCTGGGCCTCAACTGACCTCTGTTTCTTCAGGGGCTCTGGGCTGAAAAGCCTACTTTCTAAACACGAGTGCCCCTCTCCAGTTCTGAGGCCGTGTGCCTGGGATCCTGCCGGGCACTGAGTGACCTTGGCCAGGCCCTGTGGTGAATTCATAGACGTGATGCCTCTCCTGGCAGCTGCACGACCAGCTCTCATTTCCCTCCATTTGAGATAGTGGCCGGTAACCAGAGGCAACACACATCAACTCCTTCCTCCAAAAAAACAGCCAGTAAAAAAATCAAGCCTTCTCTCCCTCGTGGATGCTAAGGTCCTTCCTGCTTTCCGAGCCAGGCACCCCATGTCACTTAATGTTAGGATGGAATACCTCCTCTAAAAACCGGGTTTATTACTAAGAAAGCCTTTCCCTAGATCTTCACATCTCTAGTGGCTCCTCCCGTGGAAGAAGACCATTCATCTGTGCATAACCCTGGAGCTGGAGGGACCTCCTTTTAAGCTCCCCAAAATCTTTCCCTGAGGAGCAGCCCCGAGAGCAGACTTCATTCCATGTAGCAGCCAGAGCTCACCGAGGCCATGTGCAGGGACGTGGAGGAGATCCAGATTTTCCCACTAGAATATGCATGGGCTCAGGAAGTTGCAAAGGTCAGAGTTGACCCAATTCAAAGTTCAGGGAAGGAGCAGAAAAGAAACAAGTGAAAGATGCCAAATAGATGGATTTCATTCTAACAGCATATCCTAGAGGGCGCTTGCATCCAATCTAAGAAAGAGTAATATGCAAATTGACCATCACTCCAACACGTAAGATGGCTGCCCACATGTGGTCAAAGATCCTGCCCCCATGTGGACACAAGATGGCTACCACAAGATGGCCAGCAGGGGAGGGCAGTTGGGAAGGACCAGGCCTGCAAGGGAGGGCAGTTAGGGGTGACCAGGTCAGCAGAGGAGGGAAGTTAGGGGTGACAAGAACTGCAGGGAAGCGCAGTTGCGGGGTGCAGGGGGGTCCAGGCCTGCAGGGGAAGGCAGTTAGGAGCAAACAGGCAATCAGGGGAGCAGTTAGACATCAATCAGGCTGGCAGGGGAGTGGTCAGGGAGTAATCAGGCTGGCAGGCAGAAGCGGTTAGGGGCAATCAGGAAAGCAGGCAGGTGAGCAGTTTGGAGCCAGCAGTCCTGGATTGTGAGAGGGATGTCTGATTGACCATTTAGGCCCGATCTGGGATTGGACCTAACGGGACAGTTGGACATTCCTCAAGGAATCCCAGATTGAGGGTGCAGGCTGGGCTGAGGGACATTCCCCACCCCTTGCATGAATTTCATGCATCAGGCCTCTAGTTTCATGATAAAATAAGGGGGAAATGACCATTTCAAAGAGGTGAAGGTCAAAATGTAGATGGAAGACATTTCACATAGGCATAAACTATTTTGTTTTCTTAGAAATGTCTTATCTGGGACTATAGTTTTATGCAAGACACAGCACTGATAATCCAACACTCCCCCTAAAGTGTCACTTATGTTCTGAGGGCTGCAACTTGAGGAAGACATGCAGCAGAGTTGTACACTGAGCCAGCAGAGGTCTCTTGGGTGGATCAGGAAAATAAAACTCCTCCAGTTGATAAAAAGAGAAACGGGGCTGTTTTCATTTACCCCCTTCCTTTTAACTTTAACTGAATGACTTGCTGCTGATACTATTGTAATTAGCTAGGTATTAATAACAGCAAAGGAGGAAAGGGAAGGCCAGATATTATAGGCATGTTCCCTGTAAAACATCGGAGGAACAGGACTGGATGAAGGGGAGACAGACACGTAAAGTTGGAGTGGCACAGGGAAGGTGCTTACTGTCGGTCACACCTGGGAACAGAGGTCAATGGCAGAATGGGCGTAGCCACTGCAAGCCTTGGAAGATTTGGGATATTTAACTCCCTAAACAAAGAAGTTTGCTATCTTATGCTCTTGGTTCCTCTTGACATGCTTGGCTCATGGCTCACACTTGGCTTCCTGGCATTCTCCCATGTGGCCCACAGCCATGCAGACCCCACACACACAATGGACGAATGGCTGCAGTTAGCCTGATACTGTACTGGACGCAGCTGCAACATGGAATGCAAACTCTGAACATTGGCTCTGATTTTAGCCCCGCTGAAACCCCAGCTACACTTCTGTGACTGGACTAAGGGAAATGGGCCTTTGGAAACCCAGGGGTATAATTCCACGGAAATAAAGCTGTCTATCCATATCATGTTCTCCCATGGGGGGCTCCAAAATGCTCGTTTCAGGAGTACCCCAAGTACCCACTCCCACTAACAAACAGGGAAAGACGAGGCACCTTCTCTGATAACATTGCCACTTAGGGTGTTTCGAGTGGAAGATGCCCAGCTCTGCCCAGACACCAGCCCCTCCCCCGTGGGGACAAAAGGATGAGCGGGACAGAGAAATAGCCCACCCACCATGAAAGTGTTTTTCTTTTGTTTTTCCCTGAGCCTGACAGCTTTCTGCTTGGCTCCCAGAGAGAAGGGCAGGTAGGGTTGGAATTAACATGAAAACAGAGGGGATCTAGAGAAAAGAAAGTAATTTCAGCTTATGAAATTCAAAACAGGCACTGTGGCTGCCAGGCATGATTGTGAGGAAGCATTAGCATACCTGTCTGGAGCCAGGCTGGGCCAAGCCACAGACTGTCACAGACTGTCAGAGACCAGGCACCCTCCCGGCCAGGGGGACAGGGAAAGGCACAGGTAGGGCAGACCTGGCTTTGATAAGGAGGGGTGCTATTTCATGGATGAACTGGCTTTGACAGTTTGAGCCTCTCTGTTACTAGGTCATGGAGTGAAAGACAGCAGGGCGTGGACGAGATTCTACCCGTGTCAGTTTGAGGATGAGGCAGAGACTCAGAGATGCCAGTAGTTCAAGAGCCAAGTGGAGGCCACATGGACAAAACAGGGCCCTGACAGCAGTCAGAACACAGAACATGAGCACCCTCAGCTCCAGGCTTCAGCAGAGCAGGGAGTGGTGGGACAAAGACAACCCTATTCTAGTGGATACCAGACCCAGCACACCTCAGGCAGGTCTGAGAACCTTCCCTGCACCACCAGGGGGCGCCCTGATGTCTTAGAAAGCAACCAAAGAGGATGGGACTCCAGGAACCAGAAAAAAAAGAGAATTCATCCCAGAAGACTTAGCACCTCCTAATGTTGTTCTTTAAGAGTTTGAACCAAATTCAACTCAAAGCTGCATGAGGCATGTAGTTCAATTTAGTCTAATTTCCCCCAGCTACATGCTCTGAACTGAGTGCTATCAGAAAGTGGGGACAGCCCTATGATTGGATATTACAAGAATCCTCTCTAGACAGAGGACAGACCAGAACAAGGCTAGAGCAGAAAAAGGTAGAGACAGCAGCCACTTCCATGAGACAGGATGTGGGTGTTGGTCATTTCTGTGGTTTGGACAATGTGCTTGTCCACATGTGAGGAGAGTGGGTTTGGGTCTTGATCTATCTTGATCACAGAGGAGGCTTGTGTCCTGTGGAGATCTCCGAGGCCTGGCTGTGTGTGCTGGGCAGATCCCCGCTCTCAGGGGCTGCTTTCCTCTCCTCAGTGAAAAACTACAATAAAGGCACAGTGATAAGCTTAGCTTGGTATGAACCAGCACAGCAAGATGGGGATGAGACAGCTCTCCGCCAATCTGACTTCATCAGAAACCATAACCTTCTAGGAAGAGGGTTGTACGAACCAGGTGGACATGGAATCCTCGGTCATCAAATGGTTACAATGATTTGTAAAAAATAAAAACAAAAATAAATAAATTGCAGCAGGTTAGAAAATGTGTGCATGAAAAGTCTAAGTGCTCACAATTGAGAACACATTAAATATATTTCTCAAACCTATGATTGTCACAGAATTTTCCAAGTTGAAATACTGCTTCTTTCAAAGACTGTGATTAATATATTAAATCCATCAAATGTTTGAAGAGTATGTGCCAAACCATACCAACTAAAAGTCACAGATCTAATTTTAAAAAGTGTTTTTTAGCAACTATGAAAAATGGAAATATCATTAATCTTTAAATAGCTCAGACACATCAATATAAAGACACTAAAACTTCAAAAGAGTGGACAAATGTGTGATCAAATATACATGCAAGTGACTAATAGTCATTTGGACTAATAATGGAACTAGTTTTTCTAATAACCAAAAAAGCAAGTTAAATGATAACTATGCACAATGGTAAACAATCATATAAATAACAATAAAGTACAATTCTCTGTACTAAACCATGAACAATCTTTAAAAATTGAAAATGTAAGCAATCATGAGCCTTTGTTCAAATGATCAGCTCTGGTATTAGTGATCGGGTGGCAAACTGCTCCAACAGCCCGTGGAAATAAGCTGGCATTAGACATGCCTATGGCTTTAGAAGTCTTAATTCTATTTCTAGAAATGGAACCCAAGAAAGTGTTTCAAACATAAAGATTTCTGCATAAAATGGCCATGGTCACAATACTTAAAATAAAAGAAAAAATTGGAAATAAAGAGTTAGAGTGAAAAAGGTTATGTCTTTCTATAAAATAATGTTAATCATATTTTATAGAAAGTTTATGTCTTAGGAAATTTTCTTTTTAACATTTATTTACAAAAAATAATACACTATGGAATTGTTATGGTTGACCTTTAAAATAGCAAAGGTTTTTAGAGAATAGTTATTACTTTTCATCATGAGAGTGATAAGAGTAAATTTTCATTTCTTATCTAATATGGCGAACAAACTGCTGACTTAAAGAACAGGAAGGTTTTGTTTTTTGAGGATTTTTTTCTCAGTATTTGAGCCAAATGACTGAGCTCCTCGCTTCTTAAGCAACTAACCTCAACCTCCAGATATAAACACGTATTCAGAACAGTTTAAAAATAATTACAAATGTGTGAGGCAGCTTGTTTTTTTCTTTTTTTTTTTTCACTCTGACATATGTGGAAATCCTCCTTTTTCTTGGGAAAAGTAATTTGGTCTTTATTATTCCAACATAGAGTGGGTGTCTGTCATGAATGAAAATGTCAATGTATTTTAATGACAGAATATCCCTTTCGGTATTGGCAAAGAAATGAATTATTCATGGCACCCAGCCGCTCCCCTCCTGTGTAACGTGTGTCCTCCGCATTCCATTATTAATGCTCCTGATTTGCAAGCACACAATGCAGAAAGCAATTTCCCATGAAATTGCTGTGTGCTTTGTCTTGTTCATTTGGAATGGTTTGGAGAATGGTCACTCAACTGGGTTATTATGCTATATTATGGTAACGTTACAACTTTTGTAGCATTTTAGGAATAATCATGTTAAATTTGGTGACACAGTGAATCATGACAGCAGGTATTTAAAAATTACCCCCATACAGATCTTGTTTCATAGAACTCAACATCTGAAACCTATATGATCCTATTAACCAATGTCCCTCCAATAAATTTAATTTAAAATATAACCCCCCAACTCCTGTGAGCCAGACAGAGAAATGTGTTCCGAAGGCCACAGGTGGCATCTGGGAAATCCTTGTAGAGCCAGAGGTGCCTCCATGTCCTTAGCTTGCTTCCTGCAGAATCTCTCTGCTGTGCTGCTAGGGTAGCCCCATGCATCCGCGTCTCCACCATCCCTGGACCGTGCTCTACCCCACCTGCTTGCCCACCCCTGCTGGGCCAACTAGATTCTCTGTCCAAGTAGCTTGGAATTTGAGACTCAGAGACACTTTGGTATGCGTGTAGAACCCTGGAGGTTTGAACTCATTTTGATCCTCAATAATGTCTATTTTGGGCCAGCAATTCCATTCAGAAGAACTCAGACATACTCAAACAAGTGGATGCTCATAGAAGCGTTATCCACAACAGCTGAAAAGTGGAAACAGCCCAAATTTTCATAATCAGATGAATGGATACACAAAACGTGGATGATCCATATAATGGAACATTATTCAGCCATAAAAAGGAACGAAATATTGATATGTGCTAGATATATACTGATATATGGCTAGACTCAAAACATTATGCTAAGTGAAAGAAGCCAGTTGCAAAAGACTACCTGTCATAAAACTCCATTTTTATGAAATATCCAGAATAGGTAAATCCACTGAGGCAGAAACAGGTTGGTGACTGTCAGAGGCTGGGAGAGGGAGCATAAGAAGAGAGACTGCTAAAGGTATATCTTAGTATGTTTGGGCTGTTATAACAAAAATACCATAAGCAGGTGGCTTCTAGACAACAGAAATTTATTCTCACAGTTCTGGAGGCTGACAAGTCCAAGACCAAGGTGCTGATAGGTTCAGTGTCTGGTGAGGGCCTGCTTAATCATAGAAGGCTATCTTTTTGCTGTGTCTTCATGTGGTGGAAGGAGTAGGGAGCTCTGTGGGATCTGTTTTATCAGAGCACTAATCCCATTCATGAGGGCTCCACCCTAATGATGTAATTCCCTTCCAAAGGCCCCCACTTCCTAGTATCATCACAATGAGGTTTCAATATATGAATTTTGGGGCACACAAATATTTAGGTAAAGCAATAAAAAGAGGTCTTTTGAGGTGATGAAAACATTTTGGAATTAGAAAGAGATTATGATTGCATAGTGTGATTTCATATTGTAAATGCACCAAATGCCAGTGAATCGTATACTTTAAAGTGGTCAATATTATGTTTTGTGAATTTCACTTCAATAACAAGTAGTTCATATAGAGTCTGGATCAAGAGTCTTGGCATTGCAAAGACAGATGTTAGATAAAACTGTGTGGGAGCGTGAGTCAGGAGGCAGCAGAGGAAGATGGCTTGAGAGAGGATAGTGGAACAGGCACGCGAAGACAGGGAGCACCAGCAGTGACTGGTGACATCTCAGTGCCTACAGTGAGTCCACTGGGCCCCCATGGATTCCCCTTACTCCAAGCTGGAGTGGATTTCTGCCTCTTACAACCCAGCAGTTTCAGTTGAAAACAGCCTCCTTCTAGCAAAATCATGGATAGATATGTCCTGGTCAATAGACCAGGCCAGGATCAAACATGGAAAGCAGAGATTCAGTCACCACTGGCTTATCTTGATGGATTTGGGGAATAACAAGCTGCCTCAATCGGGAGGGAGGCAGCAGGTAGGTTAGCCCTTCTGTTGCTGGAAGCATCTCCATGGGTTTCTGCTGTTGAATATGACTGGGAAATGCTTACACAGTAGCTCTGGGTCAAGACCAAAGGTCTCCTTGAGGGAGAACAAGAGGTTCTCACTAACAGAGGAGCTGGGCAGGGGCTCAGGGAGGACATTCACCTGCTCCAGCTCAGAGGAGCCCTGAGGAAGATCCTGTACTGAGGCACTGACTAACTAATGCAATACTCCAGCAGGAAGGACCGTTCTGCTCAAAGGACTGCAAGAGTCATATTGGATTTTTCCCCCTCACAATCCTGAAGCTTTTGAATTGACGGGGTCAATGCATTGCTTGAGGAGGGTCCTAGTTTTCAGGCTTGCAACGCATACATTTGCAACAGCAATTGTTTCTTAAATGTGTCTGGAACCTTAGAATGCATTCACTGTCAAGGCACTCTGCATACATAGTGCCCAATAAAGGTGCCAAGCTGTGTTTGTCAGGCCTGGGCACCTGCACAGAGGAGTGAGAGCCACTTCATGACTGTTGGTTTAAGGTTTATTGGGCTTCTGACATGTGACATCCCAGTTCATCTTCTCTGAACACTTTGGAACTCAACTGCTTGTTTACCCAGCTCTTCTCCTTCCTTCCTGAGACCCCAGCACAGTGACCCCATTGCTTGTTTATTATGGATTCTGCTCCGATTGTCCCCGAAGGTCATGCCCTACAGGAAGTCATAAGGCTGTCTCCATCTCATGCACAGGTTCCCTTGCTGGGTGTCCAGCCTGTTGAGATCTGTTCTTTGAAGGTCAAGATGAAAATGGCCATTAACAGACCAGAAGGAGGCCCTCCTGCCGCCTCAGACTTTCAACTGGCCTGGGATTATTGTCTAAACCTCCCTTCCTTGTCAGATACACGAACCCATTGGGAAAGTTTGTCACCTATGACTTTTGAAAGAATAATTTTATGAGAAAGTGTTTAATGAGTGGTGATTGTAACTTTGGCTGATAGTTCAAATGATTTGTCAAATCCTTCCATGGTTCCTACTAATTGATTAAAGTAAGTTGCAAGAATGCTAACAAAACTCTCCAAAATTTTGTAGGGCATCATGAAATGTAGAAAATTAGTTTAAATGGGTGATCATGACATATATTTATGACTGTGAATCAGACTATGCCACTCGCCTTCTGTAACCCCGTGGCGGCTCCCCCTTCTGTATGGACTGAACATTTGTGCCCCCAGAGTTCATATGCTGAATTCTAAGCCCAGCTCCATGGTGTTGGAAGTGAAGCCTTTGGGAGATGGCTAGGTTGAGATGAAGTCTTAAGGATGAAATCCTTGTGACAGGGTCAGTGCCCTTATTAGAAGAAACAAGCTTCAAATCCACAGGGCTTACCAGGTACCAGGCCACCTGGATGTCCACTTAAGATAGCATGCTCCAAACCACTCAGCTCCACTCTTTCCCACATCCATTCCTCATCTTATTTTCTCAAATCACCAGAGAGAAATCTGGATGCCACCCTCGCCGCCTTCCCCTCCTTTGCCCACCTCCCTGAGACCTAAGCCACAAGGACAGACCAGCCTCCTATACTCCTGGGACTCTACCCCTTCCTCTGCAGCCCCATCTGTGACAGCCTTAGCTGGAGGACTGCCCTGTGGTATGCCATCAGAGGGAGATCTTAAAGCCCCAGGTTTAATGCCCTGCTTGAAAGGATCCAGTATGTCAATACCATCCACTGAAACAGGTCCGAGCTCTCTCTCTGTCAGGCATGTCCACAGCCCCCCTTGTTTGGACTCTTTCATTGACCCTAGGATTCCTCTGGGAAAGTGTTGGCTCAGCCCCCTCACATCCTAGAGCAGTGATGGGCAACCTTTTGAGCTTGGTGTGTCAAAATTCGCCAAAAAAATGAGCACAACTCAGGTGGTGTGTCACTTCAAGAAAAAAAGCATAATTTCATGATATTTATAGTTTAAATAACAAAATGTATAATTGTAATATATAACTATATTTAATAAACCAAAAATTATTGGTTTAATTAAATATAGTTAATTTTAGTTAAATAAATTAATTATTTAACTTACCTGCTTAGTGACTTCTTTGTTCATCTGTCAGTCAGTTTCTTTTGTTGGTCTTGATATTATTTAACTTGTATGGGGTGCTGTGAACTAAGATAAGTGAGATAACCTGCCTATTAGTGACTTTTTTGTTGCTGAATTGCATTGGCTAAACCTTCAATTGAAGGTTGGTATTTTGTATACTTCAAGCCCAAGCAAGCACTACTAACTTCATCTGTCGATCTGTCTCTTTTGTTGGTTTTGATGTTATTTAACGCTGAGAATAAGGTCTCACAAAAGTACATAGAGAAAAAAATTGTGAGTAAAGCCAGTGCTATATTATTCAAGGTGCTAAAAGTGTCTGGTAATCAGTTCCAAGCACTCCAAATTTCCTGTTCATAGTGGCACTCCTCTTGATTCTCTAAGAGGCACCTTTCCAGATTCTCAAGCTTTGACCTCAAGCCAACAAACACTTGAGCCCAGATGCTGTCTTGAAATTCTGCAAGTTGCATCTACAAATCATCAATTTGCATCCATTGGAAACCATTTAATTCCAAACTACTGTAGACTACTACATCAGGATACTTAATTATTTTTATGGTCTGCCCTAGGCTTCTAAATTGATTAAATCTATCACTGAACTGGTCAAGTAACGAGTCTAAAACATGCTGGTACTTTATATGTAAGGGTTCCATTTCATCTTGTACAGCCCCACTGGCCTTCTCAAAATACTTTGTTACTCAAGGAAAATACTTATAAGTTTTAGTTTCTACATCTCACTTGAAAATTTTAAGTTTACTTTCAAAAGCTTTTATGTAGCCAAACATAACGTCAATACTTTTGCCCAAACCTTGTAACTTTAAGTTCAGTTCATTAATATGAACAGAGAAATCTGTAAAAAATATCAGGGTGTTGACCCACTTATCATCATTGAGCTGAGAAAAGTTTCCCAGATCCTTATCCTTAAGAAATACCTTAATTTCTTCAAAGCACTCCACAAAGCGCTCAAGAACTTTGCCTCGGCTCAGCCATCTTACATTATTGTACATCGGCATTCCACAGTAGGTGGACTCAACCTCCAGTAAAAGTGCAGAAAATTCTGGATTGTGAAGGGGGCAAGCAACTATTAAATTAACTATTTTTGTAACAACCTACATTAAGCCGTTTAAGTTGGTGAATCCTGCCTTGGCACATAAAACCTCCTGATGGATAATACAATGAAAAGGCACAATCCAATGTCCAATAGCTTCCGTAAACAATTTGACAAATCTGACTTTTTTCCCCACCATGTTTGGTGCCCCATCTGTCGTCACTGATACAACTTTAGAGATATCAATGCTTAGGTCACGGAATGTTTGTATAACAACCTTACATATTTTGCTTCCTGATGTACTTGTTGGCACTGATACTAACTTTATCAACTCTTCTCTCATTGTGAGACCATCAGAATATTGACCAATAATAGCCAACTAAGCATGTGATGTAACATCAGTAGTTTCATCAAGAGAGATTAAAAAATATTTACAACTACTTATGTCTCTTTTTTAATTGATGTTGTACAGTCTCATTATTCAGTCTTTTATGATATTTCTACTGAGTGGTAACTCAGATATTCTCTTAATAATTGTATCTTTATTTTGCATATCATGAAATAGAACCGTACACATCTTAGGAGAGTTTCTTTAATAAATTCTTCCTTACTGAGTGCTTTTCCATGCTGAGCTATGGAGTAAGCAATGCTCAAACTTGCAGATGTTAAATTTGTAAAGCCTTTTATAAATTTAAAGATGGAATTAGATTGGCTCTTATAAAGGTGTGGCTGCCTGGAAATGTATTCCTTCCTCTCATCCTCACTTTTTTTCAAGAGCTGGGAATGATTAGTTTCAAAATGTCTATTTATATTCCATGTTCTGTTTACTACCATTTCAGTACATAGGATGCAAAATGATCCTATTTTTTTCTATAATGTCATTTTTTTTCTATAATGCCATACATCTTGGTTCATGGCTGTCGAAAGGATTGGCTACTGCTACTACCACTTCCTTTACTTAACCTTGGTTTTTATTTTTTGGAGTTCTCCATCAGGGGACAGTGACAGAAGATAGAATTATAGATAGCCTGTTATCCCTGCAGGCAATTAGGGGTTAACTAGCCAAACTGACCACAAGTTGGCACATGTAACTAACTGTCTTTTAGGAAAGGGCATGATTAATAAGCAGAAATAGGGGTTAATAAGGATGCACAACAGTAATAGTGGTGAAATGGAGTCTGCACTATGCTGCAAAATGATGTTCCTTATATAAATTAAGATGGCTGCCACTATTTCTAATGGTGGGAAACGGCACCCATAGCACAGGCCCTCGCCTCTCCCAGCCTCCCCCTCACTTATCTCAGTAATGATGGTCAATTAGAAATCCACAACACCCCAGAACAGTAGATTGGATGATGGTTACTGTGGTTATGTGGTTGCTGATAATGGTGATCACACGGCCCCCAGAGATGTATTTCCCATGGCATTCCGCTGCTCCCTGCTCCGCTGGCCAAAAGTGAGGTCAAAGATCCCCTAAAGGCCTAACCGGATGTCCCAGAACTAGGAGTTCTGTGCCGGAGTTCTGTTGTAGGCACAGAGTGTCTACACTACATACACTACAGCAAATGTTTCATCCTCAGCCATTGCACCTGGCTGTGCAGTAGCCAAGGATGAAACATACTTCTCTGCATACAGCCCCATACCTCTCTGTATGGGACCACATGCGGCCGCATGTCATCAAAAATGGCAATGTGTGTCAGTGCTGAGAAGCGTGTCATAGGTTTGCCATCACGGTCCTAGAAGCAGTAAAGAACAGCTTGCCTTTCAATACACCAAGTTCCGTTAGTGCCCCAGGGCCCTGACACATGTTTCTGTCCACGTTCAGAGCGTCATCCCTTCCTTAACCACCTGATAGACACCTACTCTTGTTTTAAGGGGCTTCAGGGACCACACTTCCATGCGAGTGTCTCCAGCTGTTTGCTGTGAACTGACTGTGTGGGCCCGCTGCCACCCCTTTAAGGAGGACAAAGATGAGTGAACACAGTGAGCCATACCCAAATGACCAACCATACTGAGGGCCTGGCCTGGTTCCATAGCAGCAAAAGTCTCATGTCCCAGGAAACTGTCACCTTAAATCTTGCAGGCGGTCAGAGAGAGACCCTGAAACAAAGCGGCTGTCACACAGAGCAGGTGGCAAGAGGGTGAGGAGAGGTTTCTGGGCAGAGCGGGCTGAAGGGAGGGAGAGGATGGCTGACACGTAGCGTTTCCTGGAGCAGAAGGTAGCTGGTCGAGCCCAGCCTTTCTTTCTAGTAATTCCCCTGCCCTTCTCCAGCATATCCACCTCCCAGAAAGAGTTCTCCTCTCCTCCGAGGCCCTATGAACATATGTCTGCATCAAACAGCACACAGACATCTCATGGCATTTTAAAACTTATTACTTCATTTGCTGTCTCATCTGAGTGACTTCAGGCTGGAGACCATTATCGAATCCTATGTCCGGGGCTAGGAGCAGGCGTGCAGTGAATGTTAGAGCAGCTGAGGCTTTGAGATGCTGGCTTGTTCTCAGCACACCTGTCAGACACCACTGACTTAAAGCTCTGTCAAAGCAAAACCACTTTACCTGCCAAGCAGGGAAGCAATAAGCCCAGCGAGGTTGATTTTCAAGGCTCCCAGAGAATCCAGGATTGCAGAATGGAGACACCCAGGGCCAAGAGCATTTAGAGAAAAGAAAATTATATGAGTGCAGGTTTCAAGGAAGAGTCTGGATCAGACTGAGTGAGCAGGGGGTTTGTTATTATCCTATATAATAGAGTTAATATGCAAATGGTGGTTATGCCATGATGTGTAATGACCAATCAGGAGGAGGGTGGGACAGTGAGCTACAAGTAGGCAGAGAGCAAGCTATGAGTGGCAGAGAGCTACAAGCGGTGGTGGGCAGGGCGGCCAGCTGAGTCAAGTAGCAGTGAGCTACTGGCACAGGGACTCGTGTGCAGGGCCACTAGTTATTACATAATTTTTAATGAATTTTTATTGATTTCAGAGGGGAAGGGAGAGGGAGAGATAGAAATATCAATGATGAGAGAGAATCATTGATCAGTTGCCTCTTGCATGCCCCCTCTTGGGGTTCAAACCCACAACCCAGGCATGTGCCCTTGACTGGAATTGAACTCGGGACCTTTCAGTCCAGAGGCCAATGCTTAATCCACTGAGCCAAATGGCTACGGCTAAAAATCCCTTAGGATTGAAACTGTCTTGGTCTTGGTCACCGCCCTGCCCAGAACTTGCATGAGTGCCTGGCCCTCAGCAGATTGCTCAGCCTCTACCCTCGGAAGCCACTTTAGCCAAGTCTTACTGCTCAAAGTGTGGTCATCACAGCATCAGAGCCCTCTGGACCACCCAGACCCGTTGAGTCAGAACCTGCATGTAACAAGGTTTCTGCATGATGCATATTAGGTTTTGAGAATTGGATTTCATCAAGCCAGTGATCTAGTTTGCCCTAAAAATGAATTAGACTCCAGGTCCCTTGCCCATCTGGAAACTCTTCTTTACCCTTGAATACCCTGTTCAGAAATTCTTCTCCTGAGAAACTTCCCACACATCACCCCATTTTGCCGTCAGGGGTGATCATTCCGTCTGCCAACCTGCCCCCAGGTCTCCCTTCCATCCCAACATTTATCATTCAGCAGCACAATTAGGCTCACATGCCCGTCTCACCCACCAGATGGTAAACCAGACTGAAGTCTTTGAGGTGAGAAAAGGAATCATATTTATCTTTGCATCCAGGCCTGTTGGCACTCTGAACTGATGAGCGATTTGTGTGGTGTGTGCCGGCCTGCCAGCTCTCCCTTTCAGTCCTCATTCTAATCTCAAACTTTATAAAAGCAAGTCCTTTCTTCCTTTCTTCCTCCCCTCCCTTATTTTTTCCTTCCTTCTCTCTAGCCTTTCATTCCACCCCTCTTCTTGCCTTCCTTTCTTCTAACAAAAATGTAGAAAACCAAGAAAAATTTCTTTATGTGGCCTTGCTGCCAACATTACCTTGGTACCATCATGAGTAGGTAGAAAATACATTCAAAGTGAATAAGAAAATTCCCCAGGTGGTCTGTGAAGGTAAGGCAGTGGAGAATGTCATGTGTTCACCTCCAGGCAGAGGGATGGGGAGCGAGGGCCCTGTGCTTATTGTCCCCATTGAGAGCCTGAGAAAGCCTTCTTCACTCCAGGATGAGTCAGCAAAGACCACATGGAACTGCCTGGGGAGTTCAGTCCCTGGGGGATGGCTGTTCTGCTGAAAACCTGGGACCCTGGGCAAACATCGCCAGAAGGGATCTGCATTTGGCTGTCACAGGGGCAGCCTAACATTCAAAAGTCAAGACATTGCACCCAGAAATGGGATTTTCAGCTTCTTTCAATAAGTCCGAAGAGCAGAACCGAGTGTTCTCCAACCCAGTGTTCTCCACTCATTTCTTGCCTGCCCAGCCCCAAAGGCCTTCGGTTCCCAACCCCTGAACCCAGCTCCCTGCCCTCAGAAGAAATCTCTTGTGAAACAGCGTCCTCCATGAAGCAGAGGGAAGTTTTTGAAAACACCTGTTCGGTATTCTCCGCTCAACAAGACACGGTTCTTGTCTAATTCTCCATGGTCACATTTTTAGCCATGAAGAATGGAGGCAGATATTAAACTTATTTTGGGGAAAAAATCAAGTTCATTATTGAAGGAAATCAAAGAGTAAAGCTAAAGATGAACTTGAACAAACATAAGCTCACAGAGGAAATGAATAGAGATTTAAAAGATGAGAAAAATAAGATAATAGAGGCAGAGGACTAATAAAAGACATCCAACCCATGAATAAGATACACTCCCTTATCAAGGACACCCTGGAAATGAGCAAGATGCAATTATAAAAGGTATTAGAGGAAACTCTCCTGACCTGGAAATGGACTCATCTGCCGGAGGAGGGAGGACTCATGGTTTCTTGCAACATTAACAGGACTATGCTGGCAATTTTTAAAGAAATTTCAAAAACAATAAAAGAACCCATTTGAGCTAATCAGTAAGGAAATTAATGTCAGGTAGGCTGCCCTAAGATTTCTCCCCTGCTTCACTAAATGCCAAGAGGCAGTGAAGACATATGAGCAGAGCTGAAACAGAGAGAGGCAAGGCCAGGAACCCCAGGTCATGAGCAGACACACCTACCATGGGGGTGGGCAGTTCACCAACATCCACTACATCTGGCCATTGATCCAGAAAATGCCCTAATGTCCTGTGCCCAGTTCCAAGGGCAATACTCAGGAGCCTTGAGGGAGGCCACACTTCCCCATCGATGGCCTGAGGTCTGCCTTTGACTGATGTGAGGATCTAATGACACCTGTCCACCAGCTTAGCACAGCCCTGGGGATTAGAAACACCTGTGCCACTAACACCATGGACGTGAGATTGCAGATCCATCAGAGGAACCAGACACTGGGTGGAGAGATTTTTTTCTGGGGACACCCACTGCCATGGCAGAATGCAAACACTGGGGAACTGGCTCCATGGAGACCTACATCTTCTCCCATCCAAGCCCCCCAATGTGCTCTGCCTGCTGGAGCCTCTTCCCAGGGTTAACTTACTGCTTTTGAAAACCAGCTCCATCCTGGGGCCCCAATGTCCTGGGGCCATTGTTCTGCAGGAGCCAGGGACCAGCAGGAGTCCTCAGAGCACCTGCTGGATTCACCATCCCTGTGCCCATCACATGGACATGCTGCTTTTTACCCAACCTTCCAGGAGCAGGTCATCTGTGGGCATGTGGCTGGAGGAGGCTCAGGCCCTTAGGACTCGTCTATGAGGCACAACATAACTGCCAGACCCTGACATTGGGGTCATCATCCAAGTCCCACCAGTGGAGAGTGACTTCCAGAGCCCACCTGCTTTGACCCTGCCAGGTAGTCACCTCAGTGTCTTCAGGATCCCCCCGAATCATAGCATTGTCCACCCATCCTTCACTTGCTTCCCCATCAAAGCTATTCAACTGCATTCTATGTTGCTGTTTTTCTATGTTGAGATATTCAACTCCTCAGTTGTACTTTGGAGGCAGAGAAAGCAATTTGGCTTTTGATATCATCAAGTCATGACCCATCTATTTATCCATCACTTTAAAGTGTGTCTCTTCTTCTCAACCACCACCTTGGTTCCTATGAGTTTTACTTAACTAGGTATTTATAGATATACTAGAGGCTTGGAGCATGAAATTCGTGCATGGGAAGTGAGGAGGGGGGTGTCCCTCAGCCCGGCCTGCACCCTCTCCAATCCAGAACCCCTCAGGGGATATCCAACTGCCTCTTGCAATCAGGTACTGCTAGCGCCTAACCACTCACCTGCCTGCCTGCCTGATCACCCTTAACCCTTCTATCTGCCTGTCTGATTGCCCCTAACTACCTCTGCCTACCTGATCACCCTTAACCACCTCTGCCTGCCTGCCTGATCACCCCTTACTGTTTCCCTACTGCCCTGATCACCCCTAAACGCTCTCCTGCTGGCCTAATCACCCCTAACTGCCTCTGCCTCACCCCATACCCAGGACCCAGGATTCCCTCCTCTGGCTGGTCACAGGCACCCAGGACCTGGGCTGGCTTCCACCTGGACCAGCCACAGCCACAGGGGTCCATGGGTGGGTGGCTTCACTGGGGCAGCAGCTGATGCTGGCACCCAGGACCACTGGGCAAGCAGCTTGTCCCTCTCCTGGGCCACAACTTGGCTAGTCCCCATACCTCTCTCCCCAGTGTTGAGTGTCTGAGCCATTATGGTTGATGGCAGCATGAGGACGTGATGACCATTTGCATATTAGCTCTTTATTATATAGGATGATCCAAACTAAATGGAGTTCTTCCTAATTTGGCATCATCTGGATGCCGTGTTTCCTGCTGTCTATGCGAAAAGAATTGTAATTCAAGAAAAGAGTCAGTTTCTGGCTTTTGATGTATTTGCTAGAAACAGCACTTCTAACAAAATCAGGTTTATTCTGACAGTTAACACTCAAGTCCAACCACTGTGTGTCGTTTAATAAGGAAACTTCTGCTCATTAATGAAGCCAATATGATGACAGACGCCATCCAAGGCAGTTATGTCCCCAGAAATGCTTATTATAAAACAGTCCACATGGTAACCGTTGGATGAAAATGGCTGAGAAAAATAGCCTTGTGCCTCTGGCCCCGTCTTTGTCTCTTGTTAAAGGAAGGAGATTTGAAAAGGCAATCTGGTGTCAGTTTGGGTGTCGGGTGACCCTTTTCAAGTAGTCCCAGTGGTACGGGTGGTGGGGACCCACAGAGTGGACACAGACAATGAAGAGGTCACCTGACAGAGGAGGTATGTATCCCGAATCTCCCCTGCCTGCTTCTTCCTCTTGCAGCCAATTCCAGGGGATAGGGGCACTGGTTCCTCTCCTGGGGTGCTCTAGCACCGGGTGCTCAGGGAGCCCCAGGTAGACATGGCAGTTCTACGTTAAAAAGCAGGGTGGTAGGCCAGCTCCAGAATTGGGGTGTGGGCAGTGGGGTGCACAAGTACCGCCCTCCCCCACCCTGCTCTACCTGGCATACCTGAAACCACGTGGCTCCAGACTGCTCCTGTTCCCACTGTGAGCCCCAGAGTGTTTCGCACCATCTGCCCTTCTACAGAGAGTTCATGTGTTCATGTGAATGAGCAACTTCTTCGTTGGAATTTGACATCCGCTTTCCCTTCTCAGGCCACGGTTTTAAGTCAGACTGATTGTGCCACAGACTTGGCCCAGGACATGCAGCCTAGAGGAGGCCAAATAGCTGTCTTCAACCCCGGGTGTCAGTGAGGTTTGGTTAAACTGCCCCTGAGATCCAGCCTCATAGAAAGGGAGCCCTCACCTATGTGAGGGCCTTGCTTCTTCCATCTGCCCTCGCCTGGAACAACAGCGTGATGAATCCGGCATGGTTTGGAGTTCCTTAGTTCTTCATTGCCTCATAAAGAGGCATCTTCTGGTGTGCCATTCCTACAGTGAACCTGTGTTCAATACCTTGCTGGCAGAGAAAAGCAGTCTCTGAGCATAAGTTTGCCATCTCTCCCCCACCCCCCAACCCCCACGCCCAAACCAGAACAACCTGGTATTTTTTTTCACTGTTAATATGCCTTTCACACATTTCTCTACCCCAAGCAGAGCTGGACCTGCCACACGTCCCTTCCCCAATCTTCCCGACGCCACATCCTCTCCGTGAGTGGCCCACTCTGCTCTTGCTGCCTAAAGCACCTTAATTAGCTGTTGAGGTTTTAGATGGTTTCCTGTGCTGTGTAGGAGGAGTTGCGTGACTGTTCGCAGCATATTTCTCCACTTCTACAGAGTCACAAACTCGCTGTCTGATTGTCTTACATCCCAGAAGGTGAGTTTAACAGATTCTGCATAGATGTCAGTGTCAGAAAAATGTTTCTTTTAAGAAACAATGTTGGCTTCGCCTTACCACATAGTGAGAAATGTAAACCTTCTCATCGTGTTCTTATTTCCTCAGCTCTTGTGAGATTAAATTTAGCCTTCAATGGGATTAACTAAGTGATTATATGTTTCTGGAATATTCATTTCTCTGCTTCCGAAAGATTTCTAATTTTTAAATTTAAATATTATTTTTCTGAAAATGAAACTTGTACAAGAAAAATGTATATAGCATGATATCAAACATTTGTCTTTTACATATATACAGTATGTTATTAAAATTATAAGATTTTAAAAATAAAATTATATAAAACTATCATGTTTTAAAGACATATTTCATGTCAGTGCATATAGGATTATCTTGTCTGTAAATTTTCTCAAGAAACCTGAGCTAGATTACAATCAAGCAGATTAAATTGTATCATGGCAATTGAAGTGCAAATTAGTTGTGACAAGAATCAGATGGCAGGAGGAAATGGGGGGAGGTCATTCTCATTATTCTTTAAGCCTCTGTACTTGTGAGCATATTTTAATTTTGTTATAATAAAATAATGAATGAGAAAAATAAAAATAAAAGAATATAAATATATGTAAAGAAGAAAAAATTAAACTAGAGCTAGCTCCAAGTGCTCAGATACATGCTGCTGAATAAACAGCAGCCACCCTACAGCCTCGTCCACTGCTCTTGCAGAACCCTTTTCCCCTGATGGTGCCTGTCTGTCCCCTGAAGACACCTGAGATGCACCAAATAATTTCCTGCCTGCCCGGTGTCCAGGCAAAAGCGAAGTGGGTACAGTTGTGTGTGTGTGTGTGTGGGGGGGGGGCCTATCATAAATGAGCTTTAAGATGCTTCCCAAACCAAGGCTTCTTATAAACAACTAGAGGCCTGGTGCATGAAATTTGTGCACCTGGGAGAGATATCCCAGCCTGCACCCTCTCCAACCTGGGATCCTTCTCACAATCCAGGACTCTTGGCTCCCAACCGCTTACCTGCCTGCCTGCCTGATTGCCCCTAACCGCTTCTGCCTGCCAGCCTGATCACCCCTAACCACTATCCTGCCAACCTGACTGATGCCTAACTCTCCCATGGAGGCCTGGTTGCCCCTAACTTCCCTCCCTTGCCAGCCTGTTCACCCTTAACTGCTTTCCCCTGCTGGCCTGGTTGCCCCTAACTGCCATCCTCTGCCAGCCTGATCCCCCCAACTACCCTCCCCTGCAGGCCTGGATCCCCACAACTGTCCTCCCCTGCAGGCCTGATCACCCCAACTGCCCTCCCCTGTAGGCCCATTCCCTCCCAACTGCTCTCCCCTCCTGGCCATCTTGTGGTGACCATCTTGTGTCCACATGGGGGTGGCCATCTTGTGTGTTGGAGTGATGGTCAATTTGCATATTACCCCTTTATTATATAGGATGTTGCTGCATAAGACGAGTCTAGATTTTAATTCTATTATATAAATTCCATTAAGGCCATCCTCTAGGGAAGGAAGATATGGTGAAGATGGTTAAAGATGAATAATATTTTTAAACACAGGTCAAAGAGATATAAATTTTTAAAATTAAAACCACAGACATCTTAACTTTGTCCATACTTAAAAGCATTAGTCATAGATCTCCCTTGAATTACTTCTGTTTCTGATAACTCTATAGCCCTTTTGATCAAATCCTGTTCTGAAAAATGAGTTAGTTCAGTTGGGTGGGCATGTTTCAATAGTTGACAAACACATACACAAACACCATGGCAACTTTTCACTCCAGAATATGCTGTTATTGTCCAAAGACGCAGCTCAACCTTGTGTTATGAAAGGAGGTATTTGGGTTTTGAAATCATTGCTTGCATTCATGTATAATTCATGTCTGTCTGCCAGCTTTTCTAGAGTTGCAGAGGATAGAGGTGGAAATGGAGGATTTGAAAGTCAATCTAAATATTTAAAGGGAATTGTATAATGGAGGAGGGGGGAAGAGGGCTCAACAAAATAAAATTTCCACGACTGGCTGGCACGGTGTGCGCTCTCTTTAGAAATTCAAAGGACATTTACAGGAGCACCCTTTAGTGGGTGACAGAGTCAAGGTAATGCCGCAGGCGCATGGTCTGGCCTACAACAGGTGTTTTCGTATTGCTTAAGAACTTAAGAGACCAAGATGCTCAGCTTAGTAAGTTTCCAGGATGCAGCTGCCCTAAAGCAATAGATGTTCTTTATAATTTTAAAAATATGACAGCTCATGAATAAACAATGAGTCTAAAGCAAAACCTCTCAAGCTAGAGATCTGATTCAGAGCCGGCCACTCCCTGAGTCTTCCAGAAGCACATTCAGAGTACACTAATCCCTCCAATGGTCAGCCTTTCAGTCAGGAGCTTAAACTTCTTTGTTGTTTATATAAGCAAGCCAACTATAAAATCCCAGGAAGAGTGAAACTGAGGGTCCTTAAGGCTTTGATTTTAAATTTTGCTTTAGCCCTAGCTGGGTTTGCTCAGTGGATAGAGCGTTGGCCTGTGGACTGAAAGGTTCCGAGTTCAATTCCAATCAAGGGCACATGCCCTGGTTTCAGACTCAATCTCCAGTGTGGGGTCTGTCTCTCTCTTCCTGTCCTGTCCTCTCTGAAACTAATAAAAATATATTTAAAAACAAACCATCAGAAAAATGGTTTCTCCATGAGGTTCTCAGTATCTCATGGTTGCATTGACCCTTCCTGACCTATAACAAGAGGAGGAAAACAATTCCTGGGGAGTAAAGTAATAACTGAGACAAAATTGGAATACATGTGGATTTTCCAGACTCTCCCTTCATTCCCATTGCTTGTGTCCAATAATGAGACCTGCAGCTAGCTGGCTCCATGTGTCTGGGGCTGGAGAAGTCCTCCTACTGGAAAACTTTGCCTTCCAGCCCTGGGATTCCACAAAGGCCCTTGGGCCCGTCTGCACCCTCAGCTGAGAAGACATCTGTTCTGAAGCCTTGAAAAGGCTTTGGTCAGAATTCCATCAGGGGTCAGTCTGGAACCCTATTGGGCATCTCCATGAGAGACCTGCTCTTGTCAATAAGCAGCTGGCTCCTGTTGTAGAAGACTGAAGAAACCCAAGCAATGGTTAGAGAAATGGAGTTACACAGCTTTATTACCCCAACAGCCTCAGAGGAGTTGCCTCTAAAGTCTGAGCAAACCAATATGGTGGAAGCTCTTCTTTTATCCCCTTTGGTTTCTATGTCCCCCAAATATGGAAGAAACTTCAGACCTTTCATGGGATTTGCAAAAAGCCCCATGTGTGGGATGAGGGCCCTGAGACCATATCTAAGGGCCTGGCCTGGCACCAGCGCTGATAACTTCATCTGGGGGTTGTGTACTGCTCATGGTTTATGGTCTCTGTAAAATGTAAGCTTTTAGGTAACAGGTCTTGCAAGACTAGATTGTGGAGAAAGGGGCAGTAACTTAATTATAGGTTATCAAGAATGTACATTAGGTTACTGGCACAGATTCATATTGCTAGTTCCCCAAAACATCAGGTTTACATTGGAATTAGCCTTTTAACCTTCTCACTTCTACCGTATCCTCCCATGGGTAAGCAGAGGCTCGGTAAGTCTCCCCAAAGACCTCCGCAGCCTTCTGAATTTGCAACTAGTGATGCCTGGTAGAGTTGTCTAAGTTATTTGTCATTATTATTGTTTTTAAAATATGTTTTTATTGATTTCAGAGAAGAAGGAAGAGGTAGAGAGAAATAGAAACATCAATGATGAGAGATAATCATTGATTGGCTGCCATCTGCACACCCCACACTGGGAATCAAGCCTGAAACCTGGGCATGTGCCCTAACCGGGAATCAAACCATGACCTCCTGGTTCATCAGCTGATGCTTAATCACTGAGCCGGTCACACTGCTACACATTTCTTAAGAAACAGTAACAGAAATCTACCCTCCTGTTCAAGTGTACCTATGGCTGAGAACCCCACCATGCTTTCTAGTCCAGGGAATCTAAGTGCCTTAAGGGTAAAGTCACTTCCCAACAGGATCTCCATCAGAGGCGTCCAGAGCCAGCGCTGATCAGTGTCCAGCTCAAAAGAGCAGAATGTGAAAATTTCTAGGATGTGGTTAAAAACAGCCATTATTATAAGTGAAATTATCTCAACTTCCAATTAAATAAATTCTACTAAAGGCAAAAGTTACAAATGTTCAAAGCTCATCCCTGCCTCCATATTTTACCGTAGGTTCATTCTCTCTGCTTTGAGGTTAATTTTGCCTCTTGTATCTATAAGATGGAAATATCCTGCAGAACAGGGTGCTGCTTACCCGGCATCTCTTCCCAGCCCTGCATTCAGCAACATCAGGTTGGTAGGCTTAAAACCACCTCATTGGGAATATTTACACCACAGTAATAAGCAAATGCTACAAACCAGGGTTTTCCTTTTTCCCTCAGAAGATGCAGTTGTTAAACATTTACTTTTTAAATCTTTATTGTTCAGTTTATTAATTACATTGTTCCCTTTTTTTCACCCTATAGTTCCCCTCCACTTGGCACCCATCCCACCCTCCACCCTCACCCCCCTCCACCGTCCTCTCCCATAGTTGCATGATTTTTGTCCAGTCTCTTGCTGCACTTCCCACACCCTCTTTCTTCCCAAGCGTTGTCAATCCATTCCCTCTCTATGTCCGGATTCTGTTACATTCACCAGTTTATCCTGTTCATCAGCTTATTAATTCACTTGATTTTTAGATTCATTTGTTCATAGATGTGTATTTGTTGTTCCTAATTTACACTGTTATCTTTTTCTTCTTCCTCTTCTTAAAGAATATCTTTCAGCATTTCATATAATATTGGTTTGGTGGTGATGAACTCCTTTAGCTTTTTCTTATCTGCGAAGCACTTTATATGACCTTCAATTCTGAATGATAGCTTTGCTGGATAGAGTAATCTTGGTTGTAGATTCTTGCTGTTCATCACTTTGAATATTTCTTGCCACTCCCATCTGGCCTGCATCATTTCTGTTGAGAAATCCCCTGACAATCGTATGGGTGCTCCCTTATAGGTAACCATCTGTTTTTCTCTTGCTGCTTTTAATATTCTCTTTTTGTCTTTTGCTCTTGGCATTTAATTATGATGTGCCTTGGTGTGGTTCTCTTAGGGTTCCTACATATTGGGGTTCGGTGCACTTCTTGAACTCCTATGTCAATTACTTTCACCAGGTGTGGAAAGTTTACGGTCAGTATTTGTTTAAATAGGTTTTCATTGTCTTGCTCTCTCTCTTTTTCTGGCACCCCTATAATTCGGATGTTGGTATGCTTGAGGTTGTCCCAGAGGCCCCTTACACGATCTTCAATTTTTTGGATTCTTTTGGTTTCTTGCTTTTTCATCTGCGTTGATTTTCCCTCTTTGTATTTCAAATCTTTTAACTTGGTTCTTGGGGTGCTCCAGAGCACTTTTAGGTCTTTGTATAATATTTTTTATTTCAGTCAGTGTATGCTTAATTTCTGGTTGGTCCCTTTTCATATCCTTGAGAGTCTCCTTTATATCCTGGAGGGTCTCGTTCATTTCCTTATAGGACTCATTCATTTCCTTTGCAGTCTTGCTTATTTCCTTATCGGTCTCAACCTTTTGTTGGAGCCTCTTGAGAAGCCCTATAACCGTGGTTTTGAATTCCATGTCCAGTCGTTTTTTTTCTCCTCCATTTCTTTCACATCTGATTTCTTTCCATGTCTCTGCATGGTGGCTGCTTCCCTGAGTTGGTCAATTAGCTTTGTGTAGTAGACTTCCTACTAGGGACAGTGGCTCAGCCTCCCCAGTTACCTGAGGTGGATATGGGTTGCACAATCTTGCTGAAGTTAAGCTCAGGTTAATCGTTGTTAGCACTTAGAGGGGTTGACCTCCAGGCCAATTGTCTGTGAAGTTCAGCTGTGCTCAGGTTGGATAGGCGGAATCTCCGGGCCAAGCAGACAGCATTAGCTCCGCCCTATGTGGCCCCAGGGACTCTGTGCAGGAGGCAATGGCCGCCAGCACCTCTGAGAGAGAGCTGCTGCTGAGCTCCACCGGCTGCCGTGGAATTCAGACTCTCTCCAAATGAGTCTGCACACCCAACGTCACCCAGGGTCGTAAAAGAAAGCAGTCTGATAGTTTTCCGAATGAGAGAGAAAGTCACAGAGCACTCTCTGAGCGGTCACGCAGCTGAGCTGTTCGTGCAAGCTCCCTTCTCCACAATCCGGGAGACCCCTGCAGCACCCGAGCTTCGGCGTGCCCTCCCACTGTCCAGTTTTCACCCCATATGATGGTGGGTTCCCTGGACTTTGCCCAAAGCTGGAGAATCAGTCCAGTGGGACATCTTTGTCTCCCCGTTTGAGAAAACTGGCCGGTTTTCAGCCGCCCACCCTCTCCGCTGGCGCGTGCTCCAAACCTCTCTCCTCGCGAATCTTTCAACACTGTCCGCTGCCACTCCTCCGAGTCACAGTGTCTTATTTTCACTTTTATTTGTGGAATTTTCACTCAGCCAGCTTTCTGGTGATTCTGGAAGGTGTTTGTTCTTTCGTTAAGTTGTAGTATTAAAATTGCTGAGTATGATGGCAAGATAGGTGTTTTACCTATGCCACCATCTTGGTTTTCTCCTGTTAAACATTTACTAGCACACCACTGGTCTCTAACCAGAGAATAAGAGTTATAATTTAATGGACAAGTTCTGAGACCATATTTCTGTTAGCACACACTGCCCCTCCTGACAGCACACTCAGGGTAGGGCTCTTAGTTTCTACTGGTTGACTGATGGACATAGAAACTGTGGATGAAAGGGGCCACATGCTAACCTGACTAGTTCAAGAAAGGCCTACATGGCAGTTGTGCAAACTCAAAGTCCTAAAATAACCACAAAAGATGGCCTGAAAATTAAATATTTAACTACAAACAGGTTATAGTGGGTAGTCAGTCCTAGGCCAGTATTTTCCCTGACAAAGATCAACTTAGATTTTTACTGAGCCCATTGTCTCTTTGCATCTAAGATAACATACGTGTGAAATGTCTGGTTAACTTAACTTCCCTCTTCCCCTCCCCCCCATTCCTCAGGGCACAACAAATGGCACCAGGACACTCCCTTGTTGTTATTGTTATCATGTCAAGCTATCTGTTATCTGTTAAGCTATCCTGTATCCATCTATGTAAAAGAAGCATATGTCCATCATTTCACTTTTTGTACTATCCCAGAGATTTCCTCGATTTGCTTTCTCCCACCTCCCTAATCTATCACCAATGAATTTCATGTAACCCATTTATGTATTTTCCTTTTGATGGTAATTTTTAAAAACAAGGTATAAACTTCCCATTTTTCAGAGCATTATCTCAATCCATGGACAGTTTGACTCAAATAAACTCACAAAATTCATTACAGGTCTGAATGCTTTTTATGTTAACATTACTGAGAGCTTTGTGCCCCATCTTGTCCAATCAAATGTCCAAGGCTGGCAGCCTGAGAGGTCAGATGACCCGGGATGAAAGCATGTGCACCATCAGGCCTTGAGAGATGGTGTAGTCTGTTTCTGCACCATTGCTTATTCAAAGCCCAGGTTGGCAAACACTTTTCAGTCTCTGACGCTTAAAAATTAAAAGTTCTTTTTGTTTTTTTTTTTGCAGCGGTCCAATGTATAAAGCAGAGGAGGTCAGTGACAGAGTGGGGAGAGTGGGGAGGGAGAACAACTCTCCCCCACTGACTTCACATCTCCCCTCTCACTCCCTTCCCCCAACAGGACCAGCAGGGGAATTTTTTGGTGGCTGGGCGCCTAGCTAGGAAACCTTCATCACAAAGAGTGACAGCCAAGAGCAGATGTCTGAGGATGTGAAAGCACACAGGGAAGCCTTGCTTCAGCCCACAAGGCAGTTTTCCCAGATACTGTTTACCTAGGTGGCTGGTTTCACCTATAACCCGAGGCTCTCCACAGTGAGAATCTGTTTCTAACAGAAAGAGGGATTCCGGTTCAGGACTTCTAGGCCCAAGTGAGCAGCCAGGTGCCCATCGAGGTCCACTCTGACCCCAGACATTGATTGCTTCTTCTGGGGCAAGTGGGTGAGGGTGCACAAGAACCCAGGAGGGAACATGGGAGTGGTTAAGAGTCTTGGTGATTTCTGGTCAGTGTGTAGCTAAGCACCTTGTGAGAAAAATGCCAGTCATCCCAGTGAGATGATTGCAGACGAGCCTCCCCTTCCCTTGTTGCTTCTCAAAAATGATTCTGGACTCTCAGATGAGCTGGCAGGTCTGCAGTTGGAGAGAGTTTGACCACAGATCTGTCTGCCAAGGAGAAGTCACCACATATGTGTGTGTATCACTTCCAAACACTGGCGTGCCCATACTCCTGACAGTCCTCCTAGAAGACATGCTTGGTTTATTTGTGGTCTCTGTGGTTTTTTGAGTCTTGTTAGAGTCTCTAATTCTGTACCTTTAAAGCTATAAAAAGAGTCACAGTGAACACTGTCTTCATAATTATCACGTGTACACAAATTCTTGACATATTTTTCCTCCAATTCTAATGCATTCCAGCATGTGGTGTTGACCACAGTTGAACATGTCATCGATGTGTTTATTTCTTGAGAATCGCCCTAGGCTCCTTGTACCATGTCTGCGGATGTTTCTCAATAACCAGTTTATGTTCTGCTGCTGCTTGAGACTCTGATCTAGCCTCTTCATGAGCATGTCACTATCCATGGAGACTGGATCCTCTCTCCCACCAAAAACCTGATCACCCCTAATTCTTGCTTACTGCCACTGTGCCAGCTCTTAATGGGATGAAGAATGGAACTGGCTGGGGTGAGTAGAGGCAATGGGGTTGTGAAAAATCAATCATGTCCCACACAACTTCTCCTTTATGAATTTAGAAAGAATTATTCTGGTTTTATGCATCAGTCTCTCGTGAGTTGAGATAGTATGTGTTGTTTTACCCTGTCTGCTCACTTCAGTTAAAAATCATCCTTTAAAGAGAATTCAGGACTTCTTTATGGAGGCAAATTTTGCATTTATTTCATTTTCTCAACTTGCCTAAAAATGTATACTTTTGTGGGAATGGAAAATTCCACGTAGGCCTATAATCCCAAGCTGAATTCTCTGTTCCAATAGTACCCAAAATGCCTGAACTGAGACACCGATCCAGGCACTGGCCTGGCCACCAGCACCATGGGCTCATGTATCCCGAGGGCTCGTGTCCCTTGGGGATAGGCATCTAGGTAGAGGGGAAGTGTTCAAAATTGAACCCTGAACCCCTAGTTCCCTTCATGGACATATCCAATTCCAATTTAAACAGAAACTGAACCGAGAAAACCATTTCATCGCTGAGGATAGGAACATGCAAACAACATGAATTAAAACAAAGAAAACCTGTTTGCCTCATCTTCAACATCCAGGATGTGTATTCCCTTCTCTCATCATGAATGACATTTCTGTACAAGCTTTTCCCCGGGAGGCTACTCTGGTGACTCACAAGCCTCTCCCATTGAAGGAGCAGAGAGGTTACCCACTGCCTCTGTTGCCAGCTGAATGTGTCCTCATAAACTCCTATGTTAAAGCCCTACTCTCCAATGTGACTGTATTTGGGAATAGAATGCTTAAGGGAGGCAATTAAGGTTAAAATGAGATCATGAGGGTGGGGCCCTAATCTGATAGGACTGGTGTCCTTATAATAAGAAGAGACACCAATCTCTCTCCCTCTCTCTCTCTCTCTGATTTATTTCACTAGTATAATATCCTCTAGGTCCATCCATGTTCTTGTAAATGGTAAGATTTCATTCTTTATTATGACTGAGTAATTTTCCATTGTACATATGTACCACATATTTTTTATTCTTTCATAGTGAATATTAATGAGTTGTTTTCATATCAACTATTGTAAATAATGCTGCAATGAACTAGAGGTACATATATTTTTTTCAGTTTAGTGTTTAGGTTTATTGGGATAAATACTTAGAAGTGAAATTGCTAGGTCATATGGTACACCTAACTTTTAAAGCAATTTCCCCCCGCCCCGCACCCTCTCTCTCCCTGTCTCTCTTTTTCCCCATCTACAAAACAGGAAGAGAGGGTTCAAAAGAAACCAAATCTATTGACACCTTGTTCTTGGACTTTTAGCCTCCAGAATTGAGAAAAATAAATTTCTGTTGTTTAAGACAATGATTTTCAACTTTTTTCATTTCATGGCACACATTAACTAATTATTAAAATTCTGTATCACATCAAAAATATATATTTTTCTCAATCTGATAAAGCATAGGTATAATTTCAATTCATTCACACAGGAAGGCTATTGCTGTGTTGGCTGTTGTCATTTCTTATTTGACAATCTAAGGGAAAAGAGGTCAGTGCCTCTGACTAGTCAGGTACTACATGCTTTTACAATTCTGTGGCACACTGGTTGAAATATCTCTATTTTAAGACATTCAGTCTGTGGTATTTTGCTATGGCAGCTCTAGCTGACTAATATAGCCTCTTAAAATATATCTGAATGAATTTTGTTTTTTGACCAGTTTAAGAATTCCTTAAAGGGGAATCAAATATATTTATATTAAATTCCTTTTGGCACTGTTCTTTTCAATACTTTCCTCACGGTTTCTTATCCTCTGTCCTTCCTGTGTGGCCTCGGTCTCATTTATTTTCTCTTTGCTGCTCTATACACATATTTTATATAAACCTAGCAATTGAGACAATAACGTTATCTTTAAGTCATTGGAATAGAAGTGACCGCTGCACTTACTGGAATCTTTGATTTTTCTGGGAAAGTGTAAAAGAGGACAAATAAAAACAGAGGCCACAGGACCCATCATGAGGCATTGTGTTTTGTAGACAGAGGATGGGGCTATAACAGAGGAACTGGGGGAGCTCAGAGGACACAAAGCCATATATGCAAACGGGAGAGAGGCTTCCAAAAGGCAAGTCCAGTGATTGTCTCCAAGGCTTCAGGGGGCCAAGCAAGATTTACTTAATAAAAGTTCGTTGGGCTTGGTAACTAAGACATCACTAGGAATCACTGAGAAGTATCTCTAGCTATGTGGTAGAGGCAAAGGCCAAGATTAATTGAGTGCTGAAAAGTCACTGTAGGGACGCTAGACATTGAGCAGGAGAGAAGAACAAAAGGTTACAGCTTCAGGGGACACCTGGTACGGGGCCATAGAAAGGACCAGGACATGGGTATTAATGTTGGAGAGAAGACTCATAAGGCAAAGTGGAGAAGGACTCCTTGATGGAGCACAACCTCCAAAGACAAATGCTAAGAGCTTCGCAATACCGCTGAAGAGTGAGCACTGTTCTTTCTCCCTCCTAACTGGAGGGTAAGCACCAAGCATGGAATACACAATAGGCTGGGTTCCATTAAGCTTCTCCTGCTGCTGTCAAGGGCTCATAGCAGGAATGCCAGACCAATCTTAAGGAAAATCAGTTTTTAGCTCAGGAGCGAATAGGGGTCATATTCAAGTCAATTGGCCTCTGTATCTACAGCCATGAATTCAGTGACTGCACTGTTAGAGAGTCTAAGAATGAATGCACACAGCATTTGGGGGTGATAGTAACCATGGTTCTACCTCATGTGTGCCTCACAATCATTCTGTAAGATTTTTAATTTAACCAACTTTAAAGAGTGGGCTCAAAAGGCACCTATGGAGGCAGAGCTATGAGGTGGTAACACTCCAGTCCCCAATCTCGGCTCTGAACGTAATGATTTTTTTCACATGACTCTCTCCTTTTCAGCAGTCATCGCAGCAGCAGGCAAGCCACATACAGGTGATAGAACAAGAATGCCAACAAGAAAGACCATAAAAGTGACATAGTTGGAAGAGCTCTTCACTTCTTGACATTCAATCGCCTGAAATGTACTGCCTTTATTCCTGGAGACAGGGTTCTTGTGCGAATCTTGCCTTCCTTTCTGCAAGAAGAGAACCATATGGGACAACCTATTAAAAAATTCTAATGTCCAGTTGCTCCTCTCCTAGAGGTCAAAAGCAGCCCTCAGACCTTACCCTTCAACCGCTCTCCTCCTCCTCTCCAGGACTTCCCCCAGGGAAGCTTTCAAGCAGAAGCCATCGAAGGTCCAGGGAAAGGAGGAGTAGGAAGAGGAGAAGGAGGTGGTAGGATGACCTAAAAAGCTATAACCCACAACTCCAACAAAACCATGTGGGATGCTTAAGTTTAGCTGGTAGTGTTTAAAACATTCACAAGAATCGCATCATTCTAAGAAACATTTTAAAATGTAAGATGACCTCAAATTCAAATGTCTTTCAATGCAAATAGGAAACATATAAACATAAGTTAGAATCTCACAAGTTCAATTTAATTGAAAATGTGTTTAAATATCTTTAAAACTGAAAAAAAAAAAAACCCACAAAGTCCAAACAAGTACTTATCTTGGATGAGAGCTGCTGCCATCTGACATTTGAATGAGAAGAGTAATGTGTATATCTCGGGGGTGGGGAGGAAGGGGGCTACATGACCAACCTCTTCATGGGTTTGCAGCTCATGATCCATTGACTCTGAAAAAAAAAATGCACTTTTGGCTCAATGTGTGTCTGAAGCAGCACATTTCTTATCCAAATAAAATCTCTGGCTCTAAATTATCTCAGTTAATTGGGTTGCTTAGTGGACCAAGTTTCTTTAGTGTTGTATATTGTCAACTCCAGAAATAGTTAGCATTAAGCAACTCAGTTAACATGGATCTTTAGAAGGTAGACATCTTGCAACTCCAGAAAGATTTAGACTTAAATACAGAAAGGTTGGGGGGAGTCAAAATCAAATCTGTACACAACAGGTAACTTAATATAGCCTTGTAATATTTGAAAGAATGTAGTCTATTAGTGTGATCTCTCTCTCTTTCTCTCTCTCTCTCACACACACATTATGCACTTGATGAATAGTGCAGAACCTTCATTTTAATTAGAAACTTTAACACATTTATCCACATATTTAGAAAACTTAACAAAACAGAATGGCATGCAATTTGAGACACCAGCTTGGTGTCCTACAATTCAATTCAATTTTGACACTCAACCCCAAATAGCATTGGATCCTACAGATTTAAGGGCTCAGTCCCGTAAGACCATCCCCCTCCCTCCATTTCAGAAGCCAATTTCTGGTCCAAGTTGTCACCTGGGCTTCTGACCTGCTGGCAATGGATTAGAGTTTCCAATGACCTCCTCCCGGGTTTAGACTAACAGCCACTAAAGCAGTTAGTTCATGGAACTCAGAGAAACACTATACTTACTAGATCACTGGTATATTATAAAAGGGAAGGTATGGGGAAGGAATGAGGCATCTTCATGGAATCACCAAGCATACCATTCGTCCCACATTTCCACATGTTCTTCAACCTGGAAGCTCTCCAAACTCATCCTTTTGGGTTTTTATGGAGGCCTCACTTAATAGACATGATTGATTAAATCACTGGCCATTTGAGATTGATCCAACCTCCAGTCCCTCTTCCCTCCCCAGGAAGTCAAGGGATGGGACTTAAAGTTCCAACCTTCTAATCACAAAGTTGGTTCTCCTGGCAACCAGCTCCCATCCTGAGTTGCTTTCAAAAGTCACCTCATTAACAATGCAAGACATCTTTATTCTCTCGCCACTTAGGAAATACCAAGATTTCAGAAGCTCTGTGCCCAAAAGGAACAAAGACCAAATACATATTTGTTATTATAAATCACAACTTTAAAATTTCAGTTTAGGCTTGAAAGCATCCACAGAACCTCCAGTTGATAGGAGCACTTAGCCTTAGCGAAGAGGAGGTGGTGGGAAGGAAATGCTTATGTTGACCTTCTCAGAAGTTGAGCAAGCTTGTCCTTTACTGTTCAGCATTCAGTCCCCTCAGTTCTCAGCAGAGCAACACGGAAAATGCCAACCAGAATGAATTGCTGGGGTCTCTTGAAATTAACATTTCCAAATCTTACTAATGGATCTCCAGCCATCTTCAGGACACATTTAAACACAATTTGTCACTGCACTATCTATCAAGTCAGGGACACTGGCTACAATCATTCTTGACCTGAAAGAGGGGAAAAAAGTGATCTCAGAATGAACATCACCAGCCCTCCAATCAAGGTCCTCAGTGCTAGCAAGTGACCATGTGACCTGGACCCTCAGCATGTCTTGATTTCCTCAATTTTGAATATACATTCCTATATCCTCTTAGAGACCTTGGATTCTGTGGCATAGAACAGTGGGGGCAAACCGGCTCACAAGCCACATGTGGCTCATGAGCCACGGTTTGCCGCTCTGTTGACTAATGAGTTTGCCAACCACTGGGATAGGGGCTTATTCACAAGAAACAACAACAGCTTGTAATTACTGGAATTGAGAGTCTAGGTCAGTGGTCGGCAAACTCATTAGTCAACAGAGTGGCAAAGCGTGGTTCACGAACTGCAGTTTGCCAATCACTGGCATAGAATAAAGGAGCTCCAGGGCATCTATGTGATGTAGCAACCTTAAAAATGTCCAAGTGTGTGAAGTCAATTTTGAGTTAGGTTAGATTTATGTGTTAGTTCCCAGGGGTCAGTTTTCAGTGGGGTCAGTGGGTTGGGTTTATATTTACAGGAACAAAAGATGATGTAAGACCTGTGTGCAGGAGAACCTGGTAAGTAACATTAATTTGTACTTCTTAGCATTAGCTTTCGGAGATGCCTCTTTTCAAAGAGGGTGGTCCACACTTGTCCCATTCTCTTTGTAGAAGAAGCCCTATTGGAAGCAACCCATGCCATATGGATCACGAGGTGGATCCCACTCTTCTTGGTCATAAAAGTAACATGACTCCTGCCTGACTAATCAGAGTAGCTCCTTTTTTTGAAGGGGGGGGCCCCACAGTGGTCAGAAAGGGAATGTGACCACAGCCATGAAAGTCTTTTCTGAGTCCTGATATGTAAACCAAAGAGGAGCTGGAGAGCCTGAAGGTGCCAATGCTCACCCTTCCTGCAGGTAGAGCCCACCCCACCTGAGGGTGGTTCACACAGAGGAAAAGGCTGAGAGCACTGTTGGCATCTTGTGGATACTATGGTTCCTAGAAGAGTTCCTTGCATTCCTTCTCATTCTGAGAGTCATTGTTTGTGGGAAACTTACAAGGAGTGGTTTATTAATGGTGAGCTTGCTAGAAATAGGCCACCAAAATCTTCATATTCTCCCAGCTCCTCCTGGATGTGAATGAATCCATTTCAAAGTTACTCTGGGCAGCTATCAAAACCAGACCTGTCCTCTGAGGTCAAGGCTTAACTGTGCAGTCAAGGCATCAATGCTCTGAAAGCCCTTCATCTTTTGTGCAGGGCAGGACCTGTGACTCCCTACATGGCACCTTGCCACAGGTCCAGCCCTTCAGTCCAGGAAGCACCAACTCAACTTTAAGGGAAAATGAACTTCTAGAAACTGTGTGTACCTTGGCAGAAACTCCATCTCCAGTCATATCCAAATGCTATCTAGTTTAACCCCTTGAGTTCCTTACTCCCAAGAAATGCAAGGGTCTATTTCATGAGACAAGTTCTTTCAAGAAAAGTGAGACAAAGGGAATTTCATAGAGAGCAATTTTCATGATAGACAGAGAAAGGTCCTATAGTTTCATGTCTGAGAGGGGAGCTGGTCACTCTCAGTAATTCCCTGGTGGTACTAAAAGTATAAGCAAAGGTTAGTGAACTCAATCTCTGCCCTGAGAGATAGGCCTGGCTGTGTATTTTATCTTCTGTAAAATGAGTTGGCTGTACTAGTTAAAGATGGCCAAGAGATTCCAATTCTTGCATCAACTCAGGACAATGGGTGGGAGGCTGCCGGCTGAAGGAGCTCTGCTACAAGAACCCTCCTCCAACCCCCTGGTTCTCATGGGGAAGAACTGAGAAAGGTCCCCTCTTGGCTCTGGCAGGAGAGGGAAGAATAACCATTGGGAAACACATCCAGACGCTTCACAACAAAGGCGATCCCCCCACCAAAGACTTTGCGGTTTCGGAAATATTCTCCCAGTTGGGGGAAATGGATTCCTCCCACTGAAGCCCTATATCGCTCTTGTCTCACACCCAAGAGGGGAAAAGAAAACCCAGGCAATAGGGTCAGGGCTTTGAGGATGTAGACTCAGAAGGCACCAGTCAGGGACGGGAGAAGGGGCAGGGGAAAAACCAGACCACAGGAGTGATACCTGTGAACCCTTCAGGCCCACTAAGGGATTGAGATTTAATCCTAAATTTATAAAAGTCTCTTCCCGGTTTCCAGAATAATGATAGTGAATTATGGAGGAAAGAGCCACAAGACACATATCGTCCCTGGGGAGGAGTGCTTGGGGAAGCCCAAGGTCAAGAAGGGAGACAAGGAGAAATGGAAGGAAGTTGCAGTGTGGCAGATATTATCTAACAACATCAATGATCCTTTTCGATGTGAATGGTTTAAATATAGCAATTATAAGACAGATTGTCACAATGGGGATTAGAACAAGACTCAACTAAATGCCCTTTATAAGAAACCCACTTTAAATATAAAAACTCAGACTAAAAGTAAAAGAATGGAGAAAGCCATGTTACTGTGCTAATAGTAACCACAGGTAGTTGGAGTAGCTCATTAAGTGCAGATAAATCTGACTTTAAATTAAGTCAGGAACATTATCAAGGCTAGAGAAGGACATAACATACTGACAAGGGGTGAATTCTTTAAGAAGACAGGGCCTAACTATGCCTGCACCTAACAGTGAAGGGTCAAAGCAGGCAAGGATCTTCTCTAGTGAGTCTGATTGTGAGTCATTTAATATTATTTTGCAGACATCCCCAGCAAAGAGGCATTCGTTTTTTAAAAAGCAAACTACTTCCCATGTTGCTTGCCTGTCCTTTTCCATGATGGACAATGGAGGAAGGTCAGAATAGCCGTGGCCAAAGAGCCCAGGAGGGTAGGCGTCCATTCAAAGATATTTTAATAGCTGTCCTTTGATCTTGCAAGCTCACCTTGTCTAGAAGAAAAAATGAGCAGGAGCTCAGCCTGAACAGATGGCCTCGCAGAGGGTGCTTATTGCCGCAGAAATCTCAGAATTCTCTGTTTAAAAACCAAGCCCCCATTCTAGGTTTTCCTGTCACTTTAAGACCAAGTTTTGGGGGAGCGTTTGGACACATGGGCCACTGAAGGCCCAGAAATGTGTAGACTTGACACGTTTGACCTTCAGAAGAATTTCAAGGGCAAGCAAAAGGACAGTGTTGTGTCAATCTTTGGGTGTGAAAGGGAGACTTGTGGCCAGTGGCCTGGACAGTGGGGTCCCTTGTAGCCCTCACCTGAGAGTCAGTGATGCTAATTACATGACAGAAGCTGTTTCTGGGTCTTCAAATTCCAGAGCAGTTTTCCTGCCTCAGGTGAACAATTGCAAGCCCTTGTCCCCAGAAAAATGCTCTACCATGTTCTGTCTTACTGCACTAAAAAACTGGATTTTTTATTTGGGGGCATATATTTTGTTGACTAAAATTATGGTTAATAGGAAAACTTGAGAAACAAACTTATGAGGTTAAGGTATGTTTCTGGCCAACTAGAAGTTGATCAAAAGGACTATGTTGACCAGGAAATCGTTTCGGCCTCTTTTCTCAGCATTGCTCACTATACCACTCTTCTGCTGTTATTCTTGAGGAATGAAGTTCTTGCAATGACTTGTTCCCTGTGGTTGTTACACCACACACACATTTTTTCATCATATACCTCAGTCAATGAGAATGAGGGAGAGGAGAATGAATATATACTAATCCCAGGATTTACCACAACCTTAAAAAATCCCTTGCATCAATATATTGACTTATAATTCCTGTTTATCCTACAAGCTGATTGCAAATACTTTCAAGTCAGTAATGGCATTTGCTCTTCCATTGCTGATAGAGCCTTTCCATTAAATGTACCCGACAGCCTTAGTGTGGAGCTTGGCCACACCATCACTCTCTGTCCATGTTTAAGCAGCTGCAGCAGCCAAGGGTATGGACCCCAAGCAAACATGGGGAAGTAGGGACCAAAAGCCAGAGGCACCTGCCCTCCCTCCTCTCACACTGGAGCACACACCTCCCAGAGCGTGTCTTCTTGTCCTTACCTGCCTGCTGTAAAATCATTATCTCTTCTGGCTTGGAGCCCTGGTCCTCAAAAAGTTCAAAACCATTTCTTCATTTAGCAAACATCAATAGCACCACTGGGGGCCAGGCAAGGTTTGGGGCCCCAAAGACATGTGAACAGAACTGTGCAGGTCTCTTCTCTGTGGCACTCCCATTGTGGGTAGAGAAACAGGTAATAATCAATTAAACAAGAGAGTAAAAGACCATCTCAGTGCAATGGAGAGCACTACAGGAAATGATAAAAGGTTGGGACAGATGACCAGGGGTGATACAGGGGATGTTGAAACAAGTAAGATGCTCACGGAGGATGGACAGATGCACTGAGATGAGAATGAGGAGAAGGCTCTATCAGCAATGGAAGAGCCACTGAGGCAAGGCCTCAGAGGAAGAAGAAGGACTGCTGGGGAGCTGCACACACAAATGGAAGGAGGTTGCATGATGAGGATGCAGCCGGCCATGAATGACAGAACGAGTTCTGAGAGGCACTGACGGGGTTTTGCGAGGAGTTCCCATGCCTGTTTCTCAACATATAACCCTGAAGTCCTTAGGCTGTGTGAGCTTCAGACATGCATGGAGTATGAGCATTGCTAGGAAGTGATCAGCTGATGATCCATGAAAAGGCCTTGTGGCATGGCATTACTTTGGTGACTATGTAGGAGGGGCTGGCCTCACTCCTCCCTGCTTGGGGCACTTATTACTCTCCTCCATCAGGGTGTGAGTGGGTTGTAGTTCATGTGCCTGTTGAGAAGAGGTCAGGGACTTGGAGCACACAGAAGGGGACCCATGGGTTGAGAAAGGGGTAGAAGCTATCCACCAGGGAGAAGAGCTCAGAGCTCTGGGCTTCCACGTGGTTCTCAGAGGAGAGGGGCGGGAAGAGTGTGCTTCTCCTTGAAGTGAGTGCAGGGTTGATGCCCAAGATCCCCTCATATACTGCTTAGGCCAAGCTGAGCAGGTTCTTAGGGGTACGGCGGCATTTCTCTCTCACAGTCACAGGGCAGGAATCACGAGAGCAGAGTCAGGTTTGGCTGCCTGGGAAGATTGGGGTTTGCAGGGAGAGCATGGGGTATTAGAGAAGAGCTTGGCCCGGGAATTGTGACCACCGGTACTGATGTATATGAAAGTGAGCTGCAGATGTAAAACTCTCAGCTGCTGGGTTTCCACGAGGGACAGTACAGGGACGGCAGGAAGAAGGACCATCATTTCAGTGTCTGGTGGTAAATGACATCCCTGACAGTGAGCACGTTACGAGTTTTCCCAGTGCCCACAGGTGGCCTTGCCTTCTCGCGGGCAGGTTCCTCTTAGGCTGCTGACCCCACAGGTCTGATCACGTCCTTGCACATCTCTGATGTACGGGTTTCCCTCTTTTAATCTGTAATTGGGGAACTGTCTATTTTGATAGCATCGACACCCATTGTGATAATTCTCTCATTTTTTTAAAAAGCAGCCACCCCACGAAGGTCTGTTGACTGGCTGATGCTCAGGCAGGGGGACCTCTTTCCAGAGCATGGAGAGCTCATCTGAACAAAGCGGTTGACTGCCTCTGCCGCCTTCCTTTAATTCAATTCACCTAGTCTGCTGGTTTGGCTTCTGGTTTTAACATGTTATTTTGTTTATATTGAGCTGTTTGAAACATTTTTTGGTTTCACAGTTAGCTCACAGCTTTTTAATTTATCTTTATCCTACTGTTTTGATATTTTGGCTGTGACCCTCTGGTCTTTGAACTGAATTTGTTTGATCCTCTGCCTGTGGTTTCACGTTTCTTTCTACCTCCTCTCTGGGAATGGCTCATGTCTCCACTGTGGGTCCCTGTTGGACTCCCATGGCTTCACTGGTCTCTTTGCCACTTGCTTTGTCCTGTTATTGTCTAGTTATTAGATAGAGATTTTGTTCTTGATCTCAGGAATTCCAGTCATGGACGGCTGGTGGCAGGGTGACAGAAGTGGGAGACTATCACCTGGCCCTGAACAATGGCATGCCAGTATTCTTGTGTTTATCTTTTTTTTTTTCAGGAAACTGAACAGAAATGGAGAGAACAGACACTAGCCACATTCTCTCCGGTTCTAGAAATGGGTCCTATGATAGTGACTGGGCAGCATTTACTCCCGTGGTGATCAGAAAAACAGGAGAATCTAAATTTGTTTTTAGAATTTGGGTCTTTTGAAAATGCATAATATTAAGATTAAGGAGGAACTGGAGGTATGGTAGGCTCTGATGTCATCATGTAGCATGGGTTGACAAAAGACACTAATAACAACTATCTTCCTTTTAGTCTGATCATTTTAGGACTTAGGTCATTAGCTGAACAGAAGAAATGGGAGATTATAGAAGCTGTTTACATAAGTGAGCAGTAGCATGTGTCTCCTCCAAGTCAGATTCTAATCGGACAGTCTACTTTCCTGCTGTTGAAGGCATCACAGGTCAATAAAACCACACATAACCCAGCAGACCAAGCCAGACTCACCTCTCTGACTAAGCTTAGGATTCAGGAAGCCTTAGCCAATGAGGGAGGCTCCTAATTCAGTAGGAATCAGACCATTTCATTGCTATCATTTGGACAACAGTCTTTAGACTGGGTACAATAGCGCCCAACGATGATGTATTGTAATGCCTAAGATAACAGCCTAACAGCCTTCTGAAACCTTGCAAGTGAGCCACAAGTTGAACAGTCAATATATTTTTAAAATATATTTTATTGATTTTTTACAGAGAGGAAGAGAAAGAGACAGAGAATTAGAAACATCGGTCAGCTGCCTCCTGCACACCCCCTACTGGGGACGTGCCCACAACCAAAGTACATGCCTTTGACTGGAATTGAACCTGGCACCCTTCAGTCCATAGGCAAACTATCTACTGAGCCAAACTATCTACTGATGTTTAGTTAGGGCTAAACATCAGCATTTTCTAATCTGTACACCTATATATTTGTAATTTTCAAATGTTTTACTGTATGCCAACAGACTGGCAGCGATTAAGATGGTAGGAAAATTGAACATAGCTGTCAAAGTGGAGAAGATTGCAGTGCCATGCCCTCGGCAGACAGCAAATGGAAAAATAAATGGATCCAATTCACACTTCGGCAGTTGCAGGGGAAATTTTCTGAAGTAATGAAGGGAACTGAAATTAAATAGGAGGAGAAATTGGCTTGTGAATTGAAAAGCATCAATCTGTGCCCTCACTAATAGGAAACTGCGGATATCAGTTAGAGAATCCACGTTGACTTCATGGCATCTCAATAGAGCCTTCAAATGTTTATTGCATAAAGATTTTATGGGCAGCACATATTAGCCAAAAGACCACTGAATTACAACAAAAATGAAAACAGCTGCTGTTAAGTCTATACGGCATGCCCATTGCTGTACTAAACATCTTTTGTTAACTATGTCATTTCATTCCCTCAACAGTTCTGTTGTTGCAAAGAAGAAATATGAGGCTAAAAACTTAAGTTCCTAGTTAGGATCACACAGCTAGGCCCAGCCGGGTGGCTCAATTGGTTGGAGCATTGTCCCTTACACCAAAAATGTTTTGGGTGCAATTCCCAGTCAGGGCACATACCTGCACAGGTTGTGGATTCTACCTGTACAGTCAGGGGGGTACGGGAGGCAACCAATTGATGTTTCTCTCACATCAATGTCTCTCTCTCTCCCTTCTTCTCTCTAAAATCAATAAACATATCCTCAGGTGAGGATTGAAAAAAGGTCATACAGCTAGTAATTGGCAAAACTAGGTTCTAAATCAAAGATCTCCCAGACTGGGTGTTTGTCCTCTTGGCTCTGGCTTCCCAAACCTGCCACGAACTGACACAGGCAGAAGTGGAATGAGGGCTGGACAGACTGCCCCTACCTCATGAAGGGAATTGTAACTAAACACATGCAACAAAACCACATATGAAGCCTTTCGGAATGGAATGACCAGGGTCCTACTGCAAACCAAAGGAACCAATCAGATCTGGGTTGGGGCTTGAAAGATGTAATTGGGAAACTTTTCCTCAGATGATTTGAATTCCAACCTGTGTTTTAAGAACAGCTAGAAATGCTGACTCCAAATTCCTCTCCAATGTTCACATTCTTGTTTTTATCTTTAGAAGATCTTTAAATAGCTCTCTGTTACCTAGCATTTTTAACTTGCATTCTGGCAGAAAAATGCCCACTGGTCTAGGACTAGCTGCATTGGCTCACTTCTGAAATGGAGAATGGTTGGCATCTGTAGCCGGGGAGGCATGTTGAGACTCTCCAATAAGCAGAGACACAGTTACAAGAGCCTTCCACGTCAGGCAAGGAAATGAAGGAAGGCATCGGTGACCTAGCCTCATCACCAAGGCAGTCCATGACATTCTCCCAGTATCATTTTAGGCACCTGGGCCAGCAACCAACCCAAAGCATCCCTGGCATGAGAGGTCTCTCTCATTCAAAGAAATTCCAGTTTCAAGGACATTGCTGGTGGATGGGTTTCTTCCAAGTAAGAAGGTGGAACATTTGGCCTAGGGTAACGGGGAAAGCAAGATTATGAATTTAAAGAAATCATGAGACAATGAGTGAACTGCTTCAGACCATACTATTAGAGGCATGAGTCAAGCCATACTGGTTCTTGGAGAAGCAGAGAAGCTGCCAATATCACCCAAATTGTCAAAAACACATCATTTTAGAAAATGTTTGCAAAAAGAGGTAACTTTAAACCAAACTCACTATTCCTGAGTATTCTCTGCATATATTGGAATTTGTAATAAAGAAGAAAACCAAATTCAGTGAATACAGAATCTCACCTACACACAAAAATTTTGTAGAAAATATACTTCAAAATAAGGGGAAATATAATAGCATGTTACAATTTAAATGAGCACAAAATCCATTTTAGTTTCTTTATTTGTTTTTTCTCCTTCCCTGCTTCCATAACTGCAAGACTAGGACTACTTTCCATTGATACCTGTGTCGGAAGTGGCATGTGGGCAGTGTAATGGTCATCTGAGTGAGCTAGATGCATGAATGTAGAAATCCATCCACGATTTACATCCTTGTTTATTTCCACACAACCCCCTGCATCACCCATGAACCAAAACAGAAGTCAGCAGCTCAGAAATTTTTGCTTTATGCAAATGAACCCCAACACTCTCCCAGGGCTTGGCCAACCAGAAGCTCAGAGAAAATTAAATATGGGAATTCATATAAAAGCCTGCCTCATGCAAAGTGGCATGCTCACAGGAGCCCTTTCATAAGTGGTATTGTTGACGGCATGGTCATCCCCATCAGTACATGAAGTGGGCAGCTGAGCAGCCACATCCACCCCTATTCCTGAGTCTTGTGTTTTGGAATCAAAGACAGTCTATCTCCTCTATATCTTGTGTTTAGATCTTGCAGGGAAACAATTCTCTCTCACTTTGTCACAAGCTGCAAGGCAAGCACCTTCTGAGAAGGTGAGATAAGCAACAAGACTGTTGAGGTGAGGAGCTGATGTCCATGTCCCTAAATAGCATCTCTCCGGGCTCTAAGTCCCAGGGCAGAAGTGTGTGTGTGTGTGGTGTGTGTTTTGTGGTGTGTGTGTATGTTGTGGTGTGGTGTGTGTTGCAGTGTGTGCATGTGTATATGCGTGTTTGTGGTATGTGTTGTGGTGTGTGTGTGGTGTGTGTGGTGTGTGTATGTGTGGTCTGTTGGGGGGAGCTGTGACATCCCAGCTCCAAGGAGTGACAAGCAGAGGCAGGAGTAGGAAGCCAGGGGGTCTCAGACAATCATTAACTTTTCAATTAGGAACCTTCCAAATTAAGAACCTCTTCCAGTTTGCCTTCAGCTAGGATGGAGCAATCACTTTTCGAATGTTAAACAAGTTTTGCTTTGAGCATGTATTACATAAAACTGGAGTGTTTTAACCTATACTTGCTTGTTTGTTAGTACCATATATTTTTATGGGCATCAGAGGATTTCAAATTCTGCCCTGCCAAGCCCCCATTGACCTGCTCTTGGGAAAGGATCTCCCCCGCCCCCACCCCTGCCCTCCACACACACTCCAGCCAAGGCCCCAGCACCCACACCTGCTCAGCCCCAGGCCTCTCTTCCCCACTGAGCTGCTAATCTTGAGTTTTCTCTTAAGGTTCCCTTTAAACAGAGGCTCCCCCTCTGAAATGCTGAGGGCCCTGGCTGGCCCATGTGCATAATCAATATGGGGACAGCCTCTATCCCTACAGTCAGGCAGCTACTCACTCCAACCTGGCTTCTGCCCACAGGCCTTTTCTCTATTAGCCTTCCCCTGGGAACCAGAAAACTGCAGTTCCGAGACTCCCATGAAGACATACCAGAGGCTTCTGTTCCTCATGGTTTTCTTGAAGGGTAAGGGCAAATCAGAGACTCAGTTCCCAGGCCCCCTCGCCTGGGAGCACTGATAAACCTGCATTGTATAGTGCACTATGCCCAGTGTGGGATCGCTGCTATCGCCTCCATCCTACCGCAGGCTCGCACCAACAAGAAGCATCTGTGGGAGGCCAGTGACATCATTTTTATCAGAACCTCGGGGTTGAAGATGTGGGAAACCAGACAGCTTTTTCCCGGCTGTGATCATCTGTTGTACATGCCTCCTCACCCCACCCTGCCAAGTTCTGAGACAAAAGGACTGTGACAGTGAGTGAGGCCCCTCACCTGGGCCAGAGGATAGCTGAGTATGGGACAAGCTGGGAGGTTCTCCATCCCAAATCCTAAGAGGGACCCGGGGATGCCCTGTTTATCCCTCTCATGGGTGGGGGATGATGACATGGCTGACTGTGATACTGCAGGGACCACTTTACTCTTAAAATCCAGAGTCAGTGAATCTTTCTTGCTCCAGCTTATAGACCAGCATGACCTTTGACACATCTCCTATCTGTAACCCTGCCCCAGGAACTTGTGTGAGGGAAGGAGTGCTCCCTGTCTGGGAGGGTGGAGGTTGCCCAGGTAAGTTTTGTTGGAAAGTTTTCAACCCTGCGCATGGCTGAGGTCCTCAAGGCAGACAGCTGCTGGGGGCTAGGGAGGTCACAAGCACTTCTGTTTAGAACAGAGACACTAGAGTCCATGTGCCCTCCACTGGAAAGATCCCATCAGTGTGAGCTGGTGCCTTTCTGGCATGGAAATTGCAATCTTGCTAACAGGGCAGAGAACACGCAGCAAGCTCTTTAGGATCAAGTGTTTGAAAGGAAGCAAAACTGACCACCAAGCATACACAGGAGCCAAGAAAAGGCTTGGTCCTCATTATTGGGGATAATTGGGTCCTATAGGATATGACCTGCAGAATCCATGAAGATTCCTGGTTACAGCTAGCAGAAATTTCCTTCATACCTGGTAGAGCAAAAGGGGAGACTTGTGAGAAGAAAATTGAGTTGTCTCATGTGATAAAGTCACCTTTGTGTGGCCTGGGATGGGCTTCAGGGACAGCTGCAAATGGGCAATTCACTCCACCCTCTATCTCCTGGCCCCGCGTTGCTCAGGTATCACGTCCCATTCCCCTCAGTGCAGCCACGCTTTCTCCACATGGTGGAGACTGTGGCTACCATCAGGAACTCAGATTCATATCTCTGGCTTCCACCACCATTTCAACCCCCCACCCATTGGCCAGGCTTGGGTCAGGCTCATCCTTGGATCAAGCAGTTGAGGCTGAGTAAGAGGCCCCATTCAGGAAGGCGAGCCACCACAGGAGAAGGACTGTGGTCTGGGCAGACCAGAGGGCAGGGGTTCCAACCACCGGCTTCATCTCGTTTGTGCTAAAGCAGGGATTAGCAAAGTGCAGCCCCCATGGCAAATCTGGCTGACTGCCTGTTTGTGTGAATAAAGTTTAATGGGAACCAAGCCACACTTCACTGCTCTCCTGGCAGAGAGAGTAGACATTCTGGTCCTTGTGCTAAAGGTTAATATGTCCTGGGAGGGAGCCCACTGGTATTTCCCCAGGGCCAGCACACACGCGTATGTCAAGACATTAAAGGTCAGGCAGAAGGTATGGGTTTTCACTTGGGAGGTTTTCGTTTTAAGAGCCAGGCTGAATTCAGACCACGGGTCGCCTGGACTCTTCTAATCTCCCTTTGTCTTCTTCTCATATAGCTGAGGTTCCAAGTTCATATGTTAGTGTCCTGACTTTTGGGAGGCCAGGCGTGGATACCCAGAGCCAGTGATGTCTCTACCTCAGGATGATGTGTTTCTCTGGTCTGATCGTTTGGGTCCAGTGGTCTGACCTGCTCAGCTGCAAGTGACACATGGAGCTTCCAAGCTTGTCCTCCGAGCATGTGCCTGACTTCGACACCTCACAGGGAAAGGACGTGGGGTGAGGTGGAATGGGGGTGCTTCTAGGTCCATGGGCCCAAAATAATTTTATAATCTCTCCTCCTTCCCCACAAATACCAACTCTGCACCCTGATCCTGAAGGAGAATGCTCCATTCTTAGCCCAGAGTAGAGGCAACCACTGACTCTGACTAGCTGTCTGCTTCGTTTTCAGCACCAGGATGAGGTGCCATCACGGGAAGGTCCTGCTCAGAAGCTGTGAGGCTCTTCTTTTCTGGCAACTCAAAGATTTCATCCTAGCCTGGCCCCAGTGGCTCAGCTGGTGGAAGCATTGTCCTATGCACCCAAAGGTTCTGGTTTGATTCCTGGTCAGGGCACATACCTGGGTTGCAGGTTTGATCCCCAGTCAAATGTTTGATCAACATTTTTCTCTCTCTTCCTTTCTATAAACATGTCCTCAGGTAAAGATTTAAAAATCTATATTTCATCCTAAAAAGAGGTGCAGAATTGAAGATTTCACCGGGGCAGAAATCAACATACATTTTAAGTTCATTTTCTCAGACTATAAGACCCCGCCAGAGAAGCTTAGTAGAAGCTTTCCATGTCATTGAATTTATCTAATCCAGATTACTAGACTATTTCTGTTCACACATCATCATTCTTAGCAATACTCACAAGGATGAAAAAGACAAAATAAATCAGATACACACTGCGAGGAAGCAAATGAAACACACCCCACTGTACAAGGCAGCACTCATCTCAGCCATGTCCAGAGTGATGCACAGAGACCACCAGCCAGTGGCTCCCTGAGAGATTTGTCAACCTCTGAAGGACACCTCTGGGTGTTAGAACACAGCAGGGCCCACACTGAGGTCTCAGTAAGCCCCCACTGGGGAAAGCTAGATGTGCTCACGAACACCCAAGTCCTTAGAGGTGGGGTTGCCCACACCCGGACACATTGAGAGGAAAGTGCTGCCCAGCTTTCCAAAACCTCCCTGCATGCACAGATCTTTTATTATTTCATTGTGGGGTTGGGGTGCCAGGGAATCATCCATCTTTCCTCCATAATAAAGAGTGCCAGAGCTGAAGTTTCTTTCGCTAATCAACATGGGTAAAGACCGATATGCCTTTAGTGAGAAACAGCTTCAGGACAGTAAAACAGGTTGACTCCCTTCACTTCCCCAGGCAGGGCGATCGCTAAGCTGCCCCCTTCAGTCCTCAAAACAGGGATAAGTGACTCAGTTACTTTCCACATAGAGTTGATTTGTGTCCTCCTGGGTGAAAACTAGGGAAATCACTAGGAACACTGCCTTCTGGCCCACAAATAAAGTAAGAATCAATAATAGCAGGTTCAGCCTCCTTCAGGTGTACGGACAAAAAGGATGGAGCTATCAAAATGAGGCTGGGACACGTTCGTTCGTGAATGAGGCTACTTCGTGCAGTTGACATCATTTCAGTGGCACCTGGATTCACTCTTCCCGGAAGATGAAGCCTGGATATATGCTGGGGGGAGGGGATGCCTCCCCCAAGAGCTTATTGTTTTCCATGGCTATTTGCTGTGCTTTCTTCCTGGGCCAAATGCTAAGACACCTGTGTCTGAACAAAAAGACAGAGACTATTTAGCCAGCAGAATGAGCAGGTTTTCTTCCTGCTGCTCTGAACCAGTGGCTTGTTCTTGCATGCAGAAACTTGCTGCTCTAGCTTGCTTTCTAAACACATACCACCCACTTGTCCCTACATCTGACTGTCTGTGGGAAACAGCTGGGGGGCTGGGCTCCCTATAAATATAAATTCCCAAGTTCCATCCCCCAGGACTCCGGTCCAAATTAGTCTTCCTGGGACCCAGGAATCTGAATGTCTACGTGGCACATTTGGGGACATGGAATGCTGACCCAGGTAAGGCCTGGTCGCTCTGCAGCCTCAGATTTGTGTTAGCCTTCCAGAGCAGAAACAGGAACCGGGAGATTCTAACTCAGCATCTTAATTTTGCAGAGAAATAGCATTGAACCTACAAGATGAAACCTGGCTTGATCAGGCAAGACCAGGACTGTGACACTGTGAATGCTCAGTGTGTCTGCAGGAATCTGTGGCCTCTCAGCTGAATGTAGAACCAGGAATATGTTTCTGTAAAGCATTAGAAACAAACATCCTTACAGGGGGAAAGGGTTATTAGGAGTCATCTGGATAGAAAGAAGCCTTTGTTCAGGGGCGATGGCTTTGAAAAGCAAATGTTAGTGAAAGATGCTCTGTCAGAAGGAGGCCTGTGCAAATCCAGCCTGAAGCACAAGAACCCACCTTTGTCTGGCCATCTGCAGCTTGTGCCTGAATGTCCCTTGAAGAAGCAAGAGCTCTGATGGCAAATGGTTTTTGGACTCCAAATAAAAGAGAAACAAAGCAGTTCTTAAACAAAAGGACTGCGGTCTGAAACCAATTCTGCACGGGAAAGGGCTCTATTGACATATATTCCTCCCAAATGGACCATAATTAGGCCACACACTATCCAATTGCTGTTTTTATTTCTAGACTAAAAGGGAAGCTTGGGTAACTTAAGGCTGCCTTAGCTCCATGTGGAAAATGAGTTACCAATAATGACAAGTGACGCCATAACTGAACAACTTTGGATGCCTTGGACCTGCCCTCCCACCCCGATTCTCACTGAACCGCAGTCTCTGGAAGAACAGACCTCTCTGAACACCTCGTTTGTGGGTCTATCAGATAGTGATGGGCCTATTGTGGGCTCAGTGTGGACTAACAAAGACTTCGCCAACAGTGAGCATAATTCTTTCTATGAATCGGGTCCTTTTCACTTCCATTCCCCTGAATCACACCATGGAACAGAGACCACTTGAAGAATTCTTAACAGAAGTGAAATAGCACAGAGCAGGGCCTCCCTGGGCACTTTCACCACAGTTTCAATGACTTGTAGACAGACTGAGCTCCTCTGAAGTTATTTTAACCACTTAAAATGTCTGCAATTCATGTATTCATGAATTTCTAACCATCTGCCCCACTATCTAGAGTTGACAAAATTGAGGCCCAGTGGTTCGGCGCAGGTAGTTAGTGACAGAGTGCGACAGGGCCCAGATGTCCCGACACACACTCTCCCCACATTGATGTGGAATCTTGATAAGGCATCTTCTACCACATGAATTCCAGAATTGTTAGATCTTTTCTGAGGCAGCAGTGACAGCTTATCTTCCATGTTTAGATGGAATCTCCTAGAAGATTTGGTAGACCTCTATAGCAAATACACTTTCATGAGGACCCCCACCCTTTCTCTCCCCCTGAGTGTGGGTGGAACCTCTGATGTGTTTCTAACCAATCGAAGATGTCAAGGTGATTGGCTGGTCCTCCTTTGAGGAGGTTATGTGATTTGGGCTGGTCACTCCCTTGAGTATATTATGCTATAAGACACCCTCATAGGCAAATAGTGTAGAAAAAGATTCTCCTGCTGGTCTGAAGAAGTGAGCTCTGTGCTGCGAGATGGCCAAGTGCCCAACACTTGCCAGTGGCCTCTCAATGATGAAAGTAGGCCCAGCCAGTGAGAAAGCCACAGGGGTCTGAATTCTGCCAAACACCTCGAGAGCTTGGAGAGGCCCCTGGCTCCTGAGAGGAATGCAGGGGCCTGACACCTGAACAGAGGTTCCAGGTGAGCCTTGCCCAGACTCCTGACCCACAGAAACCATGAGAGAAGAGTGTACAATGGATTCTCTCCATTCACATAGTCATGTTCTATGAAGTCCCTGTGATAAATGAATTAGTGCCTTTTCTTCTAGGATAAATACAGGGTTAGGTTCTTGGGAGCCCCTAGATACAACATTTTCATCAACCGATTGATGTATAACCTAGTTTTACATGAGTTTCTGTTTAAAGACACCATATTTAATGTATAGCTGATTCACTGACATTGAATCCATGACCAGCGGCTCTGTCACTCATTTTTAGACATGGTCTGCGTGTGGTCTGCACATGGTCTGCAAATGCCCACTGTGATGACTGAGTTTGTGGGTTACCAGTGAATTTTAGCAGGTACAGAATCTGCATATAATGAGGAAGGAATATAGGTTTCCAACTGCTGCCTGTGGCAATTTGTTGGACCCCAGAAGCTAAAGAATGCAGTCTTGAACTTCAGCCCCTCCTGTTAACACGCTCTTCTAGTCCGAGCCTCCAGGGCCATTCACCTAACCATGAATGTAACTCGTGTTCTGTACATCTGAGGACATTAATACATGCTGTTCTTCTGATGTAGCTTCTCAGTTACTTGTGCATGTCATGGAACATTCCAGAATTCTCAGCATTAGAAAAGTAGGAGTTCGCAGGCTTTGTTGTCCTTAATTAAGATATGGACGCTGTAATAGTTACGGTTCATTCTCCCAGTCTGGCTTAACCATTAGGTCAAATATCCTATATTCTTAAAATCAATGATCTACACCTTCTTATTATCCTGGAAACCATCCTATTTTTTTCCTCCAGGAATCCCACCTCCTTCCCCTGAGGGGGTCAAAGAATCTAAGAGCTCACTCACTAGTCAAGGTCACCAGGGTAGAAAGAAGACCAGGACAGCTGTCCTGTTCTCTGGCCAGCCCAGCCTATGTTGCTGTGGTCATTGGCCTGCTGTGTGGCTTTTAAATTTCCATATCACTGGCCACCAGCCCCTTGCCTTTGTTCCTTCCCATATGTTTGCAGCAAATCAGACTTACTCCTCAGTAAGCCAGAAGCAAGGCCTCTCCTCTCCAGGTCTGGTCCCTCAGTGCAGACACACCTGGCATGGGACATGGCCTGGGTTATGTGCCCCTGCCTTGTTCTGCAGACTACAGCTCAGGAACCCCAGATATCATGTCCCTACAGCCCAGCCTGAGCTCCCTCATAGTAGCTTAGCTGGCCAGGTTAATGCCTGTGCATAAGGCCAGTGCTTATCTAAGGCTCATGCAGAGGACAGCGAGACTGGGTCTGAAATGCTATCTATCCTGGGGTCAGCTTTGTCTCAAAGACCTTTATCTAACTCACCACACACATGACACCCCTTCTCAATCATCCTCAAATCCAGCCTGCCCTCAAAACCCCATCCAGCTGCATATCTTCCAAATATCACCAAAAAGGAGCTTGCGGGAGACACAAACATTCCTATGTCAGACTATACCATGGGGCACCAGACTTCAATACATTTAGGGAATAAGGTCACCTTGAGAAAAAAGGGAAGAAAGATCTGACTGTCCACACGTGATGAGCTGGGTCTCTGCATCCCAAGGACTGAGCTGGCCTCAGTTGTTTGCCCATGTTGTTAGGTTAATCCTCGTGAGATGGAATGTAGCAGAATCAGAGGGGTGTGAATGATCCATTTCATGAAGCACTGCCTGCTTCTTAGCATCGACTTTCACAACAGCCTCAAAAAATAAATGACGTGGACTTGCTGTGTGCTTGCAGAATGTAGGGATGGCCCAACGAAGCCATAATTTTCCCTTATTTTCAGCCTCTTTATAAAATATATAGTTTTCCTTTTGGTTGATTTCCTGAGGATTTCCTATTGGTGGGGATTGATTTTCTGTTTTCATCGTTATCAATTGATTCTATGTTCTCAGATCACTGAGCACTAGCAATGTTCCAATCCCATTTACAGAAAGCTGTATAAAATTAAATTTGAAGGATGAGGAACAACACAGAAAGAATTCTAAAGCATGTTAGCACTTTTGCCTTAAAAAATGAAAAGAATTGCAGTAATTTATAACATAACTTTGCTTAAGATTTTATTATGTGATGACTTTGAGATTTCCTTTTTCAGAATTTACAACTTAAGTGAACCTTAAAAACAGTCAAAGGCATCAGAGAATAAAAGCAGAAGACACTTCTTGATATAAATATACACACATACCCATGGAATCCTTCAGGGGGAAAAAGGGCAAATCCACGCACCAGTGATTACTCTCAACTTGGTCATCCACTCATCTGCATGACTTTCAGATATACTCACCTGCTTGTAATATTCCACCTGGCTTCCTGCTCCAGAGTACTTCCTCTCTCCATGGCTAAAGTGGTTTGACTTTATTCCCATTTGACTTCTTCATCCTAGACTTCTCCTTAAGGACTACTTTCCAAACTAATATGAAGAATTGTCACGCAATGTCATTCTAGAAATGATCTGAACCATCATGGCAATCAGAAGGGATCAAGTAGCATTCTCCAACATATTTTTTTTGTATTCTTATTTATATCTCACTTTTCTTTCAGAGAGTGTTTGAGACATCTCATTATTACACATATAATGAAATACAACTATTTTCAAATTAGAAAAACAAAACAAAACAGGGAGAATAATAGGGTGTGTGTGGGAAAGATAGAAAGGACAAAGTCTGTGTATCTGCATTAGCCCATCGGTATCGTAAGTGTTTGTAATCAACAGTGAGAAAATCTCATTGGCATTCAAGTTTAGATGTCCTTCTTGCTCAGTTTATGGGTCAGGCTGTGGTCCGCATGTCTCTTGCTCTTCCCCTGTGACCCACGGCCAGTTGGTGCATATTCTTCTCACTATGATGACTAAAGCACAGGAAGGCAAATGGAAACACTTGATGCATTTCAAGGTATCAGAGTTAGCAGTTATTACTTTTATTTTCCAAATCTTGCATAAGTTGTTCTCGTGGGCAAACTCTAAACCAAAACTGCATAAGGGAAGGGATTCTGGGAAATGTAGTTCCCAGTCTTAGACACACGTGCTGGTGATGATGGTGGTGGTTATGGTTGTAGTGGTGATGATGGTGGTTGTGATGACAGTAGTAATAGTGGTGGTGGTGATGGAGGTGGCAATAATGGCACTAATGACGGTTATGGTAATGGTGGCAAGCTAACAATAAACAATCTGGCACAATATGCAAAATGTCCAATTCCTGACCACTTTTTTAGAATGAGCTGAAAACTTCCCTTTACAATTTTTAGAAATCAATGCAAAGGGAAAAACATCAATTACATGATCAAAAAAGACCATGAGATTCGCCTTAGGGTTGAGTTGTTTATAACTCATTATGGAATGAGTCCTTTCATCTGATGTATCATAGCCTTTCGTTTTGAATCACTCCTATATTTTATCTGATAATTCCACAGTCCTTAGCCCAACCCCCGTTCTTTCTTTCTTATTATTTCACTCATATTTTCCATCTCTATCTTTGGGGGAGATTTTCCTGACTTCACATTTATTTCTTTATTATCTGAAGTTGTTTTTGTTTTGTAATTCTTTCTTTTTCATATCATCTTGTTCTCGATTTATGAACTAAAAACCTTAAGTCTCTGTATTAGTTGGAGTATTGCTCTTTCCACATTTCTTCTGGTATCTATTTTGTCTGTTTCTTTATCCAGGCTTTTCTCATTGGAGAATCTAGATCTCCTCCTCTGCCTGGTGATACTAAGTTTTCTCTTTGGGTTTGAACCTGTGTTGGTATTTACTGCTGCTGAGTCTATATGGTCATGGCTATGTTCAATTATTTTAGAATACAGGCTGCAGGATTTCCGCCTGGAATATCTAAGGCTGCCTATTCTGTGGCTGGGACACAGGGGTGCTAAGTGGCATACCTGCCACCTCTCGGAACCTCAACAACACCACTGCATCCCTTTCCCATGTTTCAGGGACTGGCTTCCCCCACAAAGTTCCTTAACCAACACTTTTCCAGCTGATTAGTAGTGTCTGCACTCTCCATTGAATAATTCATGACTTCTCTGCTTGCCTTTGCTAACTTCATTGTATATTCAAACTCCTTCTTTTATGATAGTGCTAAGTGAACTAAAAGTGAATATGTATTATTGTATTTTTAATATTTGGAAAAGTCACTTCCCCTCATAGGCTTTTCTTTTCTAAATATTTAAAATTTATTCTTATCACTTTATTCTTCCAAATGAACTTGGGAATTGTTTTGGCAAGTTTCTCTAAAAATAGTTTTAAAACTTTTTTGGATTTATTTTAATTATGTAAGCTTGGAAAATTTTGTCATAACAAAATGGTTTAATGATCTTATCATCCAGTATATATTATGTAACATATTATGCAACATGTTGTTGTATATATATTGCTGTGTAATAATAACAATAATATTTATATTAATAATTATGTTTTCTAAGTAGTTATAGGAAATATAAAGACTTAATTTTTATCACTTTCATATTCAGCCACTAAATACTATTAACAATCCACATATTATTTTGATTGATAATGTGGGGGTAAACATATAATTATATTGACTGGAAATAAAAATACCCTTATCTTCTTCATATCAAGTGCATATTCCTTCTTTTTGTCCTGTGTCCAAGATAACATCATAATACACTGGTGGTAATTTCTTATTTCTAATTCTGTTTCATGGGGTTTCTCCATTTATTCCTTGATTACACTTGGCAGAGGTATTTATTATCATTGTAAGTGAATTGATTTTTTGTTTTACTTGTTACGATTTTTGTAATTTATTAATTTCTACTTTTATCTATGATGTGCTCTCTCTAATTCCCTACATTGAACTATTATATACACATTTTTTAAAAAATTTGGTAATGAAAAAATTTAGGTTTAAAAATTACCTCTCTTGCCTGAGCCAGGCATGGCTCAGTTGATTGGAGGAGCATCATCCTGTGCACCAAAAAGGTTGCAGATTTGATTCCTGGACAAGGCACATACCCAGGTTTTGGGTTTGAGCTCTAGCCTTGGCTCATAAGGGAGGCAACCGATTGATGCTTCTCACCTCTCTCTCTCCCTCTCTTCCTCTCCCTCTTTCTCTTTCTCTCTCTCTCTTTCTCCCTCTCTCTCTCTCTCTCTCTCTCTCTCTCTCTCTCTCTCAATTAAAAATCAACCTTTCCAGTTATCTCTGATAACCTTGTATATGTAGTGTCTTTGTTTTTATGATTTAAAAATAATTTAAAATGATATTTAGTGGCTTACTTATTATTTGGGAGTGTTTTTATTTTATTTGCAGTATCCAAATGATTGAGTATTCTTTCTAAATATTTATTATAATACTAGAGGCCCAGTGCACAAATTTGTGCATGAGTGGAGTCTAGTTGGCCCACCCTGATGGGGGCTGATAGGGCCCGGGGGGAGAGAGAAGAGGCCACAAGAGGTAGGCCACTGGCCCCACCCCCGATGGGGATGGAGGGTGAGCAATCGAAGTTGGGGCCAACCACGGGGAGGGGCTGTGGGCAGGGACAGATCGGGGCTCCAATTGGGCTGATTGGCCACCACAGTGTGCATCATTGCAACCCAGTTGTTCCAGTTATTCCATCACTCTGGTCTCTGGGCTTTATATATATATATATATATATATATATATATATATATATATATATTTAAATTTTAGAAGACTGTGTCAGCAAATAATATTTTCCTTTGAAGCCATCTATAAAAACAAATTCATGTAACTTTGGTCATTGCTCCCCAGAGTGACTTCAGTGACTTGAAAACAAGAAGTCCCATTAGAGTGAGCGTGACCTTTATGAAGTCTTACTAAGGTCATCACAATGGGTTGAATAATGGCTTCTAAGTCCTGGAACCCAAGAATGTTACTTTACACACACACACACACACACACACTCACACACACACACACACACACACACACACACACACACACAAAAGATCCCAAAGGGTAAAAGGAATAGTGAAGCATCCATAGCTTTGTCCCTAGGGAAAGGTGTGGCCTGGCCCCGGCCAGTGAAATGAGAAGCACCCTTCCTTGTCCGAAGCTCCCACAGACCCACAGTTTACACAGCACAGAGCCAGGTGTGGTCCGAAGCTCCCCCAGACCCACAGTTTACACAGCACAGAGCCAGGTGTGGTGTCCTCAGCAGAAAATAGAGAGCCTCCTATTAGGGTTGATATGCAATGCAAACCAGAATCCTCTGCACCTCAGCCAGGGTCTTCAGGATGGCCAGTAATGAGCTGCGACATTCCCATTGTCCCTTGGGCCAGTGGTCGGCAAACTCATTAGTCAATGGAGCCAAATATCAACAGTACAATGATTGAAATTTCTTTTGAGAGCCAAATTTTTTAAACTTAAACTTCTAACGCCACTTCTTCAAAATAGAGCCACACTCAAGGGGCCAAAGAGCCGCATGTGGCTTGGGAGCTTTGGTTTGCCGACCACTGCTCTGGGCAGTGGCAAGCCCTGCACACTGCCTGGGAGTCATGCCAGCAATGGTACAAGCTTGGGCAGATGCCTGAACCTGTCCAAGTTTCTATTTCCATAAAGTTAAGATAATTTGGCCTCTGTCATGGGGAGACCGAGGATTACATAAAATAGCAAATGTAAGGCACCTGACGTAGAGAGTGCTCAGAAAGGGTGACAGTTCCCCATCTCCCAATCCTAGGTCACAGCAAAGGCAACTGACCTTCAGTAGATCAAATAGGCTAGCCGCAGCTGCACTTGGAATCTGTACACCTTTGACCAGGAAACCTGAGATGAGAGAGTGTTTGAATTGGCTCATGCAAAAAAACAATATTTGCTTGAAGTTGGCTCCTGCCTTATGAATTTTTAAGCTCACATAAATCACACTGTAAAAATGGACAAAGGCTGAATTTCCTGTGCCAGGACCAAAATAGAAGCCGCTGTGTCTCTTAAACAATTGTGATTATCTTTCCATAACCCAGTAATGCCGAGATGAAGAGCGGAGCTGTTTCTCTCTGGCTCCTAAAGCGTAATGTAAAATAAATGGGAGCAGCCTTTCTCTCAGCATTGTGCCTCTGTCTCTCACTTTCAAAGACCAGGCTGTGTAAAGGCCACTGAGCGCCTGGGGCAGAATTTTGCATCTTGGCTCGCCTTGCTTTTCCCTGCAGCTGTCGTCACCAGGTCCCCACCAGTAAGTGATCCATGGAGAGCCCCAGGGGAATTGGCCCAGCATTTAGAGTGAAGTAGCTTTATACTCAAAAATATCCACTTACAAAGATCTGTGAGGCAGAATCTGTCACTGTGGAGCAGCGTATTATATTTTTATTTTAAACCTTTATTGTTGAAAGTATTACGTATGTTCCTTTTTTCCTCTCATTGACTTCTCCCTCTCCCTTGGCCTTCACCACCCCATTGTCTGTGTCTATGGGTTATGCATATACATACATGAGCTCATTGGTTGATCTCTTCCCCCTCACTCCCACCTTCCTTCTGAGGTTTGACAGTCTGTTCAATGTTTCTATGTCTCTGGGTCTATTTTTGTTCATTAGTTTATGTTGTTCATTAGATTTCTCATATGAGTGAGATCATATGATACTTATCTTTCTCCGACTGACTTATTTCACCTAGCATAATGCTCTCTAGGTCCATTCATGCTGTTGCAAATTATAGCAGCTCCTTCCTTTTTATAGCAGTGTAGTATTCCATTGTGTAGATGTACCACAATTTTTTAATCCACTCATCTGCTGATAGGTACTTAGGGTGTTTCCAAATCTTAGCTATTGTAAATTGTGCTGCTATGAACATAGGGGTACATATATTCTTTCTGATTGGTGTTTCTGAATTCTTAGGATATATTCCTAGAAGTGGGATTACTGGGTCAAATGGCAGTTCAATTTTTAATTTTTTGAGGAAACTTCAAACTGTTTTCCACAGTGGCTGTACCAGTCTGATTCCCACCAGTAGTACACAAGGATTCCCTTTTCTACACATCCTTGAAAAAATATGGAACACTCACAAATTTATGTGTCATCCTTGCTAATCTTCTCTGCATTGTTCCAATTTTAGTATATGTGCTGCCTAAGCGACCACCAGAGCACCAAATTTTAACTAAACAGTGTTTTCAGGAACTTGACAAGCATATCTTTAGGAACTACAAACTTCAAAGATTATTAAAACAACTAAGAGATGATTCTCCTTTCAGTCCAGTGGGGAAAGGAGACATGAAAGCCCCTGGTGTACTGTGAGGCAGAAGAAGCACGGACTCACTGCAAGCAGATATTAGGGACTGCTAAAGCAGGAAAGACATCCCCATGGAAGGTGGAATTGGAGCTGACCTTTAAAAAATGACAAAGGTTTTGCATGGCACATGTGGCTCAGTGCTTAAGCATCAACCCATGAACCAAGAGGTCACTGGTTCAATTCTGGATCAGGGCACATGCCCGGGTTGTGGGCCCAATCCCCAGTAGAGCAAGTGCAGGAGGCAGCCAATGGATGATGTTTCTTCCAGAAAATTGTGGGTAGGCTGAGTGACACTGGCAATTCGGTGCGGCTGGGGTGGGAAAGTAGGGGTCTCTGATATGAGGCTGGAATAATAGGTATGAAGCTTAGATTCCAGACTCAAGTCAGAGCTTTAAGGCACTTAGCAATGGGGTTGTTATGGTGTAAGCAGTGTGACCATTCATTTGTTCATTCATTCACTCAGTCATTCATTCACTTAACAAGTATTGACTGAGATCCTCCATGAGGGATAAGGCGGAAGGTCAAAAAACCAAAAGGACCCTGGCCCTGTGGATCTTGTAGTCTTAAGAGGTGACAAGCCTTAACAAACAAACCCATAAGCACTAGAGTCATTACAAGCAGAAGTAAGCACCAGGTGAGAAGGGGTACGGGGTGTCCCTGGATGCAACCAGCCCTGACTTGTCCTGGGGTGGGAAAGGGAGGGATGGCCTCAGGAGGAACTGTCACTCACACAGGGTCCTTAGGGACTCAAGAGAGCTGGAGAGCAGAGTGTTGGGTGTGTTCAACTCCAATGAGATAAAAGCTGTGAATTCTTGGAAACAGAGACTAATGCTCTTTGCCTTCTAACACATGATCTGCACTACTTTGCTATAAGCTGTAGGCACAGGCTTCATACATATAATCAGACTAGAGGCCCATTGCAGGAAGATTCCTGCAAAAATAGGGTTTCCTGTGGCCTTCACCACCCCGCATGCTTCCCTCTCTTTGCTACCTCCCCGCTTGCTTCTCCACAGCTTCATTCCCTTCTGCAGCACTTGGCTTCCTTCTATACTGTCTTCAATCTTCACTCTGTGCCTGGATATGCAAATTAATCTCCATCTTGGGTGGGTTAATTTGCATACTCAATCCTGATTGGCTTGTGGGCATGGCTTGTGGGCGTAGTAGAGGTACAATCAATTTGCATGTTTCTCTTTTATTAGGTAGGGTAGTATTTATTTATATTCAAGAAAATTGAGCTTCCTTATGGAAGCACAGGCCACAAAGAATTCAGTTTCTATTGAGAAGAAAAAAAAAGATTTTCTGCTTCATCTCAAATTTCTTTGGCCACAATTAGATTTCAGTGTGAAAAATGGGGCAGTGTGTTCAGGTGAGATAGAAACAGGAAAATGCAAAGCCATTGGGAGCCAAGTAGTAGTGAGACACTCATCAAATATCCCCAACCCCGAGTCCTCCAGAATAGCAAGGGATGGGGGAGTAGGTGATTCCCAGGGGGCTGACCAGACCTCTTCCCATCTCTCTCTGTGATCTCAGCACACAGGGACCTGAGAACCAGACAGCAGTGTACCAAGGGATGAGGTCCTGTCCCCTCATCTCATCTGTGTGGTCATATTTGCTTGGCTCTAGAATGGTAGGTGATGCTATTCATGGGAAATGAGCATCATTTCCACCATCACTCGCCACATTCCTTCTTGTCCTCCCCTTCGGGACCTTAATAAGTGCAATCAATGCATTTGATAATTGGGCATTGTTTATTTTCTGTCCTCACTAGAGTGCAAACCCCACTGGAGAGAAGCTGGAACTTTCCTATTCATGTGTATGTTCCCCAAACCAAGCTTGGTCCAACCAATCATCGGCTGAATGAATCCACCTTCAGACAAACATCTGTGTCTTTATACAGGCCATGTAAGTCTTTGAGAGGTGGATGGCTGGACGCACCAGCAACCAGCCCACTCTCACTCTCACTCTTCTCATGAGTTCCATCTATAATAATAAAGTGTAATATGCTAATTAGACCTGATAGCCTAACAACCTTACAGTTGTCATTTTGGGCATCTTTTCAGATGAAGCTGTGGCAGCAGTGGCTGAGGCAGAGGCAGTTAGGGGTGATTAGGCAGGCAGGCACAGTGGTTAGGGGCGATCAGGCAGGCAGGCGAGTGGTTAGGAGTCAGTGGTTGGGATTGCAAGAAGGATGTCAGACTGCTGATTTAGGCCAGGATTGGGCCTAAGCTGGCAGTTGGACATCCCCCGAGAGGTCCTGAATTGCAAGAGGGTGCAGGCCAGGCTGAGGAACCCCTCTTCCCTGCACAAATTCATGCACCAGGCCTCTAGTTTATAATAAGAAACTGTTGATGATTCACTCAAATCTCCATTTTGTGGGCTCTGACTTCAGATAAATAAGATCTCAAGAAGAAAGTGGGGGGAACCAAGATGGCGGCATAGGTAAAACACCTATTTGCCATCATACTCAGCAATTTTCATACTACAACTTAACGAAAGAACAAACACCTTCCAGAATCACCAGAAAGCTCACCGAGTGAAAATTCCACAAATAAAAGTGAAAATAAGACACTATGACTTGGAGGAGCGGTGGCGGACAACATTGAAAGATTCGCGAGGAGAGAGGTTTGGAGCGCGCGCCAGCAGAGAGGGCGGGCGGCTGAAAACTGGCCAGTTTTCTTGAACGGGGAGACAAAGACGTCCCGCTGGACTGATTCTCCAGCTTTGGGCGAAGTCCAGGGAACCCACTATCATACGGGGTGAAAACTGGACAGTGGGAGGGCACGCCGAAGCTCGGGTGCTGCAGGGTCTCCCGGCTTGTGGAGAAGGCAGCTTGCGCAAACAGCTTAGCTGCGTGACCACACAGAGAGCGCTCTGTGACTTGCTATCTCATTCGGGCAACCATCAGACTGCTTTGTTTTACGATCCTGGGTGAGACATTGGGCGTGCAGACTCATTTGGGGAGAGTCTGAATTCCACGGCAGCTGGTGGAGCTCAGCAGAGGCTCTCTCTCAGAGGTGCTGGCAGCCATTGCCCCTGGCACAGAGTCCCTGGGGCCACATAGGGCGGAGCTAATGCTGTCTGCTTGGCCCGGAGACTCCGCGAATCCAACCTGAGCACAGCTGAACTTCACAGACAATTGGCCTGGAGGTCAACCCCTCCAAGTGCTAACAACGATTAACTGAGCTTAACTTCAGCAAGACTGTGCAGCCCATATCCACCTCAGGTAACTGGGGAGGCTGAGCCACTGTCCCTAGTAGGAAGTCTACCACACAAAGCTAATTGACCAACTCAGGGAAGCAGCCACGATGCAGAGACATGGAAAGAAATCAGATGTGAAAGAAATGGAGGAAAAAAAACGACTGGACATGGAATTCAAAACCACGGTTATAGGGTTTTTCAAGAGGCCTATAAGGAAATAAGCAAGACCACAAAGGAAATGAATGAGTCCTACAAGGAAATGAACAAGACCCTCAAGGATATGAACGAGACCTGCAAGGAAATGATCAAGACCAACGTGGAAATGAATGAGTCCTACAAGGAAATGAAAGAGACCCTCAAGGATATAAAGGAGACTCTCAAGGATATGAAAAAGGACCAACCAGAAATTAAGCATACACTGACTGAAATAAAAAATATTATACAAAGACCTAAAAGTGCTCTGGAGCACCCCAAGAACCAAGTTAAAGATTTGAAATACAAAGAGGTAAAATCCACTCAGCTGAAAAAGCAAGAAACCAAAAGAATCCAAAAAATTGAAGATAGTGTAAGGGGCCTCTGGGACAACCTCAAGCATACCAACATCCGAATTATAGGGGTGCCAGAAAAAGAGAGAGAGCAAGACAACGAAAACCTATTTGAAGAAATAGTGACCGAAAACTTCCCACACCTGGTGAAAGAAATTGACTTAGGAGTTCAAGAAGCGCACCAAACCCCAATATATAGGAACCCTAAGAGGACCACACCAAGGCACATCATAATTAAAATGCCAAGCGCAAAAGATAAAGAGAGAATATTAAAAGCAGCAAGAGAGAGACAGTTGGTTACCTATAAGGGAGCACCCATACGATTGTCAGCGGATTTCTCAACAGAAACGATGCAGGCCAGACGGGAGTGGCAAGAAATATTCAAAGTGATGAACAACAAGAATCTACAACCAAGATTACTCTATCCAACAAAGGTATCATTCAGAATTGAAGGTCAGATGAAGTGCTTCGCAGATAAGAAAAAGCTAAAGGAGTTCATCACCACCAAACCAATATTATACGAAACGCTGAAAGATATTCTGTAAGAAGAGGAAGAAGAAAAAGGTAAAAGTGTAAATTATGAACAACAAATACACATCTATCAACAAATGAATCTAAAAATCAAGTGAATTAATAAGCTGATGAACAGGATAAACTGGTTAATGTAACAGAATCCCGGACATAGAGAGGGAATGGACTGACAACTCTTGGGGAGAAAGGGGGTGTGGGAAGTGCAGCAAGAGACTGGACAAAAATCATGCAACTATGGGAAAGGACAGTGGAGGGGAGTGAGGGCGGAGGGTGGGATGGGTACCAGGTGGAGGGGAACTATAGGGTGAAAAAAAAAGGGAACAATGTAATTAATAAACTGAACAATAAAGATAAAAATAAATAAATAAACGCAGATTAAATAAATAAATAAATAAATAAATAAAGGGCTGGTCCCTTAAAGAAGAAGAAGAAGAAGAAGAAGAAGAAGAAGAAGAAGAAGAAGAAGAAGAAGGAGAAGGAGAAGGAGAAGGAGAAGGAGAAGGAGAAGGAGAAGGAGAAGGAGAAGGAGAAGGAGAAGGAGAAGGAGAAGGAGAAGGAGAAGGAGAAGGAGAAGGAGAAGGAGAAGGAGAAGAAGGAGGAGAAGAAGAAGAAGGAGGAGAAGAAGAAGAAGAAGAAAGTGGCCCTGTCTAGCCAGTGTGGCTCAGTGGTTGGGCATTGACCCACATACCAAGAGGTCACCAGTTGGATTCTCAGTCAGGACACATGCCCAGATTGTGGGCCTTATCTCCCCGCCCCTCTTCCGGGGCCATGCAAGCACCAATGAATGCTCTTCTCTCATCTATGTTTCTCACTGTCTCTCTCCCTTTCTCCCTAAAAAAATCAATAAAAATAAATATTTTTCAAAAAAAGTGGCCCAAAATGAGAACCAGCTGTTTTTCTCTGGGCCTCTTTCCCCCCCCTAATAAAGCCTCTCAAGAAATTCAGGCTTCTAGTGTTAGCTGGTTTGGCTCAGCAGATAGAGTGTTGGCCCAGAGACTGAAGGGTCTCAGGTTCAATTCCAGTCAAGGGCATGTACCTCGGTTGCAGTCTCGATACTCAACCCCAGTTGGGGCACATGTAGGAGGCAACTAAATGATGTGTCTCTCTCACATCAATGTGTCTCTCTCTGTCCCCCTACCTCTCTTCTACTTTTTCTAAAAATCAATGGAAAAACAACCTTGGGTGAGGATTAACAAACAAAATTAATTGTCTTCTAGTAGAATTAATTAGTTTGTTTATTGTGTTTATCACTAGTGGGTTTGCTTGGCTTCCACTAGAGCCCTCTTTCCAATAGTGTTGACAAGTCACCCAGTTTGGAATGGCCATCAGGCCCGGCAGGGAAGCAGGGAATAGATGAGCGCTCAGGCTTAAGAACACACTTAAATAACATGGGCAGGAATGGTCTCCAACAGCTGGGAACCTCCATAGTCACCAAAACTGCCCTCTCCCTCATCTATGTAGCCTGAGACTGAAGATTATAACACGTATACACGTAATAACCACAGGCCTCGGCCTCAGAGCCCTGATGTGGGCAAGCGCGGGCCTCCTGGGTCAGCAGGACTAGAGGGTATCACCGGAGGCACAAAAAGACGGAGTTCAGACGAAGCGCACGATTCTGATGCATTAGAACATGTGGCTCCGTGTGCCACGGTTTGCCGCTCTGTTGACTAATGAGTTTGCCGACCACTATCATATACTTCCCTTTACCTCTTTGCACACAATATGCCAAAATTGCCTAATCCTCACAGCTTCCAATGACATGGTAACATTTGGTCTAGTCCAGTGGTCGACAAACTCATTAGTCAACAGAGCGGCAAACCGCAGCTCACGAGCTGAATATGGCTCATGAGCCGAGTTTTGCTGACCACTGCATTAGAACAAAGGTTCCCTGAAACGTGGATTTGCTGCAAGAAACAAAGAATGACCTGTAAAGTGAGTTTGTTTGTTTTTAATTTTACTCTTGGCATGATCGGAGAGACAGGCCGCACTGGAAAGATACCATCATCCAGAGGTCAGTGAAAATTGCTTGCAATGGAAAAGCTAATACCAAATTTTTAAACACAATGAAAGAGTTTAATAAGGTGCCCAGATTACAAAAATAAATCTATATAAAAATCAATAGCTTTATTTTGCACCAATTATAATATGGCAGAAAAAGAAATGGGAGAAAAAATACTCCACACACAATCATAACAATACATGCAAAGTGCCAGGAACCAGTCTCACGAGGTGAGTGGAAGCCTTAGCCTAGACGAATGCTTTAAAGTGTCCTTGCAGACGAAGATGGCCCATGTTTCTTAAAGGGAGCAAGCGAGATCATGTGATAATTATCTTTCTATGCCTGGCTTACTTCACTTACAGTGGTCGACAAACTCATTAGTCAACAGAGCCAAATATCAATAGTACAAGGATTAAAATTTCTTCTGAGAGCCAAATTTTGTAAACTTAAACTTCTTCTAAAGCCACTTCTTCAAAATAGACTCACCCAGGCCATGGTATTTTGTGGAAGAACTACACTCAAGAGGCCAAAGAGCCGCATGTGGCTCAAGAGCTGCAATTTGCCGACCACTGACTTAGCATAATGCTCTCCAGCTCCATCCAGGACACAGACATCAGGAGGGTCAGGGCATGAGTGAGGGGGTTGGGGTCTAATGGGGGAATGAGCACACATATGTGATACCACAATCAATAAAGAAATTAAATAAATAAATAAACAAGCAAGCAAACAAACAAGCAAACAAACAAACAAATAAATAAATAAATAAGGGAGCGAGCGAGGCTGTCGTTTGAATCCCCTGTGTTGTAATTCCCAAGATCCTCCATTCATGTGCTCTGGTATCTGTATTCTCTAACTCAGTGGTCGACACACTGTCGCTCACGTCCACACACGGCTCTTTGGCCCCTTGAGTGTGGCTCTTCCACAAAATACCACGGCCTGGGCGAGTCTATTTTGAAGAAGTGGCATTAGAAGAAGTTTAAGTTTAAAAAATTTGGCTCTCAAAAGAAATTTCAATCATTGTACTGTTGGTATTTGGCTCTGTTGACTAATGAGTTTGCCGACCACAGTCCTATCTGCTGCCCACACAATGATGGCAGAGTCTCTGTTTCAGTGTCTAAGCTGCACATCCAGCATGGAACCAGGCTGCAAATGTTCAAAGGCAGCAAAAATCGAATGGCTACATAAGATCTGCATGTTCCGGAGAGGAAGCTGAGAACAGTATTTAGAACACACTTTATACAATTGTGTGGGTCCCTGGATACAGTAGCACAGGGAACATGGGGTTTCTGCAGCCAAGCACTGCTGGGTGGTATATAAAGAGTTCTGACTTCAAAGTTACCGATTGAGTCAAACAGGATCGCATTGAAGAAGTCCAGAAGGAAGAACGTGAATAGTAATTTGCTCTTATTGCCCCAATGATTGTACATCGAGTGACATGTTTATTTCTAACTCAATAAAAGTCAGAAGCTAAAATTATCTCAAGCACAAAACAGTTGAGTTTAGAGAGGGTTTTATTAATTAAGAAAGTAAACACTTCACAAAACACTAAGCCTTGGGCTAAAAGAAATCACTGCTCAGGAGCGTGCTGGAGCGGGAGGAAGGAAAAGCGCCATTTCCCTGCAAGCAGAGCGAGAGGGCAGGAAACACTAGAGTCCCAGCATTCACTCTGCCGTTTTCAAGTTGGCCAGCATTCTTTCTGAGCACAGACTTTGCCTGGCTGTGAGAGAGCCTTGACACTGAATGTTTCCATTGGAGGAAGGCAAAGCTTTTGGGGGGAAAGCGTTGTGCTCCTCAAAATGTGGAGCCCCAAGAAACTGATGCACAACCAGCCTTGACTTTGTAAAAATAAGTATATACAAGCCAAGGTCTTGCAAGGGATAAAAACCAACTCTGATTTAAGTGGAAAGGGAAAATTAACAGCTCCCAAACTACACACACACACACACACACACACACACACACACACACTGTATCTCTCTCTGAGTTGGTCTTACTCTCTCTGGTCAGCAGCCCTGGAAGTCTGTCGCCCACTTCTGAGTGCTCTGTCTGGCAAGGGCTTTGTAGCCTCCAAACATTCTGACCACACAAGACAGATTTCTCCCCAGTTTCAGTTTTAAAAATCACGGGGAAGGACTGTGACTGAGCAGCTGAGGTCGACAGAGCCGTCACTGAGGCCAGAGGCATGGGTACTCTAGGTGGCTGCCCTAGTAGCACCACTTGCCTGGAGTGGGAGGAAGAGAAAGCCCTAAAGAGGGGTGCTCTTCTGAGGAGACAGACATTCCTACATTAGGCTGGCGAATTTCTATTCCACTTTCCTCCAGGAGCTCAGACACAAAGGGCTCAGGAGCCGAGACAACTGGGTCCACCTGGCAGCCACCAGCCCACGGGGCTGTCGACCCTGGGGAGATGCTGTGAGTGTGAAATACACACGGGATTTTGAAGACATAGGAAACGAAAAATGGAAAAGATCTCATTAATAAAGGTTTCTCTGGACCACATAATGGAAGATAATCGTTTGGATATATTAGATGAAATAAAATACATAGTATTGAAATTAATTTTGCCTGCTTTTTAAAACTTTTAAATGTGGCCATTTGAACATTTAAAATTTCATAAGTGGTTTGTATCCTATTTCAGTTAGGAGTGGATCCTCTCAGATCTAGGGTCAAAGGTCTGCACATCTCAGACCCAGGGCGAGTGTGTCTTAATGATACTAGAGAAATGGGAGGCAGAGCCCGTTCTGGAGCTCTTTCCCCTCCAACCCTCACCTCCTCAGAGGGGGCTTCCCAAATAAAGTCCTATTAGTTAGTACAACACCACCCACCCCCAGCAAGATTCTACTTCATTCCATTGCCCAATTTTCTTTTAGGTCCCAGTGATTTCTAGATTAAATCATCTTTCATCTGCATAGCAGCTTATTGCATATCTGATAAAATGTAAGCTTGTTGAGGGCAGTGATCCTGTTGGAAATTGTCTTTCTAGATTCCTAGTGTCCCCAGCTGTACATAACAAGGAATGAATGAAATCACACACACACACACACACACACACACACACACACACACACACACAGGATAAGGATATAGGGATAGTATGTAAAAGAATGTTAGGTAGGTATTATGGGTTGAATTGTGTCCCCCCGCCCCAATTCATATGTTGAAATTCCAACCCCAGGACCTCAGAATGTGACCTTATTAGAAAAAGGGGTCCTTGCAGATGTGATTGGTTGAGAGGATGTCACTTTGGAGTCAGATGGGCCCTTCTCCAACAGCACTGGTGTCCTTATACGAAAAAGTTGGAGATAGACTCACACACAGGAAGAGCGCCACGTGAAGGTGAAGGCAGAGCTGAAGGCTTCCATATGCCAGGACTGTCCGGGCAGCCCCCAAAGCTCAGTGAGAGGAGCAGAATCTGCCCCAGAGCCTTAGAGAGAACTAACCCTGCCAATACCACAATTTGGCACTTCTAGCTTCCAGAACTGAGACAATAACTTAGCAGTTCAAGCTCTCTAGTTGGTGGTTCTTTGTTATGGCATCTTCTACAATAGTTCTAATGAGACTCCGGTAACAGGCCTGCATGCTTTATTATGATACACCGACACATATCAGCCCTCTTTTTCTTTTTCAGCTGCCCAAAGTTAGCAGCTAGAAAAATAAATCACCATTGTCCTAAAGGAGCTGAGCAGGCAGCAGGATGGAAAGCTATGACTGAAAGCTTTATCGAATGATTTTTGTCCCATCACACAAGCTCCCAGGCCCATCTCCTTTCCCAACCTTAGACGGCCTCTAGCCCTTCAGTTTATTGGATTAAGTCCCAGCTCAGTATGTGAGTGTATCTTGAAAATGTTCTAATATATAATCAGCATTCAATAAATATTAGTTCACTCCTTTCTTCTCCCTCCAGCAAAAGGAACCCATTCCTAAAATAGGTCTCATATCATCAAGCCCTGTGAGCTACTATGTTCATTTATTCAAATGTTCATTCATTCATGAGATGTTTATTGAGTCTGTGGAGAGTCATCAAAACATGAAAACAAATAGTACACTTTCTACACCGAAAACCGTGTGTTCTCCCCAAGTGCAAAATAAACAATGCAGGCAAATAAAGGACATGACATCACAGGGTGATTAATATTATGGGGCAACGGACACAAAGAGTGATGGCTTCCAGCCTGGATAAAAGAGCTTATAAACATCCATCCACCTCCTGAAAAGTAAAACAACAATAGAAAAAAAATCTATTTGGAGGCTTTAAGACCTACCCAAATAGCCAGGATCCCACAGAAAAGGGAACTCATGAAAGAGAGCCTGGCATTGTATGCTACTTGCTTTCAATGCATTCATTGCTTCCCAAGAAGAAGAAAGGCTGAGAGTTGAGCTGAGAAAGAGAGAGAGAGAACTAAAAGTTTCCTGTCATTTCATGAGTTCAAAGAATTAAAAATTGTAGCTCAAAGACCACTGGCTCAGCCAGGATTGAAGTACTCAAGACCCCCAGAGAAAAATTAAACACAAAATAAGGATTCCAACAATCTCAGCCACTTTCCCAGTGGAAACATTGGCCATCTATAAAAGGCATGGATGAAGAGTGCAGGGAAAAATAGCAGCCAAGGGAATGAGGAGCTTTTGTGCCATCACTATCCCAGGGAGACTGAAAAAATGCAATCCTGGCCTGACAAGGAAGAGCTGTCCTGTTCAAGAGCCCAGGCATTGAACTGGGAGACCTGAAGAACCTCATCCTACTATGGTGTTTCTCAAAGTGTGCTCCATGGCTCCTTGGGGGTGTTCCAGAAACCTCTCAGGAGTTACAAGAGGTCACAACTCTTTTCAAGTAATACTAAGATGTTATTTGCCTTGGTTGCTATTTTGCCATTTGCTTTGCTGATGCAAAAGTGGTGGTAGGTACCTTGCACAAATCAAACCAAGGACATCAACGCGCACTAAGTGTCATTGTATCCATCACCAGGAGACATGCGCAGAAAAGACACAAGCAAAACTAGTTTTACCTAAGACTGTCCTTGACAAAGCAATAAAAATGATTAACTTTGAGTGGGGAGGGCAGTGCTGCCAGAGATCAACCAAAGGACTTGTATGCAGGCATGAAAGCATAACCACGAGAGGCAAGACTCTGGGGTGAAGCAGGAGAGGGCATGTGATGGGGGGTTAGAAAAAGGGGTCCTTGCAGATGTGATTGGTTGAGAGGATGTCACTCTGGAGTCAGGATGTCACTCAGGATGTCACTCAGGCTGGGGGGAAGTCACGGGGGGAAAAAAGTGAAACATATGTACTACTATTTGTAATACTTTAGACAATAAAAAAGAAGCATAAAAAAGGGAAAAAATGATTAACTTTATTATACTTCAGATCTTGATTAAATATCATTTTGATATTCTGACTAAAATATGGAAAGTAGGCATAAAACCCTCCTGAAAAAATATCAGCAAACCTCAGTTAGTATGCTTCAATGATACTGCAATTTTTACAAATGGAAGGTTTGAGGTGGCCATGCATGAAGCAAATCTACCAGCAGAATTTTTCCAACAGACTTACATGATGGTTAGCATTTTAAGCAATAAAGTGCTTTGAAATTATGGAGTGTACAGTCTTCTAGACATAATGCTATTGCACCCTTCCTAGGCAACAATATAGTGTAAACATGACATTTGCGTGCAGTGAGAAACAAAAAAATTGGGTGACTTGCTTTATTGTGATATTTATTTTATTGCAAAGGTCTGGAACCCAACTACAATATCTCTGAGATCAACTTCTACAATGGTTTTCTTGATGAAAAATAATTGTGTGGGTTTTTTGGGGGGGTTGCAAGCTGAACTAGCCTCTTTTTTCACAGAACGTTATTATTATTTGAAGAAACAACTGACAAACTATGGTTATTTGGAGTTAAACTGGCAGATAGTTTCTCAAAAATTTATGAAGGGAGCCTATCTTTTCAAGGAAAAATGCTGACAGTATACATTGTCAATGATAAAATTATTGTTGAAGTGAAAAATCAGAATTTTCAAAAACTTAACTCTATCATCATAAGCTTGGTAGGTACCCAATGCTTAAAGATTTTTCTGATAAGATTGGTAATTATATTAATAAATATGTTTTATATTGTGTAATAAAATGTGTCAACATTTGGAAGATTTACATAAGTTAATGACTAATATTTTCCAAATGATCAATGCATAACGTTCCACATTCACACATGAATAAAAGATTCACTCATTGTGCAAGACAGAATAATGAATATTAATGTCACCAAATATAAAAAGTTTACTGATATGATTTCAGATTCCACATTGAACCCAGTCTTTAAGAAATTATCACTAGAGGTCCAGTTCAGAGTTTATACTCATTAATAAAAGTTCCATCACATACATTTGGAAGGTTGATAAAAGTGTATCAAATATTTGCTCTGTTTATCAAAACCACCTAGCAAATCTATAGACACAAGACATAGATTGGTGGTATAATATTAAGAAATAACCACAATGACCTGAAAATAATGTTAAAATTCTCCTCTCTTGTCCATTTACACATCTGTGTGAAGCTAAGACCAGCCCAGAAGCAGAGCCTCTTGGCTGACCTGCAGTCAACCACAGGTGGCCAAGGAAACGCAGGCAGGGCCAGAACCACCCTGCTGACCCAGAGACTAGTGAACAATAATCAGTTCTTGCTTTAAGCTACTAAGTGGGATAGTTTGATATTCAGAAACAATTAACTGATTAAACAACCCCCATCACTGACTTTATATAAACCATAATAAAAATGACGTCTCCTATGGTTTACTGTGCAAACTGCATACCATAAGTAGTGGCCCTGGGTAGCACTGTCCATGTGTTAGATGGTTGGACCCCATTTCTAGCCTCTTCTCCTTTATATCTCTTTTCTATAGATGCTATACACTGAGTGGCCAGATTATTATGTGTTCAGAGATAATAATCTGGCCATTCAATGTGTATGTATGTATGTGTGTGTGTATATGTGTGTGTATACATATACACACATATATACATATATACACATATATATACATATATACATATATGTACACATATATATAGGCCCAGTGCATAAATTCGTACATGGGTGGTGTCCGGCCAGCCTGGCCAGGGCGAGGGGACATGGGCGGTTGGCTGGCCTGCCTGCTGGTCGAACTCCTGGTTGAGGGGACAATTTACATATTTAGCCTTTGATTATATAGGATATACACTGAGTGGCCAGATTATTATGCATTCAGAGATCATAATAATCTGGCCACTCAGTGTAAATGTTACCATTGATGTCCCAGCTTCTTTTGCAGCTGGTTGTGGCCATGTGACAAGGTTCTGGCAAGTTTAAAAGTTGGCAACTTTTAATGGTAATGGAAAAATCATGGTATTTCTATTAAGGGCCAAATAATAAATATTTTAGGCTTGTAGGCAGCCACACCTGCTCTCTGTCATAGCCACTCAACTCCACCACATTAGCAAGAAAACAGGCATGGACAATGTATAAACTAACAAGTGTGTCTGTGTGCTAATAAAACTTTATTAACAAAAATAGGAATCAGGTTGGGTTTGGCGCATGGCCTATAGCTTGCCAAGTCCTGGTGCATCAAACACACCTCACATCTCCCAGTGAGCCACGCCTTATTAACCTACTTCCCTTCAGTGTACAAAGTCTGGCTTGCTTCTTTTTTTTAAAGTTTTTTAAATTTATTTTTTACTACAGTGCACATACAATATTATATGAGTTTCAGGTTTACAACACAGTGATTAGACATTTATATACCTTATGAAGTGGTGATTATCCCGGTCAGTCTCACTTGCTTCTTAGTCACCAAAATATAGCAAAAATGAAAGGATTTTGCAAATGTAATTAGGATTGCAAGTCAGTTGGTTCTGAGTTCATCAAAGAGGAGTTCGTCCTGGGAAGTTCTGACCTAATCAAGTGAGCAGCTATGATTTCATAGCTGCAAGATGAAGTCACCAAAAATTCAGAAAGCTTGGAAACATATCATTTCCCAGCTGAACTTCTGATGAGAATGCAGCCCAGTTAGCATGTTGGCTGCTGCTTTGTAGGACTGCACGGAGAGCCCAGCCAAGCCACACCCAGAGTCCTCACCCATAGAAACTGTGAAATCGTAAATATCTATTGTTTGATACCACTAAATTTGTAGTAATTTGTTATACCACCTAGAAAACTAATATGTCTATTGTGGAAAGTCCGCTACCACTTATGTAAGAAAAGGAGAAAGTAATAATAATACATATGCATATATGGTTAAATTTTCATAAAGAAACACTGGAAAGATAAACAGAAAATTGGCATAAATCTCCGCAAGATAAGGGAGAAATGGGTGTGTCTGGAGGGGGGAGCAAGACTTTTCAAGCCATTACTTTGTATATTGTTTGAATACTTAAACCCCTAGGTATAGTACCTCTTCAAAAAGTTATTTTTTTTCTGCTTTTCCATTCAGTAACAGAGACTATTTTTCAGATTTGTACCTTTCATATTTCACAGTTACAATTTATGTTCATAGTAGCTTTTACCTTGATTCTTTTCTGTACCAAAATTACTAATATAACCTGTTCTATTTCCTTCAGAAAGTTTTATTTCAACCATTAAATGGCTACTATCAAAAGAATTCTGGACTTTCTTCATTGTTATTTGCTTGCTGAATCAATCATGAATGACTCGTGGTGTCCTTTGTTTTGGGGTTTCTGTTCATGCCAGTTCCACCTGAACAATGGTTACAAACCCCTCCTGCAAGCCGATTTCACTCTCCACTTGCAATAAAGCTTCCTCACAGGACGAGCTGCCTCGCCGCCTCCCTACCACCCACCTGCCTTGTCAGGAGATGTTGATGAAACACGATGCCTAAAGCATTTCAAACGTCTTTCGGGAATCTGTTATGCGGAGAAGACATAGTGATGGCAACAGCAAAACACGGGCATCTGTTCTTCTCTGGCTCATTTTCGGAAAAAGCTCTGGTTTTTCCTGGCATGCTCGCTCTCAGCTGAGCCCTCCTATCGTAGTCACAGCTACAGGGACAGAGCTTGCAGATCGTGGCACAGCCTCCCTACCCTGTTCCCCTGCCCCAGGCTCAGCCCTGCCCTAACCAACACTCCTCAAAGGAAGAGCAGATACTCTACTCAGCAGTCATTCGGGCTCTTCTTCTGCTGGGACTGACACCTCGACAAGCGGACCTCTGTCCTGTTCTAAAGACAGATCCCCTTAGGCATATGCTTTCCTACAATCAGGAACCTCTCTTTTTACATTGTATTCTCTTCCATGGACTGGAGTCCAGCCTCCCTCTTTAGCCCACGATGGCTCACTGGAACCAAGAGAAGGGAGGTAGGAGTTGAAGGCAGAGACAAAGGAGGGCACAGGGCAGGTTGAGCCAAACCACCAGCAACCCTAAAAGTGTAGATGTGAGTTGGGGTCAGGCTAGGAAGAGAGGGATGTGGGTGTGGTTAAGCCTCACAGTAAATACCCTTTAAACTATGCACACACTTAAGCATACATATTACTTTGATAAACATATAAATACACATTAACAATGAAAATCACCATGCTATCCCAAACACCAAAAATAACTTTACTGTTATCAAAAAGTAAAGAACAAAGTATGAAGTTAAAATCAACAAGTACAGAGAAATTAACATAAGACAGAATTTTCTACTCTCTTTTAACCAATTTTCTCCTTGGTGAGTAGGATTTGTTGCCACCAATTAGTTTTGCTTCTTTTAGGTAAATCCTTAGACCATAATACAAATCTGAAGTCTTTACCTAAATCAAAACTATATCTTCCTTCATGCCGTGTCCACTCCCTGGCTTGGAGCCTGGTGTCTCGTGTCTTCTCAAGAACATTTGTTGATTTGAATTCAAGTGCCCTGACCCTCTTTGAGTCTGTTTCCTCGGATTTTCTCAGGGGTTCCTCAAGGACCATCTCCATAAAAGACTTTCTTAACTTTCTCTAAAACTTTACAAAGACATTGGCTATTAACTTGCCTAATGTTCTTTTCAGGAGGATCCACAAGATAAAATTTCCCCTAAATTTAAAATCCCCAAAGAGTCAGTCTCTTGATGAAGTGAAATCTATCGAGGGAAATTTGTAACCACACCGTTGGCTCAGCTCGTAGGGCAAATGCCTGTGTCTTCCCGAGGCAGGGCAGTCATTCGGGGCCCCTTCAAAATGATAGAGACTCTAACTTTTTGTTGATGCTTATTCAGGAGATGGAGAAAGACTAATTTCCTTCCTTTTCTTAGGTGTTGATTTTAACTCGATAATAAAATACTCAGCATCATAGTGTGAGATTTTAACATACTTCCCCTATAATTCACTGAAAAATAGCTGATTCCAGGACTGTGGCTGGAGAAATTTAAATGTTGGAAATACCTTATTGTGCTAAAAAATTATGTAAGTGCTCATCATTTAATCACAAGTGATGGGGTTAAAGTGGCTTCACTTTGCTAATCCCCCTGAACATGTGCAAAAGCACCTGCAAATCTGTCCTGGAGTACCCACCTTCAGCCAGGTCTCAAAGAACTCCTACGGGCATGTAAAGTTCTGAGAACGGAGCTCAGCCTCCCCAATCACAAAGCACAAAAGCTAGCAGGGTGACATGACCAAGAGAAAGCAGAAACCTCAACAAACTGAGTCAGACTTGCAAAGATGTCAGCCACTGCATCATCTGACATAGGGGATAAAGTTAGTAGTTTAATAAACTCAAGGAAATGAAAGAAAATTCAAGCTATGAATTAGGTGCAAAAAGCCATACAGATGAGAAGTAAGATTTAAAAAGCAAAATTGAGCTTGTGTAAATAAAAATACAATATTTCACTTAGACATAGCTGAAGAGAGAATTTGTGAGTTAAAAGATAGGCCAGAAAAAATCCCAGTGCAGAGACTCTAAGCATTGCAAAAGAGAAGTTGGGAAGCATGGAGATGTAGTGAGAAGATTAAACATGCAGGTAATCATCATGTTATGAAAAAAAGGGAAGAGATACTTATAATATTTGAAAAGATAATAGCTGAATTGATTCTAAGCCAGGATGGATAAAAAGAAATCCACTCGTAACAAATTATAGTGCAATTTTCTGCACACCGAAGGCAAAGAAATAAGAGCCAATTACCTTCAAAAGGGTGACAAATCGTGGTGATGGCTGATTTTTCAACCACAATAAAAAAGCTAGAAGGCAGTAGAACGATATCTTCAATAAACGGGGAGAAAATAACAGTTGAATAAAACTTTATATCCTGTGGGAGAAAACAAATAGCTTTCAAGAATGAGGACAAAATAAGGTCATTTTCAGATAATGAAAAACTGAGAAAGTTTACTACCAGCAGATGGTCACTGCAGGAAACTGTAGTGAACATACATCAGACAGAAGGAAAGTAATTGCATGTTTGTGTGAGATTTTCTAAAAGCATAGGCAAAGAGATTGGCAAATACATAGATGAATCTAAACAAAACTGACTTCATAAAATAATAATAATTTATTGGGAGAGTAAATATTTTTAAAAGACAGAACTAATATGCATAATATGTCTTTTGGGAAGAGAATAATTATAGAGTTGAACTATTCTAGTGCCCTCATAGTGTGTTTAAGATTTTGAAAGAAGAGCTATTTATATTAAAATTAATTTCCAGAGTAAACATAACATGAGAGAAATAAGGCATATAACTAACAACTAGAAGAGGGGAGAAATGAAAAAAAGAAAAACTACTCAATAATAATTTCAATGAAAGGAGGGTAAAAACAGAAAAATCAGGATAAAGAGAAAGAACAAATTAAGATGCCGGAAGTAAATCCAAATATATCATTTACTACAATTTTAAAATGGGATTGGATATATCAGGTTTTGTTTTTTTTTAAAAAGAGACTAAATTATATTTCTAGAGCAGATCTAATTTTTAAAAATTCAGCTGTCTCTTTTCATAAGAGAGATGCTAAATTACATAGTTACAAAATAAAGTAAAAGTTTGAAAATAAAAGGTTGAAGAAGAGATACTAGAAAAATATTAATCAACAAATACACTACAGTATGACACTATAGTATGTAATTGATAGCAGATAAACTAAATCTTAAGGCAAAAGGTGTTATTGGTAGTTAGGTTACTGTTTAATTCTGCAAATACAACTTACCAGGCAGACGGATTTATTAAGAGATCTTAAAAATATAGAGAACAAAAACTGACAGACCTTCAAAAAGAAGTGAAAATATTCACCATCATGGGATATTTTAACATACCTCTCCCATAATTAAGGGACCAATTAGCAACAGTTGACCTCAGGCCTGTGGCAGGGGAACTAGAAGATTAAGTGTGACTGTCTGATTGTGCCCAAGATATGGACATGCTCAAGGGGTGAGGAAGTCATGACAAAAGGACATAAGAGCCACTTTGAAGGTGCCCCCATTGGCCAAATCTGGGGCAATTTGAGCATAAAAAAAATGATAGTAATGGATTAGAACTCTGAGTTAAATGGGAACACATTATATAAGTTAGTTAGTAATTAACTAACTACCAGAGGAGGAGGAAAACCTCTCTAAGGTAGAATGTTAACTGAGAAATCCAAAAGAAATGATGAACTGAGAAAATCTCCGTGTGGCAACCTAGGCAGTAACGATCGCAGGTAGTGTGCCTGGCACTCATGAGCACTCAGTAAATTATACCTCTTTATTTTCTCATTTTGTTATTTGGATATCTTGTTGTTTTCCCTAAATCATTTGAGAAAAAATGGGTGTCTAAGGTGCCAAGGTTTTCATTCCACCTGTTATGCTGTTTTATAAACTATCACTAAGATGAAATTGAAAAAAGAAATGGTGTTCTGGACCGGACCAAATCAGTGCTGCTCACTGAACTGGCCTGTGTCTTCTTGTTTGTTTTTATTCTTTATTTTATAAAGTAGGTGTCCATTGGACATCAAATTAACACTCAGCAACACTGCTCCTCCCTCCTTGGGCCAGCCCACCAGGAGCCACGAATGATGCGTCTGCTGGTGCAGGCACCGGCCATCCCCAGAAGATGTCCTGGAGTCTGATGACCAGCCATTGCCTCGGGGAAAGGAAGCTGGCCCAGGACAGGGTAGGAAGGAGACAACCCCTCCATCCTTCCTGCTTTCACCTCTTTGGAAGTTCATACCCTTTATTTAAAATAAGTACAACTAATAAATAAATTAAATAAGTACAAGTAATTTTTAAAGACTTGAGCTCTTCAGTTAATTAAATCTTAATACTGACAACTCTGAGAACACCTTCGCCACCCACTAGTTTGAGTCATTAGCTGGGAGATCATACTTCATCTCTACCCAAACTTGAGCAAACGTAGAATTTTTAAAATTTTTACTGAGTTGGCAGGCAATAAAAATTAAAAAGTGAAACAAAAGCACCAAATGTTAACGTGCATCTAAAAAATGATGACATATTCTCTGGAGGGTGAGTGAGAGTATGGAACAGTGTGAGGAATACCAGGCAAGTGAAGATGCGAGGTCAAAGCCCAAGGGCCAATCGAGATATTGTCTTCTGTGCCAATCTGACATAAATCTACAAATATTAGATTTTTGGAACGGTTTCTGGTTGCAGAAGGATCTCAGTATAATAATACAGTATGTGGCTCTAATTAAGATACTAATTAGCTCATAGTCATGTTAGGACTTGTAACAAGGACAAGGTGCAATGGGATTGGAGCATGGTGCCCACAAGTGTCTATGCGTGAAGTCTGCAATCAGCAAACTAACCGGATGGAAGACCTTCAGACAGCACCACCACCCCCTTGTTTTTCTGACTAAAGGAAAGCTTAGAAAGAGAGAAAGAAGCAAGACACCATGGGAAGAGCAGAGCTGCTCAAAGCAAAGGAACTTCTGTCACTTTGAGGTCTTAAGGACAATTCCACAGTGGGTGGAACCATTGTCAGGCACAAATGCTCTGTTGGCAAGAGAATCTGCAGAGCATATCAACCTGGAGATGAAACCCAAAACAGGAGCACAGGGGTGGCTCACCAAGACCACAGTCCGTAGGAGGGAAGACCACACTCTTACTGTGGAGGCAAGACCAGCCTCCCAGATGCCTTGACCTGCATCCAGGGCTTAAGAGGGAGCCCAGACAAGCCCTCCCATCTTAGCTGCTAACTTCTTCATGTCCTGCTGAGTTCTTGCGTTAGCATCATAACTTGTCACCCTGATTCTACCCTGGCCCGTACAGTGCTCTCATCGCAGCTCTGGGGGAGGAGGGGTCCCTTTAAAATCTCAATCCTATCACATCCCTCCTCTGCACCTGCATGGCTCCCATTTTCCTAGAAGGAAAGTGAAGTCTTAAGGTCTTTTCACCAGTTTTACAAGCCCTGTGTGATCTTACTCCTTCCTCTGCAGTCTCCCCTCCTTCTATGTCCCCACAGTCACTTTGCTCCAGGCACAGCAGCCTCCCCGCTGTCCGCAGCTGTCTGCCGACAAGCCAGGCAGCTCCCTCTGTGAGGTCTCCTGCTGATTGTTCCCTCCACCTGGAACGCTCTTCCCCAAGGCAGCCACTTGGCTCTGTCCTTCACCTTTTTCATCTTTGCTCAGATGCCACCTTTTTAATCATGTCAACCTGCCCAACCAGGACAAGGTTGCCCCCTCCAACCAACCTTTGCACCCCTAATCCCCTTAGCCCTAATCTGCTTTTTCTGCCTTCTGGAAATCTTTCATTTTCAACTATTCTATATACCTTCCATGTTTATTGGGATTGGAGTGAGTGAGTGAGTGAGTGTGTGTGTGTGTGTGTGTGTGTGTGTGTGTGTGTATGTGTGCCTTTGCTAAAATACAAGTTCTCCAAGAGCAGGGAAAATTGTTTATTCTAATAACAGACTCATGTACTTGACCCAGGCTTGAACTGAAGAGAAAAGTTGGTAAATATTTGGTGATTTATAGATAGGAGTGGTGACAGACCAGGAAATGTCAATTTTGAGCCTTATTATTATACATCTGTTTCTGGCCATTTCCAACAGTGTTAATATACCTGCCCCATAGAACAGGTAGTCATAAGAAGGCTAGAGAGGGAATGCAGCAGCCAGAGACATATACCAGAAAAATAATTTCTACAGACGCTCACCTTCCTGGATCTTACAGCAACACTGAGAGCAAATGTTGGGAGGGTGTTTCACCATTTATTTTCATGCTCATTTTCTCATTTGAGCCTCTGAAGTGTTGTTGTATGCACTTCACATATGAAGAAAATGATGTTGGGAGAGGCCCAAGTTCACCCACCACGCAGGGGTTCAGGCAGAAGGGACATGCTGGTCTGGGAATGGTTCCCACCACACTGCGCTCCCTCTGCCTCACTGAAATAATTCACACACACGAATATCAGTACAAGTCATCATTCAGGGACCAACTGGTGTTACTGTTTATTTGTTTGGGTTCACTCTCCTACCTTTCACTAGAATAAAACACAGATGTCTATCATTAAACAAGCATCCTATATAATAAAAGAGTAATATGCAAATTGACTGCACCTCTGCTACACCCACAAGCCATGCCCACAAGCCACGCCCATCAACCAATCAGGAGCAAATATGCAAATAAACCCCAACCAAGATGGCTGTAGTCACTGAGAGCAGGAGGGAGGCTTGGGTTTCCCCAGCAATGGAGGAAGCCAAGCTTTCCATTTGCCCTTGCCGGCCTAGGCCTCCACTCAATGCTACAAAGTTTCAATTAAAGAAGATACATAATCTCAACCAAAATGGCAGCAGCCACGGAGCTGGAGAGAGCAGAGGCTAGGGTTGCCCCAGCGATGGAGGAAGCCAAGCTTCTGCAGCCCTGGCCAGCCTAGCCTAGGCCTCCACTTGAGGCTACAAAATTTCAATTATAGAAGTTAAATAAACCCCAACAGAAATGGCTGCTGCCACGGAGCGGGCAGAAGGCTTGGCTCCACTTCAGGCTACAAAGTTTTAATTGTAGAACATAAGTAAATCCCAGATACCAAGGCCTCCACTTGGGTCGCTGGTGTGGCCAGCCTGCAAACCACCATAGGCCCTTTACCCAAGCCACCCCATGCCCCAAGGGAACACCCACCCTAAACCGGGACACCCTTCAGAGCAAACCAGCTGGCCCCTACCCATGCTCCATCCTATCTAATAAAAGAGTAACATGCAGATCGACCATCACTCCAACACACAAGATGGCTGCTCCCATGTGGTCAAAGATCTTGCCCCCATGTGGACACAAGATGCCACCACAAGATGGTCAGCAGGGGAGGGCAGTTGAGAGGCACCAGGCCTACAAGAGAGGGCAGTTGTGGGCAATCATGCTAGCAGGAGAGGGCAGTTAGGGGTGACCAGGCCAGCAGAGGAGGAAAGTTGGAGGCAAACAGGCTGGCAGGGGAGCAGTTAGACATCAATCAGGCTGGCAGGGGATTGGTTAGGGGGTGATCAGGCTGGCAGACAGAAGCAGTTAGGGGCAATCAGGAAGGCAGGCAGGCAAGTAGTTGGGAGCCAGCAGTCCTGGATTGTGAGAGGGATCCCAGATTGGAGATCGTGCAGGTTGGGTTGAGGGACAGCCTCCCCCACTAACCCCTGTGCACAAATTTCATGCACCGGGCCTCTAGTGTGATATACCTTGTTTCCCTGAAAGTAAGACATCCCCCGAAAATAAGGTCTACTTCCAGTTTTGCCTCTTGCTGTAATATAAGGCATCCCCCCGAAAATAAGACCTCCCCAATAATATTTTTATTCTTGAAACTGAAAAGGCCTGGGCCACACAAGCAGTTCTAAGGAAGTGGTTCGATCTAATGCTTATTATGCAAGAGAGCCAAAGAGGTCTGCTAGTCTGGGATGCAGCCAGCACTCACTGCGCTAAAGACATGAAGAAATTTCTTCACAAAAGAAAAATAGATCAAATAATAATTCCCGCCGGAATGACAGCCTATCTCTGGACTCTTGATAATGCAATAAACAAGCCATTGAAGGACAATTTGTGCATGGAAATTAATGACTACGTTGAAAATAGAATGGAGAGAAATCAGCGTGGAAACTTTGGGAAACCTAAGCTGCAAGAGGTTGTGACTTGGGTGAAGAATTCATGGGAGAAAATCACTGACAGTTGCATTGCAAATGCACTATGAGCAGGCTACCTTGACAAGAAGTACTCATTTAAGGACAGTGCTATTGCTAAACATGAGAGATTTGGTCCACTGATTCTGAAAGAAATGGAGTCACAAGAAATTCACCAGGAAATTCAGGGTTTGGATTGTTATGATGATGTTCCAGAAGATGATGACATGACTGTCATTGAATAAATCTTACTTTGTGTTCATACCAGTAAATATCAGTATGAGTAATTGTACCATAGATTGTTGTACATGGAAATAATGGTAGTAACAAGAAATTCTTGATACTGTAGGATTCACAGTTTGTCTGGTTATGCTGATTTGTGATGACAACTACTACCATACCGTATACAGCTAATAAATTTCCTTTTTTTTTTGTATTGTTTTATTCAACAATAAATGTGTACCGTATTCTTCTTCATGGAAAAATAAGACATCCCCTGCAATAAGACCTAGTGCATTTTTGGGAGCAAAAAAACAATATAAGACACTGTCTTATTTTCAGGGAAACAGGGTAATGAGTTATTGCAGAATATTAGCTGGCAAACCAGGCAGGTTTACACATTATACTGCCTTCTGACTCTCACTTAGCCTTAGTCCCAGAAGCACACAGGTGACTGATATTCCTCCTCCAGCCCTAAGACATCTCTTGGCCACTTAGGAAAGGTTCCTGGGAATAGTTGTCCCCAAACCTTTCCTGCTGATGACAGTTTATCATGCCCCTTTTCCTTGATGGCCAGTTTGTATATAAAATACTGTATTTCCAACTCTTTTCTTGAATATATTAAATATATCACTCCATTTCTTCTGGGACAAAGCAATGCGGTAAAAAGTCTAATGAAAATTGAATTTCCCCTCTATTTGCTTGGTTGCCCAAAAACTGTTATTTTCTTTTTTCTTTGAAGCCCAATAATTTTATCAGAATGTCTTGGTCTTGGATGTTCTATAGTGATAGCATCAGCACACAGTGAGTCCTTTCAATACATAGCTTCAAGTGAATTTTTTTTTTAATTTTCAGAAATCTTTCTTGAGCATAATTATTGGTAATAAGCTTTGGTTATCTTCTTTATAGATTCCCATTACCCATACTTTGGATCTTCTTTGCCCATCTTCAATAATGGCCACCTTCTCTCTAATATTTTCTCTTTCTGCATTTCTTTTTTATGTAAAATATACCCTTTTTCACTTTTCATTTCCTTTAAGGCATTGTTGGTTTTATTTATTTGCTATTGTTTTCCTTCACCAAATTAGGACTTGGTGGAATACATTATATTCTGCTATGTATGTTATATTATACTATATTATGCTACGTTGTGTTCTATTATATATATATAAACATTATTATATTCTCAGGGGCACTTCTATGTTTCTGTTACTCAACAGAATCCTCCATAACTTTCCCCCTCTGCAGCAGTCAAGGACAGAATTTGTTGGCTTTAATGTGCATGTGCTTCACCTGGAAATCTTATTAGAAACCAGTGTGTCTGCGGTAGGACTGGTGATTCTGCAGCACCTCCTGCTCCCAAGGTCATGTCAGAGATGGTGGTCTATAGAACACAAATGGCATGATGAAGGTTTGGATGTCAGAAATTCAACACATATCATCACGATTCTAATAAAAAATCACTCTCAGTAATTTCCAAAACTATAGACTAACCTTATTCTTTTTAGCAATAATAGAAACTGAAATTCAGTAGAGTACTCTGAGACTGCTATCATACTACACAATATCACACTCACTCGCCTATTCATTCATCTAACCCTTCCAGTTTTCATGTTTATAAGTGGTAAAACAATGATCAGATTAACTTGTACATGGCTATCTTTTTCTGTTGCATCACGCTGCACCTTACCTGGGAATGCACAAGTCCCTCTTTTGGTCTTTATCATCCTTTCCCAATCTTTCCTTTATTTTGATGCAAAAATATCATCATCAAACTTTTTCCAATTTACTTTTTTTTTCTTTTTTTTTTAATTGTTCAGTTTATTAATTACATTGTTTCCCCTTTTTTATCCCCCTATATCTTCCCTCCACCCTGTACCTATCCCACCCTCCGCCCTCATCTCCCCCTCCCCAATGTCCTCTCCCATTGTTGCAAGATTTTTGTCCAATCTCTTGCTGTACTTCCAACAACACTTTTCTCCCCAAGAATTATCAGTCCATTCCCTCTCTATGTCCATGTTTCTGTTATAGTCACCAGTTTATCTTGTTCATCAGCCTATCAGTTCACTTGATTTTTATGTTCATTTGTTGATAGATGTGTATTTGTTGTTCATAATTTATATTTTTACCTTTTTCTTCTTCCTCTTCTTAAAGAATATCTTTCAGCATTTCATATAATACTGGTTTGGTGGTGATGAACTCCTTTAGCTTTTTCTTATCTGCGAAGCACTTTATCTGATCCTCAATTCTGAATGATAGCTTTGCTGGATAGAGTAATCTTGGTTGTAGATTCTTGCTCTTCATTATTTTGAATATTTCTTGCCACTCCCGTCTGGCCTGCATCGTTTCTGTTGAGAAATCCGCTGACAATCGTATGGGTGTTCCCCTGTAGGTAACCAACTGTTTTTCTCTTGCTGCTTTTAATATTCTCTCTTTATCTTTTGCTCTTGGCATTTTAATTATGATATGTCTTGGTGTGGTCCTCTTTAGATTCCTATATTTTGGGGTTCTGTGTACTTCTTGGGCTTTTAAGTCAGTTTCTTTCACCAGGTGGGGAAAGTTTTCAGTCACTATTTCTTCAAGTAGGTTTTCATTAACTTGCTCTCTCTCTTTTTCTGGCACCCCAATAATTCGGATGTTGGCTTGCTTGAGGTTGTCCCAGAGGCCCCTTACGCTATCTTCAATTATCTGAATTCTTTTTGTTTCTTGCTTTTCCAGCTGAGTGGATTTTGCTTCTTTGTATTTCAAATCTTTGACTTGGTTCTTGTGGCCCTCTGGACTGCTTTTAGGACTTTGTGTAATATTTTTTATTTCAGCCTGTGTATGCTTGATTTCTAGTTGGTCCTTTTTTTTATCTGTGAGGGTCTGGTTTGTATCCTCAGAGGTCTTGCACATTTCCCTGAGGGTCTCATTCATTTCTTTGTAAGTATCATTCATCTCCTTGTAAATCTCATTCATTTGCTGGTTGGTCTTGTTTATTTCCTGGTTGGTCTTGTTTATTTCCTGGTAATTCTCATTAAGTTGATCGGCCTTTTGTAGGAGCCTCTTGAAAAGCCTTATAACCGTGGTTTTGAACTCTATGTCTTGTCGTCTTTTCTCCTCCATTTCTTTCACACCTGATTTCTTTCCATGTCTCTGCATGGTGGCTGCTTTATGTGGTGGATATCCTCAAAGGGACAGTGGCTCAGTCTCCCCAGTTACCTGAGGTGGGTACTCTTACTGCAATCCTTTATGGGTTGTATTCAGTGTTTTTGAATTTAAACCCAGCTTTTTGTTGTTAGCCCTAGGAGGGTTTGACCTCCAGGCCAATTGTCTGTGAAGCTCAGCTGTGCTCAGGTTGGATGGGCAGAGTCTCCGGGCCAAGCAGACAGCGTTAGCTCCACCCTATGCGGCCCCAGGGGCTCTGTGCCGGGGGCAATGGCTGCCAGCACCTCTGAGAGAGAGCCGCTGTGGAGCTCCACCGGCTGCCGGCTGCCGGGGAATTCAGACTTTCCCCAAATGACTTTGCATGCGCAATGTCTCACCCAGGGTCGTAAAACAAAGCAGACTGATGGTTTTCCGAATGAGAGACAAGTCGCGGTGCGCTCCCTGCGCCGTCATGCAGCCGAGCTGTTCGCACAAGCTGCCTTCTCCACAAGCCGGCAGACCCGGCAGCACCCGAGCTTCGGCGTGCCCTCCCACTGTCCAGTTTTCACCCCGTGTGATAGTGGGTTCTCTGGACTTCGCCCAGAGCTGGAGAATCTGTCCAGTGGGACGCCCCTGTCTCCCCGTTCGAGAAACCTGGCCGGTTTTCAGCCGCCCGCCCTCTCCGCGGCGCGCGCTCCAAACCTCTCTCTGCGCGAATCTTTCAACGCTGTTCGCTGCCACTCCTCCGAGTCACAGTGTCTTATCTTCACTTTTATTTGTGGAATTTTCACTCGGCGAGCTTTCTGGTGATTCTGGAAGGTGTTTGTTCCTTCGTTAAGTTGTAGTATTAAAATTGCTGATTATGACGGCAAGATAGGTGTTTTGCCTTTGCCGCCATCTTAGTTCTCCCCAATTTACTTTTTTAATTGAGTTGATTGGGATAACATTGGTTAAGAAAATGATATATTTTTAACAATTTCTCTCCTGTTGCAACATGCACATCAGATTTGAATTACTGCCTCATAACTTCAGCTTAGTGTTGCCCAGAGCAATGCAGTGCTGCTTCCCCATCTCCTCGTAGAAAACGAGAAAACCAATATATAATACAAAAACATCACTTCCCCTTAAATGACTATTCTCAAGGTATCTCAGGGCTGCTTCTCCTCACTTTAAGCCCAAGTAAAGGTGATTTAAAACATAGCATGTGCATGGCTTGATTTATTCCATTGCTGTCTAGACTCACATTAAATAAATTATGTTAATTGGCCCTGCAAAGAGTTTAGGAATGCACAGAGGAAAGCAGTACTTTATAATTGGAGAGAAAAGGAACCATGCCAGTTTTATAAACTACCAAATTAATGATTAAGTAAGTTAACAGAGTCCAGGATGCCAGCACTCGTCTGCAGCAGATGGGGGCAGCTCTCGGAGCTCAGTGCATTTGGGCTGTGTCCTGCTCCCTGGCATCTGGGGGGCACTGTTTACAGGCTCTCTCCAGCCCCACTATCTGGAGCCTGTGGTAAGGCTCCTGATGAATTAGGAACTGCATCTTGAACAAGCACCGCAGTGATTCTGATACTCCCGGGAGTCACTGAGCAGGCTCCCCCTGCAGAGCTCACCCCATGACAGGGCTCTGGTCAGCAAGCCTGCCTGACCTTTGAGGCCGCACCACAGTGGAGTGGGACTGAAACGCATCTTCACTTACATCTCCTGCCTGCCCACCAGCTTTGCTCCAAGGAGGCATGTGTTTTGCCCCTGACAGTAAACTGTAGCAGGTCCATGTGCCTCCTTTTGTTCTCACATAACTGATGGCTCTGTCCTGCAGCCATTGTCATTTTTCAGCTGATATGGGCCCGAAGAATTCCAGGAATTCAAGCCTGAGAGGACCCGTGCATCAGCTTGCAATGCCACCATAGCAAAGCACCACAAATCGGCAGCCTGAACAACAGACATGTGTTGTTTCACAGTTCTGCAGGGCAGAAGTCTGAAGTCAAGGTGTTGGCAAGTGTGGTTCCTTCTGGGGGGATCAGAGGGACTGCTCCAGGCCTCCCTCTTTGGCTTAGAGACAGCTGACTCCCCTTCCCCGCCATCATCTTCCCTCTATGCCCATCTGTCTCTGCATCCAAATGTCCCCTCTTTATAAAGACACCAGCTGTATGGAATTTGGCCCCCTCCTCATGATCTCATCTTAATGTGATCATCTGCAGAGACCCTATTTCCAAATAGATCACATGCACAGGAACTGGGGATTAGGACATCCGCGTCTTTTGGGGAAACCCAGTGAACCTACAACAACCCATTTGGCCACTGTGATTGAAAAGATCATTGTGATCCTAAGAGAAGATTACACACTGTAGAGAATGTGGGCTAGAAGCCATTTAAATGAGTCTGATTGGATCAGATGTGTTTACAATTCATGGCGCAATTGCCTTACCTCTGCTGCTGGCTCCAGCTCCAAAGGCCGGTCGATAAGAGTAAGACTGTCCCCCTTTGTTCAATAAGCCCTGAGTTTGGGAACACCTCTCACCCAGAACAAGGAAACATTCTTTCCCCAGACACCAAATCTTGCCAGCACTCCAGGGCACACTGTTGTTGGGAAGCTAATTAATGTGGAACAAGTAGACTGGCAAAGAGTTGGTGTTTGGCAGATGAGTCCTAAAACAAATTCCCTATCTTTTGGGTGTCCATGTGGATGAAGCTCTTGGCCTGGGGGTTGACTCCTGGTGAATGAAGCTGGGAGGAGCATTCCTCTCTCCTGGCCCTCCTACTGTCCCCTATGCCCTATGACTCCTGCCCATGCCTCCTGCCCCCTGCTTGGTGCCCCAGGACGAGGTCAGATCCTTGTACTCCTACCATATAAGCCCTGCTGGACTCCCTGCTCCCCATGACATCTGCAGACGACCTGAAGGAGCCAGGGCAGCCCCAGGATCCTGGCTTGAGAGCAGCTGCAGAGGGACATAACACAAATACTTGTCCGAGGTTTCAGGGTATAGAGCCACTCAGGGTGTTTCAACTGCACATGGTTTATCTTAAACCCAACACTGGCTGGCTTCCCCGCGGACCTTCTCCTCTGCCTCTTATACCTCCCCAACAGACTCCATAGTAGCACCACCATCGACAGCACGCCCACACCAGACATGCTAGATTCTTTCTCCTTGCACCCTCAGCCCATCAGCCTTCTTGTCTGAGGCGTTAGCCCCTTGACTATCCTCAGTCTCTATTTGCACTCCTCCCTCACCTTCATTCACCCTGTTATCTGCCCCTGTGATAGCCTCCCTCTTCTTCCCAAAAGGGCAAGCCTTGGACAGTTTGCTGGACTGAAGGAGGAAGCTCAAATCTGTGCCCCAGTTGTCTCCTATGTAAGATGAAGATGATGCACCCGCATCACAGGGCTAATGTGAGGTTCAAATGAGATAATACGCAAAACCACTTTATCTAATAAGTGCTCAGTTAAGTGGACTATTATCTGATGCTTTCCTAATGTGATCCCACAGAATCATCTCCGAATTTTCATCATGGTACTTATCACATGTAGAACAGTTACTTTTATATCCTTTCATCCCCTACTAGAGTATCAGCCTCTTGAAGGTAGTGTGTCCCTCTTATTCACATTGCACACCCAGTAGTTAGGGTGCCTGGAGCATAGTAGGTTCTCAAATATTTGAAGATGAATGTGCAGACCAATAAATTCATGTAAGAATGAATGAAAGAAGGAATCTACCTTATACACTAACATTTGAACCATCAAGACTTTTTTGTCTTATTTGTTATAAAAGCTTAAATTGACTTGCAAATGCTTAAAATTAATCACCTATTCATGTTAAGAGACAGAAGGAGAAGATTTTTGAAAGTTAACATGCAAACATAAGAGTAAATATTGACCCTGCAGAAATGTTTCCACTCGTAATCACAGTGGTCACTGTCTTTCCTGCTCTAGTAATAGTCCTCCCTAAGAAAGGTCTCTTAAGAAATCTTGAAATAAAGGCACATGATTAAAGTAAACTTGTATTCTGTTACAATCTTTTCATCCCAGTCATGTTTTTTAATAATAAAGCCCAAGGCTCATGTGTAAAATATAAGAACTAGAGTTTTCATATAAAGGCAACACCGATCTGAATGATCTTCAAACTGAATCTAACAAGGAAAGACATCTTTGAAGATGAAAACAGTGTAAAGTGTTTCATTTTACTAAACTCCACCTTTAATATGTATGATGGTTAATTTTATGTGTACATTTGCCTAGGCCACGGTTTTAGAGTCAGGGGTTCCTGCAAAGGTCATAATTAGGTTGGTGAACTCTGGTAAGCAGGTGATCCTACATAATGTGGGTGGGCCTCATCTAATTGGTTGAAGGTCCTAAGAGAAAATACTGAGGTACCTTGAAGAGGAGGGACTTCTGTCCCCAAGTGGTCTTCAGACTTGAATGGAAACATCTTCCCTTCGCCTGGGGGTACAACTGGGGGTATAGAATCTGGACTTGCCAGCCCTCACAATTACATGAACCAATTTCTTAAAATAAATGAAATCTCTCTCTCTTTGCCTAGCTGGTGTGGCTCAGTGATTGAGTGTCAACCCATGAATCAGAAGGTCACAATTCAATTCCTGGTCAGGGTATATGCCCAGGTTTCTGGCTGAACCCCCAGTCGGGAGCATGTGTAGGGGGCAGTTGATCAATGATTCTCTCTCATCATTGATGTTTCTATTTCTCTTGCCCTCTCCCTTCCTTTCTGAAATCAACTATATATATATATATATATATATATATATATATATATATATATATACACACACACTCAACTTTTGAAAAAATGTTTTATTCTCTTAGATTTACACAAAACCGATTTGAACCTCTGCCTGAGTTCTTCCTTCTCCGCATGAATTGATTGGGGCTCACAGATCTGCTATGTTGGCATGAAGTCATGCTGAGTGGCAGTAGCTGCTACATTTGTCCACACATTTCTGCCCATCATTTTTCCCCTATAATGACCAGCCCTAGGGTCACAGCAGCAATCCCAAGGTCTGAGACCCCCAACAGTCCATTAGCACTCTCCCTGGACAAGTGTAGGATGTCAGAGCTGTGGCTACCGTCTCCCAGGGAAGAAAGGCTCAATACAAGATGTGGGTCTCACCATCTCCCTCCCTTGAGGAGAAGGTGCTTCAACCATGAGAGCAGGTGAAGCCAGGCAGACATGTGTGGCTCAGAGGAAACAGAGCTGTGATGGCCCTAGTTGAGTGGAGGTGTCCCTGCCTCTGGGCTGGTCCTTCAACCCCATCAGCTCTCAGGAAGTGACATCTTTATTCCCGAGACCCAAACCTGTGTGCCCCTCAGTTCTGACAGAAGCCCTAACTCATCCTCTTGAACTTCACTTCTGTGGAGGTGATGAGCCCAGTAGAGCTGGCCCTACAGGTAGACACTCTTAAACGGTCGGCAAACTGCGGCTCTCGAGCCACATGTGGCTCTTCGGCCCCTTGAGTGTTTAGCAAAGGTCAGCTTCAGAGTATCCTAATTAAGTTAACAACAATGTACCTACCTATATAACTTAAGTTTAAAAAATTTGGCTCTCAAAAGAAATTGCAATCATTGTACTGTTGATATTTGGCTCTGTTGACTAATGAGTTTGCCGACCACTACTCTAACCCAACACTAGGCCTGGGCACCATCTTCCAGGGACAGTTGGCTCCCCAGCTACACACCATCTCCCTCCATCCCCTGCCCCACAGGACGCAGGTGCTGCAAATATATTAGACAGGATACATTTACATTCATTTAAATTAATTAACAATAGTCTTGCTCATCTCCTTAAAATTCAGTTAATTAATTAGGAAGGGCATGCCTTTAAGCCAAAGAAGACTGAACAAGGTTTCTTTTCTTTCTTCCACTTGAAAGTCACCCCAGGTCCCCATCCTTACAGCTGCCTCCGATCGGGCTGAGGTTCCCATAGAACCTTTGCTGGATGTGAGTCTCGGCCCCACAGAGGACGTTAGGGAGCTGCCTGAAAGGGGCTTTGCAGAGAATCAGTTGCTCTTTCTTAGTTTTTGCTTTTCCTCCCACAAACCTCTGCGCTGAGCTCCCACTGAGGACAGTCTGAAGGAGAATGAAGTCATAGACAGAAAACGTATGGAGTGGGGAGGGGATCTGCACTCCTGCCCTGCCCATGCTCTGGCTGGAGGACTGAGATCTGATGATGAGAGAGGGGGGCACTGGGACACTGTCTTCACAGCTGCAGAGGTGCCGCGACCCTTCCCACGGCCTCCGGAGGCCCGACCTGCTGCAGCTGCCAGAGCACAGTCGGCTTTTGTGGAAACCAAAAAATGAGGGAGTCAGAGCAGCTGGGGATCAGGGATCAGAGCCAATTCCTGGCTAGATGTGGAGTGGGATTCGGTGATGTCTGCAGGGACTGAGGCTCACAGATGATAAGGCTGGAGGGATAGACTCAGAGCTTCTCAGGAGCTACTTAAACAGGTCCTCCTCTCCATTTGGCTTTTGTTACTAAAGAGGTGTGATCACTGCCATGAAGCAGGCCAGATAAACTCCCAGAATGCCATGCCTGCCACTGAGTTTTCTCTGAATACAGCAGATGACCTCCGGTCCTTCCCTCCCCAGCAAACTGGAGAGGCTGGGCTCCTGGTCCAGTAACAAGTAGACAGCAGGAATTGGATGAGGGAGTGGGAGGAGCAGGGCCATGGGAGGAAGGACAACTACAAATGTTGTTCTACACTGGAACCTCACCACACACACTAACGTTTAAAGGGACTTCTTTCCAGAGAAAATAGACAGTCCTTCAGTGCCCTTGAATGGCCGGGGAGCACCGTGACTTGCAGTTCCTGGAAATTTGCAGAGGTGCCTGGAATTATGGAAATGCATCTGGTCTGTCTTGAGGGAGTAGTAGCTCCCTCAACCTTGTACCAAAGCCTGACAATGACCGAAACTGGATCCCTGAGACACAGAATCACCTCCACTGCCTTGATGCTCCATAGGCATCTGCCAAATCTCCTGTCCTCTTACGTGTGACTTCCTGGGTTAGAAAGGCAAGAGATGGCTCTGTCACTACCAGAGACTAATTCCTTAGCTAAGGAGCTTTTACAAGAGAAATAGCTCAAGCTTCACTCTGCTACAGTTTCCTGAATTCTTTGGTGAAGTGGCTAGGTCTTATTTCTTCAAAGACAAGCAGTCCAGGGGCAGAAATGGAAGTGGGGAGGAAAGAAAGGGGACATACCTGATTGCCCACTACGTACGGTGAAGCTAGATTGTCTCTCACTGACGTTTCACAGAACCCTTCTAGGTGGGTGTTATGAGTTTTGAAAATGAAATTCAAAGACATTGAGGGGAAGGCTGGAGTGGATGGGAGGCGGATGCTGGGGGAGATCAACCGAAGGACTTGTATGCATACATATGAGCATAACCAATGAATGAAAGACACTGGGGCGGGGAGGGGGGCAGGTGGGGACATGTGCTGGGGGGTAAGGGAGGCTGGGGGGAGGATATTGGGGAGGGGAAGGAAAACATATGTACTACTATTAAATATAAGTTATATTGTAAATAAAAAAAAAGAAATTCAAAGACATTGAATGACTTGTTCAAGTGACTTAAAAATAATAGTGGGGGGAATGTCAACCCCAAGGTCTTCCAAATTCCAGTGCCACTCGACTGCTGCCCTGGTGGTTCTAGTGAGCTGTCACACTGGCCTGGGCCACATGACAAAGCCCCATTTGAGAGCTGTGAGTGAAGAACTTCTGATCTCCAATATTTCTGGTGACTGATTGCAAACACTCTTGGGCACAATTCAATAGTCATGAATTAGTCACGAAGGTTCGTCTCGGTGGCTGCCATACTGAGGCAAGATCCACTGTGGTGACAGGATTTGTGTTGGGGATGGCATGTCCTGACCACGTCACATTAACCAGCTGGCTCTGCTCGGCCCTACCTGCCTCATCCCTCATCTCACTTTGACAATATCTAGATTTCAAGGCACAGAAATACTGAACCTAATTAGCTCTGCTGTTGGCTTTGATAGGGGAGGTTCTGTTTTAGCAAAATAGAAAGTGACGAAAAACAGAAATTGTTTAAACTTTTTGCAACCCAAGGCCAATGAGGGGGCATAAACTCACTGTCACCAACAAGGTAGAAAAAACTGTCAACAATGTTTAACTCAAATGAAGACCACAGATCAACTCTCATCCAGGTACAGTCAGAATATATATAGGTCACTCTTGGTTCTGAACCAATGCAAAGTTTTCTTTAAGTATTTACAAAGTTTTTCAGTGACTCTCATTGTTACATTAATTTTTCAATTTTATTTAACAAACACATTCATACCAGATACTGTTCTAGGTGACTTCCAAATATTAACTCGAGTCCTCATGATGAAATTATAAGGTAGGTACTTCTGCTACTTAAATATTGTAGGTAAGGAAGCATGGGCAAGGAATCATTCAAGTTCACCAGCAATTAAGTAGTGTTGCCAAGATTCAAACTCAGGGTCCACTCTGCTATACCTAAAACAAAAAGTGTTTAAAAAAGAAAACAGAACAAATCCCTATTTCTTAAGTAAATTGCAGAGGACTGTTCCTTAGTTCTTTCCTACAATCCCATTCCCGTGTTCTTCATTTTTATCTCTGCAACCCACACCCCTTAAGCACATAACTGCCCTCAGGGCTAACAGTCAACAAATCCTCCTCTTTGATTCTGAAAAATATTCTTTAGCTTATTAATAAACATGCCTTCTTTTAGATTAAACAATTACTCATAGCACACAGAACAAAATGGACCTGTTTGATCTTTAGTGAATAGTAGCTGATAGATGAAACCAACTTGCTACAAGATTGGGCCATAATAAATTAGAAGGCAGACTCGTTTTTTTTTTTATTTGAGACCTCTGATCAGTACCAAGAGTACATTCAATTCATTCTTTTAGGAGAGAGATACGATATCAAAAAATTGTGTTTTCAAGTCTGATAAACTTGTATTTATCAGAATGAAAGTGGAGAAGATTCTCTCTGTTAGGAGAGTTTCTCCTGAGATATTAATATCCACTTATATTTTATATCTGAAGCCTAGATTATGCTTTCTGTTACCATTTCATTCATTTATTCCCCACACCCACCCCATCTGTAAGCATTACCCTTAACTTCTTTAGCAAAGAAATTGCCACTTTCTGAAAGCACCTCCTCCATGGATCCCTGTCCTTCTGCTATAATCTCAGCAAAATGCCAAACCTGAGTCTACATCCATATTGTGACAACTTAGTTCCTTTATTTTAATTCTTGAAGTTACTAGGCTCAGGCCTCCCCAGTTCATGGTCTCCAGCCTCAGCTGGGCCTGAGTGCTCATCTCAATTCTTTTACTTGTTTTGACTTGTTTGGTCATCTACTGTGATGAGCAGAATAATGGCTCTGAAAGATGTCTATGCCCTAATTTCCAAAGCCTTCAATATGCTACTTTACATGGCAAAAGGCACTTTGCAGGTGTGATTGAGTTAAGGAACTAGAGATGGAGAGATTATCCTGGCTTGTTCTATGAGTCAGTGTAATCACATGGGTCCTTATAAGTAGAAGGCAGGAGGACCAGAGTTAGAGAAGGAGATCTAATAGTGAAAGCGGGAGAGAGGGAGAGAGAGAGAGAGAGAGAGAGAGAGAGAGAGAGAGAGAGAGAGAGAGAGAGAGAAGGAGAAAGGGAGAGAAAGGGAGAGAGAGAGGAAGATGCTATACTACTGACTTTGAAGATGGAGAATGGGACCATGAGCCAAGGAATGTGTGTAGCTCTGGAAGCTGGAAAGGTCTAGAAAACATATTCTCCCCTAGAATGTCCAGAAAAATAAAACACAGCCCTGCTGACATCATGATTTTCTAGTCCAGCAGAGCACATTTAGAATTTTTTTAAATCTCTAGAACTGTAAGAGAATAATTTGGATTATTGAATTCACTAAATTAATGGTAATTTGTTATGGCAGCAGAAGGAAACTAATACATTTACTCTCCCCTTTCCCCAGAAAATGCACCAAAACATCATTTGTCTCCTCACCAGTTCTAGCGCCTCATGCATCTCTCAGAAGACACTCCACCTTTTATTTCATAAGAAAAAGTAAGTCATATATTTCTTACCAATTAGTCAAAGATTCCTTCAACCCTCACCTCATATAAATACAGGCACATCTGTTCCTTGTCCTCTCTCTTGTAAAGAACCATATTTTGCTTTCATAGATCACTCTATGTAGTTTGTTTCTCTGTTTTCAATTTTATCAGTTCTGCTCTTATCTTTATTACTTTCTTTCCTTCTGCTTGCTTTGGGATTGATTTAACCTTTTCTTTCCAATTATTTATATTTCTTAAAGTGAAAACATAGAATATTGGTTTGAGATTTTTTTCCCTTTCCAATATAAGAACTTTAAAGCTATTAATTTTCCTCTAAGCACTACTTTAGCTGCATCTCATAAAACCTGATATGTTATGCTTTTTCATTCTATTCAAAATATCTCCTAATACTCCTTGAGACTTCCTTTTTGACTCATGATTATTTAGATACCCTTTGCTTAATTTACAAATATTTAAGGTTTTCCCAATAATTTCTGTTATTAATTTCTAGTTTAATTCCATTATGTCCAAAGAAACCCTTTCTTTTCAGGCCGTTTTTTTCTCTTTGTCAATAAATGTTCTCATGCCTTACCCATCCTTTAAAAGAGACCCATCCTTTAAAAGAGACCCATCCTTTGATCCTACTCTGTCATAGCTATTATTCTCCAACTCACTTTTGTACTTGTTATCTCCCCTTGTTCCATCACATTCTCTTCACCTTTAAGCCATCCAGTGCTCTTTTGGTTTCTTTCTACTTCCTCAAACCTGTGCTTCTGGATTCTAATTTGTTTCATAAGCCCTTTTAGCCTTTTAATAATCATTCTTTTTGTTTAAAATATTTTGTTTGCTTCTAATCAAGATTCCTGACTGATGTAGTTTAAAAGCACCAGAAATGTTTTGCTCAGCCACACATGTCATAAATTCTCTCTCAGTTTCAGCTTCTCATCACCATAGCAACCACATCCTGTGATATGTAGCAGCAGACATAGAGGCATGTTGTTAACTGCAACTAAGTAAGGAGAGCATTTCAAGAAGAAGAGGTAATGATTTGTTTCAATTAGCCCACTGTAATGCCCCAGGAAATTCACGGAGAATCAGAGCAGGTTCAATGCAGGTGGGCTGGTAAACTAATAATGAGAAGATGATGAAATAAGATCAAACTTCTGTACCTCCTCTATGTCAGCTAGGAGAAAGGTAAAGGTGAAATAGCCTAGTACAGAGAAAAGAGATTATTGCCCAGTTCAACTGAAAAGGAAGACAGGATGATAAGGGTGCCTCCTGCGGGCAAAAATGGAAAGTTATAGGCAAACCAGGTTTGCCTCACGTGAATGAGCAGCCCAGAAAACAGCTGGAGTTATGAATGCCACAATCACCCTCAATACTGACCACCAGCTCCCCTGTGAGATCTCCACCCCTCCTTGAGTCCTTTAAGCCAGCCTCTTCTTGTTTTCTTCTCCCTTCTGACCATTTGGTCTTCGACTCTGTCCCCCAACAGCATTGCCCCTAAACTCTGACTTTGGCCCTTGTACTCACTGCTTATCAACAATGAGAGGGAATCTCAGAGTCCCCTGCTTCTACTCCTCCCCCAGAGAGAAGGTGAATAATTAAAACAGCGCTAATTTGCATTGGTCAATCTCAAGAACACTAATGGCCCAACAGAGTGAAGTTTTTCAAGGGGGTCCAAGTTGAAAGCACAGGGGTGTGTCTCTCCTTTCTTCTCCCAAAGGGCGTAAGGGGAGCAGGGGAGCCAGGACAGCCTCTGGCACTCCCACGCCCCACCTGTCTCTGCTTCCATAAGGCTTGGCTAGGAAAGACTCAGAGCATGTCTTTCCAGGCACCTCTTCTGAGTAAATTTCTTGAGCATGTTCTATGTCAAAACAAGTGAGAAACCTGGGAAAATAAGACAGGTTTTACCCCACGGTGCAGTAAAAGAAAGGCCAAGGTCACAAAGAAAGAGAAAGAGGTGCCGATTGGGCAGCTTGGAGAGGAGCTGAAGGGCTTCCAGGAGCCAGGGCTGGAGCAGGGCTGTCTTCATGGAGCTCACGCAGCTCCCGGAGCAGCCCACGCACGGTCCCATTCACACGCTGCCAACGGCTCTTCACCCACTTTTACACCCGCTTCTGCAAGTACGCTACATTGTAATAATTCTTCTTAAATATATTTTATTGATTTTTTTACAGAGAGGAAGGGAGAAGGATAGAGAGTTAGAAACATCGATGAGAGAGAAACATCGATCAGCTGCCTCCTGCACCCCCCCCACTGGAGATGTGCCCGCAACCAAGGCACATGCCCCTTATCAGAATCAAACCTGGGACCCCTCAGTCCGCAGTCTGACACTCTATCCACTGAGCCAAACTGGTCAGGGCTGTAATAATTTTTTAAAATTTAAAACAAGTTTTGAATTACATAGATTTGAACATGATTGGCTTTGACCTAGAAATTTGGGTTTTTGGTTCCTCTTGAAATATTGAAATATCTGGCAAATTTGGGCCACCATCCCAAATGGCAAAGAAGGGCAGGAGCTCAGTAGTTACAATGCTCCTGAGCCAGGACGTGGCCCTATCTGCCCTCCACGCACTGCCCATCCCCATAGTCCTTCTGAGGCTGCCCTTTGTCGTCACACTCATGCTGGTTTTCTTAGATGCCCTGACTTCCCTGCAGGCATCTGAGTTTCGAATCCCATTAAAGCCTCACCAGTGATATCTGACCATCGGACCACCCTTGGGACATGGCCAGCATCAGTGAGAGAAAGTTCCCTGAATCTCTGCACTGCTCACAGCTGACCCTCAGGACCATTTTGTCTTTGCTCAAGACTGACACAACCTCTCCTCCCCTGTCCTGGTCCCCATGCCTCTTGTCCTGTGCCATCTTCTGTGGAGGCTCTTACTCATCCCTGACCTCCTTTGGTACTACAGCATGGCCTGACCAGCTCCCCCTGCAGGGTGCAGTCACACTGAGATGACAAGTGCATCAGCCACTCTTGTGCTCTGCATGCTGGACCCTTCCGCTGGGCAGTCTGTGCTCAGGGCCCCAGGACCAGGGTGGAGCAGCCGTCAATGCACTTGGCACTCCTGTGGCAGGACTTACCCACCTCTACTATTACTTCTCAGGCCCGCATCTTCCAGGTGTTGTACAGCTTTGTAACACGTGTCCTGCTCCCAAGGGGGCCTCCCTCCCAAGCCTTAGCTTTGAAGTAACCTGATTCAAGCTGTCAGCCCTGTCACATGCTCTCCCACTCACAGGCATTTTTGTCTAATCTAATTATTTCATTATGTCACTTGCTATGGGCAAGCCAGCTTTCCAATGAATGCTGTTGCTTATAAAGCACCTCATTATCTACCACGCAACTCAGCTGCCTGGTTCCCACGGGCCATCTGTGTGTGTGTGTGTGTGTGTGTGTGTGTGTGTGTGTGTGTGTGTAAGAGAAAGAGGGAGAGAGAGAGAGAGAGAGAGAGAGAGAGAGAGAGAGAGAGAGAGAGAGGGAGAGGGAGAGAGAGAGAGAGATGTAGCCCTGCCCTACTTCCCCTTGGGTGCCCAGGGAGGCAATGCTTTGTGCCCATGTTTCACAGCCTCCAGCCCATGGTCGCTGCTCCTGAGAACCCTGGCAGGGGTCTGTATGCCAGAGGCCATGGGTGAAACACTCCAAACGCAGAGGTGCACAGAGAGTTGGATCCAGAAGCTCTCAGGACTCACTCCTCAATGTGCTTCCGGGCCCCACACCCACTGCATGGGTTCCCTTGGCCAGCCTGGGTCTGGGTTTCAATTAGCCCACTGTAACGCTTCATATTACATTCTGCCCCAGCCTTCCTGTGACTGAGAATAAGCCTGCTGAGGTGTGAAGAAGATTAAATTAAGAAACAGGACATAAAGTTGGGATCTAATAAGAAGGAAGGACCCACCAGAGACTTCAAAGGCTAATGACAGGTGCATGTGACTTGTAGGAGGCGGGGCTAGAGTGCCGGTTCCTGTGAAGATCCTCTCTCCCAACCCTTCTATTTATTCACATGAGATCTGGATACAAACCATGAATGCAGGGTACAAACCATGAAAACAGCACCCTGGACTGCCTTTGAAATGAGATTTAAAAAGGAGAGAATGTCCTTCTCCTCCTACCCTCAGCAGTGGGGGGTGGGGGTGGGGGGGGCAGTAACTCCAGGGAGGCCTGGCAACCTCTCTCTCTATGCCTATCAGCTTTCCTGAGATTGATTACCTTATTTTCAGATGCTCTCGTTAATAAGATAGCCTGAAATGTCCTGCTTCTGATTGTCTCTTTCCTTCCAGGAGCACAGACATCCAGTTGTCCACACACCTGAATGCCAGAGCCTCCTCAGGCAGTCCGGCAGCAGAAATCCAATCACACCAACATCAAAAGGCTGAAGGCAAACCCTGCTTCTCCTGCCAGCCTCTGACCCGGGACGCAAGGCCTTCTGAACTCCTCCACTTGCTTCTGGGGGCCTCAGGGATCCCTCGTATGTCTATACCCCATTCCAGGGGTCCTCCTGCCAGCATCTGGGTACAGGACTGGTGCCCTGTGTGAGAACTGGCCATCAATGTGAGCCTCCCCTCATGTGCCGATGGGCTGGCAGGGACTCAGAGAGATCTGCATCGTTTGTGGTCTGTGATGTCCCCCTACCTCTGACTTTTCGTGGTTGTTACTCCCCAATGAAGCTTCTGTGTTTCGCACTCCATCTACGACCCGCAGATGGTACTCGATCCCAGACAGTCTGACTGCCCTGACATGTTATCTGCTGGTAAAGGTAAGACAGCAAGACAAAAGTGGAGTCCCTTATACGAAGCTAAATTGAGACCTAATTTAATTTTCCTTATGACTCTCGAGAAATGGGCTCTTAAACTAGTCAGGAATCGCCCGATCAGCCCTAGTGAGGTCCTCTGCCGGAGGGACCCCTGCCATCCCCTAACGCAGTGGTTCTCAACCTTCCTAATGCCTCGACCCTTTAATTCAGTTCCTCATGTTGTGGTGACCCCCAACCATAAAATTATTTTCGTTGCTACTTCATAACTGAATCATAATGTAGATATCTGTGTTTTCCAATGGTCTTAGGCTCTACAGCAGCGGGTCTCAACCTGTGGTTGGCGACAGGTTAGGGCCTAACGGAAGGTGACCTTGTGACCTTGCAATAGCCAGCCCACTGCTTTGCCAGCATAACTTCCTTGTCCCCACTCCCTCTGTTCTAAAGGTCTTTCATTCCGTACAGCTTCTGGGAGTTCCTTTCTGCCCCCTATGTGGGATGCTGCCCACTTCGAATTGCTTTTTGCTCAAGTAAACACAAACTTTTTAATATACCTTAGGTCACCTTTTGCATTGCAAATAGGTAAGCAGGTGGCAGGAAGAGTCACCATCCACAAGGACTTCCTCTGTTGCTCAGTTAACAGAGTTCTGGGCTGTTGCCCAGGGTCAGGGGTGTGAGACATGTGCTGTGTATAGTAATCCCTTTAAAAAATACTTACAATTGATCAAAATTGATATCCTGATTTTGGGGAATATATGTAGAGTTTTTCTGGAGTGATGGGCTACACAGTGGTCACAATGGTTATGGCAAGAGAAACGGGTGTAGAGGGCAGGTGGGGTGCTTCTGTTATCAGTGCTGGACTCAGAGTGAGCCTCCATCTGGGGGCTCCTCACAGCACAGCCTTTTCCAGATCCTGAGTTAGGGGACGGGGGCCCAAGTAATGTGCTCATGCAAACATATTACTTTTGTAAGATTTGCCCAAGTAGGACATTTGTTGTTCTTTTTCTTCAAGAGGGGCCCTTGAATTGCATAAACTTGTGACCCCCTAAAACTTAGATCTGCCCTTGCTTTTCACTAACAGCCTTTTATACATTTAAAATTTGACCTCATATACATATTACAGTGTTATTTTGCTTCATTGCCTGTTATAAGCCAGTGTGAACAGGAAAAGACAAAGAAAGGTAAGAAAAAACAACATGTACTAGAAAAATATCATAATGGAGAAATAAGGGGAAGTACTGGCAATAGAAAAGGAAAGTCTTTACCAAAAACAAAATGGCCCATCAAAATAGTGGTGTCTGCTATAGGGAGAAACAGGGGTTGCTTTTCTAGGGGCCATGACATAAGATTACCCAGAATGCAGCAGTAAATCCTGCAGTCATGGCCACCTCCCCGACCTCATTCAGTGCCCATTTCACATTTCGAGGAGACTTTGGCCCACAGATATGGAGGAATAGGACCTGAAACGCTGGACAGCAGAGCTGCCCGAGATGCCATACTGAGCCCGGGCCTAGAAAATAGACCCTCCTCCTGCTGAGCGCTACCCACAGACACTGCTGTGCATGGCTCTGGGGTCCCAGGCAAACCCTGGGGTCCCAGGCAACCCCCGAGTCCAGCAGATGCCTGGGGCAATTGACAGGAACATAATTACCCCATCAATTTCTCTTTACCACGCTCTTCTAAAGTGGTTTTGCAAAAACAAAAACAAAACACATTAGAGCTTTTCAATAAAAATGCTGTCTTGTGATTCTCATGCAAGTCAGGGTGGGGAGGCAGAACCCTCAGAAAGTCCCATTTTCTCCAGCGGTGCAAACATTAGAGGGTGTTCTGGTCCCAGCTGCACCCCAAACCAAGCCCTGGGCTCCTCACATGAGTCCTCTTGGTCTCAGCTTCCCATCCTTGAAGAGGGACAGTAACATTCTTGACCAGTGCAAGTGAACTGCCCCTGCCTGGAGAGCTGGCAAAGCATACAACACCATGCAAGCACGGAATTGTTGCCATTAACGCCTTTGTGTTTGATGTGCAAATGGTGGCTGTCCCTTAACCCAGAACTATGCTGGAGTCCAGAGTGATGAGAGTGTTGCTGTCTAGCTAAATCCTTTCTGGGAAGATGGTCATGCTTTTCATCAAGTGAGCGGCTTGTGGGCTAAGACCCAGTTTCTGTGCACGCAGCCATTCATCTTCCTCATCTCTCAAACCCTCTGATTGGATCAGGTGGCACCTTACCTGCCCATATTTCACATTTTCATCTTTCTTCATCATTCATTCCTGCTTTCTAGGTTCATTGCTCCATGCAACACATTGCCCAGGCTCTCTGACAGGCCCCTTGCTAGACCTGAGCCTATCAGGGACATCATTCGGCAGATGTAGGTGGTGACGTGGGAGATGGGACCGGGAAGGAGGGCATGACATGTGAGTACAACCTGGTGCCATTAGTATCTTCTCATCTGTCTTTTCCAAATGCTTTGAGGTGACCACACTTTGGTAAGTTTATTGAAAATGAATCGGGAAACAGAAACATCATTCAAAATAAATAGATCGCTTACAAGGAAAAGCTTATTCCAGGGCTAATCTAATCGTTGCCAATTTAAATAACTGATCCAAAGACATGTGAACTATTCTAGAGTCGCGAGGAATAGAAAAGCCATGGCTCAAGGTGAAAGCTGAAACAGATATGACAATACACTGGACTTGAAAAGATGGCAGGCAAATGGTGGTCTCTTACCCATTTGAGACCAAGTCCTTCTTTAGGGTCAATGCACTGACAGTTTTGTTTTGTAGGATTAACAGAGACCTATAAGTCAATTGCATGTTAGAACAGTTGGAACACATTTTAAAAGTCAGGCATTGTGTTTGCTGTGGCAGTGTTTTACTAAGAAGGTATCTCACAGAACAACAGGTTCTTATCAGGCTGAAACAATAGCCCCAGCCATCACTGCCAACTTTGTTGTTGACATTTTTGAAAGTGTTGAACTCTAGGAGCACAGTCCCCAGCTGCTATGGAAGATCAAGTAAGGTGCCACCCTTTGTGCAGCACAAGAAAATCCCAACCAGAAAAGACTCACTGAGGCTCAAATCTGGAAGAGCATTGCCTCTGGTCTGCCCACTCTAGGAATTTGAATTCCAAATTAAGTAAGTGTTAGCTCTTGCTGGTTAGGACCCTTCACACATATCCAAGACCTGGGTTCAAGTCCCAGCTCTGCTACTCCCCAGCCCCCAAGATTAATTTTCTAACTGGTGATTTTTTCCCTCTAATCTTTCATTTTCTCAGCTAAACAGGAAAGAGTGGATCCTGGCTTCAGTGTTGTCCTAGATCCATTGTGATATCCTGTGCTTACCTCAGTGGCCTCAGTAAGGGCTCAATAAAAATAAATATTGTTATACAAGATGGATATTAGTATTAATCTATACTGTCCAAAGTTCTCCTAGCACGGAATGCTGTCCAGATAGCAGAAAGCGCTGGTATGACATGCAGCATACACATTAAACATCTAAGTATGACCATGTCCATGACAAAGGACCAACTCTTAGCAGAAGGAATGCTCTGCTTCACTCCCTTGGGAAAATTCTCTCCCTAGCTTCTCCCTTCACCTCTACTGAGGACATCTCGAGATCCTTCTGGACTCCAGCTCTATGCACCTTTGCACTAAGAATTCAATATAAACTGCAGTCCTTTGCAAGTCTTCTTTCTCTCTCTCAGCTGTTTGCAGTTCATAATTTCAGTGCAATCTCTATGTCTTCATCACAAATATTTCCATAGTGTTGGAGTGTGTAGGTTGAAGCACAGACCTATCTCATTTGGGGAGTAGATCCGATGCCTCCTGAAACTCTGAGGTGGAAAAGAAATTGTTCGATGGACCATCCCCTGAGTGTTTGTGTTTTTGTGAGCTTGTATGATTTTTGCTTTAATGGGAAGAGGGTTTCCAGATTAGATGTGGGGTTCCTTACCTGCACAGATGTCCCTTCCTGCATGTCTCTTCATCCCATACTCACCACGCTTCCTCTCAGCAACAGCAGCCTGAGAGCTTGCTTCAAAGAGTTAATACTTATGGAAAAAGTGTTGTGCTGATGACTGGACAAAGATCTCTCTCTCTCTCTCTCTCTCTCTCTCACACACACACACACACACACACACACACACACACACGGCCAAGTATTAAGGGGAGTTTGGGATTATCTTAGGGCTGTGTGATTGGATGTTTACTGTTTATGCGTTGGCTTACTATATTTGCACAGTTCCATGCTGTGTGCATTTCTAAGGCATGGAATTCTGTTCCCTCCCATGCTTTCCAAAGCACTCTTAAAAAAAACCAAAAACATGGAATTGAGACTTGGAGACAGTCACTCTTTAGAAACATTACCTATCCCTGCAGAGACAGATTTATTTTTCTATTATTGAAATTAATGTTAATATCTCCAGCACAAGCTCAGTTCTTGATATTCTCTCTCAGGCAAAACAGAGGCAAAGAGCCAAGGCATAAAAGCATAACCAGGGCAAAAAGCTCGTGTCTGCAACAAGCAGCTTTAGTAATGATTCAGCTCCGATGGGAGAGACCCAGCTCATTAGCTGGAGGTCTTGGTTTGCCTCCATAACAGGATGCTCCCTGCTCCGGGCGGGGCTCCAGGGGCACTTGACAGAGAGGCCCCAGTGCTAATGGTCCTCCTCCCGCACCCCCTCTGGTTTTGCATATGAGCATCAGACTGCAAGGTGAGTCTGGACGGTGGGGATCATCCTCCCTATTAACAGCCCGGCTGTCATTTACTGGTGATTTGTACGCCGCTATTGTCAGCACTGCTATACATTCCGCCAAGAATCTCAGGCTCAGAGGAGTCTCTCTGCATCTTGCCACTGCTGCACAAATGTCTCTGGAGCCTCCTTTCAATACACAAAGAGTGACAGCCAGGGGGCTAGGGAGGAAAGACTGCACACAGTGTGAAAATGATCTCTTGTAGCTCTTTCTTCTCTACCTGAATGCTCTTCCTATTTCTACTACATGATCAGATTTTTACATTTTTCTCTGGGTCCTTGAAGATAATTTAAATAAATTTATTCCTACAAAAATATGAAACACAATGTAGTAATCTGCCCAGGGGTACATGAATTTTTATGTCTGGAGTTTAGGGGTAAATTGTGAATAGTGGTTTTAACATGTATTGGTTCGAGAGACGAGAACGAGAGCGAATTAGTTCTATGAAATCAGGCCCAGAGTATTCCAAACCTCATTCCCAAAGCTCCATTGCCAAGACTGCCAGTTCGAAGACTGTTGTGACATTTGTAAATAGCAGAGGTTCCCATACAGCAGACTCCAGCTGGCGTTCCCAACCATTTCATGGTTGATTAAAATTCTGTCTTACTGAACATTGCTTAAATAAGATACATTTATAAACTATTTCAGTACACAAAGATTTTCAATTTAATTAAACTGCAACGGATTTTTAAAGACTCCTCAAAACACTTAATAATTCCACTGTCCATTGAGAAAATTCATTCATTTTATTCAAAACAAGACCTGCCTATTCTGAACACTTACTCCATGTCACAAACTGGCCAGTTTATGCAAATGTGGCACCATAACCATGTCCTTTGCTCTGTGTTTATGTGACTTTGCAGATCCTTTCTCCAATGGGGGAATCTATCCTGCCTCCAAACCTGAACTGGCCTTCTGACCTGCTTTGGTCAACAGAATGTGTCAGAGGGGCCACCGTGCCATTCCCCGGGGCCTGTGGGAGCACCTCTCTCCTGAGATGCCACCAACATGACGGAGGAGAGGGACCACCCTCACTGTTTATTGTATGGTAAGAGCATACAATAAAGTCAAGATAGTCTCTTCAATAAATGGTGTTGGGAAAATTAGACAGGTATGTGCAAAAAAATGAAATTAGGCCACCAATGGTTGTCGATTATGAAGAGTAAGGAAGATCTTTCCTGAAGCCTGTGATAGATTCCTCCTCCATCTCATTGACCAGAGACCTGCATGCGAGGTTCGAGCCAAATCCAAAGACAAAGGGGTCATAGGGTGCTCATCACTTTCCTAGTTGGGAAATGTGTCCCTCCCCTGGGCTCTCAAAAGCCTGCAGAGCACTCTCTGAATAAAATGGAACCACTGCATAAATATAAAAAGCGTGACTATTCCTAATATTTTAAGGAATAACTGGCCGCCAGCGGGTTTTGATGAACATGGTATGTCTGAGAAGGACCATCGTTTGCCAGTATCCCAAGTGAGACCTCACCAATTAGCACAGCCTGGCAGGAATCAAATCTTATCATCAGGGTTTGTGTTCAGGGAAAATATCTATCTCATGACACGATGTTTTTGCTTTTCTCCCCAGCTCTTGTGACTTCTGAGAAATGGGACAGTTTCGTAACTTGGGACAGCTGTGAAGTCACCTTCTCCACTCAGGAATGATGAATAGGAGGTCCAGAGAGGAGCTGGTGTTAATTTGACTAAAGGCTCCATGTTCCTTAGCAACCAGGCTGATAAAATACTCCTCTCTCGGCCAGAGGCAATACCTTGAGCTGAAAGGTAGCCTCACTTTCTATATCAATACAGCGCACATAAATTGGCCTCACCTGATACTCACAGACAAGCTCCACTCGAAGCCACAAAGCCAATTAGGCATGTTTCCAACAAGTCATTGAATTAAAAGGGAAACTCAGACACATTATATGTTTACAAAACTTGTGCTAAACAAGAACAGCATTGAAGGTCTTAAAACTTGAATTCATAACAGATCATCTTGGATGTAGGATGCATGGCAACACATGTCAACAACAGAAAGCCTGTGGAACTTACGAAGCAATGAGTTTCCTTCTCGCTGAAGGTTTGCCACCCCAAGTGGGAAACCCATCTGTACCCGGCTTTGGCCTTTTCTTCTCCTTTCACAGTAACTGTGGGCAATGGAGGATGAAATTAGAAAACTGCTTTGGTTTTGACTTCGACTCACACTGTACCTCTGAAAGCCTGGAGCCTGTGAGAGTCTGCCGCCGCCATCGCAGTCCTTCACAAATGTCGCGGGCGGGGAAAATGCCACTTACACAAATGTCAGGATTGATGGAGGTCTCAGATCTTCAGCCCTCACTGCTTGAGAAAGATCTGACTAAACTAACAAGAGGATTCTAGCCAGCTTATCACTTCTGGAGCCAAAATGGGATGGCAGGTTGGGACTCTGTATAAAACACAGTTCCGTCCCAGAAATTTCCAAGCTCTGGACCTGCACACAGAAAGCTTGCTGTTTGGCTATAACAAGTCGAGCATTTATGTCTGTGGATGTCAGAGGTGTGTTCTAGTCTCAACCTAGATTGATTGCGTTCATTTTCTTTGGCTTCCATACAAACCACCCCAGACTCAGTGGCTGAGACAGCACGAGTGTGTTTGTTATCTTCCAGTGTGTACGTTAGAAGCCCTTCACTGATCCCCCAAGGCTGCCTGCCTTTCTGGGGCTTCTCAGGGGAATATGTTCCTCCCTGTTTCCAGGCTCTAGATTAGCAGCTGCCTGTGCTTTTCGGCTCCTGGCCCCTTGGGCCTTGAGAGTCAGCCAACAGCACATCGCGCTGGCCAGCTGCTGCGTCACATCCTCCCCGACTCAGACACCACGCCGGCCTCCCTCTCCCATTGTTGAGGATCCTTGTGATTTTGTTGGGATCCATCGGGATAATTCACAAAAACTTCCCTATTTTAAGGTCGGCTGATTAGCAACTTAAGTTCCATGTGCAAACTTAATTCCTGTTTGCCATGTCATATAACAGGTCATCTTTGGGGGTCATTACTTCTCCTACTGCATTAGCCAAATTAACCACAAATGTACCTCACACCCAGAAGATTTTTACACATGCACAGGCTCACTGTCTTGCTGTGCCTCAGCCACTGCTCAGGCCTCCTTGCATATCTGTATCTTAATAACAGCAAATGATCTAGTCTTCTTTGATATCTGAACCTTTGAAATGTCAAGAGAGCAAGGCTTTAAAATATTAGGAATAGTCACGCTTTTTATATTTATGCAGCGGTTCCATTTTATTCAGAGAGTGCTCTGCAGGCTTTTGAGAGCCCAGGGGAGGGACACATTTCCCAACTAGGAAAGTGATGAGCACCCTATGACCCCTTTGTCTTTGGATTTGGCTCGAACCTCGCATGCAGGTCTCTGGTCAATGAGATGGAGGAGGAATCTATCACAGGCTTCAGGAAAGATCTTTCTTACTCTTCAAAATCGACAACCATAATACCGGAAAGCAATCTACATATTCAACACAATTCTTATTAAAATACCAATGGGATATTTTACCAATCTAAGAAAAATATTTCAAAAATTTATAAAGAACTAAAAAAGATCCTGAATAGTCTCAGCAATCCTGAGAAAAAAACCAAGTTGGAGGCATCACAATGCCTGATATCAAACTATTTTACAAGGCCATAGTAATCAAAACAGCCTAGTACTGGAATAACAACAGGCATATAGATCAATAGAACAGAACAGAGAGCCCAGAAATCAACCATGCCAATATGTTTAACTAATATTTAATATAGAAGGTAAGAGCATATAATAAAGTCAAGGTAGTCTCTTCAATAAATGGTGTTGGGAAAATTAGACAGGTATGTGCAAAAAAAAAATGAAATTAGGCCACCAACTTACACCATAGACAAGAATAAACTCAAAATGGATAAAGGCCTTAAATGTAAGTCCAAAACCATAAAAAAACCTAGAAGGAAACATAGATAGTAAAATCTCAGCCACCTTTCATAGCAATATTTTTGCTGCTGTGTCTCCTAGGCCCAATAGGGCAAGAGGAAGAAAAAGTAAACAAATGGAGGAGAACTAAGATGGCGGCAAAGGTAAAACACCTATCTTGCCGTCATAATCAGCAATTTTAATACTACAACTTAACGAAAGAACAAAGACCTTCCAGAATCACCAGAAAGCTCGCCGAGTGAAAATTCCACAAATAAAAGTGAAAATAAGACACTGTGACTCAGAGGAGCAGCGGTGAACAGCGTTGAAAGATTCGCACGGAGAGAGGTTTGGAGTGCGCACCCCAGAGAGGGCGGGCAGCTGAAAACCGGCCAGTTTTCTCAAACGGGGAGACAAAGGCATCCCACTGGACTGATTCTCCAGCTCTGGGCGAAGTCCAGAGAACCCACTATCATACGGGGTGAAAACTGGACAGTGGGAGGGCACAGCGAAGCTCGGGTGCTGCTGGGTCTCCCGGCTTGTGGAGAAGGCAGCTGGCGCGAACAGCTCAGCTGCGTGATGGCGCAGAGAGCGTTCTGCGACTTGTCTCTCATTCGGAAAACTGTCAGACTGCTTTGTTTTACGACCTTGGGTGAGACATTGCGCATGCAGACTCATTATGGGAGAGTCTGAATTCCCCGGCAGCTGGTGGAGCTCGGCAGCGACTCTCTCTCAGAGGTGCTGGCAGCCATTGCCCCCGGCACAGAGTCCCCAGGGCCGCATAGGGCGGAGCTAACGCTGTCTGCTTGGCCCGGAGACTCCGCCCATCCAACCTGAGCACAGCTGAGCTTCACAGAAATTGGCCTGGAGGTCAACCCTCCAAGTGCTAACAACGATTAACTGAGCTTAACTTCAGCAAGACTGTGCAGCCCATATCCACCTCAGGTAACTGGGGAGGCTGAGCCACTGTCCCTAGTAGGAGGTCTACCACACAAAGCTAATTGACCAACTCAGGGAAGCAGCCACCGTGCAGCGACATGGAAAGAAATCAGATGTGAAAGAAATGGAGGAAAAAAAACGACTGGACATGGAATTCAAAACCACGGTTATAGGGTTTTTCAAGAGGCTCCAACAAAAGGTCGAGGCCTATAAGGAAATAAGCAAGACCACAAAGGAAATGAATGAGTCCTACAAGGAAATGAACAAGACCCTCAAGGATATAAATGAGACCTGCAAGGAAATGATCAAGACCAACGTGGAAATGAATGAGTCCTACAAGGAAATGAAAGAGACCCTCAAGGATATAAAGGAGACTCTCAAGGATATGAAAAAGGACCAACCAGAAATTAAGCATACACTAACTGAAACAAAAAATATTATACAAAGACCTAAAAGTGCTCTGGAGCACCCCAAGAACCAAGTTCAAGATTTGAAATACAAAGAGGTAAAATCCACTCAGCTGAAAAAGCAAGAAACCAAAAGAATCCAAAAAATTGAAGACAGTGTAAGGGGCCTCTGGGACAACCTCAAGCATATCAACATCCGAATTATAGGGGTGCCAGAAAAAGAGAGAGAGCAAGACAATGAAAACCTATTTGAAGAAATAGTGACTGAAAACTTCCCACACCTGGTGAAAGAAATTGACTTAGGAGTCCAAGAAGTGCACCGAACCCCAATATTTAGGAACCCTAAGAGGACCACCCCAAGGCACATCATAATTAAAATGCCAAGAGCAAAAGACAAAGAGAGAATAATGAAAGCAGCAAGAGAGAAACAGTTGGTTACCTATAAGGGAGCACCCATACGATTGTCAGCAGATTTCTCAACAGAAACGATGCAGGCCAGACGGGAGTGGCAAGAAATATTCAAAGTGATGAACAGCAAGAATCTACAACCAAGATTACTCTATCCAGCAAAGCTATCATTCAGAATTGAAGGTCAGATGAAGTGCTTCGCAGATAAGAAAAAGCTAAAGGAGTTCATCACCACCAAACCAACATTATATGAAATGCTGAAAGATATTCTTTAAGAAGAGGAAGAAGAAAAAGGTAAAGATGAAAATTATGAAAAACAAATACACATCTATCAACAAATGAACATAAAAATCAAGTGAATTGATAGGCTGTTGAACAGGATAGACTGGTGAATATAACAGAATCATGGACATAGAGAGGGAATGGACTGACAATTCTTGGGGAGAAAAGGGTTGTGAGAAGTGCAGCAAGAGACTGGACAAAAATCTTGCAACAATGGGAGAGGACAGTGGGGAGGGGGAGGTGAGGGTGGAGGGTGGGATAGGTACAGGGTGGAGGGGAGCTATAGGGGGATAAAAAGGGGAAACAATGTAATTAATAAACTGAACAATAAAGATAAAAGAAGAAGAAGAAGAAAAAAATAAAAGTCAGAAGGAAGAGTCCACATATGAAAACTCTCACTTCTGACACCAACTGCAAAAAAAAAAAAAGTAAACAAATGGAAATACATCAAAATTAAAAGCTTCTGCCCAGTAAAAAGAAACCACCAACAAAATGAAAAGAGAACCCACTGTATGTGAGAACATATTTGCCAATGATATATCTGATAAGGGATTGATCTCCAAAATATATACAGAATTTATACAACTCAACAAGAGGAAGACAAACAATCCAATTAAAAAGTAGGCAAAGGACCTGACTAGACACTCCTCTATAGAGGACATATAGATGGCCAAGACACATTTGAAAAAATGCTCAATGTCACTAGCCATCAGAGAGATGCAAATTAAAACCAAAATGAGATATTACCTCGCACCTGGCAGAATGGTTACCATCAACAAATCAACAAACAACAAGCACTGGTGAGAATGTGGAAGAAAAGGAAACTCAATGCACTGTTGGTGGGAATGTAGGCTGGTGCAGCCACTGTAGAAAACAGTATGGTGTTTCCTCAAAAAATTAAAAATGGAACTGCCTTTTGACCCAGCAATTCCACTACTTGGACTATACCCAAAGAATCCTGAAACACCAATTCATAAGAACCTATGCACACCTATGTTCATAGCAATATTATTTACAATAGCCAAGACCTGGAAATAGATGAGTGGATAAAAAAAATTGTTTGTACATTCATGCAATGGAATACTAGGAAGCCATAAAAAAGAAGGAAATCTTATCTCAGGCAATAGCATGGATAGATCTGGAAATTATTATGCTAAGTGAAATATGCCAGTCAGAGAGACAAACATATGATTTTACTTATGTGTGGAATCTAATGAACCAAATAAACTGATGAACTAAATAGAAATAGAGCCATGGATACATGGAGCAGAATGACAGATATCAGAGGGGAGGTGGGGGAACTAGATGAAAGAAGGTGAAGGGATTAGCCAAATAACATAGAAAGATGGGGATTAGATGTCTGCTGCCCACCCCCCCTCCCACACACACACACACACACACACATCCCTCTGGCACCTCCCAACCTCCGGGTCCCTTACTAGGAAAAATCTTTTCAAGGTGCCGTGCAGAAGCAGTATTCCTTGAAATAATCATAATCTTTCATTTATTTCCCAACTATCTGCTGACCTTAGAAAATACTGTTTTCCAAAAAACATTCCCTTGAATTCCCAAAGGGCAAGAGACTCTTTCCTGTTCCCTTGAGAGAGCCTCCACCCATGCAGAACTACCGACCAAATCTGGTTTCTGCTCCTTTCCAGATAGGATCAAGCTCATTCTGTTAGCGGGAGGGAGGGGCAGGAACACAGGAGCAGAACCTCCGCTGGCTGGTTTGGTTTGTTTGTTGTTTGTTTCTGATGGCCTCTAAACTTTTGGGGAGCAGGTTATGAACACATCCTGCAGGAATCACAGAGTAAATGGCAAGCATCCTTTTGGCCCCAAAAGTGCTCCTTGTGGGAGATTTAACACCCCCCCTCCCCATAGAGGCATAAGCTTACAGAAGATCCTTCTCATCACTGCCCTAGGCTGCTGCTATGGACCCATTCTGTCTGCCTGCATCTTGCACCCATCTGTCCTCAACCCTCCCTCTATCACCACCCTGATACAATCAGTTTTATGACATTTAAATTGAGAAATCAAAATTAAGTATGTAACTTAGAGAGAAAAAAATCTCTTGAATCCTGAGGGAATTCACAGGAAATGGTTGTGAGGATAAGGGTGGGGACTGTGATCTGGATGACCAGCTGGAGAAGGAAAGAAAAGGGGCGGATTGGAGGGGGTGATAAGAGCCTGCGGGATGCCGCTCTGGCTGATAAGTCTGCACACAGCCTCTCAGGGAAACACTTTTTCACAGGGCGCTGAAATTTCTGGTGATTCTTTCTTCCTCTTTACAGTTTACTCTGATCTGCTGCTATGTCCCCCAACATGGAATTATTTTCAAAAAAAAATTTTTTTAAATCTTACTTTTTAACATATTTTTAATTTGCAGAAGGCAATGCAAAACAAAAGTTTGAAAGGGCATTTTTAAGTACGGCAATTTCTTTCATATCTTCAAGTATTTTTAAGCCTTTTTAGCACGTTTTAAGTCCTTCTGTCAACAGTGGGCATGCTTTTCTGGCCATGTGCAAGGTCCTGATGTTGTTCCCTTGTCATCCTCTTCTGGGAGACCGTGATGGGTTTGCCCAGGGAGCTGTGTCCTCGGCTCGCTGCTGAAAGCCTTCCTGAAATAGCTGCAAATCATTCACTTTATCCAAAGTCACGGTTTTCAACCCGTTCAACCAAATTCAGGAAATACAGGCTTTGGAGATTGAGGTTGAAATACAGCCATAAAGGCACTGGCTGGAGAAGGGGCTGTGGCCCTGCACTTTGCAACCTGAAGATTTCCTGGATAACAAATGGCACAACCCTCCTGGGTGGGCAGGTGCCCTGCGGGACCATCAGACCCTCAGTGACCGCAGAGCGGAGGGAGAGCTGAAGGGTGACATGAGCTCCTCCAGCTCACCAGTCCCATTCTCTATTCCAAGTATTCAAAGTTTTGCTTTAAAACTTGGAAATGTGTAGATTTTCACAGATGTCCAAAGCACCCATATGGATAAAGCACTTTTCACATGAATTGACTAACCAAGTTAATACTGATGTGATAATCATGATAAAGCTTACGTACTAGTATAAGATGAACAGCAAGACCAGCCTTCCTCTGTGCATCTCCTCCCAGGATGACTTCGTGGTGGAACTGACAGGACCTGGCCATCCACCCAGTCACCTACCTGGAGCCTTAATCAGCAGAGAGGGTTGAGTGTGTGTGTGTGTGTGTGTGTGTGTGTGTGTGTGTGTGTGTGTGTAAAATCTTAATGTTGTTGATTTCAATTCAAAGAGTCCTGATGCTCCTTCATCACCATTAACACTCACCATGCGCTATGTCCTCATGGACACAGTTTCTGAAGCAGGAGAAGGAGGTATGTGTTCCCTATCAGGCATCTCTGAGTGAGCTCTTCCCCCAGGTACGTTCTCACCAGGGAACCATACCATTTTGAGGGAAGTATGAAGTTTATTACCCTTTCTGGTGGGTTGAATTGTGTCTACCCTAAAAGTTATGTCCAAGTCTTAACTCCCAGTACTGTGAACGTGACCTTATTTGAAAAGTCTTTGTAGATATAATCGAGTTAATGATCTGAAGATGAATCCAAAATGGTTTTAGAGTGGGCCCTAATTCCTATGGCTTGGCTGGGTTCTTAAAGAGAAAGGAGAAGAAGATGGGAAACCTGGAAACAGGGGAGAAACACAGAGAGAGGGAAGGTGGAGGTGGACGCAGAGATAGAAGTGATGTGTCTACAAGCCAAGGAACACTAAGGATACTGGCAACCCCAAAGGCGAGGAAGGAAGTACAGAGTAAGTTCTCCCCAGTTCCACCCAGAATCCAGCCCCTATCCAGGCCTCTGGTGTTTGGCTTCTCTTACCCACAATTCTAAGCCCTGCCTGCATCAAACCACTGGGAGAGTTCTTAACAATAGAGACCAAGTTCAAAGACCAATTAAATAAGACTGCCCCCGGGGGGGGGGGGCGGGGGGGAGGTGCATGTTCGTGGTGGGGGTTAGGGAGAGGTAGGCCTAAACACATGACTTTTTAACAGCCTGCAGTGATGGTATTGAACAGCTAAGTTGTGGGGGACCTAGGGTCCCCCAGCTGGAGTCCACCCTATGGTTGCCCCACACACTGCCCTCCCCCATCTCTTCCCAGAGAAGGTTCCCAGAATCCAGGAGCCTCAGCCCAAGGTTGAGTAAGAATTTCTCGGATATCAAAGTGTGAATTTTCCTGGACCCGCTCACAAGGATGAGTTTGTTGGTGCTGTGATGGTGATGGTGCTGTGATGGTGTTGGTGATATGATGGTGATGGTGTTGTGATGGTGATGGTGATGGTGATATGATGGTGATAATGTGATTGTGATATGGAGCTGATGATGAGGTGATGGTGATATGATTTTGATGGTGATGTGATGGTGATAGTGTGATGGTGATGGTGCTGTGATGGTGATGGTGATAGTATTGTGGTAGTGATGGTGAGATGATGCAGTGGGTCCAGGAATAGGAGTTCTTAATAATTTTGAACTTCATTGTACATTAGAATCTCCTGGGGAGCTTTTAATAAAACCCAATGACCAGACCACACCCCAGACTCACTGAATCAGAAACTCGGGGGAAAGCATAAAGGCATCCGAATTTTTTAAATTTCCCAGCTGATTCCAACATTCAACCAAGCCTGAGGTCCACAGTTTCAAGAGCTTCCTTGTATGTGCCAGCTACAGTGATGATCAATGCCCTCCTGGAGTGTACAGTCTAGTAGAGGAGCCAGATATTAACCATTTAAGTGCACAAATAAATATACAATTCTAAGTTCTGCTGAGTACTATGATGGAAAGGAATGAAATACTATAACAAAGACCGATGGGAGCAGGGTTGCATCTCTGAGCATGAGTTGGAGGTTAGTGCAGTGTAGGGACCAGAGCACCCCAAACAGAGACAACAAAGGTCCTAAGCCATGGGAAATAGGTGTATCTGAGTAACCAAAAGAAATCCTTGTTGCTGAAAGGTATCAACAAAGTGAAGGAATAAGGTGCCTTTTACTGAGAACAGAGAAAACTAGAATGATGCTGTGACGGTGATGGTGAAATGATGGAGATGGTGTTGATGGTGATGGTGATATGATGGTGATGATGGTGCTGTGATGGTGCTGTGATGCTGCTGCTGCTGCTGCTGCTGTGGTGGTGATGGTAGTGGTAATGGTGCTGTGATGGTATTGGTGATGGTGATAATGTGATGGTGATGCGATGGTGATGGTGCTGTGATGGTGATGGTGCTGTGATGGTGATGGTAATGGTGCTGTGATGGTGATAGTGATATGATGGTGATGGTGCTGTGATAGTGATGGTGCTGTGATGGTGATGATGCTGTGATGGTGATGATGCTGTGATGGTGCTGTGATGGTGATGGTGATATGATGGTGATGGTGCTGTGATGGTGATGGTGCTGTGATGGTGATGGTGCTGTGATGGTATGGTGATGGTGATGGTGATGGTGCTGTGATGGTGATGGTGTTGTGATGGTGATGGTGCTGTGATGGTATTGGTGATGGTGATAATGTGATGGTAATATGGTGGTGATGGTGCTATGGTGGTGATGGTGCTATGATGGTGATGGTGCTGTGATGGTGATGGTGATGGTGATGGTGCTGTGATGGTGATGGTGTTGTGATGGTGTTGGTGATATGATGGTGATGGTGATGGTGATAATGTTGTGATGGTGATATGGGGCTGATGATGAGGTGATGGTGATATGATTGTGATGGTGATGTGATGGTGATAGTGTGATAGTGATGGTGCTGTGATGGTGATGGTGATAGTATTGTGGTAGTGATGGTGATATGATGGTGATAGTGTGATGATAATGATGAAATGATAGTGATGGTTTTGGGATGGTGTATAGAAAGCCATCAGATTGCCATAGTAGGGCTTCATGCCCAATTTGTAAGGAAGATATTCAGTAAAAAATTTTTTGATTGAATGGATGGAATGAGTAGCTTGGGAGTCCTTTTATTCTACTACATTGTATCACCATATTAAATTCAACAGATTCAATGATGCGTAATATTAACAGAGTCCAAACTACATTAAAATAAACATAAAACAGACTCACGTTCTAGGACCTGATTTTCTTATTAGATAATGATTTCTTCAATTAATATCTGGTTTCAAATGTTGGAGATTTGGAATGTTTTACCTTAGCCTCATTTTTTTCTTTTGCTCAAATATAATCTCACCTGGTGGAATGATTCCTATGACACCACTCAGAAGGCTTCCGGCCTCTGACCCAGCCAAGGTGACCCAGCCCTCCGCACCGGCTGCTCTCACATATGATAAGAGAACTGACCTCAAAGAATCCTTTCTTTTCCCTGGAGCACCTCTTCAGAGCAGTGACAAGAAGAAAGGTTCAAGCTCAGTTCTAAACTTAGAATTAGCTATGTGTAATTAAATCTAGGTTTTGGAAAAGAAGGCATTTAAACTCCTAGATAAACTCTGAGACTAAACTGAAGGCCTGAACTCCTTCTTGGCCAGACTGTAGGGGTCACCACCCATGGCTGTGAATCAAAGGCAAGACCATTGCTCGCCAGCTGTTTTTTCCCAACTGAACACCCAACCACATTACACATTAATAACTAGCCACTATTCTTCCTTTCCTCCCCTTCCAGCCAGCCCTGTTTAGCAATGTCGAGGCTCATTCCACAGATGCTTATGTGAGAGGAAATCCACATTAACTCCAGATGAGAAAAATATGCTCTGAAAGAGGAGGGAATGAAAAGGAGGGAAAGAAGTATGACAACTGACGACTCAAATGCATATGTGCACTGAAATTACAACATAGCCATGATACTTACACAGGAATCATGCTGCAGAGGTCACACTGCTGGAGCATGGGACCATAAGTCAGCACCATAAACATGAAATCGGCTCCTAGGTACAGAGTAAATGTGTTTGCATGGTATTTGTACATAGGCTTTATTAATAATCAGATCTCATTACACACATAAAATTTGTGTTGTCCATTGACTTCCTCAAAAATGCTTGTTATTGCTCAGCCAGAGTGGCTCACTTGGTTGAGCGTTGGCCTGTGCACTGAAAGGTGCCGTTTGATTCTGGGTCAGGGCACATACCTGGGTTGCAGGTTTGAGCCCCAGAGCCTATCAATGTTTCATTCTTTCTTTCTCTCTCTCCATCTCTTTCTCTCTTCCTCTGTCTAAGCATGCCTTCAGTTGATTAAAAAGAAATGCTTGCTATTGGCATTATTTAAATCAAGATCATCAAACTGGGCTGCAGAAAGAGTCCAGTATTCTAATTGAGGAAAAGGGACAATGTCCATTAAGAAACAAACAAATTATAACCAAAATTACTTAATTAGAAGTACATTCTTGACTTAAGTGATTTGATTTTTGGTTATTACTCTTTAATTAATTATTTTTTAAGTGTCTACCCTATGCCAGGCACTGTTCTATAAATAGTATGATTCTCCTTTAGTCAGTTGTTACACCCTATACGGAACTTCCTGCAAAGACTAAACTATTACATGCAAATTCAAGTTACTGTCTCAAAATCTTATAAAGCAAAGCTACTGCATGAAGTCTACTGTAGAGACATCTTTGACATTCTGTGCTTTCCTTGTTCATGATATGAAGTATAAATATGTAGAAATAATTATTCCCTTTTGTCTAAAAATGTATATAGTTTCCTACAGTGGAAGCCATTTTTGGAAGCTCTAATGATCCTGATGAACTTGGACTTCAGTGGCATTTTATTTCACCTATCTAAATAAAATCTTATCCAACCTATTTCCCTCTGTACAAACATTTCTCTCAGATGTTCTGCTTCTGACTGTATCTAGTATAGCTGAGAGAACTCACAAGTGGCCAGGAGTCTAAAACACATATTTGTTCTCTCAATTCTGCCACTTACTCAACTAGGACCTTGTACAACTGTGCAATTCTGAGAGACAAGAGTCCTCCCTTAGAAATTAAGGCTATCCTGGTTGCTATCACTGGGACATTGGTTAAAACAAAGACTGGGAGTGATTTTGACCTATGACACTGGCAGGTGCCTGGAGTCCATGTGCTAACTGGTGCACATACTCACTGCTGGGATGTCTGAACATTGGTGCTACTCTTAAGGAAAACCATTCTTATTTCACAAGTCCTCCAAAAGTCTTCATTCACTTATGACCAGTAACTTCAGTCCTGGAAAAAGCTCCTTCAGAAATTCAGTGATACATTCATGAAGATTTGTAATCCAGATGCCATCCCTGGATATGCAAAGTGATACGTGCACATAGTGGGGATGGGGGCAGTCTCTCTTCCCGCAAGGTTCCCAAGCTATGAAGACCTTTGAGCCAGCAGCTGCCAGCGCCCATCCTCACCACCATGTTCTGCTGGGGAATAAACTATTGCTGAGAAGAGCGGAGCCCAAGGATGGAGCCAGAGATGGAGTCCTCGTGATGATGTTCTAGTAGCTGGAACATCCAATATGCCTGGGCTTTTAACTAATGAGCCAATTATGTTGGGTGGGAATGCTCTGTTTTGTTTTGCTTGAGGTATCTGAGCTATATTTCTATAAATATTGGTTGCAATGAAAAAGAATCTAGCTGAAACTGGTTTGGCTCAATGGATAGAGCATTGGCCTGCAGACTGAAAGGTCCCAGGTTCGATTTCAATCCAGGGTATGTACCGTGGTTGCGGGCACATCCCCAGTAGGAGGTATGCAAGAGGCAGCTGATCACTGTTTCTCTCTCATCAATGTTTCTGACTTTCAATTCCTTTCCCTTCCTCTCTGTAAAAAGAGGGGAAAAAAAAGGAAAAAAAAGAGTCTAGATTTTAAAAGCTAAGATCTTATTCATTCATTCAGTACTTCTCCTCTTTCTTGCCTCCTTCACTTTCTCTTCTTCCTGCTTCCTACACTCTCATTATCACCAACACTCTCTTTCCGAACCCAGTAAGTCCCCAGGCCATACCTGCCACCCAGGCTACATCTGGGATCACCCGTCCATTCCCTGAGGGTTCATTAGAGCTTCACACACAAGTTCTGAATTCAAAATATTGTGATGTAGACTCTAGTCTGTTTTTTAATGTAGACTGTAGCCTGTTTACTTCCTGTGGATGAGCAAAATCTCTACTACCTGATTCCTTCAGAGAGAAGCAATGCAACCTTGATGATACGTAGTCTAAGGCTCTTGAGGTCGTACCAGTGTGATGATTGCCAGAATGTATGTTTTCCTAGGCACATACCTAGGTTCATTGATAATGACTCATTGGCTGAAAACATGCTGGACCGAGCTAGATCTGTGTAAGTGTAAGTAGAAGCAAAGCATATCCTTCAAAAGTCCCTTGTAATTTTTATCTCTTCATCTAAGAATTTTCAGCAGGTTAAGCTATACAGTTGCTTGCTCCAATAGGTACAGTGTGAAGACATATAGATGTGTCATTGAGGAACTAGAAATAAATACTAAATTCTAGCAATGAATGCTGGGAAGCCAGATCAGCAAATTTTCTCATTTACTATGTTGCAAGAGTGGATTCTCACAGATCAGTGGAAATGCTTCTTTTGATAGACAATGGATTTTCTTAAAGACACTAAAGTTATTTAAATACAACATTGAAGGCCATAAAGGTCTTGGAATTAAAATTTCAGCATCAAATTAGTCATGAGGGTAATAAAAGACTAAAAGTATCCAAGAAAAGTGGCTGTTCCATGCCACTCTGTGGGAGGCGCAGTGCCAAGAGCTTTGGGGGAGCCATCAGGCATGAGATCAACTGTGAGTAAAGACACAGGCGAGAATGTTTCATGGAACCAATTAGGGAACAATGACTGAAACCATTTGACTAGACAGATGCTTTTGGAGGAGGTGTCAGTCACAAGAAGATTTGGAGACAAAGGAAGGAGGAGGACAGATTGTGAACAACCATGAGTGCAAAGCTAGCTAAGGACTTGGACTTATTTAGGGCGTGAGGTCATTGGAGACCTTGGGGCCAGGGCTAACATGGCTGTTTTAAAACACACGGCAGGGCTGGCCATCACATTTCCTGTCCTGCTCAGCGTCCTCTGACACAAAGAGCCCATAAGAGGGTTAGAAACAGGATGGACTACGACCTTAGGTGGTGGACAGTTGTTTGTGGGAAAGCACTCCAAAGCCTGCTTCTCATAAACTGATTAAGTCATCTGATCATTGATCAACATTTCCCTGAAACACACACCGGAACCGCTTATGCAACACAGTGTAAATTGTTACAGCAAAGCCAAAATCCTGCCACTATTTGTTTGGCAGAATCCAGGCTAACACAGCATCAGGCCTTTGAGAAAGTCACAGTGTCAGAGTGGTGGATCATGTGGTTGAAGGTGACCCTGTGCCCTGAGGGATGCTAGGTCCCCTTCAAGTCCTGCCCAACTCCAGGTGAGCAGCAGGGCAGGTGGGAGATGAGCACTGAGGGCAAACAAACCCCTCTCCGGGTGATCAGGCCTCCCCCCATGCATGCTTTGGACGTCTTGAGCACATACGTGGGAGTTATTCCCCATTTCCATAATCTTCATAAGAATCAATGATCATGCTTTGCAGAAAAACATTTCCTGCATGAAACACAAGCTGTGTGTGAGGAGCACGGTCCGCAGATGAGCTTTTTCCTAATTCTCTGTTCCTCAGAACAGGGTCAGCGAGAATGAATGCAAATCCACAGGGTTATGAGGTCAAATAAGATCTTGGAAGCTATAATACGACTCCACTCACAAAGCAAACTTTTATATGCAAAGGTCTGCGAAGACCTGCAGGAAAGACAGCCACTTAAACGTGTCCTAAATTCAGTGACAAAGAGCCTGCCTGCACTGACATTCTGAGGCTCCGGGTGCTGCTGACTTTAGCTTGGCCAGGCCAACCGGATGGAAGACGGCTTGGGGCTTCTTCCCTGATGGACCTCAGCTGACAGGGGCCCTGGCATGGTAGGCTTCGCTGCCTTACAAGCAGTTAATGAATTCGAAGCAAACACTCAAAACCCTGCACAATTCCGTGTAAAAAAATCACTTGGCAAAACGAAGAAGCCTTTGGTCATGCACATCTTCACCTCCTAAATTACACACTTTCTCTGAAACAAACTGGCAGAGCGACTGTCTCACCACCACAAAGAATAGCCATTTGCTTACCACTCATAAGGACAGAGGTTTGTCCTCAAAATGGGCTTTTTGTACCAGTAGGGGACATTTGCATGCAGGGAACCAGAGCCCAAGTTTGCTCATTTCCCCTTTGGGGGTCATGTTTCTGGAACCCTTGGTTGGCCTGTGGCCCAGTGGAGAGAAGGCAGGTTTCACCCCGATGGAAGCTGTGTCCTGAGGCCCACGCCCTGTTACAGATACCCCTCAACCTGGCCATCACATTTCCTGGAACAGATGCTCGACTTCTCTGGGGCCTCCTGCCAGCCCCGGCTCTGCACGGCTGGCTCTATCTATGGTCCGTGTCCTTCAGCTTGACTTTGAAAACTTCAGCTCCCATGTGAGAAATAGCGGGCAGAGGTCCGGGGAAGATGGGCAGTGATGGGGAGGTCCTCCCAGAGCCACAGGACCATGGGTTCGGCCTCTTTCTCCCTTTTTTCTCTTCCCTGGGAGGTCCTGGTCAGGCATTCCTAGCCGAGTCAGGATAGATGACTCATGCTCCAAGAATTCTTCACTTCACTTGAAAGACCAGCCGAAAAAAGGAAACTCCCTTGCATCTGGCATCCTTCTGGAGTGCTTGGGGACCTGCTCTCTCCCGGGCTGGGAGGGGTGGGAATGTCATTCTTGCTCACACAAAGCCACAGACAGGTTTCCTGAGGCTAGTGGTTATTCTTCTGGAAGCTGACAACACTGGGTGAGAATAAAGTTTCATTTAACTCAGTAATATGGCTAATGTTGATCCTTGGAGAGAAGGACCGTCAACAAGAAATGGTTCTCAATGTTCAGTTCCAAAGACTGAGCTTATTTAAAAAAAAAATTACAAGGAATTCCTTGTTTATTTCTTAAACAAAATTTCAGTTGGCTGATAACAGGACATGGGTAGGATGCTCAGAAAGGAGATTTTGTGATGGTCACAAATACCTGTGGATGTCAAGGAACGTGACTGGGCCCTCTCAAGGACGGAGGGTTCTCACAGAGACATGAAAAGAACAGTCCGTGTGATGAGGGCAGGGATGCAGATTAAATAAATCCTCCTGCAAATTCCAAAATCTAGTTCTGAAGCCCAAGCTGGGAGGAGTTGCCGCAGAAACTCTGCATTGTTCCATAGCTCCTGACTGGCTATTGTCTTGCTACTCAACATCATGCCAAAACCAAAGTAGCCTTGAGATATGCTGCACATCCTTTGGTTTAACTGGACGGAGAGTTGCTTTGTCAGCTGGGCTGTGACAAGAGCAAAGAAGGGTTCCCAAACAGGTGGCCGGATTCCTGCTCCTGGAGAGAGGATGAGGGGCTCATGCATGAGAGTCATCAGTGGGTCCTGGAATCTCAAGTCGGAACAGGCCTTAACGTCCTGTCCCCCATATGTCTCTGCCAGCCTCCTGCAACCCTTCTACAGCATCCGACACTGAACTTTGGCTGGAGCACCTCATATTGGCCTAGAGTGTCAATGAGAACAGCAGTAGGAACCAGCTCGCACTGTGCCGGGTGCACATTTGGTGAATGGCTGTCCTGGGGAACGTGACAAACTCAGGACGCTCTGCGCCGCGGCAGAGCCGGCACTCTCTCTGGTATTCTGCTCCTTCCACCTGCCCGAGCATCCCCACCGCCTTGTCTTGCTGTGGCTGCATAATTTTCCGCTGATGGAAAACCATAATTTTCTTAACAGCACATTTAGTTTGCTTAGAAATTCCCAGAGATATAAATATAAACACAGATGAGCATTTTTTTTTGCATACGGCATGTTCGTTTTCAAATGTCCTTGCTTCAAGAGCACTAATTCTCAGCCGAAGGAGTGAACTTCTTTCAGGGGGGGAGAGTGTGGGTGAACGAGAATGCCTTGGGTGACACTGACATTCTGAGGCACCTCATCTAGAAATGACACCGAAATGCGATGAGGGCAGGGGAAGGAGTAAGAGCAGAAACCAACACGGAGCCCAGGTGAAAAGGCAGTAAAGGTGAGTTGGCTTGAAGAACCAGATTCTACTGAGGCCATGGATCCCAGAACCATCTCTGGGACATTCAGCGTCACATACCATGTTGGGACTTTGACACCAGATTTTGGCTAAAAGCAAAAATGGCAAAAAGCTTGGTATTTCCAATGGGCAGAGGCATATCAAAATTTGAGATATTTTCATGTCTTCTGTCCCCAAAGGGAGGTGTTTACGTGTTGAAAGAAAGAGGAAGAACAGCATTCTACAAGTGGAATGGGCAGGCCCCATCCCTGGAGGCGGACCCTGGGGCAATGGCAGGAATGGGGGCTTTGCTGGGTGGAGGGGGTTGTCACAGTGGGTGCTGACATTGTTGGAGGTGGTGTCACCTCCCTGATCCTCTCTGTTCCTAACCCATGAGTTCGCCACGAGAACGAGTTGCTGGATCAGGCGGTTCCCACCATTACCCTCCGTGTTTAATGAAAACTCCTCTGGCTGTTGAATGGGCCATGGTGGCCCCTCAGTGTAACCTCCTGCCCCTTAGGCACTGGCTCCTCCGTGTGGGGGTGCCTGGTCTGCAGGACTGGAGGAGGCCAGCATCCTGGCAGCTGTTCACCGGCTCTCATGGGATTCCCTCCTGCTGGAGCCACGTGCCTGATGGCCACAGAGGAAACAGCGTGCCTAGCAGTTCCCCAGCACTTACTCCGCACCCACTGCCCAGAAAGCCCCAGGACCAGCTCCTGAGGCTCCCGGTCACCCCGGGAGGTGCACTCTGCTGTGACCCCAGTTCACAGAGGCAGAAGCACCAGGTGTGCCCAAGGCCGGCCTCTCGGATAAGAGTTAAACCCAAACCCCTGGGTTAGACTTAAATCCAGACCCTGGACCACATAGCCGGGTGCCTGACATGGGATGCAGAGAGACAAGGAAGATGGCAGGTCAGCAGAGCCAAACTCAGTCTGCACTGCCTGGAAGGAAGGTCTGGAGGAAAACACCTGGCTCGTCCCATCGGGACTGCAGGCTCACCTTCCTGGACCGCAGGCTCTGCGGCCTGGTGGCGGGAAGGCGAGAGAGGCATCAAGAGGCAGCGTCCGCTCAGTGAACGGGCCCTGTGGCCAAACCAGGGGCTGCTCCACTGAGCAACGTGACCTTCTTCAGGTGAGGACAGAGGTAGCAGCGGTATCCAGGGATGAGGGGTGGGGGGCCTGCTCCGCAGCTCTCACAGATCTCTTGTATCCCCTCGAGGCTTATCTGTGTCCCTGATTCCTCAAGGGAATGTGACTCCTTGATGCTGGGACTCTGTGGCTCAACACCTATCAGAACGCCTGTGCCAGTGCATGGAGCAATAAGCGCATGTTGATTGACCAAGTAATTAATACATAGAAAACACCCAGTGTGGAAGCCTGCATCACCCTTCACCACCACCCCTCCCCCTCACTGCTGGCCCCATCTCTGCCCCCTCAGTCTCCCCCACATGTCGTCAGGCCCATCGCCATCAACACCACTCTGGGGTCACACTCGCCATCTATAAAAGCGCCCCCATTGTACAGCTGGGTAAACTGAGCCAAGTTTGCTGAGGGTCACCGGAAAAGCTGAGTTCAGCTGAGACTCCTGATTTCCAGATCAGTGTCAGATGTCCCCTCCCCTCCCTTGTCCTCCTCTGTAGGTGTCACCAGCTGACTCAGAACTGTGCCTCCACTCCCCTCCTCCCCCTTCCTCCTCCCCCTGCCTCCGTGACACCTGGAGAGGGATTTCTTTTTCTGAACTACACAGAGTGGTGCCCAGGGCAGCCAGCTCCAGCCCAGGAGGGGCCCTGCTATCCCTCACCACCAGCCACGTCCGTCCCAAGGCAGAGTTCCGCCCTCACACGGAATCCCTGACCCAACCAACCATGAGGAATGAGAGGGTGAAGGGAGGCAGTCGGTGACCTTCGCCTGCCCTTTCCTTCTTCTCATCATTACAAAGAACTCGAGTCCTTTCCCTTTTCTTACTATCTGCGATTACAGTTCTCACTCGGGTCAAAATGTGTGTGGCCGGGAGGAAATGAAGGGGAGCTCTATAAATAACTCCAGCGATTCCAAAGCCATTAGGATAAAGGCAAAGCTTGGACACGCGAAACCTCGGGGGCTGGACAGGAAGAGAGAGAAGCGGGCCAGGCAGGCTGTGTGCGCGGGAGGGAGCCAGCCGGTCTTGGAGAAGCGGCCAACCGATGCTCCCTGGGGACCCCCAGTTACCCAAGTGTCCAGCTTCTCAGGCCAGCCAGAAACTGGAGAATCTGGGTGTCTCTGTGAAACGTACTGTTTCTAATGTGATTAAAATCTTCAACAAGATGCCACAGGTCAGGGCTAGCAGCATCTGACCTGCCTGACCAGCCCCCATTCCCGACCCCAAGGAAGGAAGACGTGATTGTGGGAAAGCCAAGACATCTGTGCGTGGTCCAGACACGCCACCACCGCCAGCGTGGCTGAGACACCTTTGTTTCTCAGCTTACTCAGCCGAGGCAAAGAAAAGCACCCTTCGGGTGGGAGGAGGAGGAAGGCAGAGTCAGGGGCAGTGAAGGTCAGGCCCCCTCCACCCTCAAGAGTAAAAGGAACAATGTGCTGACATGGTGTATTAGCAGGTGAGCAGGTCTCTCCTACTGCCTTCTCTCACCAGTCCAGGTGCCAGCCCAGGTGGGGCTCTGTAGGCCTGGGGCCAGCTGAGGGAGGGAGAGAGCGCGCTGCCGTGCCCATGGGTTGAGGAATCCGGAGGCTGTCATTGAGGCTGGGACCATCCTTGCTGTTCATTGGAAAGCCCAGGTAAGTCTGGAAGGATGTTTGGCCACCATGCTGTGTACTTGAAGTCAGTGAGGCCCTGCAGAGACGGGCCAGTAGCTGGGCTGGGAACAAGTCAATTTTCCTGCTCTCGGAAGGGAAGGAGAGGCTTTCCCACCAGGGTCTGCAATCCTAGGGGCAAATCCTATAGCATTTAAGCCTCTGGGACTTGCCCAATGTTTTCCAGTGATGACAGCCTTATGAAGGACAGTTCATTCAGGGTCTAGGAGGCCACGTGAAGGCGGAGCAACTGGTGTCGCCCCACGCACCTGGGTAGAAGATAACTCCTGATCAGTTTGAGGGTGGAAGCCTGGTGAAGGGAAGAATGAGATGGGCCAGGTGTGGGGGCCAGTCAGGGTTGTCTGCAAAACTGGCGGGACCACCCAGAAGAAGCCCGTTCTGAGAAGAGGTTGATGGAGGAGCCTCTTGGGAGAGAATTTTCCCAAAGGAGAGCCAGGGGACAATGCCAGGCAGGAATGAAGGCTTCGTCAGAAGAGGATAGCAGACCGCACCCAGCCCACGTGACCGGATCCAGCCCATAGACATCAGCAGAAACCCCGGGGAGACAAGCTTGGAGCCAAGACGAAAGAGGGGTCCTCATCACAAACTAGCCAGATCTAGGGGCACCAGAAGGGGATAGGGCTTCAAACTCTCTTCTGCCCAGAGCAGCCCCAGCTGCTCTCCCAGAGGGGACGATCCCCCTGCAAAGGGCCACAGGGTCAGCAGAAGGGACTGACAGAACAGTCCCTTCTGCTGGGGGGAGCAGCTGGTCCCCAAGGAGGGGCCAGAGCCACAGGTTCTTAAATACAAATGGGACATCTAGAGTCACTGGAGGAGGAGACACCATGTCATCAGCAAACAGCCAGGGACAAGAAATATGCGTTTAAGTGTAAACATTACACACACTAGTATTTCTTGGTCTGGAGACCAAGAAATCGCTGAAGCAGAAGCATCCCCACGTGGCCCGTGATCATTTGGAGCATTGCTTCACTGGGCTGAGGATGGGAGACTTTCAGTGCAAGCACTTGTCTCTTTTATTCAAGGCTGCCTCTCCCATCACTAGACAAGTGTCTAGTGTATCTCGGTCATGTCAGCACTTACTGAGTAAGTCTCCCCACCACAGACCTTGACCTCAACATTTCTCGAGCTTTTGGTAGCAGCAGACCACTTTCTTGAAATAGAACCTCAAGTGGAAATGAAAGACCCACAACAGGTAAGCATGGAGTTACTCTGACTAAAGGGGACATAGAGTGAGAGGCCAGTGCATAGCCCAGCCCAGTTACCCTGGGCAGACCCTGCAATTCCTCCAGGCAATTCCTCAGGCTGCAAACAATCTAGTTTGAAGCACAAACACGGTCATGATATAAACAGGGAGGCTGATGAGGATGCCAATGTGACATTTCCCTCCAGGGCATTGAAAATTCTCAGGATATAGAAGCAATACAAGTGAGTGGATAAAAAAAAAAACTGCAGTGCACACATCCAATGGAATATGACTCAGCCATAAAGTAGAATGATCTCTTACCATGTGAGACAGCATAGATGGGCTTGAGGGTATTGTGCTAAGTGAAATAAGCCAGAAAAAGAAAGACAAATACCATATGGTTTCACTTATATGTGGAATCTATAGAACAAAGTAAACAAACAAATTTGAAACAGACCTGTAGATACAGAGAAAAGACTGATGGGTGCCAGAGGGAAGGAGAGTCTGGGGGCTGGCTGAAAGAGGTGAAGGGATTAAGAAGTAAAAATTGGTAGTTACAAAATAGTCATGGGATGTAAAGTTCAGCATAGGAGTATAATCAATAATATTGCAGTAACTACGTATGGTGCCAGGTGGGTACTTGAATTATCAGAGGGAACACTTTGTAACCTATATGAATGTCTACCAGCTGTGCTGTGCACCTGAAAATAATACAAATTGCTGAATGCAAACAGTAATAAAAATAAAATAATAAAAATATTTAAAAATAAAATAACAAGCAGAGTTTGAAAAGAAAAAGAAAGGAAAACCCCCAGGAGAGGAACGGAGACCCCTTGAGATGGTCTGAATGACGGCTCAGCAGATGGAGAATGCAGAAGTTAAAGTCAGGGCAACCTTCAGCATGTGGTGCAGGGACAGGGCAGAGCCACCCAGACCTGGAGTATCCCAGGCCTCCAGCCAACTTGTCAGCACCCTTCTGACACCTCATGAATATTAATGACCATGGGCTCAGCAGTTTTTGCATATTCCTAATTTCAAGTTCTGCCTCAATGCTTGTTGGGACAAGGAGGCAGGTTGAATAGAGATGCAGCCCTTGCAGTTTTAGGAAATGCTGAGTTTAATTCTATTACTATTTTATGCTTCCTACCCAGACGTCAAATTTTGCATTTATATGGAGTTATTCTTGACTACGTCTAGTGGTAATGTCACGATGTCCCTGTCAGGACATGTCCCAGGCAGCTGAGGTGAGCCTCCCTTCCTTCACACCGACATCTCTGACGTTTGCCAAACCTAATTCCAGACAGTAAGAAACCGACACGTGCTCCCTGGAGTCCACAGACCTGGGACCGAATCTCAGCTGCCATTGTTACCTGTGAATGTGGCTGATTTTTACAAGTCACTTGGTGTAACATCTCTAATGTGTGGGGAATAAGACCTGCATTGATTTCCTATTCCTACTGTAACAAATCATCACAGATGTAGTGGGTTGAAACAAAGTTATTACCTTACAGTTCTGAAGGTCAGAAGTCTAAAATGGATTTCCCACAGTTACAACCAAATGATCAGCAGAGCTGGTTTTTCTGGAGGCCCTAGGGGAGAAACGTTTCCTTTCCAGCTTCTGGAAGCTGCTCACATTCCCAGACTCCTGGCTCCTTCCACCATCCACAGAGCCTGCAATGGCTAGTCCAGTCTTTCTCATGTTGTGCCACTGGTTTCTGTTGGCTGCTTCCATTGATATGCACCCGGGGCTCACACTCAGCCCATCCCAACTTCCATTGATAAGGATCCTGTGCTCACACTCAGCCCATCTGGACTTCCATTGATAGGGACCCAGTGATCACACTGAGCCCATCTGGATGATCTAGTATAAGCTCCCTATTTTAAGGTAAACAGATTGGCAACCTTGATTCCTTTCTTCCATATAAGGTATCAGGTATTGCCAATGCAATACGTGTCTCACAGTGTGGTGTTGAGGTTGAATTGAGGGTGGCCAGCACAGTGCTGGACATATAACTGAGCAGCTTTTCCTGGAAGCTGGGTACACTGGCACACAACAGCGCCCAAAAGCTGGAAGGCATGCACCACCTTGCATTGTCCCTTAGCACCTGCTAGTCCCAGTAAAGGCTGCCATCCAACTTGCCCACCTAGCCTGCCAATCTTAGAACAAAGCAATGATGCGCCATGGTTCAGTCAACCTCCCTGTTGCCTTTTTTTGCATGAAATCAAAATGACAAACACACTTTGGCATTTTCCATCCTGTCCATCAGTGGCAATGGCACTGAGTTGGGTCTCCACTGCAACTCCAGGACACATCGGACATACAGCCATGAACCTTCCCTTTTGACATAGGGAGCCAAGCCTGGAGCAGACCCCAACCCCCTTTATATGGTCTTGGAGTGACTCAACCTGACTATTAGGGGACACGTGCATGGTCTCTTCCTTGACACAGTGAGGACACAGGAAGCTCCACGTGGACGTGAGTAGCCAGGCAGTTCAGTCTCTCTGAGTCTTCCCTCACAAGGGCTGTTCCTCACAGTCCTCAGGAGCTTTTCGTCAAGCCTCCCTTGTCCTTCAAATCATGAACACTTCCTCCTGACAGAACCCCTCCTTTCCAGGCAACCTTTCTGTTTGGTGCACACCCACCAAGACAATAGTTTGCAGTCCTCATGCAACCAAAGGCTCTGCTCAGACTCTCACCAAAGTGTCTGTGGAAATGCACAAACTCTGTGGAATTTTTAATGATCTTAGCTACACAGCATGGAAGACATAGAAGGTTTGACCACATAAATGACTGAGTTAGAGGGGGCTTGATTGTCAGGCAGTGTGGTGGGGGGAGGTCGATGCTGGGTTTGAGTCACTGTCCACCACTCTAGAACTGTGTGACCCAGAATGAGTTACACTTGAACTTCAGTTTCCTCCCTTATAAATTGCTGGGCAATAACCTACTTTACAGCAGTATCATTAGAAAAGAAAGAGAGAACACCTACTGAAGTCACCATGCCTGGTTCCTGACTCTGATTACCTATTGTGGTGTCTCCAATGACCCAAGCATCGTGGGTTCCCACAATCATTTGCTTATATCCCTCAGGTCTGTGCCCCAGGAACCCAAGTGGGGCCTAGCCAGAACTGCTCTGCTCCTCATGTTGGCGGATGTCTCCCACAGGGCTCAGCTGAGGGCTGCCTTGGAGGGTGCAGGGCACCTGGAGAGCAGTGGATCCTCCTTACTCACATAGTTACGTACTATAAAACCCCACAAGCACAGTGAGCACGCTCCCAGCCCTGGCTCCCAGGGAAGGGCAGGGTGACTCCCCCAAGCCTCTGCTCTCGGCATTTCTGTTGACATATGTAACCTTGTTTCATGCTTCTGTTTAAAGACACCTTCTTAATATCTGTTTCTTCAAAATAATTAATTAGATGAAATATAATTATTTATTAGAATTAGAATCCAGCAATATTTCTTTGAACACTGAAATGTTGGCTGAGAAGGGTTTGAGCTCCTCCTTCCCCTGAGTAATGGTGCCTGTGAATTCTTCTGGCGGTCAGACTCCCAGGGTTTACACCGGGTTTACATCGCTCCTCATCTCAGGAATCCACATACCTGATCGCTTTCCCACCTTCTCTGTAGTGTCGTCATGCTACTTGAATGGCAACCAGAGTGGCCTTGTGTGCGGGTGGGCACGCTTCCTCTTCCCTGTTCTCGATGTACCATGTTGCTGATCCACTAACAGTGATCTCACCGCACACAGCCCCATCCCTCAGGCCTGAGCGGAGCTTGTGGTTCTCTCCAGGAGGCACCCCTCAGGATTCCTGAGCTCAGGGACAGGGACACGAGGCCAAGTCTCAGCACTGCACTCAGGGCCACTTCAATCAGCCAAATCACCAACAAAAAGCACAAAACATGGCAGAGTCGCCCCTGAAAAAGACACTTATTTACGACCTGAGCTGAAACAAGGAAGCAGAGTGTCACCCTGTCAGATGAGGATAGGCCCTTGGGCCACTTAAAGTCTCCCTCCTCTCTGCACACGAGTGACCACAAGGAGGATGTGAGCACTGACTTTGAAGTTGCAAAGCAATTTTAGTGAGCAGGAGTGGTCACATGCCCAGAGTGTGTGAGGAAAAGGACCAACTTAGCGGGTGTTTCTGCAGGACAGGCTGCAGAGCTGCGCTCGGCGGGAACTGTCCACTGTGACCCTTCCGACAGGAGGGCCTGCAGGTGATTGGGCCTTATGCTTCCCTCAGGTGGGCACCCAAAGGCAACAAGCAGGAAGCTGCATGACCTTTCCCGGCCTAGTTTTGGAGGTGACACAGCCACTTCTGCCATGTTCTGTGGGTGCAAGTGAGTCCAGGTTGAAAGAGAGGAGAATTGGCCCCCACCTCTCGCCAGGGGAGATGTTACGCCATCTTTGGAAAGATACAGTCAGCCAGAGTGTGGGAAGGAACAGTAGTTATTATTTGATACAAAACACCAACAACAAAAGCCATTTCAAGCAGACGCCCACGAGTATAGAAGTAATTACTTGGAAAGACTGCTTCTGCAATTATCTCCTGCTGCACAGGACTTTAATTGCTAGTGCGCCTCAGTCAGCTACACCTTTAAGCTAAGAAGAGCGGTGAGGAAGCCAGGCAGTCCTATCATCCAGGATTTTACATCCAATTGGGACATAGCCGGGTCCTCACCATGTGTCAGTGACTCCACGTATGGACCACGGTGATCTGGGACATTGGTTTACCAGGGGGGTGTGAGGAAGGACTGTAAAAAAAAATAACACAAGATTTGCCAATCCCTGCCTTGAATCTATGAATCTGTAGGTCTACAGTATTTTTTACAAATACTCCAAGGTACCCTCGCACAGCCACTAGAACAGGTATCCTTCTGCAAGCTAGGAATTGGGAGGACCACACAGCCCAGCATCGTCACTCACATCAACTCCCTCAAGCATCACCAGAGATGCTTGAGGCAGATCTAGACCCGCCCGCATTCCCAGGATCTATTGAAGAGGATGTGACTGATGGCCAAAGTCTGGTTGCCCAGCCACCAGGAAGGACCCTGGGTCTCCCTGATTCTGTGACAGAAAGCGGGAGAGGAAGGTGAGACATACCCCAATCAGACTTTGTAATCCTCCTTTAAAAGGATCACATTATCAACAAGTATTGTGGTCAGAAGACTGATGCTTCCACAAAAGATGTTCATGTCCTAATCTCTGAAACTTGTACATGGCAGGGGAGTTTAAGGTCAAAGATGAAATCAAAGCATGCCCCATATTTTATCATCATTAATTTATCATGCTGGAAAAAAAATACAACACATGTTTGGCACAAGTAGGGGTTCAATAAATGGTATAGTAAATGATGGTATAGTAAGTGACTAGAGTGCTTCCTTATGTTGCTTTGCTGTTACCTTCCAACGCTTTTAATGAAGCACTCCGTTTTAGTTTAGTAAACCGTAGTTAATTCAAGAGAACTTTGGAGAGAGCATAGAACAACGAAATTAACACAGGTTTGAGCATTGGCATGAAGCCTTTGGGTAAACATCAGGCCAGCAGTCTGCACTGAGTTCATCCAGTTTCTACAGTCACTTCCAATTTTTACAATCAAAAGCAATAGACATTTATTCACATTTATAACAGGTATTTACAAGTCAAATCCCAGGCAAAGGGCCAAACTCTCTGTTATATAGAGAGAGCTACTAGAAAGTATTAAAAATAAGACTTAAAAACAAAACAAGGATATGGATACTTGATGGAAAAGAAAATGCAAAGCGCTGTTGATGCTATAAAAACACACCGAACTTCACTCGTAATAAGGGAAAAGCAAATGACATCTCTGCTGGAATTGAAATGAGTAAGTACAACCTCTTGGCAAGTTTCTTGAGGAACAAATTTTTCATCCACAGCTTATGGGAGTGGCAGCCTGTACACTCTACTGGAGACTAATTTGACAATACCTACCAAAATGGCAAATCAGTCCCTTTGTCCACCCATGCCACTTGGGGAATTCACCTGACAGATACACCCACAGAGAAATGAAATGATACACTGCAGCTTTGTTTGTGATAAAATATTAGAAACAACCTGAGCATTCATGGGGGGAATGGGAGTAAGGGCGGGCTGCTTGCTCATCCATTTTGTGGAATAGTATACAACTATAAACAGGAATGATAAACTCTAGGTGTGATATGGAAACATCTCCAAGATAGAGTGTTAAGTGAAAAATATCAAAGAGAAGGACAATGTGCATAATATGCCACCTTTGGGATAAAAAAGAGGGGTTAGAAAAATCAGAGTCTATATTAAATTTGCTTGTGTGTATGCATGGAGGGTCTCTAGAATAGCGGTTGCCAACCTTTCGGACATCGCAGACCATTAGTGGTCCATGGACCACTGATTGGCGACCGCTGCTCTAAAGGGTGCCTGAGATTTGAAAGCAAGATAGGAAGTGAGATCAGTGTATGGCAGGGAATGGAGGTACTTTTCACTGTACCATTCTGGTTTTTGAACATTGGTTGCTATAAATGCATTATATTCATTAAATTTTAATTACATAAAAATTAGTGTGTAGTAATTAAAATGTTTAATGTTCCAAATTGCAAACAGTAGATGTGTCCTTGATGGAATAAGAAGCCTGATAAAAAGGCCAGTAGAGAATGTTTTCCTCCTTCTGTAAAATATCAGCCTGGGAAACACATCCAAGCAACAACTGACACAAAAGCCAGGGGCAATGGCCACCGTGTGCAGGCATAGTTTAAACAATGCTAGCACAATTTCTGTTCTCAGCAAAATACATTTTAATTATGGTATGAGACATAACCGGAGTTTATTGTGGTTTTGTATGTTTATTGTTTCTGATTTTCTTCTTACAAAACACACACACAGAGAGAGATAGAGAGAGAAAGGGAGAGAGAGAGAAAGAGAGTCAGAATGTTAATGTCCAAGTAAATCAATTATGATATATTCATTGTTCACATGTGTTAAGAACAGGAGAATTCTCTGGCATGTTTAGTAAAATATACTTACCAAAGAAGGAGTATAATTTCATATAAACTATGCCTTTTCTCAAGTACTTCTAATTGTACTATGTTTTGAGCATGAGCAATCTGATAAAAAAAAAAAACATCAACCACCCATAAATGTTATTATAATTGTGTCAAAATCCATTAACAGTGGCAGTTCTTAGATATTATTATCCTTTATTGGTCCCTTAAGAAATTGCCAGGCTTGATATATTTAGAACATAAATCTATCACACCAAATTATAGTTACACGAATCCCTTTTAGTTACACACTCTACCCATTCTGAAATAGTCTTCCCTACTTCATTAATATAAGAACCACATCATTTATCATCCCCCTGTGACACTCCTTACAGCTAACAGGACACTCTTCATAATTACGTGGGGACAAAGGCCTAAGCCAGGTGGCTGCAGCAAGCAGAGACACTACCTGTTGTGGAATTCATAATTAAATGTAAACCGCAGAATCTTTATAAGGTTGATTTGGTTGCAATGAATTATATCTTTCCAATTATAACACAACTTGCTTCCAGAGGGCACAAGGTGCATTGTTTTCTGTAAGGGCGCGTTGGACAGTCATTTCACAGCCCCACGCACACTGCCTGAGAGCTCTACCCACATACCACTGCGCTTTTGTCAAAACTCACCGTGTCCAGCATGATTAATGATTCATGATAAATTTGATGGCACGTTCCTTAAGTGAATCTTGCTATAGTCTGTTCAAATTTATTGCACCTAATTCTCTTCCTAATCAAAATTCACTTGTGCATTTTTTATTTATGTTGTGCTTTTTGGAGAATCACTTTAAATTTTTATTTCCCCCCATTTAAGACATAGCCCTTGCCACACATGTGAGGGCAGGAAGGGTTCAGAGCTCCATCCTTACAGCTCTGACCTGTCTCCTTCCGTCTCCCCAAGCCAAGTCCACCAATGACGAGAAATACATAATCCAGCCTGTTATAAATACTGAAGTCACCGTTTTAATTATTTCACAGCTTTTGTCAATTGGTCTCTTCATGTATACATACCCCAGATCCTTTCATTTTGTTTACAACATGGGAATGATCCTGTCCTCATGTCCCTAGTCATGTTTACATGGAGTGTTGGAAGCTCGTGACTACACGCGTGAAGCCACTGAAGTTGTCTGCAGCATGTTTTGTGTTTTGGGGTGTGCATTTGTACCTCATGAAAAGTTGTTCATCGCATTCATCAGCTTCTCAGAAGGCTGACCTGAGCGTGGCATTGCCGTGGGGCTGAGAAGGCCAATTGGAGCTGAAAGCTCTTTGAAGCTTCTAGAAATTACCACAGGCTTCGAGGGTTGGCGTGGAGCCTTTGGGTAAACACCAGAAACATCTCCACAGGAGTTAAATCCATGTCCGAGGACTTGACGTCACTCAGAGAACAGTTTGTGGTTTGAACGCTGTTTTCTAATAATTGGATATGAAGAACTGCCTCCTGGAGTCCAGATGAAGCTGATCTTTTTTTCCAGTTGAAATGGACTCTTCTGACTGCTGAGAACTGAGAGGCGACGTCGTCTTCATTTGCCTGCTTGCTTTTCACAGATGGTGACGTGTTTTATCTCCATGATATTTCAAAAACATGCTGGTTCCCTGACTCTTAATGACCATTCTATTAAATATATCCAATTTCTATATCTTCCTTAACTACAAAATGCTTCAAAGACAACAAACCTCACGACATCCTACTTGGAATGGCACAGAAGGCCACAGTGGAGCTGGCTTGCTGTCTGAATCAGAAGACATCAAACTCTCAACTAGGTAATGCTCCATTCGGGATCACCCACAGCAGCACTGTGGTTTCAGGAAATGCACAAATAATAATATCAGCTAAACACACTAAGGTAATTATTTCTGCTTTACAAATAACCTATTTTACAAATATAAAACAGCTTCCTATCAAAGTTGATCTATGTTTAAAAATAAAAGCTGGGTCCCTCTCTGGACAGCCAATGTGGGCTCCCGGCACATGGCAGGAAAAGAAAGAGAAGTGACAGTTACGGAGTCTCTCCTGTCCTATTACACTTATTTATATCACATTTAACCCTCACACACAACCCCAGAAGTTAGTATCATCATTTTCCTAGCATGAATGATGACACTGAGGCTCAGAAAATATTCATACTTTGCCCAAAGTCATTCCAGCTTCCAGAGTCCAGATTTGAGACCCAGATTTAGCTCCCCGAGAGTCTGTGTCCCTAGGTGAGGGATAAAGCCTAGTCTCTGGGGACCATAATCTAGCATGTGACCTAGAAATTGGAATCATAGAGAAAAATAACCTTCAAGGAAACAGTGACAAAGCATTACCTTCAGATATGACCTAAACTAGGCCCTCAAAGGCCATCTGAGTGGGCTCTGGAGACCCTGTAGGACAAGGACAGGTTGAGGAGGTCTGGCCCAGGCACGGGGACCTGAAGGGCAGGAAAGAGTCACACTGGCTTGGGGGAGCTGACTTATTTGCAGCTAAACTGAGCTGAGCTGTAGGGTGAAGGTGGAGAAATCTCACTTGATCCATGGACAGACACGGTAGGAGGTCTCTTTGGGAGGATGCCAAGAAGGGTGTCAGATGAGGTGCTAGACTCAGGGAAAGACCAATGGTATTGGGAAAATCAGAGAGCAAGCTCAGAGCTGGACTAAGATTGGAGGATGGGAGAGGGCATGTGCAGGGAGCCTCTGTTCCAAGCCCCCAGCACGGCCAGCATCACCTTGGGAACAGCAGGACAAAGTCCTTGGCTGCTGCACCTCAGCCACCTTAGGCATTTACTCTCAAGAAACAGGACTGACAAGAATCCTCAGGGTTGGGGGTGGGAAGACACGGGAAGTCAGCTCAAAAGCCTCCAATGCCCATTGAATAGGAAATTAGAAAAGGCAGAGGAGTAACTAAAAAAACAAAAAAACTGGAAGTCGGAGAATAACAATCGAGACTCTTTCCTGGCCTCAGTTCATGACCAACAGTTAGCAGAGAATGCTGCTTCCGGTGGTGACACAGCACGCAGCAGGTGTCTGAAGCGTGGGTAGGATTGTGATACCTCTGATTGAGAAGATGGAGTGGATTCCAGGTATGGGAAGAAAATAACAGAAGTGAAAAGATTGAAAAACAGTGGGTTTTCGGGTAACATTGAGCCAAATGGCTTTTCAGGTGCAGGCTGCACCTCCAAGGGATGGGAGAAAGATGGAGAGGGCCTGAGAGCAGGGCTGGGTGGCTCTGAGGACACTCGCCTCGGGCTGGGCAAAATAGTTTAACCTGCACCACTCGGGACAGAGTCATAAGCAAGGTGAGCCAAATGGGAGTTTTCCTTCTCTCTGGCAAGGAGACAGTGGCTCTCCAATTAAGCTTCTCCTCTGCTGACTCAGCAGGTCAGCTTTCCTCCCAGTAAAGGTGCAGATGCTGCCCCCGCAGCACCCTAGTGCCTGGGAACTTGGGAAAGAGGGGGGCACATTGAGTGCTTTCTGGGACTATTTCTGGACTGGATCCATGTCAACGTCTATTGTTGCTTTCAACGACTAGGCAAGCATGCTTTGGGGTGTCCAGAAAAAAAAAAGAGAGAGAGAAAGATCTTCCCTGAGTTGCTTTAAAGGAATAATTGTCTTCTCTCTCTCTTTCCTCTCCTTTCGGACACATAAGCTTTATTTCCTCCATTTTGTCATATTTTTCTCTTCTCTGGTACTTAAGGCAAAAATAAACCTTCTATAGGCCTGAAGTGTGACCACCTACTATGACCTGCCCAGTCAGCAATTTATGATCAGCTCAGACTGTGAGGTTACTTCGGTTAGATTTATTACAGAGCCCCTTTTCAACCACAGACTGAAAAACATCAACGGCCTGAAAAAGAAAAATCATGTGGTCATGTCAACAGATACAGAAAGAGCATATGACAAAATCCAAGGGCATTTTGTTCATGATAAAAAAAAAAAACTTGTAGAAATAGAAGGGAACTTTCTCAAATTGATGACAACTACCTACAAAAACCCTACAGCTAACATCATACTTAATGGTTAGAACCTAGAAGTTTTCCAACTAAGATTCCAACCAGGCAAGGCATGTATGTCCTCTCTCACCATAACCTTTCAGCACCATACTGGAAGTCCTTGCTAATGCAATAAGACAAGAAAAGGAAATATAAGGTACAGAGATTGGGAAGGGAGACAAAAAAAACTGCCTTTGTTTATAGATGACGTGGACATTTGTGTAGAAAATCTAAAGACAGACAAAAAAACCTCCTGGAAATAATAATTAATCAGAGTGACTTTGTAGAAGACAATGTTAAGTAATAGCATTATGTACTATACTATATGATTGTACAAAAAAGTGATAATATTTACATACTATTTTATAGTTTGCTTTTTTCACTTAATGGCATATTTTAGACATCATTCCACTTAATTTCATGAAGGTCTTCTTTACTCTTTTTTCATATGGATAGCATTCCTTTAGATAACATCAAACCCACTTAAACTGGTTCCTTCCATCTTAAGGGCATTTAGGTTGCTTCAGGAGTTGTTGCTTGGTTGATGTTGCTTAAAGCATGATTTTATGAATCCCCTTATTTATTCAGTGTTCCCTTAAGTATTTTCAAAACACAAATTGGCTTTTACCAAGATTTCTCCAATACACCTATTTTTGTAACTAAAAATGTTAGGATGATATTACTGACAGTCATTACCCCTGAGTATATCAAAGAGGAAGGTCATGTGGCAGGAATGCGCTAACATATTTCACTTCATTCTTTTTTCTAGTACCAGAGTTTTTACAACTAAATGGAATGCTTTACCGTTTTTAATTAAAATATATAAATATCCTGGGTGTCCTAAAAATGTGCACACACTTTAATAGCTGATAGCTCAATTTTGAAAATGAAATGTATTTTAATAAACACTGCCTTTATCATTATTCAAAGTGTATGTATACATTTGGGGGGGGACAACCTATCATAATGCTGCAATAACAGTCACATACACTGGTTTTCTCCTTTAGGGCTGTGTCTCAGGGGATGTACCAAGAAAATTAATTTTCAACTGCTGTTCCAACTCAACAATAGCCATCTGCTGTGAATTCATCAAAATTAGACCTATTTTTTTGTCAAATCAAAAAACAGTATAATATATTTTTTGGTGTGCCACAGAATTTTAGTAATTAGATGATGTGTTCCATGAGATGAAAAACCACTCGTCTAGAAGTTAAATTGCTGGCTTAACTGGTGTGCTCTCTACTCTCCTGGTCAGGGGTGACGGCAGAGGTACGGCATTCTGCAGAAGGTTCCCCCATCAGGGGAAAAGAAAACGGCATACAACTGAGTATTGTTGAATCTTGGAAGTTCCACTCATGCAGCTCGTGTGGAGGATTCGGTCTTAAAAACCCATGAGAAAAGATTCCATTGGAGGAAGTGCTGGGAGAGGTCCCACACTCGCTGCTGCATTCTTGCCTAGTGGTAGTTCTGGATCAAAACCCCGAGGGGAGCACTGAGGACTCTCTCTTCTTAGGAAAACTCAGAGAGGTGGTTGGTGTGTTGAAGGGTGCGGAATGGTAAGTCAGCCCGGGCTTACCAGATTCCTCCTGTTCCACCTTTTCCTGTCTCTGGTTTTATCCTCCTGCTGGCTTCTCTCAAGGTCACTAGACGGATCCCACAGCAACAGCAGCTTCAGTGGTTTTGCCCACATCCAGATGTTGAAAAATAAATCACTGTGCTGTGAGCTGATTGCACCACCCCTGAACCAGTCCCCATGGGCAGGTGACTGGCACCTGCTGATTGGCTTTGAACTATTGTTTCAAGAGCCAATGACACTGGAAAGAGAAGGAACAAATAACTGTAATTGGCTGAGGTCAGTCAAGACCCGCCCCTAGAGCGCCAGAGGAGTCCATCTCAACCACACCTGGCTGCTGCACAAGGAGAGAAATGGCCAGGCATGACCACCAGGAACCTGCTCTGTGGGCCGCCTTAGATTTCCCGTGGTTGGAAGGGCAAAAAAGACCACCATGTAGTGGGCCCCATTGCGTTCTGGGCACTAAGGAGTCTTTACTATTTATTTTAATCCTTGCAGGAAATTTTGAGAGAGGCACTGATATTCTTAAGGAAATTTCATCTCAGAGAATTTGAGCCATTGCCTAAGGTCAGACAGCTAATATGCATCAAAGATTAGCTCATGGATTTCATTGCTTCTTGGCGCATCTTGCTGAGGACACTGAGGTCCATCTGAGTTCAGTACAATAAATAGAGTTTAGATTCTGCTCTCTTAAAGGTTTGGGGAAGGGTTGGTTTGTTTGGCTTTTTGTTGTCATTATTGTTGAAAAGCCATGTGGAGTATTTAGGAGATACACACACACACACACACACACACACACACACACACACACACACACATAGTCTCCAATGTAAGTGTGGGATTTTTTTCCCACTTAAGCATCTTAATGAAGCATTTGGTTCATGTTATCAGATGCTGGCCTAGGACCAGTTCGAAGGAATGAATCATAGCTGATGTAAGGTGTGTCTCGGTAGAGCTATTATGTGGTACCCAGGAGCACTGCACTTAATGATAAAAGATCAGATCTCCACCCTTGACCCAGGTAAGCAAGTATGATGTCATGAACTAGGTGCTTGGATGCAGTTCCAAGAGGTGAGGACAAGCTATGAAAATCAGCGAAAGCAAGGAAACCTTGGGATTATCAGAAAGTCACCCAGGCTCCCTCCTCCTCCCCCACCCTGCCAGCAACGCTGCTATGAACTCCAGGTGAAACCTGGTGGAGAACATCATGAGTCCAGGTTTGTACTTTTCCCCTGAAAGAAGACAGGTTGTCAAGAGCTGTGGAGCCTCTGGGATGGTGTCTTCCAAAAAATCTATTCCAGGGGAACTTTGTGGAAGAAGAAATTTCTCATTTCCTGCAAGCTTTGGACTTTCTGTTCTGTTCTGAGAATTTGGACCACAGTCCCTGACTGCAGTTCTGCTTGAGGAGAGTATCGAGTGTGCGGGTGGACAGGTGAGTGGAGAGGATGCCTGAGTAAGTGCACAGACATACACAACTCGACATGGGTGTCCTTGACTTCCCAGAGAAGGGCAACCCTGTGCAGCAACACTAGGGAGCAGCCTGAGAGGGAGGGTTCACAGACATGCATGTCAGAATAAACAAAGGTGAAAGAGACTTGCAGTTCTAATATTTCATCCAGACTCGTTTTTCTCCAGAGACTGCATGGAAGCTCTGTGGTTGGAATGATTAATTGTGCCGAGCTTCACCTGAAATGCTTACATATCCTCAAACCATTTCATGTTTGCCTTTACTCAAAAAACAATCAGTTACCTTCTAATTAATGTGAACCTTAGTATATGAAAGGTGGAGTTCAGGCCAATAAAAAGGGAGGTGACATCATGTTAACAAAGCAGTTTAAAAATGACATTCTTAAGGGTAATACATTGAAGACACAGGATGCCCCAAACATGTAATGATGTTTAAAACATGCCCTAGCTGGTTTTGCTCAGTGGATAGAGCATCAGCCTATGTACCGAAGAGTCCTGGGTTCAATTCCAGTCAAGAGCATGTACCTCGGTTGCAGGCTCCTCCATGGCCTGGTCCCTGATCAGGGTATGTGCAGG